>OX336397.1:281140089-282499256 GCA_946902985.2 Meconema thalassinum
TTGGAGTTGAAAATTTAAAACCACAAATACAGCTACCACAATGTAGCGCCCGGATGTTGCTGCTGTAAAAAAGTTCAAAAAATGCACTTAATTTTCAAAAATTACTGTAATAAATGACCTAAAAATTGGTAAAATGCACTGTAAAATGGAGAAAATGATCTTATAGTAATAAAACTCACCAATATTTCAAAAATGACATCTTAAGCTCAAACTGAAAAGTCAAAATAGATTTCTAGCAATTAACAAAAGGATTATGTTCACTTTAGTCTGAGTTGCACTGCACTACGAATATCATTCTGATGTTGTCAAATGAAAATGATCTGCGGTTATCAGCCAACAAGTTTTTATATCTCGAAAAACTGTTGCATAATGTTTTATACCCGGTGTTTTTGTCCAGCACTTTTTTTCAGTTTCATGCAATACCCGCAGCAATTTTGCCACGATTGTTGCTAAGACTAGTTTCCACCCGGTTGATTAAGGAAATGGAATCAATAGTTCAATATTTTAAATTATCTTGTATCTGCTACTAGCTTCTTCTTAACTCTGAGAGACGTAACTCCCTCATATAAAGCTGTGGCATAACTAAATTGAAGAAAAAATGACCTTAAAAGGCCGATTTCTCTAAAATAAGATTAAAAAACTCTACCAAACATAAAAAATGCTGTTAAAATGAAAAAAATAGCACACAAAAAATGCAAAAAGATGCAAAATAAAAATGACATATTTGAAGACGGGGTGACACGTCCGGAGTTTCGATGTACTTCAGCATTGTTTTAGACAGCTCAGTAAAAAGATGACATGTCATCAACATCCGGGCCCTAGTCATCAGCAATAAAATCAGACAGATTCCACTCACAGTGATAAATGACCGTGAAGTCACAAGACTTCAACAACAACACATAAAAGCATTTGAAAGACGGTGGTGTTCGTCACTGGAGTATGGGAGTAGTCTGGCTGGCAATGTCGCCTATCAATGGTCATGCGGTGGTGAAAATAAAAGCAGTGGCATCCTTACCGCTCTTAGCCACAGGTGGATGTTGCTGATGAGGTCTCCGTGGTGTTTATGCTCATCCTTCCCCTCCATGGCATCAAAAGTGGCAGAGAAGTTGTGCAGCGCCGTATACAGGAGCGGTAGAGTCATCTTCACCTGGAAATGATACAAAATGTTGCTATGTTTAGACTAATTTATAGGAATATACAAACACCAACTATTTATCTATACTAATATAATAAAGATGAAGAGTTTGTTTGTGTGTTTAAACGCGCTAATCTCTGGAACTACCAGTATATGATAGCCTGATTCAAGAGGAATAGTTTAGGCTATGTAGCATTAGGCTACACCTCTCAGGTAACCTTAAAGATTGATTTTTGTTCAGTAAGTCCGAAGAAAAAGCGCTCCCGAACAGCTTCAATAATACCTACTGTCGACCAAAGTATTATGTGCACTCGAGTTTGAAGGTTGTTTGTGAAGTAACCAATAGACCTACGTAAAATCCAATACCATCATCATTTTCGTCGTTCTATTTTACGTTAGTTCATGTAGGTTGGGCATTTTTAATTTATATATATATATTTTTTATCGCAGTTGGCACACTTAAAGAGCCCGTTTTTGAGCATGTTTCAACCATGCGTCAACTTTAAGAATCAGTTTCTAAAAAACCCGTCATCTGATCGAATCCAAATTTTAACACAGTATACATTAGAATGTTTTATAACTAGTTTATACATTTCAAAATGTGGCGTGTCCAAGAAACAATGTTGTTATCATTTTTGTAAGGTAACCTTTTCTCTGCTTGTGGTGGTTGGAAAATTGCGTTCTTAGTCGCGTTGCAATCCTTATATAACAAAGGGTTATGCTGTATGACTGTGAAATACGCAAATAAATTCACTAATTTTATATCGGTTTGTATTTTTACGTGATAAAATGACATGTCTCTGCTGCTAGCCGATGCGGTGAAAGTATTACGGCGTTGCCGTGACGGCTCACATCCGCGGTAGCATGCCGCGCCTCGCTCGAAATTGCATGGGCTGATTCCTTCACTATATAAGATTGTCTGTCGGTTAGATTTAATGATAGATTAAAGATTTCCTTCAGGGCAAAATCTAGGCAACTCTGCGTCTCTAAAATCCACAGTACATAGAAGGGATGTGAAACCAATATTATAATTGCCGGACCCCGTGGTGTTGGGGTAATGCGTCTGCCTCACACCCGGAGGCTATTTCATGAACATCCACCAAACTCAAGTTCTCATAATATAGGTCGACAGTAACACGCAGTTGTCCAGAAACACGTCGATGCTTTATATATCTCGTCCCAATGCACTCAAAGCCATGCTTTGGATTTCAATGGTCGTAAAAATTTGTCACAGCATAACCTACAGATGCGTGAACTGAGCGATATATTCAGAATAGAACTCGATTGCTTTAAATAACCAACCGCCAAGAAAATCTGTAAAATTTACTACAGGAATAGGTAGTCTGTCAAATACAGAAGTCAAGGCAAAAAGTATAAATGTGGCAAGAGACCAATGACAAGAAACCTTACGTTCCGTAACGCCTGAGATCTGGAAAAAATGTGTAAAATATGCCATACAAATTGAAAAAAAAAAAAAAAAAAAAAAAAATTGGGAAAAAGACCGCCTTCCGGATGATATTGAAGTACAAGTTGTAATTAATCTTGACAATTACATTCATTATAAAGTGACAGTCAGTCTGAAAGACCAGACTTTGTATCATTTTAAATGCTACAAATGCTGAAAAATGCTAGAAATGCTGGAGGCTTCTCGCTTCGCTCGAAGCCAAAGACTCTTGACATGTTAGAAAATTATCTGCATAATATCTTGCTTATCTTGTTTCAAATTACTCGCGAACGGCAAGTACAAACCAAGGGCAAAGCAAGGTCAAGCGCCCGGAACCCAGTTTGGGAACCGCTGTCTTACGCTCTTAGTACCGTATATTGATATTTTTAACGGTTTGCCCAGCGTAAGCTTAAGAAGCGCATGGACGCCAAGTTTGTTTTCGACTTTTTCACTGAAATCGTTACTGCTTGGCTTCCTTTGGTCATACATAAATTATTTTCTACAGAATCTTTCCTCGAAATATCCTTTACAGAATGGTGAAAACCGCATCAAAAACCATCCAGTGGTTCTCGAGATTACC
Organism: Meconema thalassinum; assembly: GCA_946902985.2. Classification (NCBI taxonomy): domain Eukaryota; kingdom Metazoa; phylum Arthropoda; class Insecta; order Orthoptera; family Tettigoniidae; genus Meconema; species Meconema thalassinum. The sequence continues at coordinate 281,143,249 of OX336397.1, forward strand.
CGTGACATCCAAGAATCGGGGATTTTTGTCTTATACTAACGAAATAGATATTGTCGGGGAACACATGCACCAAGCGGTACTATGACGTCACACACCTCAGCGCATCTGGGTACATTTCGTCCCGTCACCGTAACGTAACGCCAGACCCCAGCGTAACGACGAAGTCGACAAGATCATTTAAAATGATAATATTTTCCTATACACTTTATTTTCGAAAGGCTGCAACTGGTGTTCTTCCTGTTTTGTTAAACTCCATGATTCTGCACCTTAAGTTAGAACTGGCCTAATGATGGTATTAGGCTGTATATTTTCAGTTTTGTATTTCTCGTCAAAAATTTGGATCCCATTAAAAACTACAGAGAGTAGTACACTTTGTTAATTCCACTTGTCTATGATTCTGTTCATCAATCATGACTCCTAAGAATTTGACATGTTCAACCCCAACAATACTATGCTTGCCAATAAGAAGATGCCAATATTCCTCTTTATTGCCATGTACAAGTATGTATACACTGTTTACACTTATTTAAGTTAGTTGAAGTTTAGTATTTAAACTATCACAACTAGTCAAAATATGTGATTTTTTGTAGAGATACTGATAGTGGTGATTGCTTGCTTAATGTGATTATGTGATTGTTATTACATGGTCAGGTTATTGTGGATTATGCACTTAGCTGTTCGAGTGAAGTGTAGTTCGTTTGCCCGCACCTGTCCCCTCCCGCTGCCTTGCACTGAACTGGAAGGAATTTTCTGTCTTGTTACGTCATCTCTTAACCTCCTTGGTCTTTCCCCCACATTCCTAACTGCCTGTGCTTTTTATTCTGGACGTCTTCAATAAACCTAATTAATTTAATTATCATTGACTAAAGTGTAATGCATTATTTTATTAAATACCAGATGGTATTCATTTAGATTAAATTATCAATAAGGAAAGCTATTACCGCTAGACTAGCGGTCCCGTGCGAGCTCTCTCGCCTAATGGGTTGTGTGCGCCCCATGTGTACAGACTACCCGCCCGTCTCTAGTGCTATGCGGGCTTACGCGGCACAGTTTTTGCAGGGGCTATCGTGTTGTTTATTTGTTTAAAATCACTTTATAAACAAATAAATATATTTCCGTTGACTCTTTCCTGTACTATTGAGACGATTTGGAAGATTTTGGTACAAACCACACCTTCTAACTCCCTCTGGTTTAGGAGCTTGAGTTTCGTGAAACATAAGTTACACCTCACCGTATTATACCAAGATAAATACGGTATACCGGTATCTACAAAGTTAGCTATTTTGTTTTAATGTTAGAAATTAGTTTTGGCATCTTCAAACTAAATGGCTGTGCACACCGGGATTCAAATGTTCGAGTTCCCCCTTGTAATCTTTTGCGAGATGATAGATACACACCTTCTGATTCCTGTCCAGGCATTGAATCTTCTCCTTGTACCACTCCAGATGATCACCAGGAAGCCAGGAGTACCTGAACATGTTGGGTTCTGCAGCGACCTGAAATGCACATCGACAACTTGAAATGAGTGTTGTTTTGCGTAACATTTATACCCTTAATTCCGAAAGAAAGAATCTGAAGCATTTGGCGGGAACAATATAAAATGGCCGCCTCGGGCTCCTATTGGCTGGAGTTTGACAGTTAGCACATCACGAGTTCATTCATTCGTTCGCTTGTTAACCACTGTTCCTTTCATTGTCATTGTTTCGTTTACTGTTAGCAATGAGTTTTAATATTTGAAGACTCCACGTGAAAAACAAGGTAAGTCAGATTCTGTTAAGTTTTAAGGAGAGCGAACTTAAATTTTCAATCAATGAGAAAAAGCAGGAATGAAGACTCCATTGTGTGGGCATACCGTCCGAGCACGTGACCCTGCGCTCAAGCGTTTTAAGCATTTCACATTGCGTTTAGGCGCTGTAAAGCACGTGACTTACGCTGCTAAGCACTTGATTCTGTGCTTAGGCGCTGCTGTGCTACCGAAAAATAGAATATTGATTTAATTTTATTTTTTCTTCTTAATCTGTTGTCTTTGGGACTTGTTATATGCCCCTTTTGTAGAATATGGACTGTTCGTTTGTTCAGGGCATGGTTTCAAAGTGTCTACTTTGAGGGTTAAAGGTACATACGTCACGACAAAACTAATAACCGGAGAATTTCGAAATTTCTGTGCAATAACCCTTGTAATAGTAGTTTCATTGTAAACTATTTGTATTTCGAAATTCAACATTTTTCATAAAAGGATCATCTTCCAATAGCCTTTTTTATTTTAAAAACAATTCTATATTAACTTCAAACTTATTCAATTTGTAAAGGCTCTAATTCTGAGCAGTTCGAATGTTTGATGAAAGAAACGGTTTATTGATATAACCGTGACGTATGTACTTTTCAAATCGACAATACGGTACCTACGCAGGCTACACGATAGGCTACCCGCACTAACAGTTGCACGCACAAGCACCGAGCCTCATTCCCCCTCCCTAATACCTAACATCGCACCTCCCATTCCGAGTTCTCTTTCCCTTACTCAGCATTCCATTCTACTTGCCGTGCAGCGTAAAGGAAAATCTCGCATGCGCGCCGAGTCGATGACTCTTCCAGTCAGACTGCAGTAGACTAGTCTTGAGAAAGTACTAGAAGAAGATATCCTGCCCCCCTTGCCCGTTTCCTAATTCTGTGTTTGTGTTTTGTGATTGAGAGAGCAGCAGTTTATTCCTACAAAAGATATCCTGTATCATTTTTTAATATTCACACATTATTCAACAATGCCACGAAAACATCACCCTTCTAAATTTATAGTAAATTAACATACTGTATATAGGGTGCTTCAAAACGGTCTAGCCAAACTTAGGGAAATTATTCTGTGTTAAAATAAAGAAATAAGTTCCCATAAAGATGGGTCTTAGCACTTTATTTGCTGTCTATATGTTTAGTTATTCTGAATAAAATCTTAGTAAAATAACTGTTACTTAGTACTTATTTTTTCCCCGTTAAATTTAGATAATTACCTACAATCTTTTAATGTAAGATTCGATTTTACTAAATAGGGCTTCAATCGATTGGACATAAAATGTTACATATGGTTTATGGTGTAGTCACGTCCTAGTTCGTGAACCATGGACAATGGCTGAGTGGTCTGGTAAGTGGTTCTGACAGTCAGGATACCAGTTACTATCGAAAAGGAGTGGGTATATTGGGCATATTTTGAGTCGTGGCCCTCCTTGTGATCAACAACTTACTTGTTTGTTTCCTGGGGTGAAACTCAGGTGCCCTGCGTAAGTAAGGCTAGCAACTTGCTTCAATTGTAATCTCTAAACGTGCCAAAAAAAAAAAAAGGTCTTGATTAAGCCTCGAACTTATGGGGGGAGATGGAGTCCCACTCTCATCCGATAGATTAGGGACTCCTTGGAAACGAACAGGCAATCGAACTGGTATTCGATAGGGTGCTGTTAATATCGAGGGTGGTTATGGAAGGAGGAAAGCAGAGCTAACTGAGTCAGCAAGTAGGATGGGATTGAATATTCTAGGGATTAGTGAAGTTCAGATAAAGGGAGATAGAGAAGGGATCCAAGGTACACCTGACAGGTGTAAAACGATGCAGGGCAAAGTGGGGAGTAAGGCTGTATGTCCAGAAAACCTTGGAGCTTCGCATAATTCATGTAAGGTACCGTACGTAAATGAACGATTAATGTGGATAGATTTGGAAATGTCAGGAAATCGGTCAGGATTGTTTCAGTGTACACTCCATGTGAAGGGGCGGATCAGGATGAAATAGACTTTGTAAGGCACTGAGTTAAGAGTGAGAGTTAACAGTAAGGATAGTGTAGTACTGATGGGGGATTTCAATGCTAGCATAGGAAATGGAATTGAGGAGTATGAGAAGGTTATGGGTAAGTGGAGTGAGGATAGGGAAGCAAACACCAATGGAGAATGTTTATTGGACTTCTGTGCTAGCTTGAGGTTGTCTGTGGCGAACTCATTCTCGAAGCATAAGGAGATTCACAGATACACAAGGGAGGGTAGAGGAACCAGGTCAGTAATAGACTATATCATTACTGACTTTGAATTTCGTAAATTGATAAGTAATTGAAGGGTATTCCGTTTTTTTTTCTTCTTCAATTAAACAGACCACAAACTGTTCTACTGTGAACTGAGCATAGTTAGACCTAAAGTGCAGAAAGTGAGGGCTGTTTGCAGACGGATTAGGGTTTAAAATTTCCAGGATAAGGAACTTAGGCAGAAATATATGGATTAATTCCAAAGAGTAGATGGTAAAGAATTGCAGGACATTAGACAGACTGGTCAGGATACAGGGATGCAGTACTATAAGCAGCAAAGGTAGTCCTATGTGTTGGGACAACAGTGTGTAAAGACAGGAACAAGCGAAAATACTGATGGAATGACATAGTGAAGTCTGCTTGTGAAATTAAAAGAAGGCTTACAAAAAATGGCTCCTAGCAAGTAATCCTGGAGACAGAAAACTACTTATGTAGTCGAAACGAACAGGACCAAAGAAATAATAGAGTAAAAATATCACGGTAGGAATTTGGAGATAAATTAGAATAGTTAGGTCAGGTGGCAGTAAAGCCTTTATGGAGAGTTAGAAAGAATCATTGAAATTAAGGAACAATAGAGTGAATCACTTGACAGCTTCCAGGTTTGGTCCAGTCATTGAACGTTTACCTCATACTCCTTGCCACAATCTTGTCAAACCAATTTCGCATCCTAACAAGAAGTTCCGAGACGAACTAAAGAGCCTACTTTTCTTAAAATTTAAGATTCATGCCAATGTTTAATCTATATGAACCTATCAAGAACAATGACGAAATTATGTTGGTAATATCAAAATTTCTAATTTGTTCTAAATATACCTGGTATAGTGTAGCCTAATAGAGCACTACAGTTGGCAGCCCTGGTGACTGAATATATTCTTAGTTCCTTCACTTAAGGTACATAATACACAATTTGGTTGAAGTCCAGTGGATAGCAAGGACGTTACATGCAGTTAGACATTGAATTTATCAGCGCGTGTTAAATTCATGTTGGCAACAATGTCAAGCATGTGTTGGTCAGAAATAATCTGAAATATTATGATCACTAGTTGTGCCAATTTTGGATGAAATCCATTTGTTTAGTATAGAAGTTACATGTATTTTAAAATTGGACCTATCAGCTGACGTATAATCATGTTGGCAGCACTGACGTATATTAGTTACTCCAAATTAATCTAGAATGTCAGGTACTATACGTGTGCAAAGTTTAGAGCTGTTGGCTTGCATACTTTCTGATACATTGATATTAGGGTAAAAAATAGAGACAGCACATAGCACATATGAAATTTGGTTGAAATCCAATTGATAGTATATAAGTTACATGTAATTAAACATTGGTCATATCATCAGGATTAGAATCATGTTGGTAGAACTGACGTATATTAGTTACACCAAATTATTCTAGAATGCCAGATACTATACGTGTGCATAGTTTAAGGCTGTCGGCTTGCATACTTTCTGATATATTGGTATTTGGATAAAATAAATAGAGAGAATTTATTAACAGTTGGCAGCCCTGGTGGCTCTTAAGAATACGCTCAGTTATATCCGTTTACCTACACATAGTACATACGAAATTTGGTTGAAATCCAATTGATAGTGTAGAGCTGTTGCATTAAAAATTGGACCTATCAGCAGGCTTAGAATCAATTTGGCAACACTGCCATACATGGCCTCCTGGAAATTAAACTGAATTATTATTATCTATAGGTGTGCCAATTGTGAAATAGCTCCCATGCATACTTTCCAAGATATCCAACATGGAGCTCAAATTTCAATTGCGGTTTTTCAGCAATTGGCAGCACTGACATGATTTTCAAATATGGGCTTGAGATATTCTGGTATAGGTATTTACTCATATCTAATTTGGTTTCGATTACTGCAGCCGATTAGGAGTTGATAGGGGGGAGACACACAGACAGACACACATTTGCTCGGATCGATCTCATAAGTCTACTTTTTCCTCATTTTTGCAAAATGTGAAATGTAGGATAGAAATTTCACCTCAGTTGCCGTCACATTTGGAAGAGAAATAAGGACGCTGTTGTAGAAATGTATGAACACAGTACTGGCAATATTGTCACCAAGAGTGGATTTTTCTTGGATCAAGAACATTCATTCTTATGAGCCAGTCGTGATGGTTTGGTTGCTTGCGATGGCGTTGTAGAAATCAAATACCTTGCCTCCGTCACTGAATCATATTTCAGAGAAGAGGTGACTAAAAACAATGTCAGGAGTAAAATTGCAATTGAAGCGAAGCGAAGCCACAACTACTTCCTCCAGATTCAAAGTCGATTGAATATCAACAGGAGAAAAAGGTGCAATTTTGTAGTATATACAGTGGAACTTGGATAATTCGAACCTCAAGAGACCAGTAAAAAATTCGAATTATTCAAAAATTCGAATTAAGAAAGTTCTTTGAAAAGGGTAGAGAAAATATATTGTATTACGTTTACATAATGATTTACGTTCAAAAAAGCAGATTAACAGACAGCGGTACTGTTACGAACAGAAACGTCACTTCGTACTTATTCGGGAAAATGAAAAGATATTTATTCACAAGAAAAAATGCACACACATTACAAATAACACTCAAAAGACTCCATCTTGGATGCACTGTTCCTTGTCCTCCTTTTCTCACAAAAGACAAAAATAACTGTTGCCAACTGTCTGTCACATCCTCCCACCGTTGAGGAAAGACATCCTCAACAAGACATCCTCAACTACTCCACATATCTTGCAGGAACATTGACAGTTCTACCCGAACGTGTAGTCTTTGGGGGTTGAACACCAGTTCCAGTCGGCTCTCCTAAAGCAGTAGCCGTTTTCTTATTCAAGCCAGTCCTTAAAGGTGTGCTGTCTTCATCAGGTACTTCTAGTGGGTAGAGTCGCTGTATCGGTCTCAAGAGTTCTCCTTTAGATGTAACAACCCTTGCAAGTCTTGTATTACCATCAGTTCCAGGGAACAAGTCCACAATTTTTTCCAAGGGGCCAATCTATCCTCTTAGTGCCATCTGATCCAACTAGGACAATGTCACCTCTCTTGAACAAAAGAGTTGGTTTACAACTCGGTTTACCGAGTGCCAAAAGTCCCAGATATTCCTGCTGGAATCTTTTTTTCAATGCCATTCTTAGGTTCAGAAGATGACGATTTCTTTGATTCAGGGTTATAGCATCCAATGCATCACATTCTGGAACTCCAGTTGTCTTAATTTCTTGTAGAAAGCAGGCAGGGGTGAGTGGACTTATATCTTCACATCCATCGGTCAGATATGTTAGCGGTCTTGCATTTATGGTGGCTTCTATACTGCAGAGAAGGGTAAGCATTTCTTGGTAAGTTAGACAGGCTTTACCCAAAACTCGTTTCAGAAGCTGTTTAATTAGATGTATTAACCTTTCCCAGAAGCCTCCCCACCAAGGAGCACTAGGGGGATTAAATCTCCAAGTAATACGTTCAACCGAATGGTGTTTGGAAATATTCTCCCAGTCAACACTTTGAAACGCGTTATCTGTACCCGTGAAATTTGTACCATTGTCTGAGTAAATCACAGAGGGGCGTCCTCTTCTTGCTACAAACCGCCGGAACGCTTGCACAAACGCCTCTGTGGAGAGAGAAGTAACCATTTCGAGATGAACAGCGCGATACACCGCACATGTGAAAACTACAATCCAAGCTTTACTTTCATCCCTCAGGAACACCGGACCTGCCAAGTCCACTCCTATCACTTCAAATACACAGGCTTCCCGTATGCGGTCCAGGGGCAGAGGGGCCTGAGCGATTTCGGTATGTTGTCCATCATGCCTCCGGCACTTGACACATTTTCTTATAATTTTTCTAACTGTCCTCCTTCCACCGATGATCCAGAAGCGTTGTCTCAGATGATTAAGAAGAAGTTGTACTCCAATGTGATTTTCTTTCACGTGCTCATCCATAATCAAGCGAGAGGTGATGACATGGTTCACCGGGAGAATCATTGGGAACCTGAATTGCTTCAAATCTTCTCGCAGTAGTAGTCTCGTTTTAACCCTGAGAACACCATCTTCCAGGAATGGATGTAGTGAAGATAGACGTTTATCAACTAATCCGTGGAAGCTTTCTCGTTGAATTATAGAAATGAGTCTAATTTCAGCCCTTTCTAACTCTTCAACTTGCAGATTTTCTTGCGAGATCCTCTCACGTCTAAGACAATTCTTACAGAAACGAAGAATCCATGCGATTAGATGAACTATTCTGTGATAGCTGGAAAAATACCTGGCATACCAGAGGGGACCTTCATTGGTTGCAGTCATAGAATTCACAGGGTTTTTCTTCATTTCCTTTGCGATACTCTCTTCGTCATACACCACTTTTGTTTGAGGCCAACAATCTGGAGATTCGTACAACCAGGCAGGTCCCTCCCACCATCGAGAGGCTACTAATTGCGAAGCAGAACAGCCACGTGACGGTAAATCAGCTGGATTCAATGAACCTGGAACATGTCGCCAGCAGTTTAAATTGGTCAAATTCCTGATCTCATTCACACGATTGCGGACAAACACCGACCAGTTCTCAGTCCTGCAGATCCATGCTAGAACTGTGGACGAGTCAGACCAGAGAAAAAACTCATGAACTTCCAGTGAAATAGATTCCAACACACATTTAAGCAACCGTGCACCAATTGTAGCTGCCAGCAATTCCAATCTGGGGATTGTCACTTCCTTGAGGGGGGCCACACGAGATCTTGCATCACATAACTGTACACTCACTTGATTGTTGGAATCGCATCTTATGAAGACTACTGCTGCGTATGCAAGTTGGCTGGCATCACAGAAGACATGAATTTGCACATGGTCACTTCTTCCAAACCATCGAGGAATCTTGATTTCTACCAGGTGAGGTAGATCCTTTACCCAGGCCAGAAACTCGTCTCTGGACTTCTCATCAACTGCACTATCCCATCTTATATGAGTCTTCCAGGTTCTTTGAATCAACAGTTTAACACAAAGGGTGACAGGACATGTCACACCAACTGGATCAAAAATTCGATGTGCGAGTGACAGAATTGTCCTTTTCGTCACTTCTCCCACCTGAAGGCTATTCAACCAATGCAAATTTAAAGTAAGTGTATCCTCCTGTCGATCCCATAACAGTCCCAAAACAGATGAAAGGGTAGCAGACTGGTCATCATCCTGAGAGAACTGCCATCCCCTCAAATTAAAACTGCCTTCTGATAATACCCTACTAGCTTGATTGATAAACTCGCCCACCTCCGATTCCCTGTCAAGGCTAGTGACAACGTTGTCCACGTAGAAGCTCTGTAGAAGTCTCTCGATGAATAGGGGATTGAATTGCGGGTTTTCCAAGTACTTCTTCAGGTGATACTCCAAGACAGCCACCAGGAGAAACGGACTACAAGTTAAGCCGAAAACCAGCCTGGCATGCTTGAAGATCTTGTAATTATTCCCAACGTCCTGCCACATCAGGAAGCAGATATAGTTTCGATCTTCTTTCCGTATGCTTATCTGAAGGAAGGCCTTCTCAATGTCTGCAATAATTCCTACTTTCCTCTCTCGGAATCTAAGAAGAATAGCAGGGATTAGCTCAATCAGGTTGGGGCCATCATACAAACAATCGTTCAAAGCAGGGGTTCCCGCTTCCTTCGCTGAGGCGTCAAATACAGGACGAACAGGTGTCGTTGAACTACTTTCCTTCACAACAGCTCGATGCGGTAGATAGTGTCTGAAGTTTTCATCCTCCTGAACCGGTTCAATAACACCACTCCTTTCCCACTCGTTGAAAATATTTTCATACGTCTCGCCTAGTCCAAAATTTTCCACTTTCTTCCTTGTGTTGACTAACCTCTTCTCAGCCATGACCCTGTTAGATACAAGAAATGATTTGTTTTCTTTCCAGGGTAAATGGACTTCATACCTAAATTCTCCATTAATAGACACGGTTTTCTGAAAGTGCTCCATTGTTGCAAAGTTTTCTTCAGTTTTAGTTTTCTTTACGGCAGGATCGCTGATACCTAGCACGTCCAGTTCCCACAGATTTTCAACTGAAGCATCTCTGATAAAGAGAGAAGTGACGAGGTTGGTCATGCTTGATTGATCTCCGGAAACTACTTTACCCATCACAGTCCACCCCAGCAGAGTCTCAATACATACAAGACCATTGCTTAGTGTACACGTTTGTCCAGTCATTAACTTTCCAGCGACATCAGCGCCTATTAATAGTTCAATGGGACCTTCAGTATCATAATTCTGTATCCCTTTTGCTCTTAGTTCTTGCAACCATGGGCCCTTTAACATAGTATTGTACCCTGTAATTACTTGTTGCCCTAAGACTTCAAAATTACAGGCATAAGGCTTTCCTAAACTCTCTATGTAGATCCTATAGCACATATGCTGTCTCTCTTCGGTGACTACCCCACCAAATAGTGAATGGCGTAGCATTTCTGTGCGATGACTACTGTAACCTAACTTCTGTGCCACTGATTCAAGCATATAAGATCTCTGACTGCCAGTATCCAGTAGAGCCCTTACCTCCATTGCAGAGGATTCTCCAATGACCTTCACCTTTAATGTTTGCAAAATAACACCTTGCACACCACTACGTTCTTCATTTGAAATCAAAGAGTGAGACTGAAGTTTCTCATTGGTAGCTTCAGAGGAATGTGTTGGGCCCAGACATATTAGGCTGTTATGTTTTTTGCTACAGGAATCACATTTTAACTGACTTCTGCACATCTTTGAAACATGTCCTTTCTTCAGACAGAGAAAACATGCTCTCTTATTCTTCACAATTGAGACTCTCTCCTTTAAAGCCATCTGCTTTGCCACGGAGCAGTTTGAACTAGCATGGGACCTATCACAAAATATACAGTTTAGTTTAAGATTACAATCCACAAGTGCAGCTGCGGTAGGTGGCGATTCACTGTAAATGTCAATTTTCTTCGTACCTTTTGACTTGTCAGGATTCACATTGATGTTACCTTTACTTGGGATGGCCAGTTTGATCCTTTCCTCACTCTCTACTTCATTCTCCAGGAATTTCATCAAACCTTTAAGACGTTCACTAGGTTCACATTCCTTCCCACCGCCACTCCTCTGCCAGGCACGTAACACATCTATAGACAAGCATGATTCAATCATAGGAAATAACATTGCTGCATATTTCTCGGAAGTTACACCTAGGCTCTCCAAAGCACCAAGTTGAGTTTCGAGTCTGTCATATAATGATGAGATGTCAAGACTACTACAAGAATTCATCATTGTCAATAGTTCTCTAGTGTAGACTTCCACCAACAAAGAATCTTTGCCAAAACGTGATTTAAGTTTCTGTATTGCTTTAGGGTAATTTCCACTTGTGGCTGGAAAACTATCAACGATGTCGCGAGCTTTGGAGTTTGGCAATGTTGCTTGGATAAGATATTCGTATTTATCGGCATTATCTAACCCTTCATCTTCATCAATCTTTTGAAATTGATTCCAGAAACCTAACCAATCTCGTAGATTTCCACCAAATTTTCGGAATTCGATCTTTGGAAGGCGATATTTACTTTTTAGGTTATGAGTGTTACTGGTGCTTACTGTTGACTGGACTTCGTCTTCACGTTTTCTCTCCATTGCAAGAGCATCGGAAACAGCCGCTGCTAACATATGAAACTTGCGTTTATAGTCATCTACTCCGTCTACTTCTGTGATCAGGTCTTCTTCTGACACCGCATCTTCCATGAGGTGTTGGAAGATCTCCTGGTCCAGATTACTTATGAGGTTAGCCTTCTCTTCCACTAAGGCGTAATCTCCTCGGATAGCGACTATGTCCTTTATTTCTTTCTCCAACAAAACTTGAAGTGAAGCTACAATTTTCGTGAACGATGCACGGTATACACCACGTTTTCTGATCAAACTTCGAGTATCGCTCATTTTCCTTTCTATGTCCTGTCACGGTCGCCAGATGTTACGAACAGAAACGTCACTTCGTACTTATTCGGGAAAATGAAAAGATATTTATTCACAAGAAAAAATGCACACACATTACAAATAACACTCAAAAGACTCCATCTTGGATGCACTGTTCCTTGTCCTCCTTTTCTCACAAAAGACAAAAATAACTGTTGCCAACTGTCTGTCACAGGTACTGTATGATGACTGTATCGTGATTAACCTCAAAGTTTCAAATGAAAAAGTAAAACCAAAATGTACTATTCACGTAATCCAGCAATCTAGTTAAGTCTTAGAGAATTCTGCAGTATTTCAAAAAAGTTTGAGATTTTTACCTGTTTTCTACAATTAAGGCTCTCGGCCATCACAAAAGATTTAAGGAACGGAAAACAGAATCAATTACGTCATTTCTACTAAAAACGCCTAAATTCTGTGATGTGGTTTGTCGTTTTTCGGGAATTCCTGACCCAACTGTTTGGCTTCCGATCGACGTTTTACACGTAGAAACTTCGAATTATCCAAAATATAATTCGAATTAACCACGATTTTTTTTAGCATTGATTGTATATAAAATGCCAGTGACCAAGATAAAAATTCGAATTAAAGAAGATTTCGAATTATAGAAGTTCGAATTAGCCACGTTCCACTGTACTAAGAATGGAGAAATATTCGTAGAAAGGATAGAAAAGGATGGGTTGTTATGGCAAACAAAAATGCTTCGAAAACTGGTACGATTTTATAAGGAGTGCATTTTGTCAAAACTTGTAGACAGTCGAGTTGCTGAGGCACGAGGCATAAAAATCCGAGGTCCCTCCTTTGCGCTAGAAGTTCAACGACTAAATAAGGCCGCAGAAACCAACAAACAAAAGAAGAGGAAGCAATCGGACACCTTCACACAGATCAAGAAGTTTACATTTATAGCAATAAATTGTATTTTTGCTCATAATACTAGGCTATACATGTGGTTTTGGTTTACAGAATGTTAAACATTCATTATACTTATAACATTTTGCATACGTAAACTTTGAATTTCATTACTGAATGAACAGCCATTTTGTTTATATAAATCACCTTCTGTTGAGTCGGTAGATTATTGTTGTTTTTATTTTTTTATTTTTTTATGTTTTACATTTCATAGAGACAGTTTTGAAGTTTTGTCAGCGCACATTAAAATTGTTTATGATCCACAGAAACACTTATTTTGAGTTGTAATTCTTATAATCATACAGTAACACGCCGGCCTCTTTTATTCGACTGGACGATGGCAAGGCACAAGGCTGAAAATAAGCGTACGACTCGGAAAGCAGATCTGTGTGACTCGGAACCGAGGTATACAACGGAGGAGGGGAGGGTGGTTGTGCAAAGTGCGCGAATGAGGCGTAGTGGAGGGGAGTCGGGGAAGTGTAGTGCACTGACTGTAGCAGGCGAGAGGCAGCAGTGCTGCTATCTCTTGTCCAGCAATTGACAGCAGAACCAGTAGCACAGCCTTAAGCACCCGGGCCTCCACTAAAGCGCTGTAATAGGCGCCGTAAAGAACGTTTCTCTGCGCTTAGGCGCTCTTAAGCACGCGTCGGTGCGCTTAAGCACTGATATGCACGCAACTCTGCACTTAGGCATGCGTATCTGCACTCTTAAGTTCGTGACTCGGCGCTGTTTAGCACGTTTTTGCACTATTTTCATGCCTGGAGATGGGACAAGTCAGCAATAATATGATAATTAACAGAAAACTCCTTTTAGCATTTTACGAAAGGAAGAATAAGCATTTATGGTTGTGTATTGCACCCTTCAATAAAGTCATCTACGGGGTCGTGTTCAGTCCTGACTGCGTTACGCAGCAAAGTTCGCTTAAAAACAACATGCTCTAATGAATAGAAAGGTTCATGACAGAGGCTATACTAGAAATAAAATGAATAACAAGTAGAATAAAATAAATTTAATGACTGAAAATTATGTGCATAATAATAATAATAATAATAAATAAAAGAAATCCTCCCTGACTTTCACCCCTTAATAAATAAATATAACACTGAGCGGCAGGAACTCGCTCGTCACAACAAAACAATGTGAATGCAGCTTCACACAAAATAATTACTCATAACATAAACTTTGAGCTGTAAGAACTCGCTCGTCAACATATGGATACAAGTCCATTTTTTTCTGGTCAAGAAGTTATATAATGTGTGGTGTACTGCTCGTTAATAAGAAACTGAGTACTGATGCGAGTCCGTTTACAACTGAAACAGACATGTTGCTCACGGAGTTGCATCTTTTAAATCACACTACGGCTATGGGACCCACCCTTAATTAATACACTATAATTACTACTGACACATGCAAGATCTAATAATACAAAAATATGAAGAATCTCCCCGAGATTCTAGCTGGTGCCAGAGCACATAAATGAACAAAAAGAGCATGCCATAAATAGGCCAAAACGCTCTCATCATAACTTGGGAACATAGCCTCGCGCACCCTAACTTGACACGGGTCATTGAACGCGTAAAATAAACACACAAAAATTGAACCAACAACAAAAAATACAAGCCTAACGGCTGAAAAACTATGTTTACATTTTTATAAAACGCCAGACAAACACGAGTTTCGGAAGCTACCTTACAACAATGGACAGCACCCATTAATCAATCAATACTCATTATAACCCATCAGGTTTTGTGAATTTAAACATCGTCTTAAATTGAAGAACAGGAACCAAGCCTGTTACTAATGACAAGTCGCGTTATCTGATTTGAGCGCGCCCCTCTTGTATGAGTCATCGCTGTCTCCAATATCTCTCTCAGTCGCTCAAGCTAGGTGCAGTTTCCGTCTGGAAACGCAAACATATCTCACTCATCCCTTGGATGGCAAGAAAACACAAATATATACCACAAGTCCAGCCTCGCGAGGTCATGAACTGGGCTGACGTGGAGCAAGTCAGAATAATCACCATGATATATTCTCGCTAGCACATCATAAAAATAATCACACTGCGCACCAAAAGCTTGGACTGACTCTCATAAATATCTCACTGGGTCGGCTCAAAACAGATCAACAATGTTGAGTCCATTGACACATTAACAAAAATACACAACAAAAACTCGGGTGCAAAGTGCCATCCCGTTCCGCTCTGCTGAAAAGCAACTATCAAAATAATCCTGATCCGTCATAAAATTCTACTCACAAATAATCTTTACCCTCCAAATTCTATTTTTAATCTCAAAATTAATTCAGTTCCATTTCTGTTATAAGGCATACCTCCGAATAATAATGCTTGACCGCGATTTACGCGAGCGAAAGCGAGCACGAGCTGCGCGTTGCCCCGTAAAGTTGAACAAAACACAATCACAATATTTACTAATTACACAACGCTCGGCTTGTCCCATATTTAATGTGTCAGTAAAACAAGAACTAATATCTACATTACCAAACAAGCAAACAAATATCTACAAAATATGTCCCATACTACCATAGCTGATTTAATAAATAAATAAATTCATTTGTACTCAATCCTTTTAAAACAGCATCAGGAAAACGTCTGCAGCCATCTTCTTTAAGATGTTTATCTCGTCATCGACATCTTCTGGCAAATGTCCTGCTGGTTCCAAGATCCGGTCTCGTTCCTAGACGTCATCTCGTGCTGAATTAAATAAAGTTTTGTCAGATACACACACGATATATTTCCTACTACATTCACCTATCAAGTACTAAATTCCTTGACAGTCTATTTGGTGAATTATTTCGATGAACTGGTCCTACTGATAGTGCTGGGACTACAAATAATTCACTGAAGTTACACTTATAACTTGACGAAATTGTTCCATGTTCAAATAAAAATCAACGTCACGTCCTTAGACGCACAAATTAAAGAGTGTGAACGTTACGTCCTCAGACGCACGAAAATAAGTGATCTCTCGAAGCATTTTGGATCCTTATAAATGAAACTGACTAGGGTAGGTGTGGAAGGGGATTTATGAATAAAATATTCCATAATAATTATCAGACTAGCATGCGATCGGTATCATTGAGTTCGTAGCAATGTGGAGGTTACGATTATGCCGTAGCTGGCTCGAATCGATCGTGGAATTAATCTGTAGATAACTCCCGTGTTAATCTACCAGGTAGCGTTATCAAGCCGAGTTGCCGCTAAAACAAGGCGTCTTGATATTGAACCCTTATTAACCCGCGATGAATAAGTATTCATGATTTATTATTATTATTACTGAGGCCCAGGCAGTACATGTGGAAATTGACAAAGGAGAAGCCAAGGGAGTGTGTTGCAATGATTACCACAGAGGCAGGCTTGGTAGTTATTCTTGAAGACGACCAGGTAAGCCGAGTTCAGGGACAAATTGTGTAACAACGCGCACCAAAATTGGAGTCATTAGGGGATGGTCACGAGTGAGTTTCAACCGACCTAGGATTGAATCACCCAGTCAGATGAGACCACGCCAAAACCACGCGATGAGTGGCGTACCCTGTAAAAAAAGGCGCGGAAACGCTTATCTAAAGAACCGCCGATCCGAAATAATTCCGCATAAGTGCACTGAGACGTTTGAATAAAATGATGACGATTGATACTAGTCCCAAGTTTGTGAGATGAAAACTCTAGAATATTTTTCTTAATTCTCCCCACTCCACCTCATTCTGTCAGTTTCCAATAAATTGATCGAGGAGAAGCTGTTTCGAAGACAACTGTTTTGAGCTCTGGTGAGCAAGGGTCACGCCAGTCTGCGTCGCGATTTACCGCTCTTATTAAATATACTAGTGACGACTTCTGTTTTGAGCTCTGGTGAGCAAGGTTCACGCCAGTCTGCGTCACGATTTTCAGCTCTTAATGGGCAAGACTTTACTAACATTCCAATTAGTGCTCAAAGCGAGCAAGGTTCACGTAGAGCAGTGGAGATATCTAGCGAGATAAGGACTGCGAGACAGTCATGTTTAATACTTGTTTTTCAAGCCAGTGACGATGTGTTTAAAGTGTATAATTTATGTAAATTTTGTATTGTATTTTTTCAAGTAATAATTGTGCGTGTGTATGCAAATGCTAAGCTAGGGAAAGTCTTCGATCATTAATCGCATAGGACATAACGTGAGTGAAAGTAGTAACTCACAGCGATTATAGCCAGGCAATTTTTATTAACATTGAACATTTCTGTCCAAGAGACTACGCCAAGATGTCCGTCGGGAGACGGAATGATGTGCATCGCTTCTACGACGTCGACGATGGAGGGCTCATTTTCCTCGGAGGTTATATGTTCTGAAAGCTGATACGGTGATGTACAAACATTGATTTACTCAATATGTAGTTAGATAAGGCGGGGGAACGTTGTAAATAGTTCATTTATTTCTTTTTCTTGTTTAGATTTTTTTGTGCACCGACACTAGTGTTTTAAATGTACGTTGGCGCGTGGCCAAAGTTGTTTGTTGTATATTTTTCTTTGGAGTCATATTTAATGTACACGGCGCGTGTACTTGATTTTATCCATGCGGATGCGAAACTCGTTACATACGATAAGTGGTGCTTTATTAAAGTTCATATTTTTGATAGGAAAGGGAGGTAATTTATGTAAGATGTTTGCTGAACAGGTTATTACTCATACTAGGGTTGCCGAGCGCAACAAATTAAGATGTAATTGTAGAACACCTTAGTTCTAAATTTTGTAGATTTTTTTGAGTCCTTTTCAGGTTCGTCAGTCACAGCCTAGAACGGAAGCGCGAGCTGGTGGAAAAATATTTATGTCATTTATTTCAGGTTTCTGTCAAACCCATGCGTGTGATTCTGTGCGTGTTCTTGTGTCAAGTGTGTGTTTGATTCTACGTGAAGAGGGGTAGATGGTGCTACCGCCCTCATATTTTGTTGTTGTTGTATTTTGATGGAAAGGCAGTGCGCTCCGAGGAGGCTACTGTACCTTGTCCAATGCTGATTATTGGATTTCCTAGGGGAAATGCTGAGATATATTTTGTTCTGACTCACACACGTATATATTGTGCTTTGGGGCACGCTTCTTCGAGACTCGATCCCGTGCCTTGGGAGGTCGAGGTTAGTGACACGTGGGTTGACAGATGTGCAGATTTCCACTTAGCGCCCGTCTAGCCTTGGTGACTTATTTTGTTAGGCAGTCCTGTTGTCCGACTGACCCCTATTAAGCTATCATTAGCAAACCTGTTTTTTGTGATGGTTATTTGGACCATAATTAATTGGGGAGTTCGCCACGTTTGTTACGAATTATTGCATGTCGTATGGATAGAGTATTGTGTTAATGATGTAAATGTTTGCTTTGACCTAGTGATTTTCTATGACTCAGTTCACGTTTGTTTGTGTGTGACACCCGTGTGGTGTAGTTGTATTTACTTGTAAAAATGACAGGCGGTCATATGTGTGTTTCTTTTGTTGGTCACGTGTTTACTTACTTGTGTTGATTTTTGAGAAGTCCTAATTTTAGGCAGTAATATTTTGCTACGGCAGTTCTTGATTCCAATTTCAAGCGGAAATTATTTGTTGTTTATTTAGTAAAGGAAGTGTCGGTTTAGTTTTAAGTTGTGTATAGTTGTTCCCCGCGTCTGTCTAGCTCTAAGCAATGCGGATTCGTCTTCTGAAAGTTTATCCGGATGATGACGAATCATGCATTCATTTGTACTCATCGTTAAGCATGTAGAACAGCACACGCGTATACATTGTCATTGCAGATTTTGGGACATTTGGTCCGATTAATAATCTCTCCTGAGATTAGGCCTAGTTTGTGGCAAATTAATTTTATTCAGTGGGAGTCATTTTGGGAGTTTTGTTTGTTTATTTCATTTTGTAAATAGCTGATCTGTCATTAAATTCATTTGTTTTAACCCTGGCTTCCCTTTTTCCTGCATGTTATTTTGTTATATTTTATGTTACCCTGCATGTTATGGAAGCGCTTTAACAACAACTTACGAATTGGACTGTTACACCCCCGAAACTGAGTCTCATAAGCTTCTTTGCAAGGGTTCATAAAACAAAAATGGCTGCCCAAGTGGGGATTGTTGTTGTTGTTGCTTTGCTGATCTCATATTTATTTCGCTGAGAAATGATGCCAGGTCAAGCGGGCAAAAGTAAATTCAGTAAATTGAGGCGATGTTGTACCGCCATGTGCATTAGTAAAATCACTGAGTTCCTAAAGTTAAAAATATTGAACATGGTTTGAAGTTGGTATTGCATTTGTTATTAACTTGTTCTGGCGCCCGGCATTAAAATTAGAAAATTTGTATATTATTGAACTCAGTCAAAGCAGGAAGGTGTTGCCTTTTATTTTACATTTAATTAACTTCGGTTAATTGGTGTCGTTCGTAAATTCTGTTGGTTAGGAATTTAAAAGCAGATCACAAGGGAGTTATTTTGTTGTTTGGAAATAAGAGTCATTATTCAGTAAATTTTGATTACTGAAATTTTTATTAAATTAGAATCAGTAGTATTTAAATATCATGACATGTGTACGTGTGTATGACTGAAATCCCGGCGCATGACCCTGTTTTTCTCTGATTATATTTGTGTATTGTGCGATGGCTAGCGTCGAAGAGATCAAGGTATTGTTAGAGCAGATGTCTATACAAATGTCCGTGAAGACGGAAGAACAATTAAAGAACATGAAGGAGGAAATAAGTGAAGACAATGATAAACAATTAAATAAACAGTTAGAAATTCAGCGTGAGCATAGTGATAAACAGTTAAATGACATTACGGTCCAATTGCAGGTCCAGAAATTGGATACCGATAAACAATTAAACGAATTGAACCATAAACTATCAGAACAGGCAATAACACAAACAGAGCAGTTAGAAAAGATCACCCATGACATAAACCAAAGTACTAGGGTAGAATTAGAGAAACTGGCAGATGAGGTAGCGGAAAATAACGCAAAACAGTTAGGAGAAATTAAGAACTTGGAATCCAAATTCGACAATAAACTCATACAATTCGATGAAATGGTAGCCGATAAATTAAAACAAATCGAGGCAGCATGCGTAAACAACACGACTGGAATAAAAAGTGCACAGGATAAACTACAGGAACAGATTAATTCAGTCGATAGCAATGTACTCGAAGTAATAAAGGAACTCGATAAGCTCGAAATCAAAACAGAGAAAGAACGTATGCACTTGCGTGAAAACTTGGAAGATCAATTAATTAAAACCCAGCAGGTAATACGAGAAGAGGTAGGAGAACAATTAGTTAAAACACAAGAGCAAATACAAGAGCGAATACGAGAAGAGGTAGGAGAACAGCTAAATAAAAATCAGGAAAACTTGGAAGACCAATTAATTAAAACCCAGCATGTAATACGAGAAGAAATACGAGAGGAGCTGGAGAAGAATCAGGAAAGGAGCGAAGAAAAAATTAGCAGTTTGAAGAACAGGATCCGGAAAGATTGGGAGCAGCGGGTGAACGAAACTAAAGAAGATAGGCTGACGAT
This sequence comes from Meconema thalassinum, assembly GCA_946902985.2. Lineage (NCBI taxonomy): Eukaryota > Metazoa > Arthropoda > Insecta > Orthoptera > Tettigoniidae > Meconema > Meconema thalassinum. The sequence goes on from OX336397.1 coordinate 281,163,659, forward strand.
TTTAAAGCGGCTAGGCGAATACAATTCTAGAGTGCAGGATTTGGAGGAAAACATGAAGTCCAAACTCCAAGAACACACAGATCTCATAATTAAAAATGAGATCAGGTCGTTAGAAAACGCAACTTTATTCTCTGCAGAAAACACAGTAGGCAAACAGGGAAGCATTGGAAGTCCGGTGGGCTTGAAGTTGGCTGAGGATACGAGCCGAGGTCAAAGTCCTAAGATAACGAGCGACACGTTCCAACATTACAGAGGGGAGACGTCAACACCACAACCCGGCTTGGCACCTGCCCAAGTGATACAGGTAATTAGGGGGAATGATTTCAAACCCGATAAATTCAGGGAGAACTCAGGGTCCACTCTCAAAGCATTTTTACGTCAGCTGGATGACTACTTTAACGATCAACATGTCAGTCCCGCAAAACAGTTGCGACTTGTGGAAAAGTTTTTGGAGGGCCCAAGCTTAATCTGGTTCCAGAGTTTTAAATACACATTTACCGACATGGCACAGTTTAGAGAGGCGTTCTTGAGAAAGTTCTGGAGTCCTTCTTTGCAGCAGGGTTTGAGAATGGATTTATACACCAGGAAATATCATAGCACACATCCCACCAGATTTTCCGAATTCTCTAGCCAACAGCTGGTTAAATTCCGGGATTTTGACGACCCCCTACTGAGGAAAACATGGTTTTAACCATTGGTAAGCAGCTTCCAATGATTATTCAGCAGTTGTTATTGGCCGGTAATATTAAGGCCGCAGTTCAGGCTGAAGAGTTACTCCGCCATCTAGATGAGACGAGTATGGTTGGTCCGCAGACAGGGAGAAGGAACATGGAGTGTGTAAACACAGCTGAAGTGGTTCAGGGACACCAAACTAATCACAACCAGAGTAACCAAACAAAAACACAATCTACCCGAACGCAATTTACACCAAGACGGCAAGAGTATGATGGCCGAAACCAATTCAATCAAAATAATAGGAACTTCCAGAATCGCCGAGATAATTATAATCATAATAATCAGAACCAGCACAACCAGTGGACGTACCAGCGAGAGTATACCAACTGGAGGGGAAACCCAAGGCAGGGTAGACCTTACCAAAGGAACGGAGATAGCAGGTGGAACAACACGAGGAACTATCGCCAAGATAATCAGGGAGACTATCGCAATGATTGGAATGAGCGGTACGTCGAATCACAGAAGTATTTGGATGAGTTAAATGCCGAAGAGGTGGAGAAAGAGAAGTGGGGGCGTGCGATGGCGAATAGGCAGAGCCCGGATAATCACCAAGGAGCGGGGACAGAAAGCTTATTACGACAGCAGGAGAGGCGCGATGACAACCGGCGGAACTCAACGAATGGGTCCCAGGATAAAGAAAAACCTCGATGAACCAAAACCAGATAGCCTGAGAACGGAGGACACCAGGGAGCGGGAGGAGTTGATTGTTGCAAACATAGAAGAGTGGGTAGCAATCCCGGACGATTGCCTGGAGGAAGTGGTGAAGGACCGAGGAAATGTCATCAGACAATTACCGATTATTTATGCACGTATTGGAGGTATTAGAGTGAGGTGCTTAATTGACACAGGTAGCCAGGTGAGCTTAGTCACGGAAGTATTGTTGAAAGAAATCGGAAGTAAACAAACCGTTCCAATAATGCCTGTACCATTAATGAAAGTCAGAGGGGTCATTCCTGACAAGACCATAGTTTGCAAGCACCAAGCATATTTAGACCTGGAGATATTAAACCACACATTTTCGCAAACATTCATCGTGATACCGAAGATGAATTATAACGTCATTTTGGGAGCCAACTTTATCTGTGATTTTCATGCTGTAATTGACTTACATAATAACACTGTGAGTTTCAAACAAGTTGAGGGGTTGAATCATGTGGGTTTGAACATGGAAGAGAGTCCACTAGAGAGAGAGGCGAATACTTGGGTCATTGAAGAATGCACTAATGAGGCGACCGGAGATAAGAACTCGACGGAGGAACGAGTAAGCCAGACAGCAGTGGTTGAAATTGATAGTCGAGATATTTCGCAGGAACTATGGGTACATTTGGCGGAAGAAGAAATTAGCGGATCCAAATTTGAAATTCTACTTCAGGAGCGGCTTAAGGAGGCAATAGTAGGGGAACCTGATAGAAGAAAATTAGAAGAAATTTTGAGACATCATAAAGGAGCTTTCGACACCATCCCTGGAAAAGTTTTAAATTTCCAGTATGCCATGCAAGTTACCGACTGGACCCCATTTAAGAGTAGATTGTACCCGATCCCAGAGAAACATTTTGCTCAGGTGAAGGACATAATTAGTAATTTATTAGATTCCGGCATAATAAGAAAAGCAGCAACCCCGTACTTAAACGCAATATTGGCTGTGGCCAAGCCAAATGGATCAATTAGATTATGCCTAGACGCACGAGTTTTGAACAGTAAACTGCTAGTTGACCATGACCAAGCACCAAGGATCAAGGATGTATTGAAGGGCTTCCGTGGGAAGAAGATTTATTCTAGCGTCGACTTAACAAATAGTTAACACCACCTTGAACTTGAAGAAAAATCCCAACTATTGACGGGGTTTTTATTCGATAACCAAAGTTATATCTGGTCTCGCATGCCCTTTGGTGTAAAAACAGCTGGATGTGCATTGATAAGAGCACTAGACAGGAATCTGACTGAGGAGGTCAAGAGCTTCACTACGAGATATGTTGATGACATACTTATTGCATCAGAAACAATGGAGGAACACTTGGTAAACCTAAACAAACTTCTGGATAACTTGAGAACCATGAATTTCAAAATTAATTTAAAGAAATCGCACTTTTGCCAGAGCGAGATTCTGTATTTGGGTCACATAATTGATGTTGAAGGCGTGAGGCCTAATCCGGCGAAAATTGACGCAATCAAGAAATTCCCCACACCAACTAAAGTAAAACATGTGAGAGCGTTTTTGGGAGTGACAGGTTTCTTCAAGGAGAATTGTCCTGGATACACGGAAACAGTAGCACCAATGCAAGAGATGTTAAAGAAATCAAATCGATGGTCGTGGAATGAGGAGTGCGACAGGTCCTTTAGAGCTACGAAAGACTTATTGGAAAATTGTGTGAAGCTAGGGTATCCAGACTTCGAGAAGAAATTTATAATTCAGGCAGACGCTTCATTGATTGGGATCGGTGCCATGCTGTACCAAGAGGACGCTGATGAACCCAAGAAAAGATCATATTTGGCATTTACGAGTCGTAAATTGAGGAAGCACGAGAGGAACTACACTGTGACAGAGCTTGAGTTGCTAGCGATTTTGTATTCACTTCAACTATGGCGCAAGATGATTTTCGGTTATTCCATTGTTGTCAGAACTGACCACCATGCACTGACATTCCTATTCAAGACGACGATGGCAAGTGAGAGAGTTACGCGTTGGTCCATCTACATACAGCAGTTCGACATTACTATAGAGCATTGCCCAGGAAGGATGAACATCATACCAGATGCTTTAAGCAGGAATCCTGAAGATGCGAACGAGATAGCAGCGGAAGTTCACCATATAGCACTAACACCTAAGGCTCGTGAGTTTTTGGACAAACTAAAGGAAATTCAGAAGGAACAAGAAGAAGACCCATGGATGATGATGATGATCAAATTTTACAGCAAGGAACTACAACCAGATTCACCTGAATATCGAGAAGCCCGTGCCAAGGAAGCGAAATTTCACTACTTGAATAACCTTTTACATAAGTACGTGGATGAGGATCACACCAAACTGCGAATTCTAGTTCCAGCATCATTACAGGGAGGATTGACGTGGCATGTCCACGAGAGCCTAGCACATATCGGCACGGACAAAACAGAAGCGACAATAGGGGAAACTTTTACTTGGCCTAAGATGCGATATACCATTGTGGAAGTAATCAGAACTTGTGACGCGTGTCAGCGCACTAAACCAAATAACTTCATTTTGAAACAACCTCCAAAACCATTATTACCTCAAAAACCATGTGAGCTGGTCGCTATTGACTGTTTTGGCCCTCTGGTTAAGGGAAAACGAGGATGCCGACACCTTCTTGTGTGTGTCGATGTGTTTTCCAAAATGGTAGTGTTATGTCCAATCCAGAAGACGACATCAAAGCAAGTCCTCAGCAGAATTCAGAACAAAGTCATTCCGATGCTTGGGAAGCCGGAATTTATCTTATCGGACCATGGTACTTATTTTACGAGCAATGTTTTTAGGCAAGGTATAGAGAGCCTAGGGATAAAACATGTTTTGTCGAGCATTCGCCATCCTTGTGGGAATCCGAGCGAGAGAACGATTCGCTGTGTTGCCAAGTATTACCGAGTAATGATTCCTAATGATCATAATAAGTGGGTTGACAAAGTAGGAGATATTGAGATGTGCATGAACACTACTAAGCACGAGTCGATGGGTCAAGTCCCACTAGTTGTACACCACAACAGGTTGCCTGAGAGATCTTGGGACAAGATTATTCCATGCCCAAGGGATCCATTATTAGCACATGAGTTGCGTATTCAGCGAACAAGAGAGCACATGAGGAACCCAGCGGACCGAAGATTGAGGAGGTACAGAGGAAAGAAATTTCACCGTGAATTACAGGAACAGGAACTAGTGCTTGTTCGAAGACCACCGATATCTGATCCCAAAAACAAAGTATTTGCAAAGTTCTGTCCAAAATTTATTGGCCCGTTCCGCATCATTAAGAATTTGGGTAACAATGCCTACAGACTTGAAGAATTGAGCACTGGCGCTAAATCTGTCTTCAATAGCGCGAATCTCAAGCCGTATTACAGAAGAGAACCATTTGATGAATAATCAGGACTATGAGTGCAGAATCATTATTTCAGAATTTTATTGTGAGAGCCAACACCCAAAAGTACGTGGCCATGTAGCGCCTGGGGAGAGCGTGCTTTGTTTGTAAACAAGACAGCTGATCCGGCAGGAGTGGTAATCATATGAGAAGGAGGGGAGGTCTGCCGAGACGTATGAATGACATTCCGGCATGGAGTGCGCACACTAATTGGGTCAGTGGAACGTACACTTAAGCAGTCGAGTGAGGTACTTAAGAGATGTTATTGTTACTACTGTGGATATTGTTTTTAAAATCCAAATCAATCACTTGCTTCGAATTTCAAAACCTTGCTGAGGATAAATGAACCCTTATTAATCTGCGATGAATAAGTATTCATGATTTATTATTATTATTACTGAGGCCCAGGCAGTACATGTGGAAATTGACAAAGGAGAAGCCAAGGGAGTGTGTTGCAATGATTACCACAGAGGCAGGCTTGGTAATTATTCTTGAAGACGACCAGGTAAGCCGAGTTCAAGGACAAATTGTGTAACAACGCGCACCAAAATTGGAGTCATTAGGGGATGGTCACGAGTGAGTTTCAACCGACCTAGGATTGAATCACCCAATCAGATGAGACCACGCCAAATCCACGCGATGGGTGGCGTACCCTGTAAAAAAAAGGCGCGGAAACGCTTATCTAAAGAACCGCCGATCCGAAATAATTCCGCATAAGTGCACTGAGACGTTTGAATAAAATGATGGACGATTGATACTAGTCCCAAGTTTGTGAGATGAAAACTCTAGAATATTTTTCTTAATTCTCCCCACTCCACCTCATTCTGTCAGTTTCCAATAAATTGATCGAGGAGAAGCTGTTTCGAAGACAACTGTTTTGAGCTCTGGTGAGCAAGAGTCACGCCAGTCTGCGTCGCGATTTACCGCTCTTATTAAATATACTAGTGACGACTTCGGTTTTGAGCTCTGGTGAGCTAGGTTCACGCCAGTCTGCGTCACGATTTTCAGCTCTTAATGGGCAAGACTTTACTTACATTCCAATTAGTGCTCAAAGCGAGCAAGGTTCACGTAGAGCAGTGGAGATATCTAGCGAGATAGGGACTGCGAGACAGTCATGTTTAATACTTGTTTTTCAAGCCAGTGACGATGTGTTTAAAGTGTATAATTTATGTAAATTTTGTATTGTATTTTTTCAAGTAATAATTGTGCGTGTGTATGCAAATGCTAAGCTAGGGAAAGTCTTCGATCATTAATCGCATAGGACATAACGTGAGTGAAAGTAGTAACTCACAGCGATTATAGCCAGGCAATTTTTATTAACATTGAACATTTCTGTCCAAGAGACTACGCCAAGATGTCCGTCGGGAGACGGAATGATGTGCATCGCTTCTACGACGTCGACGATGGAGGGCTCATTTCCCTCGGAGGTTATATGTTCTGAAAGCTGATACGGTGATGTACAAAAATTGATTTACTCAATATGTAGTTAGATAAGGCGGGGGAACGTTGTAAATAGTTCATTTATTTCTTTTTCTTGTTTAGATTTTTTTTGCACCGACACTAGTGTTTCAAATGTACGTTGGCGCGTGGCCAAAGTTGTTTGTTGTATATTTTTCTTTGGAGTCATATTTAATGTACACGGCGCGTGTACTTGATTTTATCCATGCGGATGCGAAACTCGTTACATTCGATAAGTGGTGCTTTATTAAAGTTCATATTTTTGATAGGAAAGGGAGGTAATTTATGTAAGATGTTTGCTGAACAGGTTATTACTCATACTAGGGTTGCCGAGCGCAACAAATTAAGATGTAATTGTAGAACACCTTAGTTCTAAATATTTTAGATTTTTTTGAGTCCTTTTCAGGTTCGTCAGTCACAGCCTAGAACGGAAGCGCGAACTGGTGGAAAAATATTTATGTCATTTATTTCAGGTTTCTGTCAAACCCATGCTTGTGATTCTGTGCGTGTTCTTGTGTCAAGTGTGTGTTTGATTCTACGTGAAGAGGGGTAGATGGTGCTACCGCCCTCATATTTTGTTGTTGTTGTATTTTGATGGAAAGGCAGTGCGCTCCGAGGAGGCTACTGTACCTTGTCCAATGCTGATTCTTGGATTTCCTAGGGGAAATGCTGGGATATATTTTATTCTGACACACACACGTATATATTGTACTTTGGGGCACGCTTCTTCGAGACTCGATCCCGTGCCTTGGGAGGTCGAGGTTAGTGACACGTGGGTTGACAGATGTGCAGATTTCCACTTAGCGCCCGTCTAGCCTTGGTGACTTATTTTGTTAGGCAGTCCTGTTGTCCGACTGACCCCTATTAAGCTATCATTAGCAAACCTGTTTTTTTGTGATGGTTATTTGGACCATAATTAATTGGGGAGTTCGCCACGTTTGTTACGAATTATTGCATGTTGTATGGATAGAGTATTGTGTTAATGATGTAAATGTTTGCTTTGAGCCTAGTGATTTTCTATGACTCAGTTCACGTTTGTCTGTGTGTGACACCCGTGTGGTGTAGTTGTATTTACTTGTAAAAATGACAGGCGGTCATATGTGTGTTTCTTTTGTTGGTCACGTGTTTACTTACTTGTGTTGATTTTTGAGAAGTCCTAATTTTAGGCAGTAATGTTTTGCTACGGCAGTTCTTGATTCCAATTTCAAGCGGAAATTATTTGTTGTTTATTTAGTAAAGGAAGTGTCGGTTTAGTTTTAAGTTGTGTATAGTTGTTCCCCGCGTCTGTCTAGCTCTAAGCAATGCGGATTCGTCTTCTGAAAGTTTATCCGGATGATGACGAATCATGCATTCATTTGTACTCATCGTTAAGCATGTAGAACAGCACACGCGTATACATTGTCATTGCAGATTTTGGGACATTTGGTCCGATTAATAATCTCTCCTGAGATTAGGCCTAGTTTGTGGCAAATTAATTTTATTCAGTGGGAGTCATTTTGGGAGTTTTGTTTGTTTATTTCATTTTGTAAATAGCTGATCTGTCATTAAATTTATTTGTTTTAACCCTGGCTTCACTTTTTCCTGCATGTTATTTTGTTATATTTTATGTTACCCTGCAGGTTATGGAAGCGCTTTAACAACAATTTACGAATTGGACTGTTACACCCCCCGAAACTGAGTCTCATAAGCCTCTTTGAAAGGGTTCAATATTATTGGCCCAGACTCTTGTATGTCTTTGCGCGCTTTTACATGTATTTCTGCAGTAGGGAGTGGTTAACATGATGATTGACCAATTGCCTCGTAGCATTCGATTTTCTTCTTGGCGCCAACCTTCATAGCAACAGGCCATAATATGCGTGCCCAAGCCGTCTCCGCGCTAAAAGTTGCACTTGTCCTATGTGTCAAGAATATTTATGCTGCTTCCTAAAATACCACAGGAGCTTAAACCATTGTGTCCTCTCGGCCACTGATTTCTCAATATTTCCTAACACCGTCTGGCTCTCATATCTGCTGTCTGTAGAAATATATCAAAAGATGATTAATAATTTATTAGAATCCTTTATACAGCCTGTGGATAAAGGGTTCAGTATGATGGGATAGTTCGCGATGCACACGGCACCTAACCAAAATTCATTTATTGAAACGATACGCGCGCCAACACTCATTTGTTGATACGACTCGTGCGCCACCTAATGTAAAATGGTTGGCTGCGTGGCTCAGCGGTAACGTTCTGACTTGCTGAAACAAAGGTTGCAGGATCGAATCCTGGCACAGCCAGTTGGCATTTGAGGGTGCGCAAATGCGAGGGAGCCGTATCAGTAGATTTTATGGGGAACAATTCCGGCACCCCAGCGCCGTGTCTCTAAAAGTTGCAGTTGTTAAGAGGGAGGTAAAACCAATAACAATTACTATTATTATTAATGAAAAATGGATGTACTAATACTGAAACTATCGCGGGAGTGCGCACAACAACTCACCAAAATTTCATCGCAAACGGATGAATGGTATGTGAACGCAGTAGACGTCCTACGCCTCCAAAATTAGGATGTCAGAAAATAAGATATACGTACCAATTAAGGCGTGGAAATAAAAGATGAAGATGATGATGATGATGATAATTGTTGTTTTAAGAGGCCCAACATCTAGGTTATCGGCCCCTAATGGTTGGATGAGAGTGAAAGATTGTAACGATTCGATCCCCAAGCTTTTATATTTGTAATAATTAATCTTCTTCGTTATATTTATATATATTAATTTTTTATTAAGTAGTATTCCATGCTACAAGATTGTATCTGTCTGTAAGCAGCTTAAATCATTCTGAACAGATTTTCATTTACGAATGGTTGTAAATTCAGTTGTCAGAGAGACGTGGGAAGTGACAGGTTAGCTCGCATTTCTACAATAGATGTTATTTCCTGAAGAAGGTTATAGCGCATGACAAAGGCGATACGGTTTCCGGTCACTATTAGTGCCAGTAGTGGTAAATCTATTCTCAACCCCAAATGAATGTAAGAAACCCTTGCTGCTGTGGATAAATAACTTAAGAAATGACATTATTCTATAATGGAAATGTCAGTAGTTCTGATGAGTATTGTTCGTTAAGGAGCAGTGACTTATAGACTGTGTCTAATTGAAAGGGTTGGACTTTAAGAAACATTCGCACCCCAAAATGAATGTAAGAAACCCTGGCAGCTGTGTATAAATAACTGAAGACATGGCATATTCTATAATGGAAATGTCAGTATTCCTGATGAGTATTGTTCGTGAAGGAGCAGTGACTTATAGACTGTGTCTAATTGAAAGGGTGGACTTTAAGAACCATATTATCTACAAAAACTTGAAGATGTTATAAATACGGTAGCTCAAGCAAGAGGGAGAACACTTATTATTATTCATTCAGTCACTCCAGTAGTCCTACGTACTGGGAGTCAGTTTAACGTGAGTTGGGAGTCGCCATCAAACCGTCGTTCCCTGAGCATCGACCATCCAACATTATACATTCAGAGGAAAATATTATCGAGGCATCATGCAGGAAGTACTACAACATGTCAACTACTGGACGGATCAACGAGGACATCAGTCATATTATCTATATATATGACAATACTTCAAGAGGTGAGCGAAGATCATGATTTATCTCACGTCTCTCAGGCCATGTAAAATCAAGCTTGTGTTCATTTTTAGTTAAATCCATTCATTATCCATTATCTGTTGAGCCGCAGTAAATTTTCTTTAAATTCAAATTTGTAACTATTCTTATTGTGTTTTTCTTTTTATATTTGTTACCTAGATTCATTAAATTCATTTAAGTCAATGTCAGGACCCTCATTTATAGTAGTTAGTAATATTATATAAGGCAAACCCAACTATCCTTCATAATGCTGAATCGGTTTGAGTACTACGGTTTCACTTCGACCGGTGGTAAGATATCTTGTTTTCTGCCAATGAGTAGCTGTGCAATCCCCTTCTTTTGACTATCTAAAGTCTGGCACCCATATCATATCATATCATATCATTTTTAGTGTACTCCAAAGGTAAGTACAGAACACAAGTGCATAATTTAATTTTGTCTCATTTTCATTTCATTCATCATTTTTTGTTAATTTATTCCCCATCTTGTTTACCGAACCGTTACATTATGACTCCTCATCGTGGGGATTCTTATTTATATTACATTCAAAACACGATCCGTTACAAACGTGTGGCTTTGTTGTTGTTCTTTATAGAATACTAATATTTTTCCCACATATCTATCATTTCGCCCAATTAGATTATGGCACCTTAACGTGGCGCTCGAAAACTTGTTCAGTATTTATGAAAGGAAGTTATAGATGTCAGTGCAAGTGTGATTTTGAGGGAGTGAAGTGATTTTGGAAGGGCAATTTTTAAAACGGTGTACTTCGAGATGGCGGATGAGAAACAGAAATCTCCAGATAATGCGGAAGATAAATTCGAGGCAATCATGAGGTCGTTGCAGAATATGGGTAGGGAAAATCAGGATACGAAGGAGGCCATGAGTAAGAAATTTGAGAAATTAGATAAGGAGATAAATAAAAAACTAGATAGCGTTGTTATGGCGAATGAAGAATTAAATAGGAAATATGGGATGATGCAGAAGAGTATTGAGGGGGTGAAACAGGAAAATAGAGGTGAAATTAAGGAGGTGATAGAAGTGAAGGCTAAATATATCATAGAGAAAGTGGATAAACAATTAGAAGCGGTAGAAAGTAAGATTGAAAAGAAAATAGTTAAACAAATTGAGGAAAAAATAGCAACTCAAGGCGAGATTGTTAGCAAATTAGTAGAAGCAGAAACTAGGCAGATGAGAAGAGAGTTGGGGGACAAGATTGAGAGAGTCGAATCTGAATGTCATAGGAAGGTAGAGGAAAATCACTTGAAAAATACCGAAAATTATCAAGAGATTCAAGAGAAACAGAAGGTATTGAGAAGTGAATTAATGAATAAAGAAAGTAATATTCAAGAAAAGTTAGAAATGGTGGAAAAGATGGCAAGTAAAAGGATAGCAGAAGTTGAGGCCAGATTGAATAAGCAGACAAGGGAAGAATTCCATACTGGTATAGAGGAAATTAATATGAAATTATTAGCGGCAGAGAAGCGTGCGTTAAGTAACAGTGAGAAAGACATGGTTATTGAACGAGAAAAGCAGAAGGCTGAGATGGGTCATCCGAATAAAATGAACAAAAAGCAGAAGTATAGCACGATGTTAGAGGGAGATAGTCGAGAAGATGATAGGAGGAAAAGTCTTCCTAAGGTAGGTAAAGTTTGTAGTAACGTAAAAGTAGCTGAGATGGAGAGGCGTGTGTTAGCACAAGGTCAGCAGGCAGATTACAGTGAACGAGGAATGCAGATGATAGGAATTAAAGTCTCTAGGAGTAGGACAAAGCGGAAAAAACAGGTCACATTGTTAAATGAGATTAGAAAGATATTTAAAAAGAAGAATGAAGATTACTATTTTGAATGGAGGCTAGAAGTAGAGATATTAGGCGAAACGTTAGGAGGAGGGGTTAAGGGTAGCTTCACTGCAGTGATGTATTGTAATGAGGAGATAGAAACTATTGTGATAAAGAGAGAAGGATGTATAACTAACAAGAAAGGTAGAATCGAAGAAGAAAGTGATGAGAACTTTAAAATAACAGAGAGAGTAGTTATGTAAGTGTGTAGTACCATGTGTTAATTATCCGTAGGACCTTAATATTCGTGATGAATTACTATTTGATTTATGTGAAGTACCAGAGGAACCAATTAATAATAAATTCAACTTGGTCGTAGAATTTCGAGTGCGAGGGGCGCACATACCTGTGCTTTTTGATAGTGGGATAGGTAAACATTGTGAACCGCTTAACTATATGAAGCTTATATTAATAGGTGCGTAGTTGGAAGAAGTATTTAAGTGTATTAAAACAGAAATGATAGGAATATATTGAAAGTAATAACTATTATGCCAACCATAACAATGAGAACAGTAATGAAGTCTCAGTTGAGGACATCGAGGTCATCAGGTACTATAAGTGGAGAAATGTAGAAGTGGTTTAAAGTTAAAGATGGTAACGCATAAGTGAATTAACCAACATCCGGTGGAGAAAAGAGAGTATTGGACTAATAGGACATCGGGTACGTGGAGATGAATATATGTGGATGTGTAAGGTCACATAAATGGTGTAAGGAGGAAGTAGGCTAGCGATATTTAGTGCCATTGAGCATTTGGGGTTTAAGATTTGGTAGTTGGCCAAATGAGTGAGAGTTGAAGAAATAAGTGTGCCAGAGTAGATTGGTATCTCTGAGCAAGAGGTTTTTTGTGGTGTCTAAGGAACACGTGGAGGTGATACTGGGAGTTTTTGGAATAGGAAGAAGCGCTGGTGTATGCAAGGGAGTACAGATGAGAGTTGGTCCAAGTTTTTGATATAGATCGTTATACTTAATTTATGAACACATCCAAATAGATTACAAAGCTTAATACCTAGTTGAACCACTTCTAACATAAGTTACTGATGATGAGTGAGAAGGAATTAATGGTATAGTGTGTTATTGTTCGACGCAAGTTTAAAAGTAAAAATAATAATAATTATAATGATAATTTGGTTGACATAATATTTAGAAGTTATTGAAACGAATTTGGTATAATTCAAAGATAATTGCTTGAATGGTTGAAGTATTCGGAGAAGAAGGTAATGTATGCAAAGTTGAACTAATTCGTGTGAAATTTAAAATGAAGTGGCAGTTTACTGGTAGTTTATTGGGTGAGAAAGCATTGAGACTTATTGTCAGAAGAGATTTCGGAGGAATCTATTTTTTATAATTTTAAATCAGGTAAAGGGATAAGGGGTGCGCGGTGCTACATTTATTGATAGTGAGGTAATCACGGTACTCTGGATTTAAAGGTAACTCATTTCTTTAGAGGAGAAATTAAAATATCATGTTATCAGACGGATTCCGCGGAAGGATAATAATTAAAGGGTATTAAGGTAGGTAACTACGGATACACAGGTAAAGGTAAGTGAGGGTTCTATGTATAATTGAACGAGAGAAAGAGTTATTAATAACCTGTGTTATTTTGTGTCCGGATAAGAGCAAGAAGAATACTTGGGTAAATATAATATCAATTGACGGAAATTTCAGGTGTATGTGGGGTAATTTCATGAGTAATAGATATGTACTGACATTTGGGTTGTTTTATGAGTATTGCTAATTATTCCTTGTTTTTACATTTACGTATTAAACATCACCAGATTGATTCTATGCAACTTCGTAATTCTTATAAAGAGACGAAAGGTATATTATGTGATTCGTGTAAGCAATCGTGTGCAGTGATGTGTATCGAGTGATATTGTCAGTAGTACAACAACTATGTATTCCTACACTAGGCTGACAAAAAATTCTACGCTCATTATCTATAAAGCTAACACGTATGATATGCATACGATATCTCAGTTATTAAAGTGCAACGAAGATGAATTACGTCTAATGCGAAAGTGAAGGGTACATCAATGTCTCTTTCTTTCAGGAATGCCTTTAAATAAAACCAAATACTATATGAACACTTGAGAAGTTGAGAAATGGGGAACGCAAATATAAAATGAAGGGTATATTTTGTCTATATGTATAATTTTGTGGTAATGTAATTGTATATTGTCAGGGTGGAAATTTTTTTATGTTGTCATTCTGAAGTGTATTTGTGTATTTTCATTTTGAGTGTAACGTATTTAGATATTTTTTGGCAGAGTGCATTGAAAGAAATAATGTTGTCATTTCATGTAAAATCATTTATTTCAAGGGGCGATTTGTAACGATTCGATCCCCAAGCTTTTATATTTGTAATAATTAATATTTTTCGTTATATTTATATATATTAATTTTTTATTAAGTAGTATTCCATGCTACAAGATTTTATCTGTCTGTAAGCAGCTCAAATCATTCTGAACAGATTTTCATTTACAAATGGTTGTAAATTCAGTTGTCAGAGAGACGTGGGAAGTGACAGGTTAGCTCGCATTTCTACAATAGATGTTATTTCCTGAAGAAGGTTATAGCGCATGACAAAGGCGATACGGTTTCCGGTCACTATTAGTGCCGGTAGTGGTAAATCTATTCTCAACCCCAAATGAATGTAAGAAACCCTTGCTGCTGTGGATAAATAACTTAAGAAATGACATTATTCTATAATGGAAATGTCAGTAGTTCTGATGAGTATTGTTCGTTAAGGAGCAGTGACTTATAGACTGTGTCTAATTGAAAGGGTTGGACTTTAAGAAACATTCGCACCCCAAAATGAATGTAAGAAACCCTGGCAGCTGTGTATAAATAACTGAAGACATGGCATATTCTATAATGGAAATGTCAGTATTCCTGATGAGTATTGTTCGTGAAGGAGCAGTGACTTATAGACTGTGTCTAATTGAAAGGGTGGACTTTAAGAACCATATTATCTACAAAAACTTGAAGATGTTATAAATACGGTAGCTCAAGCAAGAGGGAGAACACTTATTATTATTCATTCAGTCACTCCAGTAGTCCTACGTACTGGGAGTCAGTTTAACGTGAGTTGGGAGTCGCCATCAAACCGTCGTTCCCTGAGCATCGACCATCCAACATTATACATTCAGAGGAAAATATTATCGAGGCATCATGCAGGAAGTACTACAACATGTCAACTACTGGACGGATCAACGAGGACATCAGTCATATTATCTATATATATGACAATACTTCAAGAGGTGAGCGAAGATCATGATTTATCTCACGTCTCTCATCCATGTAAAATCAAGCTTGTGTTCATTTTTAGTTAAATCCATTCATTATCCATTATCTGTTGAGCCGCAGTAAATTTTCTTTAAATTCAAATTTGTAACTATTCTTATTGTGTTTTTCTTTTTATATTTGTTACCTAGATTCATTAAATTCACTTAAGTCAATGTCAGGACCCTCATTTATAGAAGTTAGTAATATTATATAAGGCAAACCCAACTATCCTTCATAATGCTGAATCGGTTTGAGTACTACGGTTTCACTTCGACCGGTGGTAAGATATCTTGTTTTCTGCCAATGAGTAGCTGTGCAATTCCCTTCTTTTGACTATCTAAAGTCTGGCACCCATATCATATCATATCATATCATATCATTTTTAGTGTACTCCAAAGGTAAGTACAGAACACAAGTGCATAATTTAATTTTGTCTCATTTTCATTTCATTCATCATTTTATGTTAATTTATTCCCCATCTTGTTTACCGAACCGTTACATTATGACTCCTCATCGTGGGGATTCTTATTTATATTACATTCAAAACACGATCCGTTACAATCGTGTGGCTTTGTTGTTGTTCTTTATAGAATACTAATATTTTTGCCACATATCTCACATTACGCCCCATTACAAGATGAGATGAGATTGAAAACTATAACTAATACTAACTACAGACTTACAAACTAGAAGAAGAAATGGTAAACAAATAAAGGGTAAGGCAAATAAAGGACAGGAAGAAAAGAAATGCCGTCAACCCTCGAATAATGAGGATTGAGGGACTTCGAAGGAAGGAGAGCCATTAAAAGCGGATGGGAAAAAGGAGAGGGCCCGCTCCAAGGTCAGAGAAAAAAGTAGACAAAAGGGACCCAGCTCAGGAATCCCTCGGGGTCGTCAACTCCCAAACTCACCGGCCGTGAGCCCTTGAGGGTGTAGCACAATCCAGGGTGAACCAGAAGTGGTGGGGCTACATACACCCTGCCCCCTTGAGGGCCTTGAACAGAAGGCAGGAGATACTTTGAGCCTCTCAGGGTGTAGCAATATCTAGGGTGCACCAGAAGTGGTGGGGCTACATACACCCTGCCTCCTTGAGGGCCTTGAGCAGAAGTCAGGAGATACTGTGAGCCCCTCAGGGTGTAGCAATATCCAGGGTGAACCAGAAGTGGAGGGGGCGACATACACACTGCCTCCTTGAGGGCCTTGAGCAGAAGGCAGGAGATACTGTGAGCCTCTCAGGGTGTAGCAATATCTAGGGTGCACCAGAAGTGGTGGGGCTACATACACCCTGCCTCCTTGAGGGCCTTGAGCAGAAGGACGGAGATACTGTGAGCCTCTCAGGGTGTAGCATTATCCAGGGTGCACCAGAAGTGGTGGGGCGACACACACCCTGCCTCCTTGAGGGCCTTGAGCAGAAGGCAGGAGATACTGTGAGCCCCTAGGGTGTAGCAATATCCAAGGTGCACCAGAAGTGGTGGGGCTACACACACCCTCCTCCTTGAGGGCCTTGAGCAGAAGGCAGGAGATACTGTGAGCCCCTGAGGGTGTAGCAATATCCAGGGTGCACCAGAAGTGGTGGGGCTACACACACCCTGCCTCCTTGAGGGCCTTGAGCAGAAGGCAGGAGATACTGTGATCCCCTGAGGGTGTAGCAATATCCAGGGTGCACCAGAAGTGGTGGGGCTACATACACCCAGCCTCCTTGAGTGCCTTGAGCAGAAGGCAGGAGATACTGTGAGCCCCTGAGGGTGTAGCACTATCCAGGGTGCACCAGACGTGGTGGGGCTACACACACCCTGCCTCCTTGAGGGCCTTGAGCAGAAGGCAGGTGATACTGTGAGCCCCTGAGGGTGTAGCACTATCCAGGGTGGACCAGAAGTGCTGGGGCTACACACACCCTGCCTCCTTGAGGGCCTTGAGCAGAAGGCAGGAGATACTGTGAGCCCCTGAGGGTGTAGCACTATCCAGGGTGCACCAGAAGTGCTGGGGCTACACACACCCTGCCTCCTTGAGGGCCTTGAGCAGAAGGCTGGAGATACTGTGAGCCCCTGAGGGTGTAGCAATATCCAGGGTGCACCAGAAGTGGTGGGGCTACATACACCCTGCCTCCTTGAGGGCCTTGAGCAGAAGTCAGGAGATACTGTGAGCCCCTCAGGGTGTAGCAATATCCAGCGTGAACCAGAAGTGGAGGGGGCGTCATACACACTGCCTCCTTGAGGGCCTTGAGCAGAAGGCAGGAGATACTGTGAGCCTCTCAGGGTGTAGCAATATCTAGGGTGCACCAGAAGTGGTGGGGCTACATACACCCTGCCTCCTTGAGGGCCTTGAGCAGAAGGACGGAGATACTGTTAGCCTCTCAGGGTGTAGCAATATCCAGGGTGAACCAGAAGTGGTGGGGCGACACACACCCTGCCTCCTTGAGGGCCTTGAGCAGAAGGCAGGAGATACTGTGAGCCTCTCAGGGCGTAGCAATATCCAGGGTGCACCAGAAGTGGTGGGGCGACATACACCCTGCCTCCTTGAGGGCCTTGAGCAGAAGGCAGGAGATACTGTGAGCCCCTGAGGGTGTAGCAATATCCAGGGTGCACCAGAAGTGGTGGGGCTACATACACCCTGCCTCCTTGAGGGCCTTGAGCAGAAGGCAGGAGATACTGTGAACCCCTGAGGGTGTAGCAATATCCAGGGTGCACCAGAAGTGGTGGGGCTACACACACCCTGCCTCCTTGAGGGCCTTGAGCAGAAGGCAGGAGATACTGTTAGCCCCTGAGGGTGTAGCAATATCCAGGGTGCACCAGAAGTGGTGGGGCGACATACACCCTGCCTCCTTGAGGGCCTTGAGCAGAAGGCAGGAGATACTGTGAGCCCCTGAGGGTGTAGCACTATCCAGGGTGCACCAGAAGTGGTGGGGCTACACACAACCGGCCTCCTTGAGGGCCTTGAGCAGAAGGCAGGAGATACTGTGAGCCCCTGAGGGTGTAGCACTATCCAGGGTGCACCAGAAGTGGTGGGGCTACACACACCCTGCCTCCTTGAGGGCCTTGAGCAGAAGGCAGGAGATACTGTGAGCCCCTGAGGGTGTAGCACTATCCAGGGTGCACCAGAAGTGCTGGGGCTACACACACCCTGCCTCTTTGAGGGCCTTGAGCAGAAGGCAAGAGATACTGTGAGCCCCTGAGGGTGTAGCAATATCCAGGGTGCACCAGAAGTGGTGGGGCTACACACACCCTGCCTCCTTGAGGGCCTTGAGCAGAAGGCTGGAGATAACATAAAAAGAAAAAAGAAGGCTGACCCCTCGCAGAAGGAAAGATGAGACAAGGGCCAATTAAGGCGGGAAAGTGAAAGACTCCCTAGGCCTCGGATACCCAAACCGTCGGGGTCGGAAGAGAACATGAGTTGACCAAGAGAGGTCGACAGGAAAGAAGAGGGAGAGGAGACTGGCACAAGTGGAAGCAATGTCGGACACAGCTGGGGTCCCGTGGTCGCCAACCCGCGTCCCACTAGTCGTGTGCCCCTGGGGGGATGGAAACGAAAGACACTAGGATATCCTAAACCCGTCGGGCTCAGAAGAAAACAAGAATTGTCCAAGGGAGGTAGCCGGCGCACAAATACGTTTAAGAAATGTCAAACACAGCTGGGATCCAGTGATCGCCCACCCACGTCTCACTAACAGACTAGCTGTGAGCAGGCCGAGCACTAGATTACTTTACGGGCAATCCTCGTACTTACGTCACTGTAGACATCCATCAGCTCTGCATTCTTGGCCTGGAGAAAGGATCTGGCTGTCCCCAGCTGAGTGAGAATACGCCTGAAATCTTGAAGTCGGAATTTCTCTACCATCTGATTCTTTGGCATGGAAATTTCTGCAATGCTTGGGCCACATGATAAACTAAACTCCTGCATTTCTTCAGTTGTATCTCCTGCCGCTAGGGCGAGTGTGACAAGAAGCGATACCAATACGGAACCTGAAATAATAATAATAATAATAATAATAATAATAATAATAATAACAACAACAACAACAGCTAGCGGACCCTTGCGAGAGCTCTCGTATGTGTATAGACCACCCACCCGTTATTAACATTATGCGGGCTAGACGCGACACAGTTCTGCCAGGGGCTATCGTCTTGTTTATTTGTTTAAACAGACTTTATAAACAAATAAATAAATTTCTCTTGGCTTTTCAAGAAATGCAAG
This sequence comes from Meconema thalassinum, assembly GCA_946902985.2. Lineage (NCBI taxonomy): Eukaryota > Metazoa > Arthropoda > Insecta > Orthoptera > Tettigoniidae > Meconema > Meconema thalassinum. The sequence continues at coordinate 281,182,885 of OX336397.1, forward strand.
ATACTATTGAGACGATTTGGAATATTTTGATACAAACCACAACTTAGTTATTGTTGTTTTAAGGGATGGAACTACGAGGTCATCTGCCTCTAGAAAACCGCACCTTCTAACTCCCTCTGGTTTAAGAGCTTGAGTTTTGTGAAACATACACCTTAGCCTTAGCGTAGGTAGCCTAATACCGTATATGATGATAATAATAATTATGATTACTAGAAGTTGCCTCCATTGAGTAGTGGTCAGCGTGATTAGCTGCCACCCCGGAGGTCCTGGGTTCGACTCCCGGCTCTGCCACGAAATTTTGAAAAGTGGTATGAGGACTGGAACAGGGTCTACTCAGCCTCGGGTGGTCCAAATGAGTAGAGGGGGTTCGATTCCCACCTCAGCCATCCTCGTAGTGGCTTTCCGTGGTTTCCCACTTCGTCTTCGGTAAATGCCGGGATGGTATCTACTGTCAGGCCATGGCTGCCTCCTTCCCTCTGCCTTGTCTATCCCTCCCAATCCTCCCCTCCCTTCCCTCATAAGCCCCTGTTCACTTTGCAAGCGAGGCCGCCTGGGCGAGGTGCTGATCCCACCTCCCCAGTTGTATCCCCCATATCAGATGTTCAAGCTCCAGGACACTGCCCGTAGAGGCGGTAGTAGTGGGATCCCTCGCCGAATCCGTTGGAAATACCAGCATGGAGGGTAAAATAGACTAAAAAAAATACTGGAAGAGGCGTGCCCACTAGACAAGATAATCCACCTAAACCTGGCAAAGAAGCATTGCTTAAGTACAGTAATAATGTTCTGCCTTACTACCAATATATGCCTGATACACACTAGATACTCTGCGACATGTTTGTGATCACAGATCGACCCATATCGGCAAACAGGCCACATATTATTCTTATTGATAAAGTGCAGAAGAGAACCCTTCTAATATACATCGTAATCCCTAACTCCCATAATGAGAATTATGACAGGTTGTAACCAAGAGCTCTAAGGACGGCCTACCTATGCATAGTCCAGCCGATATTAACGTACGGCTTACCTGCTCGGCATCCCACTAAAGCCGAAATCATGAACAATTTGGAGAGTGTACAGCGGTGGGCAGAGAGGCTAATAGCTCGTTGTTCCCCTTCCCCTTTGTCAAAATTTCCATCTGTAGAGGCACAGCCAAATAAACTGATTTGATTTTTCTCAAAAAATCCCACACAGGTTCCCTTTTGCCGACTGTTATTGGCATATCGCTCAGCTCGGAGAGGACGAGGTGTAACTCTCGTTCCGCCCTTCGCTCGTAGCAACGCTTACCTAACAGGATTCTACGGTCGCTCTGCGCGGTTATGGAACACGCTGCCAGGGGATGCCAAGATGTTACCTCTTCGAAAATTCAGGCCGTACATAAAAAGGTACATTGTATAAATAAACTTCTGTATGAGTGATTGTCTTGCCCTTTTTCACTAGGCCTTCCATAATTCCGTAACGATTTCACTGAAAGACAAAAACCTGGCGACCGTGCGCTTTTTAAGCTTACTCTGGGCAAACCGTTAAAAATATCTCTATACTATGAGTGTAAGAATTATTCAGCATCTAAAGTTCTACAAAAAAAGTCCGCGAGAGCACATCTCTATCTTCAATAAATCGCCCACTATAAGGGTTTTTACGTTTTCATTTCTTCCAACAATCTCCATTCAATTACTGAGGCGACAGTTTACGAGCTAGCTACGGTCGAGCCTATCACCTCAGTTACAGCCTAGCTAGCAGGCGAGCCTACCCCAGATACAGCCAGCAGCAAACTGTCGAGTCGTATTGAGTTAAAACTTCAGAGAAGAGTGGTTGTGTTTGGCGTTTCCCTGGAAGTGCAACTCGGATTTTCTTCATTTCGCCTGTGAACATTTCATTCCGCAAAATACACAGTCAAGTAAAGATTGGACGGAAGGGTATTTAGTGTTTCATGCAACTCGCCATGGACTATGGAGCAGGTCTCTAAAATCTTAAATTACGTCTGACAAGAATTCGTTGCACATGCATCTCCATGGTAATATAATTAATAGTCCAGTCAGTGATTTTAACCCAACATGCCGAGACATAAAACGGATATAGGTGGTAGTTCATTGACATCGAAAAGGAAAGCGCTTATCACGTAATGCATTCATAACTGTTCCCGGGCGAAGCCGGGGCGGGTTGCTAGTATTGTATAACCAGTAGTACTTCATACCTGTTATATAAAAACGATTATTTATATAACAAAATCAACTCGTCTATTTTGTTTAGCAAACCTTGTGATTACCGAATCGATGTCACGATGAATGTGCAGCAATGCACGGATAGGAATTTGGGGCTTTTTTCGCACCAAAAAATTTTGCCGACGTCCAAACTGCAAGCTTCGTTGGCAATTTAAGCTGTGACTTTCTCCCTTTATCGGTACCAACACGACTTGCCGAAACTGTAACGTACCTCGATACTTTTCTCGAAGCTCGATGTAAAAGTCGCAAAACACGCCGTTGCAATTTGTACGAATATTTTTGGTGCGCTAAACGCATCAAATTTCTATCCATGTAGCTTGCAAAAAATTGGTCTGGTTTTGTACGTTTGGTTATTTTGTGATTGCGTTGTTAGTGATACCATTTTTCTTAACAATTTAAATTCTGTGGACCCCCCCCAAAGCCAAACTCTAGATCCGCGCCCGGTACTAACATGAAACGCGATAATACAGCAGACACATTTAATAGAGCTACAACATCTACTGAACTCATCAAGGCCGAACAGGGCGCGAGATAACTCGAATTTCCCGTGTTTACTAATTGCTCTAAGCTACATTTATCTCTTGGGGTAGCTTCTTACTTGATGTGACATCCGTACAGAAGCTTTTTCTCGGATTCAGGTCTTCTAAACCTACTATCTGCCTGTTCCGAGAATACAGAGAAAAATATACTGCTTGAGTCCAAGCTCTGTGAAGTTGAGGGGTGAGGTGACGCGGGAGGCGTCTGTCAACAGCCCACTGGTATTCCTGTCTATTCCAATACTGCTAACATAGGGCCGTTGCCTAAACCAGTGTGGTGTTGCGAAAGAGTGAGTGAGTCAATGTATTTGGTTCTATTACTACGCACGGACCGGGAACTCCCCACGTCTCTCATCATGATCCTCGATCAACATTCCTCTCAGGTTCACGGAGCTTGGACTCGAGCAGTATCTACTGCACCATTTGCTTGAAACTCCTCCCCGATAACACGTACCTTGTCAAAATGTAAACAAAACTACTCCAATTATAACCAAATATTACTAAAATGAGCAAAATATGACACACACATAAATATGGCTGAAATATACATTTATAGGAAAATAAAATTGTGTTAAACGAGGTCAGGGATCCTTCATTCGCACTCATTTTCAAATTTCAGTCAAAATAAACTCAGGAAAAAATATGAGTTTTCCTTACCTTCCCAACAATATCATCGAAAGCCCCCTGGAGTGTAAACTGCAGTGCGTAACGCACCTGTGCTGACTCACTTCTTTAATCGAGATTGATTGCAATATTCAAAGCCCCCGGAAATGTAAGCCGCAGTGCGTAACGCACCTGTGCTGACTCACTTCCTTATTCGAGATTGATTGCAATATTCAAAGCCCCCTGGAGTGTAAACTGCAGTGCGTAACGCACCTGTGCTGACTCACTTCTTTATTCGAGATTGATTGCAATATTCAAAGCCCCCTGAAGTGTAAACTGCAGTGCGTAACGCACCTGTGCTGACTCACTTCTTTATTCGAGATTGATTGCAATATTCAAAGCCCCCTGGAGTGTAAACTGCAGTGCGTAACGCACCTGTGCTGACTCACTTCTTTATTCGAGATTGATTGCAATATTCAAAGCCCCCTGGAGTGTAAGCGGCAGTGCGTAACGCACCTGTGCTGACTCACTTCTTTATTCGAGATTGATTGAAATATTCAAAGCCCCCTGGAGTGTAAACTGCAGTGCGTAACGCACCTGTGCTGACTCACTCCTTTATTCGAGATTGATTGCAATATTCAAAGCCCCCTGGAGTGTAAACTACAGTGCGTAACGCACCTGTGCTGACTCACTTCTTTATTCGAGATTGATTGCAATATTCAAAGCCCCCTGGAGTGTAAACTACAGTGCGTAACGCACCTGTGCTGACTCACTCCTTTATTCGAGATTGATTGCAATATTCAAAGCCCCCTGGAGTGTAAACTACAGTGCGTAACGCACCTGTGCTGACTCACTCCTTTATTCGAGATTGATTGCAATATTCAAAGCCCCCTGGAGTGTAAACTACAGTGCGTAACGCACCTGTGCTGACTCACTTCTTTATTCGTGCTCGGAGATTGAATAACTAATAAAACCCTCCAAAGCATAAGCAGCAGTGTATAATATCGTACCTGAACTCATGATGGCTGTGCAGCAGATGGAGTCACTATGCGAACTGGTGTAGTGGGTTTATAAGTACACCAACTAACCCAATAAACACTTCCAGGAAAAACGTTGTTTGATGCTTTGGTAGTTTCGTGGAAGATAACTCTTCTTATCACGTAAGGTCCTTCGCCAGGAAGTGGTGGTCCAGTGTTTATCTTCAACAAGGAGATTGTAGTTGATGGATATTGTCAGTGACCCTGACGGATGTAACAGTGTTTAAACACAAAACGGGCAAGATTATATTATCATGTGTATTAAATGATGCTAATTTAGGTCAGTAAACCCTAATATTCAAGCATGAAATTCTCAAGAAAGTCGTCTGTAACATGATGACACGATTTTGTTAATCGCATCTCTTAGTTGTCCGAATCGTAAAAAAGAAAACAAAATATACAGATAGGCTCTGATATCATTTGCTGTCTGAATTTTTTACTTACAATACCATATATCTATCTGTACCTGGGAGGTATAGGACACTATGTCACATTTCCTAAATTTTACAGGAGAGCAGTTGAATATGTTTTACTCAGTTCTCCCCTTTTCGTAACAAAATTTTAACTGTGTTTCTTTAGTTCACGAAAAAGTGACAGTCAGTCTGAAAGACTAGACTTTGTATCATTTTAAATGCTACAAATGCTGAAAAATGCTAGAAAGGCTTCGCTCGAAGCCAAAGACTCTTGACATTTTAGAAAATTATCTGCATAATACTTATCTTGCTTATCTTGTTTCAAATTACTCGCGAACGGCAAATGCAAACCAAGGGCAAAGCAAGGTCAAGCGCGCGGGATGCCGTCACGCTCACCAGAGCGCCCGGGGACGTACCCCTTCCACCCAGTCTAAAAACACTTATAATGGGTGATGTATTGAAGATAGAGATATGCTCTCGCGGACTTTTTTGTAGAACTTTTCATGCTGACCAATTCTTACGCTCATAGTATATTGATATTTTTAACGGTTTGCCCAACGTAAGCTTAAGAAGCGCACGGACGCCAAGTTTGTTTTCGACCTTTTCACTGAAATCGTTACTGCTTGGCTTCCTTTGATCATACATAAATTATTTTCTACAGAATCTTTCCTCGAGATAGGGATCCTTTACAGAATGGTGTAACCCGCATCAAAATCCATCCAGTGGTTCTCGAGATTACCCGTGACATCCAAGAATCGGGGATTTTGGTCTTATACTAACAAAGTAGAGATTGTCGGGGAACACATGCACCAAGCGGTACTATGACGTCACACACCTCAGTGCATCTGGGTACATTTCGTCCTGTCACCGTAACGTAACGCCAGACCCCACCGTAACGTAACGCCAGACCCCAGCGTAACGACGAAGTCGACAAGATCATTTAAAATGATAAAATCCACCAGACTGTAAAGAAGTACTATGACGTCACACATATAAGGCGACTTCGGTGAAGAAGTCGGTAGTATGCTGAGCTTCTAAGCCCAAGGTCGTGGGTTCAAACCCGGCCGAAGTCGTCGGATTTTTTTCTAAGAGCGTTAAGAATCCCTCAGTATGCCTTCCTTCGGAGGGGAAGTAAATCCGGCGGGCCCATGTAATAGATTTATGACATGTAAAATAACCTTCCACTAACTACAATTGTGTGAGGCTGACTTTTTAGGTTAGAATTGATAACGCACTATTAGTTGCAACGTTCACCGCCAGGTGCTGAATACGATGCCATCTAGTAGCCAAGTCCGCAAACTAGGTATCGTGGACGGTAGCATTTGGTAGCGAAAGTTGGAACTTCTTGATCCGCAGTCCTTACTTGAATTAGAACAGACAACACACACTAATACAGTCTCACAATTAACACCGGTTATCAGACAGATTCTACACACACCCAAAGTACACGGGGCTACATTACCGCGTTGTCGCAGCCCCTAAACTGAGTAACCAACCAACCGATGTTGTATAGGCCTACCTCTAAGTGAAAGTTCCGTTCAAAGCATATGTAACTTGCCCAATTCTTGATGTAGGATATGGTATTGTCTACTTCTGCGCAAAGGAGAATAAACCCATCAAATTGTGCTAATCAACCCATTTTGCTGAAAAAATGGACTTAGTGTCATAAACCTCCTAAGTGCAGATATAATTCCTCACACAATCAGTACAGCTACGCGCAGTAATGCCAGGGCCGGATTTAAGAGCATGCCGCCTATAGGCTAAAGTCCATTTGCCACCCCTCTATAGTTCTTATTTGCTTAATACATTTGTTTTATACAACAAAGGGATAGAGTTCATTGGCGTTTTCATCATTTTTATAATAAAGTTCATTTAGTTTAGATAAAACTACAATTTTAATGGTTTGCATAATACATTATAAACCGTAATGAAATTAGTTATCTATTTGTTTTTTTTCGACTTACTTCTTTTAAGATTCGTTAAAAATGAAATGGGTTTCGAACTTAATTAATTAATTTGTTCTCGGAGATCAGTGATCACTATTTTACACATATGTTTATATTTTAATGCTAATGACTATCTTTTGCGTAATTGAAGAACAGTGTTCAATTTGAATTAAGTTGTCCTACACGGTGAAATGAAATTACACACAATGTAGTTAATTACTGGTTTATTAGTTGAAAAATATACAAACTTCTGTAAAACAACTCACCCCACGTAATCTTCGTGTTCAAATTACATACCGTAGCTTTCTTACGATATTTCTTAATGGCAAACTCGTTAATAATGTCCTCATATGAAAGTATTTTTGTTGTATTTGCCTCAATACAAAGTAATGGAAGTGATTTCAACCGTATTTTGGAAATAAGCTTACTAGTTCGTAGATAGTTCTTAACTCTGCCAAGGCAGGAAGGAAGCTTGTAGTTTAACGTGATCGTTAATCTGTAGATCATGAGCCACGGGACCTCCTTTTTTTTACGTGGAATCCGAACCACAGGACATGGCATTTCACTTCGAAAACTGCTAAGGCAGGAAAAACTGTAGAAGGACTAAAACATATTTTTAAGTAACTTGTATTCTTAAATTCGTACGGAAAATATTATTAACGTCTGAAATACTTCATTTTAGCTTCTGAATGAATTCCTAAACTGCCGCCCCTGCTCTAGGCTGCAGCCTACTTAGCCTATTTACAAATACGGCCCTGGGTAATGAAACAGGCTATATCGTTGTCCGACATTGAAATGATTTTCCTATTTTCAAGCCCAAGAAAATATCAGGAATTTAGCTATCAGATTATTTAATCTCTCATTAAATCCTCCGATGAAATCGACGTCAGGAAGGGCATCCAGCCGTAGAAATGAAATCACATAACTTATCTCCCCTCGTTCCTGAACCCAATGAAACTATAACAATAACTTCCCTCGTCTCTGATTCCAGAACAAAACGTGCTATCTCGATTAGTCTGGCTAGTTAGGGGAAGATGACCTCGCTTTTCCGATCCTTAAAGCAACAATTAATAACTAATCCGATCAGTTGGCAAATTATAAGGGGTGATCAAAAAAATTCCGTTTGATGGCCGTACAGCGTGATTCACTTGAATACACAACAGACATGTGTGTTGCCTACCACCTGCAATAGAGCCGGTCTGGTCCCTGTGCCTTGGTCCTTTCTGTCCTTTCGTTTCAAAGACTGTCACGGTGCCCTGTTTTTCCATTTACTGTTTTGAGTTTACCAAAATCTTTGTTTGAAAATATTTGCAAACACTTTTGTTGGGAGGCAATTGATTTCTGGGATAAAAAATGCATCGGTCAAATCAAAATGTAACAAGTATGAGTTGGACAGCCATTTTTTTTATCTTCCATGTAATTCTTTTTAAAAATTTAACGGCAAAGTGTCCCTAGAAATTACACGGATTTTTTAAAAATTAAGAGTTACTACCAGAAAAAAAACGTGGCATACTAATACTTCATTGCTTGATATAACTATTATAAAAATCAACAGTGTTCATAATAGAAAAGAAGACAAACTGTTGAGCATTTTTAGTAAGAATGAGCCAATAAGGACAAAAAGAAAACGAGCCTTACAGTAGTCGCATATGATGTGTAACATCTGACATAGAAGAAACCTCACGTGAAATTGTTGATACACCGGTATTTTATACTAGTATTGGCACAAATATTAATCTATTATAAAAGGGAGTGTTTTACAGATATTGTAGTTTATAATACGGAACTCATTTTATTAGATGATTTGTAGCTTCCACCAGCACCAGCCTAAATAAAGAATACGATATGGATCAACTAGATTAATAGACGCGACACCGCTCATAACCTTAAATTCCATATAAACACGTCCTCTTCATTCACAGACCAACACATAATTTCATATGGATTCTGTTAAAATAAGTCATATTGATATGATAAATATCGTTTAAAATGATAATCCTGGTAGCAAAATTATCTACCCCGGCCAGGATTCGAACCCAAGATCTCTAGATTCACATTCATAAGCACTAACCCCACGGCTATTTCGACTACATAAATGTTGTGAACAATATGGTGACTTATTTCCACGTTCCAATAATACTGCATTACGGAATTAAGTTTCATTTATATTTTGCTTGTTTCGATAATGTTCCTGCGTGAAATTGAGTTTAAAATGCCTTATGAATAGGCCCTCTTGTGAGTAAAGAGAATGTATTCAGCAATAGTTCATGAAGGCTTGCTCAATTCTCGTATAACCACAACGATTATATTATATTGATGACTGCATTACCGTTATGTGGGTTAATATTTGAATAGCCATTGTGCAGAAACATAATACCGGCAATGCCGACTACTTACAATGTTTGATATTAAGGCATTTTACCATTTAAATACTGATACTGTACCATGTGCTTTGTTTCAATCACTTGACACCAGGGTTCGCATGAGCGTTTACCGTTCAGTATGTCATATACATTCCACATGGCCGAGAGTGCGTCATGGTATCAATTTCCGACACCGCGCGCTGATTGTTTCTCTTACCAGTGCCAGCTGGATCGATCCATCGAGTTGGCAGTGCGTCTTATACTTCCGTTCGATCCACCACTGCCAACTAGGGCACACTTCCGTTCGATCGATCGAGCGAGCAGTGCATACTTCCGTTCGATCCATCACTATCAGCTCGATCGTTCCGATCCACTTCCGTCCCCAATTTTCAAAATCACTCCCACAAAACTATCCAGCAACCGAGCGGAAAGATGTTACACATCAAAAATGGAGTTAGGATCGAGATTCGAACCCCGGACCACAAGCTCAGCAGTCTCTCGTGTTAGCGTCTGAGCCAGCGTGACTGTCTTTGAAATGAAAGGACAGAAAAGACCAAGGCATAGGGAGCACAGATGGACGAATTAGCGAGCAAGAACTTGTCGCGGCTCTATTGCAGGTGGTAGGCCTGTTGTGTATTCAAATGAATCACGCTATACGGCCCAGAATCGATATGAGCATTGAGGCTCTCATCCTACCAACGCACCAGATTGAAGATCCCCGTGTGGTAAAACACTGTGTGCTGCTGCTCATCCTCGTCCGACAGGAATCGTCCACCCTTCAAGGCCTCTTTTCAGGGACCCAAGATCATGAGCAGAGATCAGGACTATAAGGTGGCTGCTCCAGTGTTTCCCACTTGAGTTGGCGTACCTTCTGTGTTACGACCTTTGCGGTAAGTTTCCCCCGACTTTTCGCCTTAATTGCTTCCTTTTTCTTTTCTTCTCTTAGTCGTTTACCCTCCAGGTTGGAGGAACCCACGGACTCAGCGAGGGAACTCACCACTACCGCCTCTACGGGCAGTGTCCTAGAGCTGGGAACATCTAATCGAAGGGGATACAACTGGTGAGGTGTGATTGGCACCTCGCCCAGGTGGCCTCACCTGCAAAGCGAACAGGGGCCTCATGAGGGAAGGTAATGGATGGTCAGGATGGATAGGCAAGGAAGAGTGAAGGAGGCGGCCGTGGTCTTGAAGAAGGTACCATCCCTGCATTTGTCCGAAGACGAAGTGGGAAACCACGGAAAACCACTTCGAGGATGGCTGAGGTGGGAATCGAACCCCCTCTACTCATTTGGAACACCCGAGGCTGAGTAGACCCCGTTCCAGTCCTCATACCACTTTTAAAATTTCGTGGCAGAGCCGGGAATCGAACCCAGGACCTACGGGGCGGCAGCTAACCATGCTGACCGCTACGCTACGGCGCCTTAATTGCACGCCGTAATTTCTCCAGTGTTCCCCAGTGATGGAGACACCAGGTTCCTTGTAATCAATAAGCAATGGTCCCGGGAATCCAAGAACAGGGTGAGCGGATGGTTGGCTCTTGAACTTGAGGAGACGATGGATGATGTCACTGCGGCGCGGTTCACAGTGGTGGCACCATTGTGTTTTGCTGCTTTTCAGTAACAAAGTTTAAAAAATGCACTTGAAATTTTCAAAAATGACTCTAATAAATGACTTAAAAATTCGAAAAATGCACAATAAAATGGAGAAAATGATCTTATAATAATAAACTCACCAATATTTAAAAAATGACTTCTTAAACTCAAACCGAAAAGTCAATCAAAATAGATTTCAAGCACTTAACTTTAGTCCGAGTTGCACTGCGCTACGAATGTCATTCTGATGTTGTCAAATGTAAATGATCTGCGGTTATCAGCCAACAAGTATTTATATCTCGAAAAACTGCGTTCAACATCAACTGATGTGATCGGAGCGTACTTGAAGTGACGAAGGTCGTTTGCTGCTAAATCCTCCTCAATCCCATCCATGCTGTAGCTTTCACCAGAAAGAATGTCCAGCACTTTTTTCAGTTTTCATGCAATACCCGCAGCATTTTCACCAAGATTGTTGCTAAGACTAGTTTCCAATTTTAAATTATCTTGTATCAGCTACTAGCTTCTTCTTAACTCTGACAGACGTAACTCCCTCATATAAAGCTGACACATAACTAAAAAAAAAAAAAAAAGGCCGATTTCTCTAAAATAACACCAAATGAAACAAGAGGTTCCGTAAAGAACTATACTGCCTACTTTTCATGCCAATGATTATTCTACAGTATATGAACCTATCTAGAATAATGACGAAATTAAGTTGGTAATATCGAAATATCTAATTAGTTCAAAATATACCTCGTATAATGTAGCCTAATAGAGCACTACAGTTGGCAGCCCTGGCGACTGAATATATTCTTATTTCCATCTCTTAAGGTACAGAATACAAAATTAGGATGAAGTCCAATGGCCGTTACATGCAGTTAGACACTGGATCTATCAGCACGCGTAAAAGCATGTTGCCAACAATACCATGCGTGTGCTGGTCAGAAATAATCTGAAATGTTATGATATCTTGTTGTGCCAATTTTGGATGAAATCCATTTGTTAGTATAGAAGTTACATGCATTTTAAAATTGGACATATCAGCAGACATAGAATCATGTTGGCAGCACTGCCTTGTATTAATTACTCCAAATTAATCTAGAATGTCAGGTGCTATAGGTGTGCAAAGTATAGAGCTGTTGGCTTGCATACTTTCTGGTATATTGATATTAGTGTAAAATAAATATAGACAGCATTTATTAACAGTTGGCAGCCCTGGTGGCTCTTAAGAATACTTATAGTCATATCTGTTATGGTACACATAGCACATACGAAATTTGGTTGAAATCCAACTGATAGTATAGAAGTTACATGTATTTAAAAATTGGTCGTATCAGCAGGCTTATAATCATGTTGGTAGAACTGACGTATATAAGTTACTCGAAATTAATCTAAAATGTCAGAATATACGTGTGCATAGTTTAAAGCTGTCGGCTTGCATACTTTCTGATATATTGGTATTTGGATAAAAAAAACATAAAGAGAGCAATTATTAACAGTTGGCAGCCCTGGTGGCTCTTAAGAATACGCTCAGTCATATCTGTTTATGTACAGATGTCACATACAAAATTTGGTTGAAATCCAATTGATAGTGTAGAAGTTATATGCATTTAAACATTGGACCTATCAGAAGGCTTAAAATTATTTTGGCAACACTGTCATGGTTGGCCTCCTGGAAATTAAACTGAGATAGTATTATCTACAAGTGTGCCAATTTTGGAATAGCTCCCATACATAACTTCCAAGATATCCAACATGGAGCTCAAATTTCTTGTGCGTTTTTCAGCAGTTGGTAGCACTGACATCATTTTCAAATATGGACGTGAGATATTCCGGTGCACATCTTTACTCATTCTGTACCCGATACCTAGTTGAGGCTATCGGCTACGCCAGCTGACATTGAGCCGTAGTTGAGATTCATGGGAAAAGTTGTAAAGATAGCGCTCACATCGAGTCGAGAGGAATGTTAGGAAATGACGTAGAAGGCCAAGGATCAAGAAGGCACTGCCAGTCAAGCAGATGGAATTATGGGACGAAATATGAAGTTTTATTAAGATCTATATGGAACAGTATATTTAATTATCTCAGAAGAGAAGAAATGTCAAGCATTATATATGGTAATAACTTGAAGAAAGACAGATAATCTCTTAAGTTATTGTATAACTTAATAGCCGAGATGATGGTGGTCGAGATTATACTTGTGACGCACGACCGTGGAAGGTGGGGGAGCATCACGTGACAGCGCCAGGTAGGAGCTGGTCAATGCAGTTTAAGGACATCAGTCGAGTTCAGTCGTCAGGGCTGAGTAGAACACATGCGCAGAGCGTACGGCAAAGCTGAGCGGTGCACAGCACTTGTTACGTAAAGTGAAGGCGACAGTATTGCTTCACCAGGCAGAGAGCAGGAAGTAGGTCAGTGAGCCAAGGCGAGCAACGCACGGTAGACGGCGAGGACCGGTTAGGAGGCAAGCTGTGCGGGCCGTGGAAGCAGGAGAAAGGCCGGGGTCAGAACAGCATTATAATACGAGTTTGAGAACTTTATTTCGAGCTGCATTTTGTAACGCAGAACAGCACAGCGAATTGGCATGGCGAGGCCGGCTTTAAGCGTAGATCATTCTGGAACAGTGCAGTAGAACCGAGCATGCTAGTTCCGACTTTTATACGCAGGCAACATTAAAGAAGCTGACCTTCATTTCAACATTCAGTTACAACATTGAGTTGGGACTTGTATTCAGTAATAGAATTGTGCAGGCAGATAGTTATAATATACTGCAATAGTGAACAAATGAACTTAGATATTCAAATGACATTACGACTATGCATTTCATAACGGAACTTGTAGAGCGACCATGGGGTCAAGCTAACATTAACGCTTTTAAGCAAACGATATGTTACAAGCATATGCACTTATAAACATTGGCACGTGCATTAATACAATTCTTTTTCATGAATTATCATAAAATATCGAGTACGAACACAGCTACAGGGTGTTTCAAAAACTTATACACTCTCATAAATAAAATTTATTTTCTGCAAGTGAGACTTAACCGCTGTGTAGATTGAACTTTTAACAAGCAAACCGAACATTGTATGGGACAGTGGCGTAACACAGAAGAAGAATATGGGGTACGCTGCTTTTATGAACTTTTACGTAAGATTTTGGACAGTATCCGCTATGGATAACATGCAATTCATCATGTCGGAGTAAACGAAGACAGAGACGCGATGGCACCACGGAGCGATGGATTCGATTCCTGAAGAAGAGGAGATCTAACAGCTGATTCACTTGGGATATGAAGGCAATCGTTATTGCGTGGGTGAAACGATATTCACGTCGATCTTTCGAGAAATTTATTACACACGAGGATAATCGACGATCTTTGAAATATATTAACAGCTGATATGAGAAGGTACTGTAAGAGTTATGACTTTCTGATATGATATTTTCATGAACACTGGGCATACTTGTATATTTTTCTAGTAGGAGTTATACGATTATTTGACATGGCTTAAACATTATTTGCTCCAAAATTTTGCTAGAATATGGCGTTACCATATGATATGGCAGGCACCATTATACGAAATTCTCACCATTGGTTGGCTTTATTAAGCAGATGTTTAATCTTTTAGACATTTTCCAATAAGGATAGTTTTCTTGGATAGTTATTTTGTTTGTGGCGAGTATTTCGAACTCGTGATCTGCAATTGGATTATTTAAATTACTTCGTCAGTTCATTGCACACTAGCGAGTGTGCATTATTCATCAGTAGGGATTTTTCCATTGGATTGTTTGGAGATATTAAGATGTTATTCACTCAAGTGAATGAATATCGCTTTTATATGACAATATAGACTAGAGACTTGTTGATCCCAATCTGGTACATTCACTCATTAGACGACGAGATGGGGCCTTTCGTATTTATACGATTACGTGGTGGTACACATCTTTACCCATCGTTCAGGGCATTATCATGTTAGACGACGGGGCAAGGCCTTTCGTATTTATACGATTGTGTGGTGGATACTCATCTCACTTGCCATTGAGGAACTCATTTTTATCATCCGAGTGTACTTGAGATTGTAAGAGGATCAAACAAGAAGCTACTAGTCACATATCAGTCGAATTTTGTTAATTAAATTAAAAATAAATGTCAGCAGGGTTACATTTCGTAATTCTTGTTTGCCAATCCAATATTATGTTGCTATACTCTTTTGAGAGTACTTTCAGTTAACAGCTGTTACAGCTGATGCTTTTGATAATTTTTATGATTGAGTTTGATACCTTTGAGAAGGATTTAAAGTAATTGAATCTTGTAAGATGAATCATTAATGGTCAGATTTATTTTAAGGCAGATCAGTATTGCATATTTCGATGTGAGAGATTATAGCACATTGGTGTTTTTCTGTGAAGTGAATTATGAGAATTTTAAGAGAATTTATGCTATTTGAAAGCAGATCTTGAATTTGATTTCGATTACTAAGGTAATATTTTTCCTAATTGTTTAAGAAGTTGTCTAGATGTGATCAGATTAATTACAGTTATTGGAGATTGTGTGCGTTGATAATTAGAAGCCAGTTATATTTTTTGTAGATCATGCAACGTGGTTAAGTGAAGTTTGTGATAGGCATTTTGTGGAAGTTGCCAAGTGGAAGTTGCAATATTGCTGATGTATTTTGAAGCAGACATGAGGTTGTCGAACCCAGTCTAGCATAATTTTTGAGATTCATGCTATGCGCTGAATATTTATGGAGTTTTGTGGAATAATTGTGGTAATCAAATGTGATATTTGATAAAGTGAGAATATATAATGTAGTTGTGGATAGTGAGATCCAACGTGAATTTGTGAAGGCAATAATATTTTTTGGCATGATAATTGAATACGAGATATAACTTGGAAGTGATAAAACTGTAAGACAACGTTCTATAAACCATATTAAACAATTTGTTAGGAAATTAAACAAATAAATAATGTTGATAATACGAGATTTTCTGATAATAATAATTAATGAAATAATAATCTGAAATTGAAGCATATTAATGATCTGACCTAATGAAATAAAAATCAGAATGACTAGATGAAATAATAAAAATCTAAATAACCAGATTAATAAAATTTAAATAAATTGATAAATTAAATTTTGGAATAGATCAATGAATTAAATAAATGGATGAATTAAAGATTGAATAAATAAGCTGATTTAAAGAAATTAATAGATGATTAAATAGGTGATGAATAACTGAATTAGAAGGTGATAATTAATTAAAGAAGCTGATGATTAATAAATTTAAATGGATTTAAATAAATTTAATTGAGAAATGATTTGGAGAATTGCAACTTGAGTTGATGAATTAAACAATTTATATTGATGATTTAAGATGATTTAATCTGAAGGTGATGATGAAAGGAGAGTGTGTGAATAATTAGAAAGCATAAAGAATTGATGATTATAATATTCATTTAAATGATTTGATGATAATGAATTAATTATTCTGACTTGAATATATTGAATTTTGAGATGAGAACTAGTGTGAGAAATATTTAATTTTGATGATGATGATGATTATAACCAATGAATAGTGGATTTTCTGTGATTAACAAACAAGCAATTATTAATGACAGTGTAAATAGTGTAAATTAATTATTCGATGTTTAGGAGCATTTTACTAAAAATATTCTGCATTTGAATAATGCCATGCAAGCCATAAATTATGTGATATTTAAAATATGTGTTTATAATATGTGTGTTTAGACAGATTAATAATATTTTTACATCCACATTCATGATGTTAATTTAAAGAGAAGTTAGGTCTCAGTTATCACAAATGTCAGTGACGCAAAGACATAGTGCTACGGTGATTTTGAGAACCCAAGAGAACTTTAGAATTTTTTCCTATTTTATGTGGATTAAATACCGGTACACTTTGTGTAGAATAGAGATGGTTCGATTTTCTGGACAATGACAATTTAACGTTGGCATTCGACCATGCTCTTAGGTAGGATGAGTGTTTAATATGTCTGTCTGACTATCATAGTTGAATAAATTTGTTTTTATCTTAGTTGTGATCTGATGATGATGTGATTTTCCGATTTCTTTCCTTGTCTTAATTAAGGCTTAACCAGGAAGGACGTGGTTTGCTAGGGATTCAGTTGATGGCGCCCATTTATATTTGCATTTTTTAAAATTAAATTTAAACCCGTAACGACCCTGGAGATACTTTATCTCGTGTTACCCTCTGCTTTTGAGATATTTCAACTGAATTTCCGACACATTCCTTATTTGACTAGACGTTCATTTAACTCCGCTCTGTCCTGGAAATCCAGGAATGCGATGTAATAGCAGATGGGTCATCGCATCCCCAGGACGAACGGGTACAGAGAGAGAGGGAGAATTGGCTTTACCCATCTGTGGGGCTTCGATTTTGTTTATTCTATGGAATCACATCAGATTTAGATTACGGAGAGATTGATCTCAATTTCATTTAATGGTGTTATAAAATTTATTAAATTTAGTCAGACAATATACTTGTATGCCCATTCCAGTGATCATGTTAATCATATTAGTGTTATATCATGTTTAGTTATAAGTCATTTTTCTTATACCCAAGTGAATGCAGGAATTGATACATTGTGATGTGTTGTTATCTAACGTCTCTGAATAAAACGTTTATTGAAAGATATAATTATGTTACCGGAAGATTTAGCTAAGGTGTTAGGAGAGTTACAGAATGGCATGTCTAGTATTGCAGTAATTATTTCTAAAATGGAAACAGAAGTTAAAGAGCAGATAAATGATTCAGAAGCTAGGTTAGAAGCTAGATGTAAAGAAAATGTGCAATTATTACAGACTAGTAATGAAGATAATTTAAAGTCATTAGAGGCTAGGTTACAGTCAAATAGTAAAGATGAATTGAAATCATTTCAGGCTAGCAATGAAGAAAATTTAAAGTCATTAGAGACTAGGTTACAAACCAGTACTGAAAGCAATTTGAAAGCTAATGAAGCTAACTTGAAGGATAGTTTTAAATTATTAGAAACTAGATTACAAGCTCGTAGTGAAGAAAATAACACAGAGTTGAAAAACAATTTAACTAGTTTGGAGAATAGATTAACGTTAAAGAATGATGACATCTTTAAGGCTTTACAATTAGATATAAAAGCAGTATAAATGAAAGGAGAGGAAAATGTGCAAATGTTAAGCAAGAATATTATTGATTTAGAGATTAGAGAAGAAGAAAACATTCTTAATTTGAGAACAGATGTTATGTCTATTCAGAAAGACATTAAATCGGATGTATCGAAGTTGAGATTCGACATCGATGGTTTAGTGGCAGATGTAGGCAAAATACAAGAGTGGTCTACCGAAGTATCTTTCGAATCTAAAATCAAAGGTCTAGAAATGAATCTAGGTAATGAAATCAAAGGTTTAAAGTCAGTAATTGGGACCGTTAAAGAGGAAGTCTTAGGAGAGGTTAATTCTAACTTAAAATCCTTAGAAAACCAATTGCAGATAGACATTAGGAAAATTGATGATGATATAGAGCAGAAGGTTAATGAAAACTTAGCTTTATTCAAAAATAGAGTCGGTGCAATAGTGGAAGAACGGTATAGTGAGGTCGATGCCGAAGCAAAAGAAAAACGTGCAGGGTTGGATGAGAAATTAATCGCAGGTATGGCGAACTTGGAAGCGAGATTTACTGAGAATAAGGAAGCGATGAAGATAGATTCAACTCAGTTTAGGACAGATGTTGATCAGTTAAAGGAACAAGTCGCGTCAGTAAAGACTACATGCGAAGACAAGATAGACAAATTAAAGAACGATTTAGAAGAGAGTAACAGAACGCAGAATGTTACGTCGTTAGATGATTTGGAGACTAAGGTCAAGACGGTAGAAAAAGGAACAGAAGATATGATGACTAAAATAGGATCCATAATAGATAGTTTCACAAGTCAAAATGTTACAACGGGGGAGGTATCGATAAATCAGACACCGATAGACCGCAGTATGAACAGTCAAGAGGTTAGCGTGGGAGAAGACCGTCAAACGCAACAGAATGTAACATTCGAAAGGGCTAGTTCAACCCCTCAAGATAATCCGAATTCGAATAGAAGTACGTTTGGTACGAGTGAACGATACTCAGGTCCAGTGACCATCATCAGAAATCTGGATGATAAGCCAAGGAAGATTTCAGGGAACACAGGAGTCACACCAGTCGAATTTCTGAGGGATATTCGCGATTACATGGCAGAACATAGTGTAGCCAAGGAGAGAGAACTAAGGATAGTCGAACGCGCCTTAGACGGGCCAGCGTTAACTTGGTTTCGCGCATTCAGGAGCAATTTTGCGAATATGGAACAATTTGCCATAGCTTTCTTAAGGAGATTTTGGAGTGCAGAGGATCAGCTGAACGTAAGAGCAGAAATGTATTCGAAACGTTACTCTACGTCGCATCCAACGCATTATGCTAATTACTTTACTTCGAAATTGGCTAAGTTACAGTTTTTGATTCCTCCATTGCCAGAAGAAGAACTTTTGCAAGCTATAGCAAGACAGTTGCCAATTGAGGTACAACGATCACTCATAGCATCGGGAGCGAACACACTTGAGCACTATGACGATATCTTACGCCGATTAGACTATACAAGCGCTCAAATTACACCCAGAACTGCAAGGAACGATAATCGAAACACGCAAGAGGTGAATGCGGTAGTTGTCGATAACGCAGCACCGACTGATAGAAGAGATTCCTGAGGAAACAGAAGGAACGAAGGGAATAGAGGTAATATTCACAACGTTCGTGAAAATGATCGATATCGAGGACCATATGAGAGGCCATACGATCAGGACGCAAGAAATAGTAGATACAGGAACTATGATCAGAATTCCAGATATCAAAATAGGAATAGGTACAATAATAGATATCGAGGTCGATACAACTGGAACCAAGGTCAACAGTCTAATCAGAACGATAGGCAGGATAGCAGAAGAAATGATCCAAATGAAAGACAAGACAATCGAGAATATGGAAGATCAAGGCAAGAAAGTAGACAGCCTAGTGCACCACCCGAACAGATAACTAGAGATGTTAATCGAGCAAGCACGAGTGGTGAAGGAAGAAACAAACGACAAAGTAAAGAAGAATCAGGATACTAATCATTAGGAATCAATCATCATTGTTGAGAGATAGCAAGTCAAAGAAGAGGATCTAATTTAAGGAGATATAGTACATCGAGGGAATGGATACTAATGAAGTTGTGGGGACTTTTAACGCAGCTAGCATTAGAAAGTATCATTATACTGAGTAAGAGGATTGTAGAGCTATCGTGTACATGTGTTATGTATAGAATGCCTGAGAGTGTATTTTTTCCCCCAAACCTGATAAAAAAAGGAGATGTACGGGAGAGATGTACCCGATACCTAGTTGAGGCTATCGGCTACGCCAGCTGACATTGAGCCGTAGTTGAGATTCATGGGAAAAGTTGTAAAGATAGCGCTCACATCGAGTCGAGAGGAATGTTAGGAAATGACGTAGAAGGCCAAGGATCAAGAAGGCACTGCCAGTCAAGCAGATGGAATTATGGGACGAAATATGAAGTTTTATTAAGATCTATATGGAACAGTATATTTAATCATCTCAGAAGAGAAGAAATGTCAAGCATTATATATGGTAATAACTTGAAGAAAGACAGATAATCCCTTAAGTTATTGTATAACTTAATAGCCGAGATGATGGTGGTCGAGATTATACTTGTGACGCACGACCGTGGAAGGTGGGGGAGCATCACGTGACAGCGCCAGGTAGGAGCTGGTCAATGCTGTTTAGAGACATCAGTCGAGTTCAGTCGTCAGGGCTGAGTAGAACACATGCGCAGAGCGTACGGCAAAGCTGAGCGGTGCACAGCACTTGTTACGTAAAGTGAAGGCGACAGTATTGCTTCACCAGGCAGAGAGCAGGAAGTAGGTC
This sequence comes from Meconema thalassinum, assembly GCA_946902985.2. NCBI lineage: Eukaryota > Metazoa > Arthropoda > Insecta > Orthoptera > Tettigoniidae > Meconema > Meconema thalassinum. The sequence goes on from OX336397.1 coordinate 281,203,559, forward strand.
AGTGAGCCAAGGCGAGCAACGCACGGTAGACGGCGAGGACCGGTTAGGAGGCAAGCTGTGCGGGCCGTGGAAGCAGGAGAAAGGCCGGGGTCAGAACAGCATTATAATACGAGTTTGAGAACTTTATTTCGAGCTGCATTTTTGTAACGCAGAACAGCACAGCGAAGCGGCATGGCGAGGCCGGCTTTAAGCGTAGATCATTCTGGAACAGTGCAGTAGAACCGAGCATGCTAGTTCCGACTTTTATACCCAGGCAACATTAAAGAAGCTGAACTTCATTTCAACATTCAGTTACAACATTGAGTTGGGACTTGTATTCAGGAATAGAATTGTGCAGGCAGATAGTTATAATATACTGCAATAGTGAACAAATGAACTTAGATATTCAAATGACATTACGACTATGCATTTCATAACGGAACATGTAGAGCGACCATGGGGTCAAGCTAACATTAACGCTTTTAAGCAAACGATATGTTACAAGCATATGCACTTATGAACATTGGCACGTTCATTAATACAATTCTTTTTCATGAATTATCATAAAATATCGAGTACGAACACGGCTACAAGGTGTTTCAAAAACTTATACACTCTCATAAATAAAATTTATTTTCTGCAAGTGAGACTTAACCGCTGTGTAGATTGAACTTTTAGCAAGCGAACCGAACATTGTATGGGACAGTGGCGTAACACAGAAGAAGAATATGGGGTACGCTGCTTTTATGAATTTTTCCGTAAGGATTTGGACAGTATCCGCTATGGATAACATGCAGTTCATCATGTCGGAGTAAACGAAGACAGAGACGCGATGGCACCACGGAGCGATGGATTCGATTCCTGAAGAAGAGGAGGTCTAACAGCTGATTCACTTGGGATATGAAGGCAATCGTTATTGCGTGGGTGAAACGATATTCACGTCGATCTTTCGAGAAATTTATTACACACGAGGATAATCGACGATCTTTGAAATATATTAACAGCTGATATGAGAAGGTACTGTAAGAGTTATGACTTTCTGATATGATATTTTCATGAACACTGGGCATACTTGTATATTTTTCTAGTAGGAGTTATACGATTATTTGACATGGCTTAAACATTATTTGCTCCAAAATTTTGCTAGAATATGGCGTTACCATATGATATGGCAGGCACCATTATATGAAATTCTCACCATTGGTTGGCTTTATTAAGCAGATGTTTAGTCTTTTAGACATTTTCCAGTAAGGATAGTTTTCTTGGATAGTTATTTTTTTGTGGCGAGTATTTCGAACTCGTGATCTGCAATTGGATTATTTAAATTACTTTGTCAGTTCATTGCATACTAGCGAGTGTGTATTATTCATCAGTAGGGATTTTTCCATTGGATTGTTTGGAGATATTAAGATGTTATTCACTCAAGTGAATGAATATCGCTTTTATATGACAATATAGACTAGAGACTTGTTGATTCCAATCTGGTACATTCGCTCATTAGACGACGAGATGGGGCCTTTCGTATTTATACGATTGCGTGGTGGTACACATCTTTACCCATCGTTCAGGGCATTATCATGTTAGACGACTGGGCAAGGCCTTTCGTATTTATACGATTGTGTGGTGGATACTATCTTACTTGCCATTGAGGAACTCATTTTTATCATCCGAGTGTACTTGAGATTGTAAGAGGATCAAACAAGAAGCTACTAGTCACATATCAGTCGAATTTTGTTAATTAAATTAAAAATAAATGTCAGCAGGTTTACATTTCGTAATTCTTGTTTGCCAATCCAATATTTTGTTGCTATACTCTTTTGAGAGTACTTTCAGTTAACAGCTGTTACAGCTGATGCTTTTGATAATTTTTATGATTGAGTTTGATACCTTTGAGAAGGATTTAAAGTAATCGAATCTTGTAAGATGAATCATTAATGGTCAGATTTATTTTAAGGCAGATCAGTATTGCATATTTCGATGTGAGAGATTATAGCACATTGGTGTTTTTCTGTGAAGTGAATTATGAGAATTTTAAGAGAATTTATGCTATTTGAAAGCAGATCTTGAATTTGATTTCGATTACTAAGGTAATATTTTTCCTAATTGTTTAAGAAGTTGTCTAGATGTGATCAGATTAATTACAGTTATTGGAGATTGTGTGCGTTGATAATTAGAAGCCAGTTATATTTTTTGTAGATCATGCAACGTGGTTAAGTGAAGTTTGTGATAGGCATTTTGTGGAAGTTGCCAAGTGGAAGTTGCAATATTGCTGATGTATTTTGAAGCAGACATGAGGTTGTCGAACCCAGTCTAGCATAATTTTTGAGATTCATGCTGTGCGCTGAATATTTATGGAGTTTTGTGGAATAATTGTGGTAATCAAATGTGATATTTGATAAAGTGAGAATATATAATGTAGTTGTGGATAGTGAGATCCAACGTGAATTTGTGAAGGCAATAATATTTCTTGGCATGATAATTGAATACGAGATATAACTTGGAAGTGATAAAACTATAAGACAACGTTCTATAAACCATATTAAACAATTTGTTAGGAAATTAAACAAATAAATAATGTTGTTAATACGAGATTTTCTGATAATAATAATTAATGAAATAATAATCTGAAATTGAAGCATATTAATGATCTGACCTCATGAAATAAAAATCAGAATGACTAGATGAAATAATAAAAATCTAAATAACCAGATTAATAAAATTTAAATAAATTGATAAATTAAATTTTGGAATAGATCAATGAATTAAATAAATGGATGAATTAAAGATTGAATAAATAAGCTGATTTAAAAGAAATTAATAGATGATTAAATAGGTGATGAATAACTGAATTAGAAGGTGATAATTAATTAAAGAAGCTGATGATTAATAAATTTAAATGGATTTATATAAATTTAATTGAGAAATGATTTGGAGAATTGCAACTTGAGTTGATGAATTAAACAATTTATATTGATGATTTAAGATGATTTAATCTGAAGGTGATGATGAAAGGAGAGTGTGTGAATAATTAGAAAGCATAAAGAATTGATGATTATAATATTCGTTTAAATGATTTGATGATAATGAATTAATTATTCTGACTTGAATATATTGAATTTTGAGATGAGAACTAGTGTGAGAAATATTTAATTTTGATGATGATGATGATTATAACCAATGAATAGTGGATTTTCTGTGATTAACAAACAAGCAATTATTAATGACAGTGTAAATAGTGTAAATTAATTATTCGATGTTTAGGAGCATTTTACTAAAATATTCTGCATTTGAATAATGCCATGCAAGCCATAAATTATGTGATATTTAAAATATGTGTTTATAATATGTGTGTTTAGACAGATTAATAATATTTTTACATCCACATTCATGATGTTAATTTAAAGAGAAGTTAGATCTCAGTTATCACGAATGTCAGTGACGCAAAGACATAGTGCTACGGTGATTTTGAGAACCCAAGAGAACTTTAGAAATTTTTCCTATTTTATGTGGATTAAATACCGGTACACTTTGTGTAGAATAGAGATGGTTCGATTTTCTGGACAATGACAATTTAACGTTGGCATTCGACCATGCTCTTAGGTAGGATGAGTGTTTAATATGTCTGTCTGACTATCAAAGTTGAATAAATTTGTTTTTATCTTAGTTGTGATCTGATGATGATGTGATTTTCCTATTTCTTTCCTTGTCTTAATTAAGGCTTAACCAGGAAGGACGTGGTTTGCTAGGGATTCAGTTGATGGCGCCCATTTATATTTGCATTTTTTTAAAATTAAATTTAAACCCGTAACGACCCTGGAGATACTTTATCTCGTGTTACCCTCTGCTTTTGAGATATTTCAACTGAATTTCCGACACATTCCTTATTTGACTAGACGTTCATTTAACTCCGCTCTGTCCTGGAAATCCAGGAATGCGATGTAATAGCAGATGGGTCATCGCATCCCCAGGACGAACGGGTACAATACTAAATTTGGTTTTGATTGCTGCAGCCGTTTAGGACACACAGCCAGACAGACAGACAGACAGACATTTTCCCGGATCGATCTCATAAGTCTACTTTTTCCTCATTTTTGCTAAATGTGAAAAGTAGGCTAAAAATACGAGCTTTACAGTAGTCGCATATGATGTGTAACATCTGACATGTTATCCTACTCGTATACTACACAGCTTGGACATTCTTAAAATGTTAATTTACGCTCCATTTTCAGACTGGTACTATGATGAATGTATAGATTGAAATGGAGATATGCTACTGTCACACTTGTAAGCCTCCGTGGCTTAGGCGGCAGCACGCCGGCCTCTCACCGCTGGGTCCGTGGTTCAAATCCCGGTCACTCCATGTGAGATCTGTGCTGGACAGAACGGAGGCAGACAGGTTTTTCTCCGGGTACTCCGGTTTTCCCTGTCAAATTTCATTCCAGCAACACTCTCCACTATCATTTCATTTCATCTGTCATTCATTTAATCATTGCCCCAGAGGAGTGCGTCAGGCCTCGGCAGCCGGCACAATTCATATCCTCGCCGCTAGATGGGGGCTTCATTCATTCCATTCCTGACCCGGTCGGAGACTGGAAGCAGGCTGTGGATTTTCATTTTTCTACTGTCACACTTGTGTCGCAGCGGTCAAGCTGTTAGTCTCTCACCAAGGTAGACCGGGTTTGATTCCAGGTCAATATATGTGAGATTTTCGAATTGAAATGCCATGTCCTGTGGTTCGCATTCCACGTAAAAGGGAGGTATCGTGGATCATGATTGTGAGATTAACGGTCACGCAAAACTACAAGCTTCCTTCCTTCCTTAATGACAAAGTGACACACAACGTCGACTGTACTCTCAAATACTGTGAGCACACTCCTCGGTAACTATATCATTCATTATTCTCAAGACTCTCATACAGTTCGTCGTAAACAATCAAAACATGACCTAGTCTCAGCTTTTGTTCCACTCATATAACAACATTCTGTTATGCATTTAATATTTGATTACTCACCCACAGCTTGACAATAATGCCGCTTACTTAAATGTTTTTTTTCGTCTTTGTCCTACCCCATGTGATGTTCAACCTTGAAAGTGAAGCTTCATAAACTGCTCAATGACAAATGAAAGTCGGTGAAACATTTGCCACTGTGCTCGTCAAACCAGTGCCTGCTAAATGCACTACCTACTGTATTGCCATAACATTCTCGCGCTACAGAGCACACACTGCCTTGTTTCCAATACACACATTTTCAATTGTTATTGTAAAAGGGAGTGTTTTACAGATATTGTAGTTTATAAAACGGAACTCATTTTATTAGATGATTTGTAGCTTCCACCAGCACCAGCCTAAATAAAGAATACGATATGGATCAATTAGATTAATAGGCGAGACACCTCTCATAACCTTAAATTCCTTATAAACAGGTCCTCTTCATTCACAGACCAACACGTAATTTCATATGGATTCTGTTAAAATGAGTCATATTGATATGATAAATATCGTTTAAAATGATAATCTGGTATCTGGCTGCGTGGCTCAGGGGTAACGTTCTCGCTTGCTGAGCCCAAGGTTGCAGGTTCGAAACCTGGCGCAGTCAGCCGGCATTTGAGGGTGCGCAAATGCGAGGGAGCCGTGTCAGTACATTTACTGGTACGTTAAAGATCCCCTTCGGGGCAAAATTCCGGCACCCCGGCGTCTCTAAAAGCCAGTATAGTTAAAAGGGACGTAAAACCAATATCATTATTATTATTTGATAATCTGGTAGCTGGATCGATCGATCGAGCGGGCAGTGCATACTTCCGTTGTCCACCACAGCCAGCTAGTACACTTCCGTTTGATCGATCGAGCGGGCAGTGCATACTTCCGTTGTCCACCACAGCCAGCTAGTACACTTCCGTTTGATCGATCGAGTGGGCAGTGCATACTTCCGTTGGATCCACCACTGCCAGCTCGATCGTTCCAATCCACTTCCGTCCCCAATTTTCAAAATCAATCCAGCAACCGAGCGGAAAGATGTTACACATAAAAAAGACTGGACTTTATATAATTTTAAATGCTAGCAGCCGAGTACCAAGAAGGCCGTGCGAGAACAGAGTTTCAAGATTCGATTCTGTTTCTTCACTGCCTACTTGATTGTTCTCGCACTGCCTTCTTGGTACTCGGCTGCTACATCGTACTATGACGTCACACACCTCAGTGCATTGCATTCTCGGTACATTTCGTCCCGTCACCGTAACGTAATGCCAGACCCCAGATAAAGTCGACATAATCATTTAAAATGAAAAAAATCTACCAAACTTTAAAAAATGCTCTTAAAATGGAACAATAGCAAGAAATGTAAAAAGATGCAAAATAAAAATGACATATTTGAAGACGGGGTGGCCCGTTCGGAGTTTCTATGTACTTCAGCATTCTTTCAGACGAACTGAACAGCAATGATGTCACGTATATTCCTACAGCAACAACACTTCGTACATTATTTTAAAAATAACTTTTTGAAGAAATTATAGATATTGATGAAATTAGAGTGCAATTCGTCACTGCTAATGTCTATTCTCTTTCATTTGAATGCTCATTTGTCACGATCGGTCGCTTGTGAGCGCCGCAGGAGGGATCTATACTACTGAAATAATAGATATGATGATGATTTGATTCACAGTTTGAATCTCGTTATACGTTAGGTTTGTTTTGTGTTGGAAGGTTTTGTGAATCACGTGAGTGATGGTGTATATGCGCGTGTATACGATTTAGAATATCACACTGTAATAATAATAAATCAGTAAGAAACTTAGTATGAACTAGAAAAGCCTGGGCGGCTTCAGTGGCGTAGTGGGTAGCATGCTGAGCTTCTATGCCCAAGGTCGCAGGTTCAAACCCAGCCGAAGTCGTCGGGTTTTCTAACAGTGTTAAAAATCCCTCAGTATTCCTTCCTTCGGAGGGGAAGTAAAGCCGGCGGTCCCATGTCATAGATTTATGGCATGATAAAGAACCTTCCAGTAACTAAATGTGTGTGAAGCTAAATTATAGGTTATATTTGACTAACACTCTTAGGTTCCAACGTTCATCGCCAGTAGCCAACTGCGGTGGCATCTAGTAACAGAGTTCAGAACTAGTTGGTCGTTGACGGTGGCGTTTGGTAGTAAAAGTAGGAACTACTTGAAAATCGAATGTCTGCAGACCTTACTTGAATTAGAAACAGATAACACACACTAATACAGTCATCACAATTAACACCGGTTATCAGACAGATTCTGCACACACCCAAAGTACGCGGGGCTACATGACCGCGTAGTCACAGCCCCTAAACTAACTAAAATGCGCACTTAACTTGGTATTGTTTCCCTCACTTATAGACCAGCTTTCGTCGCCTGCAACAATTCTCTCCAGGAGCGTGTTGCCTTTCTGTTCGGCATTCGACGCCCGGGGTATCACTGCACCAACGCCCACAACGGAAACGTTTTGATCACGCCTTGTAGTAGATCTTGGCAGTTTAAATTGTCCCAAGATGACGTCACCGTGGTACGATACCTTCAAGTCCTGCAAATTAAACGAAGTCCTTCCTTGCGTCGCGTGTGTCAGTGAACAGGATACGGAGTGTAGTTAATGTGCGCCTACATTTCATCAACAGTCGACTGTTACTATTACAACAACGTATTTCACCATTGGCTGGAATGTCAACATTTCCATGTGGAATAATAATAATAATAAATCTCGCATGTTCATCAACCACCCGCCCGATTTTACTGTAATGTGGGTTTCTATAAATATATTTTATCATTTTAAATGATCTTGTCGACTTGGTCGTTACGCTGGGGTCTGGCGTTACGTTACGGTGACGGGACGAAATGTACCCAGATGCACTTTGGTGTGTGACGTCATAGTACCGCTTGGTGCATGTGTTCTCCGACAATCTCTACTTCGTTAGTATAAGACAAAAATCCCCGATTCTTGGACGTCACGGGTAATCTCGAGAACCACTGGATGGATTTTGATGCGGTTTTCACCATTCTGTAAAGGATATCTCGAGGAAAGATTCTGTAGAACATAATTTATGTATGATCAAAGGAAGCCAAGCAGTAACGATTTCAGTGAAAAAGTCGAAAACAAACTTGGCGTCCGTGCGCTTCTTAAGCTTACGCTGGGCAAACCGTTAAAAATATCAATATACTATGAGTGTAAGAATTGGTCAGCATGAAAAGTTCTAAAAAAAAAGTCCGCGAGAGCATACCTCTAACTTCAATACATCGCCCACTATAAGTGTTTTTAGACTGGATGGAAGGGGCACGTCCCCGCGCGCTCTGGTGAGCGTGACGGCATCCCGCGCGCTTGACCTTGCTTTGCCCTTGGTTTGCACTTGCCATTGGCGAGTAATTTGAAACAAGATAAGCAAGATAAGTATTATGCAGATAATTTTCTAACATGTATTCGGCTTCGAGCGAAGCGAGAAGCCTCCAGCCTTTCTACCATTTTTCAGCATTTGTAGCATTTAAAATGATACAAAGTCAAGTCTTTCAGACTGACTGTCACTTTTTATTTGTTTAAACGCACTTTTTAAACGAATAAATATATTTCAGTTGACTTTTCAAGAAATGCAAGATTCTTCCTGTTCTATTGAGGCGATTTGGAAGGTTTTGGCACAAACGACACCTTCTAACTCCCTCCGGGTTAGGACCTTCAGTTTTGTGAAACATACACCTTAGCGTATTATACATGGGTTGTTTTTTTAAGTTTTGGCACCAATGCTTCAGTGCCAAGTTGCAACAATGTTGGTCGCTGCCACTTTTACCGACGGTTGCTGACCTGCATGACCTCGCCCGTCCTCACCACCGCTCGTGCGCAGTCGCGCCTGTTAGATGAGTAGTGTGAGACCAGCGCTCGCGAAAGACAGTCGCAATGTTTTCCAAGCAGGAGGAGAGAACGTGGATAAAAATTCAGTGTGCTAGGGGTTGCAGTGCTAAACAGTGTCACCGAGGATTGCAGGAAGCGTGCGGTGCAGCTGCGTTATCGTTCAGAACGGTAGCAAGATGGGTTGCAGCCTTTCGAGATGGGCGCGAACGTGTGGAGTACATGCCTCGATCTGGTCACCCACCAGTAAGTGATGACAATGTACAGATGGTGTCCGCGTTAGTAGAGGTGGATCGGAACGTAACGATTCGTCAATTAGAGCAAGATACTGGACTGGCGCATTCAACTGTCCTCCACATCCTGAAGGACTTACTGAAAATGAGGAAGATTGCGTCCAAATGGGTTCCGCAAGACTTAACCGACATGCACAAATGGCTGCGATATGACGCTTGTCGTATGCACTTGCAGCGTTATGAGCGCGAAGGAGAGGCCTTCTTACGGCGAATCATAACCATTGACGAGACGTGGGCCAGATCTTATGAGCCACAGTTAAAATGCCAATCGAACGAGTGGCGGCACCACGGATCACTACGGAAACAAACAGTTCGAACAACCCCCACCAATGTGAAGGTAATGTTCATTTTTGCCTATGAGTGGGATGGTGTGATCATTCACCATACTGTTCCCCGAGGACAAACCATTAATGCGGCGTACTATTGTTCGTTTCTGCAAGACCATCTCCGACGAGCTCTAAGAAGGAAACGGCGCCACCACATGGTTACACCGCCCATCGTTCTGCATGACAATGCTAGGGCACACACAGCAGGCGTTGTGTCGGCATTGTTGGATCGCTGTGGCTGGGAGGTCCTCTATCACCCCCCATATTCTCCCGACATCAGCCCCTGCGACTATGATCTCATCGTGAAGATGAAGATGACAATGCGCGGGGAGCGCTTCCGTACCATTGAAGACGTTAAGCAGGCTGCCGAGCGCTCTCTTCGTACCATCAATAGATTGGGCAGTGCCAACGGCATCCAACGACTTCCACATCGCTGGGAACACGTTGTACGCAACGGTGGGGACTACATCGAGGGCCTGTGAAACTTGTCACCATCTAAGTGAGTTATTAATCCAGTTATAACTAGGGTGCCAAAACTAAAAAACCAACCCATGTATATAAAGATAATATGTTATTTGTTTTAAGTCCCTTTTAACATCTGTGGCTTTTAGAGACGCCGAGGTGCCGGAATTTAGCCCCGAAGGGAATCTTTAACGTGCCCGCAACCTTGGGCCCCGCAAGCGAGAACGTTACCGCTGAGCCACGCAGCCAGCTTTTTCGTGTAGAAAGTAATTTCGAATCTCGAATGCTGTAAGGTGCCACGTTTCAGTGATTACTAGGGTGTTTGAGTTCGCCTCGTTGTGTAGGGGCTAGAAGTTTTGCCTGTCACCGCGGAGGCCAAACATTTAATTCTGGTGTGAGGGCTGGAACGAGCTTCACTCAGCCACGTGAGGCAAAATTGAGAAGAGGCGGGTTCGATTCCTACCTCAGGTCATCCTAGAAGTAGTTTTCGGTGATTTTCTACTTCTACTCCAGGCAAATACTGGGATGGTGCCTAACTTAAGGCCACAGCCACTTCCTGCCCAATTACACCCACAAACATCAATGTTACTCAGGTTATCAGACTTCAACATACACCCAAGTACACGGGGATACGTGGCCAGGATGTTGCAAAATCCCCTAAAGAATCGTTGTTGTTGTTGTGTGCTTTAGTCTTCAGTCCGGTTTGATCCAGCTCTCCATGCCTCTCTGTCCTGAGCTAATAGTTTCATCTCTACCACACCTTACATCTGAGGCAATCTGTTTAACATATTCTAACCTCGGTCTACCCCTACAGTTCTTGTCCTCGACCCTTTCTTCCATAACTAAGCTTGCTATTCCTGGGTGTCATAGTATGTGTCCTACCAACCTATCTCTTCTCTTCATTAGCAGTCGCCAGAAACATCTCTCCTCTCACACTCTTCGTTTGTAACCCTATCTACCCATCTGATCTTCATCATTCTCCTGTAACACCACATTTCAAATGCTTCAATTCTCCTCTTTCCTGTTGCACCAATAGTCCAAGTTTCACTTCCTTACAGCACCACGCTCCAGACAATGGTTTTCAAAAATGACTTCCTGATACCTAAATCTATATTTGATGTCAACGAATTCCTTTTGTATAGAAATGAGAATCAAGAAAGAATCAACAACAACAACAACAACAACAAATCTACTGACACGTCTCCCTCGCATTTGCTCACCATTGCCGGTGAGTGTATAATATTAACTTAAAATACTCATGAATTGGTAAAGTAGATTTATTCCACCTTTTAAGTCGATGCTATTATTGAATCTAAATGATATACAGTACACTACTAGTTAGCCTACTTTTCATATTTTGCAAAAATAAGAAAAAAGTAGACTTATGAGATCGATCCGCGAAAATGTGTGTGTCTGTGCCCCCCCCCCCTATCAACCCCTAAACGGCTGCAGAAATTGAAACCAAATTTAGTATGAGTAAAGATGTATACCTGAATATCTCACCTCCATATTTGAAAATGGTGTCAGTGCTACCAACTGCTGAAAAAACGCACTAGAAATTTGAGCTCCATGTTGGATATCATGGAAGGTATGCATGGAAGCTATTCCAAAATTGGCACACATGTAGATAACAGTATTTCAGTTTAATTTCCAGGAGGCCATATATGACAGTGTTGCCAAAATAATTTTAAGCCTTCTGATAAGTCCAATTTTTAAATGTCTATAACTTCTACACTATCAATCGGATTTTGCCAAATTTTGTATGTAATATGTGTACATACACAGATATGACTGAGCGTATTCTTAAGATCCACCAGGGCTGCCAACTGTTAATAATTGCTCTCTCTATTCTTTTATCCAAATACCAATATATCAGAAAGTACGCATGCCGACAGCTTTAAACTATGCACACGTATAGTACCTGACATTTTAGATTAATTTTGGAGTAACTTATATACTTCAGTTCTACCAACATGATTCTAAGCCTGCTGATAAGGCCAATTTTAAATACATGTAACTTCTATACTATCAATTGGACTTCAACCAATTATTTTACTCTGTACCTTAAGAGATGGAACTAAGAATATATTCAGTCACCAGGGCTGCCAACTAATGCTTTATTAGGCTACATCATACCAGGTATATTTCGAACTAATTAGACATTTCGATATTACCAACTTAATTTCGTTATTATACTAGATAGTTTCATATACTGTAGATTAATCATTGGCATGAAACTTAATTTTAAGAAAAGTAGGCTCTTTAGTTCGTCACGGAACTTCTTGTTTCGGTTAACTTGTAACCATCCTCAGTTAAAATTATAATATTTAACTAAGTACATGAATATGATCTAAACATTAACAACCTATAAATAAAATTAAGCATTAAAATAAAAATATTCACTATAATTTAGTATCCGTTGAATAGCCTTACAATAATATTAACTGAAATCTGCTTAAAATAATGTTACATCAGAAACAAAAATACTGTTTATCTTGATACTACTTGAAGAATGGTTATGATCAGGCTTCGGATAATTATGCATTTTGCATATTGCATATGCAATTGCATATTTGGGACAGTTTTAACTTAACAGTGCATATTTAGGGGTTTCCTCCTGTTAGTGCATATTTCAAAAACATTCTTAATCTTGAGATCAGCTTTTGCAGGACACTTTTGGATTATTTGACATGCATTTCAGGTAAGAGGAATGTTGAGCAGTGCTGGGTTTGCATCGTGTTTAAATTTAGCAACACGAGCCCTCCATGCGGCCATAGCTTTGTCTACATTCATGGTATTTCCCGTAAAGCACGTTATCTTTTCCTCGTTCCGTAAATAGTTACCTTTCATGCACAATTAGTTCTTGTCAGTCTTACTTTCGTTGAGTTGAAACATGCTGTGGTTCATAGCACATTAAATAGCTACTATATTTAAGATGCCTAAGGAGAAGAGAACTGTTAATGAGGTAATGAAAGGGTATGTACGATAGTTTCAAGACTTTTCAACTGACGGAAGTGTATTGTTTTGGAAATAAGTAACTGTAGCACAGTCGTAAACGCAACTAAAAAGTATCAAATTCAACAACATCTTCAAACAACGAAACCTAATAAATTGAAAGAAGTTATACCTTACCAAATCATTTTAATATACAGTAATCAATATTTTATTAACACAACTCAACATCGCATCCAAAGACATTCCAAAGACACTACACTCAAAGATAACAAAACCAAAGCTATGTAAATCAAAACACTGTCTAATGTTCGAACGAGCTTTAGTTCACTTTCTCCACATTCTCCCACCTTGCAAAAGGTAGTTTTGCAACACACACTCATAAACTGAAGTAAACATTCCAAAATTATAGCTCAGGAATGTGAACCACTATAAGTCTAGTTTTTTGAGTTGCCTAACAGTTCTCCCACAACGAGTCTTGAATTGACTCTCCTTTTCAGTTCCAGAGTTAATGCAGGGAATGTCTTCATTAAGGACCGGCACATCGCTTAGTCGGTGTTGTGAAGTGTTGATAGAATCACCTTTGTTTAGACAGTTTTATCTCTAACGAATAAAGTCGCTGTACTGGACGAAGTAGAATGCCATTTGCTGTCTTAATTTTAACCAGACGAGTCACATAGTCTCTTTCAGGTAACAGCTCCACCACTCTCCACAAGGGCCAGTTGATCCGTTTCTTGTTGTCGCTCTCCACCAATATTATGTCTCCTACTTGTATGGATCCCTGTTGCTTTTTGCTCCGTGATCGGAGAAATCCCAGGTATTCTTTTTGAAGCGATTTCTCTGGCACTCCCGAACAGCTTGTAGATAACGCCATCTGTCGCTTAAACTGCTGGTTTGAATTTGGTCTAAGTCGGTTACATCATTACCCTCTAGGCTCTGTAGGAACATGGAGGGTCTGAGTGGCTTGAGTTCATCTTCTTCAGAAAGATAAGTCAAAGGTCGGTTGTTCATCAGGTTCTCACAATCGCACATAAGAGTACACATTTCCTCATAATTCAGGCAAGCTTTACCCAAATTACGGCGAAGCAAATCCTTTACAATCTTAATCAACCTTTCCCAGAATCCTCCCCACCAGGCTGCAGTGGGAGGGTTCAGCTTCCATTTAATCTTCAGAAGGCTGCACGTCCTCTCTATTTCAGTCCAATCCAATTGCTCCATGGTTCTGCGAAGTCCGGTGAAATTCGTCCCATTGTCCGAATACATGGTATTCACTCTTCCTCTTCTTGCTACAAATCGGCGTAGTGCTTGGATATATGCTACCGTTCTAAGTGAAGTGATCAATTCCAGATGTACAGGCCGATAAACTGCATAAGTGAATATCACAATCCATCCCTTTTCTCCTCCTCGTAGAAACACAGGGCCGGCCAAGTCTGTGCCCGTGATCTGGAAAACACTCGATGCCTTGATTCCATCCTGTGACAACGGAGGAAAAGGTACCTCAAAACCCTTAGCAGAGTTACGACGACAGATCACGCATTTCCGAACAACTGCTGCCACCATCCTTCTTCCTCTAATTATCCAAACCCTTTGGCGCAACAAAACAAGCAGTGTGTGCGTCCCAGCATGGTTATGGAATCGATTAAATTGTTCAATCATTCTTTCAACCATCACATGTTTTGATGGAAGTACAACTGGATAGGTATACTCAGGAGTGTCGTCAGAATCAACGACTCTTGACTTCATGCGTAGAATTCCTTCTCGTCTGTGAACACCTCCAGATTCTTCAATTGTTCTTTTCTCTCTTCTTCATAAAGCGTTTCCTTCTGGATAAGGAAGTACAGTTTCTTCTCAGCATTGAGAAACTCTTCGCTATCAATTTCCGTTGATACGTGGTCTCTACGATTCCTTTGTTTTAATCTCAAAATCCAAGCAATGGTCCTAACGATTTTGATGTATCCAGAGAATCGTGAACTTAATTGCAGTAAAATAATTTCCACAACAGAGTTCTTAGCAGCTACAACTGTTTTTCTCCTTTCCCTGTTGACTTCTTCCAACAATGGTTCAGGACGATTAAATACCCATTCTTCTTCTTTGCATTTAAGCCAAGATCCGGATCTCCAAAGTTGTGTTGGTGAACACCCTCTAGACAGGAGATCTGCTGGATTGAGGCTGCCCGGTATGTGTCTCCATGAACTAGCCTTACTGTACTCACGAATTTCCTTTACCCGATTCTCTACGAACACCGACCAAAGCCCATTATTAGCAATCCAAGCCAAGACTACTGTTGAATCGGACCAAAACACTGTGTGTATGTCATTCCGGTGTAGGCATCGAAGGCTCAACCGAGACATTCTAACTCCATGGAGCGCTCCCATCAGTTCAAGGCGGGGTAGTGTCAGTTCTTTGAGAGGCACCACTCTAGATTTAGCCATCAGAAGACTCAGTTTGTTCTTACCTTCTTCTTCCATTCTCAGAAATATGCAACAACCGAACGCTCTTTTGCTAGCGTCGACAAATACATGCAAAGTGCTGTTGTCGTTCAGGAAAATCCTTCTAGGTATCCGACAGTTGTGTAGGTATTGCAACTGCTGGGTCCATCGACAGAATTCCTCACAAATGTCTCCTGGTAAAACCTCATCCCATCCAATACTTTTCTGCCATGTCTTCTGTAGAATGAGCTTGGGAATCAGAGTTGCTGGGGCCGAAAATCCAATCGGATCAAATATTTTTTGCACGCTGGATAGCACCACTCTTCGGGTTACTAAACCTGTAATCGGACTGAAGTTACATCCAAGTTCATTTACGTCGCAATACCAACGAAGTCCTAAGACATTCTCAGTTTTACCAACATCACAATCAAAGGAATTCACCCATCCCCTCAAATTGAAACCTGCGGATAACATCAATTCTTGTGCCTTTGAAATAAAGGGTCCAATTTCTTCCTTTGAAGCAACTCCAGTAAGACAGTTGTCCACATAAATTGCAGGTTTCATTTTTGTAGCTACTTCCTTCAAATGAGTTGGGGGGTCATCCAGAAGGTTGTTCAGTACGGAAACCAATAGGAAGGGACTGGAACAAACACCAAAAACCACCCTGCAATGTCGAAAAGTGGTGATCTGATCATTATTCCACCAGAGAAAACGGAGCATATCCCTGTCTTCAGGATCAATTATAATCTGCAGGAATGCCTTCTCTCTATATCTGCTATTAGACCTATAGGAAAGGTTCGAAAATTGGTCAGCACTGATGGAACAAGGTCGATGAGGTTGGGTCCGGGCTTGTGGCAATCATTCAAGGAATGACCATTTCTGTCTTTGTTGGAAGCATCGAACACCGGCCTTATCTTTGTAGTGCCACCATCTTTCAGCACAGCTCTATGAGGCAAATAATGTGTAGGTCCATCCAAAACCTCGTTTTCAACACCTTCGATAATCCCTTTGTTTAACCATTCCTGTAACACTTCATCATAATCCTGAAATTTCTGCATCTCCCGTAACTTTCTTGAAGTGTTCAAAAATCGTTTCTGAGAAATTTCACGATTCGTTTCCAGAGAAGTACAACCATCAATCCAGGGTAGTTTGACAATGTAGCGCCCAGATTCCTCTTCTCTTTTCACAGTCCTATCGAAGAACATCTGAACTTGTTGTTCCCTTTTTTCCTTTTTTATCTGTTCGCCAGGATCTTTTATACCCAAAGTCTCAATTTCCCACAAATCTGCCACTCTTGTTGATTGAGTTAAAGTAAGTAGAGTGAAAGACGAGGCAGTAGTTGAAGTGATCTCAGAAGAGCCCATAAGTGTCCACCCAAGTTCTCACAGCTACTAGACTCTTGTTTACATGTACAAAGTCTGGCGTGATTATCTGAGCCCACACGTCAGCTCCTAATAATACCTGTATGTCAGCACTGTTGCCACCATTATCTTGGCCAACATCACTAAGTTCAACTCCCTTGTCCCTCAGTAAATTAAACAAGTCAGCATCAACTAGGGGAGCACCTCCACAGATACTATCAGAGCCTAACACTGCAACCTCACATCTGTTTTCCTCGTTCATACCCAGCAAAGTTATTTGATAGGACTCGAAACAAACAGGTGCTGTTTTCCTACCTCCAAATAATTCTTGACTTAGTGTTACCTTTCCAGTTTGTTCCAACTCTAATTTCTTAGCACAAGACTTCTTTATGTAGCTTCCAGCGGCGGCTCATGAAGGGGAGCTGCAGAGCTACTGCCCCCCCCCCCCCAGGGTATTAGACAATATCAATTTACACTTTGAAAGTAATGGGGTAACGGTGTAATTAAATAGATCTCTAAATTTTTCACAAGTAAAGGCCAGGCTGGCTCGTTAATCCGCTTCCCCCACGGCTGCTGCATTCTCCGCAGCACCTTAGGAACTTAATATTGCACTTCCTGAATCCACTTCCCCCATTGCCAAGTTGTCCTATGAAAGCCTCTTTGGGTGCTGCAATCCTTACAGCTTCGCCACAGAGTGCCAACTCATCTTTGGAAACAATAGAGTATCCAGTTTGCAAACAGCTCAAATATTATCCTGGCAGCGGCTAACAGCCCCTAATTCGTATTCAGAACATTTACGACTTATATTCTAATGCACTAAATTATAAATATAATCATAATAATATCGCAAGAAAATGTTTAAATGGGAAAAACTTTTGCTTCAACATGTCTATGTTTGTAGCACTGAATGGCAATGAGAATCATGAGTAGAAGAAGGATAGAACTCAAGTAGGCGCTCACGGCATCTAGTGGGTACTAGAAGAACCATGTCCATTATCAACCCTTAGCCAATGAAAGGGAGGCATTCCATCATCTCCATGATTTGTGCATTTTCTTCAAACACTTGTACGATCAGTCTTGCCAACATGCGAATTATAGATCAATATTCTAATGTAGTATGCTTGCGTGATATTAACAAATACTTGTATATTATTTCACAGTATAGTCGGTGGAGAATTTAGCTGAACTCAAAAGAGAGTGACAGATCTTAGAAAACTGAGCGAAGAAATTCAGAAGCACGCATCTTCCGGAACTCATTTAAATAACATGTAAAATTTTGCAGTGTTACGCTTAAGTCTGGCGTATCAACAATCGGTTGAGCGTCATAACAATGAAGTAACTAGAAACAAGGAAATATATAAATAGAATCATAATACTATGACTGTCTGTTAGGTAGTCAGTCCGAAGGCTGGTTGAATCCCCAAAAAGTACCGCCGTTAGGTTATGTGGGTAGATACCCACAAAAACCAAAGGCAGTGCTATATTGAGGCGTACTAGGCAAGAAGAGGAGTGAGGTAGTTTGCCATGGCTTTCCTCACTGAGTCAGAACAGCAGTACTAACCCTATGAGTAGAACCTTTCACAGCATTCACAGGCACTGACTGTGCCCTGATTGTTATTACAAAGCACCACCCATACCTCAGTCGCTTCCATATAATCACAGCCATGAGTGAGACTGAGACATCGGTGAAAAGCCACATTTACTCTAGCATGTGCCAACAGACAAATGCAAATGCACTGCATTCATCAAGAGATGGCAAACATGCTAAATACTATCACAAGAAAATGTTTATATCGAAGAGAAGAATTTCGAAATATCCGTGGAGCTGTAAAACCTTCGAGTTTCCATCTCACTGGTCCTTAGGCCCGTCATCTACAGAGGTCGTTAAACTGTTACGTATCGCTATCACCCTGCCTATGGCTACCGATGAACCCGAACGCTGCTTTTCGTGCCTCAAGAGGATCAAAGTGTACCTCAGGACTGCCATGGGTAAAGCCCTGCGCAGATATCCGCAACATTTATCGTCATACGGATATAGTTTGCATGGATGTGCGGATAGTGGATACCGGTAATGTTTGGAGTAAATTTGCGGATAGTTTTTAGAATACAGTACAATCCGAACTTGTTGAATATCATTACTAGGACCCGGATGTTTATTGTTTTTTTTATGACAAATGTAAAATGGTGATTAAGCTTATCTCATTCAAATTATGTCATTAAGCATAATTAACTCTCCAAACTGAAAAGGGTTGCAATTCTGGCTGTATAACATTCATTTTAAACATAGCACATGACATACATAGCCTAAGGGAACGACTTTCT
This sequence comes from Meconema thalassinum, assembly GCA_946902985.2. NCBI lineage: Eukaryota > Metazoa > Arthropoda > Insecta > Orthoptera > Tettigoniidae > Meconema > Meconema thalassinum. The sequence continues at coordinate 281,222,528 of OX336397.1, forward strand.
CCTCAAATGTCTAAATGTGTTGCTTTAATGTATGTCTACCCCTTATTATTCCCGTTCTCCAAAGGGGTCGAGGGTGAGATGCGATGTAAGTCTTTGTGGCGGGTGGTTTTTACGGCCGGATGGATGTGTTGCTTTAATAAAAAATAAAAATATTATTGTAATGCCAGTAGATTCGAATAACAAACGTGCGGATGACAGTCGTGCGGATGCGAGGCGGATGTGGATAATGTTTTCTTTATCCGCGCAGCCATAGGACAAGAAAGACTTAGGCCTACTGCACTTGGAATGCTGTCTATTGAGAATGGTCTGATTAACAGCATACCGAATTTCAATAACCTCGTCATCGAAAAATTCGACACGTTCAAGACTCGACGCCTGGAACTGATCTACAAATAAGGTAAGTTAATGCTTGTGCATGTAGCCCCACCAACTGCGATATGTGCGAGCCGCCACTGGTAGCTTCTCTGCGACCCACTGTCACACAGAACTCTTACTCGGTGCGTGGATTCACCAACAACTACTCTAGCAACTAAAGTCTGCAGATAGGTCACATGTCCTTTATTACTACCTGCCATCATGCTAACTGTTTTTGGAACCGAATCACCTTTTGGTTCATCTGAGGCTGTTTTCGCACACATCAAAGCGTAATGTTTCCCCTTGCAAAATGGGCACTTCACAAACATCTTACACTTAACACTGACATGTCCCGGTCGTAGACACCTAAAACAAGCTCCCTTTTTCTTTGACGTTCCTTGGCGTTCTTCTTGAGAATAATCAATAGCTACAGCACAGTCTTGAGAAAGATGTGAGGTTCTGCCACAGAATATACCCAAGCCGTATCTTTGTTATTTCTGTTTCCCTTACTGAATGAAACATCCTCTATTGAAATTAAAGAAGCCGCTGAAGGTACGTCCCTATTCTTAGTCTTGGTCCTATCGTCTTGCTTAACTCGATCCGTCCTCTCGTTAACTTCAAAAGAACTATCTCTTAGCTTAAGCCGTTCATCACCTTCTACCTCAGTCTTTAAGAAGGCTAACAATTCACTCAAGCAACAGTCAGGTTCCTTGGTAGACGTTTCTTTTGATACACGATACCTGTCCCAAGTTCTAAGCATAACCTCGGGCAAGGCACTCTCTACTAGTGGAAATAACATTGCAGCGCATTTCTCCTTTGTTACTCCCAAGGAATCAAGTGCTCTCAACTGTCCCTCCAGACTGTCATACAGTTGGGCTATGGATCTTAAACTATCCTTCCTTAACACCAAGGATACAAGTTCCCTAACATAGTACTCAATGAGTAACTCATCCTTCCCATACCTATACTTCAAACAATTCTATAGCCTTTTTGTAGTTTTCCTTTGAAGGAGGAAAGTTTTCTAACAACTTCTGAGCACACGAACCAGGTTCCATACACTGAATCAAATAAACAAATTTGTCTTCATCTTTAAGGCTGCTATCTTCATGTATTTTAGTAAACTAGTGGACCCGTGCGAGAAATCTCGCATGTTCATAAACCACACTTTCCCCAATAGGTTTATAATGACAGCCTTAAAGAGAACGGTTGCTGTAACACTCACCGGTTATTCGATATTTATGAAATTATACGATTTGAGTACTCATTCCTTTGATTTACTGATCTGAAATCCACGCAAAATGATAGGCTAAAGGAAAGACCTCAGAATGTTAAAATGACATGAAACAGGCGCCACAGTGGCCAAAATGAGAAGTGGACAGCAATTATGGAGTGTAGTTTCATATAGCAACAGTATTTGCAAATCGCACACTTCGTACCTTTTTTTGAAATTCATTTTTTTAAGAAATTATAGATATTTATGGTATTATAGTGCAATTCGTCACTGCTAATGTCTATTCTCTTTCATTTGAATGATCATTGTCACGATCGGTCGCTTGTGAGAGCCGCAGGAGGGATCTATACTACTGAAATAATATATATGATTGTGCCCAAAACCCAATCCAGCACTTCACTTTTCCATCAATTTTTTTCAGTTCTAGTTTTGGTTGTCTTAGTAGTCTCTGATTAGAAGTGTGTGAACAGTTGCTCGTATTAGCTTCAGAAACGGCTTGATCTCCGACTTGTAAGGCCTGCACTTTTTCCCTAACCTTAAAATATTTCAAGTCGTACTCACTGCAATTGTTGATCTCTGTTTCAAGCACGATGTCTTCAAGGTCTTCGTTTTGCAGCAGCTCGTTGTATACTTCATCATCCAGACGTTTTAACTTCTCGTAGCGTTCCACAAGTGAATCATATCTGCCACGAATCTCCACGTGGTCACAATCAGCAAGCGCCAACTGTTCTTCAAGTTTATTCACTTCACGTGTAAATACGCCGCGTAATACTCGACGTTCGGTCATCGTTGTTCTGATTAATTATTTGATGTTGAAATTGCCGGGTCCTGTCACGGTCGCCAGTTATATACCATACCAAATCATTTTAATATACAGTAATCAATATTGTATTAACACAACTCAACATCGCATCCAAAGACATTCCAAAGACACTACACTCAAAGATAACAAGACCAAAGCTATGTAAATCAAAACAGGGCCAACGGCCTAGCCGTGTTGAAACACCGGATCCCATGAGAACTCCGCAGTTAAGCAACATTGGGCGCATTCAGAACTTGGACGGTATGCCGGCTCTAGGCACTGCGCGCTGTTGGCCAACATAAGGAGGAGCGGAAAGGCCCTGGCCACCCTACCGCACGTAAACTCCGGCTGGGGGTAGCCTCTTCGGAGGCTCGGACCTGCCTTCGGGCAGAATACCGATTAATTTATTTATTAAATCAAAACACTGTCTATTATTCGAACGAGCTTTAGTTCACTTTCTCCACAGAAGTAAACCAGAAAGAAAAAAAAACACCAGGTTCTTGCAACCACTGCTTTAGTTAAACCTGAGCCAACAGTAAATTCAATGAAGATCTGTGTAAAGCATTTCTCTCGGCAAATATACCGTTGGCTAAACTAAACTATAAGAACTTAGTTCAGTTTCTGCAGGAGTATACGAAACAACCAGTCCCAGATGAATCAACAATTAGGAAAAATTACGTTCCTGAGCTTTACAATGTAACGTTAGGTAAACTAAGGGAAAAAGCTCATGGAAAATATATTTGGATCTCACTAGACAAAACAACGCACGTAGATCAAAGATATGTAGCCAACTTCGTGTTTAGAATTTTAGGAGAAGAAGAAGAGAGAGACAAATCATATCTACTAACTATGGCTGTGTTGCCTAAGGTGAATCACTCAACAGTTGCTGCATTTTTCAATGATGCACTTTCTTGTTTGTGGCCGACAGGCATTCTTTACGATCATGTTATCGTGGCCTGCACGGATGCCGCACCTTACATGTGTAAAGCCATGGGAGGTCTTGAGATATTATATTCCAAGATATACACGTCACATGTGTAGCACATGGACTTCATCGAGTCGCTGAAGCAGTTCCAATTTGCGTTGCATACCTTCAGCCATCACGAAATTGCAAGAAATAGGACTGCCTCTTCACGTTAGCATTGGAATTGTTGAAGAAGTCGATCGATCTCTAAAGAACCTAACTAATCAAGTTTTCTCGAAAATATTGCAGAATGTAGTGCTGAAAAATTCCGGTCTCCTCAAACTTAAAAGCATTTGTGGTGTTATCCAAGGCAAAGACAAAATTGACAGTGCATCGATACTAGAGGTCTCTGAGTTCGTTAAGTTGGAGTAAGCTCCAATAATTGTGGCATGTGATGTGAGGAGAGTGTTTTCTGAGTACAAAGTCATTTTAAGTGAAAATAGGCGCAAGTTTGTGTTTGAAAACCTATTACATCATGCAGTGATTAAGTGTAATCAAGACTTGTAAATTTTATTGACAAACTGGAGCAATCTATTGTAGTGCTGTAAGTAATTTTCTTTATTTGGCGATATTTAATATGTAACATTAATTTCTTGTAATATAAACCACTAATTGATATCAGATATATGTTTATTTTAATGCATATTTTAGTGCTTATTTAGACACTTTTTAGTGCATATTTGCATGCATATTTTGGCCTTCTTAAGTACATAATTATCCGCAGCCTGGGATCATGGTAAATAACTTATATATTGTAAATTTGTTTATAAATCAGATCTGTTACGAGGGTGGATAGAAAAGTCTTTGCCCCTATTTTCTTTTAGATAAATAAACCATACAAATATAGGTACTGTTCTGGGTACCGTCAAGTGGGGATACTTTGACCAAATTTTCAGAACAAGTTATCTCTTTGGCTGGGAGAAGGGACTTTCAGAGAATCTTTGCATCATGACTTGGAACTAAACCCAGTCAGTGCAATTTTTCTGAACTTCATGGTTTATCAACCAGGTCCTGCCTAACTGTTTCTGAAAATTTGGTCCAAGTATACCCACTGGTCAAAGTATCCCCACAGGTACCTTACACTATTTTTAGCCTATTTTCATTTTATGAAAAAAAAAAAAGGTTTATGGGATCACCTTTTGTCCGTGTGTGTGTGTGTGTGTGTGTGCGTGTGTGTGTGCGTGTGTGTGTGTGTCCCTAATAACTTCTGAACGGCTGGAGCGATTACAATGAAACTCGGTAAGATCATAGCACTATTCTGGCCGACCCCGACTGTGCCCTTCAAATTTTATTGTCTCTCACCAATCCAACATGGCGGCTGTGCGAAATATTTCACCAGCAATCAGTATCTCCGAAACTATTACTGATATCGCCCTGAAATTTTGTACGGTGATAAAATGAACTACTAGAAGTTTACCTATGAGACTTTCAAAAACCTGGTGACTACAAAGCCAACATGGTGGCCAAGTGAATTTGAGACTTTTAATAGACTTCTCTCGCGATTTAACTATCCATACGTAATGAAACTTGGTTCAGAAAATTTTTATACACATTGTAATGCACTGGCATCTAATTTAGTTCAATTGTTTACATAATCTCAAAATGGCGGCTATGCGAAATATTTCACTGACATTCTATATCTCCGAAACTATTACAGATATCACCCTGACATTTTGTACGGTGATAAAGGGTGCTGATATAAGTTTATCTATGTAACTTTCATAAACCTGTGAAGTACAAAACGAACATGGTTGTCAAGCGAAGTTGAAACATTTTAATAGACTTTTCTCGTGATTAAACTCTCTGAGCGCAGTGAAATGTGGTACAGTAAATGATTTTACATATTGTAATGCACTGGCATCTAATGTAGTTCAATTGTTTACATAACCTAAAGATGGCGGCTGAGCGAAATTTTAAAATTAAGTTTTAATTTCTTGTGTCGTAATCATGCGATCGAAGTGAAAGTTTGAATAATGAACCTAGGCAATAATTGTCATTGAATGGTACATAACTCTATGGCCTATACATATAACAATCCAAAATGGCGAGCATCCGAAATATTTAGACGGTTCTCAATATCTATGAATCTTTTACAGCAATCAAACTGAAATGTTTTATGTTTATAGAGGCTATGAACATGTGTTCACCTATAGGACTTTCAGTAACCTGGTGAGCACAAAACCAACATGGCGGCGACGTGAAGTATAAATATTTAAATGGACGTTCCTCGCGAATTAACTATCCGAGTGCAGTGAAACGTTGCACGTTAAATGCATGTACAAATGTTAATCCACTGGCATCTAATTTATTTCAATTGTTTGCATAATCACAAGATGGCAGTTGTGTGAAATTTTAAAACCTCATTTTTACTTCTTGTGTTCTAATCATGCGATTGAAGTTTGAATACCACACGTACACAATAATCTTAATGTAATAGTACAAAAATAAAAATCCAACCTGGCGACCATCTGATTTATTTAGACGGTTCTCAATATCTACGAATCTATCACAACCTTCAAACTGAAAATTTGGATGTTGATAGAGGCAAATAACATGAGTAGGATATATGAAAATAGGCTGTATAATTCTTCACGGAACTACTTGTTTAAATAACGAGATTCACTGCGAATCATAAATACCAACATTAACAAGGCAAGTTATAGAAAGTATATTGCCACAATTATTCTAAATTATGTATATAAATCTAAACTTCAACTCTATAGAGCATCCAGCGTTTAGAAAAGACTGTGGGTCTTATGGGCTTTTACTTTTAACGGACCCCACCACACTGGTTTTGTTACCTTACCTGTTATCATGAAGGAACTCTCAACATATATATTTTCCGTCATAATAGCTTCCTACAATTATCTGCCAATTGATTACCTTTGTTATTGCATACAAGTATCGTTTATATTAAGTCTTAGTGATTTAAACATTTACGAGGTTAGCACGCTGGAAAGAAGAGCCTCGTCCAGTGCTGCATGCTCGCCCGGAGTGGAGCACGTGCTCAGTTCCGCCGGCAACATAAGTTCTGGAGCACTATCCGTCATTGGTGTTACTGTTGTGTGTCTGTTTTATTTTCTGTTCGATCGAATCAGGGCTGCCGACAGTTCGGTTCGAACCCACTATCTCCCGAATGCAAGCTCACAGCTGCACGCCCCTAACCACATGGCTAACTCACTACAATATTAAAAATATTAATCTAAACAAAACAACAAGAATATAATTGAAAGAAACTAAATTATAGCCTAACTAATAACAAAAAAGTGATGATCAACAGTATTGCTGACATAAAAATTGTTAGCATCGTCAGCAGGAAGGAAGGGTTGTGCTCTCGACAACTGTCAATCAGTAATGCGTTGTATCACAACGAAATGAATGTCGTTATTGGTTCTCTTCGCGTACGGTGTCCACTGTCCTTAATACTGGTCCAATCCGTTAACACCTGCAAAACTGCTCCTTCCTTTGCGTGTTCTACTTGAGGTAGCTGCTGGGGTTGTGTTGTCTCGCTAACTTATGAAAGGGCAGTTATCGAAGCGGGTGAACATAACGTATGACGTCAGCGCTACCTCTGCCTAGAGTTAGCAACACTGTCGCCGTAAGGCTCCACAGTCTTTTCTAAACGATGGATGCTCTATAGTGATCACAGTCTGATGATGATCGCCTGACGGTCGAAACGGGGTAGGTAGATAGTTATCGACTTGAACTTTGGACATGGCCTTTTAAAATGAAGGAAATCTACTGCCAAATAATTACGGTATAGGCTACATAGCAACACTTGCGAACAAGGGTCAAGTGTTGTGCTGCATTAGCTTATCTCCTTGTGGACAGATAAGCGATACAGTCACTCACACGTTTACCACCAGTTCCTTTGTTTCACAAATCTTGCCTTAGGGATCCTGATTTATGCTAATATAAGAGGCTTCAAAGGGTGAAATAAAAGAAAGTGAGGTGTGAGTGTTCTTATTAACTAGGCTATGTGTCAGGGGCATATATAAGGGGGGGGGGCGCGTGCTGAGGGGGCTCCAGCCCCCCCCCCCCCCCAGAAAAGCCAATGAAAACTAAGAAAGTGTTGCTTTGGTAAGAGCATAAAATAATTGTACATTTGGTTGTACCCTAATCTTAAATTATCGGCTAAGTTATAAACAATATTAAGATAGAAATTATACTAACTCGTGGTGTAGTGGCTAGCATTCTTCGCTGCCGCCCCCGAGATCCGAATTCGATTCTAGTCTGAGGGCTGGAACGGGGTGCACTCAACCCTGTGAGGTAAATCTGTGAATTCCACAGTATGTTTTTTGAGAAATACATGTAAAAAAACTGTTTACCTTTCTGCTTAGTAAACTGACGACTATTTAGATATTTGCCATTTACACTCCATAGATCATAATAGAAAATTCATTAAGTATAAAATGTTATTTGTGTGTTGAGTTGTATTTTACAACTTTCTTGTATTGCCAGTAATAATTGTAGGCTATATAAACTTTGAATCTTATCTAAAATAATTACACAAACTTATATGTTCTAAGATATTGGTTGATATTTCTGGGTATTTTGCGTTGACAATCCCCTGAGAATACTCACAATTTTCCAGGATAGTCAGCCCCCCCCCGATTTTTTTCTATATACGCCCCTGCTATGTGTAGGCCTACGGTGAGCGGAATTGGTTAAATAATGAATAGGCTACTACAGAAACATTTGGAGGAATAACAAACAATTAATTCTATTAAAAAAAATACAATTAAATCTCAAATGAATCATATTTTCTGTGTTTAAAACCTAACCTAACATTAACCTCAACACATAGTCTCCATGACACTACCTTAGTCCTTTTCTCACTAACTCGTGAAACTTGTGCTGTAACCAAAGTAGAAGCAGAGCATTGTTTCCATCATTTCACAACTTCAACCAATCAAACTCGAGAAGGGACTTCGTTATCTCGAATCTTATGAAACAGTTATATTTAAGAATTCTTACTTTCTGTCAAAGGAAAGGTAATGGAACAATTTCAATTAATTAAAAAAAAAACGTTTTATTTATTATTATTCCCAACATTTTGTTGGAATTTACCATTTTAGAGTGAAAATAAAATTTCGCAAAATAACTTCCTTTCGCAATATTTCGTGGCTTCAATATCGAAGAAAATGGCATATTTGGGGTAAATATATCGTAGTGATAACATATATATGTTTGCTGGAATATTTCGCGGTATCGTTAAAACTAAAAATCCGGGACTCTACAGCTATGCAATGGCTAGGCCACCTTAATACCACACCAAATATTTGAAGGAAGGAAAAGGAAGATTGTAGTTTTACGTGACCGTGAATCTTGTGATTATGAGCCACGGGACCTCCTTTTTACGTGAAATCCGAACCACAGGACATGGCATTTCACTTCGAAAATCTCACATGCATTGACCGGGAATCACCAAATATTTGAGTACCATTAAATGGTATACAATAATAATAATTAAGAAATTAACTGTCAAAGGTCTATGTTATATAATTTGAAAATATATGCTATAGGCTTTTCAAAGTGTGACTTTACTAATTTTCTTGTATGTAATGTACTGATATGAGCCATGTTACCGACTGTAAATAAAGATAATAATAATAATAACACAGATGTCTCCACCCTAAGTCAGCTGTTGAGCGATTGACAATCCCGCGTCAAAGAGGTGGACGAGGGCTCACGGACATTATCCAATTGCATGCAAGGCAAGTAAGGAACCTTCAGAGATACTGTACTTTCTGGGCAGACATGACTCTCCCATACATCAAGCCGCTGTGAAGGCAGATGACAAGTGCACAACGCTGGATCTTCTTCACGTAAGGGATATACAGTTAGCCACTGATGAGGAATGTACAGCCATCAAGCTTCAGCTGTGGACGCAGAAAGCTCTGCACGGTCGTCATCCGTATGATCTCAATCAGAAACATGTCGACATTGATGCGTCGAACAGCTGGTTGACTCATGCGCACCTATTCACTGAGACTGAAGGATTCATGGTTGCAATCCAAGATCATGTTGTGGCTACCACTAACTCTTAAGGCAAATAATATACAAGATGATAAATGCCGAAGATGCCAACAAGAACCGGAAACAATCCAACATATCACAGGAGGCTGCCAAGTAATCTCCTGTACCCTGATTACATGAAAAGACACAACCAAGTAGCCAAAATAATGTACCTACGCCTTGCTCAAAAGCACTTATTATCTGGAAATACTTTGCCTTACAATCAGTATATTCCTGATGTAGTTTTGGAAAATCCTACTCACAATTTGTTATGGGACCAATCAGTTTTTACTGATAAAACAATACCAGCGAACCGGCCAGATATCGTTCTCGTGGACAAAGTGCGGAAGAGAACCTTTCTCATTGATATCGCTGTGCCCAATTCCCATAATCTGCAACAAACCTGCTGCGATAAGATCACCAAATATCTGCCCTTGGCTGAGGAAATACGGCAAATGTGGAGACAGGAAAGTGTAGTGGTTCTGCCCAGAGTCATTTCTTCTAGCGACATCATCCCTAGATCATTGGCTCGCAATCTAGAAATATTGGGAATACATCCTTGTCTACATATCACCATTCTGAAGGCCGTCATCTTGGAGACCTGTTCCATTGTTCGCTCGTTTCTCAATGCGCCACTATACAAAGCCTCTTTCACACAGAGCCAACATGGCAGCCACACGAGACGCGACTTCCTGTGCGGCCAGGCCAGACTAAAAATAATTGTGAAGAAATATGCTTGTGAAAATATAATGATAACCAATTGCTATAATGTAATTTTACTTAATAAATAGAACGCTCATTAAAGTAAATCGAAAATATGCAAATTCTTCTTACCTCAGTGTCACTGGGAGTTCTTCCTCTGGAGATGTACTATCTCTCATATTTGTGTCCACACCGGCCGGTTGATCTTCTCATTCGTAGGAAGGTGAAAATTTTGACTGGATTCTGTCTAAGATCAATATACAGAGTACAAAATATACCTTTTGTTGATCGATCCTGCAAAAGTGGGTTAACCCAAAATCTTCTATTTCCCCTCATAATAATAATAAGAAGAATAATATAAATTCAACCAAAGACATTTACAAAACACGATCAATGTCCTTCAAGGCCAAACTGAGGCACTACGTTACCGTTTTTCGCCCGGAGGCGTTATATGCATCAGAATGCCTGGTGATGAATAAGAAAGGCCTGGCGGAACAACTCGAAGCCAAAGAGAGGAAGATTCTGAGAAAGATCGTGGGCCCGGTCAAGGAACGAGGAGAGTATAGAAGACGACACAGCGATGAATGGACACCATTCGCAAAATAAGACTCTCCTTTTATGGCCATTTAACACGAATGAACTCCGGAAGATTGTCCAATCAAATCTGTGCCTACTTTGTGGGAAAGAAAACCAATGGGATCTGGTTTACAGAGGTGGAAAAAGACCTACAAGAACTGGGGATATCACATGAGGACATCTTGGAACGTGACTCTTTGAAGAAGAAACTTGGGGAAATAAAGAGTTTTCAGCTAAAACCCATATTGAAAACCGGCAAAAAGTGAACCGAAGAACGAAAGGGAGCTCACCGAAGAAGAATGCGCGAATACTGGGCCAATGTGAAAGAACGAGGGAGAAGGCAGTTGAAATCACGTGGTCCATAGAAGATCGAAGCGATTATAAAAAATAATATAAATAAGTGCAGAATAGGCTACAACACGAGATAAATATCTTACAGAGCAACAATAAGACAGGTGTGCAAATTATTACACCAGAATAAACATTTATATAATTTATATCAGAAACCTCTATGGACATCAAATTGGCAGGGGAAAAACTAAAGGAAGTAGGATACTTCTGTTACTTAGGAAGCAAAATAACCAGTGATGGACGAAGCAAAGATGATATAAAAAGTAGGTTGGCTCAGGCAAGGAAAGCATTTCTACAGAAAAGGAATCTGTTGACATCGAATATAGATTTAGGTGTAAGGAAGTCATTTTTGAAAACCTTTGTCTGGAGCGTGGCGCTCTATGGAAGTGAAACTTGGACTATTGGTGCAGCAGAAAAGAGGAGAATTAAAGCGTTTGAAATGTGGTGTTACAGGAGAATGATGAAGATCAGATGGGTAGATAGGGTTACAAACGAAGAGGTATTAAGACGAGTGGGAGAGGAGAGATGTTTCTGGCGACTGCTAATGAAGAGAAGAGATAGGTTGGTAGGACACATACTAAGACACCCAGGAATAGCAAGCTTAGTTATGGAAGGAAGGGTCGAGGACAAGAACTGTATGGGTAGACCAAGGTTAGAGTATGTTAAACAGATTGCCTCGGATGTAGGATGTGGTAGCTATGTAGAGATGAAACGATTAGCTCAGGACAGGGAGGCATGGAGGGCTTCATCAAACCAGTCAAAAGACTGAAGACTCAAACAACAACATAATTTATTCTCAATTTTTTTATCAAAATCATTTCATTTCATTTTTATTACTCTATTTAGTAATATTTTCTCCCCTGTATACTTACAACGTTTCCCATAAGGAATTGCATCTATAATTTTTTAAAATTGGAGATTCTGAGGGACTCCTGAGCTGGGTCCGTTTTTTCTTCTTTTCATTGACTTTGGAATGTACTCTCTAAATCAGGTGATTTCAATCCATTGTCCACGAATCATTGAAGAATAGCCGCTTCGATGGCGTAGTGGGTTGCATGATGAGCTTCTATGCCCAAGATCGCGGGTTCAAACCCGGCCGAAGTCGTCGGATTTTTTAAGAGCGTTAAAAATCCCTCAGTATGCCTTCCTTCGGAGGGGAAGTAAAGCCGGCGGTCCCATGTCATAGATTTATGGCATGTTAAAGAACCTTCCACTAATTACTCCTGTGTGAAGCCAAATTATATAGGTTAAGAATGTAAACAATGCTCTTAGGTTCCTACGTTCGTTGCCAGGAGCTGACTGCTGTGGCGTCTAATAGCTATGTTCTGAACTAGTAGTCGTTGACGTTGGCGTTTGGCGGTAAAAGTAGGAATCTTTTGAAAAATTCAAAGTCTGCAGTCCTTACATGAATTAAAAAACAGATAACACACACTAATACAGCCATCACAATTAACGCAGGAATTATCAGACAGATTCTACACACACACCCAAAGTACACGGGGCTACATGACCGCGTTGTCGCAGCCCCTCAACTGAGGAACCAACCAACCATCATTGAAGAGTTCCAGAGTGGACAATCAGTAATAATAGACTTCCAATCTGGTCTAAATTCACACGAAAACTAGAATAAAGTAAACGTGTCCATTCACAAGGCTCCTCCTTCAGTGGAAACTGTAAAAATTAGTTTACTGTCAGCTTCTTAAAGAAATAATTTATTAAAACTATTGATTAAACATTTGAAATAATTTCAGCGCATTGCATATCATTTCTACTGTATTACGTACAAAGTAAATGTTGGAAAACTGCCATCGAAGTTTGTAGTTTTACGTGACTGTCAATCTTGTGATCATGAGCCACGGGACATCCTTTTTACGCGGAATCTGAACCACAGGATTATCTCATTTCGAAAAGCTCACATGCATTGACCGGAAACCGAACCTTGTCGACCTTGCTGAGAGTCGAATAGCTTGACCACTGCGCCACCACGCTCCCTAAACCGCCATCGAGTCTAATAATTTGCACACCTCTCTGTATTGTGCCCGTTTCCCGGACGTCACGTTGGCCCGGCGATTTCAACGTGAAACCGAAGAAGGGACACAGGCGATAAAAAAAAATTAAGTCCTGGAAATATTTGGTTGGTTGGTTGGTTCCTTAGTTTAGGGGCTGCGACAACGCGGTCATGTAGCCCCGTGTACTTTGGGTGTGTGTAGAATCTGTCTGATAACCGGTGTTAATTGTGATGACTGTATTAGTGTGTGTATCTGTTTTTTTTAATTCAAGTAGGGACTGCAACTTTGAATTTTCAACTAGTTCCTACTTTTGCCGCCAAACGCCACCGTCAACGACTACTAGGCCTAGTTCAGAACTAGCTACTAGACGCCACCGCAGTCGGCTCTTGGCAACGAACGTAGCAACCTAAGAGCGTTGTTTACATTCTTAACCTATCCAATTTAATTTCACACAGGTGTAATTAGTGGAAAGATCTTTAACATGCCATAAATCTATGACATGGGACCGCCGGCTTTACTTCCCCTCCGAAGGAAGGCATACTGAGGGATTTTTAACGCTCTTAAAAAATCCGACGGCTTCGGCCGGGTTTGAACCCGCTATCTTGGGCATAGAAGCTCAGCATGCTACCAACTACGCCACCGAAGCCGCCCTGGAAATATTTGTCCAATAAAAAAAATCATAATAACTATCACGGACAGGCAAGAGATCGAATATCTCGGGTCGTTTAAAGGGATAGGCATCCAACGTTCAACAGGACAAATACCTCACAAACAAGAGAGAGAGAGAAAAAAAAGGTATCACTGATTCGGGAGGAGTTCAAAACTACAGGAATAATTTGAAATGGTTAAAATCAAGATCCTAAATTTATTTTTGGGCAGACGTACAAAAGAAAGATATAAACACTCCTATCACTCAAGGCAAATCATTAGGTTGGGATACAAGTATCTTTAATGTCCATCTGTGCCATTGAGCTGCCCTATTTCACATAAATGGTAAGTTCTCACAAAATAAATGTATCAGAGATTGAGAGTTCGATGTTTAGCTGAATATCAATAAAAAAAATACACTTCACTATCAGTTTCAGCTTTTAGGAAAAAAAATATAACTAAACATATTTCCTTCCCATTAAACAAACTGAATTAATAATTCACACACTAATTTCACAAATTCCTAATATTTTCATACATTGGATTGTGTCATTGATAACTGTCAATGAATTAATTGGATTAAATTAATTATAGGAAATAAATTATTATTATTATATTACCACAATAATTTCAAGTTTCCTTATGGAAAACATCTCAGCTCAAAGTAGCATTGATCTATCGTATCCACTCAAAAATTGGTTTACAATGGAATTCTAATCACTCCAGTCATTCTCAAATAAGTAATTGGATTCAACATATCCATATGGGATTAATTAAATTATTCAGATTGCGATGATGTAACAGTTGCATTAAAAAAATAGAATACTGTAGAATTGCCTGTGATCTGCATAATTTATCAATTCTAAATTGACCAGCTCATTTAACTCTGACAACAGTGCACAAAATGACGATTAATTGGACAGAAAAAACTGTCATTGCACTATTTCCCATTATTAGAAATATTAAATATAATTACTAATATAAAGCACATACTAATACCATTGGACCTAGGACTGTATAGATCCCTATACAACCTGGCATAATCACAAACATTTATATCATCGAAGAAATTCATTAATAATTAATCTATCAATAAGTTGGAATGGAATATCTCATTTCCAACAGTTGCCACTATTAGACCACTATAAAGTGTCTACAACTCATTATTAATTGTGCTTTTATTAAAAGTGCATTTCCAAATTCCTTTGGACATGATGTCAAGTAATCCTTAAACCATTATAAATGTTGTTAAAAGGCAATCATAAAACTGGTCAGAATCTCTTAATGTTATCGATCATTATAGGATTCGTATTCTTATACAATCTGAATTAATTACTGTAGGGTTTAGGATCACAGATCATGAATCCTGATTATAATTACCGTGCCATAAATGTATGATCAAGCTTCAATAATTGGCTCTGAAAAAAGTTAACTGTTCCGCTTGCAATCGCCTTCATGGGAAAATCTGCCATGAGGAAGTACGAAACTAAGTTTAGAATAAGTTAATTAAATATGGGAATTAAACCATAAAAAAAAATTATTAAATATCGCAATATACTGTATGTGTGTGAAATTACTCTTAATATAATAAATTAATAATTTACTCTTTAGTTTGAAAATTCATTCGAAATATTTCAGTCACCTGGAAGAAAGAACATAATTATTTCATGGTATTGGCTTGCCATATAATTTCAGACAGGTGTGGTCTGAATGCATGCCCTGGTTGACGGTGAATGTGTTTCCCATGTGTTTTCCCACGATGTGGTTAATCATGGTTCCATTCTTAATTTTGCAAGATCGACGCTTAACGAACTCTTGTAACGTCTTCATCGTCGTGACGCCTGATCTATCGTGAATTCAGTCCCTCAGATCCTGGACTCATCCCCGCCATTAAGCTTAAGCCATCATCTTGAATTGTAAGAAAGTCTGTATCAGTGTTTCGATGTTCCCGATCTTTATTGCAAGTAGCATAGTGGATAACTTCATACACCCCCTAAGTAAAATTAGGTGTACGCCACTGTTTAAGAAATGTTCCGAGTATTTCATAAAAACGGAATTAGTGATGTAATTGCAATACTGTTCATTATTCATGAATGCACTTGCTAACAATTGAATTAAATGTTGACCTTATTCCGTTGAATGTAGTACAACTATTGTATCGAAAGAGTTCAACATTGTCTATCTGTGTGCCAGGTGTCATAATGCGACAAGGTCTGCCATGTGTTGCGAGCTGCAACAAGTTGCAGAACAATGTCTACTGTACTGCGTTCCACGGTGAATATTTCCAGTCCGATGTGGTGCTGTGAGTGTGTCCACTGAATAATAATTCAATCATTACTTACAGTATATCAGCCACTTGTAGAATAACACTGATTTTACTTTACTTGTAACTGGTAAAGAAATTATTTCAAGTACCAGCATATCACCAGCAAATTCATTCATTCGTTTGTTTGCAATTGGGGTGTGTCCCCCGGTGGCAAATTAGATATACATAACAAATAAATAATTGTACATAACAATCCACTAACAATTAAACTGGAGTATTTACACAAATAGTCAGTCTTTTCTTAAACACACCTATATGTTTGGGAAAAGGCTCTAAGACTGCGGCAGGTAGAGAGTTCCAATTATCAATGGCACGGTTTACGAAAGAATATTTACCATAATTTGTTCGCTGTGGTCGGCCCTTAACTTTGAAAGGGTGATCGCTCCTACCCATGTAAGTAGGCTTTTCCATACGTTTGCTAAGCTCACCCCATGCTGGTTGATTTGTATACGTGTTGTACATAGCGCCGAGTCTAGATTTCATCCTCCTAGCCTCAAGTGATTCCCAACCAAGTTTCTTCAACATACGACTCACACTGCTCCTGGGATTAAAGTCACTGAGCACAAATCTAGCGGCCTTTCTTTGTACCATTTCCAGCTCATTTATGAGCCCTACTTGATATGGATCCCAAACCGCCAAGGCGTATTCCAGAATAGGTCTTACAAGTGACAAATATCCTAATTCTTTAGCAGAGGTACTACTTCCTTTTAATACCCTCATTACAACGTGCAGGAATTTGTAAGCTTTAGAAACTACACATCCTCTATGACTACTCCATTTCATATCATTTCTTACGTGTGAACACCCAAATATTTGCAAGAATCTTCTTCTACAAGTATTTCCGAGCCAATGTTATATTGAAAATCATGCCTTAGCACTTTCCCTATTTTTATTAGACTACATTTTCTTGTGTTTATTTTCATTTTATTTTCAATCGCCCACTTATAGACCAGGTTCAGGTAATCTTGAAGTACTGCATTGTCTTGTGAGTTATGTATCTTTCGATATATTACACAATCATCCGCAAACAATCGACAGTCACTGCGAATCCCATTTGGTAAGTCATTTATAAACGCCAAAAATAACAAAGTTCCAATTACGCTGCCCTGAGGGATACCCGACGTTACGGTAATTTCATTCGAGAATCGGCCTTCAACTTTCACTTTCTGGGAACGACCCGTCAACAATTCTTGGATCCATAAAATTACTCTTCTATCAATCTTCGTCGAAGCTAATTTATGGAGTAGCATGTCATGCGGCACGACATCAAATGCCTTCGCAGAATCTATAACTACGGCGTCGACTGAAACTCCATCGTCTAACGATTCACTAATATCTTGAAAAAGTGATAGCATCTGACTCTCGCATGAGTAACCTTTCCGAAATCCATGTTGCCTATCATTAAACCATGATAATGTTTCCCACAGTTCCCTCAAGTAGTCGCAAATGAGATGGTCCATCTGTTTACAAACGATGGACGTAAGACTAACCGGCCTGTAGTTGCCCAATTCAAGTCTGCTCCCTCCCTTAAATATTGGGACTACCGTAGCTCTTTTCCAGTCATCCGGGATTTGCGCATTGTTTATGGACACATTAAACATCACCTCTAAGTATCGTGCCACGGTCCTACCTCCTAGTTTAAGTACTTCACTAACTATATTATCAGGACCCTTCGATATATTGTAATGTAATTTTTGTATTAGCTTTACAATTGCTGACTGGTTTATTTGGAGAAGTGGAGCCCCTGATTCACCGTTAAGGTCCAACACACAGCTATTGGATTTATTGAACACACTACCATAAAATACATTTAATTCATTAGCAATGGCCTGCTTCTCAGTAATTAATTTACCGTCACCGGACATTATCATCGACAAATTATTTGAATTTCCCTTTCTTCTCCTAACATAACTGTAATTTTTTTTTCCACCCATCGCCTCCCGAACCAAGTAAACCTTGCATATAATTGTCATGAGCAGCCCTCTTTTTTAAGACGAGCTCTCTTGATAAGGACTTAAATTTCAACACATACTTGTCACTATCATCATCATCATCTTGCACAGTTTCCAGCCACTGGCCGGGTCTGTTTGGAACACAAGCCTCTCCAACGTCTTCTGTCTTCCCACCATCTCTCAGCCTCCACCCTTGTCCAGTCTTCTCCTCTCTTCTTCACGCTTTCTTCCACCCCCTTCAGCCACCTGTCTCTCGGTCTTCCCCTCGGTCTCTTTCCTTCCCACTTCGTCTCATGTACTCTCCTGGGTATCCTCTTCTCCTCCATTCGTTTTACATGTCCATACCATCTAAGTCTAGATTTCTCTATACCATCCTGTAATGGTTCCTCCTTCATTAATTCTCTGGTCCTCTCATTTCTTATTCTGTCCATCTTTGTAGCTCCAATACTGCTTCTCAAGAACCTCATCTCACTGGCCTGTATTTTGCTCTTCTCCCTTCCTTTCATAACCCAGGTCTCCGAGGCATACGTCAGGATAGGGACATAGTACGTCCGATATATGATCTTTTGCTGTTCTGAGGGACATCCTTGCTCCATAACATGCTTCTCACACTCCTCCGAAATGCTTCTGCCTGCCTCCCCCGCTCATTTATTTCTCTATCGTTTCTTCCATTATCTTGTATCAGGCTTCCCAGATACTTAAAACTCTCCACTTTCTTCAGCTGTTCCCCACCAATTGTTATTCCCGTTGTGGTTCTTTCCTTCTTCCTTGTTGTGATCACCATCTCACTCTTATTTATGCTAAATTTCATCCCATATCCTTGTATTATTCCTTCCCACACGTCCAACTGTTCCTGTACCTCCTCCTCCTTGTTTCCCCAAATCATCAAATCATCTGCAAACACCATTGCTTTCATCTTTCCGTCCCCAATTACTTGTGCCACTCGGGTCATTATGTCATCCATCACCACAATGAAAAGTAACGGTGACAGTGCACTTCCTTGTTTCAGGCCGTTTCTTTGTTCCAACCAGTCAGATCTCTCTCCTCCCACTTTCACACAGCTCACGCTTCCCTTGTACATCTCCTTTATCCTCTTTATAGTCCATTTCTCTACTCCTCTATCCTCCAGGGACTTCCATACTTTGTTTCTGCATACACTGTCATATGCTTTCTATCATGTCTTTTATTGTATAATTTCCTAATTTTCCGTTTAAGACTCCTGATTTCCCGTGTGTAATACTCATGATCTGGGTTTTGTTTCAGTAATTTAAATGGAACAAATTTATCAATAGCGCTATTTAAATTTTCAAAAAGTTAGTCCACAGGATATTAATGTGATTTCCTTCCGATGCCCATCCTACAAATAGCTCATTCAAATACCCCTGAAATTTGCCCTGATCCGCCCTGCGATACTGGAATATGATCTTATTTGCTACATCAGAGTCTAATTTTGTAATGTTACCGTATCTGATATTTAATTCAACCCCAGAATGGTCACTAATTCCTGGTACTCTCAGACAGTTAATATACTGCTCTACAGGCCTTACGAGATAAACATCTAAGGTATTATTGCCTCTAGTTGGGAAGTCAACTACTTGGGAAAATCCCCCCTCCCTTAAGAATTTGTTTGCAGCGCTCTGAGCTTGACCACAGCTAGTTGACTCACCAGACCAGTCTACTTTGGGGAGGTTTAAATCTCCGGCAATTATTATGCTCTTTTTCATAGCATTACCCGTACAAGTTTTATCATACAGTGTTTCGAGAAGCGAAAAGTTATCTTTCGGTGCTCTATACGCCCCTATCACCTGAAGAGGGAATTTATTCCCTTTATCCGAAATTTGTACACATAACATTTCATGATCCGTATCAGCCCACTTTAAGAAACTAGCTATATTTTTGCGCACACAAATAAATAGCCCACCACCTCGCTTCCCCCGAACCCTTCTGTACATTTCGTAGGTCCCTTGAATTATTTCATTACTATTTATATCCTCATATAACCAAGATTCAGTAGCAATGACAATGTCAGGAGAATTCGTCTCTACAAGATTCCAAAATTCAATTAATTTATTTCCTAAACTCTGACAATTAACCTGCAGTAATCTTAGAGTCTTACCTCCGCAGCAAATATCCCGAAGTAGCTCCTTCTGTTCCCGTCGGCTGGCAACCTCTGGACCTGCTCCTCCTCACAGTGGCCGGCACGAACCGATGACCCTGTCATTTAGGCTCCCTAGCTTGAAAGCGCCCCGTCGATTTAAATGCAGCCCGTCTCGGGCGAAGTCACGGCCACCAATCCAGCAGTCAGCTTCTACGTACACTAATCCTAGTTGTGCACATACCCAGTCCATGCGGTCATTTACAGTCTTAACTCGTTTCAACGGAACATCTCCCCGCCGAACAATGCCACTCATTATAATTGTTGCATTTCTAAACTTGCTTTTAGCTTTTCTGCCTAGATCGTAGAGCTCCCCCATGATGTAATCAGCTGTAGCCCTCTTCTTCAAATCGTTCGTCCCAACATGGAGCAACAACACTTTAACTTGGTCACAGTCCTCTACCTTCGCTTCTTCCACTTGTTGGGCAAGCTGGTCAATTTTATTCCCCGGATAACACCGCACTTTAGCACCTGATTTCCTCGAGATATTCGCACTCCATCGTATCATAGAATCACCCATTATGATAACGTCATCCTCAGTTTGCTCCTGCACGCCCTCCTCCACACTGATCCCAGTAGAAAGCCGTTCAGTCACATCCTTCACCGTTTCCTCTGATTCACGAAGCTTTGTTCTAAGTTCCTGTATTATTTGATCCCTTGCTTTGATTTGCTCCCTCTAACAGTCCGGCGTATCACATGCTACAAAACCAATTCCCGACATCACAATCCTCCTTCTTGACCTTAATACATCCGAAGTGAAACCATTTCTCACATAGTCCACACTGAACACCGTTCTTCAATGTTTTGCTGCACGTCGAACACTTTAAAGCTGCCACTGGATCATTTGCCTGATTCACATTTGGAGTAACAGGGCCTGGATTCACTTCCACTCCACCAATAACTAACAACGCAGCTATCACTAGGGCTATGAACCACAAGTTACTAGGTCCCGTACGCACACACAAACACCGGAAATCCCGACTACCCTTCGCATACCACAGTCCGATCCTCGCGCGATAACATTCCAGAGAACAACCCATTGCAGCACACCTGAGAGCTCGGGAAAAACACCAATTGTGATGCTTAATTTTATAGTGCAAACACACGCTTTCCGAATGTAATAGAAACATCGTTTCCGCGCACACATGTGTTTAACCAGCGAAATAATATACTCGAATGGCTGTCCTCTTGTACTGACACAGGGCACACACCGCATGGTCACCTGATCATTCAAAGCGATGCGTGGGGAAACTATCACCCCTCATCTGTTGCGTCACGACCGGTCTAAGACGTTGGGAGTGCCTTCCCTTGAAGATGTTTGACTCTCGCTTGCTATAAATATTAGCTCAAAGGCCACATGATAGTCCTTTTATTTCAGCTTGATTAAATATGAAGAATGTTTCTTAACTCTGGGTCTGTTACAAATGCATGCTGGAATACATTTCAATACGTTGCTTACATCAAATACTTTCAAGGTTGCTCTGCGAATCTCGGCAATTAAATTGTCCACAATTGGCGTAGCAGAGCAGCATGGTGGATTTCGGTCACATTATACCATAGTTGTAACACCAGAGGGACTCTATAGTTCAGAATGTCTGATACTGATCAACAAAGGGGAATTCGAGGAGATAGAGAAGAAAGAAAGAAAAATCTTCATAAAAATCATAGGACCCAAAACGATGGTTCATGGTGGAAGAGAGGAAACTAATATTTATACAGACAGACAGACAGAGAAAATCCCTGATACCATACGGAAGAGAAGAGTAAAGTTTTATGGACACCTCACGAGAATGAGCGAGAGTCGACTAACGAAGAAAATCTTCAACTGCAAATTGGGTGGATGAAACAAGAAAGGACATGGAAAAAGTTGGGGTCAGTCTAAAAGAGATCTGGAATAGAGAGGCGTTTCGAGCTACGATTGTTAAATTCAAGGAAAATCCAAGATCATCTGGTCGGAAGGGAAACCACAGCGAAAATATGAAGAAGTTATGGGGAAAGGAACAAGTAGTTCCGTGAAGAACTAAATGGCCTATTTTCATATATCCTACTTATATTAATTGCTTCGATCAACACACACATTTTCAGTTTGATTGCTGGATTGATTCGTAGATATTGAGAACCGTCTAAATATTTCGGATGATCACCATGTTGGATTTTTATATATAGGCCTTAGAGTTATTTACTATTACATGAAGATTATTGTGTAAGTGTTTTATTCAAACTTCAATCGCATGATTAGGACACAAGAAATAGAAACGAGATTTTAAAATTTCGCTCAGCCGCCATCTTGTGGTTATGAAAATAATTTAAATGAATTAGATACCAGTGGATTAAAATGTATATAAGCATATACCGTATCAAGTTTCACTGCGCTCGGATGTTTAAATCGCGAGAAACGTCCATTTGAATATTTAAATTTCGCGTCTCCGCCATGTTAGATTTGTGCTCACCAGGTTATTGAACGTCCCTAGGCGAACTTATGTTAATAGCCTCTATACACATACAAAATTAAAGTTTGATTGCTGTCATAGATTAGTAGATATTGAGAACCACCTAAATATTTCGGATGGCCACCATGTTGGATTTTAATATATGTAAGCCATAGAGTTAGGTACTACTGTATTAGATGAGGATTATTGTGTACGTTCATTATTCAAACGTTGATTTCGATCGCAAGATTAGATTGATTAGAACACAAGAACTTAATTTTAAAATTTCGCACAGCCGCCATCTTGAAGTTGTGTAAAGAATTGAACTAAATATGATGTTAGTGCAGTGCAATTTGTATAGTCATTTGCTGTACCAAGTTTCACTGCGTTCGGACGATTGAATCGCGAGAAAAGTCTATTTAAATGTTTCAACTTCGCTTGGCCGCCATGTTGGTTTTGTAGTTAACAGGTTTATGAAAGTCACATTGGTGAACGTCTAGTAGTGCCCTTTTTCACCGTACAAAAATTCAGGATTATGAGTAATAGTTTCGGAGATATAGAATGCCGGTGAAATATTTCGCACAGCCGCCATGTTGGATTGGTGAGATGTAAAACAATTTGAATGGCACGGTCGGGGTCGGCCCAAATAGTACTATGACCTTACCGAGTTTCTCTGAAATCGCTTTAGCCGTTTAGAAGTTATTCAGGGGGAGCACTAAACGGACGCACACACATACATGCATACACACACACGGACAAAAGGTGATCTCATAAATGAAAATAGGCTAAAAAAAAAAGGACTCACCAGCAAATCAATTGTTTCCCGTGGTCTAAAGCTGGCCAAAATCGAAGAAAGAATAATAATAATAATGCAACAAAAATAAATCAATTTAGGAAGAGACGTCTGCAGTTCTATGGACACATACTGTATATAGGATGGATGAGAACAAACTCACTAAGAAGGTTTTTAATATCGTGAATCCAAGTAAATTAAAGACCATTTGGATAAAAGAAGTACATGAAGACATGGAATTACATAATAGTACATTATGCAACGAGCCTATAATGGCAATAATTAATTACCATTATAGGCGAGTTGCATACGACTGTTTATGTTCGACGATAATTATTATAACTATTTTATGCTCGAACATAAATATTCATAAATATCTGTCGAGATTTTGTCAGTTTTATGTGATGAACAGAGCGCATGAGACGCACGGAATGCCTTGTATTTGACCATGGCCTCCTCGATTGCCCTACTATGACATTAGGCCAGGCAGTGAAATTTAAATTAGAAGGCCGTGGAACTCAGCGCACCTAATCATCTAGGTCCAACAACCGTTTCTTGAGCTCTGATTGGTGGGAGAAACTGTTTCATAATGAAAAATAGTGTACAAAAGTTTGGTGCTTTTCAGTCGGTCAATACGAATGTACCAAAATGAGCTGGGTTGTGCCCTAATCCAGAAATAAATTACATGAGATTAATAAATACACTAGGATGACCAGTTTCGATCGTCAAGCGATCATCATCAGATCCATTACACTTAGGCTATAACATCTATGTTTGAGAATACAGTACAGGTGTTTTTTTTTTTTTTTACAATATGTACAATTATTTAGTTGCAGTATTGGTAATGCAACTGCCGGTGTAAGCTAAATGTGGTATATCTAATGTTAGGTGAAATGCTAAAATGGTGATAAAAATCCGGAGTTTGTCTGTTTGGGGTGATTATATGGTTGTAAAAAATCAACTATGGTTATACTGTAATAATACAGGCTGATACTTATCCGGTTGTCTTCCATACTGGAACTTCCAGCAGTTTCGTGTTCACTCTGGCATCAGTTTTGGTCGACTAACCCGGGTGTTAACTGGACGAAACTGGTTTTTTTTTCTTTCTACCACCTTTTGTTCCTGTGTGCTTTCTGAGGGCAGTGCAATGTTTGTTTGTGTGACGTTGCCAAGTCTAGATAAGAATGTATGTTATTGAATACAGGAAGATCTACAACTATTAAAGTCCGTGGAACTGTCTTCGCCACGCGTGGACTAAAAGGCCATTGCACTAAGCGGTACAGGTCTATTGAAGACGTCCCGGCACCTTTAATACTGCCGCGCATACCAGCCTTGGTTTATTGCAGAAAAAAGTACATAGTACACCTGATCCAGATAACATTTACCTATAACCACCGCTATCCCCCCCCCCCCTCCCCCTCACTTTTTATCTAGCTTGGCTGTATCGCTAAGTTGTGTCTTGTTTCCGACAGGGTGTGTTTTTTAGTAGAGTGAAAAGGGGTGAACTCTCCATAAAAGTGTGTTCATTTAGATGTTGGGATTGTTTCGTTTGGCTAGGTGAATCTCGATTGCTTCCTTTATGTCGAGAGCTTTGCCTTTCGATTCGTGATGGATTATTTTAAGGTCCGACTCTATGTTGGTAAAGCTATGCCCTGCGTCACACATATGTTCGCACACGGCTGAATGTGTTCCGTATCTTATCGCATTCCTATGTTCATTATAACGTGTGTCTACTCGTCTTCCGCTCTGTCCAATGTAAATAGCTTGACAACCAGTGTCTTGGCATTTAATAGAATATACCCTGACTTTGAATACGGGTCATGTTTATTTAGATTACTATTTTGCAGGTGTCTCCCGGTTGTATTGTTCGTTGCGAATGCTATTTTAATGCCTTGCTTCTTGAAAAGATTAGTGATTTTATATGTGTTCGTATTCACATAGTTGAAGCGCGCAAATTTTTTCTCATTACTGTCCGGTTTGGGAATCGTTTTATATTTATTTCTTATGTTTGGCTATAATTTGGTCTATTTTTCTTGGCGGGAAATTGTTTTCCTTTGCTATTTGCTTAATGGTTGTTATTTCCTTATTATAGTTGTCTTTTGACATGGGTATGTTTAAAGCCCTGTGCACCATTGGGTTGAACCCCGCTAATTTGTGGGTACTGGTGTGATTAGACTGGTTATGGATTGTATGCGAGGCTTGTGTGGCTTTCCGGAATATGGAATATGACACTTCGTTATCTTTACGTTCAATAGTTATGTCGATATAATTTATTTTTCGGTCGAAGACAGTTCCACGGTCTTTAATGGTTGTAGATCTTCCTGTATTCAATAACATACATTCTTACCTAGACTTGGCAACGTCACACAAATAAACATTGCACTGACCTCAGAGAGCACACATGAACAAAATATGGGAGAAAGGGGAAAACCAGTTTCGTCCAGTTAACACCCGGGTTCAGTCGACCAAAACTGGTGCCAGAGTGAACACGAAACTTTTCGACGTTCCAGGCAGGAAGACAACCGGATAAGTATCAGCCTGTATTATTACAGTATAACCATACTTGATTTTGTATAACCATATAATCACCCCAAACAGACAAACTCCGGATTTTTATCCCCATTTTAGCATTTCACCTAACATTAGATATACTACATTTAGCATACACCGACAGTTGCATTACCAATACTGCAACTAAATAATTGTACATATTGTAAATATTTTTCACCTGTATTCTCAAACATAGATGTTATAGCCTAAGTGTAATGGATCTGATGATGATCGCTTGACGATCGAAACTGGTCATCCTAGTGTATTTATTAATCTCATGTAATTTATTTCAGGCACAACCCAGCTATTTTTGGGTACATTCGTGTTGACCGACTGAAAAGCACCAAACTTTTGTTTACTTAGGCAACACTGAAAAATGGCTTCAAACCTCACAATGAAAAATAGTGTTATAATGAGCCTCATTATAGTACAGTTTTCTGACATATAATAGTCAGGATCGAAGATAAAATCTCTGAAGACGACATTAAGGACAGAGAACAATTTAGAAATAAAATCAGAAACACGAAAGTTGTACAACTCTCAAGGAAGCATCAAGAAAAAAATGGACAGAGGAAAGGAAGAAAAAGCATAGAGGTTTTGGGAAGAAAAGAAGAGCGGAAAAGGAAGTGAAGCTGTGATTGGTTCAAGTTCACACGCTCTCCTGAAGGGGAATAATCGGGAATAATAATAATAATGCAACAACCATGCGACTCGCCTTTTTTCCTATCTCTCACTCTGAAGTAGACTACGGTACGAAAATAGCTAGGGATTCACTGCTCACCAGGCATGTTGCAACTGCTTGCATGACTCATGCAGATAATGTTAAGTTTTGAAGCCATTCTTCCAGTGTTGCCTAGTTGTTGCTCTTCAGCCGGTCAACAGGACTGGACGGGCTACAATGTATGAAATATAAGTTTATGTTCGTCCCTGACTATTATATGTCAGAAAACTGTGTCATAATGATGGTCATTATAACACTATTTTCATTATGAAACAGTTTCTCCCACCAATCAGAGCTCAAGAAACAGTTGCTTGGCCAATTAGATAAGGATAACATCACACCTGCACTTAATTCCAAGGCCTTGTAATTTAAATTTCACCGCGTAGCCTAGTGTCATAGTGGGGTAATCGAGGAAGCCATGGTCAAATACAAGGCATTCTCTGCGTCCCATGCGCTCTGTTCATCACATAAAACTGGCGAAATCTCGACAGATATCTATGAATATTTATGTTCGAACATAAAATAGTTATAATAATTATCGTCGAACATAAACAGTCGTATGCAACTCGCCTATAATGGTAATTAAGACACTCGTATGGAAATTGTAAAACTCGCATACGCTCGTTTTATAAACATACTCGTGTCTTAATTATTGCCATTAGAGGCTCGTTGCAGAATTTACTAAATTAACACTTCTGAAAAAAAAACCAGTATAATTTGTATAATTTCATAAGTCGCACCATGAAAGCATATTATCTGGTTACGTTGGCAGCGTTATTCCTCCGATTTTGGAGAAACCACTGCCAGCTGGATCGCATCCTTCCTGGCTGCTTTAAAGCGACACTGAAGGTCAAGAAACTTATTCATTAGTACTTTAGTAGGCCATCGTTGAACAGGAGAAAATACACTTCCTGTTCTAATTTCTTTGTTTATTATGGCGGGACTACAAAATAACGATATTGGTTTGCATTAATAAATTACAAAACATATACAGTACGTTGCAAATACTCGAAAAGTAACAACCTTGTTGATATTAGATAAGGTCCAGTTTTCATCGCGAAATTATCTGGTCCTTTGTTTCCCCGATATTGTATAAAACTTAATAAACTAGAGTTTCCAAATAAAGTTTAACTTAAAACAGCAAAACAAGTTCACACAATAGTCTATTATCCATTTTCCACAATGACACACTCTGATGCTAACAAAAATGGCAGCAGATAGTGGTGTATTTGTGGAAAGGGATGGTGTCTTGCATGCACCACTCTGGCTAACTTAAAAGCTGACCGTTTTGCTCATTCAGCAAGGTTAAGTTAAGGTAACGCTCCAAATTGTACACGAGTTAAAAAGGAAATGCCTTCAAATAAACTGACATAATCAAATCCTTTGCGAACAATCCGAAGATATATATAAATCTGTGGTACGGAGAAACCCACTCGGAACCAATAAAACGAATAAAATATAGAATAATAAATGCGACCATAAAATAATGTAAAACAGGTCCAGTACATAATCTGGCTAAAGTGAATGGTTCCAGAATTACGGATGTTGTAAAAATAGCATTTTTTTTTCGTAATTTTCAATTCTTTTACGAAAAAATTAATATTATCACTAAGGAGACTATTCTTATTTACACAGGATTGTGTTTTGTAGAAGCAAATACCGATTTTAGTGGCCGGTGGTATGTTAGTGATAAGCCCTTGAAGGAACGACAACCTCACCACCTTCTCAAGGGGCGCTACTTTTTAAGGGAAAAGAGGCTTCCACAGGCCTAGGCCATATAAACCTGTGGTACGGAGAAACCCACTCTGAACTTAAAAAAAACTAGTTAAATGCGACCTTAAATTAATGTAAAAATCGTCCTGTGCATAATGTTGCAAAAGATATTGCTTCCAGAGTTACGTAAGTAGTGGGGTAGTAAGAGGGCTGCTTATCCCCCTACTTTCATATAAACGTTGGCGATATCTCCCGAACGCATGATCGGATTTTAACGAACGAGGTATTGTTGGCGTTGGGATGACGTCATCTTTGCTGATAATGTGTGTTGGTAATTTTATTTTATATTTTGAAAATTGTTGATTTTGAAATTGGCGCTATTTTGGAAACGGTGAAGATGAGAAAAAAGTTTGTTTGACGTTAATGAAAGGTGCCTATGCCCTCTAGGCAGAAACCAAGTTTCAAGTGTATAGGCCAAAATAAAATGAATTTTGAAAAATGCTGACTATTTTGGAAACGGTGAAGATGAAAAAAAAAGTTTGTTTCACATGAATGGTTGGTATTTACCCCCCTCTACCCGCATGATAAATTTGAAGTCGCTAGGTGAAAAACCTATGCATGTTTTACAGTTCTCCTGCAAGTCGCGTGTGTGCTTGAATACGCATGGCTATGTTGGGAAAAGGTTAGGTGGTGGGGGAGGAGTAGGGTTGAGTGAGGGATCGTTTAGATGGTATTTTTCCCACTCTATTTGATGGTGAGGTTATTTTTCAAAATGGGTGGAATTTGGAAACGCAATTTGGGGTAAACATGTTGTTTTGACATTTTGGGGATATTTAATAAAAGTGATAATGACGTGTATCATGTTATTTTTTTGAATCGTAGTTTGTAAGTAGGTGGGCTTTTTAAATGATTATTTATACGTTAGTTTTTAAAAAATAATTAAAGAACCCAAAAACTAATAGGTCATCGACTTTTTAGTAACTCGATAACCAATAATCGGATTTAAACATATGTTATGTCGTAGGACACGTAGTGAACTCCTCTGTTCTAAGGACGGGGTATATCCACCCCCAAAATAAAAACTACCCTTACCCGGGGGTCAAATAGTATTTTTTTGTATGCATACGAACTGGGCGGCTTTTGTAAGAGAGCGGGCTTTTTAAATGGTTATTTATAGATGATTGTTTTTAATATTTATTTAAATAAACCCCAAAACTAACAGGTCATCGGCTTTTTAGTATCTCGCTACACAATAATGCGATTTAAACATATGGGGTGTCGTAGGACATGGTGACCCCCCACCTTTGCTATGGACAAGGTATGCCTACTCCAAAATAAAAACTACCCTTACCCGGGGTGAAATAGTATATTTTTTGTATGTATGCACACCGGAGGCTTTTGTCAAAAGGGCCTAACTACACTTTTGTTAATATTTTCTGAACCCCTGACGGGATTTTGCCATAGGCAGTATCCTAGCACTTGGGGTGACGCCCCGTTTTTGAATGTATAATTCATTTATGTCAAAAGGGGCTAACTGCACTTTTGTTAATATCTCGCGAACCAATCATGCTAGGGACTTGTATGAGGGGTCGTAGCACTTGGGGCGACGTCCCCCTTTGGAAGGTGAAACTACCCCCTCCCCCAAATTGAAAAATCAAATTTTGGAAACTAAGAACCCTAAAATTAGGAGTGTTAGCTTTAAAACTAGGTGATGATATAGGCTTTTACCTCGATTGGTCATTTCACCCCTAAAACACTTAATAGTCATTTTGCGAGAAAAAACGTCTTAAAAACTTAAAAATGATATATGTACCTAAGATCTTTTGTTTTTGATTAAAAAAATAGCAGAGGGGTGAAGACTACCCCCAAATTGAAAAATCGATACCTTGGAAACTAGGAACCATAAAATTAGGTGTGATAGCTTAAAAATATATCATGACATACGCTTTTACCTGGATAGGTCATTTCACCTCTAAAACAGTAAATAGTGATTTTACAGGGGGTAAAAAGGTGTTAAACGGGTAAAAATGATGATTGAATCTAAGATCGTTGTTTTTGATGAGAAGATAGTAGGGGGGTGAAAACTACCCCCAAATTGAAAGAAATCGATATCTTGCAATGTAAGACCCCTAAAATTAGGTGTGATAGTTGAAAAATAGGTGATGACATACGCTTTTACCTCGATAGATTATTTCACTTTTAAAACAGGGAATAGTAATGTTACAGGGGAAAAAGGTATTAAACATCTAAGTTAAAAGCATAAGCGTTTAGTGAAACCATGCTTTAATGGACGTGTGTATTGAGGATTATTATTATTATTATTAGGCAATTATGGATTAATGTATATATAGCTAATGAATAAGGCTACAGAGTTGTATGAGGTATTGTACAAGTCAGGATGGCCAATCAGTTGCCATGCCCCATGAATTTACCCAAAAGAGTTAAAACGTTAAGGTTATCGACCTGAGATTTTATAATCTATTTATTGGAGAGGGTGAAGTAAGGTGTTGTTTTGGACTAACAATAGCTAACCCTTTCCCATGATTCATGAATTGACCCAATACGTTTTACCTGACAAGACTGAGTGTATCCTGTAGCAGCCTTTAGAAAATCGAACCCGGACCTCTGTGGTGACAGCAGAGTGATAAAGTTGCATTTTAAACAAAACACATGTTTGAATGCATTTTTCCTAGTTGCTGCCTGTGCTCGCACTAAGTGGGCAGTACTTGTGACACTTGGTGATAAGAATAGTGCACTGTTGTCAGAAAGTATTAGGTTTCTTGTCTGACTGAGAGCAGATGTGGAGTTGAAGCGGTGTGCACTTGACAAAGCCTATCTGTATTACAAATACATTAGGCTTATATTTATTTACACTTAGACAAACACTTACTTACTTAATTACTTACTTATTGCTCGGCGCTACAGTCCCTGAAGAAACTTGGCCTCCTTTATCACCTGCCTCGACGCTAGGATAGAAGTAATTCAAAAAGCCACGGGCGCCCTCTTTCCAATTCTACACTGTACACCGCAGTTAAAATCAAAAAATTCATGATCCGGTCAGGAATTGAAGCTGGTGTTGCTTCGAAGAAAAGACAAGCGTTCTATAACCCCTAATGGTTTGGGTGATCGTAAAGATGAAAATTAAATCTAAACTATAACTAAAACTAACTACACACGCATATACTAGAAGGACAGAAGGAATAAAAAATGGCCCTCAACCCTCAAGAATGTGGATTGAGGGAGTTGGAAGGAAGGAGAGCCCTGAAAGGCAGATAGAAACGTAAAAGAGGAGAGGCTCTGCCCCAGAGGTAATGGATTATAGGGGGAAAACCGAAGCCAGCTCAGGAATCCCTTGGGGTCGTCAACTTCCAAACTGATCAGTCGTAAGCACCCCACCCCTTGAGGGTGTAGCCATATGCAGAGTGTACCACAAGTGGTGGGACTATATACATACCCTACCTTTAGTGGGAGTTGAGCAAAAGGCAGGAAATAACATGAAAATAAAAAAACAAGGCTACCTCCTGACACAACGGGGGTATCAGAAAAATAAAACAACGACCAATTAAGTTGAAAAAGGAAGAGACTCCCTAGGCCTTGGATACCCTAATAATGTCAGGGTCGGTAGAGAACAAGAGTTGACCAAGTGTGGTCGAAAGGAAGGAAGACAGAGACGAGCCCGGCACAATTCAGTAGAAGCAATGCCGAACACAGCTGGGGCCCCCGTATCGCCAACCCGCATACCACTAGATGTAAGCCAATGTTTGGGGGGGGTGGAAAATAAAGACCTCTTTTGTTTTATATCACTGGCTTTAAGGACGCTAACACATGGCATGCCTTTATAATGCGATACTGGTCCTAGGGGTATGCAAAATTGTATTAGATACTCAGCTAACAATAGTGTACATGACCCCTTATTATATTCCCTAAGTACAGTACAGTACATGGGAGTGATGGCCATCATTTCCAAGCCCCTAAGTAAGACAAAAACAAATTATTTTCATTTCCAAACAGTTGGGGTGAGGTGAGGTGAGATTTCTAAACGTCAAACTCATGTGGTTTTCCACTTGTACTCCAGGTACTTGCCCACAGACAAGCGCAAAGAAAATCAAAACATGTTATGTTTGGATAAATTCCATATCTACATGACAACACGTACTTAACAAGTAATGAGCATTTTATGTTAACAATAGTGAGATGGTTG
This sequence comes from Meconema thalassinum, assembly GCA_946902985.2. NCBI lineage: Eukaryota > Metazoa > Arthropoda > Insecta > Orthoptera > Tettigoniidae > Meconema > Meconema thalassinum. The sequence goes on from OX336397.1 coordinate 281,255,023, forward strand.
CAAACTGCCAATGCTTAGAGCTCATTAGCGGCTTTTTCAGGGTGGCATGCAGCACACTTACTTGAAAAACTAACAAGAGGAGTGTTCGATTTTTCCACAACATGCATCCTGAAAGTGAATACAAATGACTATGTCCATAACCACCTCCTTCCCATTCCTACCCTTCATAGTCAAAGGCACACATTATTACAAGCATCACAGTGACAGAGGTTATTTGTAAAATACCTAAATATCTGAGATTTATCTTGAAATTGACCAGAATTTTGTAAAATCCACTATATTTACCACAAATTTAGCAAATTCCACCAAATTGTAGCAAAATCCAATAAATGACTACTAGATTTATTGAAATGCCATTGATTTATCAAAGAACGGTTTAAATTACCTCAAATTCATATAAAAATACCGGAATATTGATGAAAATTCACTAAAATTTACCAAATTTAGCCAAACCATGTAATTTAACCATTTTTTTAAAATTCACTACATATACTCGAAAATTCCATAATATTCCCTTTACATGTATGCTTTTTGTTGTCGTTGTTTCTTTTACCACACTCCCTGCAGACAAATACCTCAACATGACTTTCTCCTAGACCAGGAGCTCCACATTCGACATGATAGCTGAGTTTCATCTCCCATAATCTTGTCTCTGAGGTGGGTGTCAGGAAAAGGCATCCAGCTGTAAAAATCACACCCTCACATGGACTTTCACATCCTCTTACTTTGAGGTTCATAACACTAACTACACTGAATGATTGAACGGTTTCCTTTTCACAATTCCTGTCTATACTTTCCTCTTCAAGGTTGCAGGATGCTTGCAAGGTTCCTAAGATGCAATTAAATTTAATAAATACCTTAACATGGTTTGATTTGTTTAATGATATGATGTTAAGACTATTTTTTTAGGTCTTGACTGGCCTTGCTATAAGAAATGTCTAACCAAACATGGGTTACCTATCAGGGAAACATTTTGGCCACTATGTTGGTTATTGACCAGTGAGTACAGTTCTAGAAAGCTGTATATAATTTTTTTCAAATCATATACAACAGAGGCTTAGACCTATAGACAAACCGTGTGACCATGTTTGTTAAACAAGACATTATACCAGAGACAATTAGGATACTTATGTTGAGCTTACCAAAATAATGTTGTGTAACAGTAAATGCTAGTCAACAAACAGTTATGCAGTACTAAAGAAATATCATCGTACAATACCTGAGAGCTCTTCTAAAATTATTGATGTGTTACTTATTTCCACTCGCTTGCTATATTTTTTTTGGCGTGGGGGTGATTTTGAAGAAATGAAATGCAAATAGAACTGAAATGCAACACAAACAATGAGGGCGTGCGGTGGCTGAGATTGATAACGACGTACGGTCGGTTATGTAGCTAAGTGGAATGTTTATCACATATGGTTTACTTCAAGGTTTGGACATCCCATTAAAGATATTCCTACAATAAATGGTCTTGAAATGGTCATTCTTTGGTGTGAAAATATTTATTATACGATATTTAACGAAAACAATTATGATTTATTAAATGTTAATACGTTTACTGTATTGTTATTTAATGTAAGCACTCGAGGCACTATCGACCAAAATGCAGCACTATCTGGAATGTATATTGCAAACTTGAAGGTTTGGTGGTCGCATTAAAGGTATTCCTACAATAAATGATTTTCAAGTTGTCGTTCTATGGCGTGAAAATATTTAATATATGATATTTGCCAACAGGATTTGCCACTGGAGTTATTTTACAAGTAGTTATTTTAATGACCAACAGAGTTCACTCTTTAGAAGGTGTGGAATGTAGTATAACATGTAACATGACATACATGATATGTGACAACTGTAAGGCTTGTCATTTTTTAAAGATGACTTTATCCCTATATTAATCACCCAGATTACTTGACTGATAACTGTAATTTTACGGGAAAAAAACACAAAAAAATCTGCATTCAAAAACCAAAAAGTGGTTGAGAAAATATACACTCAACATGCAAAAAAAAAAAAAAAAAAAAAAAAAAAAAAAAAAACAGAAATATATACAAACTATGTTAATTAATTTAATTCACATATATATTTACAATAGGTATACACACCCACACACACACAGAGAATACAGCTCTTTTTGTTTATGTTTGCTTGTTATAGTTTTTAAATATAACACTTGTTGAAATATTTTTAGGGGATGGGGTGTTGTTACGTTGACCTATTACACAATAATACCAGCTTTACGAAGTTCATCTTCTCTTATTAACAGCTCTTCCTCAAAACCAATATGACCAGCCTGTTTACAGGCATGCAAGAGCTGTAGACGTTCGACTAATATATTAGGATCGTTCCATTTGCTATTTTTTATGAAAGGTTTCAAAAACTCGGGAAGCAGTTCATCATTATCACCATCATGATCATTATCATTCTTATCATTATAATCATCTTCATAATGATCATCATCATCATCGTCATCATTACCATCATAATTTCCACCTGTGTCCACACTCTGTTCAATGGTTTGAGTTGCCTTTGATAGTGTTGAAAGCTTCTTTTTAGATGTGCTAGAGTGCTTTAACATTGTTATGTTATTATTATCACCATCGCCATCCGTTTTACCTTCTCCACCAACTTCTTGATGGGGTATGTTGTCTCTGATAGAGATGAGGGCTTTTGAGAAGTGGGTGTATGTTTGAGCATGGGTTTTACAGGAGGTGTTAAAAGTTTCTCATTAAACAACTCGCTAACAGCATGAGTGCGTCGTAGTGTATTAAACTTGAGGTTAATATTATCTTGAGCAGCACTATCTGTTTCTTGAACTTGGTTTTTTGCTTTGGTTTGAGTTTTCCTTACATTTAGACTGCTATGATTATTAAGTTTACAATCATGATTATTTGAAGAAAGTATGTCCAATTCTTTTGTCTTTAGAATTCCTTTACACTGTTTCGATCGTTGCTTTGAACAGCGCCAAATAACAGTTCCATTTGTATTGTATCGTTTCACAATATATGAATATCCTTTATAGTATGCATAAGGCTTACCATACCTAGTCACAGATACTTTCATATTAACTGTCAAGCATAAACTAATCTCTAGTAAAGACAACTTGGTAACAACAACAATAGTTTAATGTGGGAGCATATATAGATGCAAAAGTGGGAGCAAAGTTGGGGATAAAAAAGAGTGAGCAAATGTGGGTGCAAAAATTGTGAGCAAAAAGTGGGAGCAAATATGGGATCAAATGTGGGAGCAAAGCAAATATAAAAGTGGCAAATATGTCATCAAATATGCCAGCAAAAGTAAATATACAAGTCAAGATAGTTTAAAGTGCAAAGAAAATATGGAAGCAAATATCAGAGCAAAAGTGGTGTTTTTCTAAAATAACTCGACATAACAAACTTAGTCATAACCTAACCTAACCTGACCTAAGCTAACCTACCCTACCCTAACCTAAGCTAACCTAACCTAACTTCACCTAACCTAAGCTAACCCAACTTCACCTAACCTAACTTCACCTAACCTAATCAAACTTGACCCAACTTTACCTAACCTAACCTATCATAACTTCACTAACCTAACCTTCCAACTCTCAGATCATAATTAAATTCTGGGCATAGTTGAGTTGGAACCCAAGACCTCAGGGATAACACACAAGTATACTAGCCACTACACCGCGTGATGGGCAAATTATCATGCAACACAACACAAAAATAAAAGTTTCCTGTAGTGTCACTCATTGGCTGACAACCATAGTTGGGAATTCAAACCCAAGACCTCAGGACTTTTGTTTTGAACATTATCAGAAGTATTATTCCATTTACATTTTGTTGCTGCTTATAGTTATAAGAGTTGGCATTAATACGGGAGCAAAAACTGGGAGCAAAAAAAGTGGGAGCAAATTTGGGAGCCAATATGGGAGACAAAGTGGGAGCAAATATGGGAGCCAATATGGGAGCAAAAGTGGGAGCAAATGTGTGAGCAAATCAGCTCACCTCGGATATCACCCGTGAGTGCTCATATCCACCGCTAGGTAGCGGAAACATACTTTGCGTGTTGTATGTAACTATCTTACAAAGTTTGGCTGCATGCAAAACGTGCTTCTATAAGCTGTGCATATAATTTTAATATACAATTAACACTAAGTGTTCAGAACTAGGGTATATAGGGTATATAGAGGATCCTCAGCAAGAAAGACTGACTATCCCAGGAGTGTAAAGTCTTGCCATATGTAGTAAGCACCTGTTGGCAGAAAATGGTTGGTGATAATAACGGACTTAATGAATATGAAACGTGTTTTGAGTGTCGTCTTAAATCCTATTTTATACGTTGTGATACGTGTAAGGAGTTTAATAAATCTCCCACGGTGTGAGAAATCATTCCCAATTAATTTGTGCAGGAAGCACTAATTTTACAAGTTGGGAAGTCAGCTTAGATGGATGGAGCATCACTAGAAAAGTCCCTCGAAGGCGGTTATTATGTTGTTGATAGCAATACCGCACACTGTCTATAAAATCTTATTTAAAAACCATTAAAACCATGTAAAAACTTTTAAGATTAGTACTTAGCTCATTTCTAGAGCCTCCGTGGCTTAGGCGGCAGCACGCCGGCCTCTCACCGCTGAGTCCGTGGTTCAAATCCCGGTCACTCCATGTGAGATCTGTGCTGGACAGAACGGAGGCAGACAGGTTTTTCTCCGGGTACTCCGGTTTTCCCTGTCAACATTTCATTCCAGCAACACTCTCCACCATCATTTCATTTCATCTGACATTCATTTAATCATTGCCCCAGAGGAGTGCGTCAGGCCTCGGCAGCCGGCACAGTTCCTATCCTCGCCGCTAGATAGGGGCTTCATTCATTCCATTCCTGACCCGGTCGGAGACTGGAAACAGGCTGTGGATTTTCACTTAGCTCATTTCTGAAGAGTAGGCGATCCAGGTGACCGTTAGCTTAAATCCACATCATGGCGTAGATATTTAAAACATGTCTCACATGAACAGGAGACGAGCCTTGGTAAGGCTCCGACTGTGAGCTTTGAAGACTAACACACAAGTGGGGACCGCACAACGAAGTACAGAGGTACCAAGAAGGAAAGGGGGTGGGGGAAAACAAAGGAACATGCATATGAAATACTAACTTTAGAAATAAAACTAAACGTAATCTTCAAGGAGTTGATAGTAGGCATCAATAGCGAAGCCTGGTGGAAGGGTATGTTGTAGAAGTCCTCTTGAGCATGGAGATGTTAGCTGAAGATAGCGGCGACATCTTGTGGCTGGATTTCGAAGGAAGTCCTCTTGAGCATAGTGATGTTGAGGAACTTCAGCAGTTAGCTGCTAGATGCCGCTAGGTTGATCATGGAAGTTATATCTACAACAAACTTTTAAACAAAGTGAACAAGGAGCGCAACTAAAGAAAAGGTAAGAAATCACTGTTGGTGTTTGAGAAAAAAGGGAAGAAATAAGTTAAGCAAAGAGCAGCGAAGGCTAACTCTGTCTTACCGTGTATTCCAAAGAATACACCAACATGCTTGCTGGCTGCGTGAGAGCATTGTTGTCCGGTCGCGCGCGGCGGTAGAAAAAGATGAGCCAAGTTTTGCGACTGTGTAAGTAAGTAAGTTAGTTAGTTATTGAGGTTTTAAGGGACGGAACTACGAGGTCATCTACCCCTACTGCGAAGGTAGACTGTGGTTATACGATGTCATGAAGACGTGTCTAACCTCAAATGTGGAGTCGGGTCGAAAGGCGACAACTGTACATTACCAAGTAGCCGGCGTGGTGGTGAAACTGACACAAATCACAACCATGCCGATTTTCCAATGGGGGGGTCTTACCCCCAGTAACCCACCCTTGGCTACGCCACTGGCTGCCGAAGTCGACGTCACTTCTGCTCCGTTGCCAAGCAACTGGAGCAATACAACATGACTCCCTTGTAGCTTGCTTCGTCGTTGAGCCGTCATTATTTCCTATTTGTATCGTATAAAACTGTACATGCATGGATGTCCAGAGGCAAGAAAGCATAGAAAAGTATATTTTCCACTGTAGTTTAACATAGTTGTCCAATAAAGTTGTAAAATATTGCGTTCGAGAGGCACATTACGTCTTAGAGATGTGGCCTAAGATATTTAACTTAAAGTGAAAAAATGAAAATATAACATATCTGGATATTGTGAAACACGTCCCGTATGAATGATCAATACTACGGAAAATAAAGTACCCTAGGCCCTAGATGGTATATTGGCTTTCACGGTCGGTGAAACCCCACACAAGACACGGCACAAACCTAGAAGAATTGCTGAGTTTTAATTCACCGGCCGTGAAAGCCAATATACCATCTTTTTGGAAGCCTTCATAGGGACGTTCAGGCTGCTTGAGCTTTTAGTTCTCGCAGTAAAGTGGTGCAGTTGCACCTAATATAAAGGGAAGTAACGCGCCGTTCGTTACTCCGTGGGGGTCCGGGCGGGGACACCAAGAGCCCGCCGATGAGCCAGCTTGGTGTCCTAGGCGAAACCCCACACAAGACACGGCACAAACCTAGAAGAATTGCTGAGATAAGGGAACAGTTTAAAATATTTTGCATGAGAGTTTAGAAGAAACAAACACTGCGTTTCAATTCAATATGTGTGTTAACCACAACGCCGCGTTTGTTTGAAAACGAATCAAATTAACAAAGCCTAACCTGTGTGCTCACTAACAGGTTAGAGAAGTCTACAATTAAAGCCTATCGCCCTACCTCATTCTAAATAAAGGGGCGTTTTTCCTATCCTAGCTTAAATATTCAGCCACTAAAACTGACATGAAAATATCCAAGGCAGCATAAAACAGTAAGCGGCTGTATTCTGGTGTTAGATTTTACCCTCTCCAACAACTTATTGTGCATTAGTAAAATGCATCACATAAAGTAATTGATGCATACATGTATGGTACACTCAAGTTAGTACAGTTTGATCAGTGATTTGTCATTTGGAGGGGAGGAGGGGGAATATTATTCCACTATTCCACAAAGAATAATCTCCAAGGCTGGAAATTGGTCTGTATAACTATGTTCCAATCCAAACAATGGGAATGAGGGTGATGGTTCTTATGGTACTGAAGAGTGGGTAAAAGATAATTAGGTTATTAGCCCATGGAGTAAGTAAATAAAAACAAGTAGTTCCGTGAAGAACTATGCAGCCTATTTACATACATCCTACTCATGTTCATTGCCTCTATCAACATACAAAATTTCAGTTTGATTGTTGTAAAAGATTCGTAGATATTGAGCACCGTCTAAATATTTCAGATGGTCGCCAGGTTGGATGTTTGAATTATGTACTATTATGTGAAGATTATTGTGTACGTGTGGTATTCAAACTTCAATCGCATGATTAGGGCACAAGAAAAAAAACGAGATTTTAAAATTTCGCACAGCTGCCATCTTGTGGTTATGAAAACAATTGGAATAAATTAGTTGCCAGTGGATTGATATTTGTATAAGCATTTAACGTGCAAATTTTCACTGCACTCGGCTGGTAAAATCACGAGAAACGTCCATTTAAATATTTATACTTCGCGTCGCCGCCATGTTGGATTTGGGCTCACCAGGTTACTGAAAGTCATATAGGCGAACTTATGTTCATAGCCTCTATGAACATACAAAAATTCAGTTTGATTGCTGTAAAAGATTCGTAGATATTGAGAACCGTCAAAATATTTCGGATGCTCGCCATTTTGGATTATTATATGTATAGGCCATAGAGTTATGTACCATTAAAGGAAAATTATTGCGTAGCTTCATTATTCAAACTTTCACGCCGAACGCATGATTACGACACAAGAAATAAAAACTTAATTTTAAAATTTGACACAGCCGCCATATTGAGGTTATGTAAACAATTGAACTAAATTGGATGCCAGTGCATTACAATATGAATAATCATTTACCGTACCACATTTCACTGCGCTCAGACGGTTAAATCACGAGAAATGTCTATTAAAATGTTTCAAATTCGCTTGGCCGCCATGTTCGTTTTGTACTTTACAGGTTTTTGAAAGTTACACAGGTAAACTTGTAGCAGTTCCCTTTATCACCGTACAAAATTTCAGGTTGATATCTTAAATAGTTTCGGAGAAATTGAATGCCAGTGAAATATTTCGCAAGCCGCCATTTTGAGGTTATGTAAACAATTGAACTAAATTAGACCCTTGTGTATAACAATGTGTATAAACATTTGCTGTACCATGTGTTATTACGTTTGGATGGTTAAATCGCGAGAAAAGTCTATTCAAAAGTCTCAATTTCGCTTGGCCGCCATGTTGGTTTTGTCGTTACCAGGTTTCTGAAAATCTCATATGTGAACTTGTAGTAGTTCCCTTTATCACCGTACAAAATTTCAGGGTGATATCGGTAATAGTTTCGGAGATACTGAATGCTGGTGAAATATTTCGCACAGCCGCCATGTTGGATTGATGAGAGACAATAAAATTTGAAGGGCACGGTCGGGGTCGGCCAGAATGGTGCTATGATCTTACCGAGTTTCATTGAAATCACTCCAGCCGTTTAGAATTTATTAGGGGGGGGCACACACACACCATCACACACACACACACACGCGCACACACAGACACACGGACAAAAGGTGATCTCATAAGCCTATTTTTTTTTCATAAAATGAAAATAGGCTAAATATTGGGCAATGATGTAGAAATTTACACCATTCTTGGTGTAAAATATGAATTACTTACCACAAGCCTCCAATTTAACTCAATGTAAAGGTACCGGTACAGTATGATTGGGATGATCTCTCTGATAGCCTAACTAACCAATGGTTTGAGTTAAGCAATGAATTTAATGAGGTAGGCCTATACTAACAAAAACATTACCGGTATCTAGAAAATATTTATGCTACCCACCCCTTCATGATTAAAAGTCATTACTTGACCAACAGAAATAAATAAAATCAGCCTACATTCCTGTTAGGGGTTAAAGGCCTCAAAAACCACCAACACCCAACACCACCTACCTGCCATTTGGTACCGTATTACATAATTCACCACAACCTGTAATAAAATGACCTGTTACAACTCCAATTAAACTCAGTTGACTAATACAGCCATCACAATTAACACCGCTAATCAGACAGATTCTACACACACCCAAAGTACACGGGGCTACATGACCGCGTTGTCACAGCCCCTAAACTGAGGAACCAACCAACCAAACTCAGTTGCTCAATAACAAAAAGGCCTATTGGGAGGGGCGAAAATCACACCCACACTTCATCAGGAGCTTGTAAGTTGAATCGCAGGGGAGTAGCCTACTTCCCAATAACATACCAGTACTTCCTGATATCCATTAAAGATGTTTGGTATAAACATGGCAGTTAAGTATTAAGCCTTGATATTTTGAATAGCAATATAGTTTTATTATAACTCATAATAAATGTACAATACTGTAGCATTCCATAACTTCATTGAACTAGCCTAGTTTTACTGTCCAATGTTGGAAAAATTGTCCAGATAAATAATGCACAAGAAACTGACTAAGTACACACATAGGCAGGGCCGTGGAGAACGGCGACAAGCCCTGGGGCTGGTATCTCCAGGGCCCCCAAGACCCAAAAATTAATGAACAGGAGGTTCAGTTCACCGATCTGCATGTTAAAAGGGGTGAAAGAGGTATACTTTACACTGTGCAGTACTACGGCCTCAGTGACATATGACGTAATCTCTTTTCATAATGAAAATATGATTTTTACACAAAGTCAAGACAAATTTTAAAATACGTTTTACATAATAAATGTACAATACTGTAGCATTCCATTTATGTTGACATTCTTAAAACTTGCTGTCTTTGAAGAATCACGCCCTTGGGTCTAAGCCTATATTAACCACAGGTATACTCGTACCTAAGTCAAGTTATTTATTATGTGCTATCATTAGATTGCAGCTGATCAGTGATTGTTTTCACAAAAGAAGAAAATGTGTATTTGAACTATATTTTGTAATTTGCAGTCAGTTGACTTCTTATAACTTAATATTGCTTTGCAGTAAGCAAACCCAGAGCCAGGTTCTCCTAAAAATTCCCGATCCTATATATGACTGGTGACCATCGGGGGCGGTTTTAAGCCAAGATTATGGGAGAGTGGACACATCGGGGATCTGGAATATCACCATGCTCAGAGTGGGGTCCGGGAGTCCTCCTCCGGAAAATTTTGCAAAAATTAGGTCCAAATTATTGAGTTATAGGCCATTTGGGTGATTATTTTTGTGATCTTTTGGAGTAAACATTTGGTGACCATTGACATTTAGTGGCTATAGAAAAGACTCTCCGTTATTGAAGTAAAAGCTCTCGCACCTCCAAGTAAGACCCCGCGGTGTAGCTCACCGTGATGGGGGTCTACAGCAAGTTTGCAGATCAGAGGTTCGAATCCCGGTGCTGACAGCGGCTATCCTGAGGTTTTCACACTCCCTCCAGACAAATGCCGGGATAGTACCTTATTTCAAGTCCAGGGACACCTACCCTACTCTTAACCCTAATAATTACAGTAATAGTCGCGACGGACAACTCATTCCCACCTTTCCCAGTCGGCAACTAAGAATACGGCATGCGATTGATCATGTCACAGAGGCCATAGCACAGCACAGTGTATACCCTGCTTTTCGTCCAGCAGTGGGTGGTTTTAAGAGGGTCTAAGTTTCTACTCTCCAATACAAATAGTTACAACAATGTTGCCAATACACCCCTCTTAACATTATACAACCACCACTAGCATCCCCTTCAGTCTACACAATTCGCACATTTATTGGTTTTCTATTTTGTTCGCTGTTTGAGAATCTTGTAATTTACTTCATTAATATTTGTGAAAACTACTGCTTTACAGTCAACTTCATTCAATAAATGGAGGCCTTCAGAAACAAACCGGAATATTAACGCGTCAGCAAATACTGAATTATATCTATAGTACTAGTTTATGCAAACGATCCCCAACCGAGCGACAATGGTTCATTACCCGCCAGTGATACTAGACCTACTAGTTACCAAGTGCACGGGTTAAATGTCGTAAACCTCTAAATGAATTAATAACTGTAACGACAAATAGGCCTATTATTAACTGTTGAGTAGGAGTACGAATGACACAGCAGTCGGAAAGCCGAATCCTGCATTCCTGCAGCGGCTTCGTCAGGACCCGGAGCCATGCCTAAGTCGTAGATAAAGAGAGCAATTCATTTTATGTTTAACGGTATTGAGACGTTAAAGCGTATCACAAAAGGGCATGATTCGCAAGGGAAAGTATCTCTATGAAAAATAAGTGCTTTGCAGATCGATGCTGCTCTTTGGAATAAACGGCGCAGACATGTCCAATAATAATAATAATAGCCACTGCACCAGCTCAAAACAATTTATATTAATATTCGACAATACTTCATCTTAATTTTCTTCTAAATTAAGCAGAGTTCAAATATTTGGTCATAGGAAAATCCGAGCGGTTGCCTACATGCATTAATTAATTAATTAATTGTATTAATTTCTCCATCGCCATGCACACCATTAAAGTTACTTATTGTTGTATTAAAGGGGCGTAACAGCTAGGTCATCTGTCCGTACCACTGACGTTCCATGAGAGGAATTGGAAAACAAAGTTCAGTGCCGTAGCTTAATTGTCATTTTTCTCCTGGTTAATTAAACACTCAGCCCAGTAAAGTACTCGAATGTTACCTTAGTTTCAGCCTTTGCATACATTTCACAACTCTAGTACCAAGAGTAATGTAGGTTTTCAATAAATCCCTTAATCAGAAATGATTTGTGTACCGCCCCTCCCAGTCGCTACCACAACTACTACACGGGGCCTTTTTCGAGACAAGCTCGGGGATGGACGGGCACCTCGTACGCAGAGGCCGCAATTAGGAATAGGTTACCTAAGGTTTCGTATGCTAAGAGAAAGAAGTTGCATTTAAGGGAATAACTATATAATTTCAAGCAATACAGACAAGGTAAATCAAAAGCAATCACGCCTCATTACACAGATTAAGCAAGCGCCAAGCAATAAAATAAACACTAAATCACTATGGGACATAAGCACAAACTTATAGCCTATACACAATGGTTACCCATTCACCTCGGGTGAAATGGTCGCAGGATAAAATACAGAATTACATAATAATTAAAAATCCAAGTAGGGACGACCCCTTTAATAGAAAGCCGCGTAAAACAAATATCCAACCGAATGAGGTTAGGTGACCTCCCAAACTAATACTGACTACTAACAGTATAATCAAGTGGGTGGATCCTTTAATGGAAATTCATATTAACGCTCCCTTCCGAACAAAGGGGGTGACATCGCCAAACGAGGGTAAAATTATGGCAACACGAAAATGAAGGGTAAAAACCAAGAAGCGGAATATCACTAAGTCTGGAACATAACCCCACAATGATACAAAATAATTAAATGAACGAACTAAAGAGAAAACCGCTAGGCCCAAGCATCGAACCGGACGAATGACAAATTACGTCTTAATACGGCAGAGCCCAAGTACTGACTGCAAGGAATACTGATTACTCCGGGCCAGTAAGGCCCCGCGAGGCAATAACCCCCACTCCAATTACGTGAAAGAACCATTTGAAATTTTGATGGGAGGAGAGCTTGAATATGAAACAGCAATAATAATAAACATAAATAAACATAACATTACACTTTTAAGCTGACTTCCACGGCCGCGCACGTGATACCATCTTAAGTGTAAACACAAGGACGCCATGTTGTCATAAAACAAAAGACACTCGGTCCATAGACAAATTAGTTACCACAAACAAAAGAATAACGCAAAGCAAAAAAAAAGAAATAGGCCATGCTGCCCTTAAAAAATACACTACATTAAAAACAGTTAAACTGTCCGGATTAGACACAAATAAAAGCCAAAAATGCTTCCCTAATCCCCCCACACAGTGCTTTGCATAAACACAAATCTTACAAGACAGGTCCCCCGGATAATTACACGAATTAATCGACACCGGATTCACACGGAGTGACAGAACCATATTAGTTGCGTGTTCGTACACGCCATGAAACAGAAACATGAACAAAACTGAAATAGAAGCCCTTGTGCGCAAAAGAATATCACGCGCGCAGCCAACAGATGTATTCCCTAACCATCCAAAATAATAATGTTAAAAGTACGGTAGTTCTTATTATCGCACACGGTTACTTCAAACTTTTGTAGGTTGGTTGGTTAACTGGCCGGGTGGAAGAGGTGACATTCTTCGCACCCGGCCGCTGACGCACACGTTACACACGTCTGCAAGCTTCGAAGTCGGTATTCAGAATCACAAGCGTCAGCCAAGACACTCTCACACTTCACACTTGCTGGAAAATCATCCAGGCTCGCCACACGAAACACTGCCGAGAATCTTAAATTTGCGTGTCTTTCTAGTTACTCTTCTTGCCGCTATGTTGGTACCTCCGAGCCTGCAGTTGCTAGGCAGCGTTCAATCAAAACGCGGAAGATTCCTGCGATGTTAGAACAAGGGTAGTCTTTGTTGAAAATGACGCCAAACACCGATATGCGAGCCGATTGGCTTATTTCGGAAAAGGCGAAATGTCAGTGTACGGAAATGGTCGGTTACCCAAGCGAGACGCTTTAAGTCACATCTTGAAACACTCCAGTTCTGGCCACCCACTGATTGGAATTTTAATTGGATACTGGGTGGGCATTGGGTAAATATCCACAGAGGCAAACATCTTCAGAAGTAAACATCTTCAAAAGTCAACATCTTCAAAAGTCAACATCTTCAAGGGGACCGGCTTGACTGGACGTGGGAGTAGAAACTAATAGAGTGGTCTCCTAGGGTGGGCTCGCATTTAGGGAGCTTGAATTAGTTAGACAATTGCATAGTTCACTCGCTGACCCAAATGATTATTTCCCAGAGTCTTTAAGTTCAGGGACCAAGGTTCGATACCAAGGTAGGCTCACATCTCTCCCACGGGCTAGGGGTCGATGCCAGACTGGGGGATTTAGGCGTGGAGATATGTGCCGATTGGCACAATTTGCGCACGAGCCCAAGTACCTAGGATTGTTGATCCATTGAATGAACCAGTAATAATAATAATTATACTGGTCCTATACATACAGATTATTCAAATGTTAGCATTGTTTCCTCAATTCAGTATACGAGAAGATGAACAATTTCGCATGCATTTTTTCTATCTACGTTTGACAACAGAATCATCCCACCCTTTCGCAAGATATTTAGCCGGTAATGACAATTTTTCGCATAGTGCAAAATTGAATTACTAGGGAACGATGACCTTGCTGTTCCGCCCCTTAAATCAACAATAACTATAGAGTGGATTACTATGTGGACGCTACTTTAAAATGTATGTTACTTGCCTGCTTGTACGGCATATGATACGTCTAGCTACACAATATATTCTCAGACACTATCACCTCTAAATATCTAAGCTCGACGTGACGCACCAAACTTCAAACTCTTGAGCTAGCTGACCAAACACACCAGGGCAGCCCACGCTCTCGTGGCCTTGGCGAAACAAGTGAAGGGATGAGCAAGTTATTTGAAGGATTGGTGCATAAGCCGAATACGCTAAATTTAGAAATTTAGCAAGCCCCATCGCCTAAGTTGACCGCATTGAGACAGTTGTTCTTCCCGCAAGCGCTTTGTAAAGGAAAATATTGTCCACTTGACGTAATAAGTTGTTCAATCCTTGTAACATTGTTCACAGACAGTTCATTGCATTCACTAAATGATTGCCAGTAGCAAATTCAAGTCACATAAATCAATGCACGATCGGGCCCGTCCTCCTAGGACGCCGGGCCCTCCTGGGAGGGTCGGGCCCAGAGGCACCAGCCCTGCCTGAGCCCCCACCCTCTCGTCAGGCCTGCCTCTACGTAAAACACCAATACATGTCTAAAACTTAGTGGCTATAGGGTAAGAAAGAACACTCGAAAAGCCATTCCCCGTGAAGAAAGTATAGTCCGGTGGATTAAGGGAATATTGTGCAAATCGAGGTAAAAGCGATTTTATTATTTAGTTACGTAAAGGGGTCCATAAGGAACGTTTTCAGCCACGGAGGCATTCTGTACACCCCCTGGTTAATTTTTTACAGCCCCCCAAACATGTGATGGGGCGCGTGCCCTTATTTTATGGGTTAGAAATTCGTAATTAATTTTATGGACATAATTAATAAAATTAGTATCATTTCCGATGTTCTTGAGGGCAAAGAATTCCTTTTTGGGGTCATTTTCCTTGTTGGGGGCAGGGGGCAGTTCTACAGGGGACGGGGGGGGGGGTCAAAACCCGTAAAACTAGGTTGATGCACATCATTTTCAAGGTATATTGGGGCGTAGAATTCATTTCTGGGTTAGTTTTTGTTATAGGCGGTAAGGGGAGGGGACAGTGAATCAGGGGGGGGGGGAGGGGTGCCCACAATGATAGGAAACTGGTGCTTATAACGATTCATTTCCAAGGGTTTGGGGGTGTACAATCCATTTCTGGGGTAGTTTTTGTTCTAGGAGGTAGAGTTGGGGGCTTTCAATATTGGGGGCGGTGCTACAGGGGGTGGGGAGTCAAAAACCGTAAAACTTGATTGGTGCATATCATTTTAAAGGTAATTTGGGGTGCAGAATCCATTTTTGGGTTTTGATTTGTTATAGGAGGTAAGGGGAGGGGACAGTGAATCCCCCGGGGCGGAACTATGGGGGCGGTGCAGACAATGACAGAAAAGACCTGCTTATAACGACTCATTTCCAAAGTTTATAGGGGTGTAGAATTCATTTCCGAGGTCATTTTGTATTTAGGTGATCAAGAGCGGTGGTTTAAAGAATGCTGTTGCAAAAATATTAGGCTTGACAGTGGTGTTGTTAAGTATTATTTATTCTTTAGATAACTTGTTTAATCAAAATACCATACAGTAAAATCAAAATTTCTGACGATAACTTCATCTTCGAAAATACTATGTACACAAATCGAAGTTATTGGTGCCCTGAAAAGAAGAGAAGTTGACAAAATTTCGTATTTTTTGAAAGAACAAGAGAAGGTTTCAGTAATAATTAAGAACCTTACCGATACATCACGTCTCGCAACCACGACATTTGCAAAGGGATGTGCAAGGAAGACCAACTTTTGCACAACCGCACCGAAAACTGCAGGATCACACTTATCGTTCAGCATTCTCTGAAAATGGTGAACTTTGATTTGGAAAGAAAGCAGACCTCTTGCCATGCTTGGTACCTGACGAAGAAAATCCAGCGCAGCAGTGCCTCGACTTCGACATGGTGGTTCCGCTGCAGTCAATTACATCCTTCCAAATCCTGGAAGCACCTTCGCCGATTATGGGAGGAAGTTCCTTTCTTACATGAACAGTCCTGCGTATTCGAAAGCGCGAAGGATTGATGTAGTGTTCGACGAATGCGTCAGTACATCATAGAAGTCTGCTTTACGAATGAAAAGAGGACAGGGTGTTGGTCAAAAAATGGAGCCAACAAAACAAGTTCCGAAAAAATAGTCAGACTTTTTGAGTGCAATGCGAATAAACAAGAGTTGTTCGCGTATCTTGCTAATTACATCAGCATGACAGCATTTTCCAGAAAAGTTGTCGTCACGCTTCAAGAAAAAGTTCTTTGCAATGTCCAAAGCGATTTATCAGGATTGATGCCTTGCAGTCACGAAGGAGCTGACAGCAGAATGCTTCTACATGCCGCAGACGGTGCAAGACAAGAATGCAGTAGAATCTTGATCAGGACAGTAGACACTGACGTCGTCGTGTTGGCTACTGCCTTGATGGATAATCTCCATGGATGTGAACAGCTGTGCGTTGGATTAGGCACGATTGCTGGACATCCGTGCTATTGCACATCACATAGGACCGGTGAAGTGTGCTGGGCTGCTGGCGTTTCTCGCCTTCACAGGTTGCGATACGAGGTCGTCCCTCAGGAGCAAGGGAAAGCGATGTTCCTGGGCAGCCTGGAAACCTTTTCCAGAAACCGACAAAGTTTTCAAATCCATGTCTCAACCCCTCAGTCCAGCAGAAGTACAGAGAATTGTACCTGCACTGGAGAAGTACGTCGTGATCCTTTACCAGTAACTTCGATTTCTGTACATAGTATTTTCGAAGAAGAAGTTATCGTAAGAAATGTTGATTGGTATTTTGATTAAACAAGTTATCTAAAGAATAAATAATACTTAACAACACCACTGTCAAGCCTAATATTTTTGCAACAGCATCCTTTAAACCACCGCTCTTGATCACCTAAATACAAAATGACCTCGGAAATGAATCCTACACCCCTATAAACTTTGGAAATGAGTCGTTATAAGCAGATGTTTGCTATCATTGTCTGCACCGCCCCCGGGGATTCACTGGCCCCACCCCATACCTCCTATAACAAATCCAAACTCAAAAATGGATTCTGCACCCCAAATTACCTTTAAAATGATGTGCATCAACCAAGTTTTACGGGTTTTGGACCCCCTCCCCCTGTAGCGCTGCCCCCGACAAGAAAAATGACCCCAAAAATGAATTCCTTGCACTCCAAAACATCGGAAATGTTACTAATTTTATAAATTTTGCCCATAAAGAAATAATTAGGAATGTTTAACACATAACATAAGGGTGCGCGCCCCATCACATGTTTGGGGGGCTGTAAAAAATTAACCAGGGGGTGTACAGAACGCCTCCGTGGCTGAAAACGTTCCTTATGGACAGGGACGGATTTACATATCTGCCGCCCCTAGGCACATTCTGACAGCCCGCCCTCCCCCTCTCCGCGCTGGTCGTCCAGGGGTGGGGGTGGCACCTGAGAGTGATCCTTAAAATCACGCACGCACACAAATGCAGCCGACTGGCTAATGAATCATCTACGGTAAATCATCGGACGGTTGGCTGTATTTGTGTCCGAGTAAGGGTAAGCCGTCTGGACGGCTGAGTATAGGATACATCTCGCACGTCATTTTAATTTTAGACATTATTGATTGTATATAAAGTAGATTGATTATTAAAAAACGTAATCTAAATTGTGGGGTTGATGTTGATAAAAACTAAAAGTTATTGATCTAAAATTGATTTAATTACGCAAGAATTAAGAATATTCTTACAAACTGGCATATTTCCAATAGGCTATATTTACTCAATAGAAAAGTTTCCTTTATACTTTGATAAAGTTTTAAAGTGATTGTTAAGTCTTTCTAAAAACGAGGGAAAACAGTATCAGCTACAATAAATGATACATCAAGTCTATTAAAGATTTGACAATTTTTAAAAACATAATTCAATGTTCATAATTAAGAACAAAATTAGATATTAAAACCTAGCAAATCAATACACATATCTTATGCATCAATACAGTACATCTGCAACAGCGGCGTTTTTCCTTTACATAGATTTTCTCCTGGATTTCATAATTGAGAACTCCTCTGGAACTTCCATCATGAATACCGTTTCCAGACTATTCAATGCTCTCAAAAGTCCCGTGGCTTCACTTCTTACCAACGGCTTCTCATTAGTGTTCTCTTCAAAGTCCTTTAAAGCCAGAATAAGCCCGTCTAAGTTTTCACAAAGCCCTTTACATGTACTTTCACGAGCACTCCACCTTGTTTCAGACAAACCCTTAAGAGTTTTACTTTCAGGTAGACTAAAGGTAACTAGAATTTCCCATCTCTTAGTAGATGCAACAAAAAAGTTGTAAACATTTTGTATAAGATTAAAGAAAGCACATGCTTCTGGACAACAGTGCAGCACACGTACCTACCGAACAAGGAACAAACAGTGCTTTGGGATTTGCATCCTTTATTCTAGCTTGTAAGCCACTATACACTCCTGACATGTTGCTAGCATTATCGTATGATTGCCCTCTACAGTCGGATAGATCAATGTCATTTGATCTTAAAACAGCCATAACAGCATTGGCTAAGTCTTCGGATTTGTGCCCAGTATTCGACAAAAACATGAGAAAACGTTCAACAGGATTGCAATTTTCTTGTACAAACCTCAAAACAAATGAAAGCTGATCAGTGTGACTTAGGCCTATGTCAGGCGTTGAATCCACTAGTATGGAGTAATACTTCGCTTGTTTCACTTCATTGATTATGATATCTCTAACTTTAGAGGCTAACAGTACAATTACCTCATTGCAAATTAATGAAGACAGATAGGACGTTTTCCCTGAACCTGGATTACCTAATTTACGTATGTGTTCAGCGAGAAAAGGATCGAATTCCGCTACTAATTCCAGTGACATCATGTACTCCCTATTGTGTAGAGACCCAAATGTGTCATCAGGTCTTCGAAACGGACGTCCTCGGCTTGCCAGATTTTTCAACACTGCGAACACTTTTTCCAAATCGTGTTTCCAATACTTCCTTTCAGTTTCGACGATAGAATCGTATTGACTGTCTAACGTTCCAATTCTTCTCTTGCGGATCAAAAGTGCCAGTTCAGAATTGATGTGTTCTTGTGAGCTTTCGCTCCAATACTTTTCCAATCCAAAACACCTTCACTGGCTAGTTTAGAACATGTCTTCTGAAAGCCAAATAATCTGTAGGAAGCGCAAAATACCGAACCTGTACTTTTTGAATACACCAAGTAATCTCTTGAAATGAGTTCTCCATTTTGTAATTTCCTACTAAAGATTTGTTTATTTAAATATCTGGTTTTATTGCCAGAATCCCTTTTAGAGTTTTTAAAATCACAAACTTTATTCTGATTGATTCCTCTGTGTAATAATACTTCGATCGTGGTGTCATTTATTTTCCACTAAATGGGGTCGTCACTAACAGTAAAAATTATATCAGTTTGTTGTGAACCGGAATCATTTGGACTTGTACTTATTTGTGTACTATCGGAACTACGTTCGTTATCACCACTCAATATAAAATTATCCGTTTCAGTGATACTTGTTGCTTGATAATTATTTTCATTGTTTGAACCACTTTCGGTGACATTGTACTGTTCCCAAGATGAGCAGCCTTCTCCACTCAGTCCACTCTCGTTGGATTTTTCAAGAGGTTAAAAAAAACTGTCAACCGTCTTAATATTTTTCAAAAGGTTAGTTTCTTTTTCAGGGTTTTCACTTGCGATTTTGCGGTAACCTGAACCACTAAGCTTCCGACGTTTTTCACTCATTGGTATTTTTAGTTCAACGTTATAAAAAAATTAAATTATAACTAGTGTTCGAAAGTTTATGGCCTAAAGAAGTACAAAATATGCAAGCAAATATGTCCTAAAAACTAGCTAAATATGACCTAAAACTATAAAATATGACCAAAAAAACATGACATTTCCTTGTTTGCTAATTGCTTCTGAGTTAAACGTATCTACTGGAGTGACATCCTATTGAAAGGTGGAAGCACACTATCGTCATATTCCGTGACCTCATGCGTACAGTGTTGCAATCTAACTTGTCCAGAAAGATGTGCTAAAAGACGTCCGTAGAGGAGCGCCTTCTTGGTATCAGGTCTTCTAAACCTGCTATCTGCCTGTTCCGGAAAAAGAAAGTAAAATATATCTACTACACTATTCGGAAATCCTGTGTTTGAAACTCGACGCAGATAACACGTGCCTTGTTAACGACGCCTCAGTAGTGGTTTTTGAGGGGTTCTGGCCCCTCCACCTCCACACCCTCCACACAAGATGGCGGCAGCCTGATAACTCCCGAACGCATGGTCGGATTTTGACGAATGAGGTGTCATTGAACTCGGGCTGATACCCCCTTTCCAATGGACAACATATTTCAACCCCAAAATAAAACATACCCCTACTAGGGGGTGAAATTTTAATTTTTTAGAGAATCTCTCTTTCCATTTGCAACATGTGAGAGTTTGAATGCCGATATGGATTTAAACGTTGTTCCATATAAAGTGCATGTGTGCGGTGGAAAGTCACTATGAATTAGCATGCCGACTCAGGGCTTTTGAAGAGGGTGGGGGGAGCGGTTCCCTGTGGACGGGTCCTTGTTGACAGGTCCCTGTGGACGGGTCATTGTTGCCGGGTCATTGTGGACGAGTCCTTGTGGACAGGTCCTTGTGGACAAGTCCTTGTGGACGAGTCCTTGTGGATGAGTCCTTGTCCCTTTGGACTGATCCCTTTGGACCGGTTCCTACGGACTGGCTCATGAATTTATTTAAATTATGTCAAAGGGCCTAACTACATTTCGCGTGTGTTGAACTGACGTTGTTCACTAATCCTCGACTACTATAATGGGATAACGATATGAAAGGAAAGTGATGAAATACATGTGAACACGTGCGAGATGTCATTATTAGCATTCTCCTTGTGAAACAAGTCACATCCTGTTTTGGTTCATACGTGAGAAAATGCAAGTTCATGTGTAATATGACTTAAAACACAGGTGTTCACCGGTGCACGTGCACGATAAGAGCTAACAAGTCACAACCTGTTTTGACAGTGGTGAGAGGTGAAGGGGGGAGAGTCAGTGTAAGAGAGAACACAGGTGAAGAGAGAAAGAAATATGTATTGCTCATCTCATGAATCAATAAGGCTAGAGACCTGTATGAGAGGTCGTTGGACTTGGGGTGATATTCTGTTTTTGAATATACTATTTATTTATGTCAAAAGGACCTAACTGCACTTTTGTTAATATCTCGCTAACTAATAATCAGAGAGGGTCAAGTGAGGTGTCATGGGACTCAGGATGGTCAACCCTTTTCCATGACCAACGAATTTACCCAAAAGATTTAAGGTCATTAGCTTTTTAATATCTCATGAATCAATAAGGCTAGAGACCTGTATGAGAGGTCGTTGGACTTGAGGTGACATTCTGTTTTTGAATATATTATTTATTTATGTCAAAAGGGCCTAACTACACTTTTGTTGATATCTCGCTAACTAATAATCAGAGAGGGTCAAGTGAGGTGTCATAGGACTCAGGATGGTCAACCCTTTTCCATGACCAATGAATTTACCCAAAAGATCTAAGGTCATTAGCTTTTTAATATCTCATGAATCAATAAGGCTAGGGACCTGTATGAGAGGTCGTTGGACTTGAGGTGACATTCTGTTTTTTGAATATATTATTTATTTATGTCAAAAGGGTCTAACTGCACTTTTATTAATATCTCGCTAACTAATAATCAGAGAGGGTCAGGTGAGGTGTCATAGGACTCAGGATGATGATCAACGAATTTACCCAAAAGATTCAAATCAGCAAGGTCATTGACCTATGATTTTATAAACTAATAATCAGAGAGGCTCAAGTGAGGTGTCATGGGACTCAGGATGGTCAACCCTTTTCCATGACCAACGAATTTACCCAAAAGATTCAAAAAACAGCAAGGTCATTGACCTAATATTTTATAAACTAATAATCGAATATCAACATGTGAGGTGTTATAGGACTTAGAATGGTCAACCCTTTCCCATGGCCAATGAATTTACCCAAAATACCCAATACATCAAGGTCATCGACCTGAGATTTTATAAACTAATAATCGGATACGAACATGTGAGATGTTTACCATGTGTGTGATGAAACATAGCTAGGTAGAGAAAGAATTAGTGTAGGCTACATGTATAGTGATTGACAAGTCTTTTACCATTGAAACTTGTTTTTCAGATCAAACTGCAGTATAGAGAGAGTATAGGTTGTAGGTATGGGTTAATAAATGACGAACGGTGTACACACAAACTCTGATTTATCGATTCAATAACTAAGAGTAGACTATCTTTAATTGATTGGTTAAAGAGGATAGCTAAAACACAAAAATGCTCAGTGGTTACCGGGACAAGATGGTCGCTACACACACAACAAGCTTTAAATACTTGAGGCTAATAATCTATACACACACACACGCTTGTTCTAAACTAAACTGTGTTGCTGTCAGTGCTCAGACAGTAGGCTGATGACAAAAAATGCATTGCTATCAGAAATATAATCATTTCCGGTTGTATAATGTTACCAGCTATCCATTTTGTGTTGCAGTGTTAAGCACTTTTAGCTCTTGTACTGGTGGTCTTAACTCGATTTCCAGGTCTGATGCCTAGAACGAGTCAAACTAAGAAACAAGGGCATGGTGGTGTAGTGGTTAAGCTGTTAGCCTTTTCACTAGGGTTCTATTTCAGGTTAATATGCATGTCATAAACATATTAAACAAAACAAAACAGAGATAACGTTCAAAACTGATTACATTTGTGTCTTTCCAAATTATTACTTGGATTACAAATACAAAGGTGAACTGGGTTTGATATACAGTTAATGCTGTCTATCACACACTCGACTGTAAGAAAGCCAAAAGAGCAAAAGGCGTAGGTAGAGCAGTGGTAAAATTGCTGTTGTTGTTGTTTGAGTCTTCAGCCTTTTGACTGGTTTGATGCAGCTCTCCATGCCTCCCTGTCCTGAGCTAAACGTTTCATCTCTACATAGCTACCACACCCTACATCCAAGGCAATCTGTTTAACATATTCTAACCTTGGTCTACCCCTACAGTTCTTGTCCTCGACCCTTCCTTCCATAACTAAGCTTGCTATTCCTGGATGTCTTAGCATGTGTCCTACCAACCTATCTCTTCTCTTCATTAGCAGTCGCCAGAAACATCTCTCCTCTCCCACTCGTCTTAATACCTCTTCGTTTGTAACCCTATCTACCCATCTGATCTTCATCATTCTCCTGTAACACCACATTTCAAATGCTTCAATTCTCCTCTTTTCTGCTGCACCAATAGTCCAAGTTTCACTTCCATAGAGCGCCACACTCCAGACAAAGGCTTTCAAAAATGACTTCCTAATACCTAAATCTATATTCGATGTCAGCAGATTCCTTTTTTGTAGAAATGCTTTCTTTGCCTGAGCCAACCTACTTTTTATATCCTCTTTGCTTCGTCCATCACTGGTTATTCTGCTTCCTAAGTAACAGAAGTCTCCTACTTCCTTCAGCTTTTCACCTGCCAATTTGATCTCCATAGAGGTTTCTGATTTATTTCGGCTGCATTCCAGTATTTTTGTTTTACATTTATTAATTTTCATCATGAATTCTTTCCGTAAGACTGAGTCCATACCATTCAAAAACTCATTCAAATCCTCAGGCTTGTCGGCCAAGATGACGATGTCATCAGCAAATCTCAGAGTTGAAATTATTTCTCCTTGAATCTTCACTCCCACTTTACATTTTTCTCTAATTTCCTTCATTGCTTGTTCAATGTAAAGATTGAAAAGTATGGGTGATAAGTTGCAGCCTTGCCTTACACCTTTCTGAATACCAGCTTCTCTCTCATGTCCTTCAACTCGAATGACTGCTGTCTGGTTTCTGTATAGATTGTATATCACCCTCCTATCCCTGTACTTTATTCCAATGGATTTCAAAATGTCAAACAATTTAGTCCAATCAACGTTATCAAAAGCCTTTTCTAAGTCTACAAAAGCCATGAACGTTCTCTTATATTTCCTTATTCTACCTTCCAAAATCAGCCTAAGACTTAGTACAGCTTCCCTTGTTCCTACATTTCTCCTGAAACCAAATTGGTCTTCACCCAACTCCGTTTCTATCTGGCTTTCAATCCTCTTGTAAATTATTCTAGACAGGATCTTTGAAGCGTGAGTAATCAAGCTGATTGTACGGTAATCTTCACATCTGTCAGCTCCCACTTTCTTTGGTATAGGGATGATTACATTCTTCTTGAAATCAGGGGGTACCTCACCTGTCTCATAAATCCTACACACCAAGTGAAATAACCTGATCAGACCTTCATCTCCTATGCAGCGTAGCAACTCAATCGGTATATCATCTATGCCTGGTGCTTTGTTCCTGCTTAAGTCTTCCAAAGCTCTATCAAATTCTGATCTCAATATTAAATCTCCTTTCGCATCCTCATCAATTTCCTCCTCCCTTTCCATTACATGATTCTCAATCTCCTTTCCCTTATACAAACTCTCTATGTAAGCTTTCCATCTCTCAACCTTTTCTTCCCTATCTGTTAGAGGCTTTCCATTTTTGTCCTTAATATTACAGCACTTAGTCTTCTTTTCCCCAAAAGTATTCTTAATCCTTCGATAAGCTGTGTCTACTTTTCCTAATTTCAGACAATTTTCTATACCTGCACATTTCTCTTTCAACCATTCTTCTTTTGCTTCCTTGCACTTCTTGTTAACCTCATTTCTCAGACGTCTGTATTCTGCTTTCCCCTTTTCATCTCTTACATTCTTGTGTTTCCGCCTTTCATCCATCAATTCTAGTATATCCTGAGTGATCCACGGTTTTCTACCTATTCTTTCTTTCCTACCAATGTTTTCTTCTGCGGATTTTGTTATTTCATTCTTCAAAAGTGCCCATTCGTCTGCAATTGAAGTTTGTTTAGGGTTTTTCATTAGTCCTTCCTTTATACTCTTCTTGAATCTTTCGTTTACATCCTTCTCTTTCAGTCTGTCTATTGCCCACCTTTTTGGCTTTTGACTTTTCTTCAGTTTCTTCAACTTTAATCTGCATTTCATTACAACCAGATCGTGGTCAGAGTTTATGTCAGCACCAGGATATGTTTTACAATCCAAAATCTGGTTTCGAAACCTCTGCTTGACCATAATGAAGTCGATTTGGTAACGCCCTGTATCTCCTGGTCTCATCCATGTGTATATTCTTCTATTGTGGTTATTGAATAAGGTGTTAGCTATGACCAACTCATGCTCGGTGCAGAATTCTACCAGCCTGCTTCCTCGATCATTCCTTTCACCTAATCCGAAACCTCCTACTATCTTCCCTTCTCTCCCTTTTCCTACCACAGCATTCCAATCTCCCATTACTATAACATTCTCATCACCCTTGATATACCTCAGAATTTCGTCTATTTCTTCGTAGACCTTTTCAACATCCTCATCATCAGCTTGACTGGTAGGCATATAGACTTGTACCACTGTGGTGCAGGTAGGTTTAGTATTGATTTTTGCTACAATAATCCGTTCACTATATTGCTCATAATATTCCACCCGCTGTCCAAGTTTCCTACTCAATATGAGGCCAACCCCTGCTTGGCCATTGTTTGATTTAGTGCTAATGACCCTATAGTCTCCTGACCAAAAGTCCTGTTCTTCCTGCCAGCGCATTTCACTAATCCCAACCAAATCCAACCTCAACCTATCCATTTCCCTTTCTAAGTTTTCTAACCTTCCACTTCCTAGCAGATTTCTAACATTCCACGCTCCGATCCGTAGAATGTCAGATTTCCTCTTTGTCAGTTCTGTGATGTTAACCCCCTCTCGAGTAGTCCCCACCCGGAGATCCGAACGGGGGACTAGTTTACCTCCGGATTGAAATTTTACAAGGGAGGAGGCCATCATCACATGTAATTATGCATAGAGAGGTGCATATCCTCGGGAATAGCATACGGCTGTAGTTTCCCGTTGCTTTCAGCCGTGCAGCAGGACGCAGTGTAGCCATTATTTGGCTTATATTATCAATATCTTAACCGTCAATAAGACTAGTAAAGAATTGATTTATTCTGAAAGGCTGCTACTCCCTTTCAGAATAAGTAAAGAGCAATTCTACTAACAAAAATACTAACCGTCTACCGTACTAACAATTAAATACCAAAATTCTACTAACGAAAAAAATACTAAAGTTCCACCAACAACAAATACTACCACTAAAACAGTCTGTCACCAGGCACACTCACATGCACCCTCACACATCACAGTCTACTGAAACAATGAACTATAACTAATAAACAATGCAACTGCTACCAGACACACTCACACACCACAGTCTAATAGAACAATGACATATATCTAATAGACAAACTAACTACCTACTTACAACTAAAACTAACTACATACTTACTGTACAGTTATTTGAATTGACAATATTTACAAAATGCAATTTAGTTAGAAAATACTTACAAAATGTAATTTAGATTCAAAACAGTCACAAAATGCAATTGAGAATAAACATACTTACAAAATACCCACCCTACACAATATTGGCATTTATCGAAGGATTGATTAATTATCTTAATGTCTTTCAAGTGCTGTGAGCCATTGTCTGTGGTTTTTCTTACACACACTGCACAGTTCCTGATTACTATGTATAGACATGAACTATATTGCAATGTAATAAGGTTGGGCACAATAGCAGATATTTTAGTGTGAGCTCCACCATCATCATCATCTTCATTTCCCGTTTCCAGCTTCCTGGGTCGGGTTGTGAATTAAGGACCTCCATCGTTGCCTATCTCTCCACCACTCCTCTCCTGATTTTAGTACATCTTCGGGTTTTCCTCCCTTCTTTTCTACACACTCCCACACTGTATCTGCCCATCTCTTCCGGGGCCTAAGCAAACATTATTAGGCTAACATTATCAAAATTCAAAACATCCAGTTCAATTGCTCTGACGACAACTTTATTACCCCCAATGATATTAACTAGCGGCTTCGGTGGCGTAGCTGGTAGCATGCCGAGCTTCTATGCCCAAGATCGCGGGTTCAAACCCGGTCGAAGTCGTCGGATTTTCAAGAACGCTAAAAATCCCTCAGTACGCCCTCCTTCGGATGGGGTTGAACTTAAAACTAGAAAAAAATAGCAACCTTACCTAGCTTTCTTTGGGTAAACATCTTGAGAGAATCTGTTACTTTACTAGTGGCTTATGATTGCTATAATAATAAAATCGTATGGCCTTGGGTGCCCGGTGCGAGGTTTGTTAATTGACGTCCAGAGGGCAACTTGCATATCGAATTTTATCCCTGCTTGAAGCGCTATGTATTATAACGTAGGCAACGGTTTAAACAAACTTAAATAAATATATTTCTGTTGACATTCGCAGAATGACGTAATACAAATACCTAAAAACTATGACGATATCAAACACCCCGGGCATTAAATAACGATTCAGAAAAAGAAAGCTGTTATCGTTAATATAATCATTTCTAAGTGGAAAAGTGTTTGATTCCCGGCGGGGATAACGATTATTTGAAGGGCGGAAGAAGTCCACGGCTTTCCGAGTTGTATGGTGTGAGCTCGTTAAAGATCTCTTGTATCACGTTTTGTGATAAGACAAAATTAATTAATTTTCAGGTACAGTTCACCAACCAAACGTCGAATTTGAAAAGTGGAACACATAAATAGCTCAAACTCAAGAAGATCTGCATTAGGTAGACTAACTGAAGACCTACGATTATTATCATATACAGTACGGTATATAAAAGGGGCTGATGACCGCGTAGTCCCGCCCCTTAAAACAACAATAACTAACAGTATATAAAACGCTAAGATATATGTTTCTCAAAACTCAAGTTTTTTAACCATAACACTCAAGCTCTTAAACCATAGGGAGTTACAAGGTGCGGTTTGAACCAAAATCTTCCAAATTGCTTCTGTAGTACAAGAAAAAATTTGCATTCCTTAAAAAGTCAAACGGAAAAAATATTAATTTGTTTATTAAGTGGGGTTTAACACGTAAACTGTGTCGCCAGAACTGTGTCGCGTCGAGCCCGCATATTGCTATATGTAGAGAACTACCTAGCGGTTTTATGAGCTGGCAAAGCTATATCGCATAAACAGTGCAGGATACAATCCAGCAATCAAATTTGTATCTTGTGGAACAGAGAAAATGCACTTTTACCTTGATGGATAGCAAATGAGTGCAGATGAATGACCTATGCATTAGCCTACCATAGGGTTATAACCACGAGGTGGAGGTGTGATTCTATATTTTATTGTTTAGAGACATGGCTTTTTTGTAACCAGTAGATTTAGTATTTTGTAAATATTCATTTTTGTAATTGTAAAATAGTGGAAACATTTTTTTGTAATAGTAAATGTTAAATGTATAACTAAATGTTATTTGGGATAAGTGTGCATGTCAAGGATAAATAGCGTGGTTGTATTTGTTTTTCAAAGACAGGTATGGTTGTGTGAATGTATGACTATAGATAGAATGATAGAGAGAGAGAGAGAGAGAGAGAAAGTGTGTGTGTGTGTGTGTGTGTAGCATTGATTGTTCAACCAAAGCAAACACGGCAAGGTAGGATGGTGGGGTAATTAATGTATATAGCAAATGATAAATAGTATACTGTAGTTTTTTTTAACACTTGTGTTTTTTTAATGCAGCGGTAGATAGGTGTTATTTTGTAAAACAGTCTTACCTACAGTAGTAGTATTAGTAGTAGTAGTAGTAGTAGTAGTAGGCCTATACGTTTTTGGAAACAAACAGAAAGAGAATGCACTATTGCCATGGCCAAGCACTTCCATTAAAATAATTTCAAGAAAATTTAAATCAGCAAATGTGTGTTTTACAAAACTAAACTTTCAGCATGGACTAAATCATAAACATGTCGTCTGTGATATGAAAAAAATAGGAAATCCATGTTTCCATATCAACACAATTTAAAAAACTTAAAACTGACATTTAAAAAATGTAAATGGGAAATTGACAAATGTGTAAACAACAAAATGGAAAATTCTTGTTTCCGTATCATGAAATCCAAAAACTTTAAACTGACATTTTCAAATCGTGTACATGGAAAATTGACAAATGGCAATGTGTGAAATGTGAAAATGAAAAAAATGAACAAATGGCTATCATTATTTAAAAAAATAAAAAACCGTCGTGTTCTATCGTTAAAGTGTGAATCAAACCACATCTACTTATTTGAATCACCCGAGACTTAGTAGACCTGTTATAGTTCTAATATACTTTTAAAATTTTATGATAAAGCTCGAATTGAACTCAAGAGCTTTAGAGTGCCAGCTAACTATTATAACCGTTACGTCACAAAGACAACTTTACACTACTCTTAATGAACAATAATAAGAAAAAGAATAATAAATATTGATTTTTTTAAAGAATGAACATGGTGACACTGTTTCTGTTGCACTGTCTGCTAGCTACTAGCCAGCAGCTGGGGTCTTAGAAAACGATACAGTTGACATTTTGCAATGAAATGTGACATGTTTCAAAGTATAGTATTATGGGTTGCTGTTGAGTAAAAACTAATCCTGTACAAGGAAGCAAGGGTTCGAACCCCTTACCTAACATTACTATTGCCTGAACATGGCTTGACGACACTGTATTATTATGATACTCGGTACACAAACCATAGATAGAGTGTATTGTTTAAGATCACTTTCTTTCTGAACATAGGTGGAGATTGTTGATGGTTAACAATGGCATTAATATAGTAGGACGTGGGTATAGCAATTAAGAAAAAACAGACAATACCCATACAATATTTTTATTTATTTAATATAAGTACTTGTACAATAGTTACATTCAAAATACATTTCTTTTTTCTCTATTACTATTTAGTCCTTTTTGATTCTCTCGCATATGAAGGGTAGATAACCTTGTAGTTCAGCCCCTTAAAACAACAACAACACAACCTTTTGCATAGTTTGTGATGTTGATGACTCTTGAGATGTGGAAGATGTATTAAACATAACTTTTACAGCAGGGGTTAAATGTTGCTCAATAAACACTGCACTATTTTGAGTAGCAACATTTTTTTCTTGTACTAGCTTTTTAGCATTGTCATGATTAATTGTTGACACCAACAGTGTTTCATTTGGTGCACCACATTGATGATCACTCACACTTAAATCTTACCATTTCTACTTTTTAGATTGCCTCGACATTTTTTTGACCTGTCTTTTGAACATTGCCAAAATATTATCCCTTTTACATTTTGACGATTATAGTCATAAGAGTAGCCTTTATAGAGTACACGTTGTTTACCTTTGTTAGTTGTAGTAAGTTCCATAGTAGCAACTAACCTGTTACTATGATTTGCTAACTACAAAGGTTATAACTGTTCTGATAATAAAATCATTTAGCTTTGACTTTTATATTTAATATGTACAGTTTGAAGTGATAGCAAAAGTGAGAGCAAAGTGGTAGCATAGTGGTAGAAAATATAACATGTATTGTTAAGAAATAGTTTAAGCGGTTATGTGGATCCATTACATAATAATTTTAGCACGACGAAGCTCATTTTCTATATCCAATAGTTCTTCCTCATATTCAGTATAACCAGCCTGTTTATAGACATGCAGTTGCTGAAGCCGCCGGATTAGCTTACTTGGATTGTTCCAGTAGACAAATTTAACAAATGATTTTTTAGGTGTAAACAAAGCATTACCATTATCATTATTATCTTTATCATCAACATCATCATCATCATCATCATAACCATTATCATCATCATCATCATCATCATGATCATTATAATCCTCATCACTATTACTATATAGTCCTTTTTGATCCTTTTGCAATACCACATTTTGCACAGTCTGTGTTGCCTTTGATAATGTTGGGAGTTTTTCAGACATTGACAACTGTCCTAACACGACTTTCTGAGGAGATGATACATGCTTCTTAACAAACAATGCACTATCTTGAGCTGCAATATCTTTTTCTGGGACAAGTGTTTTAGCCTTTTGAAGAGTTTTTTTAAACAGCAACGATGTTTTATCTGGTACACTACATTGATGATCACTCACACTTAAGACATCACTATTTTTACTTTTCAGCTCACCTCGACACTGTTTTGAACGATGTTTTGAACAACGCCAAATAACAGTTCCATTTTTATTAGTTCGTTTTACAATATATGTATATCCTTTATAGAATGCGTATGGCATACCATTGCTATTTGTTGATACTTCCATGTCAATTGTCAAGCATGAACTAATCTCTAGCAAAGTTCACTCGATAATATAAATAATAGTTTAAAGTGAGAGGAAAAGTGGGTGCAAGAGTGGGTGCAAGAGTGGGTGCAAGAGTGGGTGCAAGAGTGGGTGTAAGAGTGGGTGCATGAGTGGGTGCAAGAGTGGATGTAAGAGTGGGTGCAAGAGTGGGTGCAAGAGTGGGTGCAAGAGTGGGGGCAAGAGTGGGTGTAAGAGTGGGTGCAAGAGTGGGTGCAAGAGTGGGTGCAAAAGTGGGTGTCGCTTATAGTAGGCATGGATTTTACTAGAATGTGATTTGAGTAAATGTAATTTCTAAACCCAAGTAGTGAATAGTCAGTTGGTTTTGATCTATGCAAGCGTAAACATGTCACATACACTGGTGATGGATACTCAAGGCTTTAAGGTCAACGAAAACAAGTACAGTATATATTTAAAGAGGTGGCTATCATTGATTGCACAACACGCGGGTTACCATATCTTTTTTTCGGACTAGTGTTTTAACATTTGAAGTATTTTTTTGAACAGCAACGATGTCTTATCTGTCACACTACATTGATGATCACTCACACTTAAGACCTCACTATTTTTACTTTTTAGTTCACTTTGACACTGTTTGAAACGATGTTTTGAACAACGTCAAATAACAGTTCCATTTTATTGGTTCGTTTTGCAATATACGTATAACCTTTATAGTATGCATATGGCTTACCATAACTATTCGTTGATACTTCCATATCAATTTTCAAGCATGAAATAATCTCCAATAAATTTCGCTCGATAATAGAAATAATAGTTTAAAGTGAGTGCAAATGTGGGTGCAAAAGTGGGTGCAAAAGTGGGTGCAAAAGTGAGTGCAAAAGTGGGTGCAAAAGTGAGTGCAAAAGTGAATGTAAAAGTGAGTGCAAAAGTGGGTGTAGTTTATAGTAGGCATGATTTTTTACTAGAATGTGATTTGAGTAAATGTAATTTCTAAACCCAAGTAGTGAGTAGTCAGTTGGTTTTGATTTATGCAAGCGTAAACATGTCTCATACACTGAGGATGGATACTCAAGGCTTCATGGTCAACAAAAACAAGTATATAGTTAAAGAGGTAACTATTATTGATTGCACAACACTGAATCTATTTTTGAAATTTTGACAAAGGGCCTAAGTGCACTTTTGTTAATATCTCGCGAACCAATAAGACTAGGGCATTGTATGAGGTATTGTTGGACTTTTTGCCGAAGACTGCTGGTAAACACCTATGTTCCCACGACCTTTTTAAAGATGGCGGCTAACCCACGAGGGGTGATTAAAAAGTAATCCAAGCGGCGCTTGTCGATAAGCAAACCAATAATCAAAGGGGGGGTATGACAGAGCTTGGGGCGATAACCCCTTTTGATTGATCCCTGTTGATTTGCCCCTTTTGGACTGGTCCCCGTTGACTACTCCCTCTGGACGGGTCCTTTTTGAAGGGAGTCATTTTTGACGGGCCCCTGCTGACGGGTCACTGTGGACGGGTCCCTGTTGACAGGTCCTTTTGACTAATCCCTTTGAACCCGTCCCTTTGACATAATTTGGCTAAATGCATGGGTCAACCCATAGGGATCAGTCCACTCACACTCACTTTTGCACCCACTTTTGCACCCACATTTGCACTCACTTTTGCACCCACTTTTGCACCCACATTTGCACTCACTTTTGCACCCACTTTTACACTCACTTTTGCACCCACTTTTGCACCCACATTTGCACTCACTTTAAACTATTATTTCTATTATCGAGCGAAATTTATTGGAGATTATTTCATGCTTGAAAATTGATATGGAAGTATCAACGAATAGTTTTGGTAAGCCATATGCATACTATAAAGGTTATACGTATATTGCAAAACGAACCAATAAAATGGAACTGTTATTTGACGTTGTTCAAAACATCGTTTCAAACAGTGTCAAAATGAACTAAAAAGTAAAAATAGTGAGGTCTTAAGTGTGAGTGATCATCAATGTAGTGTGACAGATAAGACATCGTTGCTGTTTAAAAAAATACTTCAAATGTTAAAACACTAGTCCGAAAAAAAGATATGGTAACCCGCGTGTTGTGCAATCAATGATAGCCACCTCTTTAAATATATACTGTACTTGTTTTCGTTGACCTTAAAGCCTTGAGTATCCATCACCAGTGTATGTGACATGTTTACGCTTGCATAGATCAAAACCAACTGACTATTCACTACTTGGGTTTAGAAATTACATTTACTCAAATCACATTCTAGTAAAATCCATGCCTACTATAAGCGACACCCACTTTTGCACCCACTCTTGCACCCACTCTTGCACCCACTCTTACACCCACTCTTGCCCCCACTCTTGCACCCACTCTTGCACCCACTCTTGCACCCACTCTTGCACCCACTCTTACATCCACTCTTGCACCCACTCATGCACCCACTCTTACACCCACTCTTGCACCCACTCTTGCACCCACTCTTGCACCCACTTTTCCTCTCACTTTAAACTATTATTTATATTATCGAGTGAACTTTGCTAGAGATTAGTTCATGCTTGACAATTGACATGGAAGTATCAACAAATAGCAATGGTATGCCATACGCATTCTATAAAGGATATACATATATTGTAAAACGAACTAATAAAAATGGAACTGTTATTTGGCGTTGTTCAAAACATCGTTCAAAACAGTGTCGAGGTGAGCTGAAAAGTAAAAATAGAGATGTATTAAGTGTGAGTGATCATCAATGTAGTGTACCAGATAAAACATCGTTGCTGTTTAAAAAAACTCTTCAAAAGGCTAAAACACTTGTCCCAGAAAAAGATATTGCAGCTCAAGATAGTGCATTGTTTGTTAAGAAGCATGTATCATCTCCTCAGAAAGTCGTGTTAGGACAGTTGTCAATGTCTGAAAAACTCCCAACATTATCAAAGGCAACACAGACTGTGCAAAATGTGGTATTGCAAAAGGATCAAAAAGGACTATATAGTAATAGTGATGAGGATTATAATGATCATGATGATGATGATGATGATGATGATGATGATGATAATGGTTATGATGATGATGTTGATGATAAAGATAATAATGATAATGGTAATGCCTTGTTTACACCTAAAAAATCATTTGTTAAATTTGTCTACTGGAACAATCCAAGTAAGCTAATCCGGTGGCTTCAGCAACTGCATGTCTATAAACAGGCTGGTTATACTGAATATGAGGAAGAACTATTGGATATAGAAAATGAGCTTCGTCGTGCTAAAATTATTATGTAATGGATCCACATAACCGCTTAAACTATTTCTTAACAATACATGTTATATTTTCTACCACTATGCTACCACTTTGCTCTCACTTTTGCTATCACTTCAAACTGTACATATTAAATATAAAAGTCAAAGCTAAATGATTTTATTATCAGAACAGTTATAACCTTTGTAGTTAGCAAATCATAGTAACAGGTTAGTTGCTACTATGGAACTTACTACAACTAACAAAGGTAAACAACGTGTACTCTATAAAGGCTACTCTTATGACTATAATCGTCAAAATGTAAAAGGGATAATATTTTGGTAATGTTCAAAAGACAGGTCAAAAAAATGTCGAGGCAATCTAAAAAGTAGAAATGGTAAGATTTAAGTGTGAGTGATCATCAATGTGGTGCACCAAATGAAACACTGTTGGTGTCAACAATTAATCATGACAATGCTAAAAAGCTAGTACAAGAAAAAAATGTTGCTACTCAAAATAGTGCAGTGTTTATTGAGCAACATTTAACCCCTGCTGTAAAAGTTATGTTTAATACATCTTCCACATCTCAAGAGTCATCAACATCACAAACTATGCAAAAGGTTGTGTTGTTGTTGTTTTAAGGGGCTGAACTACAAGGTTATCTACCCTTCATATGTGAGAGAATCAAAAAAGGACTAAATAGTAATAG
The DNA here is from genome assembly GCA_946902985.2 of Meconema thalassinum. Taxonomy (NCBI): domain Eukaryota; kingdom Metazoa; phylum Arthropoda; class Insecta; order Orthoptera; family Tettigoniidae; genus Meconema; species Meconema thalassinum. Next base: position 281,290,552 of record OX336397.1, read on the forward strand.
AGAAAAAAGAAATGTATTTTGAATGTAACTATTGTACAAGTACTTATATTAAATAAATAAAAATATTGTATGGGTATTGTCTGCTTTTTCTTAATTGCTATCCCCACGTCCTACTATATTAATGCCATTGTTAACCATCAACAATCTCCACCTATGTTCAGAAAGAAAGTGATCTTAAACAATACACTCTATCTATGGTTTGTGTACCGAGTATCATAATAATACAGTGTCGTCAAGCCATGTTCAAGCAATAGTAATGTTAGGTAAGGGGTTCGAACCCTTGCTTCCTTGTACAGGATTAGTTTTTACTCAACAGCAACCCATAATACTATACTTTGAAACATGTCACATTTCATTGCAAAATGTCAACTGTATCGTTTTCTAAGACCCCAGCTGCTGGCTAGTAGCTAGCAGACAGTGCAACAGAAACAGTGTCACCATGTTCATTCTTAAAAAAAAATCAATATTTATTATTCTTTTTCTTATTATTGTTCATTAAGAGTAGTGTAAAGTTGTCTTTGTGACGTAACGGTTATAATAGTTAGCTGGCACTCTAAAGCTCTTGAGTTCAATTCGAGCTTTATCATAAAATTTTAAAAGTATATTAGAACTATAACAGGTCTACTAAGTCTCGGGTGATTCAAATAAGTAGATGTGGTTTGATTCACACTTTAACGATAGAACACGACGGTTTTTTATTTTTTTAAATAATGATAGCCATTTGTTCATTTTTTTTTTCATTTTCACATTTCACACATTGCCATTTGTCAATTTTCCATGTACACGATTTGAAAATGTCAGTTTAAAGTTTTTGGATTTCATGATACGGAAACAAGAATTTTCCATTTTGTTGTTTACACATTTGTCAATTTCCCATTTACATTTTTTAAATGTCAGTTTTAAGTTTTTTAAATTGTGTTGATATAGAAACATGGATTTCCTATTTTTTTCATATCACAGACGACATGTTTATGATTTAGTCCATGCTGAAAGTTTAGTTTTGTAAAACACACATTTGCTGATTTAAATTTTCTTGAAATTATTTTAATGGAAGTGCTTGGCCATGGCAATAGTGCATTCTCTTTCTGTTTGTTTCCAAAAACGTATAGGCCTACTACTACTACTACTACTACTACTAATACTACTACTGTAGGTAAGACTGTTTTACAAAATAACACCTATCTACCGCTGCATTAAAAAAACACAAGTGTTAAAAAAAACTACAGTATACTATTTACCATTTGCTATATACATTAATTACCCCACCATCCTACCTTGCCGTGTTTGCTTTGGTTGAACAATCAATGCTACACCCACACACACACACACACACACACTTTCTCTCTCTCTCTCTCTCTATCATTCTATCTATAGTCATACATTCACACAACCATACCTGTCTTTGAAAAACAAATACAACCACGCTATTTATCCTTGATATGCACACTTATCCCAAATAGCATTTAGTTATACATTTAACATTTACTATTACAAAAAAATGTTTCCACTATTTTACAATTACAAAAATGAATATTTACAAAATACTAAATCTACTGGTTACAAAAAAGCCATGTCTCTAAACAATAAAATATAGAATCACACCTCCACCTCGTGGTTATAACCCTATGGTAGGCTAATGCATAGGTCATTCATCTGCACTCATTTGCTATCCATCAAGGTAAAAGTGCATTTTCTCTGTTCCACAAGATACAAATTTGATTGCTGGATTGTATCCTGCACTGTTTATGCGCTATAGCTTTGCCAGTTCATAAAACCGCTAGGTAGTTCTCTACATATAGCAATTTTACCACTGCTCTACCTCGCCTTTTGCTCTTTTGGCTTTCTTACAGTCTAGTGTGTGATAGACAGCATTAACTGTATATCAAACCCAGTTCACCTTTGTATTTGTAATCCAAGTAATAATTTGGAAAGATACAAATGTAATCAGTTTTAAACGTTATCTCTGTTTTGTTTTGTTTAATATGTTTATGACATGCATATTAACCTGAAATAGAACCCTAGTGAAAAGGCTAACAGCTTAACCACTACACCACCATGCCCTTGTTTCTTAGTTTGACTCGTTCTAGGCATCAGACCTGGAAATCGAGTTAAGACCACCAGTACAAGAGCTAAAAGTGCTTAACACTGCAACACAAAATGGATAGCTGGTAACATTATACAACCGGAAATGATTATATTTCTGATAGCAATGCATTTTTTGTCATCAGCCTACTGTCTGAGCACTGACAGCAACACAGTTTAGTTTAGAACAAGCGTGTGTGTGTGTATAGATTATTAGCCTCAAGTATTTAAAGCTTGTTGTGTGTGTAGCGACCATCTTGTCCCGGTAACCACTGAGCATTTTTGTGTTTTAGCTATCCTCTTTAACCAATCAATTAAAGATAGTCTACTCTTAGTTATTGAATCGATAAATCAGAGTTTGTGTGTACACCGTTCGTCATTTATTAACCCATACCTACAACCTATACTCTCTCTATACTGCAGTTTGATCTGAAAAACAAGTTTCAATGGTAAAAGACTTGTCAATCACTATACATGTAGCCTACACTAATTCTTTCTCTACCTAGCTATGTTTCATCACACACATGGTAAACATCTCACATGTTCGTATCCGATTATTAGTTTATAAAATCTCAGGTCGATGACCTTGATGTATTGGGTATTTTGGGTAAATTCATTGGCCATGGGAAAGGGTTGACCATTCTAAGTCCTACAACACCTCACATGTTGATATTCGATTATTAGTTTATAAAATATTAGGTCAATGACCTTGCTGTTTTTTGAATCTTTTGGGTAAATTCGTTGGTCATGGAAAAGGGTTGACCATCCTGAGTCCCATGACACCTCACTTGAGCCTCTCTGATTATTAGTTTATAAAATCATAGGTCAATGACCTTGCTGATTTGAATCTTTTGGGTAAATTCGTTGATCATCATCCTGAGTCCTATGACACCTCACCTGACCCTCTCTGATTATTAGTTAGCGAGATATTAATAAAAGTGCAGTTAGGCCCTTTTGACATAAATAAATAATATATTCAAAAAACAGAATGTCACCTCAAGTCCAACGACCTCTCATACAGGTCCCTAGCCTTATTGATTCATGAGATATTAAAAAGCTAATGACCTTAGATCTTTTGGGTAAATTCATTGGTCATGGAAAAGGGTTGACCATCCTGAGTCCTATGACACCTCACTTGACCCTCTCTGATTATTAGTTAGCGAGATATCAACAAAAGTGTAGTTAGGCCCTTTTGACATAAATAAATAATATATTCAAAAACAGAATGTCACCTCAAGTCCAACGACCTCTCATACAGGTCCCTAACCTTATTGATTCATGAGATGAGCAATACATATTTCTTTCTCTCTTCACCTGTATTCTCTCTTACACTGACTCTCCCCCCTTCACCTCTCACCACTGTCAAAACAGGTTGTGACTTGTTAGCTCTTATCGTGCACGTGCACAGGTGAACACCTGTGTTTTAAGTCATATTACACATGAACTTGCATTTTCTCACGTATGAACCAAAACAGGATGTGACTTGTTTCACAAGGAGAATGCTAATAATGACATCTCGCACGTGTTCACATGTATTTCATCACTTTCCTTTCATATCGTTATCCCATTATAGTAGTCGAGGATTAGTGAACAACGTCAGTTCAACACACGCGAAATGTAGATAGGCCCTTTGACACAATTTAAATAAATTCATGAGCCAGTCCGTAGGAACCGGTCCAAAGGGATCAGTCCAAAGGGACAAGGACTCATCCACAAGGACTCGTCCACAAGGACCTGTCCACAAGGACTTGTCCACAAGGACCTGTCCACAAGGACTCGTCCACAATGACCCGGCAACAATGACCCGTCCACAGGGACCTGTCAACAAGGACCCGTCCACAGGGAACCGCTCCCCCCACCCTCTTCAAAAGCCCTGAGTCGGCATGCTAATTCATAGTGACTTTCCACCGCACACATGCACTTTATGTGGAACAACGTTTAAATCCATATCGGCATTCAAACTCTCACATGTTGCAAATGGAAAGAGAGATTCTCTAAAATATTAAAATTTCACCCCCTAGTAGGGGTAGGTTTTATTTTGGGGTTGAAATATGTTGTCCATTGGAAAGGGGGTATCAGCCCGAGTTCAATGACACCTCATTCGTCAAAATCCGACCATGCGTTCGGGAGTTATCGGGCTGCCGCCATCTTGTGTGGAGGGTGTGGAGGTGGAGGGGCCAGAACCCCTCAAAAACCACTACTCGCCTCAATTTAAACAAATGCTGAAATTATAACCAAATATGACCTTATATCACTAAAATATGAACAAATGTGACCAAAACCATAAAAATGGCCGAAATATGCATTTATAGGCAACATCAAATTGCTTTAAACGTGGTCAGGGACCCGTCATTCAAACTTATTTTTCAGATTTAGGGTAAAATGAGCTCAGGAAAAAAATATGACTTTTCCTTAACATCCGAACCTTAATTATAACACACTTACTTTATCTTAGGGATGTGGCAATGTGAACGACTTGGTAAGGATAACAACTGAACGTGAAGACGTTAAGCGAATGACTAATACACGAGCTTTGACAGTCTGCTGTATCCCCACTGACAGGCAGTGTTGCCAGTCTGTTGAACTACCGGCATAAATATATACCTATATTAAATAAAACAAAACTTCACACTTGACTTGAAAAATAGTTTTTTTTAGTTTATGAATTGTATTTAGATTTCAAATATACGTGAGAAAATGCAAAGTATACTCCCTAAGACTGCCGTTCTCGGTCACCGCGCTTGGCGCTTGGCGTGGTGGCGTCGGCAATTCACCTGATTCCGCGGCACCCGGTGCACGTCAGACGGCGGGCTGTGCCCCCACCCCCCCCCCCCCCACCCCCCCCCCCCCACCCCCAAGCCGTGCCGCCCCTAGGCACGTGCCTAGTGTGCCTAGTGGGAAATACGTCCCTGCTTATGGACCCCTTAGCGTAACTAAGAAATAAAATCGCTTTTACCTCGATTTGCACAATTGGCTGAATATATGGCATTAAGCCACCGGACTAGTAAGCTAGATGTATCCATTTATCCGCAACAACAGCGCTCTAATTCGTATTTGTTGAAATGATTCGAGCGCAGCCAACAATACTGTGGGTGTCACTGTAGGTATGGTAGTGTTTTAGAGCTATTTGGATCTGATGATGCTCGCATGTCGAGCGAAACAAGACATCCCTTAGTCCGTAACAATACTGTATATATAAATCGTAATCACATGTAATCTTTCGTATATTCCAATATTCTCACAACTAGTGGGGCGTGAGTATTATTATCAACATCACCTTGCTACAGCTTTTGAATGGTCACACGTTTAAAGACCTAAGCATGATCCACGTATTTCCTTTTCAGAGAATCACAAATAAGACTGCAATATGATGGATTTCTCCTGTAAACTTGACGGAACAGATGACCTCAATGTTCCTCGTATTAAAACAATAAACACAGCCATATTAAATTAGTACCTATTAATTGTAATACGCCTCCTCGATAATTATTCCCATTATACCGTTACACGGCTGTCCATCCTGTATTGTTGCGCGTCTTTTTGCTTGGTATCGTTCATAAGCTTTCTTCGTTGGTGTGTCTTAAACTAATTTGCCGTCTGGTTGGTTTCTCTCCCCTTCATAAACATGATTAGTGTGCTATTTGGATAAAATACTTAAGTATTAAAATATTAAATAAATAGAAAATACATTTTCCAAGTAAGCACCGTGATCAGAACTTGCCATTACATCATCGATTGAACAGGAATCTTCAGGTTTGTTTAATGCTATTGACATTAATAATATCACACATTTCTCTTCTCACTAAATATTAGTTACTAACTCAAGAAACATAAAAAATTCCTCTCGGCACGCCAGAAGGCGGAGGTAGATTTCACAGGGCAAACTAGTGGGTAGGCTATAATAGGCAAAATATGCAGATTTTCGTAGAAGGATCAGACCTCATTTATTGCGAGTATTTTACAGTTGGAGCTTAATTAACTTTTTTCTCGTCTTTCTATGCATATTGTTACGAATGCTGGACAGTTTAGTCACCCGCGCGTGACTCAGGCCGCCCAACGTTATCCCTGACTGAGTGTTACCAGCGCTTTACGCAACGGGGCTGCAAGAACTGGACATAGTCCAGAAGGTTCTTGGTCCGCCTAGTACTGGAAATCTCGAGAAGGTGTAAACCCTGGTCTACTCTAGAAACATCCATTGAGTCACCAGCCCCGCTATATATAAAGTGACCTGGCCAGCGAGGAACGGACTGTGTTTTTGAGGAGTGTGTGTTTATACCAGTGCGATATAAGTGTTACAGTGACGTGTGAATTGCGAAACAGTGTGTAGTACGGTATTCAGGAACAGTGAGTGACAGACTGTGGCTGGACACGGGTCTACCTAATTAGTGAAGTATTAACTGAATAAGGAAGTGAAAGGGTGAGTGTCCTCCATAAGGGAGCAAGCACGAAGAAAGACAGCTAATTGTTTCCATTTGATTATTGTGTGGTGTAACTTTCTAGACCTGCAATAAAGCTATCTTTTTAAAGGACCACTTGTGCTGTGCTTTTACCCACTGTAATGCAGTTCAGCATGCTATCAACTACGCCACCAAAACCACTAAAAAAAGGCAATAACATGTCTGGTTTCTGGTCCTTGAGAGCCTTAATCAGTGTTCTCACTCATATTCTACCTCTGCAGTTCTTATCCTCGACCCTTCCCTCCATAACTAAGCTTGCTATTCCTGGGTGTCTTAGTATGTGTCCTACCAACCTATCTCTCCTCTCCAACTCGTCTTTCTCATATCTCATGTCCACATACTGGTGTAGCCGCTAACTGGTCTGAGAGCTGGAACCGGCAACACTTAGCTTTGTGAAGCAAAACTGAGAAGAGATGGGTTCGATTCTCACCTCAGCCATCCAGGACTTCTACTCAGGCAATTGCCGGGATGGATCCTAACTTATGGCCACGGCTGCCACCTTCCCAATTCTCACCTAAATTACAAATACATGCACTAATACAGTAATCACAATAACACAGGTTATCAGACAAATTCTTTACATACATACATACACCCAAATATACAGGGTTGAATGACCACAATGTCCAAGCCCCTCAACTTAAACAACAGTTTTTCTTGATTTCACCCAACATATAGCCTGTCACCAAAAAAAAAGTCTGGTTTCTGGGCCATGAAAGCCTTAATCAGTATGTTTGAATTGTTGTTGTTGTTGTTGTTGTTGATTGAGTCTTCAGTCTTTTGATGCAGCTTTCCATGCCTCCCTGTCCTGAGCTAATCGTTTCATATCTACATAGCTACCACACCCTACTGCTGAGGCAATCTGTTTAACATATTGGTCTACCCCTACAGTTCTTGTCCTCGACCTTTCCTTCCATAACTAAGCTTGCTATTCCTGGGTGTCTTAGTATGTGTCCTACCAACCTATCTCTTCTCTTCATTAGCAGTCGCCAGAGACATCTCTCCTCTCCCACTAGTCTTAATACCTCTTCGTTTGTAACCCTATCTACCCATCTGATCTTCATCATTCTCCTGCAACACCACAAACGCTTCAATTCTCGTCTTTTCTGCTGCACCAATAGTCCAAGTTTCACTTCCATAGAGCGCCACGCTCCAGACAAAGGCCTTCGAAAATGACTTCCTAACACCTAAATCTATATTCGATGTCAACAGATTCATTTTCTGTAGAAATGCTTTCCTTGGCTGAGCTAACCTACTTTTCATATCCTCTTTGCTTCGTCCATCACAGGTTATTGTTACTTTCCCTAGTTTTTTTCCCCCAATGCTCCTTGCAGGCTATTCTTCACGAGTTGGTCCCTTTCCTGTCAAGTGGTTCACACGTTGTACAGCGCGACGGCCAGCCGAGTGCTCTCATTTCTTTCGTCGAGGGACTCACTCTCTGTGGCAGAGGCGTAAAACACGGGGAGGGATGGGGGGGGGGGGGGGGGCGGCTTGCCCCCCTCAAGTTTTTGGTGCAAGACGAAATGTGTATAAGTACGCTTAAAAAAAGTAAAATAACCCGAAACCCTTCTATAAATTGTTTAATACTACGTTAGGCGGAAAATCGGAAAAGCCATCTTGCCTTCTTTGTGGTAATTTAGCGGCTTCGGTGGCGTAGTGGGTAGCATGCTGAGCTTCTATGCCCAAGATCGCGGCTTCAAATCCGGCCGAAGTCGTCGGATTTTTAAGAGCGTTAAAAATACCTCAGTATGCCTCCCTTTGGAGGGGAAGTAAAGCCGGCGGTCCCGGCTCATAGATGAATGGAATGGAAAATAACCTTCCACTAATTACACCTGTGTGAAGCTAAATTATATATAGGTTAAGAATGTAAACAACGCTCTTAGGTTCCTACGTTCGTTGCCAGGAGCCGTCTGCGGTGGCGTCTAGTAGCTAACTTCGGAACTAGTAGCCGTTGACAATGGCGTTTGGCGGCAAAAGTAGGAACTATTTGAAAAATTCGAAGTCTGCAGTCCTTACTTGATAACACACACTAATACAGTCATCACAATTAACACCGGTTATCAGACAGATTCTATACACACGGGGCTACATGACCGCGTTGTCGCAGCCCCTAAACTAAGGAACCAATCAACCAACCATTAGTCGTAATTTATTTATTCTACCGAACCAACAGTTTGTTTTTTTCTCCGTCTCCAGTTTCCCGCCGAGGCCCTTTGAACTTTGCCCCCTTACAACGACGATCCGAAAAGGTGCATTTTCAAATAATGATTTCCGAGCCCCGGTTAAAAATTGAAGTAAGATACTGTGACACACAACTCACAGAATCATTAGGCTACTCCTGTCGGGAAAAACAGTGCGGGGCTTGATTTTTAGCCTATTTTTCACATTTTGCAAAAATGAGGAAAAGGTAGACTTATGAGATCGGGCAAATGTGTGTCTGTCTGTCTGTCTGGCTGGCTGTGTGTCCCCGCATATCAACTCCTAAACGGCTGGAGCAATCGAAACAAACCTGAATAACTCAAGGCCATATTTGAAAATGATGTCAGTGCTACCAACTGCTAAAAATCGTAATTGAAATTCGAGCTCCATGTTGGATATCTTGGAAGGTATGAATGGGAGCTATTTCAAAACTTGCACACGTATAGATAATAATTTTGCAGTTTAATTTCCAGGAGGCCATACATGGTAGTGTTGCCAAAGTGATTATAAGCCTGCTGATAGGTCCAATTTTCAAATGCATATAACATCTACACTATCAATTGGAATTCAACCAAATTTCGTATGTGCTATGTGTACATAAACAGATATGACTGAGCATATTCTTAAGAGCCTCCAGGGCAGGCAACTGTTAATAAATGCTCTCAATTTTTTTAAAATCCTATTACCCATATATCAGAAAGTATGCAAGCTGACAGATTTAAACTATGCACATGTATAGTACCTGACATTCTATATTAATTTGGAGTAACTTATATACGTCAGTGCTACCAACATGCTTCTAAGCCTGCTGAGAGTTCCAACATTAAATGCATGTAACTTCTATACTATCATATGGATTTCAACCAAATTTCGTGTGTGCTATGTGTACCATAACAGATATGACTATGCCGATTCTTAAGAGTAACCAGGACTGCCAACTGTTAATTAATGCTGTCTCTATTTTTGTTACCCTAATATCAATATATCAGAAAGTATGCTAGCCAATAGCTCTAAACTTTGCACATGTATAGTACCTGGCATTCTAGATTAATTTTGAGTAACTAATATAGGCCTACGCCAGTGCTGCCAACATGATTCTAAGCATGTTGATAGGTCCAATTTTTAAATGCATGTTACTTCTATACTAACTAATGGATTCCATTCAAAATTGACACAACAATAGATCATATTATTTCAGATTATTTCTGGCCAATACATGTATGTCATTGTTGCCAACATGATTTTACGCGCGCTGTTATATCCAATGTTTAATTGCATGTAACGTCGATGCTATCCATTGGACTCCAACCAAATTTTGTATTCTGTACCTTAAGAGATGGAACTAAGAATATATTCAGTCACCAGGGCTGCCAACTGAAGTTCTCTATTAGGCTACATTATGCCAGGTATACAGTATTTCGAACTAATTAGAAATTTCGATATTGCCAACTTAATTTCGTCATTATTCTAGCTAGATCCATATGGATTAATCATTGGCATGAATCTTAAATTTTAAGAAAAGTAGGCTCTTAAGTTCGTCACGGAACTTCTTTTTTGTTTCGACTTTGACAATTGGAGCTACGCTTGTGTCGTGTTTACCCAAATAGGTGGAGCTCCTGCATTTCATCATTTTATGTTTATTCATATTCTGATGATATTTTGCATTTTAATTAGGAATAATGAATAAAAATCATATTTTCAAAAACATTATAGCGTTAGGTCTACATTACCGAATTATTTCAAGCTTTAAAGCCTTAAATTGAAAACCAGTGATTTAGAAAAGCTAGAAAACGTGAAAGCACGCTTCATCAAACGGGCCATGGGAGCAAGGAAATAGAAAGGCATACATACTAGCAAAAGAAACATTTTATCATTTCAAATGATCTTGTCGACTTCATCGTTATGCTTTAGTCTACCGTTATGCGTTACGGTTACGGAGAGGAAATGTACTAAGGTTGCACTTGAGCGTATGACGTCATCATGTTGTTCAGTGCATATGCACCGAGTCTGAGTTTACTCCTGGGCTATGGCGTTATGCGATACGGAGACGGAGAGCGTATGACGTCATTGGGTAGATTATTAGCTTGGGAATAACCTAACCCCAAGGGAAGATGATAAAGAAAAGGAAGTGGGTTTCGGACTGGAGAAAAAGGATGGAGAAATAGAAGGAGAGTCCTACAAAAGTTATAAGTTAAACCATGACGAATAGAAGGAGAAAGTGAGAAGACTCCTGAAGTTCAAGCGCGCCCCGCCAGGCAGCGCTAGAGTGGGTAAGTTCCACACTGCCGGCGTCAGCTGGTCTTAGGGATGGTGCTAAGGGAAACGAATTACTTTGTAACTAATACTTTTTAAAATGTTTTTTTTTTAGCGTATGGCTTTTAGTGCCGGGAGTGTCCGAGGACATGTTCGGCTCGCCAGTTTTTGTAGCTGCTTCGAGACGGACACCCAATGGGTGAGCTACAAGTACCGTTGGGGAGGAAAGTTGGAAGGGAAGGGCGAGGAGTTGGAAGGAAGCGGCTGTGGCCTATAGTGAGGGACCAACCCCGGCATTTGCCTGGAAGGAAGATGGTAAACCACAGAAGACCATCTTCAAGGTTGCGGGCGGGGGGATTCGAGCCTCCTCGCCTCCCGGATGTGAGCGACTGCTATTAGTCATGCCGTAACCACCACGGCTAACTCACCCGGTTTTTTAATGGTAATTAGCGGTTACAATTAAAATAGCACGGCAGGGCACAATGGAAAATATAATTCATGGAAATAAGAACTACGGTCTTCATTACATGTTACGGAACGCACAGATTCCTGGAGTATACAACCACAGATAAAAAATACATAGGCTAATCCCCAGCATATTAAAACAAGCACACATAAACTATTTAAAGTAACACTCTACTTACCAATTCATTTTGTCGGCTACAGTACTGGACTTTCGAAAGCTTGCGTGAACACTTGGCGGATGTTCGAAATTGCAAATCACGGCGGATTTCCTTCGTTCTGAAGAAGAATCGGCACCCAAGATAAACAAGTCGGGGGATATTATCCATGACACGCTGAAGACAGCAGCCAGTTCTTGAAGGATCAACTGAAATTGTTTCTTTGGAATCGATACAATCATAAATATTTCGCTCAACATCGATTTTGAGTTTAATTTTCCGGTAATTACTTTCTCGGCCTGGAAAAGAATGCCGCATACACTTCTCGAAGGACGTGTAAGATACACTTCATTGTTCACCTTAGGGCACCTTTTTTAGTTTCTTTGTTGCTTTCTCTTAGCAACAATTTAGTCGTATTTCCGTTTATTCCTGATGAAGAAAGACATGGTTTCTTTCGAAACGCATCGTGTTTGAATAAATAAAACACGGCATAAGCCTAAAATTCTCCATTGTGGATAAAATGGTATTAACTTAGTTGCGTTTGACATTAACCATACCGTACATTAAACATCATAATAAATTGGTTGAAAAACTGAATCCAGATAGCTTTAAAACTGATCATTTTGCACCAAATTATACAAAAGTTTGCCAGGGAGTACCCCGGACCCCCTATTCTTTGGGCCTATACCATGTCCCCTAACCCCAGCTTCCCCCCACCCCCCTGCCAAATAAAACTCTATATACGCCCACGGTTCCTATTTCCGGGGTTTTCAGTTTTGAATGCGAATAGTTCGTTTAATAGTTGTAAAACAGTAAGGAGAGTATGTTTTCTGTAGGTTTTAAGTTGAATTAAAGTTTATGTCGAGCTGAGAAGTGAATTTGGTATAGCTTAAAGTGTAGTTTTTTGGTCTGATCTGTTTCCTCTGAATTTGGTTAATTAAAGCCTAATAATTGAGTTTAAATATCGGTTTGGTGACCCATCGTCCCAGGCAAGCCGGTAACACCTGTAACTACTTAGGCAGATAGGTCACTTAGACGTAATTTGAAGTTATTGTGAAGTTATGAATGCATAGGCGGTAGCACTGCCGGAGACGTAATCGGGCTAGGCTATTGCGTTTTTTATTAGCTCCCGTTTCAGGGTTTTTAGGTTCTTAGTGCGAATAGCTCGTTTAATAGTTGTAAAACAGTAAGGAGAGTATGTTTTGTGTAGGTTTTAACTTGTATTATGGCTTATGTCGAGCTGAGAAGTGAATTTGGTTTAGCTTAAAGTGTAGGTTTTTGGTCTGTTCTGTAGACTGGATTTATTAAGTTTATTGTGCTGCTGGCGTGATTAAAAGCTGTAGGATTTGATGTAGAGTGCTAGGATTGCTTGGGGGAAGTGATGGTGAGAGGGAGAGGAGTGAGGGGATGGGTTTATGGAGTGGTTGCTGTTGCTTGTTTTTCAACTGCTGTTTTTTGATGGCGTGAGTAGTGGAGTAAGGCGGTTTCTGCCCCACTTCAAAACCCCCCTTGCTCTACTACTAAGCCTCAGCCATGTTAAATATCTCTTGAACGCATGGTCCGATTTTGACAAATGAGGTATTGTTGGACTCGGGCTGACGTCCTCTTTGCTATGGACCACTCATTATATTTTTCAAAATTTTTTTGAAAATTTTTGTTTTCGAAAATAGGCGATAGTTTGAAAACCAAACAGGATAGAACGTTGTGCCATGGCTCAAACGAACAGTCTTTATGACCTTTATTTTTTGTAATAAAAAATTTTTATTTTTTATATTTTTTTGAAAACACTCGAATTTTGAAAATCCTATATTTTGGAAACTAGGAACTCTACAAAAAAAATTGTTTAACGTAAATCAATGGTCCCTACCCCCTCTACCCCCAAAATAAATTTAAAGTCTCTAGAATGAAAACCTGCAGTAGTGTGGTAAGGACAGAGCTGCTTATAAAAGCAAGTGGTGAGCCCCTGCGACCTTGGAATGGAAGGAGCTATGCTAGGAGGGCGTGCTTGGATTCGTTTTTTTCGTCTCGTCGTGCTCTTTACGGGAATGTCGGTGTCGAAAAGGTGAAAATCTGGAAACACAGTCTTTTTGGGGTAAAAACGTGATTTTAGACTTTTTGCTATATCTCGCGAACCAATCATGCTATAGGCATGTTCGACAGGTCCAAGGACTCGGGGTGACGTCCTCTCTGCTATGGACCACTCGTTATAATTTTTAATAAAATTGGAAACTCGATTTTGGGGTAAACACGTGTTTTTGTGATTTTGCCGATATCTCGTGAACCAATCATGCTAGAGGTGTGTTCGACGGGTCCAAGTACTCGGGCTGACGTCCTCTTTGCTATGGACTACTCATTGTAATTTTAAAAAAATTGGGAAACGCGATTTTGGGGGTAAAAACGTGATTTTAGACTTTTTGCTATATCTCACGAACCAATAACGCTAGAGGCATGTACGATGGGTCCAAGGACTCGGGGTAACGTCCTCTCTGCTATGGACTACTCGTTGTAATTTTAAAAAATTTGGGAAACTCGATTTTGGGGTAAACACGTGTTTTTGTGATTTTGCCGATATCTCACGAAGCAATAACGCTAGAGGCATGTACGATGGGTCCAAGGATTCGGGAAGACGTCCTCTTTGCTATGGACCACTCGTTGTAATTTTAAAAAAATTGGGAAACGCGATTTTGGGGTTAACACGTGTTTTTTATGATTTTTGCCGATATGTCACGAACCAATAACGCTAGAGACGTGTACGAGGTGTCCTAGGACTCGGGCTAACGCCCCCTTTCAAATGTGGTAGATATTTTTTTTCAAAAAATAATTCACATGGGTCTAACGCCATACATGTTGAAAAAACGTTTTCTTTTTCTTTACCTGTTTATAATGTTTATAAAGCGTGGTGGTTGAGAGAGACGATACGGCTGGGTGTGTGTGTGTGTGTGTGTGTGTGTCGCTGACCACGGTGGCTGTGTTCAATAGATCAATCGCTATTTCGACGGGTCGGTTTATGACAGAGCGAGGGTGCGGTTTTTTTTCACACCTTTTACCTTTAACGTGTAAACGGTGATGAGAACTTGATTCTATGTTGGTCGAAGCGAGTAGAGAAAACAAACTTACAGGAGGTGAATATCAATTGAGCTTATTGGAAGGCGTTGATCTGACTTGACAACAAGTGACGCTTGAAGGTGAAATAATCTGACCATCGTGGTGGCAGGGAAGTGCGAAAGGCGTGCACACATGTGAAACCACAGGCACGCTAAACCAGTGACATCCTGTTTTGCTTCGTACGTGACAAAATGCAAGTCCATGTGACATTTGATCCGGCACAGGTGTTCGCCTGGGACGTTAGCTGTCCACGTGCACGATAAGAGAATGGTCAAAGCGTGGGAATCGCTGAATCAGTAAAAAGTATGATGCAACTTGTGGGAATGATGTCACAACCAATAGATAGGCAAGAGCTGCAAACAGCAGTGGTGGGAGTTGAAGGGAGGGAGAGGGGAGGGGGTGATGTATGAGAGAACACAAGAGGAAAGGGAAAGACAAACATGTATGAACATGCATGAAGCGCGGAGCGCTGTACACATAGAGCTATAGGTGGTGTACAACATGTGTGAATAAATAAAAAGTACACAGGTTCACACAACATGTAATTTATTGATCCAGGAATTAAACGTAGAGTTAAACCCTAACCATTTGACGTAGAGTTTATTTCCTTTTTGTTTCAACACTTTTTCCACAAGATAATGCTGAGGAAATGCTGTTTTCTGAAGTTCATGGAGATAAAATCTACCTTTTATGGGTTGATGGTTGAGGTCCTCGAGTAAATAGGTGACTGGACTGTCCAAGTAGACTCGACGAATTCGAAATAGTTCAGTCCCCCACTGAGGCGTGTAGCCCTTATTGAAGGCAGACTTAAATTTGCTCACACGAACAAAATCCCCAATGTTCAGTCGGTGACGTTTAGGATCAGCTGTTTTTATGGGGTTAAACAGTTTATCCAATCGCTGAATATTTTTAGTTACGAGACGTGGCTTGGTCCCAATCGTTCTATGTTTGGTGTCATTGTAACGTGATACTAGCTCAGGTAACATGTCCAACCAGCGATACGTGCCCTGAGCGGTAAACGCTTTCCACATATGGGTTTTCAATGTTCGGTTGAACCGCTCGACCACACTGGCTTTCAGATTGCTGTACGTGGTGTAATGGTGAATATCCTTAGATTTGAGAAAACTGGAGAAATCCTTGTTGAAAAATTCTTTCCCCTGGTCGGTTTGTAGCAGCTGAGGTTGACGTTTGGAGTGTTGAATAATATGTTGAAAGGCCTTGGTAACTAGTGGGCCAGACTTGCGACGCACAGGTTCAACAAAGGCCATTTTGGAATAGACATCAATGACGGTCAACATATAGCGTACACCGTCGTTAACGCCAGCATAGGGTATCATTTCAACCAAGTCAGCCTGCCAAAGTTCATCCACACCTCGTGAAATCACCTTGAGTCGCGGATAGTGACGCCTAGCTGGGCGATGCAACTCGTGAGCAATACCCATTTTAATGGGTGAGGGCTTAAACAATAATTTTGGCATTTCGAAGTTCTTGTTCAATTTCTTGAATTTCCCAATCGTGACCGGTATGGCCAGCTTGACGTGAAGCATGCAACAACTGTAGCCGCTGGACGAGCTTATTGGGATTGTGCCAGTAGGTAACATCCACAAGGGGTTTTAATGGTTTAAAAGTCACTCCCGAAGCGGACACTTTACGACGAGTACTTTGACTGGTGGGAAACATTTTTGCAATGATGGTTTTATATTTTTGAGATATATTGGCATTCACTTGTTGCGTGGGATCATACTGTCTTTTGTGAGCATGGGTATCCAATAAAATGGATTTATATTTGTCAAGGTCCTCTGACGTATAATCATGGGAAGAGGGGGTCCGAGAAAAGAGCAGCTTTAACAGTCCTGGCGTTAATTTATAGTTCATGTTTTTAATGACAGCTTTAGTACGAGCAAATTTAATGTATGAATCGCCAATTTTAAAACTATCATCCTCATAGCGAACACCATACGTGGTATCTGTGTTTCCAATAAATAGATCGGTGAAATAGGGTTCCAATGTTGATCCATAATATTTTATTAAAATGGTTTTCAGTTGAGCTTTATGTTGAGGGGTGGCCAAGAGTTGTGAAAACGGAGACGCTCTGGAAGGGCAAGGTGTTTCGACCATGGCCAAGGATTTCTTTTTTCTCAAAAACTCTGCAAGGGGTGCGGCCTTTTTTTGAGGCGTAAACACTTGTTCCTCCTCATCCTCAACTTCACTATCACTAGTCAAATCTTCCACATCCTCTTCCTCAGGGTCCTCGTGCAGCGTCTGCGTGGCTTGTGAAACGGTGGGTAGCGTTTCAGATGGCTTGAAAGAGGGTTTCAACATGGCTTTTAGTGGAGGTGCTAAATGTTGCTGAATAAACAAAGCATGATTGGCACGTGATTGTTTCAATTGACGAAACTTTTGGCGAATAGTATTTTTTGCTCTAATAATATGCTTTTTCAATTGACTCTCTGCTAACGCCATGGTGTCTTGACAAATGACTTGATGGGGAATGAGACAGGGCCTTAAATAGCAATAAAATGATCAAACCCTAAGCGATACCGTCCTTGGTTGAGTTCACTTTGTTTGTCAATCACTAAACAGGCATGACGTTGAGTGTTCCAGCACTTGGCACACAATTCTGTAAACATTTGAAAGGTCATATCCGGATTCACATGTTCATTATAAATGTGACGACTGTTCCTCTCGTCCTGACGAAATAAAACAATGACATTGGCATTGTCACGAATCAACTGTTTGGACATTTTAGAATACGTTTGCCCAAGATAGAAGCAATCGATATGTTTGTGTCGACCCATGCTGAAATAGCTTTGAATGATGCCTTGACGTTCAGTGGATACATCATCGAAAATCATGAGTGAATCAGGCTTTACCTCATCCGGTGAAATCACATTTTCTTGCATGGAAAATGTAAAATAACCCATATTCTCTTTTTGTAATCCAGACATGACTTGATCCAGAAACACGTAGAGGGGTTGGTAGAGAGATTTTGCAAAAATATAAATATTTTGAAAACGCAGACCATTGGGCGCTGTAATGAGCGTTAGCAAAAGATTAGTCTTTCCACAGCCGGAAGGCCCCACAATGATGCAGCGAATGGAAGATGGAAACAGTGAACCATGGCGTTGTTCACGTGATGTGGGACAGAGATGGGAAACCATGTCCCCCACGGGGAATGACTCTTGCTGCTTAATAATCTTCATTTCAACTAAGGCTTAGAAAGGCTAGCAGGCTGTCTATATACAGGACACCGAGCCTTGTCATAGAAACAGTAGACTGGTACTACAGGTTGACGATGGATGTCTTTGGACGTGCGTTGATGGCCAAAGCTAGGCCTGTCCCCATACATGATCCTAAACAGGAAACAGATCCTGCTAATAAACACTATGTGGATAGGTCAGTAGTGCCACGCACAAAACAGGGAGATTATGACTTTAAGGGAAAGCGGTTAACCCATGTAAAACATCCTCAAGTGTCTACAGATGTTACTACGAAAAAGTATGTGGATAACAAAGTGTATGAGTTTTATGACAAAGTGCCCCAGCTTATGGTGAATGGCTATAGCGCTAATCACCATCGGATTATTCACGTGGAAGACCCACAAGACGAAGACGATGTTTGTACCAAGCGTTACGTGACCCATGAAATGAAAAGGCTTTATAAATTTATCCCATCTGTGTTTTTAGTGTATCTGACAAATGAAAAACCTGTGAATGACAGAAACCATTTACCGCTAGTCCATGATCAGCACTTGACCTATGCGCTTGCTTCGGGTTTAAGCCACTATCGATTACACTATGATGGAACCATTCACATCAAATATGCCATACCTGATGAGAACCATTTACAAATAAAGATAAATGGTCATAGGATGTTGCTTCATAACCATGAAATGGTCAATGCAGGTGACGAATTATCCTTTTATCTCATGTTGACATGGGATGAAAAGCAAGCGGGAAAAACCATAAACGACTTCCCACTTTATGTGGAATTGGAATATACAGCCATGAAATAACCATCTGACGTTAGTTGTGATTTAAACTTTCTTGTGAAAGGTTGTGGGTCATTATCATCATGGTGAAACAAAGGTATGCAGTGAGAAAGACTAAAAAAAGGACTTTGTCCTTGGCAAAGCCAGGGCTTACAACATTCGAGGACAAGCCCTTGCGAAAGAAAAAAAGAAAAAATAATGTATTGACCATAAGGAAAGCCCTTCGAGCAGCACAGAGACAGGTTATTCCAAAACGTCGGCGACAGGTTTCAAACCAAGGGCGAGTGATTCCCGTTCCCAAACGAGCGGGATTTTTACCTGCATTATTTGCTGGTTTGGCTGCTCTGGGCTCACTTTTGGGCGGTGCCAGTGCAGTGGCGAAAACCATTAAAGCCGCGCAGCAGGGCAAGCAACAACTCAAAGAAAGTCAGCGACACAATGAAACGATGGAAGCGATTGCCATGGGGGCTAGAAATGCCAATTTAAAGCCAGCCTTTTATCAACAAGGATTTGGGATTTCACCATTTCGAAATATTAAAAAAAAAAAAATTTAACCTCAGCCATAGCGAGACATGCCCTGACACATCAACAAGTGGAAAGCTATGCTAAACAACTAAAGCTTTCTCATTTTCGAGGTGTGTTTATGCGAAACCAATTACCCCCACGACCCTGGAAACAGGAATGTGCTGTTGTCAATTTGGATGATCACCGAGGACCAGGAACGCATTATGTAGCTTATGTCAAAGAGGGATCCACGGTATGGTACTTTGACAGTTTTGGGAATTTGCCCCCGCCCATGGAACTAGTGACCTATTTTGGAAACAGGATCAAGATATATTATAATGTGAAACGTGAGCAAACGTTTAACAGCCAACAGTGTGGACGTTTGTGTTTAATTTTTTTATATAAGACGCAGCATAAGCAAAAACGCCACCAGTATGTCGGTAGAAAGTAAAACGTTTACAGTGCATGGACGTGGACCTGAAGTCAGCCTAGACTTTTACCCGCCTATCGAATTGAGTGAAAAACCCTATGGTTTAGGACTTGTTTCTCTTGAAACGTACAATCGAATATACAACATACGTGAAAATGTGAACAACAAGTTTTACTATGATGATTCTGTGCTCACCCTGAACTCTGGTGGATACACGATCGATGATATTTATGAACACATTTATGTGGTGTTGATCAATCAGTATGGTTTAAAGTCATTTCTCGACGGAACGCACAAGTTTGAACTTGTAGGCAATACTAACACTCATCGCTGCAGTATTTTCTCTACCTTCAACATTGACTTTAAAACACACCCCGATTCCATTGGCCCATTACTCGGATTTAAACCACGTGTGTTGGAGCCCAACAAAAAACATGAATCGGACCATGAAGTGAAATTCATTGAGGACCATCATGTGTCGGCGACGTGTAATATTATTAGCCAAGTGTACACCAATCAAGAACCATCGCATTCGCTTTATGACTTTATTGTGACATCGCCCAATGGGTATATTATTCGTGAAAACCCTCCAGTGGTGCTTTTTCATGTTGTGGCTGTTGATAGTATTAGTAATATAACATTAAGACTGATCAATAGAGATCAACAACTCATTGATCTAGATTCTACCACACCAGTGACTTACAAGTTGGTGCTAAAGCCACTATGAAGTTTGTGTATAAAGCAACAACACCGTCTAGGAATGGTGTTAGTTGTTTGCCACGTGAATACACGTTAACATCTCAAGGCAAGCAGATTTTACAGCATTTGGGTTACCACGTCAACCCTTATAATGAATTCTATCCTAGAGATAGCGAACCACATCGAGGAGCAACCAGGAGTGGTAAGAATTGATCTCCATTCCTATCAAGCTCAAACACCTGGACTCAATAACAATGATGAAATTCAATTTGTTATCAACAACCAAGATATTTACACCCTACCGCATGAAAGTGTTATTCAGATTGAAGGTCGGCTCACCAAAGCCGATGGCTCTACACCCACTACATCCAAGTTGGCCAACCATGGTTTAGCCTTTCTGTTTTCTGAAGTACGTTATGTCATTAACGATATCGTGGTGGATAGCACTCGAAATGTGGGTATTTCCAGTGTCATGAAACTATACCCCTCTTATAGTGAGGAAGAAGGTAAAACACTTTGCATGGCAGCTTGGTGCCCTGACTCGACCAATGACTGGATGGTACACACCGATGGGACCTTTACTGGATATTTACCTCTTAAACTGGTTCTAGGCTTTGCCGAAGATCACCAACGCATTGTGGTTAACGCAAGGCAAGTGCTTTATCTAGTGAGAGACAGGAGTAATAACAATGCACTCAAGGGGGCCGACAATGCCCCCATCGATTCAAAAATTCAACTACAACGCTTGCTATGGAAAGTGCCTCATGTGACCCTTAACGATAGCAAAAAACTGGACATACTCAAAATGGTAAAGAGAGATATGCCTCTACCCATGGAATTTAGAAGCTGGGCACTCCATGAGTATCCGCTATTGCCCACCACCAACACACACAGTTGGTCTGTAAAAACAGCTCGCTATACAGAGAGACCTCTCTACCTGATCGTGGGTTTTCAAACGAATCGCAAGTATCAACAAACCAAAGATGCCACGCAATTTGATCACCTGCAATTGAGAAATGCACGTCTTTTCCTCAACGGAGCTGTGTTTCCCTATGAAGGACTGGATTTGGATTTTTCAAAAAATAAGTTTGGCCCCCTGTACGACTTGTTTTCTAAATTTCGATGGTCGTATTATCAAAAAGAGAACGGTCCCATGCTACTACCCCAAGCGTTTAAGGCAAGAGCACCACTGATTGTTTTTGACTGTTCTTACCTGGAAGAGTCTGTCAAGCCATCCAATATCGACATTCGACTAGATTTTGAAACGCATGACAATGTACCAGCCAATACGACAGCCTACTGTCTGATTATTCATCACAAACAAGTCAACTATTATCCACTGTCCAACCAAGTGACGAGTGTATAAATAACAGCTCAACCCACGTTAAGTCGCTCAGTCATGTCTTGCTTTAAAGCCTCAAGAGACGTTACATCCATGAATTTAAACTCTGAGGAACAACGTTTCAAGACTTTTGCCACATGGCCAGTGCCTTTCATAAACCCTCAAGCCTTGGCGGCTGCTGGATTCTACTATTTAAAAACAAGAGATGAAGTGAAATGTGCCTTTTGTCCCATCATCATAGACCAATGGCAGGAGGGCGATGAACCCATGCAGGAACATCAGCGCTGGTCACCCACCTGCCCCTACCTGTGCAGAATGAAAGTGGGAAATATACCCTGTCATTCAAGCTATCCCTCACTTGTGTCTCTGGGTGATGAAAAAAATACAAGTTATGATACATGTGGGCCGTATGGTATCCATGGTGCTTCGGTGAGCAGATCACCATCAAAAACGCCTAGTTTAGAGACATTGGGACATCATCGGTGTTATGGACGTTACAAACACAAGAGACTATTTTGTTGTATCAGTTGCTATCGTCCTTATCCTAAAATGAGAAAAGCCTGTAAGACGTGTTATGATAATAAAATGATGTAATTCTTAAATTCTTATTTTTGCATGTCCCCCTGTCCTACCCTAACCTTCTTTTTTGAAACTAGCATGGCAGGTAAGTCCATGCCATGATCACACGTGATCGTCAGTCAGTCGTCAGTTGAACTTGGTCCAGGCAAGCGTCAACATGTTGCGCACACTCATTGTGGATTGCCAAGGGTTTAAAATTGGTGACAACAAATTTATATTTAAACAAGTGGCCATAATCGATTGTACCACGTTTTGGATATCGCAAGCTACGCATTTGCTATTTAAACCACCCCATGCTTTTGATTTGTTGTGTGAAAAAGACCGTAAACAAACCCAGTGGATTGAAAATCATAGGCAACTAGACTGGAATCAGGGAACCATTTCCTATAAATATTTGGACGTGGTCATGAAAGCACACTTGTCCTCGGCCAATGTGGTATTTGTGAAAGGTAATGAAAAACATCAATGGTTGCAACCATTTTTGGCGTCTTACTGTCAATGTATCGACCTCATGGAGTTGGGCTGCCCCTCCCTGCAAACGCTCATGGATACTTGTTCCTGTGGCAACATTACCCATACAGCCCTATCGCATGCGTGGCATCTCTTTCATTGGTTAACCACTCATGCCTGCTGGGAGTTGTTGAACAAAATTATAACTCAAGATTTACCTGTGAATGACGTCAGTGAGATTTCTACTAGCGACGTGTAAACATCTACAGCACGTGATACCATGGAGAAAGGCAATGCTACGGACAAAGCCATCGGCAAGTTCTTTGTGTGCAAAAAGAAACTAGACAGTTTTACCAAAGAGGAACTCTTGGCACTGCCCAAGTCGTTCATTTATTATGTGGCCGCCAACGCGGTCAAAGAAATCTGGCAACATGTACCAAAATCATGGACTCAAGACCCTGTGTTGAGTGAATTGCAACCCTGTACGGATTACGATCACCATAAGCAAGTGGCCATGGCAAAAATACCGTCTATGCGTCAGTGTGCGACTTGCCAGCTAGTGAAACTGTATCACGGTCATAAAAGTCCGTGTAAAGACTTTGTTGAATCATTCCACGAGTGTCATGGCGAGAAAAAGCAACAACAACAACAACAAACACAAACATCGTCCACAGAGGAGGAGGAAGACCAAACCTTTTTACCATCGATGGAAAAGGATATGCCAGACCTGTACTGGCAATGGCGTCATTGACAAAGTGATTCAATACTTACCTTACGAAATCCATCTTCCAGGTTATCGTTTTTGCGGCCCTGGAACTCGTCTCGAAAAACGTTTACAACGTGGTGATGTACCCATTAATCTTTTGGATCAAGCATGCAAGGAACATGACCTTTCTTATCGCCATAGTCATTCTGGTTTAAGACATGTGGCAGATAAATTGTTATTGAAGAAAGCTAAACAACGTTTCACATCCAGTGATGCCTCAGTAGGTGAAAGGATGGCAGCCCTAATTGTCATGAGTGCTATGAAAGGAAAGTTGATGATGCATGGACATAAACATTGAGGAGTGAGGAATTGGGATTTGTTTGTATTCTATTTTTCTTTTGTCAATTCACTATGACTATGAAATAAAAACAAAAGTTTTCCAGAGCACGATGTTTTGTTATTTTTAATTTTAAGAAATCGTGATGTTGATGGCTGATTTTTTCATTTTACACATTTCACACATGATGAATTCCACACACTGTCATTTATCATTTTGCAATTTACAGTTTTTGAAAACGTTCGTTTCAAGTTTAACGTTTTTGATGATATGGATTTTTCCATTTTGCTGATGACACATTTTAAACAATGTCCGTTTGAAGTTTTTGAATTTTCAAATTTCACACATGGCCATTTCCAGTTTTTAAAAATGTCCGTTTTAAGTTTTGCTGTTTTGGTGATATGGAAACATGGAATTTCCATTTTGCTGTTTTCATATTTTTTCCATTTGGTGTATGTCGAAAGTTGAGATTTGACAATGATGTTGATGCGAGTGCTTGACCTTGATAATACTGCAATGTGTTGATGTGTGTTTGGAGAAACGTCGAGGTCTACGACTACTGCAGGTAAGACTGTTTTTACAAAAATAATGTCTTTTGACTGTCACATTTCAATGAAAAAACGAAACTATTTAAAACAAAATGAATATATAAGTGACCATTTACCCCCACCCCACCCACCCACTCTACCTCATCGTGTTTGCTCTGGTCAATCATACACACCAGTTTTCTCTCTCCACTCATACATTCACACCTGTCTTTGGGAACAAACACAACCACTTTATTTATTCCCAAAAGCACATTCTCGACATGCACACTCATTCCAAAAGAACTTTTTAGTTTATCATTTACATTACGAAAAATAATTAAATACTAGTTATTAAAGTTACTAAAAATCTTACTTATTTCATATTTACAAAAAAACTCAACTTTGTACAGCGTTAAAAGAATCACACTATTTACCAATCAAAAAAATTTTAAAAAATAAGGTTGCACACAACTTTTTAAAGAGCAAAAGGTCCAAGTGAATTGTCACTATTTACAAAATCTACTATTTACAATGACAGAAACCAATATTTACAAAATTCTAAATCTACAAGTTACAAAAAGCCATGCCCCATAAACGATTAAACAGTGAAATCACACCTCCTCCTCGTTGCGATCATAACCCCAGGGCAGGCTAGTGAGCAGGTCATCAGCCCACACACGCTTGTTATCCATGGAGGCGAGGGTGCGTTTTCTCTGTTCCACAAGATACAAATGATGGTTGCTGGATTGTATCCTGCACTGTGTATGAGACATAGCTTTGCCAGTGCGTAAAACCGCTAAGTAATCGTCTACACGTAGCGATTTTACCACTGCCCTACCTACACCTTTTGCTCTCTTGGCTTCCTTACAGTCGAGTGTGCGGTAAGCATACATTTTTGAAGCCAAACCTACGAATTCCGTCATAATGGAATCACCGCATTCATCTTTTAAAACGCCCATTTCCTTCTTGTTCTTTATGGGCAGCTGAAACACGTTGTCAGCACTATAGCAAGAGGTGTCGAACCAGTCACTATGTTGCCTCATGACGTCATAGGGGTTGCAGTGGCGAATGTGGTAAATGAATGAGTCCGTGTCCATATACAAAAGAGAGACGTCCTCAAAATGGCGTTTCGCAAACTCATAGTGGAATCGATACATGACCGATTTAGAAAAGTCTAAAATGACTTGACCCAAGTAAATGGGCTTATCCATGGTCACGCTGGTCTTACTCATTTCAATAGTAGCCAAATCCTCATCGATAATTTTGATCGATTTGAAATTTGGCTTGGCAATGTACCTCCGGGCACCCCACCGCCCCTCCCAGACATTTACCAATTTAATGTCACGGTATTTGCGGACATTCTCCATGGACTTGCCATAGATGCAGTTGTTCATTAATTTAAAAAAATTAATTTCAAACTGCTGTGTTGCCATTTGTCGGTGCTCTGTGTTGAGTCGCATGTACGGCTCAAGCCATGCTTTTTGAGCAAAAGAAATACCCCTGTGGATTTTCTTCAACACCAAGCCTTGGGCGAGGCATTGCACCAACATTTGGATATGTACCACATACCGATTTTTGTTGTAAAGTGTGCCCATGAGTTTTTCAATTTTCACTTTACTGTCAGGGGGAACCATTTGCTCAAGGCAGAATGGGAAATCGGCATGTTCATCATACAAGGATGAGGGATATTCAATATCCACTTCTAGCACATATCCACGGCCTGTTTCTTGGCTAGCCATGTTCACATCAAATTCTGACACTTGTTTCTCTGTCAGCCAAGCAAACTTCCCATAGGGCAAAGGCTGACTCATGGCGTAACCGTACAAATTATTCACGTCATAGTACATTAAGTACGATTCTGGTTTGTCTGGTGAATAATCAGGCATGTAGACATTGTTCGCTTCAGCATGGCGTTGGTTAAGCGACACAAAGCCGCCACGAATGCCCTTTTCAAAAAATAGAACCATGTCTACGTCAGTGAGTAAATCCAATTCCACTTGAGTGTATTTCAAAGCGGCATCAAACGAGAGTCCAGGACTCGTGTAATAGTGAGCCGGGTCAAGACCGTAAATGTGTTGACACAAGTTACGGAATTTTTCAAACACATCAGTGAGCAGCAATACATCCAGTTTTAGGTAATGCAAAGCATATTCACTTAGCGTCTTGATGCCAAACACTCGCCAAACTTGACATGCATGTGCATAGTCTTCATCGGAAACGGTACTGCGTGTTAGTTTCGAGTAAAATTTCTCTTGTGGAGGGAGTTTTCTTTGCTTTAACACGTCCCAGCTGTTGCAGAAATCATACGGGAATATACCTTTCCGAATGCACAATTGAAATTGCTTAGGATCATTAAAATGCATTCTAGTATTTTTTAATTCCTCCTCATTCAAGCCATTCACAAGGCTGTCTAGCGAGGATGCCATAAACTTAAAGGAATCCAAAAATCGAATGCTAAAGTCGCCCAACCACCATGCCAGGGCCGTAAAACGCTCATGGTTTTGGGGAATAATGGTAAACGAGCCCTTGTTGACATGGCCCAATTCACGAATCAAAAACTGAATGTCATAATTCGCCAGATTGTGGAAAAAGACAGCGATGAAACGAGGAGCTGGAAAGTTTAAGTTGCATTTACTATGCGCAGCTCCACGAAACTCCCCTGTAAAATGCGAGTGGTCTCTGACTTTTTCCTCTCCACTTAAAATAGGCTTTTCGCAGATATGGCATGTCATGGCATGCTCATACTGCTGCTGTTGTTCTGGAGATAGGCTCATGGGTACTGGGTGGTCCAGTAATTCCTGTACATGGTCGGCCAACTTGACAAGTTCATCCAAGAACCATTTAGCACAATCTGGCCCCTCGCGGTATTTGTAAACGGATTGTGTGGGGTCATAGGCACACACCACATTAAATCCTATGGCAAAGGGTTCATGTTTTTGAATGGGTGTGGTTGAGCTGATGGTGGGATCTGGTTCACATCCCGCCATGGGTGTGGTGAGTGCTTCGAAATCTGCATACACCACATAGGGGACAGTGTCACGCTTGTGAATGTCCTTAAACTTTAACACAGCCTTGTCCCCTTGTGGCAATATCAATCTCACCGCTTCCTGAGTAACACAATCTACCCTATGACGTTCCAAAAGCGTAGGGGTTTTAAAATATTGCAAGCATCGATCACAAATATGTTTTGGACGCTTGTCCTTTGACATTTGACTGCTTAGCAATCTACTCAGGCTTTTAATGAGGCAATAGTGATTCACTTCTCCTACAGATAAATATAAAAGATGAATGTGATGTCGTTTCGGTTCTTTTGTGGCATAAAGAGGACCCACAATCTCATCACCGTCAAGGCCATACACCATGAACGAAAAGTCCTGGTTGTCTCGTTCAAACCTATGGATCTCGGTTAAGTCCATAGGGAACGTCACTCGAGTTAAATTTAAAGTATGTTTCAATTCAACAAACTTGGCCTTGTACATTCCTGGTCTGTTAACATGACGATCTTGAGCTGGCTGCAAGTACGCAGCCACAGCCCACAGAAAGCAATCATTGTCATGGTTCTCAATATTCACCACAGCCTTTTTCGAAGCTATTGCTAGAGGTGTTTTAATATAGCTAGACCCAGCATTCAACGGGTTGAAATGACAAATGTTGATTTGTAAATAATGAATTTTGTCTAAGGCTAGACCACTCGGTCCTTGTTGCAGTTTATCAAATTTTGACAGCAAGGCATTCACCACGTGGGTTTCATACCACTGTTCCAAATTATGGGCTATGAATAGCTCTTGCATTTTACTGCAAATATAGAATGTCTCTTTATGCTCTACATCCTTCTTTTTATATACGAAATCGCACACTAGTTCTGTATTCACCTTTAAAGCCGTATGCAACCTTTGCGCTGTACAAATTTCAATTTTAAAAATTTCAAAACAAGATTCTAAAAATTCTTTGGGAATCGAACTTTTTCTAACATTCACTATGCGGCCAGAGCACACACGCGATTTGAAACAACTGTTTAGGGTTTCCCAAGTTAACGTATCCGCAGCAGTAAAAGACATTATTTTGAAAGAACACACTCACCTGAGTTTAGAAATGTAGACTGTCTGACAATAATCCAAAAAACACACACGTTCCTGGTTATTCACAGAGGTCAAGCGTTTTCCAACACTCTAAAAAGAAATAAAATAAACCACCATAAGTATATCCATTCCATATAGTTTATGCATTTCATAAACAAAACAAAATCAAACAGGTTATATATTTAAAAAAACAAATCTCACCTTGACGTGTAATGCTTTTCTATATTCCCGTCTCGTGGGCTAGTATGGAAATGGTTTTCTTTTCTAGTTGTCTGTCTTTCTCTTTCTTTAATATATTTCCCACAGACACACGACAGGTAGGCTATACACGTTATCTGCAAACAAATAAATAAATAAAATCATTAATTATCTAATCAATAAATAATTACATGTATTTATATAAAATCAATAAATATATAAATGAATAAATATATACCTACCCCACAACAAGGTTAAGTATTTTCCACCAACACCAAAACTGATAAACGCAGTGTGTTCAAAGGTAGTCACCTAAGTGAGCGTGGAAATGATAACGACATGTCTTTATATATGCTACATTGCATGTATAATCATTTTTTCCTACGCTTTGAACATTCTGTTATCGGTCACGTGGACAGCTAACGTCCCAGGCGAACACCTGTGGCGAATCAAATTTCACATGAACTTGCATTTTGTCACGTACGAAGCAAAACAGGATGTCACTTGTTAACAGTTATCGCGCACGTGGACAGCTAACGTCTCAGACGAACACCTGCGGTAGATCAAATGTCACATGGACTTGCATTTTGTCACGTACGAAGCAAAACAGGATGTCACTGGTTTAGCGTGCCTGTGGTTTCACATGTGTGCACGCCTTTCGCACTTCCCTGCCACCACGATGGTCAGATTATTTCACCTTCAAGCGTCACTTGTTGTCAAGTCAGATCAACGCCTTCCAATAAGCTCAATTGATATTCACCTCCTGTAAGTTTGTTTTCTCTACTCGCTTCGACCAACATAGAACCTAGTTCTCATCACCGTTTACACGTTAAAGGTAAAATGTGTGAAAAAAAACGCACCCTCGCTCTGTCATAAACCGACCCGTCGAAATAGCGATTGATCTATTGAACACAGCCACCGTGGTCAGCGACACACACACACACACACACACCCAGCCGTATCGTCTCTCTCAACCACCACGCTTTATAAACATTATAAACAGGTAAAGAAAAAGAAAACGTTTTTTCAACATGTATGGCGTTAGACCCATGTGAATTATTTTTTGAAAAAAAATATCTACCACATTTGAAAGGGGGCGTTAGCCCGAGTCCTAGGACACCTCGTACACGTCTCTAGCGTTATTGGTTCGTGACATATCGGCAAAAATCATAAAAAACACGTGTTAACCCCAAAATCGCGTTTCCCAATTTTTTTAAAATTACAACGAGTGGTCCATAGCAAAGAGGACGTCTTCCCGAATCCTTGGACCCATCGTACATGCCTCTAGCGTTATTGCTTCGTGAGATATCGGCAAAATCACAAAAACACGTGTTTACCCCAAAATCGAGTTTCCCAAATTTTTTAAAATTACAACGAGTAGTCCATAGCAGAGAGGACGTTACCCCGAGTCCTTGGACCCATCGTACATGCCTCTAGCGTTATTGGTTCGTGAGATATAGCAAAAAGTCTAAAATCACGTTTTTACCCCCAAAATCGCGTTTCCCAATTTTTTTAAAATTACAATGAGTAGTCCATAGCAAAGAGGACGTCAGCCCGAGTACTTGGACCCGTCGAACACACCTCTAGCATGATTGGTTCACGAGATATCGGCAAAATCACAAAAACACGTGTTTACCCCAAAATCGAGTTTCCAATTTTATTAAAAATTATAACGAGTGGTCCATAGCAGAGAGGACGTCACCCCGAGTCCTTGGACCTGTCGAACATGCCTATAGCATGATTGGTTCGCGAGATATAGCAAAAAGTCTAAAATCACGTTTTTACCCCAAAAAGACTGTGTTTCCAGATTTTCACCTTTTCGACACCGACATTCCCGTAAAGAGCACGACGAGACGAAAAAAACGAATCCAAGCACGCCCTCCTAGCATAGCTCCTTCCATTCCAAGGTCGCAGGGGCTCACCACTTGCTTTTATAAGCAGCTCTGTCCTTACCACACTACTGCAGGTTTTCATTCTAGAGACTTTAAATTTATTTTGGGGGTAGAGGGGGTAGGGACCATTGATTTACGTTAAACAATTTTTTTTGTAGAGTTCCTAGTTTCCAAAATATAGGATTTTCAAAATTCGAGTGTTTTCAAAAAAATATAAAAAATAAAAATTTTTTATTACAAAAAATAAAGGTCATAAAGACTGTTCGTTTGAGCCATGGCACAACGTTCTATCCTGTTTGGTTTTCAAACTATCGCCTATTTTCGAAAACAAAAATTTTCAAAAAAATTTTGAAAAATATAATGAGTGGTCCATAGCAAAGAGGACGTCAGCCCGAGTCCAACAATACCTCATTTGTCAAAATCGGACCATGCGTTCAAGAGATATTTAACATGGCTGAGGCTTAGTAGTAGAGCAAGGGGGGTTTTGAAGTGGGGCAGAAACCGCCTTACTCCACTACTGGCGTGCTTGTAGTGCCTACAACCACAGATTACCTACCTACAACTCTGGTACACGTTGTTGGACATTCTCGCTTGCAGTGCTTGTAGCGGCGGGACCACAAACTACCGTGCTGTAATGGCGGAGTCCTCACACTAGGTCCTTCTATTCGTCATGGTTAAACGTTAAATATACTAAAAGGCGACTGCCACTGTAAATCCGCTCTCCGATACCTAAAGTGAGTAGGGACCTGGGCAAAGCTAACGGGAAACGCAGCTGGAACTTGCCTACTATGGAGAAGGGTGATGGTCTGGCAAGACAAAGAATAACATATTTATTGTGTATCTGTTCAAAGGAGTTTGTTTTTAAACAAGTAATTTCAAAAATGCCAATAATTTGAATCGGTTTCGATATTTTTTGTTTTCGAAATTGTAGAATTCCTAAAGGGCGACCAAATGCTTCCAAGAAGGATAGGGATAAAACAATTATACATTTGGGAATAATTTTGGTAAGTGTACCAATAGTTGTATTCAGAAATGGCTAAGCTTTTACCCAGCAAGGAGCCGACTAAAAGTTTAGACAATGAGAAAAACTTATATTTTGAAAAACCAACCATAAGTGTTGGAGAGAATCTCCACAAGCAGGAAGCTGGCGTAGCGAGCTATGCTTGCCTTACTGGCCAGTTAGAATTAGCTATTAAAGCTGAGAGACTTTACCAAGTTACCAACTAAGAGTTCTTGCTCAAATGCAACGAATGGTGAAAACCCTATCAATAGATTTATTTTCATTAAGTGGGAAGAGTCAAGGAAGACAGGATCTTGCCTAACCGTTATGTTAGAGAAATTATAAAGCAAAAAAGAACTCTTGAATTTATTTAACAATGCAAAAGAGTGTAATGAATTTAACAAATATATAATTTCAATTTTGTTAACAATTTGGGGTCGCAGACCTCCGAAAACATTTAAAGCTTGTGCCAGGCAATTAACAATTCTTTTGGTTTCAAACCTTTTATATGTTTTAAAATCTTCGCAAGATTTTGAAATGGCGAATATAAAATGAAAAATTTAAAGATAATTGAAGTGATTAAAGTTAGACAATAAATCGAGTACAAGGTGTGTACTTTAAGGAATTTCTAAGTAAATATCCTAGAAAGAGTAACAACTTCGAAAGTAATATAAACAAAAAGCAGGAAGAATAAAATAGAAGTTTCTATAACTTCTTATATTTATACTGAATTACTTGTAAAGATTATGCAAATAGGGCAGGTCACTTATTGTGAAACCTGAAGAGAACAATCGAAAGGAAGTTTCTAGAACTCCTATGTTTAAGTAGGGATCACGAGACAAATGGGGCAAGTTTCCCTTTCGTGAAACCTAGAAATAACTCACTTATGAGTTGAAAGAATTGGATTCCCTCATTAGAAGGGAGAAACAATATAATTTAAGGCGTGTACTAGACACGAAGTTTTACAGAAATTAATTCGTTGTAAGTGGAACAAGTAAGGGAGGGCACTTATTGAGACACCTCATTGGAAAA
Organism: Meconema thalassinum; assembly: GCA_946902985.2. Lineage (NCBI taxonomy): Eukaryota > Metazoa > Arthropoda > Insecta > Orthoptera > Tettigoniidae > Meconema > Meconema thalassinum. The sequence goes on from OX336397.1 coordinate 281,323,034, forward strand.
GACCTAAAATAACAATTTTATTATTATGGTTTGTTAGTGAGAGGTTTGGGAAAGATCAAATGGGATTGAGGATAAGTGTTCATGGCCGTATTTATAATAATCGGACGAACGCGACGCGGATGAAATGTTGAACAAACACTGTTTTTCACTATAGTCTGTTGAAATAGATGAAAAGTTCACTGTAGTAGCACAAAAGTTTATGGCAAAGAAAGTTATTGCAATGATGGAAAATAACTAGTTACACTAGATAGGCGAGAGTCTATTGCTTGAGAAAGTTGTAGATTACAGTTGAATGCGCCAGAGAAAATCCTAACGGAGGAAGAAAAATTAGCTATTGATCAGTAATTCATAAGGAAGATTCCTTAGTTTGAAAAAGTATTCCCACATGTGAGTGTAAAATACATGACAGTATAACTGGTAGAGTGCAGATTCTGGAAGGTTCCAGAGCAATCCTGACTGAAGAATAGGGCAAAAGTTAGTCCAGCGGTGGAACGAGCTAAGTATTTTATAGACGGTGGGTAATTCAATGGTATCCCACGTTGTGAGAAGATCTCTCATTTAATAAGCATAAGAAATGCTGCTTCATATTAAGATTGGCTTAGACAAACAAAAGCCCAACATAGAAAATCCCGCGAAGGATGATTATTGCCCCAAATATAGTAATCTCACACTGCCTATAAAATGATCATTAAAAGCATGTAGCTATTTAAAATCCATTAAAATAAGTTGAAGAACGTAGAAGTAGTACTTAGCTTTGCTTCATGGCGAAGGCGATGATCCCTTTGACGGTTGATACTAAAATTTCAACATGGCGTAGAATTAAAAGATTGCCTCTTGAGTTGAGGAGGCGAGCTCTAGTTGAGCTTCAACTGACTGAGTCGACTGCCGGCGTACAAGTGAGACACGCTCAGCGAAGCACGGATGGACCAGGGAAGGGAAAAGAGTGGGGGTAGGAGACAAAAGGAATACATATAAGAATAACCAACATTGAAACGTTAATTTCTCTTGATGAAATGGTCTTCAAAGAGTTGATAGCAGGCAACACTAGCGCAGCCTGGAGGGTGAAAAGTAGACGAAGTTCTCTTGATCACGGAAATGATAGCTGGCGATGGCGACGAGATCTGGTGGCCAGATTGATAAAGAAGTCCTCTTGTACAGGGAAGGATTGAGGAACTTCAGAGATTCGCTGCTAGATGACGCTAGGTGGGTCATGGAAGATATATATCTAGAACAGACTCACATGTAACATGAGAACCATAAACAGGAAGGAGAAATTAGAAGATCACTGTTGGTGTTTGAGAAAAAGGAAGGAATGAACTATAGCAAAGAGAAGTAAAAGCTTACTCTATCTTACCGTGTATTCCAAAGAATACACCAGTCATCATGCCTTTCTAACATGTGTAGCATGCGTCATTTGAAATAATATAAAGTCTAGTCTTTCAGACTGACTGTAACTTTTTTGCTCAAGGAATTCCTACCAAGTACACACGTTTATGCAGAAGTACCAGAAACAAGAAAACTGAAGGAGAAAGGATAGATAATGGATATTTTTGGAAGAGATGCCATGTTAAATAGAAAATGGACCAACGCCAATCAAACGCAAAGGCACTCAATCGTAGGGCTCGCGATTCATGGTTTCCACCATAAAATGTGTGCAATTACGAAATATCACCAAGCAGATGGCCAATGCGTGTGTAAAATATGTGGCGAAAGGTGTGAACTTGATCACTTCAAGAAATGTAAAAGCTGGACACGGTCTCTTAATGACCTTATAAATGGAAGCAAATGAACAGTACAATTTTATTGTGATCTAATGTAAATTATTTTATTTTATTTTTTATTTAGTCAATTTACCCTCTAGGGTGGTGGTTCCCGCGGACTCAGCGAGGGAACTCACCACTACCGCCTCCATGGGCAGTGTCTTGGAACTTGGAACATCTGGTCGGGATGGATACAACTGGGTAGGAGTGATCAGCACTTCGCCCAGGCGGCCTCACCTGCAAAGCGAACAGGGGCCTCATGAGGGATGGGAAGGGATGGAAGATTGGGATGGATTGGCTAGGAAGAGGGAAGGAGGCGGCCGTGGCCTGACAGTAGGTACTGAGCCAGTATTTTGCTGTATACTTGAACCCTGATACGACAGCGAGACGTATTTTGAAATTATTGTTTGGCATTAATTTGGCTGCAGGCTTGTGGAGCAATACACTCGTCATTCACTTAGGAGATAGATAGGCAATCCCGCCATGCTCTTGATCACGTGAACAGGACATGCTCACTAACTTATTTCTGCAACTGTCTGATGCATTTATAAGATGATAATCGAGAGAGTTCGATTGTCAACCTCGATACAAGGAGAGATGTATCATGGGTAGACTGCCAGATGTGGCGTGTCTGCGAGCAGTTCTGAAATCACAGACACTTGAGTTTTGTGACACACGGAGTGAACGTGCTATCGTCTCTGTAAGAAAAGTTTCGTTAAACACGCAGTCGTACGAGTGTACTCTAATCACGGGGCGGAGCGAACAGGCGGATTGCTTCATAGCAACATGCGGTTGTTCGTATTTCTGGCGTGTTTGGCATAACCCAGAAAATAGATATATGCGAGTGAGCTTAGTTATTGCATGGACTTGTCAGTACAAACTCCACGATGAGGAAATCTACTACACATATGGTTGAAATGCAGGAAAGCATTAGTATTATCAAGAACAATACGACTGGAATTTATTGTGAGAATCTAGCTGCTGTAGCAATGTTGGGCTAAGCAGATAGTACAGGAATGCAATGCAGAGGCAGGATTGATCATTTGGAATGACAACCTTATAAATACTACAATGAAGAAAAAGAAACGATTGTAGGCGTTCGTTCTGATCCTGTGGTTTTGAAGTACATGAGAATGAAGAAACAACTCCAAATGAACGAAACTACTTTACTGATAACGTCGAGGGAGCCTTGTACAAGTAATATGTAGGAACTCCGTTTCGTAGACAGTGGTTTTCGAGTTAGGAGGAAGTTGGTTCGACGACTTACAGCTCCAGCCATGGACTACTCAGGGATGAGGGTCCAGTTCCTGAAAGGAATGTATATTCCTTTACTTTCTTCAATCTCAACCAGAACATCGCCCAAGGTAGCTGGAAAACTTTTCTTTCTTGTAGACAGTAGACTTTGTCACTTTTAGTTCGTCCCTTTTCACCAATATTTTATTAAATAGTATGAAATTCATTCGAAGACTAGATTTGGTTCCTTGTATCATTTAGGTCGGAGAGTGCAATTTATTTTGTAGATAACAGTAAACGTAATGCTATTTAGAGCATTACTTGTGTTGTTTTTTTTTTGAAAATTTTGGAAATAAAACCAAGCATTGAATTTTGTTGGGAAGACATCTGCAGCATAATTAGGACCAAGACGACGATATTTTTGTATAAGAATAGCGATTAGGAAGAAGATGGCCACACACACGTGCACTTGAACTATTCCAAAAATATATCAGTGATACTCTTCGTTTGGACTTATGACATTCTAGTAGACATTTCTTTCTTTTAGAAATGATAGTTCATTTTCATCATTATTTTCCATGGGTATGGAATCGTAGAAATCGTCCAGCGAGAACAATTGTGAATTGATTGTCGAGGCATTTGTAGCCTACTTTCATATTTCTTTTAGATTAGAGTTTTTTTTAAACTGAAACTTTAGTTCGTTCAGTCTTCAGCTTGTGTTATTTTAATTCGTTTTTGGTAGGCTCTTGGCTAGATCATCGTTTGATTTAATGGTTTGCGTGTATCTATTGATACGATAATAGACTCCTTTCCATGGTGTAAATCTCACGTGTTTTCTTCTGAGTAGTTAAGCCGTTTTTCGAGTTTGGATAGGCGAAACTGAACCGACTATTTTACTAGTGTCTATCTACGATTTTTTTATATATAAGTTATTATGGAAATAATTATACATATATATATATAGGAATAGTGAACTAAATTAACAGTTCAAACAAGTATAACAGAATTTGTCATAGACTTAAATGACGATAAATTATGGAAGTAGATAATACAACTTATCTAATAAATTGTTGCAACTTGTTGAGTGAAGTTGGGAAAGAGGTACTCTGTGACACTTCTATATTCGTCTACGATAAGGCGTGATATCTTCAGAGTAATTATTGAAAGGTTTTGAGTTTAATTACGTTTGGGAAAAATTCTTGACAGCTTTGGAAAGCTGAATTAATGTATTGCAATTTAATGAATACGAATTTATTGTGCTAATGAAGCGAATATTTGACATCATTGGATGGTCAACATTAATATTGTATAATGTACTCGAAGTCTTATGTGAAGACATTAACGTAGTCATTTCGTTTTGTAAGAGTGAAATTAGCTTTTGAGCTATCACTAATTTGAATAGGAAGTTGTTGTGAACGTGAATTGGAATCACGAATGTTTCTCTTAAATGCCAGTATTAATTCAAGTAACCCTACGTTTTTATTCTTGCCTATTAAGATTTGCCGGAGATGGATTGCTTATATCGTGACACACATATTTAAGTGACACAGCCACTTTTCGAATAACTTTAATTAATTCATGCAATATAATACATTTGATATTTCAGTGATTTTAACAAAAATATACTGCATTCATTGAAGCATCTGGATGGTTAATAAACTATTTTCTAACTTGTAACACTATTCGATTATCTTAATTGATTGTTGAATGCAACAAATTAAGAGAATTATAACCTTGAGATATACTTGTCGAATTAAATGGAAATGGGCAGCGATAATAACAAAATCCTAACTAAGGATATAATCTGTATATAAAATGTAAGATATGTATAAATTTTTAATAAGGGTATAGCATCAGTGCATGATTTAATATTGTATTTTTCATGTAATGTGTTCAATGAATGAGATATTTAAATACTGCGATTTAGAGCAGTAAGATGGGGCCTTATTATAGGCGTTTATTGAATCTATTTTCGTCATTTGATTTAGAGAAGCTTTCTTCATTTTTGTCTAATTGACATACATACCCTGTACACCACTTGCCAGTTAATAAACTGAATTTAATTTTTTTTTTAATCTTTGAACGACTGGTGTTTTCTATTAGAAAAGGGAGTGCGTTAGGAGGACCAGTGGGTGTTTTTTTCTTGAGTTTGCTTAAAATTAACGCCCGAGATACTTTCGTTTTCTTTTAGGGTCTCTTGTTTGAGTTATTTTAAGAGCTTCGTTTCATTGTAATATATACACCACTGGCATCTTCGTATCACATTCTTTAATATCGACGTATCCTAATCCCTGGTTGATCCTAGTTGGTAGACTTTTAGGGGTTATTTCAGCCGGGAACTTCCAGAATCTACGATCCAGCTTTTCCATCGGATTTTAACAGGTAAGACCACGTGGATTACGGGTACAGTACCATCCAGGCATTTGCCCGAAGACGAAGTGGGAAACCACGGAAAACCACTTCGAGGATGGCTGAGGTGGGAATCGAACCCCGTCTACTCATTTGGACCACCCGAGGCTGAGTAGACCCCGTTCCAGTCCTCATACCACTTTTCAAATTTCGTGGCAGAGCCGGGAATCGAACCCAGGACCTCCGGGGCGGAAGCTAACCATGCTGACCGCTACGCTACGGAGGCGACTCTAATGTAAATATGTAACGAAAGGTTCAAGAAGAGTATAACGGAAGGACTAATGAAAAATCCTAAACGGACTTCAATTGCAGACGAATGGGCACTTTTGAAGAATGAAATAACAAAATCCGCAGAAGAAAACATTGGTAGGAAAGAAAGAATAGGTAGAAAACCGTGGATCGCTCAGGATATACTAGAATTGATGGATGAAAGGCGGAAACACAAGAATCTAAGAGATGAAAAGGGGAAAGCAGAATACAGACGTCTGAGAAATGAGGTTAACAAGAAGTGCAAGGAAGCGAAAGAGGAATGGTTGAAAGAGAAATGTGCAGGTATAGAAAATTGTCTGAAATTAGGAAAAGTAGACACAGCTTATCGAAGGATTAAGAATACTTTTGGGGAAAAGAAGACTAAGTGCTGTAATATTAAGGACACAAATGGAAAGCCTTTAACAGATAGGGGAGAAAAGGATGAGAGATGGAAAGCTTACATAAAGTGTTTGTATAAGGGAAAGCGATTGAGAATCATGTAATGGAAAGGGAGGAGGAAATTGATGAGGATGCAAAAGGAGATTTAATATTGAGATCAGAATTTGACAGAGCATTAGAGGACTTAGGCAGGAACAAAGCACCAGGCATAGATGATATACCGATTGAGTTGCTACGCTGCATAGGAGATGAAGGTCTGATCAGGTTATTTCACTTGGTGTGTAGAATTTATGAGACAGGTGAGGTACCCCCTGATTTCAAGAAGAATGTAATCATCCCTATACCAAAGAAAGTGGGAGCTGACAGATGTGAAGATTACCGTACAATCAGCTTGATTACTCATGCTTCAAAGATCCTGTCTAGAATAATTTACAAGAGGATTGAAAGCCAGATAGAAACGGAGTTGGGTGAAGACCAGTTTGGTTTCAGGAGAAATGTAGGAACAAGGGAAGCTGTACTAAGTCTTAGGCTGATTTTGGAAGGTAGAATAAGGAAAGATAAGAGAACGTTCATGGCATTTGTAGACTTAGAAAAGGCTTTTGATAACGTTGATTGGACTAAATTGTTTGACATTTTGAAATCGATTAGAATAAAGTACAGGGATAGGAGGGTGATATACAATCTATACAGAAACCAGACAGCAGTCATTCGAGCTGAAAGACATGAGAGAGAAGCTGGTATTCAGAAAGGTGTAAGGCAAGGCTGCAACTTATCACCCGTACTTTATAATCTTTACATTGAACAAGCAATGAAGGAAATTGGAGAAAAATTTAAAGTGGGAGTGAAGATTCAAGGAGAAATAATTTCAACTCTGAGATTTGCTGATGACATCGACATCTTGGCCGACACGCCTGAGGATTTGAATCAGTTTTTGAATGGTATGGACTCCGTCTTACAGAATGAATACATGATGAAAAATAATAAATGTAAAACAAAAATACTGGAATGCAGCCGAAATAAATCAGAAACTTCTATGGAGATCAAATTGGCAGGTGAAAAGCTGAAGGAAGTTGGAGACTTCTGTTACTTAGGAAGCAGAATAACCAGTGATGGACGAAGCAAAGAGGATATAAAAAGTAGGTTGGCTCAGGCAAGGAAAGCCTTCCTACAAAAAAGGAATCTGTTGACATCGAATATAGATTTAGGTATTAGGAAGTCATTTTTGAATGCCTTTGTCTGGAGCGTGGCGCTCTATGGAAGTGAAACTTGGACTATTGGTGCAGCAGAAAAGAGGAGAATTGAAGCATTTGAAATGTGGTGTTACAGGAGAATGATGAAGATCAGATGGGTAGATAGGGTTACAAACGAAGAGGTATTAAGGCGAGTGGGAGAGGAGAGATGTTTCTGGCGACTGCTAATGAAGAGATAGGTTGGTAGGACACAACTAAGACACCCAGGAATAGCAAGCTTAGTTATGGAAGGAAGGGTCGAGGACAAGAACTGTAGGGGTAGACCAAGGTTAGAATATGTTAAACAGATTGCCTCGGATGTAGGGTGTGGTAGCTATGTAGAGATGAAACGATTAGCTCAGGACAGGGAGGCATGGAGAGCTGCATCAAACCAGTCAAAAGACTGAAGACTCAAACAACACATATTGCAAAACCTTTCCTGACCATTCGGCTGCAATATATTTATTATTATTATTATTACCGACAGTAGTGGCTACGCTGGCTAAAGCGCAGCATTAGGTCATGGGGCCAAGCTCTCTGCTGACTCGGTAGACGCGTGGGTTCGAGCCCCACCGTCGGCCGTCCTTGATATGGTTTTCCGTGGTTTCCCATTTTCAACATCAGGCAAATGCTGGGACGGTACCTTCTGACAGGCCACGGCCGCTTCCTTCCACATCCTTGCCCAGTTTCATTCACCATCATTCATTTCATCTCTCATTAACTCCTCTCGTGAGGTTGGCGTCAGGAAGGGCATCCGGCCATAAAAATCATCGCCACAAAGACTACCATCGCATCTCATCCCCGTCCCCGTAGGAAAAAACGGGATAATAAGGGGTAGACATACAATACATTATTATTATTATTATTATTATTATTATTATTAAAGCCTTAAACTAAGAAGAAAGAAAACATTCCCAGGTAGGAAACAACCGCAGTTTATAAATTTGAACTCCCCCCACGTTTGCGAGGAGTTTTACGCTCCTGCTCTGTGGCGATCCAGAGATAATTTACTCGCATTCCGACCGACAGTAGTGGCTACGCTGGCTATAGCGCTGCATTAGGCCATGGGGCCAAGCTCTCTGCTGACTCGGTAGACGTGTGGGTTCGAGCCCCACCGTCGGCTGTCCTTGAAATGGTTTTCCGTGGTTTCCCATTTTCAACACGAGGCAAATGCTGGGACAGTACCTTCTGACAGGCCACGGCCGCTTCCTTCCACATCCTTGTCCAGTTTCATTCATCTTCATCCATTCCATCTCTCATCCCGACGCGCAGGTCGCCCACGGGCGTCGAATAGAAAGACCTGAACTCGACCTCTCAAGAGGCCACACGACAAAAAAAAAAAAAAAAAAAAAAAAAGGCCTTAAACTAAGAAGAAAGAAAACATTCCCTGGTAGGAAACAACCGCAGTTTATAAATTTGAACTCCCCCCCCCCCCCACGTTTGCGAGGAGTTTTATGCTCCTGCTCTGTGGCGATCCAGAGATAAGTCTCAAACCGTAAGTTACTCGCATTCCAAACCAGGCCCGACGAGAGGGGGGGGGGGTCAGACAGGGCTGGTGCCCCGGGGCCCGGCGTCCTAGGAGGATGGGCCCGATCGGGCATTGATTATTGCCTTTATGCGACTTGAATTTGCTACTGGCAATCATTTACTGAATGCAATGAACTGTCTGTGAACAAAGTTACAAGGATTGAAAAACTTATTATGTCAAGTGGACAATATTTTCCTGTACAAAGCACTTGTGGGAAGAACAACTTTTCTGTCTCAAAGTGGTCAACTTAGGCGATTGGGCTTCGCTATATATTGTTCTAAGAATATACCTGAAGACAGAGAGAGCATTCCATTATCCTAAATTTAGCTTATTCGGCTTATGCTCCAATCCTTCAAATAACTTTCTCATCTCTTCACTTATTTCGCCAAGGCCACGAGAGCCTCGGCTGCCCTGCAGGGACGGATTTACATATCTGCCGCCCGTAGGCACATTCTGACCCCCTCCCACGTTGGTCGTCCAGGGGTGCGGGTGGCACCTGAGAGTGATCCTTAACTCACGCACGCACACAAATGCAGCCGACCGGCTAATGGATCATCTAATTCATCGGCCGGTTGGCTTCATTTGTGTCCGAGTAAGGGTAAGCCCCGCTGGACGGCTGAGTATAGGATAAATCTTGCACGTCATTTTAATTTTAGACATTATTGATTGTATATAAAGCAGATTGATTATAAAAAACGTAATCTAAATTGTGGGGTTGATGTTAATAAAAACTAAAAGTTATTGATCTAAGATTGATTTAATTACATAAGAATTAAGAATATTCTTACAAACTGGCATGTTTCCAATAGGCTAAATTTACTCAATAGAAAAGTTTCCTTTGCGCTTTGATAAAGTTTTAAAGTGATTGTTAAGTCTTTGTATCAGCTACAATAAATGATACATCAAGTCTATTAAGGATTTTACAATTTTTAAAAACATAATTCAATGTTCATAATTAAGAACAAAATTAGATGTTAAAAACTAGCAAATCAATACACATATCTTATGCATCAATACAGTACATCTGCACCAGCGGCGTTTTTTATTTACATAGATTTTCTCCTGGATTTCATAATTGAGAACTCCTCTATTAGATCTTCAACTTTCATCTTGTCACTGTTCAAAAGTTCAGCCTCAATGTGTAGAATAGTCAACGAGTTTAATTTGTCTTCATTCATCCTTGATCTAAGACAAGACTTTATTCTTTTTAAGACAGAAAATGAACGTTCCGCTGAGCAGTTGGAAATAGCTGTGCACAAATACATACGAAGAGCTATATCAATGTTGGGGAATGTTGATTGGAGTTGTTCTTCTCTAATATATTTCATCATGACGAGTGGGTTGCTTCTAATTCCACTACTCTTCAACAGACAAGAAAAATGTACACATTCATTTGAAAATGACTTTTCTAGATCATTGGCATACAATGACTGAAGTTTGTTTGCACGCTCTATTATTGTTTCAGTTCAGGAGGACAGATCGATAAAAACTGAAAACTTGTCTGCTATTTCACCATATGCGTTTTTCCGCTTCTGCAACTACATAAAATGTCTCAACTCTAAATTGGTCACGTCCTTCAAGAAGTATTTCAGTTTCTTTGTTTTCGTCAGCCTAATTTTCTCTTTTTTTTTTTTTTGACGTTTGTAGCAAGTCTCATAGTCCAAATCACACAGTTTTTAGCCCTTTCTTTATATACGGCAAACATGTCTCGGAGAGAATCAATAAAAAGAAATAAAGAATCATACAGTCTCACAACTCTTTCTATGGACGTTTCTATTTTCTGAAGAGTTTGGCTAACTTGTTCAAACCTGTCCAATATATCACTCCAAAATTCCATCATGATTACCGTTTCCAGCCTATTCAATGATCTCAAAAGTCCCGTGGCTTCACTTCTTACCAACGGCTTCTCATTAGTGTTCTCTTCATAGTCCTTTAAAGCCAGCATAACACCGTCTAAGTTTTCACATGTACTTTCACGAGCACTCCATCTTGTTTCAGACAAACCCTTAAGAGTTTTACTTTCAGGTTGACTAAAGGTAACTAGAATTTCCCATCTCTTAGTAGATGCAACAAAAAAGTTGTAAACGTTTTGTATAAGGTTAAAGAAAGCACATGCTTCTGGACAACAGCTTGCAGCACACGTACCTACAAGGTTAAGTGAATGCGCCGAACAAGGAACACACAGTGCTTTGGGATTTTCATACTTTATTCTAGCTTGTAAGCCACTATACACGCCTGACATGTTGCTAGCATTATCGTATGATTGCCCTCTACAGTCGGATAGATCGATGGCATTTGATCTTAAAATAGCCATAACAGCATTGGCTAAGTCTTCGGATTTGTGCCCAGTATTCGACAAAAACATGAGAAAGCGTTCAACAGGATTGCCATTTTCTTGTACAAACCTCAAAACAAATGAAAGCTGATCAGTGTGATTATGCTAGGCGTTGAATCCACTATTATAGAGTAATACTTCGCTTGTTTCACGTCACTGATTATGATATCTCTAACTTTAGAGGCTAACAGTACAATTACCTCATTGCAAATAAATGAAGACAGATAGGACGTTTTCCCTGAACCTGGATTACCAAATTTACGTATGTGTTCAGCGAGAAAAGGATCGAATTCCCCTATTAATTCCAGTGACATCATGCACTCCCCATTGTGTAGAGACGCAAATGTTTCATCAGCTCCTCGAAACGGACGTCCTCGGCTTGCCAGCTTTTTCACCACAGCGAACACTCTTTCCAAAACGTGTTTCCAATACTTCCTTTCAGTTTCGACGATGGAATCGTATTGACTGTCTAGCGTTCCAATTCTTCTCTTGCGGGTCAAAAGTGCCAGTTCAGAATTAATGTGTTCTTGTGAGCTTTCATGTGCAGACAAAATCGCTCCAATATTTTTCCAATCCGAAACACCTTCACTGGCTAGTTTAGAACACGTCTTCTGAAACCCAAATAATCTGCAGGAAGCGCAAAATACCGAACCTGTACCTTTTGAATACATCAAGTAATCTCTTGAAATGAGTTTTCCATTTTGTAATTTCCTACTAAAGATTTGTTTATTTAAATATCTGGTTTTATTGCCAAAATCCCGTTTTAGAGTTTTTAAAATTACAATCTTTATACTGATTGATTCCTCTGTGTAATAATACTTCGATCGTGGTGTCATTTATTTTCCACTCAATGGGGTCGTCACTAACAGTAAAATTTATATCAGTTTGTTGTGAAAAGGAATCATTTGAACTTTTACTTATTTGTGTACTGTCGGAACTACGTTCGTTATCACCACTCAATATAAAATTATCCGTTTCAGGGGCACTTGTTGCTTGATCATTATTTTCATTGTTTGAACCACTTTCGTTGAAATTGTACTGTTCCCAAGATGAGCAGCCTTCTCCACTCAGTCCACTCTCGTTGGATTTTTCAAGAGGTTTAAAAAAACTGTCAACCGTCTTAATATTTTTCAAAAAGTTAGTTTCTTTTTCACGTTTTTCACTTGCGATTTTGCGGTAACCTGAACCACTAAGCTTCCGACGTTTTTCACTCATTGGTACTTCTAAGTTCAACATTATAAAAAAATAAAATGATAGCCCACTTACTTTATCTAAGCAATGTGGCAATGTGAACGACTTGGTAAGGATAACAACTGAACACGAAGACGTTAAGCGAACGACTATAATCTGATTTACAAAAGATGCTCGGTGAAACCTGTCATACGCTTGATGGGTGAGGTGAGGGAGGAGTGGAGACGAGTGGGGTATCGGTCTCTATAGCAACAGTGAGCAATGTTGCAATGTATACCGACACAGCAGTAAGCACATGGTTTGACTCAGTGTGTCTTCACTCGTAACGGTCATTAGACCGCCAGACAGGGGGGGGGGGGTCTAACTTCCACAGTATTTGTGTCTTCCTGCAAGCCTCTTGGAATGTTATGCGTCATGATCTGCCTTAGTGGCAACGCAGCATTTCCCCACGTGCTAGCTTTGACAGCTGCCAGCGAGCTTTAATGGTAATTCAGACTTATAATACACTAGCTTTGACAGTCTGCTGTATCCCCACTGACTGGCATTGTTGCCAGTCTGTTGACTACCGGCATAAAATATACCCATATTAAAAAAAACTTCACACTTGACTTGTAAAAGAGATTTTTTTTCGTTTATGAATTATATTTAGATTTCAAATTTGCGTGAGAAAATGCAAAGTAAGCTCCCTTTGACTGCCGTTCTCGGTCACTGCTCCTAGCGCTTGGCACGGCAATTCACCCGAAGCCGCGGCGCCCGTCGGACGTCAGGCTGTGCCGCCCCTAGGCACGTGCCTAGTGTGCCTAGTGGGAAATTCGTCCCTGCTGCCCTGGTGTGTTTGGTCAGCTAGCTCAAAAGTTTCAAGTTTGGTGCGTCACATCAAGCTTAGATATTTAGAGGCATTAGTGTCTGAAATGAATATATTGCTTAGCTAGACGTATCAATTCGTATGCCGAGCAGGCAGGTAAGTAAATTGCATTTTAAAGTAGCGTCCACTCAGTAATTCACTTTATAGTTGATTTAAGGGGCAGAACAGCGAGCTCATCGTTCCCTAGTAATTCACTTTCGCACTATGTAAAAAATTATCATTGCTGGCAAAATATCTTGCGAAAGGGTGGGATGATTCTGCTGTCAAACGTAGATAGAAGAAATGCATGCGGAATTGTTCATCTTCTCGTATACTGAATTGAGAAAACAGTTGAATAATCTGTATGCTTAGGTGCAATATAATTATTATTATAACTGGTTCATTCAATACGATCAACAATCCTAGGTACTTGGGTTCGTGCGCAAATCATTTATAATTGTAACCGTACAATGGGGTATTTCACAAGCTGGGGCGTGGTGTATATTTTCACTACGGAGAATGCGTTCCATATGACACTTCCATACACACACTATCACGTTTCTCTTCACTCCACATTAAATATCGGTCTCATCTTTGTAAAAATACTTCTTCTTTATTTCTTGAATTGTACCAACAAATTTCTTTATATATAACTTACGACATTCTAGCTAATATTAAGACCTCACCACTAAACCTAACCAAATCTTCCTTACAATAAGAATCATCTTCTTATGCATCACAATAATCTTCATAGAGAATCCCAACAGCTACTAACATGGAACAATACCCTCTCTCCAAAGATAAAACGGACAGATACTCCAATACAAAATCTAGCAGTATGGACTTTAACAAGAAAATCAAAGATATATATATATATATAAAAACAAAATAGCATCAAAAAATATATACAAAACATCTAACTTCATTGGCAAGGCCACCTGCCATGCCACACAGAGATGCAAACTGCCCTCCCAGCAAGCGCCATTTTCTTACCTAACAAAAGAGCTGAGCCTTGCAATCAGAATGGTTGCAATCGCCCCTCTATGTGATTCTCACGTGAGGATCACATACCTTAAAAATACATACATAAAACGTAATATACATCAAGCATACTAAAAACACACAGAGTACAACAAATTATAGATCATCATCATCTTCGTCCCCTTCAGTTTCTTCCATTCCACCTTCCTGGTTCTTCCTTTTGTTCTGTTTCTCCTTCTTCCCCATTCTTCCTTCTTCCTCTGCCTTCCATCTCGTCTTTTTCCTCATCCGCCATGTCATTCCGTACCTTGTACTCCTCATCTTCCATCTCCACCGTTCCTGTTTCCTTCCCTTCCTCATTTTCTTCTTCTTCTTTTTCTGAGCCTTATCTTCTTCTAGTATGTTGTCTTCTCCGTGGCTCACTCTTGCACGTTCATCCTCATCTTTAGCCTCTTTTTCTTGATTGCTACTGCCTTCATTACCAACCTCATCTGATTCTCCTTTCTCTTCAGTTTCATCCATTTCACCTTCTCCGTTATCCGCTTCTCCTTTCTCTTGTACATTTTCCTTTTTTTCACCTGCCTTCTTTCCTTCAGTTTCTTCCATATCACCTGCTTCCTCACGCCCCCCACATCTCGGATAATTTTCCTGCTCCTTAATCGCACATAGCTCATTCACTTTCTCCATATAACCTTGTTCTTCTTCACCTCGTTCTCTCTCTTCCTTGAGCTTCTCATTCCTCTCCATCAATGTCACCTGTTCCTCCTTAAGGCTATCCACGCTATCCTTGTTTTTCGCTATTCCTTCTCTCATCACAGTTTTATGTTCTTGTACTTCTTTGCTTAACTCCTCAATCTTAGCATTGGTTGCTTCAGCCTGCTTCTTTATTGCTTCGTTTACGTACACCTTTACAGATTCTACCTGCTTACCTATAGATTCTATTTGCACTTTCATAGACTCTCCTTGCTGCCTAACTTCTCCTATCTCCTTACTCATACTCTCTTTCACTGACTCTATTTTTGTAGTTAAAGACTCTCTTACTGATCCTAAAGACTCTTCCATACCGGTGAATTTACTTAGTAGCATTTGGAGCAAACTAGTGTTCACATCTCCCATTCGTGCTCCACGTTGGTGCGTCATAATGTAACCGTTCATTCTCACTAGACCGGGGTTGAGGTTGATTATACTCACAATGAGGGAGAGCAATTAAAAGGAAACAACTCTTCCATTTATTCCTATTCATTTAACACCGAGCATCAATAACACTTCACTTCTCGGGATCTTTTCACACAAAACCTTATCTACTTCCATGACCAAAAACACAATAATCATCTCATTTCTTCGTACTCCTACGTTTCTACAATCACATATAATCTGACCTCTGACACACTAAACCTAACCAATCTATTTTTTAATCTAACCATCACAACAGATACTAACATGCCTTGCTACAATCTCCAAAGATAATCCGGACAGATACTCCAATACAAAATCTAGCAGTATGGACTTTAACAAGAAAATCAAAGATATATATAAACAAAGTAACATCAAAAATATATACAAAACATCTAACTCTTCGAGCATACAAGCTCGAAGATCTAACTCTTCGAGCATACAATAGGATAGAGAGGCCTTGGCCAGCGGAACATGGGGCCAGAATAAGATCAGCTGATGTTGGTATAAAATGGCGCCTATGCCCAAGTTGTCAGCGCGAGCGTAAAGATTATATTTAATAATTATCGATATACGAGCCCATTTTTGCAGTATAATATATTACAAATATGTAAAATACGCATTTTCCTTTATGTAAGAGGCTGAATGTGAAGTTATATAACGAAAATGGTTATATCTTGCGCTGCTTACAATTGCAGTCAGAGGTTTGAAAAAGGGAACAGGCTATCTTTTCACGGGTATGAATTAAAATATATGACCTAAAATACACAGACTTCATTACATACATTTCCCCAATACAGCTGGCATCCAGCGGCGTAGCCGTGCTCGTTAAATCATGCAGCACGCTCGGATATCACAGGTCGAATCCCGGCGCTGACTGCTGCTATCCCGAGTGTGGTTTATCCCCCAGGATTTTCCACACTCCCCCCAGGCAAATGCCGGGATAGCACCTTAGTTCAAGTCCCGAGGCACCCACCTCATCCCTGTCCCTAATAAAGTTACACACTACTACAATCATCACATCAATACAGGTTATCAGACAAGTTCAACCCACACCCAACTACACCGTGCTGATGACCAAGATGTCACAAGCCCCTAAAATGAATTAACAACCACCAATGCAGCTATGCACACTACTGCAGTCATCACAGAAATTTAAGTTATCGGACAAGTTCAACACATAGGCCTACTCAAGTACACAGGGCTGAGACCCGGAAGTCCCTAGCCACCAAAAATGAATTTACTAAATATGGAAGGGAAGGGGATAACATTATGATATGTGTAAGATGTATTGCTGTAGGTGATAAATATTTGGAGTGGAGATATCATTGGTTTACTTTTAAGATGCAGTGCTGGATATCACTTTGTACGCATAATTAAATGTATTCGCTTATTTCAGCTTCCCTTCAGACCCTGAATTGCTTAATATATGGACCATAAATATGAATTTTAATTGATGATTATCGGCAAACTTTCTTGATTTATAAAGGAAAACCAGCATAATAGAAGCATAGGGCCTACATGTTACTAAAATGTAAGCTAGTACTAGAATGCTTTGTAGAGTTTATTATTTTAGATATGTAAAAATATTACAAATATAACCAAGCCAGACAATTATTACGGATAAGAATTATACGTAAACGTATTTTATTCACCATTTTATAATTTCCTAACCATGTAGGCCCTACACAAGTCACCTATGCATTCCAACACTGATATGTCAACACACCAAAATATCGCATATAACGATTATACTTCACACTTTTCATACAAAAAAGAACAGCAATATTCAGAAGGAATTGTAGTTATCGCCACCTTAAACAGAAATAGTCTGTTAATCACAAGGAATACGCTTGAATCGGGATTTTAAGTCACTTCATAATGCTATTCTTATGGGAGACATGTTTGTTTTGCCCAACATCAGCTGATCTTATTTTGGCCCCACGGTCGGCCGGTAGAAGCATAGCTGGCGCCCTCTCTATCCTATTGTATGCTCGAAGATCTAACTTCATTGGCAAGGCCACCTGCCATGCCACACAGAGATGCAAACTGCCCTCCCAGCAAGCGCCATTTTCTTACCTAACAAAAGAGCAGAGCCTTGCAATCAGAATGGTTGCATAATTAAGGGATTTATTGAAAACCTATATTACTTTTGGTATTAGAGTTGGGAAATGTATCCAAAGACTGAAACTAAAGTAACATTCCAATATTTTTCTGTACTGAGTGTTTAATTAACCAGGAGAAAATGACCATTAAGCTAGGGCACTGACCACTCAACTTTGTTTTCCAATTCCTCTCATGGGACGTCAGTGGTAAGGACAGATGACCTACAGCAGCTGTTCCCCCTCGTAAGACAACAATAAGTAACGTCAGTGGTGTGCATGACGATGGAGAAATTAATATATTGCATGTAGGCAACCGCGCAGACATTTTTAAGACCAAATATTGAACTCTGCTTAATTTAGAAGAAAATTAAGATGAAGTATTGTCGAATATTAATATAAATACAATTTTGTTTTGAGCTGGTGCAGTGGCTGTTATTATTATTGGACATTTCTACGCCGTTTATTCCAAAGAGCAGCATCGATCCGCAAAGCAGTTATTTTTGAGGACGCGAAGAGATATTTTCCCTTGCGAATACAAGCCCTTTCATGATACGCTTTAACGTCTCAGTACCGTTAAACATAAAATGAGTTGCTCCCTTTATCTATGAATTGGAAATGACTCCGGGTTCTGACGAAGCCGCCACAGGAATGCAGGATTCGGCTTACCGACTGCGGTGTCATTCGTAGTCTTACTCAACAGTTAATAATAGGCCTAGTTGCCGTTACATTTGTTGATTCATTTAGGGGCTTGCGACATTTAACCCGTGTACTTGGTAGCTAGTAGGTCTATATTTTTATATTTTTTTCGTATCACTGGCGGGCAATGAACCATTGGCGCTCGGTTGTGAATCGTTTGCATCAACTAGTACTGTAGATAGCCTACAATTCAGTATATGCTGACGCGTTAATTTTCCGGTTTGTTTCTGAAGGCCACCACATTATTGAATGAAGTTGACTGTAAAACAGTAGTTTTCACAAATATTAATGAAGTAAATTATAAGATTCTCAAACAGCGAACAAAATTGAAAACCAATAAATGTGCGAATTGCGTAGACTGAAGGGGAGGCTAGTGGTTGTTGTATAATAAGAGAGATGTATTGGCAACATTGTTGTAACTATTTGTCTTGGAGAGTAGAAACTTAGACAGGCTTAAAACCACCCACTGCTGGACGAAACGCAGGGTATACGCTGTGCTCATGCTGTGCTATGGCCTGTGTGATATGATCAATCGCATGCCGTATACTTAGTTGCCGACTGGGAAAAGTGGGAATGCGGTGCCCGTCGCGACTATTACTGTAATTATTAGGGATAAGAGTAGGGTAGGTGTCCCTGGACTTGAAATAAGGTACTACTGAACCCTTCAGAAAAGCAGTGTTTAATGTAAGAAATCTTAATCAAGGGGTCGCGCTCAGTTCCTATGTGATGTTTACGTTCGCCAAACAACATGCTCTACTGAGGTAAGGGTCATAGGATATAAACTATAAATCGAGAAAGAAAGGTGACAAGATGTAAAATAATAACATGATTTAATGACTAATAGTGCATAAAAAATAAACAACAATAAAAATATAAAACACTCCTCCCTGAATTTCCCATGATAGGAATATCTATAAATTTGAGGAGTCAGACGGATCTCCCCTTTTATTTAAAATGTGGATCCTGGTTCCACTACCTTGCAATTTGGGTTTTATGTGCGCGTAATGACTAACTACGAGGAATGAGTACTTTGGATGACTTTTCGTTTACAACGGGTTGACAGCCACGATGCTTACGAACAATCATCTCGTAAATCAACGTTAATGGATATGGAACATGACATTAATAAAAACCCTTAAAAAGTAATGCTGACACACGCACTAAATCTACTATCTACAGGAATCTCTCTCGGGACCCTCATTAGCGCGAAGACGCACTTGACTTTGAGCTGCCAACACGGGCCAAATTGCTCAACATAAACAAGGAAATACAGCAAGCATGTGACTCACGGGTCACTGAATAAAATATAAACATGGAATGAACCAACAACAACAAAAGCCTGACTGGCTGACATTACTTTATATGAACAAAACTGCATGTTAAGCCAACGCTTCGGAGATTATCGTGATTCGTAGGCAACTCCCATTTATTTTAAACAATTTTTATCATTGATCAGTTCTTAATTCTGTACTTAAAGTTATTACTGAGCCACACAGGCACTCTCCACTAATGACCTGGCTGGCACCCTTCAGTTCGTCTTGTGCAACATCTCCCCTCTTCCTCAATCACCTGCCATTGTCCCACTCCAGTGTGTATAAATATAACTGACCAGCTGTGCCGTTATCTCAAGGAATCAACAGCAACAAACTCAACCACTTCAAAACATGGTCAGACATAATCAAAATATCCAGAATTGCCCTCGCGAGGTCACAATCTGGATTTGTCATCAAGCTGCCAGAAATCAGTCTAAGCTGAAAATCCCGCTTGTAATGACACAAAAACACACACTCACACACACACATTTGGGAATGACAATACGTTATTTCACACAGATCGGCTGAATGAATGCTCGCCGACAATTAAACAAAATATTAAAACCTACGATAGAGCTGACTGCTCTTCGTCACAAATCACATTGCTCCAAAGGCAATAATCTCATTGAATCTGATCAATAATAAAACAAAGAAATTAATTACCCTCCAATCTACTGTATAACTATTTTACTTCAGTCCTACTTCTGAAACACAACATATCTCCGAGAGACGTTTTTAACCGCATTGCGTAACATATGCAAACACGGCCGTTCACATAGCTACGTTAGTTAAAACAACAAACAAGAAAAGAACCTTCTACTAAATATATATGCGAGCTGTTTCCATGCAAAAGGTGTGTCAGACCAAAACTAAATAGACTACGTTAATCACACAAGCAAATTATTTACAAAACAAGATATGTCCCATGCACCATAAGTTAATTTATCAGATAATAATAAATATTATTCTGTACTCATCCTCAGCCAGTCACCCGTCAAAGAACATCTGCAGCCATTTCCCAACTGGATTCTTCTTATCTCATCTCAACCATCTTGATTGAGTCTTGATATTTCCAGGCTTCCTCCATGGTCAATGATGTCATCTCTCGTGCTGATTCAAAAATTAAATTATTATACACTTGATGTCTGACTACTAAATTCGCCGTTCGGGTACTTCTTTCCCCAAAACAGTTTATTGGCGAATTATCGAAGATACTGCCCCTACAAATATAGTACTGTGACTATCTAACACTGAATTTAACACTTTTAATAATAATTTCTGTGTCCTTCATGACACGCAAAGTATAACTGTCAACGTCCTTAGACGCACAAAGTAATAGTCAACCTGTGTCCACGACACACAAAGTATAATAAGCTTACGTCCGTAGACGCACAGAATAATAAGCAAAGTCTTGGCTCTTCACACCACTTATAAATGAACTGGCCCTAGGTCTTGATGGTGGGGGAATTTAGATAAACATTTCACAAAATAATGGTGATACAGGAATGAAATAAATATCACTGAACTCGTAAAATAGCGCAGGTCAAGAATATGCCCATTAATCCTAGAATCGATCGTAGAGATTTTGTCTAGGCAATCTCCCGCGTGAATGCTAGCCGAGCGTGCCCACGCTAGACCTGCCGCGCTAAATAGGCATTCTTCTCTCATTGGTTCCCACACTTTCTGTCACTTGGCGGTTTTTAACATATCTTGGCGTCGCAGGAGTGTCTATTTTCTTCATCAGCCACTCACGTTACTGCATCATATTTCTTATAGGCGCGAACATCACAATGAACATACCAGAACCATGTCTCACTGCGCGTCGCTTCTATTTTTGAGGCGGCCAACACCTGTCCTTCTGACACATCGCTAGGCTATTTCCTTTCACAGCTAAAGTATTTAGCCTTTTGTCAAACAGCTTCAGGTATGTACCCGCTGTCTCCAACAAATGCTTGAAATTTCCTCATCTCCGTCTGGCTACTTTCATGATGCTGGTGGAAATATTTATTAATGGAAGAAATAAAACATAGAATCATTTATCCAACAGAGGATAAAGGGTTCACAACTCTCCCACTCACAAAATTTCGAACTTCGGAGAAAGTCGATAATTTTAAAAGACTTCCGTAGGCCAAATGTTTTACTTCAGAATCACCCCTTTTCTATTACTTGGTCTAGTCGCTCCTGTTTTGAATGGCATTTACTCGTTTCACATCCTGCTCATAATGACTCTCTCAACTGCTTGCGTGACGCTGATGCCTGGGGCAACACTCTGCTCGCCTCGTTAATGTTTGTCAACACCAACTCTACTTCCTCCTTCATGTGCCGTACTCAACTGCTCCCCGTGCACTTTGTTGATAGTAGGACGTCCATATATTCAAACTGCATCGTTATTTCGGCGCTCCCATGGTTCACTTCTACGATACTTTTTAGGTTGGCAGCGTTGTAGACTGACATTGTTCCTGTACTCAATTCTTTCACTCTGTAAGCATTATTTCCAAGGTTTCTTACGATAGAATAGGGTCCTATGAACTGTTCGCAGAATTTACTGAAGATCTTCTTCTCTGGGTTCGATGTAGCAGGTCGTTTCACCAAAACAAGCTGGTTTATTTCAAGATCACTGTGAAACCTCTTATTTCTTACTCGCCGTAATCTGCGGTCTGCTTGTTTCCTCATGTAGGCTCTCGTCCTCTCAATTCGCAAGTCAGGTGCTATCATTGGATCTTGTGGACAGTTAATTATGCTTTTCCACGATCTCACTGGATACTCGTTTTTGTGTAGGACCATAGGGATCTGTCCTGTTGACTCGTGCCTGGTAGAATTCATGCATGTCTCTACATCCTTGATTTTATCGATCCATCTGTGATGTTCATTTGGAATGAAGATTCTCAAATATGAAGTTACACACTTAATTGCTCTCTCACTTGGATTTGCCTGAGCATGTCGGATACTGCTTAAAATGTGTTTTATACCCATGTCCTCCATACCTTTCTTGAATTCGGCGCTTGTGAAATAACTGCCATGATCTGATAATATAAATTCTGGTTTTCCAAGGATTGGAATAACTCTATTCCGAATACGACTGAGTACCTGTTTTGAAGTAGTTTTCTGAATGGGGCATAATACGACAAACTTAGAAAACACATCAATGCATACTAGTAAGTGTCGGCAACCTCGCCTTCCCTTCAGGATTGGACCGAAACAGTCGAGTGCCAGTAGCTCGCATGGTTTCTGAGGTAGCAAAGGTCTAGGATACTGCCTCAAGAGTTTAGTGCTTTTCAGTCGGTCAACACGAATGTACCCAAAAGAGATGGGTTATGCCCTAATCCTGAAATAAATTACATGAGATTAATAAAACACTAGGATGACCAGTTTCGATCGTCAAGCGATCATCATCAGATCCATTACACTTAGGCTACAAAATCTATGTTTGAAATACAGGTGAAAATATTTACAATATGTACAATTATTTAGTTGCAGTATTGGTACTGCAACTGTCAGTGTATGCTAAATGCAGTATATACTGTATGTTAGGTGAAATGCTAAATGGTGATAGCTATCCGGAGATTGTACTTTAGAGAGATTATATGGTTGTAAACTATGGTTAAACTATAAAAAATTTGGCTAACTACTTATCTGATTGTCTTCCGTATTACAGCTACTCGCAGTTTTCGTGCTCACTGGAACTCGCTGTGCGGTCGACTGCGGTGGTTATCTTAACGCCTGGTTTTTCCCCTGCCTCCTCCCCCCTGTCCCTACGTGCTGTGGGGAGTGATAGCGATGTGTTTATGTGAGGTGTTGCCAACCTAGATAAGATGTATGTTATTGAATGAGGTGGGTCCACAACTATTAAAGACCGTGGATTGGCCCTCGCCACGCGTGGAGCATAACCCATTCGAACTAAGCGTTGACGGTCTTATGAGGACGTCCCTGCACCTTTAATACTGCTGCGAATATGGGCCTTGGTTTATTGCAGAAGCAAAGTACATCGTACACCTGATCCAGATAACATTTACCTATTAAAAACCCCCTAATTTCCCCCCTTTTTATCTAGCTTGGCTGTGTCGCTAAATTGTGTTTTGTTTCCGACAGGGTGTGTTTTTTAGTAGCGTGAAGAGGGGTGAGCTCTCCATGAACGTGTGTTCATTTAGATTGTTGGGATTGTTTCGTTTGGCTAGGTGTATCTCGATTGCTTCCTTTATGTCAAGAGCTCTGCCTTTCGATTCGTGATGGATTATTTTAAGGTCCGACTCTATGTTGGTAAAGCTGTGCCCTGCGTCACACATATGTTCGCACACGGCTGAATGTGTTCCGTATCTTATCGCATTCCTATGTTCATTATAACGTGTGTCTACTCGCCTTCCACTCTGCCCGATGTAATTAGCTTGACAATCGGTGTCTTGGCACGTTATAGAATATACCCCTGACCTTGAATACTGGTCACGTTTATTTAGATTACTATTTAGGAGGTGCCTAGCGGTTGTGTTTTTCGTCGTGAAAGCTATCTTTATGCCTTGTTTTTTGAATAGGTTAGTGATTGTATATGTATTCGCATTCACATAGTTGAAACGCGCAAATTTTTTCTCATTACTGTCCGGTTTGGGAATCGTTTTATCTTTATTTTTATGTTTGGCTATAATTTGATTTATTTTGATTGGCGAGAAGTTGTTTTCCTTTGCTATTTGCATAAGCTAATTACATCGGGCAGAGTGGAAGGCGAGTAGACACACGTTATAATGAACATAGGAATGCGATAAGATACGGAACACATTCAGCCGTGTGCGAACATATGTGTGACGCAGGGCACAGCTTTACCAACATAGAGTCGGACCTTAAAATAATCCATCACGAATCGAAAGGCAGAGCTCTTGACATAAAGGAAGCAATCGAGATACACCTAGCCAAACGAAACAATCCCAACAATCTAAATGAACACACGTTCATGGAGAGCTCACCCCTCTTCACGCTACTAAAAAACACACCCTGTCGGAAACAAAACACAATTTAGCGACACAGCCAAGCTAGATAAAAAAGGGGGGAAATTAGGGGGTTTTTAATAGGTAAATGTTATCTGGATCAGGTGTACGATGTACTTTGCTTCTGCAATAAACCAAGGCCCATATTCGCAGCAGTATTAAAGGTGCCGGGACGTCCTCATAAGACCGTCAACGCTTAGTTCGAATGGGTTATGCTCCACGCGTGGCGAGGGCCAATCCACGGTCTTTAATAGTTGTGGACCCACCTCATTCAATAACATACATCTTATCTAGGTTGGCAACACCTCACATAAACACATCGCTATCACTCCCCACAGCACGTAGGGACAGGGGGGAGGAGGCAGGGGAAAAACCAGGCGTTAAGATAACCACCGCAGTCGACCGCACAGCGAGTTCCAGTGAGCACGAAAGCTGCGAGTAGCTGTAATACGGAAGACAATCAGATAAGTAGTTAGCCAAAAATTTTATAGTTTAACCATAGTTTACAACCATATAATCTCTCTAAAGTACAATCTCCGGATAGCTATCACCATTTAGCATTTCACCTAACATATATACTGCATTTAGCATACACTGACAGTTGCAGTACCAATACTGCAACTAAATAATTGTACATATTGTAAATATTTTCACCTGTATTTCAAACATAGATTTTGTAGCCTAAGTGTAATGGATCTGATGATGATCGCTTGACGATCGAAACTGGTCATCCTAGTGTTTTATTAATCTCATGTAATTTATTTCAGGATTAGGGCATAACCCATCTCTTTTGGGTACATTCGTGTTGACCGACTGAAAAGCACTAAACTCTTGTTTACTAAGGCAACACTGAAAATATGGCTTCAAACACCACAATACTGCCTCATTAAATAATTATTGGGCTTTGTCCTCTGACACGGATCACAAGTTGTAATGACGTCACATATAGTTGTTCTCATACGTGGCCATGTAAATGTCTCTCCTATAGTCGCTTAGCACTTATCTACGCCCACGTGACCGTAACTTTCGTGCGTATGCCATGTCAGTCCTCGCTGTAACGAAGCAGGTACCAATATGCGTAACTTGGTGTGGTCATTATCTACCCATTTGTGCAGCAAATTGTTGACATAAACATATCTTCCTTCTTTGGCTTTTGCTTCTCGAAATGCCGGTGTTCCTGTAGGTAGTTGCTTTCTGAAGTATTGAATTAAAAGCATCATCCATGGTTCCGCTTCTTGTTCTCGCTGTATCTCACGTAACTCCTCCAAGAATTCCCGGTCCTTCGGTGTTAACTCCAAGTGTTGTACCATCGCTGTTTCCTCATTATCAGGCTCTGGGTTCCTGCTGAGTGCATCCGGAATCACGTTCATCTTCCCTGGGCAATGTTCAATCTCAATGCTAAACTGCTGAATATATATAGACCAACGTGTCACAAGTTCGCTTGCCATCGACGTCTTAAACAAGAATGTTAGTGCTTTATGATCAGTCCTGACAACAATGGGGTAACCATAGATTATTCGTTTCCATTGTTGTAGCGCATGAAGTATGGCCAACAGCTCTAGTTCCGTTACCGTATAATTGCGCTCGTGCTTACGCAATTTTCGGCTGACAAATGCCAAATATGTTTTATGCTGCAGGTTAGCTGGATCCTCTTGGTAGAGCATAGCACCTATACCCACCAGTGAAGCATCCGCTTGGATTATAAATTTGTGCTTGAAATCTGGATATCCTAATTTAATGCAGTTTTCCAATAGCTGTTTTGTTGCTTGGAATGCCTTCTCACACTCCGCATTCCATAACCATTTATTATTTTTCTTTAACATTTCCTGCATAGGGGCGACAGTCTCCGTATAACCTGGACAGTTTTCCTTAAAGAATCCCGTTACGCCTAAGAAAGCCCGAATGTGCTTGACTCTCGTTGGTGTAGGGAAATTCTTTATCGCTTCGATCTTAGCTGGATTTGGCGTCACTCCCTCCTTGTCAATGATGTGACCCAAATATAAGATCTCGCTCTTGAAGAAATGCGATTTCTTCAGATTTACTTTGACATTCGATGCATTCAGGTTGCCTAATACTTTATCTAAATTTTCCATGTGAGTTTCCGTGTTGTCGGATGCCAGCAAAATGTCATCAATGTAGCGTACCGTCATCTCCTTAACTTCCTCGGTTAGATTCCGGTCCAGGGCTCGGATTAAGGCACAGCCCGCTGTTTTGACCCCAAAAGGCATTCGAACGAAGCAAAACGTTTGGTTATCGAATAAGAAGCCAGTTAGAAGCTGTGACTTCTCATCCAATGGTGGAACGAGCTCGTCAGATCGACTGATGAATAAATGCTTTTGTTTTTAAAGCCTTTTAATACGTCTCTGATAATTGGCGCTCTGTCATACTCAGGAAAAATGAGTCTCGTGTTGAGATTTCTGGCATCTAAACAAAGTCTAATAGATCCATTTGGTTTTGTGACTGCCAAAATCGCATTTAGATAAGGTGTAGGTGTCTTCCTTATCACTCCAGCTTGTAACATCTCATCTATAATGACCTTGACTTGACAACGATATTTTTCAGGAATTGGATACAACCTACTTTTGAAAGGTGACCAGTCTTCGACTTGCATAGAATATTTGAAATTTAATATTTTCCCAGGTACTGTATCAAATACTGTTTTGTGCTTCCTTAAAATCTCTTCCAATTGCTTTCTGTGTTCACCCCCAAGTTGAATGTCATTGAGCCGCTCCTGTAGTAACTCTTCAAATTGTGCATCACTGTCGTCTCCTTCCGTTAATAAAGACCATATCTCCTGGGATTCACTCTCCTCATCTAGTTCCACAACAGCCCCTTCTATGATGTTATCTTCTGCCTTTCGTACCTCCTCTTCCGTCTCTTCCGATATTGCTTCCAATGCCCACGAATTTACATCTCTTCCGGTGGTGATTTCATCCATATGCAATCCCACGTTCTTCAGCTGATCATACTCTCTAAAACTGACAGTATTCTTGTGCAAATCTATCACTGCTTGATAGTCACAAATGAAATTTGCACCAAGATTTATATTGAAATTCATCTTTGCCATGATAATGAATGTTTGCCCAAAAGTGTGTTCCAATATGTTCAGCTCTAAGTATGCCTGACGTTTACACGTGACGGTGCGTTCAGGTATAACACCCCTCACTTTGAGCTGTGGTACGGGAATTACAGGAATATTTTGACTCCGTCCCAACTCTCGAACCAAGGCCTCCGATACCAGACTGATCTGTGACCCCGTATCCAATAAACATCTTATATTAATTCCACCAATCCTTGCGTAAATAATGGGTAGCTGCCTAATTTCATCGTTCCGTGGTTTCACCGTCTCCTCCAGGCAGTCTTCTGGCAAAGCAATCCATTCTTGTATGTTCGCTACTATCCATCCCTCTTCAACTTCCGACTGTTGCGTTTGTAGGCTGTCTTCTTTATCCAAATTTAACATTTTTTTAGCTCCCGTGCGACTCCCATCATCCGTTTGTTGCCGATGTCCTTGATATTCCTCTTGTCTCAGTAGACTTCCAGCTTCCTCAGTATGTGTATCAAGATTCTTCATGTTCCCAATGGCTTTCTCCCATCTTCCTAGCTCTCCACCTTGATTAGCGTGTAATTCCTCTAGGTAATTTTGTGATTGAGCGTGCCTATCATCCCAGTCATTTCGATAATTTCGTGGCTCTCCTTGATTTTGGTCTCTTCTTCCTTTCCACCTTTGATTAGCATTGTAATCACCGTATCTTCCATAAGGCCTGTCATTTCTTCGATTTTCACGCCAATGTTGATATCCTCTCTGTTGATACCTATTGTTGCCTTATTATGATGTATTATTGTAGTTATTTTCGTTACGCTGGTATGGTCTGTTTTCTCCTTCTTCCTGGTTTCGCCTAGGTGTGGAAGTGCTTGTATTAGTGCCCTGCGTTTTAGTGTTTGCCTGCTTAGGTTTTATGACCTCTGTCGCATTGACTAACTCCAGCTGTCTTCCTCCTCTATAATGACTATGAGACGTAGTCTCATCTATCTGGCGTAATATCTGCTCTGCATGTATAGCCGTACTAACGTTCGCTGCGACTAGTACTTGTTGCACGTTGACTGGCAATTGCCTCGCTATTGTCATCACCAGATCCGCTTCATTTAAAGGGTAATCCAGGTCGCGAAATTTTAACATTTGCATGTTAAAGAAATCTGAGTATTTTGTTTGCTGGTTGGTTTGGTACTTTCTAGAGTAAAGCTCCATCCTTAGACTCTGTTGTGTTGCGGACGACCAATATTTGCGCAGAAACGCCAATTTAAAATCTGACATGGTTCCAAATGTATATTTGAAGCTTAAAAACCATGTAAGGACATTTCCTGATAAAAATCTCTCCATCATCCTCAATCTACGTGCTTCAGGTACCCCAGTGTCATTGAAATGGTCTTCAATCTCTTTGATAAAAGCTTTAGGTGTTACCCCTGAATCGTCCGTGTATTTCTGTGGTTTATAATCACTTGAGCGAATTACTTGGATAAGTTGTGTAGGCTGATAACCGTCTTGTGGTGTTGATATCCTATCGATATTCTTGCGAAACCCTTCCGTGTTTGTTGTTAATGGGCTCTCCGCCTGAGTCTGACTTCCTGCTGTGCTAGTACCCTCCGGGCTATTTGAGTCATCCTGCTTGTCTTTCAATGTTCCTGTTCTAAATATCGACGATTGCTCTAATGACCTAAGTTCGGCTTTAATGATCCTGTCCATCTGTTCTTTAAGCTTGCTCTTCATTTCTTGCTCTAACGCCTGAATACGAGTGTGATTTTCGCCTACTGTTTTAAGAATGGTGGATCTTTCCTCTTTAGAATCGATATTCATTCTTTTCCAATCTTTTCTTATCTGCTCTTTAATCGTGCTTACTTTCTCTTCAATCTGGCTTTTAGTGTCGTCTAAGGTACTCTTTAATTGCTCCTGATCCGCTTCTAGGCTTTTCCACTGCTCTGCTGATTTTATTTCGAGACGGTCCATATCTTTAATTATGCCGGATATATTTTCATCTACCGCTGATAATTGTTGTTGAATGACTTTGCCGCTCTTTTCCATCTCCATAAATCGTCCTTCTAACTTCTCCTGAGCTATCTTGACCTCGCTTGTATTCATAGTGCACGCTATTTCAATTTGCTCTAATTTAGCTAACACCGTTTCATCCAAAATGCTAAGTTTTTGATCGAAAATACTTTCCACTTTCTTAATCTGGTCTAATTGCTTTTCATTATTTTTACTCACATCTAGGGCCAGTAATATCATCTGTTGATTAGTGTGATCTTTCATCTCTGCGGTTAGCGTCTCTAACTGTGAATTGATAGTGTCATTAATTTCACTTTTTAACAACCTAGCTTGTTCCGCCTGATATTCATTCTGTTCAATTCTACTGTTATTTAATTGTGTCCGCAATGATTCACTTTGTTCTGATAATTTGTTTATCGACTCACTTTGTTCTAACAAACTATTGTTTATTTGTTCAGGTAATTTCGCGTTCAATGCTTCACTTTGTTCTAACATACTAGTGTTTAATGATTGACTCTGTTCTGATAATTTAGCGTTTAATGATTGACTCTGTTCTGATAATTTAGCGTTTAATGCTTCACTTTGTTCTAACATACTATTGTTTAATGATTGACTCTGTTCCGCCAATTTAGTGTCCAACAATGCCTGTGTTCTCCTAGCTGCACTCTCAATGATTTCTTGAATCTGTTCAACCGTTGCCATATTACACACTTTATATGAGACATTAGGGAAATGGCATAAAGCAATGCCCTTTGACACACACATAAAATCCAATGCACATTTAATTTCTTTACCCTACTCAGTTCATTTATTTTTACATTTAATCCCACTAGTCGATTGCATCTCTGAGTAGTTCTAACTTTACTCAATTTAATTTAAACCCAAACACATATTCAGTCATTAAATTGTTATCCTGATCTGATATTAACACTGACTAATTAATAAAGTATTAATTGTCATTTAAGGCTACAGCCTCCTAACATTTTCACGAGTTTGACTTTCTAAACAAATCTAATTTTAATTTTAATCATTGGGCGCCCGGTATCACATATATATTACCTTTTACTTTAATTCAATAGACAAAAACGTGAACCGTATTTTACATTGCAAACTCCAGATTTTACTTTATATTTCACACATTTGGCGGTATCCTCTTCGCCTCACTTACTTTTAATAAAATATCACTTCCCGGTGATTAAAATACTGCCATATCTGCCTGCACTTGCGGCATGTCAGTTTTACTCAAATACGCCACTTAAATGTGTTCCAGCAGCGAACCAGCGACCAAATTACACCTTCATTGTTGCGTCAGTTTGAAAACCCAACTACGCTTACATTGACATGTGCAAAATCTTTGCCGTTACACCACAGTGAACCGCCCCACGCTTGGCCGCGCCAGTTTACGCCTATGAACCCTTCAGAAAAGCAGTGATTAATGTAAGAAATCTTAATCAAGGGGTCGCGCTCAGTTCCTATGTGATGTTTACGTTCGCCAAACAACATGCTCTACTGAGGTAAGGGTCATAGGATATAAACTATAAATCGAGAAAGAAAGGTGACAAGATGTAAAATAATAACATGATTTAATGACTAATAGTGCATAAAAAATAAACAACAATAAAAATATAAAACACTCCTCCCTGAATTTCCCATGATAGGAATATCTATAAATTTGAGGAGTCAGACGGATCTCCCCTTTTATTTAAAATGTGGATCCTGGTTCCACTACCTTGCAATTTGGGTTTTATGTGCGCGTAATGACTAACTATGAGGAATGAGTACTTTGGATGACTTTTCGTTTACAACGGATTAACAGCCACGATGCTTACGAACAATCATCTCGTTAATCAACGTTTATGGATATGGAACATGACATTAATAAAAACCCTTAAAAAGTAATGCTGACACACGCACTAAATCTACTATCTACAGGAATCTCTCTCGGGACCCTCATTAGCGCGAAGACGCACTTGACTTTGAGCTGCCAACACGGGCCAAATTGCTCAACATAAACAAGGAAATACAGCAAGCATGTGACTCACGGGTCACTGAATAAAATATAAACATGGAATGAACCAACAACAACAAAAGCCTGACTGGCTGACATTACTTTATATGAACAAAACTGCATGTTAAGCCAAC
The DNA here is from genome assembly GCA_946902985.2 of Meconema thalassinum. Lineage (NCBI taxonomy): Eukaryota > Metazoa > Arthropoda > Insecta > Orthoptera > Tettigoniidae > Meconema > Meconema thalassinum. The sequence goes on from OX336397.1 coordinate 281,354,638, forward strand.
GCTTCGGAGATTATCGTGATTCGTAGGCAACTCCCATTTATTTTAAACAATTTTTATCATTGATCAGTTCTTAATTCTGTACTTAAAGTTATTACTGAGCCACACAGGCACTCTCCACTAATGACCTGGCTGGCACCCTTCAGTTCGTCTTGTGCAAAATCTCCCCTCTTCCTCAATCACCTGCCATTGTCCCACTCCAGTGTGTATAAATATAACTGACCAGCTGTGCCGTTATCTCAAGGAATCAACAGCAACAAACTCAACCACTTCAAAACATGGTCAGACATAATCAAAATATCCAGAATTGCCCTCGCGAGGTCACAATCTGGATTTGTCATCAAGCTGCCAGAAATCAGTCTAAGCTGAAAATCCCGCTTGTAATGACACAAAAACACACACTCACACACACACATTTGGGAATGACAATACGTTATTTCACACAGATCGGCTGAATGGATGCTCGCCGACAATTAAACAAAATATTAAAACCTACGATAGAGCTGACTGCTCTTCGTCACAAATCACATTGCTCCAAAGGCAATAATCTCATTGAATCTGATCAATAATAAAACAAAGAAATTAATTACCCTCCAATCTACTGTATAACTATTTTACTTCAGTCCTACTTCTGAAACACAACATATCTCCGAGAGACGTTTTTAACCGCATTGCGTAACATATGCAAACACGGCCGTTCACATAGCTACGTTAGTTAAAACAACAAACAAGAAAAGAACCTTCTACTAAATATATATGCGAGCTGTTTCCATGCAAAAGGTGTGTCAGACCAAAACTAAATAGACTACGTTAATCACACAAGCAAATTATTTACAAAACAAGATATGTCCCATGCACCATAAGTTAATTTATCAGATAATAATAAATATTATTCTGTACTCATCCTCAGCCAGTCACCCGTCAAAGAACATCTGCAGCCATTTCCCAACTGGATTCTTCTTATCTCATCTCAACCATCTTGATTGAGTCTTGATATTTCCAGGCTTCCTCCATGGTCAATGATGTCATCTCTCGTGCTGATTCAAAAATTAAATTATTATACACTTGATGTCTGACTACTAAATTCGCCGTTCGGGTACTTCTTTCCCCAAAACAGTTTATTGGCGAATTATCGAAGATACTGCCCCTACAAATATAGTACTGTGACTATCTAACACTGAATTTAACACTTTTAATAATAATTTCTGTGTCCTTCATGACACGCAAAGTATAACTGTCAACGTCCTTAGACGCACAAAGTAATAGTCAACCTGTGTCCACGACACACAAAGTATAATAAGCTTACGTCCGTAGACGCACAGAATAATAAGCAAAGTCTTGGCTCTTCACACCACTTATAAATGAACTGGCCCTAGGTCTTGATGGTGGGGGAATTTAGATAAACATTTCACAAAATAATGGTGTTACAGGAATGAAATAAATATCACTGAACTCGTAAAATAGCGCAGGTCAAGAATATGCCCATTAATCCTAGAATCGATCGTAGAGATTTTGTCTAGGCAATCTCCCGCGTGAATGCTAGCCGAGCGTGCCCACGCTAGACCTGCCGCGCTAAATAGGCATTCTTCTCTCATTGGTTCCCACACTTTCTGTCACTTGGCGGTTTTTAGCATATCTTGGCGTCGTAGGAGTGTCTATTTTCTTCATCAGCCACTCACGTTACTGCATCATATTTCTTATAGGCGCGAACATCACAATGAACATACCAGAACCATGTCTCACTGCGCGTCGCTTCTATTTTTGAGGCGGCCTACACCTGTCCTTCTGACACATCGCTAGGCTATTTCCTTTCACAGCTAAAGTATTTAGCCTTTTGTCAAACAGCTTCAGGTATGTACCCGCTGTCTCCAACAAATGCTTGAAATTTCCTCATCTCCGTCTGGCTACTTTCATGATGCTGGTGGAAATATTTATTAATTGAAGAAATAAAACATAGAATCATTTATCCAACAGAGGATAAAGGGTTCACTACCCTGGTATTTGTCTGGAGGGAGTGTGAAAAACCATATTCACGATAGCTGCTGTCGGCACCGGGATTCGAACTTCTGATCTGCAGACTTGCTGTAGACCCCCATCACGGTAATTGGTGAGCTACACCGCGGGGTCTTACTTGAAGGTTCGGAAGCTTTTACTTCAATAACGGAGAGTCTTTTCTATAGCCACTAATTTGTCAATGGTCACAAATTCTTACTCTGAAATATTACAAAAATAATCACCAAAATGGCCTATAACTCAATAATTAGGACCTAATTTTTGCAAAATTTTCCCGAGGAGGACCCCCGGACCCCACTCTGAGCTTGGTGATATTCCATACCCTCATATCCCCGGTGTGTCTACTCCCCCATAATCTTGGCTTAAATCCGCCCCCGATGGTCACCAGTCATAGATAGGATAGGGGATTTTTAGGAGAACCTGGCTCTAAGTTTGCTTACTGCAAAGCAATATTAAATTATAAGAAGTCCACTGACTGCAAATTACAAAATATAGTTCAAATTTACATTTTCTTATTTTGTGAAAAAAAAAAAAACTGATCAGCTGCAATCTACTGATAGCACATAATAAAAAACTTGACTTACGTATGAGTAACTTATACCTGTGGTTAGTTATGAAAATATATTTTGCTTTGTTTAATGTACAATGATGTGTGATCGCCGTTCAACCAAAACACTTATCAATGTTTAGGCTTAGACCCCAGGGCGTGATTCTTCAAGGACAGCAAGTTTTAAGTATGTCAACATAAAAACCCTATATGTAAAACGTATTTTAAAATACGTCTTGACTTTGTGTAAAAATCATGTTTCATTATGAAAAGAGATTACGTCATATGTCACAGAGGCCGTAGTACTGCACAGTGTACAGTATACCCTTTCCACCTCTTTTAACAAGCAGTTTAGTGAGCTGAACTTCCTGTTGATTAATTTTTGGGTCTTGGGGGCACGGGATATTCCAGCGCCGGGGCCCGGGGCCCGTCGCCGCTCTCCACGGCCCTGTTCCAAACCACAATAACCAGCTGTAATCTGTGTCACCTTAAATAAGTTTCTAACAAGGTAAGACAGGTCGAAAACTATCTTGAAACTCTGTGGACGCAATCGCTGTACTATTAGAGGACAATGTGCAGAAAATCAGCCTCCAGACTGAACTGCAAGGCTCCGAAATCGTACCTGACATCCTGGTAGGCAGGCATGATGGCTGGAGGAGCTGGACATCCCTGTGGCACTCGGAGTAGTAGCAAAGCGATTGGAGCGTGCGGCTGCTTCCCACCCACCTTGAGTGCTTGGGCGGTCAGGGCTGTCCATTCCAACATGTACTGTACTCGCTACCTCCCATTGTTTTATATGAGAGATTCACCACATGATTTCGGAGCCTTGCAGTTCAATCTGGCGGCTGATTTTCTGCACATTGTCCTCTAATAGTACAGCGATTGCGTCTACAAAGTTTCAAAATAGTTTTCGAATTGTCTTACCTGATACTTCTCTTGTCCGGAGCCAGTGCTGGATTAACCATAAGGCACAATAGGCAATTGCCTGGGCCCCCGGCTCAAAAGGGCCCCCAAAAAATGAAAAAAAAATCACACGTAAAAAATGAAAAAAAAAGTTTTTTTCTTGAAAAAGTCAAATAAATTCTTGAAACAGAATGTCATCCTGGCGAAAGTTTGAAAACTCAAACTGTGAACTACGACACTGAAATTCAAGATTGTAGAGGATAGTCCTATGACAACGCACCAAACATGTCTGGAAAGTATCAGGGTCTGCAAGCCAAAATATTAGAACTGAATAAATATCCGATATATGTTCCTTGCGGTACACATTCCCTCGATTTAGTTGGACAATCTGTGTTAAATGCTGTTATTACGCAGTTGTTGTTTTTTTTTCTATAATGCAATCACTGTATAACTTCTTTTCTGCAAACCCTCACCGTTGGGGCGTCTTGAAAAATTATATAAAAAACGCTAAAACTTTGAAATCATTGTCAGATACGCGCTGGGAAGCACATGCTAATGCAACGAACGAGGTACTCATCGACACTACTGAAGACATATCATTACAAGTTATCTTATTTTCTTGAAATTGATATCACTTATTCCAGGAATATAAATTAGCGGATTTTTGACAAAAAATAAAAATTAAATAAATTTGGGGGGGGGTCTTTTTCAAAGATTAATCACAAAAATAACGTGTATTTTTAGGACGCGATATCTTTGCTCTTTTTCAACTTAATTGAGTCATTGTTGTCGCAAATTGATCTTCTGTATGTTCAGAATGTTGTATAGCATAATCGTTTATGTATCATTGGTTGAGGCATATATATTAGCTTTGTTTTACAATTTACGTTATTTTGATTGAAAAAATAAATTAATTGTGGGGGGCGCGACCCCTAATTTCAATTTAACAGCTTCATTCTGCTTTACAACATAGCTGCATTATTTGTCTATATTTTAGTTCTTAAATGAAACTAATATCTTAATTCTAAGTGGACATTTTAACTGCCCAAGTCAAGACAAATATTGAAAAAAATGAAGTGAGAGAAATCGTAACTTAAAGTTGAGGTACCGTACACATTTAGAGTAAAGATTCTTACTTTTCAACTCCTAAAAACTGCCTTTTCTTTGGATTTTAGGTCACTCCTCTGCATTCTCCGACCCGAGAGTATCTCCAACATTGATTTAGTTCTGTTTCAAAGCCAGATTAATGTGTGCTTTATCTGCTGCAACTATGCGTCAACATGACAGCTGCTGAAAAGCGTGCTCACCGATCATTAAAGTTATTATAAATGAGCTAAACAACAATAAAACTGGTATAAACTATATATTTCTGGAAAGTAGAGAGGACTACTATCGAATAAGACAATAAAAAAAATTCGAAAATATTCTTTGAAAATGACTAATGGAAGGGTCGATGGGTACCTAAAGGCATTGAAGATGACGAGTCGGAAAATAATGACACTCGGCATGAAGTGGGGTGCATCGCAAACAGAATGCAGAAATTCGAATTCGGGTGCATGTTAATTTTGTGGGATTCAATTTTGACTTCTATCAGAATCAGACTTTGAATCAGAATCAGACATTTTAATAAGGAAAATCAACTCCGATTATGTTATTGAAACTTTCTGTAAAACAAAATGCAGAAAAAAGTTTTTCTGAAAATGTACATATGATCTAAATTGTATTCATTTTTCATTGTAAAGCGTGCCACGGTGGGTGAGTGGATAGCGTGTCGGTCTACTAACCCCAAGATTTCAGGTTCGCTCCTGGCCGTGGTAAGTGATTTTTTGAAAGGCAGCAAAAATACGACACGCATGTCGTACGATGTTGGCATGTCAAAGAACCCATTTGAATTCAGTAGGCCGTGTTCATAATGGCGAAATTAATCTCGGGAGTTTCCCCTAACACAAAGTTCCTCATTTCTCTACTAGAAAGCGCTGTAGTGTTCAAGGAGCTTAGTTATCTAACCTCCTTGACTTTCATAGTGCTTCAAGGAACAACGGAATTCGACATGCAAGCTACCCTCTGGGTGTCAAATTAGAAAGCTTGCACTCGGCACCGAGGCCATACGATATTATTATTATTATTATTATTGTAAATAAAATCTCTTTCAAAGTTATGATTGACTTTTTTATGAAGGGGTGAGGGAGTGGGGGGTGAAAAGGGGAAAAGGGGCCTCAAATTAACAATTGCCTAGGGCCACTGTGAGTCTTAATCTGTGTGTGATGTCTGAATCTCTTAAATGATAAAACAACAACTTGCCCCTTGTTTTCCATTACTACAGTCACTGTTGCCATACTTGTAACTAAATTTCGGGTTCGACTCCCGGTGTATGCATAGGGTTGCCAGATTTTAAGAATGGAAAATCGGAACACACGTCCCAAAATATTGTGTTGTTTTTTAAATCATCATCATCATCATCATCTTGCATAGTTTCCAGCCACTGGCCGGGTCTGTTTGGAACACAAGCCTCTCCAACGTCTTCTGTCTTCCCACCATCTCTCAGCCTCCACCCTTGTCCAGTCTTCTCCTCTCTTCTTCACGCTTTCTTCCACCCCCTTCAGCCACCTGTCTCTCGGTCTCTTTCCTTCCCACTTCGTCTCGTGTACTCTCCTGGGTATCCTCTTCTCCTCCATTCGTTTTACATGTCCATACCATCTAAGTCTAGATTTCTCTATACCATCCTGTAATGGTTCCTCCTTCATTAATTCTCTGGTCCTCTCATTTCTTATTCTGTCCATCTTTGTAGCTCCAATACTGCTTCTCAAGAACCTCATCTCACTGGCCTGTATTTTGCTCCTCTCCCTTCCTTTCATAACCCAGGTCTCCGAGGCATACGTCAGGATAGGGACATAGTACGTCCGATATATGATCTTTTTGCTGTTCTGAGGGACATCCTTGCTCCATAACATGCTTCTCACACTCCTCCGAAATGCTTCTGCCTGCCTCCCCCGCTCATTTATTTCTCTATCGTTTCTTCCATTATCTTGTATCAGGCTTCCCAGATACTTAAAACTCTCCACTTTCTTCAGCTGTTCCCCACCAATTGTTATTCCCGTTGTGGTTCTTTCCTTCTTCCTTGTTGTGATCACCATCTCACTCTTATTTATGCTAAATTTCATCCCATATCCTTGTATTACTCCTTCCCACACGTCCAACTGTTCCTGTACCTCCTCCTCCTTGTTTCCCCAAATCATCAAATCATCTGCAAACACCATTGCTTTCATCTTTCCGTCCCCAATTACTTGTGCCACTCGGGTCATTATGTCATCCATCACCACAATGAAAAGTAACGGTGACAGTGCACTTCCTTGTTTCAGGCCGTTTCTTTGTTCCAACCAGTCAGATCTCTCTCCTCCCACTTTCACACAGCTCACGCTTCCCTTGTACATCTCCTTTATCCTCTTTATAGTCCATTTCTCTACTCCTCTATCCTCCAGGGACTTCCATACTTTGTTTCTGCATACACTGTCATATGCTTTCTCAATGTCCAGGAAGGCCATCAGTAGATCTGTTCCATACTCACAGTGCTGTTCTTGTAACTGCCTTACAGCAAAAATCAAATCCACTGTGGACCTTCCTGCTCTGAAGCCATGTTGTTCTTCCCTCATCCCTCCTTTTAAATCAAGGTTGTTAAATGTTAAATAAGCATTACATAATCAATTACACAAAATTAAAATTATATATTGTTGACATATTATATGACACCAGCAACTTACAATGCTTTTTATTTGAACGACCCTTTGCAAGGATTTTTTTATTTTTTTATAATAAAATTCACTACAATTTTCGTCATAATTGTTATATGTTAACAATTCTTGTTTTATCAAACTAATGGAGTTTCTGTTTCTATCATCTCTCCATTTGATATTCATGACAGAACAAACTCTCTCCGTAAAAGCATTGGAGGGGAAAATGCTGAGTATTAACTTCACAAGGACTAAGATATTCCTTAATTTTGTCGCCCCTAATAAATCGATAACATGGACCCATCCATCTGACACAGAATTAGAAATCATGTTCTCTTTCAAACTTGCACCTGTATCACCAGAAAACAAGCTAGATATTACAATCAATTCTGCAGCGGGACATTTGAAAATTCGTGCGAAATTGAATATACTGTATTATTTGGCGTTCCATTAAAGACTGAAACGGAAGGCGGAACAAAACATGAAAAAACAGAATTGTTCCGGGTCAGTGACGGATCCAGGCCTTGCGGAGCCCTGGGCGATATGATAAGGGGGGGGGGCACAACAATAGGAAATTTTAAAACATATCAAATCAGCTAGGAAATAGTTTGGTAATAATAATAAAATAAAGAATAGTTACTATATTTTGAATACATTACAGTACATTTTTTTAATAATACGAAAGAAACCTTTAATTAGTCCCCTTGAAGAGGAAGATGCTAGACATGCAAATACAGGGAGTGAGAATGCGAGGCAGACCTAAATGAAGATGGATGGATTGTGTACAGGCGCGGATCTTGAGTTTGGCTTGGGGGTCACAGAATCGAAATTGTTAAGAAAAATGGTATCACTAAAAACGCAATCACAAAATAACCAAACGTACGAAACCAGACCAATTCTTTTGCAACTACTTGGATAGAAATTTGATGCGTTTAGCGCACCAAAAATATTCGTACAAATTGCAACGGCGTGTTTTGCGACTTTAACATCGAGCTTCGAGAAAAGTATCAAGGTACGTTACAGTTTCGGCAAGTCGAGTTGGTACCGACAAAGGGAGAAAGTTACAGCTTAAATTGCCAACCAAGCTTGCAGTTTGGACGTCGGCAAATGTTTTTGGTGCGAAAAAATCCCCAAATTCCTATCCGTGCATTGCTGCACATTCATCGTGACATCACTATAGACATCGATTCGGTAATCACGAGGTTTGCTAAACAAAATAGACGAGTTGATTTTGTTATATAAATAATCGTTTTTATATAACAGGTATGAAGTTGTAAATATGTACAGTTGTAACAGAACATAATAATTGCAATAAAGATATTTTCAGTATTGAATCAAATGGAAAAAAAACTGTTTTTCAGTTAAAATTCGTCAAGTTTTATTTGTCAGGTTATTGTGTTTTCGTTTATTAAGTTTGCAAAAAAAATTTGGTCTCCGTTTGGGAGGGGGGGTCATGCCCCGTGACCCCCCCCCCCCCCCCTTGAATCCGCGCCTGATTGTGTACGGGAGGACCTCGGAGAAAAACAGTTGTCAGAAGAGGATGTGCATGACCGGGTTAAATGGAGGAGAGCTGTCAGAAACATCGACCCCACATAGGAGTGGGAATGATGTAAAGAGAAAGAAGAAAGAAGAAGATTATGTTCACTATGAAATATTAAAATATTACTTTGCGACATTTTTTCCCGGCTGAAGTCTTCTATGGTATTTCACAGAAATGTAAACTTGCTAAACGGTCACGGGAGGTCATAGCTGCACTGAAAAAAGGAATATGAATTATAAATTAGTTTGAAAAGTATAATTAATCAATTAATTCATTTTTAAAAAATCCATGGCGCGGGGCCCTGGGCCTAGATCTGCCCCTGTTCCGGGTAATACTGAACGTCTGGGAACCCTATCTATGCATATAAGATTTTCGAAGTGAAATATTGCATAAAAAGAGAGGTTCTGTGGCTTTTTGCGTAAGCCGTTCAAAATTCTAAATAAACATCATATTTTTATTATTTGCCTCTGATGAGGGGGGATTGATCCTCCTGATCACGCCCCGTAGTTACGCCACTGCCCGTGCCACCCACAATGATTCATCGACACACAAGTGCAGAGCGAAGGACAGTAGCGTATACCGTTATCTCCGAACAAAACAGATTGCGTCACACCGCTAGTTCATATCTCTACCGCCAGTAAGGAATCGACTCGCAGGTAATAATAATGAATTATAATAATTACATACCGTAATAACAATAATAATAATAATAATAATAATTTAAAAATACGCTAAGCTCCTGTCAGGTCTGTGTATAAAGTTGACCTTGGTGGTTAAGCGCAGCATTGCTCGACCTTCACATAATGCAGATACCAGTTGCAGCGATAGGGGAATCCCACTGTTTTGCCAGTATCTAAAGCTGTTCTATATTTGTGCTCTGATCTGCAGTATCCTGGCTTGTTTGGATTAAACAGCTGACAAAGTTTCATATTCTTCGTCGAATTGAACTCTGTTCTTGCTTTTGAAAGACATTTCGAACGGTGTTTCTGGATTTTAAAGCAGGCTTTGTGCGGTAATCAGGTAAGGTGAAAAAATAGGTTATGGCTAAAGAATGTAGTTAAATATTGGGTGTACCGTTATTGAATGTTGAATGCATCATACCGTCATATCGTTTGTTGCACCAGCACCAGGTGACCTTTTAATGATGTCCATTGTTTCTTAAAGTGGTTCTGATGTCAGTGTTTCTGCCAGGGATGTCTCGGGACGCCTGAGGTTGCCCCGAGATTTTCGGGGAAAATTTTAAAAATTCACCTGTGTTGCTAATACGGATACATACCTGAAATACTGTACTTTTTGTAGGATTATTATTATTATAATAACATTCGAAAGTTAAATGGTGGTGTCCTTTGTTACCCTACGGTAGGCTGAAATTAGGGAGAAATTTACATTAGAAATAGTCTTATCTAGAACATAAAAAGGGCCCTCGATGTTCTACTACGTACGGTACCGGTATTCTAGAAATTGCTTTTTTTTATTGTGTTTATTAAGAAAAGATAATTTCATAGGAATACCCTGTTCTAAGATTCAAATACAGGTAGGCCCGAGCTTTCAGTGGGAGTGACATCTTTTTATACTTGTATAGTAGGCCTGCCAATATCTTTTTTTTAAGTAGGCCTATTATCAGTTACGGTATCGTACACGAAAGGATACATTTCGATCTTTGAAATATGGGAAGAATTCTTTGGCAGAAACACTGGATGTTTGTCAGTAATTGATTTTTAATTACTGCAATGGCCAAACCAGCTCCAAGCGATCTTAATATTAAAAGTAGCCTATTTAAGGATATATGCTAACCCAAAGACAATATTTAGGAAAGAGACATTACAGCGTGATTTGAAAGCTGTCTTTGCAGCAGCCGAAATGTTGGGAAACAATCACCGATAATAAACTAGGAAGCCTACAATATAAATATATATTACTCGCCTGGGTAGCAGGCATAGGCATGGTTCCGCAGGGTAGGTAGGCTAAGCCTACCTGAACAGATCGAGAAAGACAAAGATTGTGTTAAGTAGTGGAACAAAAAAGGAAGATTGTAGTTTAACGTGACCGTTAATCTCGAGATCATGAGCCACGGGAGCTCCTTTTTACGTGGAATCCGAACCACAGGACATGGCATTTCACTTCGAAAATCTCACATGCAATGACCGGGGATCGAACCCGGACCGCCTTGGTGAGAGGCATACAGCTAGACTTCTGAACCACCGCGCCCCCTAGTACTGGAACAGCGAGGTCATCTGTCCCAATTTGAGGAAGAAAACGTCCTGTATACTTATAAATGAATCAGTCGGAGCATTAAGTCAGTTTTCAGGAGACAGATAAAATAAAACGACATTGATAGAACAGAACTTAACAAACACACTATGTTGTGAAGCAACTACAGCATTCAGGTTATATTTGTGTTAGCGGAATATCAATTTTAATTTAATACACATATTTTTCAAATCAATTTTGGAAACGTGACTTAATGCCTTTCAGATCCGTGATCAGTTTAGTGCGGCATAAAGCCATCCAGAATGAATATTTCACATGTTATTTTATTTTAAAATGGGTTTTTAATGTTAAACCCTAAACCCTGTACAAAAGTAATTCACAAGAGGACTGTAACACGCAGGAATCCTGCAGTGCGGCCAACATTAAGAACGGAATATGGCACTGAAAGGCAGCAAGTCATTGACTTAATGTTTTTCTATTATGCTCGCACTACATGTAGCAGTGGTTTCTGGCTTAAACCCACACAACAAATTGCTTTGTGATGGATTTTGCCTTGCCAGTGAGCTTCCATGCTTTTTCTCCTCATGAAAATGTTTAAACTATTAATAGCCTACATGTTAAATTCTATGTGTTAATAAGACTTTACAAACAAACACAAACCTAACCCGGGGCTTCTGCTCCAGTCCCTCCTAACCTAGTAGCGGCCAATGATTTCCCCCATTCCCCCGAGACAGGCGTCTAACCTAGTAGCGAACAATAGTTTTGTCCAGACTGTTGTCTAACCTAGTAGCGTCCAATGGTTTCCCCCATTCCCCCGAGACAGGCGTCTAACCTAGTAGCGAACAATAGTTTTGTCCAGACTGTTGTCTAACCTAGTAGCGTCCAATGGTTTTGTCCACACTATTGTCTAACCTAGTAGCGGCCAATGGTTTTGTCCAGACTGTTGTCTAACCTAGTAGCGAACAATAGTTTTGTCCAGACTGTTGTCTAACCTAGTAGCGTCCAATGGTTTTGTCCACACTATTGTCTAACCTAGTAGCGAACAATAGTTTTGTCCAGACTGTTGTCTAACCTAGTAGCGAACAATAGTTTTGTCCAGACTGTTGTCTAACCTAGTAGCGTCCAATGATTTCCCCCATTCCCCCGAGACAGGCGTCTAACCTAGTAGCGAACAATAGTTTTGTCCAGACTGTTGTCTAACCTAGTAGCGTCCAATGGTTTTGTCCACACTATTGTCTAACCTAGTAGCGGCTAATGGTTTTGTCCAGACTGTTGTCTAACCTAGTAGCGAACAATAGTTTTGTCCAGACTGTTGTCTAACCTAGTAGTGTCCAATGGTTTTGTCCAGACTATTGTCTAACCTAGTAGCGAACAATAGTTTTGTCCAGACTGTTGTCTAACCTAGTAGCGAACAATAGTTTTGTCCAGACTGTTGTCTAACCTAGTAGCGAACAATAGTTTTGTCCAGACTGTTGTCTAACCTAGTAGCGAACAATAGTTTTGTCCAGACTGTTGTCTAACCTAGTAGCGAACAATAGTTTTGTCCAGACTGTTGTCTAACCTAGTAGCGAACAATAGTTTTGTCCAGACTGTTGTCTAACCTAGTAGCGTCCAATGGTTTTGTCCAGACTATTGTCTAACCTATAGTTTCGCCCAGACCATAATCTAACCTAGTAGCGACCAATGGTTTCATTCCGATAATTGTCTAACCTTGTAGCGCCAATGGTCTTGCCCAGACAATTGTCATTTAAGGTGCAGAGTAGTGCAATGTCCCTTTTCGAAACTTTTAACAAGGTACATTATTGAAAATATATCATTTGTGATTTACATACCTTTCTGGGAGTCCTTACGAGTTCATTTGAATTTGAATTCCCACTGCCTGCACTGGAAATAATTGCTTTTTACGTAAATAAAGCACTATTGGTCGTGTACATTTCACGAGGTCCGCCATTTTACATTGACGTCGGACACTACTTCTTACCCCATGTTGCCAACGTGCCGATACAAAATTAACCAGACGACACGTGATTAATGAAATAAAAGGCAAAACCATTGGCCTGGATAAAGATTATTGATGTGTGACAACCCCCACTGTGCGTGACAAAAACCAGGGGTGTTATCAGCCGGGCCGCGCTACCAAATCACCATTGGTCTGCCGGATGTGATATAGTATCAAATGCGTGGGGTTGGCATTATTGACTCCTTCACAAAGATGGCTGTCAGAGCTGCATTTCAACTATATAAGTCGTGCTCCTATTTGGGTGGATCGGGGGGTCTATGGCAGCCGAGGAGTGAACATCTAATACTAAATCTTCTCCAGATATTCTTCCGACTAGTAATTCAGGTAATTTCAGTACTTATAAATTTGTTTAGGCACATTGTACTACTCTGCACCGCCACCCAATTGTCCAACCTACTAGTGACCAATGGTTTCAGTCAGGCAATCGTCTAACCTAGTAGCGGCCAATGGTTTAGTCCAGACAGTCGTCTATCCTGGTAGCGGCCAATGGTTTCGTCCAGACAGTGGTCCAACCTAATAGCGGCCAATGGTTAAGTCCAGACAGTGGTCCAACCTAGTAGTGGCCAATGGTTAAGTCCAGACAGTGGTCTAACCTGGTAGCGGCCAATGGTTTCGTCCAGACAGTGGTCCAACCTAATAGCGGCCAATGGTTAAGTCCAGACAGTGGTCCAACCTAATAGCGGCCAATGGTTAAGTCCGGACAGTGGTCCAACCTAGTAGCGGCCAATGGCTTAGTCCAGACAGTGGTCTAACCTAGTAGCGACCAATGGTTTCGTCCAGACAGTGGTCCAACCTAATAGCGGCCAATGGTTTCGTCCAGACAGTGGTCCAACATAATAGCGGCCAATGGTTAAGTCCAGACAGTGGTCCAACCTAGTAGCGGCCAATGGTTAAGTCCGGACAGTGGTCCAACCTAATAGCGGCCAATGGTTAAGTCCAGACAGTGGTCCAACCTAATAGCGGCCAATGGTTAAGTCCAGACAGTGGTCTAACCTGGTAGCGGCCAATGGTTTCGTCCAGACAGTGGTCCAACCTAGTAGCGGCCAATGGTTAAGTCCAGACAGTGGTCTAACCTGGTAGTGGCCAATGGTTAAGTCCATACAGTGGTCCAACCTGCTAGCGGCCAATGGTTAAGTCCAGACAGTGGTCCAACCTAGTTTTTTTTTTTGTCGTGTGGTCTCCTGAGAGGCCGAGTGCAGGCCATTCTAGTCGACACCCGTGGGCGACCTGCGCGTCGGGATGAGAGATGGAACGGATAAAGGTGAATGAAATTGGGCAAGGATGTGGAAGGAAGCGGCCGTGGCCTATCAGAAGGTACCGTCCCAGCATTTGCTTGGTGTTGAAAATGGGAAACCACGGAAAACCATTTCAAGGACGGCCGACGGTGGGGCTCGAACCCACGCGTCTACCGAGTCAGCAGAGAGCTTGGCCCCATGACCTAATGATGCACTTTAGCCAGCGTAGCCACTACTGTCGGTGTCCAACCTAGTAGCGGCCAATGGTTTAGTCCAGACAGTGGTCTAACCTGGTAGTGGCCAATGGTTAAGTCCAGACAGTGGTCCAACCTAATAGCGGCCAATGGTTAAGTCCAGACAGTGGTCCAACCTAGTAGCGGCCAATGATTTAGTCCAGACAGTGGTCTAACCTGGTAGTGGCCAATGGTTAAGTCCAGACAGTGGTCCAACCTAATAGCGGCCAATGGTTAAGTCCAGACAGTGGTCTAACCTGGTAGCGGCCAATGGTTAAGTCCAGACAGTGGTCTAACCTAGTAGCGGCCAATGGCTTAGTCCAGACAGTGGTCTAACCTCGTAGCGGCCAATGGTTAAGTCCAGACAGTGGTCTAACCTAGTAGCGGCCAATGGTTAAGTCCAGACAGTGGTCCAACCTAATAGCGGCCAATGGTTAAGTCCAGACAGTGGTCTAACCTGGTAGCGGCCAATGGTTTCGTCCAGACAGTGGTCCAACCTAGTAGCGGCCAATGGTGAAGTCCAGACAGTGGTCTAACCTGGTAGTGGCCAATGGTTAAGTCCAGACAGTGGTCCAACCTGCTAGCGGCCAATGGTTAAGTCCAGACAGTGGTCCAACCTAGTTTTTTTTTTTGTCGTGTGGTCTCCTGAGAGGCCGAGTGCAGGCCATTCTAGTCGACACCCGTGGGCGACCTGCGCGTCGGGATGAGAGATGGAACGGATAAAGGTGAATGAAATTGGGCAAGGATGTGGAAGGAAGCGGCCGTGGCCTATCAGAAGGTACCGTCCCAGCATTTGCTTGGTGTTGAAAATGGGAAACCACGGAAAACCATTTCAAGGACGGCCGACGGTGGGGCTCGAACCCACGCGTCTACCGAGTCAGCAGAGAGCTTGGCCCCATGACCTAATGATGCACTTTAGCCAGCGTAGCCACTACTGTCGGTGTCCAACCTAGTAGCGGCCAATGGTTTAGTCCAGACAGTGGTCTAACCTGGTAGTGGCCAATGGTTAAGTCCAGACAGTGGTCCAAACTAATAGCGGCCAATGGTTAAGTCCAGACAGTGGTCCAACCTAGTAGCGGCCAATGATTTAGTCCAGACAGTGGTCTAACCTGGTAGTGGCCAATGGTTAAGTCCAGACAGTGGTCCAACCTAATAGCGGCCAATGGTTAAGTCCAGACAGTGGTCTAACCTGGTAGCGGCCAATGGTTAAGTCCAGACAGTGGTCTAACCTAGTAGCGGCCAATGGCTTAGTCCAGACAGTGGTCTAACCTCGTAGCGGCCAATGGTTAAGTCCAGACAGTGGTCTAACCTAGTAGCGGCCAATGGTTAAGTCCAGACAGTGGTCCAACCTAATAGCGGCCAATGGTTAAGTCCAGACAGTGGTCTAACCTGGTAGCGGCCAATGGTTAAGTCCAGACAGTGGTCTAACCTAGTAGCGGCCAATGGCTTAGTCCAGACAGTGGTCTAACCTCGTAGCGGCCAATGATTAAGTCCAGACAGTGGTCTAACCTAGTAGCAGCCAATGGCTTACTCCAGACAGTGGTCTAACCTAGTAGCGACCAATGGTTTAGTCCAGACAGTGGTCTAACCTCGTAGCGGCCAATGGTTAAGTCCAGACAGTGGTCCAACCTAATAGTGGCCAATGGTTAAGTCCAGACAGTGGTCCAACCTAGTAGCGGCCAATGATTTAGTCCAGACAGTGGTCTAACCTGGTAGTGGCCAATGGTTAAGTCCAGACAGTGGTCCAACCTAATAGCGGCCAATGGTTAAGTCCAGACAGTGGTCTAACCTGGTAGCGGCCAATGGTTAAGTCCAGACAGTGGTCTAACCTAGTAGCGGCCAATGGCTTAGTCCAGACAGTGGTCTAACCTCGTAGCGGCCAATGGTTAAGTCCAGACAGTGGTCTATCCTAGTAGCGGCCAATGGTTAAGTCCAGACAGTGGTCCAACCTAATAGCGGCCAATGGTTAAGTCCAGACAGTGGTCTAACCTGGTAGCGGCCAATGGTTAAGTCCAGACAGTGGTCTAACCTAGTAGCGGCCAATGGCTTAGTCCAGACAGTGGTCTAACCTCGTAGCGGCCAATGGTTAAGTCCAGACAGTGGTCTAACCTAGTAGCAGCCAATGGCTTACTCCAGACAGTGGTCTAACCTAGTAGCGACCAATGGTTTAGTCCAGACAGTGGTCTAACCTCGTAGTGGCCAATGGTTAAGTCCAGACAGTCGTCTAAGTAGCGGCCAATGGTTAAGTCCAGACAGTGGTCTAACCTGGTAGCGGCCAATGGATTTGTCTCAACATGGCTTTTGAAGAGTACAGTGAATCCCTTAAATTAAATTGAACAACTAAAAGTAATTTATGAACTCACCCTCACACCTCGCACTTGAGCTCCTGTGACTGCATCGCCATGTAACGACGCACTGTTTGAAACTTCATACAACTTGATGGCAAATCAAGCCACACCATCAAACACTCCAACATCAACATCCTCACACCATCGACTACATAACAATAAAAATCTCCCCTGGACATGTACGTGTCGTGGTAAATAATTTACCTGAACCAATTTGAGTTTCGGATGCACATTTTGTTCAATGCAAGCACCTTTTAATAAATATTGTGGTTCATCCTTAAAAAATTATTCATGGGAAACCGAATTTTGCTTTACTGCAGATCAGTTAGGCTAAGCCAACTTGCCTGGCCAAGAAGAGTGAAGACTTGCCTAATCCCTAAGCTGCATGTCGTGACGTCAGCTACTAAGCAATCAGGGTAACCAACTTGCCTATGACACCAGATCTCTTGCAATTCTAAATTCAATTTGGCGGCAAGATTTTACATTTTACGACATGTCTCTTTATGGAGATTTTTAATATAGGTATTACAGACACAAGTCTAACATTTCTTGCATATTCCAATTTTCCATTGATATCGATAGTATTTTTTCTCCTGCTGAAAATTGAATATACCATATCATCATCAGATATATTATTTCAGTAGTATAAATCCCTCCTGCGGCGCTCACAAGCGACCGATCGTGACAAATGAGCATTCAAATGGAAGAGAATAGACATTAGCAGTGACGAATTGCACTCTAATTTCATAAATTTCTAAAATTTCTTTAAAAAAATTAGTTTAAAAAATGTACGAAGTGTCCGATTATCAGATACTGTTGTTGTAGGAAAATACGCTCCCTAATTGCTGTCCACTTCGCATGTTGGCCGCTGTGACGCCTGTTTAATGTCATTTTAACATTCTGAGGTCTTTCCTTTATCATTTTGCATGGATTTCAGAAACAGTAAGGTAAATGCACCAATGGTTGTCATGTTAGGACAGATTTAGTCAAGAAAATATATACACCTTACACATTTTGGTAAATTTAATCAACAAAAGCACTGTACCTAACCTCAAACTATACTCAAACACTAGGAAACTCTCAATATCAAAAATATTCGTTTTTGGAAAAATTACATATTTTTTTTAAAAGGGGCCCTAGTCCTCGGCACGATGTCTTTGGATTTTTCCTATATACGTCACCCATTTTCACCAAATGCCGTCATATTGTTAGTTTGCCTTGTCTGCTGTTTATAATGCATTTGTTCGGTCAATTGTTGCGTAAGACACCGATTTATCGACTTGGAGGCTAACATTTACGAATAAAACAGTACCAGTAATTATGTTTTTTTTAAATAAAAATGAAATATAAGAAAAATAAAAGACGGAAGCGGGGATGGTGGGTAAAAGACATAAGGGCATGAAAATATCGTAATTCTGCTCTAATCACATTTATTATAAGTTATTTTTTTATTAACTTAAAGTGCAATATTAATAATAATTGAAATTCGAGCAATATAACCACAAGAACAATATGTATTGATGTGGGCTTCCCCGACCGGTGTTCAAGAGCGAATGGTCATTTTCCGGGCTGTTATGCCATGATCCTTTTTTTTTAATTTTTTTTAAGGGGGATGGGAGGCGTAGTCACATAAAACGGGAGACCAGACCATGGCATAACATAACGTCTGCATTGAACAATCGCCGAGGGTCTGACGAGATGGATTGTAAGTAGTTTTCCACTAAATAACAGTAGGTTTTAATTTGATGTTCTGTAATTGCAGCACGGTTTACTGTCAAATTTTGAGGGATTCGTAAAGACAGGCTTGGATTTCTTTTTAGGAAAGATTCACACCATTTCCTCCCTGGCCGCCCATTTTTGAAAGGAGAGTCCCTCTTCAATTCTTTTGTGAGGCACTGGACGCTATTTTGCAGATCGTCCTTTGTTACCGGGAATCCCGCTTTTCCTAGTGAGATAACCCATTGAACTAACACCCTTTGTTAAAAAGAAACTTGGCCCCATGTTCATCTCTCTAGTTTTTCCTTTAATTTTGTCCGAGAAGGCGTTTCTCGGAACACCATTCCTCTCCACGGCCGTTGTAATACTCATGCCGTCCTCCTCGACGACCTTAATAGCAGCTTCCATTTACTGAATATCGTAGGCTGATTGAGACCTGTGCGTTTCGACATATTGCTTGAAAGCAAAGATTTAGTCTTAGAATATATTTTTCGTCTCGACTTAAAAAGAATCCCCTTTAGCTCACCTAAAAACCCTAGGCCTATACCTACTGATAATAATAATAAAAATATTTGTTTTACGTCCCTTTTAACTACTGCGGCTTTTAGAGCCCCAAAGTGCCAGAATTTTGCCCCGAAGGGGATCTATAACGTGCCAGTAAATCTACTGACATGGCTCCCTCGCATTTGCGCACCCTCAAATTCCAGATGACTGCGCCAGGATTCGATCCTGAAACAGCAGGCGAGAATGTTACCGCTGAGCCACGCAGCCAACGTAGACCTACGGCCGTCAAAGAGACAGATCTACATAATAACAGCACACTGTAAATATTTATTGGTTCTGAAACATTAACGCAAAGTTTAACATTATCGTGCACTAGCGTTAGTCACGCATGTGATGTAAAGTTCATCAGCTATGACGACTACTGGGCACAATGATCAAATGATAATTTAATTAATACAGGGTGCTTTAGAGCTACATTATAAGTATATTGCTGCTGTTAGTTAGGTCTTACAAGGAGATATGACAATGTGCCAGTTTTCGTCAGAAATGACGAGCATTGGTAAAGTGCGTATTTTTAAATCCAGTGTTCGTCACCAGCGTTTCTAACCAAACTAGGAACGTGAGCAGAAAATAGCAAATCGCATATGTTACAGAAACAATTACCAACTATATCACACTCTTGTAACATTTTAATACGTCAGAACATAACACGTAAGCACATAATTAACTCGCGTGCCTGCTTAGCACATGCGAGAAGCAATATGCCGTGTCAAGACAGCTCAATTCACACGAGATGTTTGACGCTGGGAATCACCTATTACATCACACACATGATTTCGCAAAGTTGCTCCTTATCGGCAACGAAGGTATGACGATTCTCGTAAGACTTCGTGCGTTGAGAAAGACCCCTTGACATGCTTATTTTTTGTACTTATATACGAGAGTGACGACTATTGGCTCAGTAACGAAAACCGGTACAGTTACCTTAAATCAAAGGAATCAGTACTAATCGTATAATTTCATAAATATCGAATAACTGGTGAGTGTTATGATGATCCAATTTTCAGTGATTGCCTTCTTAAGTTAGGGAACGTAGAACTTTGAATTCTAACTGAAATGTAAAGAGTGTTCTATAATCATTTGGTTGAAATAAAAACATGTTTTGTGCCAAATGTGGGCTGAAGAAGGAAATAAAATAGGTTTCCGAAACATGTACCCGTAGAACTTTTCTGTAAGTAAAGTATTGAATTGGCGGTAAATTTAAAGTTATACTTCTTGTAAACATGGTCAATACGGAACCTGGAATGAGTGCTGCTCCTAATAAACTCCTCCTGTGCCTAGTGTCCTGTATTTGATGGGTTTGATTAATGTAGTCAACTCCACGTGTACAGATTTGAAGGGACTTCCCCAATGTCTGTGCGGCTATAACTAAGGGGTTTTGTTTCTGGTATGCATTTACCCAAAAACCACAGCTGGGGATTCCCTTAGTTTTGGGACAATTTGTACGAAAATTTTCATTACCGGCTACAGTGGCCGAGTGTGCCAACGCGCTACTTTGTGCCTCGCTGATATCAGGAGATTGTGGGTTCAAATCCCACCTCGGATGTCCTAAACAGTGGTGGATCTCCATTGAAGCGTTTGAATCGCCGCGTCAACTGCTTTATTACAAAATACATAATGATTTAAAAATAAACATTTTGACATTTAGTAGGATTTTTAAACATGATTTTTACTGCATTAGATGTTACCAATTAAGGCATGAACATCTACTGCCGCATTGCTCAACTAGCCTGATGGGACAGGAATGTGCTGGCAATTGAGTAAGGCCGGAGGGGGAATGGAAGTCAGCGGTAACCATGGCAACAGGAGTTCCATGATGCGAGTAGTCTCTCACCAGTGATTGCTCATCCACATTGCTCTTATTTCAAGCTATACTCGCTGCACGTGCAGTTTGTTTACTACAGGGTCATTATGTGTGTGCACGCTAGTAAACACGGCAAGCTAAGCCGCCTGTGACTAGCACAGATCGCGGCCGTGTGCACCCGGTTCAAACGGCGGTGGGCGCGCTCCGCTGACTCATATCGTTAGTTCACACATGTTTTGTCATTCATATGGACGTGAATCTGCAAAGCTTAGACGTTAGTGTTGCATGTTTAGTGAGTGTTGTGATTACTGTGATTGTTGGTCATGTCAAGACACCAATTCACATTGCGCGAACGAGTGTATATCCATAATTCGTACATGAAAAGCAGAAAATCTTGTTCTGAAACAAGACGAACAATTCAAATCAAGTTTCCAGGAAGACCTGTGCCTAATGCCAGTACAATTATGAGGCTCGCTAAACGATTCAAAGAAACGGGCTCCGTAAATCATAAAAGAGTTGACAGACATTCATCAGAAGATGTCAGGTGTGTGTTACAAGAGAGGGAGGACATTTTCAGCATCGGCTCGCCCATGATCTGCGCTAGTCACAGGCGGCTTAGCTTGTCGTGTTTATTGGGGCGCACATAGATAATGACCCTGTATTATGGATCAATCTCCTTCCTTCGTACACCGAGCAGAACGGGATTGGGCACACTTGTGCTGACCGACTGAAAAGCTTCTTATAATAGATGGCTTGGGCAACACTCAAATATGGCTTCCTCTTCTTCTTTCGGATGGGCTTACTGCGGACCACGCTTGTTCAACTGTTGTGTACTAACGCATCTTTTCCCGGTGTATTTTTCTTTCCTCCGACTAGAGGTGCCTTCCTTAGAGATTTGTCCTGAAAAACCACAGTCTTCCTTAAGAATATGTCTCACAGATTGTCTCTCTTGTAGGTCTGTTAGTCTCTGCATCAGTCAGCCAAGTGGTCTCGCCAGAAGGTTGGATCAGTGGTAATCTTGCCACATGACCATAACAAGCTCCCCTCCTTTTCCTGGCTCAGTCAGAAAGACTCTCTATTTGTACGCAGAGCTGTGAGTTGTGTTGTCCCCATCTTCTAGTGCTGGTCCTAAGATCTGCTCTCTCTGAACTCCAATTTATCTATCAAGCCTCAGACACTCCATAGCGAACAGGGCTTCCGATCGGATGACTGTATTGTAATGCTTTACGTGATAGGCACCTCTTGTTATAGGCTAGATGTTCTGAGTCAGTCTATGGGCCAATTCCAGCTTATTTAATCTAGCAGAGAATAGTGCCTTTTCTGCCTATAAGGCATCCAACGTTTAGAATGAAGCACTGGTTAGATAGGGATATTCTCTCTTTCTGTTGCACGTGAGACATGTATGACGCTGTCATTTTCTAGCAATCCACTGTTGCCATATCAGTCGAAAATTTTTCTTTGTAGAAAAAACAGCATATTCGGGTATGTTTTGCCAATCTTTTTTGTCCTATATAACTACGTAAACTTGATAGAAATGCTAGACAAATTAGATATCCATATTTAAAAAAAACTATAAACTGAGTCCCCTTTTTAGTAAAATCGATCTTATATCATGCTGCATTGGCTTTGTGATGCCTATTTTTCACACACGTGTAGCTAAATGTGTTGTCTTGATGATGGATTATTGAAATATTTTATACTGGCAATATTACAATTTTCATGTAGGTAAAACTTCTGAATATTCTCTCATAACCGCATAGCAGCATTGAAAAAGTTCGTATGCTGACAACTTTTCTATTTTTAAAGATAACCATGTCATGTCAGTTTGAGAGTTGTAGAGGAATGTTGGAAGAAGTTTTCTACCTGCTTACCCAGAGTGTAGATGTAATTGTTTACACAGGCCGGGCTGTTCATTGACCGCGGATTATAAAAATGAAGTTTCGAAGGACAGCGGGGTGCAGCTTGCTACTCACAGCTTTATTACTGTGCCCTTCGAGCTTGTATTTCAGTAGTTCGACTGTCTCTATCTTGAGGGTGTGTGCAGCAGTTCTGTTAGATTTAACGTGTTGTATTTTACGTATTTCACGTACAACAATGGATAGTTCTGTGAAAAGAAAGCGTGGTCAAGTGCTCAGAAGGAGGGAAAAACAGGTCGTAATTAACGTGTTGAGTTATTTTAAGAATCTTAAACCTAACGAAAGTATAAATAATTTAGTCAATGAAACTGCTCTGGCCACAGGAATATCAAAGACTACCGTTTTTAAAATACGTAGTGAGAGTGGACAGGGTCCAGCACTGTCGCCACGCAAAAAGAGGCTAAGTAATACACTTCGCAAGAATAGCACGAATGTTAAATATAATGACTTTATAATGACGTTATAGTTAATTTCGTTGTATGTGTTATGTTAGCCTACTATGAGTATTATTATACAGTACTTAATTCAAGTCTTCGTCACTGCACAATCGCTGAATGTGCGGAAAGTGTACGCGAAGCGCTTTGTACTGCCTCCTCTCATGGAGTGGTAACCTTGTCGTAACGTGCCATAAGACCAATGCTTCATTCTAAACGTTGGATGCCTTATAGATAAATAAATTTCTCTATTTTCATGATCTTACCCTGTTCTAGTGACATCTCTTTGATGTTGGCAAAGAGCTCTGCTTTCTCCAGTGACACTTGGAGTCCTGTCTTCTGTGACAGTTGACCTGGATTGCTGCTGTTTCTAATATTTGAATGTTCACTTGTTTTTAGCAGTTACAGTAAGATGAATCTAACTCTTGTTTCAGAAAGATGACCCCACTTCTGCCAAGAATCATCAAGAACTACACCCTTAAGAGCTGGGATGACTGGACAGGGGATGAAGTCCAGAGTGAGCAGCTGTGGGAAGATTCTGAAGAATACAAACGAATTGCCAGGAAAGTGGGCGAAACTCTCCATGTAGTAATAGACTACATTGAAAGAGTACAGAATCCCTTCCTTTGGGGATTCTACTTGCTAAAGAAAGCAGAATACAAGAACTTCTTCTCTGGACCCATACAGCAAGACCTGTTTCATTGCACTGCGCCGAAAAATATCGATTCCATCGTCACAAATAACTTGGATTGGAGGAGATCAAGTCGAACCAAGTTCGGTAGGGGTGTAAGTTTCTCCCCATCTGCAGCTTATGCCAACCTGCAAGCCAATAAGAACATAGGCAAGGCGCGGGCCTTGATCTACGCCAAGGTTCTTGTGGGCAAAAAATGTGGCGGCCATGAAAACATGATGGTACCTCCGGCCAAATTTGACACGTCCACCGGAAATGGTGGTGATGTCATCGTCAAATATTGTGATAATGAATTCTATCCTCAGTACGTTATCTATTATGATACCCCTAAGATCAGATACAGTTCCAAGGGACGATTTTATGTTTAAAGGCCTTAAAAAATGAGGTATTTTCAATTCTTATGCCTGATTAGCTACTGAGTCCTAAGCTAAATTACGTTTTATGATTGAAAGTACCTCATCATGGAAAGAGTACATACTACTCTATTGTGAAGTCTTTATTATTTGTATTCTGGTATAGGATAATAATAGAATGATAACGGTTAAGGTAATATTTGTGTAAACTATTAAGATTTTATCACATGTGATAAGACATAAGACTGGGTGCCACTTAAATGTAAACAGAAAGATTTAAAATTATTTTTTTAAAGAGTTTTGACAAAGAAAATACCGTATTTACTCGGCTATGGACCCCCCTTTTTACTAAATTTTTAGTTCCGAAATTGGGGGGGAGGGTAGACTTTGCAAAAATCCATTATTTTGGGAAAGGGAGAGAGTAAAACTAAGCCATTCTATTTTGATGCTACATAGTATGATATAATCAATCAAAATAAATGCAGTTTATCAGCAATGAAACACCACAACATTCGCGCAGCGAGTTCTGCAAAGACCGAAAATACTACCATAAAGTGGTGGATGGGCGTGGCCAGTAGAACATGCAGGCTGAATACAAAATCGCTACCTATAACATGTTCTTTGTTTTGAAACACACGACAGAGTGTAGACTGGTGTGCGTATGCCGGCCGTCCACTAGCATCTCGTCCTTACATGAATGCGGCAGCACCGCACGTGTGGCCGGCCAGCCACCTCTCGCATAGCATGAGCATGGTGGCGACAGAACCTGGAAATCAGGGAAATTTCGTCTCTCTGGAAGTATCAGGGAATTTTGCAAAGGTGTAGAAAAAATCAGGGAAATTTGAAGAAACTTATTAAAAAAAAAAAAACTAAAATACCACACATTTTGCATCGAGCGAGTGAGAATTATTTTGCAGCCATAACCTCCCTAAGAACCGACTGTAGTGGCTACGCTGGCTAAAGCCCAGCATTAGGTCATGGGGCCAAGCTCTCTGCTGACTCGGTAGACGCGTGGGTTCGAGCCCCACTGTCGGCCGTCCTTGAAATGGTTTTCCGTGGTTTCCCATTTTCAACACCAGGCGAATGCTGGGATGGTACCTTCTGACAGGCCACGGCCACTTCCTTCCACATCCTTGCCCAGTTTCATTCACCATCATTCATTTCATCTCTCATTAACTCCTCTCATGTGGTTGGCGTCAGGAAGGGCATCCGGCCGTAAAAACCATCGCCACAAAGACTTCCATCGCATCTCATCCCCGACCCCGTTGGAAACGGGAATAATAAGGGGTAAGCGATTTCCAAGAATTTTGTATTTTGGCTCTCGAAAATTAAGGAGGATACTATAGGTCTTATAGCCGAGTAAATATGGTAATATTTTATTGTATTTCATTTTGAAAATGGAGTTGAACACAGAACTATTGTACGAGGGCTGTTCTTTACATCCAATGTACAGAAATACATTGTATACTGTAATTTCAGATATAATAGTTTTCATTTGTGGTTGTGTTTGTTTAAATGTAGCTTTTGTTGTTAAGAAGTTGGATCAGATATTTACCGTACTGTACTTTGCCATAGAATAGGGTTTATTATTACTTTTTAACATGTAAGTCGTGTATCTGTGAGACATAGTGTACTCTCGACAAATAACATATTCTTTGGACATGTCATCGTCATTTTCCAGCCTAAGCCAGGTCGGAGCAAGTATGACCCACCCTTCACTTTACTCTGTCTGTCCTCCATCCTTCCTCCACTCGACACCCACACTGTCCTTCACTAAATCCATCCACCGTACTGTAGGTCTTCCTCGTCCTCTCTTTCCAGTCATCTGTCTCTCCATCACTTATCTCGGCATTCGTTCATCATTCATCCTTTCCACATGTCCACACCATCTCAATCTGTTATGCCTCAGCTTATCATTGAGCTTCTGTGCATTCACTTCCTTTTGAATTACAGTGGAACGTCATTTATCTGGACTAATTGGGACCGAAAGAATTCCGGTTAATGATTTTTCCGGATAAGCGAACATGCGTTTATTTCATAGTACATACCACAATAGCGCAGTTTCTAATGCAGTAAACGTTTCTCCATGACTTGGTCCTTCTTCATCTTTCTCATGTAGGCTTTCATCCTTTTCGTCTTCCCCACTTACTTCTTGCACTAGAGAAGCAATATCATCATCATCTAAGATTTGAAAACCTGAGTCGCTGTCACTTTCCAACCAAGCTTGTGCGCCTTCTCTATCACATTTGGAAAATCCAGCAACTTCGGGGAATACGCTAACTCATTTGTCACTGCATCCAAATCTTCATCAACAATGTCAGTGGTCTCAACGGTCTCTTGTTTTCCCACCAATTTATTCAATGCATATCGAAGATTCTGTGGGGTTAAAGTGTTCCATCCATCAGCTATCAAGTAGCAGTAGTCCTTAGGAGAAAGCTCTTTTGAAAAAGATATCACACTCTCCTCATCTTCTGCCAACAGTAAACGACGTAAAACTTCCTTCTTGTTCATCCGCTTGAGCTTTTCTTTTTCTTTTTGCTCGTCTGGATAATTGACGTTCCGGTTGTTTGACGTCCGGATAAACGACGTTCTACTGTACTTCATTCCTCACTCTATCTCTCCTCAGGAATTTTATTTTGGCTGCCTGTATTCTACTTTCATTTCTCCTGGTCATCAGCCAGGTTTGTGCTCCTGGGACAGATGACCTCACTGTTCTGCCCCTTAAAACCTCAATAATTAACAAGTTTCTGCTCCATTAGTAAAAGGAATGTAGCTGTTATCATCTTCCCCCTCTCTCCATTCTGGCTGCCATTTCCTCATCAGATATGACATACTGTATTAGTATAAGTCTCATATGTTTGTTCTTCAGAATCCTTTTTTTCTTCTCATTTTCAATTTGCTGCATCGCAATATTCAACTCTTCTAAATCATTTTAAACTTCTTTGAACCAATTATTTTTTGGTTTACTTTTCCAGTAGTTAAACAGTTGTTTTAACAATCTATTGTCATATAATCTCAATAAGTGACACAAAAAGTCAATTGCCCTTTTTCTGATATTGTCTGTTATTGAATCACTTTCCCGATAGACAACTGCATTAGGCAACAATCTCCATTGTCCATACACCTGGTGTTTTGTTCTGTCAACCTTCTGCAGTTGATCTGTTGTTGATTTGGTGGTTAATTTAAATAGTGTTTCACAAGCTTCAGTTTTAACGACGGAACAGTAATGTTGAAACTTAGCATCAATCGAAAGAGATTTCTTCTTGTGTTTGGGCCAAATAATTCGTTGTGCTTTTTAAAATTTAAATGTTCTACTTTCTATTGACGATTTTTCATTGGAGTTCCGAGTGAGAATCTCACCAAGATATTTAAATTTATTTAATTTCTTTGTTCATCATCATCTTGCACAGTTTCCAGCCACTGGCCGGGTCTGTCTGGAACACAAGCCTCTCCAACGTCTTCTGTCTTCCCACCATCTCTCAGCCTCCACCCTTGTCTCCTCTCTTCTTCACACTTTCTTCCACCCCCTTCAGCCACCTGTCTCTCGGTCTCTTTCCTTCCCACTTCGTCTCGTGTATCCTCCTGGGTATCCTCTTCTCCTCCATTCGTTTTACATGTCCATACCATTTCTCTATACCATCCTGTAATGGTTCCTCCTTCATTAATTCTCTGGTCCTCTCATTTCTTATTCTGTCCAT
The DNA here is from genome assembly GCA_946902985.2 of Meconema thalassinum. Taxonomy (NCBI): domain Eukaryota; kingdom Metazoa; phylum Arthropoda; class Insecta; order Orthoptera; family Tettigoniidae; genus Meconema; species Meconema thalassinum. The sequence continues at coordinate 281,382,589 of OX336397.1, forward strand.
CTTTGTAGCTCCAATACTGCTTCTCAAGAACCTCATCTCACTGGCCTGTATTTTGCTCTTCTCCCTTCCTTTCATAACCCAGGTCTCCGAGGCATACGTCAGGATAGGGACATAGTACGTCCGATATATGATCTTTTTGCTGTTCTGAGGGACATCCTTGCTCCATAACATGCTTCTCACACTCCTCCGGAATGCTTCTGCCTGCCTCCCCCGCTCATTTATATCTCTATCGTTTCTTCCATTATCTTGTATCAGGCTTCCCAGATACTTGAAACTCTCCACTTTCTTCAGCTGTTCCCCACCAATTGTTATTCCCGTTGTGGTTCTTTCCTTCTTCCTTGTTGTGATCACCATCTCACTCTTATTTATGCTAAACTTCATCCCATATCCTTGTATTATCCCTTCCCACACGTCCAACTGTTCCTGTACCTCCTCCTCCTTGTTTCCCCAAATCATCAAATCATCTGCAAACACCATTGCTTTCATCTTTCCTTCCCCAATTACTTGTTGTTAATACCATTTATTTTCAAATTAGCACTCGTAGCTGTTTCTAACCAATAACAGATTATTCTTTAGCGATTTACCATTGCAATGAACTATTACATCCTAAACATAATCATTTAAAGTAATGGGTAAGTTGAGACAGAGATACTGTGTTGTTGTTGTTGTTGCTGAAGATATTTCACATAATGACAATTATTTACGAATCTACCACCGGCAAGGATTCATCAGATGAGTAATAACAAAAAGTGTGTCGAATGTTACGAAAAATACAGTAATCAGAAAATCACATTGCTCGAGGTGAAAATAAAGAAAACATTTTCACAGTGAATCTTTTGAGAATTAACAGCCTGTCCATACCATCCGAGCCGTTATGTAGAGCACAATGGAAATGAAATATTTTATAATAAGATGTCTTTCTCACAGAGGAATGTTCCATAACCCTATTCTGTGGCTTACATGTTTTATTTTAGCTTGTATGTTAGTGAGAACATGTCACATTCCACTAACTGACTGATGAGTGGGTTTTAATGGTGACTATGTGATGATTAGGAAATTCATGTCCTACTAAAAAGCCCAAAATAAATATATATTTTAAAAGATATGTTCTTTTTATTTTTAAATTATGACCCAAGTTTTCCCAAATACAACTAAATTGTAATAAGTCTGTTACCTGAATCACGATACACATATTATTGGTTTAATACCTGATGGCACAGACCTGCACAAACTCGAGGGCTTGGAGGGGGTCACTGCTGCTGTACTACAGGGAGAGAAACAAAACCTGTCGCCACACCAAGTTTAGATGATGTTGATGATAATTGTTGTTTTAAGGGGCCTAACATCTAGGTTATCGGCCCCTAATGGTTTGGGTGATCGTGAAGATGATAATGAAATGTAAACTAACTACTAACTTTTATACTAGAACAAGAAATGGAAAACAAAAGGAGAATAAGGCAAATAAAGGACAGGAGGAAAATAAATGCCCTCAACCCTCGAAGAATGCAGATTGAGGGACTGGGAAGGAAGGAGAGCCATGAAAGGCAGATAGGAAAGTGAAAGAGGAGAGGGTCCGCCCTACAGGTAAGGGACAAAAGGGGGGAAACCAGACCCAGCTCAGGAATCCCTCGGGGTCGCCAACTCCCGAACTCACCAGCCGTGAGCCCTGAGGGTGTAGCAATATCCAGGGCGCACCAAAAGTGGTGGGGCTACACACACCCTGCCTCCTTGAGGGCCTTGGGCAGAAGGCAGGAGATAACATGAAAAGAAAAAGAAGGCTGACCCCTCCCAGAAGGAGGGAATCAGAAAAGATGAGACAAGGGCCAATAAAGGCAAGAAAGGAAGAGACTCCCTAGGCCTCAGATACCCTAATACCGTCGGGGTCGGAAGAGAACAAGAGTTGACCAAGTGAGGAAAGAAGACAGAGAGGAGCCCGGCACAAGTAAGTGGAAGCAATGCAGGACTCAGCTGGGGCCCCGTGGTCGCCAACCCACGTCCCACACCAAGTTTAGAGAGTGACATTTCGTCACTTGGGATCTCAACTCGCAGATAGGGGCAGATGACCTTGCTGTTCTGACTCTTCACACAACAATAACTATAATAACAATTAAAGATACCGAGAGCCGACTCAAACACTTCCGTACCCAGGAGCGATGTGAACGTTTATCCCCTGTCAATCAGGCTGAAGCAGATGGACCCGCTCGCATACAAGATTCGCTGTGTGCGTAGCTGAGGTTTTCCGCCATCAGGTATTAATAGAAATATAACTTCAATTGGAGGCTAAGAACACAGCAGTCTTTACAGGCATAAATATGAAGATGACTGGATGTAGCAGGAATTGACTCTTCTGAGATCACGGTAAGTTTAGATCAGGTTAAAACTCAGCAATTCTTCTAGGTTTGTGCCGTGTCTTGTGTGGGGTTTCGCCTAGGACACCAAGCTGGCTCATCGGCGGGCTCTTGGTGTCCCCGCCCGGAGTGACGAACTGCGCGCCACCTCCCTTTATATTAGGTGCAACTGCACCACTTGACTGCGAGAACTAAAAGCTCAAGCAGCCTTAACCTCCCTCTGAAGGCTTCCAAAAAGATGGTATATTGGCTTTCACGGCCGGTGAATTAAAACTCAACAATTCTCCTAGGTTTGTGCCGTGTCTTGTGTGGGGTTTCGCCTAGAGCCAAGAGCCCGCCGATGAGCCAGCTTGGTATCCTAGGCGAAACCCCACACAAGACACGGCACAAACCTAGAAGAATTGCTGAGTTTTAATTCACCGGCCGTGAAAGCCAATATACAATCTTTTTAGATCAGGTTGTTAGAGATACTTGTATAGTAAGTGTTTTCTTATAATGGTATTGACATTTGACCATAAAAAGCATGTCAGCTGTTACACCTTCATCTATCGTCCTATCATAGTTAACATAGTTGACGTCAGTGCGTGGAAGTGGAAGGCTGGCGGTTGCCTAGTCTCTTTAACAGGACAGCATATGGATGGCTGCCTTCCATATCCATGTTTTTTTTAATTTATTGATATAGAGGGTTAATGTTAATTTTAGTCGATTCTCATTTACCACTATCACATAAAGTGACCTGAGAGTATCTTCTGCCAATTGCAATCTGATCTGGAGGTAGACTACCAGAGTTCCCTTGTTAGTGAGTAGCCTAGATAAAAACCCTGTGTGTTCTTTTTCTTGCTTTTCTTTTTTGATCAGTATTAACTTAGAAATTAGTTTATTTATTCTCTGTTGGTGCAGCAGGAAAGAGGAGAATAGAAGCATTTGAAATGTGGTGTTACTGGAGAATGACGAAGATAGAGTTACAAATGAAGAGGTATTAACACTGACCCTGCTGATGCCTTAAATGTTCCTCTCCCGTGTGCTGGCTGATTTCCAGAATTTATGGCTATGTTCAGAATGGCACAAACTGAATGTGGTTTGAGTTACAAATACATTGAAAAGTCCGTTCGATTTCCGAATCCTTACACTACAAATTTAATAAAAATCTGACACGATTGAAAAAAACTATATTGTAAATAAAGCCGTAAAATTACACAATTTTTTGAGGAAGGAAAATAAATTAATTGTAAAATCAAGTGGGCGTCCACTAGGCCTACACTGTCGAAATAAATCTCAATAACACCCTACTTTGAACTTAAAACCAAAAATGTCACTTCTCATAATGCTCTACGGTATGGTAAATTTTGAAACAAGGGGTGACACAAAGTCCAACGTCACAGTCGGTACGCTGATACGATATTCTTCCGCTGAACAGTGACGTGGTGCTATCTAGCGATAGTATGTGCAACTTCATGCTTACTGGCAACCACACGCAAGTGCTAGAGCTGTAATATTACGTTCGTCACCAACACAAAGCGCGAGAAATCGATCAACGTAATATTACGTAAGACGAATGGGCAAGGAGGAATATTTCTGGCGACTGCTAATGAAGAGAAGAGATAGGTTGGTAGCACACATACTAAGGCACCCAGGAATAGCAAGCTTAGTTATGGAAGGAAGGGTTGAGGACAAGAACTGTAGGGGTAGACCAAGGTAAGTTGTGGTACAGACTAAATATTCAAGTGTATATTTATTTGGTTGGTTCTTAAGTTTAGGGACTGCGACAACGCGGTCATGTAGCCCCGTGTACTTTGGGTGTGTGTAGAATCTGTCTGATAATTGTGACAACTGTATTAGTGTATGTTATCTGTTTTTTAATTTAAGTACTGCAACTTAGAATTTTTCAAATAGTTCCTACTTTTGCCGCTACCGTCAACGACTACTAGGCCAAGTTCAGAACTTAGCTACCAGATGCCACTGCAGTCGGCTCTTGGCAACGAACGTAGAAACCTAAGAGCTTTGTTTACATTCTTAACCTATCCAATTTAGCTTCTCACAGGTACAATTAGTGGAAGGTTCTTTAACATGCCATAAATCTATGACATGGGACCGCCGGCTTTACTTCCCCTCCGAAGGAAGGCATACTGAGGGATTTTTAACGCTCTTAAAAAATCCGACGGCTTCGGCCGGGTTTGAACCCGCTATCTTGGGCATAGAAGCTCAGCATGCTACCGACTACGCCACCGAAGCCGCCATGTATATTTATTTACTCAAAGAACTTCTTTTTTGAAATTCTGATTTTTTAAAATTATTGTAATTATTGGTTTTATTCTTTTTTTTAAGGTAATTTTAGGCATTTTTATAATCATATTTAGGCCTCTACCTCTAAATTTTATATTTAACCAAATTTCTATATATATATATATTTTTTTTTAGGAATGGCAGATGATCTTACTATTCTGCACCCTCAAAGCAAACAATAACATTCACAAAGAACAACAGCTGCCTGCTGTCCATAGAAAGACAATCACATTCTATTTGAACACAGACATGATTTATATAATTGAATAAAAGAAAACCTGAATGCTTTATTTATTGGGATCTTTTATTTCTGTTGACTAGGCAGTGTTATTCTTTGTGAATAAACTGAGTTAATTTATAAGTCAATATGGAAGAAAAAAGAAACACGTGTTTTTTATCTAGTCTACTTATACACACATACAGCCATCACAATAGCACAGGTTATCGGACACGGGAATGAATGTCCACAAGGTTCAAGCCACTCAAATGAAACAACAAAACTCATTTCACCACAACAAGCTTTTGATACTCTGGAAGATGAGGACTGTTATAACAAAGTAAATAATACATCGAGATGGGGGGAAGGGTGATTATTTTCCTATACGTAAACACAGAAATTTGTGTTCCATTGTTGCAAGTTTAGGACAAAAAAGGACTATTTTCAGGTAACATTATGTGTGTTAGTATCATCTGTCCAATGACAAGTTCATATTAACGCTGATAAACGAGAGAGTATTCTATTTCAACTTTTCTCTGTCGTTGGAACGTAATCAATGTTTTTCTGTTGCTTGGGTGTTTGACTGCACTTTTACCACATCCAGACAACAGTTCTTGAAGATAAGACTCCCATCATCCTTTAATTCAAGGTAGTATTAGTTCCAAAGTTGGATTGCTGTAACTTCAGTATCAGTCCTTTGCGTACATCCTCGGGAAGATCAGCACTCGTCAACAAGATCTGAAAACAAAGTGTATTATTTCTTTAAAAATTATCTTGTGATGATCAATGGGGTGTGATTTTACAAAATTATATATCTAAACAGTTTGTGATTGTATATTACTATAACCATTGTTCGAAGGGAAACTGCCAAAGAAATTAGGAGAATTAAAAAAGAAAATCAAAAAAAGTCCATACAAATTATTGATGATTCCTTTAAACAACACAAAACAAGGGACTATTACAGGACATTTCGTCAATATCATTCTACATACAGCCCTCCTACACTATTAATGAAAGATAAATCAGGAAAACTAGCCCACAATGATACTGATAATGCTAAAATTCTAGCAGATTATTTTAGAGAACTACTAAATGCTGCTGAACCTAAGGAATATCTTGATTTTGAACTTAATCCAAAAAATAAAACAAATTTACAGAACATTATTCCTCCTGACTTGACTGAAGTATGTGCAGCGATTAATTGGCTCAAAAATTATAGAGCAGCAGGAGAGAATTCATTGGTAGCAGAACTATGGAAATATGCAAATGAACAAACCATCTCCAACCTCCATAAACGCCTTATCGATGAATGGAATTCGGAACAAATACCAGAGGAATAGAGAATGGCTGTAATCCATCCAATTCATAAAAAGGGTGATAGATCAGACCCGAACAACTACCGTGGGATTTCTTTGCTTGATTAACATACAAGAGTCTATCTAGAATTATCTTGACAAGAATTCAACAACAACTCGATCAAGAACTAGGAGAATATCAAGGAGGGTTCCGACCAGGTCGCAGCTGTCCGGATCAGATCATCAGTCTGAAATGGATAATGAAATATCATAGAATGAGACAAAAGGATTTGGTCATTACTTTTGTGGATTTTAAGAAAGCTTATGACAGTATCCATCGAGGGTCATTACTTAACATCCTTAGTGAATTTGGGTTACATCAAAAGCTTATCAACCTCATCGGCGTTACTTTGAAAGATACTAAATCAAAGGTTAAATTTCGAGGCGCCTTGTCTGAACCATTTGATATCTGGACTGGACTTCGACAGGGAGATGGTCTATCACCGTTATTATTTAATTGTGTTCTTGAAAAGATCATGCGTGAGTGGAACAAAACTTGTCCTCCAAATGTAAAGATTGGTACTAATATAAAACTGAATTGCCTGGCTTTTGCGGATGACCTTGCACTGCTTGCAACCAGTATAGATGAGGCTTAACACCAAATTGAAGAACTTGGGTCTATTGCAGCAAAAGTAGGACTTCAAATTTCATTTGAAAAGACTGAAATAATGGCATCCTTTGATGTGGAAACACAAGCTATTACATTGATTAACAATAAAGAAATTAAAGTTGTACATAAATTTAAATATTTAGGGGAGATTATAACATGGAATTTGAATGAGAAAGCGTCAATCGAAAATAGATCAACAAAGTTAAGACGAGCGCAATTACTTGGTCTAGTTACAAAAATAAAATCACTCTCCATAAATGCCAAATTACGACATTACGAATCAGTTATTAAACCGGAAGCAATATATGCTTGTGAAACACTTTTCAAGTTAAACACTCGATCAGTTACTGACACATTACAGAAGACTGATAGAAGAATTCTCAGAACTATAATTAATAAAAAACATCAGGTGGATGGTCAATGGCGTCTATTACCAAATGAAGTGGTTTATAAAGAAACTGAGTCTATAGTCGATACTATGCGAAAAAGGCGAATTGCTTTTTTTTTGGTCATATCTCACGCCTGCCGGATACCAGCCAATTAAAAGTATTATTTAATTATTTTTTCAAAAGTAAAAAAAGAACCCTTGGTTTATGGAAATTCAAAATGATCTGGATGAACTCGGCTTGACAATGTCCCAAATTGCTAACAAAGATGAGAAGAATATCTTGAAAAACAAGAACATCAGACTTCTCTTAAAAACCTTTACCCGCAAAACTTACACCATAAGCGATGCAGAGTCGACTAGAATGAAAATGTTTTGGGAAAAGAAGAAAAATAAGAAGCTGAATCTTTAATATTGTTTTTGAGACATGTACATACTTGTTTTGGTTAAGTGCTCCGATGAATAAATAAATAAATAAAGCAGACTATTTCCTTTTCTTTCTTTAAACATATCTTGTCCCATGATAAATGGTGTGAAATCACAGCCCATTGATCATGAAAAGATATCTTTTAAAGATAAAAAAATTAGAACTCAGCAATTCTTCTCGGTTTATGCCGTGTCTTGTGTGGGGTTTCGCCTAGGACACCAAGCTGGCTCATCGGCGGGCTCTTGGTGTCCCCGCCCGGACCCCCACAGGCTGCTTAAGCTTTTAGTTCTCGCAGTCAAGTGGTACAGTTGCACCTAATATAAAGGAAGGTGGCGCGCAGTTCGTTACTCCTGTGGGGGTCCGGGCGGGGACACCAAGAGCCCGCCGATGAGCCAGCTTGGTGTCCTAGGGGAAACCCCACACAAGACACGGCACAAACCTAGAAGAATTGCTGAGTTTTAATTCACCGGCCGTGAAAGCCAATATACCATAAAAAAATTAGTTTGTTTTATAGTACTGGGCAGATGAGAAGAATCAAACAATACAACCTTCAAAGAAAAAGTGTACATGGAAGACTCAAGTAGTCCAATGTGGGCAATAAAGTTAATAATAATAATAATATACAATCACAAACTGTTTAGATATGTCATTGTCACATCATCATCTTCCACAGTTTCCAGCCCCTGGCTGGGTCTGCTTGGAACATGAGCCTCTCCTCCCTTCACACCCACAATCCACCTCTCTCTTGGTCTCTCACCCTCCATTTCCATCTCTTGCATCCTCCTAACATGTCCGTACCAACTCATTCTTGACTTCTCTATGATCAAATATAAAAAAAGGAAGAGAGAATCCGCCTGATCAATACTTATCATTAAACATTGAAGGGTTACATTAGACCCATGTGGTACATGTTTCGGAGCTTATACTAGCCATTTCATCAGCCATACATAGAGCAGCACTTATCAGTATCATTAAAAATATCTTAAAAGTTGAATCTAACATGAAATGGATGAAGATAAAAGTGATATAAATGGTGAAATAAATATGAACAAACACATCCAAAAGAGGGGGATAAGAACTAGTACAGCACAAATCATAAAAAAACACATTAAAAATAACATATTAAAAAATAGATCACTTGAAGTTCATGTCAACAAATATAATTTACAATGTTCTCTGGATCCTTATGACCTTGAAAATATTCGATTAGGTTCCTATGTTTATTCTTATAAAATCACTCCACTAAATATAAAGTGGTCTGTTGAAGATGCGTCTGGCTGTTTATGATCTCCTGCTGGAGGTACGAAGCTGATTACTGTAAAGACCAAGTACGTCACCAAAAAAAAAAACGAAAGAAGAACAGGCCAAGCTTGAAACGGGTCTCTTGAGTGTGGAGCTTTGAGACGCCCATCTAATGTAACCCTTCAATGTTTAATTATTAGTATTGATCAGGCGGATTCTCTCTTCCTTTTATTATATTTAATTGACAATCAATACGGAACCTACTGATATTCTCTATGATCTATTGTAAGGGATTCTCTTCCACAATCTCTCTTACTCTATCCCTTCTTGATATTCATAATCTGCTTCTCTGAAATGTCATTTGGCAAGCCTGGATCCTGCTCACCTATCTCTTCTTCATAACCCACGTTTCTGATGCGTAGCTGAGTATTGGGATACAATACGTGTTTGCTCTTCTAGGGTCACTAAATTGTTTTATGTTCGACCCTCACTATTATGTGTTTGAAAACTGTATCATAATGATGGTCATTATAACACCGTTTTTCATTACGATACAGTTTCTCCAGCCAATCAGAGCTCGTTCATTGACCAATTAGGTAACGATAATTTCGCGCATGCGCTCAAAATCCAACATGTCGGACATAAACACAACATCGAACTATAATAAATTACCGACATGGAATACCCACCGTCCATAAGTTCGCGTAAATAAACTGGCGAATATGAGACAAGAAATAGCACAGTACCTTAAAATCACTAACACTAATTTCTACACAGCGCATTGTCTTCAAATGACTGCGGTGACAATATTACTGAGGGACGGCTGATGTAAACATATGGCTGCATATGGCAGAGCGCATGCGTCAGCCGTTCAAAGCTCTTGAAAGACAAAGGTATAACACCCAACGCTCGCTCTGCGATCACAAAATTCCAGTAGCTGACTCTCAACAGATATTTATGAATATTTATGTTAAAACATATACCGTAATAAAGTTATAATTATCGTCGAACATAAACAGTCGTATGCAACTCGCCTATAATGGTAATTAAGACACTCGTATGGAAATTATAAAAAATACTCGTGTCTTAATTATAGCCATTATAGGCTCGTTGCATAATGTACTATTATATTATCATCAATTTAAAGCCCATAATTGTTACAGATCTGATTTTTAAACTATTTTGATATATATTTTTATTAATTTTTCAAAGGGAAAAATCCAAGTATAATACATATTCAAATTTGCTTGCAATTATAATAGTTTCTTTTAAAAAACCCTCACATGAGGAGAGCCATAATGTGGCCAAAACTAGTATAATCAATTATTATTAATCTTAATTGGTCACACTGGACCACGTGAGTCGTTCCACAATCACTTCCTCTTTGAAGGTAGTACCGCTTGGTTCTTGCGCTCTTTCCAGTACTATTTCATTCTTTCAGATCACGATTTCCTCAACTCATCTCAAATCTCCATAGGCGTTCTATGTGTCATTTCTGCAGAAAATTTGTGAGTTTTAAGAATGGTGTTAATTATATTTTTCTTCTCAGCATCTGTTATCTCGAGTCCAACTGCTTTGAGATCTTGTTGGATTTCTTGGATCCATTTTCCTCCAGTTTTCTTTCCTAGATTTCTCATCACTAGTTGGCGTACAATTCTGTTTTCTGGAAGCCGTAAGATGTGAAAAAAACTGTTAAAGTTTGTGCTTTCCACTTGCGAAATAAAGAAGCTAAGAGGACATTGAACATTAAGTGGCAAGGTGAAACAATCCTTCATTGTTTTACACCAAAATATCTTGGTGTCGCCCTCGATCGAACTCTGTCTTTCAAGCAACATTGCTTGAACACAAAAGTAAAGTATCTGCACGAAATAACATACTAAGATGCCTAACAGGAAGGACATGGGGTGCTCACCCCACCACTCTCAGAACTTCAGCCTTCGGACTGAGCTTCTCAGCTGCTGAATATGCAGCACCAGTTTGGCTTTCTTCTCCACATTCCAAAGAGGTGGATATAGCTCTGAATGAGACTTCCAGGATTGTATCTTGGTGTCTTAGACCAACACCACTTCAGAAGATCTACCCTCTTATAGGAATTTCTCCACCTCATGTCCGAAGAATGGTAGCAGCAGCATCACAGACCCAACTATTCCTCTATCAGAAAAAATGGCACCTGGTCACAACTTTCCATATGGAATTTGGAAATCATCGAACAGACTGAGGACGGGGGTTTCACGCTGCAAGAACAATCTCAAGAAATGGAACAATGATGAGTTCTGTGACTGCAGCATGTTACAAGATCCAGAACACCTGCTGATCCGCCCCTTGATGGAGGACATACAGTATGTTATTGATTTTGACTGAAGAAGGCTCACAGGGCCGAAACATGTATCAAAATGTATAAATAAAAGATATTTTTGTATTGTAAAGTGGACAAGTGCATAACTTATCAAAAAAAATCAATACGGAAAAACTTGAAAAATGACTAAAGTCATAGATATTCAGTATGTTCAAAAGACGATCTTTTGGCTGCAAATACTAATGCTATAACTGTTGCTACTTACTGGCAAAATCTAATTTGATTTGGACACGGAAAAAATAAATAAACATTTGTATCTAGTCCGACTTGAAAGTTCATCAATCAGCTGGCGTCAACGTGCTGTTTAGAACAGCTGGAGGAGATTTCGAGCAATCCTCGATTGAAATCGATCTATCAAATCAGTTTCCTTTGGTTGGCAAGTTGGCACTCCGTTCTTATAAGCACACAGGCCAGTGTTTGGAGGTGGGGTAGGTTGTTATTTTGTGTGTGTTTTGAAGGATGAAGAAAATAACAAACTATTTAACATCAACCAAGGCATCGAAAAAGCTGAAAATTAATGATTCGAACATAAACAATGAACAGACTTTGCAAATTGCCAAAAATTGCAAGATCATGACGTTTTGTCGACTACAACTGAGAGTACACCTTAATTTATTTTTAGATAAAAAGCACTGTCAAATACCCATGGTATTTCATTTAGATTAAATTATATGTGATTAATATATATATATATATATATATATATATATATATATATATATATAGGTAGCACTATAAATGGAAGTAATGACATCAACATTGAAAATAATAACCAACTAAGTAAAGGTACCACATTTTATCATCAAGTCGGAGAACTTTTATGGGATGAGAGAACGAAATTAACACTATATAAACAGTATTTCATACCAATTGTAACATATGGACTGGAAACACTGGTAACGAATAGTAAGATACAAGCAGTAAAAATGAAATTTTTAAGAACTTCAGCTAAAAAGACAAGAAGGGATAGAATTCAAAATACTAAAATCAGAGAAGAACTAAATATGGAACCGTCAAATCAGAAGATACAGAAAGCAAGGTTACGTTGTTTCGGACATGTAAAAAGAATGGGTAAAGAAAGAGTAGCAAGAAGGGAATTAGAAAGAGATGTCAAGGGAAAGAGACCGAGAAGAAGGTGGTTGGACCAAATTTTGAAGGACATTGGAGAAGCTGGATTGGATGTGGCAGAAGAGATGGAACAGGAAAAATGGAAGGACAGAAAGGAGTGGAGGAGGCTTGGAAACCACACCCAGGTGACTGGAGTGGGACTTGGATGATGATGATGATATATATGTTTTGTACTGCAGAAGGAGGAGTAAGCTAAGGGATTACATTGTGTTGACCTACTATCAATTGTCGATAACGATAAGGCAGCACTAGGATACATACCCGGCTCATGGTGAGCAGGCGCAGCTGCTGCTCCTTGGGACTGGTATTCTTCTCTGTGAGAAGTCTCCTGCTAATGTTGGTAACTGATGTGGACAATAGGTTGGAGTAGGCTGCCTTGCTCGTGGTACGCACATTATGCCCGACAGTGGTGTTTCTGTGGACCAAAACATCATAAGGCTCTCAGGTGGAACCTATCTTGGAAAATTCTATAAATAAATCTCTTTAATAAACGAGTTTTTAATTTAAATTTAGAAGCATTGGAAGTAACTGTTCCCGAATGAACTAATTGTACTTGAAGAATACTTCAAAAGAAATTTGAAAAAATGGCCGGCTAACTCAAACATTTTACGAGCGTACCATTGGGCTCATCAGTTGGTATGGTACACGAAACGCTGGTAAAATGTTTGAGTTAGCCGGCCATTTTTTCAAACTTCTTTTGAAGTTTTGTTCAAGTACAATTAGCTCATTTGGAAAAGAAACCAAGGTAAGGTTTTATTTTTGAAAAAAGGAGCTTGTCTCTCATAGTACAGTACATTGGCACTGCTCGTGGTCTTCTCAGTATGTACTAACCATGTGCCTCAATGAGGTGTACCATAACCAACTGATGAGCCCAATGGTACACTGGGGCAAAACACTGGTAAAATGTTTGAGTTGGCCGGACCATTTCTTAAACTTCTTTTGAAGTTTTGTTAAAATTTAGAAGCATTTTGTAAATTTCACTCAGTCTATTGAGCCACAACAATGGGTATCAGATGGGTAGTAGCAATGTTAGGCAAAAACCTTAAATATCTCATTAGAGCCCGACACACCAGTCTCTGCCGCATCATGACCGTGGAGGTGTGGCTTCCGAACAGTGGGAGGAGTGGGGACTGTCTTAGCTCGGCTCATCGCTCGCATCACTTTTAAAACCGAAAGGACACATCACTTGTGCCGCTGGGTCAAGTTAAACAGGATACGGTTTCTAAATATGTGTAGGATGAAGGCAGCATTTTCTTGATTTTATAGAAATCATCATCATCATCGTCATGAACCGGCTACAGTTTCCAGGGTGCGGTGAATGAGCGCTCTCCGTTTAGTTAGCTCCAAGAATGTTTCCCCTTCCACGACCTGCTGCAAATCCAGACCTCTCCCTGCAAGATCATTTCTAACCTGGTCGATCAATCTCTTCCTGGGTCGACCTCTTGGTCTCTTGCCTTTCAGTTCTTTCTCAAACCACACTCTAGCTGTTTTTTGTGTGTCCATTCTTATGAGATGACCAAACCATTTCAGACTGGCTTCAACACAGATCTCATTAAGAGATTGTTTTACTTGAACAAGATGGCGAATCCCTCCTTGTCTTCTGAATCATAGTTCTTAAAAACTTCATCTCCACTGCCTGTAGTTTGCTGGTATTTCTCTTGGATTGGGTACTGATTGCTAATCTATATGAAGTGACAGGTACAAAGAAGCTCTTGTAGAATATTAGTTTTGACCTTAAAGGAACTTGCTTGTCCCAAAGAAGCCCTCTCACGAGATGATAATATTGTGTTCCAAGTTGAACTCTACGAGTGATTTCTGCAGATGGTTGGTTATCTGTGGACACTACACTGCCAAGGTAACAGAACTGATGTACTTGTTCTATCTTTGTACCATTCAGAGTGATGTTAGTACAGATGTTTTGTCGTCTAACGGGCATCACTGCCGTTGGACTTGCTTATATTCAGACCAAATTGCTTGAATATAGCATTCCAATCATTCAGCTTCTGTTGTATTTCAGTCTCAATTTCACCCCATATTACAACATCATCTGCAAACACTAAAGCTTTAAACTCAGAGGTCTTATTGAGTCTCTTAACTGTCTTCATTATTTCATCCATTACAGTAATGAATAAAAGTGGTGATAGAGCGCTGCCTTGCTGAACACCCAGCTTAGTGTCGAACCACTCTGAATAGCCATCACCTATTTGGACACAACTCTGGCAGTGTTCATATACACACATCAAAAAAAGTTTTGCATCACCTCGGTTCCCAGATCTCCGGCATATAGACGTTGACTGTGTATATTGTATCAAAGATACAGTCCCTTTGACTGTTCATAGATGTCACTAAAACTGCTCAAAGATGTAAACAACCATGCATGAGCAGGGCCTATTAGACGGAGGGGGTACGACAGCCGATCAGTTCCAGTCATTCCACCAGGACGAAGGTACGCTGCTCATGTTGTCTGTAGTTCTACCATGCCTAGAAGGTCAATACCGCAGTTCGATCGCGTCCGCATTGTTACTTTGTGTCAAGAAGGGCTCTCAACAAGGGAAGTTTCCAGGCGTCTCAGAGTGAACCAAAGCGATGTTGTTCGGACATGGAGGAGGTACAGAGATACAGGAACTGTCGATGACAGGCCTCGCTCAGGCCGCCCAAGGGCTACTACTGTAGTGGATGACCGCTACTTACGGATTGCCGCTCGGAGGAACCCTGACAGCAATGCCACCATGTTGAATAATGCGTTTCGTTCAGCCACAGGACGTCGTGTTTCAACTCAAACTGTGCGCAATAGGCTGCATGATGCGCAACTTCACTCCCGACGTCCATGGCGAGGTCCAGCTTTGCAACCCCGACACCATGCAGCGCGGTACAGATGGGCCCAACAACATGCTGAATGGACCCCACAGAATTGGCATCACGTTCTCTTCACCGATGAGTGTCGCATATGCCTTCAACCAGACAATCGTCGGAGACGTGTTTGGAGGCACCCTGGTCAGGCTGAACGTCTTAGACACACTGTCCAGCGAGTGCAGCAAGGTGGTGGTTCCCTGATGTTTTGGGGTGGCATTATGTGGGGCCGACGTACGCCACTGGTGGTCATGGAAGGCTCCGAAACGGCTTTACGATACCTGAATGACATCCTCCGACCCATAGTGCACCCATATCGGCAGAATATTGGAGAGGCATTTGTCTTCATGGACGACAATTCTCGACCTCATCGTGCACATCTTGTGAATGCGTTCCTTCAAGATAACGACATCGCTCGACTACAGTGGCCAGCATGTTCGCCAGACATGAACCCTATCGAACATGCCTGGGATATGTTGAAAAGGGCTGTTTATGGACGTCTTGACCCACCAACCACTCTGAGAGATTTACGCCGAATTGTCGTTGAGGAGTGGGACAATGTGGACCAACAGTGTCTTGATGAACTTGTGGATAGTATGCCATGACGAATACAGGCATGCATCATTGCAAGAGGACGTGCTACTGGGTATTAGAGGTAGTGGTGTGTACTGCAATCTGGACCACAAATGCTGCAAGTCTAGCTGTATGATGGTACAACATGCAATGTGTGGGTCTCATGAGCAATAAAACGAGCTGAAATGTTGTTTGTGTTGATCTCTATTCCCTTTGTATTTAACGGTTCCGGAACTCTTGGAACCGAGGTGATGCAAAACTTTTTTTGATGTGTGTAGCATCTATATTGCATATAGAAATATGAATCAAAATTCTATGCCCAGTAGTTTACTTTAGATATTATTTTAAAATTATTTAAAATAGGACACTCCACGAACCTACTACGTTGTCGTAGCAGGCGGAGAGGTCATACTCCGACGTGGCGCGTCCCAGGTGGTGGATAGGGGGGTCCTCACTGGTTTACCGGCGGACTTGAGCGAAATAAAATAGCTCTCGCAGACCAAACACACTCCACAATCTCATGTTTCATCATATCATATTTCACTCATCACCTTCCCAGATCACATCTGGGATTGTAAACCCTGACCACGGTCAGATTCTTGTTCATTGATCTGATAATCAAATGAATATGGAGAGTCTTCTATTGAAATCCACCGGTTTGGACACTTACATCATTAACCAAGCGAAGACACCATTCGGATACGGTGGGGTGTCAGGTAGAGGATTAAGGCGAGTCGGAGTGCCTTGAGATACAATGACCAAACATGCAGACTAATCACACTAAAAACGTACTTAAATTCAACAAGCCGGGAAAGTTCTCATATTTGGCAACATTAAATGTTAATTCTTTGATGAAGGTTGGTAAGTTAAAGCATCTAACTGATATCTTGGATCAACACAAAATTATGATCACTGCTCTTCAAGAATTACGTAATACTGATCAGAACCCAATTGAATCAGGTGGATATCGTCTCTATAAAGGGCCACCAGGAGAAAGGGTAATGAAAAATGTCCCTCAATTTGGAGTAGGTTTCTTGGTGCACCATAGAATACTAGATTCCATTACGGATTTTTCCTCAAATTCCCCACGAGTTGCATTGTTAACAGTTAAAGTGGAAAACAAGATATACACATTGATAAATGTTCATGCACCAACAAATGACAAAAACAGAACTGATACTGAGGGAACGGAACAATTTTGGGATGAACTTGACCAATTGGTAACGAATATACCTGGTGCTAATATTAAAATTTTACTTGGAGATTTCAATGCAAAGATTGGACGTGAGAGGGAATTTCGTCTAGTGGTGGGGCGATGGCCAGCACATAGCTTAACAAACAGGAATGGTGAACGGTTAATTGAATGGAGACAACAAGGTTCAAGAAGAGACCACATAAATCAATGACTTGGAAATGTCCTAATATTAAGTTAGGAGAGTTTCAGATAGATCATGTGGCCATGGATCGGAAAGAAATGTATAATGTAAAAGTCCTTCGTGGTGTTGATGTTGATTCGGATCATTACATTTCCAAGATTAAAATCAAATTGACTCCTAAAAGGAAAAATAAACCTCAAAAATTCAATAGCGAAAGATTGTATGATCCTAGTTCAGTTATCAATAATCCAGTATATTTTGAGCAATCCATCACGCTTTTAAGTGACAACTTGGGGACCACTGTTAACAAATTAAAAGCCGTAGCAGAAGACGTTGCTCCCATTAAAAAATGAAAGAAACATGCATGGTGGAAAGAGGATTGTGATATAGCAATTCTACACCGGCATTCAGCTTGGTTGAAGGACCAACAACAAAAAACTGGAAGTTCTAGGGAAGAATTAATCAATGCTAGAAGGTTAACGGCCAAAGAAATCAGGAGGGTTAAAAGAGAATATCAGAAGGAAACATTAAAATCTATTGATGAAGCTTTCAATCGCCATAAAACAAGAGACTATTATAGGACATCTAAACAATACCAATCAAAATTTACTCCCCCTACTCTTTTGATGAAGGATACGAACGGGCAGGTGGCCCATAATGATTATGACAATGCAATAATTTTGGCCGATTACCGGTACTTCATAAAATTACTTAATAGTGATGAACCTGAAGATTCTTTTGAATTCGATCCCTATCCTAGAAATAAAACAACCCTGGAAAAGATCATACCGCCGGTTTACGATGAAGTGCATACAGCGATTGATTCACTTAAGAATTTTAAAGCGGCAGGAGAGAATAAAGTAGTAGCAGAACTTTGGAAGAATGCTAATGTACAGACTATTCATAACCTACATAAACATCTTATTGACATTTGGAATACAGAAAAATTGCCTGAAGAGTGGAATATTGCAATTATACACCCCATACACAAAATGAGTGATAGATCAGATCCTAGCAATTGTCGAGGAATATCGTTGCTGGATGTCACGTATAAGATTTTTGCAAAGATTTTATATTCCAGAAATCACGAACAACTTGATAATGAACTTGGTGAATATCAGGGTGGTTTATCAGTCTCAAATGGATTATAAAACATCACAGGATTAGGAGCAAAGATTTAGTGATCACATTCGTTGATTTTCAAAAAGCTTATGATAGTATCCATCGCGAATCTCTATTGAATGTCCTTACTGAATTTGGCTTACATCGAAAACTTGTTAACCTTATTGCGGTCACTCTTAAGAATACTAAATTTAGAGATTGGTTTAGAAGTGAAACCTCTAGTCATTTGAAATCCATACTGGTCTTCGGCAGGGAGATGGATTATCTCCATTGTTGTTTAATTGTGTGCTGGAAAAAGTTATGCGTCAATGGAATAAGGTTTGTCCACCGAATGTTAAGATTGGAAAAAATGTTCGACTAAATTGTCTCGCCTTGGCAGATGATCTGGCATTATTAGCAACTAGTATCGAAGAAGCTAAATTTCAGGTAGAGGAATTGGAACGATTAGCAGCAAAGGTTGGGTTGAAAATTTCCTTTGAGAAAACAGAAATGATGCCATCTTTTCAAGTTGACACATCACATATTGTACTGCATAATGCCCAGAAAATAAGGATTGTGAAAAAATTTAAATATCTTGGTGAGATCATCACTTGGAATGCCAATGAGAGAGCATCAATAGATAGTAGGACACTAAAATTGCGACGAGCACAACAGATTACCTGGCCAACATATAAGAAACAGTCTGTTTCGATTAATGGTAAACTTCGACATTATTTCTCCGTCGTTAAGCCAGAAGCAACATATGCAAGTGAAACTTTATTTAAACTAAACACCCGATCAACAACTGATGAACTACAGAAGGTTGATAGACGGATTCTTCGGACAATACTCAATGAAAAACACCAGGTTGAGGGCCAGTGGAGACTTTTGCCCAATTCAATACTTTACAAGGAAAATGAATCTATCATTGACACGATGCGAAAACGAAGGATTGCGTCTTTTGGACACATATCCCGCTTGCCAAATACTAGACTCCTGAAACAACTTTTTGACCTCTTTTGGAACAGTAAAACAAAACTCACATGGTTTAAAGAAATACAAATGGATTTAGACGAATTGAAAATTACTAAGCATCAAATTGAACACAGAGAAGAGAAACGGCTTCTGAATAACAAATACACTCGACTAACATTCAAAATTTCACAGCGTAAGCAATATGTTATATCTGCAGACGAACGGGCTGCAAGATCTTCCAGAATGAAGAAGTATTGGGAAAGGAAAAAATTATCAAATTATCAAGACTCTGTATATAAGGTTTGATTTTTGGTGCTCCAATGTGAGCGTGAACAGTGTAAATAAAATACAAATAGGACACTCATCAAACTTTAATCACTAGTTCCTTGCTCCTGCAGAGTGCAGGAGGCAATGCAATGTTGTCAAGTCGTTGCACAACTACGAGGCGGGTGAGTGAAGCATTCTGTTCCCATGTTAAAGTCAAAACAGAGAATGAACGATGCTGCTACATTGGGACTCGGGGAGGCAGGACGTGTCACGTGCTTTAGAGGAGGCGTGAAGGAAATAAACTGCATCGCAGCAGAGACTGCTGTGTCAAACTCTATCTACTATTTAACAGGGTTGGGATGCATGGCACTGTAACTCTGAAGGCTCAGGCAACCAGAGCCTAACGAGGGAACGGTACGAAGTCGGACGGCGAATTTTGATTTTATTTGTACATAGTCATGAAGGTCATTTTACGCTGAAACAGGTAGTGGAGGTCTAATTTTTCGCTGGTCCTTTTTAAGGGGGGATTTGGGAGCTCCAAGTTGGTGGTGCGCGCTCTATATTGTACAGTACATGCCGGGCTGCCAGCACACGTCAGCGTCCACAGCCGGCGGCTGTCTTGCCTCGCCTATCCTCTCCACTCGTTCGGTTCTCCACTATTCCCCACCACATACGGCTGCCTACAGTTGTTGTGTATATGGGTCGGCGAATCCTTTTCTATACGGTCAAGTTCTCCACAACTGATTGCTATTCCAAATACAGGTGATCGCATTGGAGTCTTTGCGTTGTAATGACCGCTTGCAACATTATTGCTGCTCTTATTAATGCCTATGGTGTTAATATTCAGAAAGCTACAGAGCCCGGTGTGCAATTGGGCTCTTCAGTTGGTTAAAGCACACCTCACCAAGACACTGCAATGGCCTTCCCAGTGTGCACTAGACAGTGTCTTGGTGAGGTGTGCTTTAACCAACTGAAGAGCCCAATTGCACACCGGGGCGAAACACTGTCATTTTGTTGAGTTATGCCGGAACAATTTGTGTTTAAAAATATCACTAATGCTGGGAAACATGTCTGAATTCTTGTCATACAATACGGTAGTCTAGACTTTATGGCCATTTCATCAATGATTAATGAACCAACCTTCTCATTATCGTGAGTCAGTGACTTTTCTTCAGCTGTCATCTAGCTTTTGCAAGTGACGAGACACCTGTCTCTCCGTTCGTATACCCAATGTACGTTTTCAGTGTTCGTGGATGAGGAAGTTGTAACATATTTATATCTCTCAGTAAGTGGTAAGCCGATGGTGATTTATTAGAGAGCAATACACATATTTTTATTGTTGTTTCATTGTATTTAAACTTTCGTTTCGTGAAAGCTCGAATTTGTTCAAGTAAGAAATTAGCCTTTAAGTCCCCAAGATCCGCTTCACTCTTGAGCTTCGATATTTGAACATCGAGTTTGTCCTGACGTTGCACTGAATTTAATTTTTATTTCAATGAAATTATCTTCTGATTCAATTACTTAATTGTAGTTCTGTATACTGTATTTTTCTTAGTGCCCTCCTTAATTTGAATTTTGTTGACTTGCAATGAGTTTGCTTGATTGTAGAACATTGCGTTCCTACACTAACACGTGGTTGATCATGGTTTTCTTCAATTCGTTCATCAGCCATCACAATAGTCTTCCGTAAAATTTAAATTACCTGCTCTTATTGTTGATATGTATGTCTATCGACACGTGCTCTTTTGCGCATATTTCTATTTATTTGGTGCTTGCTTTTATGTTCGGGATAGTCCTCAAAAACCGTCGGAAATGCGTTCAGTAAAAGCGTTCTCTTTGTAGTACTTATACTAAAATCAGAATCCTTGAAATGCTTGCTACAAATTGTAGAAGACCGTTTCGGTATCCACAAAGACCCTGGCATTACCCCTCACGTGAAACAGCTAGAACCCATTGTTTCAGTATGTCATTGTTCAATGGAAATTTATGAAAGGAAAGTCCATTGCCTTTAACTTGACGAGATTTACAATACGGCTCACTACAGTACACCATTTTTGACGAACACAATAATAACACTAATATTTACACATTAAAATCATTCAGTGATTTATATCTAAAATATTTATCACACATACATGTCACATTTACGCTAGTATACTGGATTAAATCTTGCTTTTGACTACGTCTTGTTCATAAAAACCACTTAGCACCCATCTCAATATCAGTCAAACAGCAGTCTACTGCTCTTAACTGGAAGCACAACTATAATACGACACGCTTCGCCAGTCAATTTTAAACTCACCTTAGCTTTCTCACTCATTAGGACGCCTTATTTACCGCCATTTACAGACACACTAATCACATTGTGCGTAATGCAAACGGTGCGATTAAGGGCGCCAGACAGCGAACCTAGCGGCAAAATACGGAACAAGTTCGAACCATCGCTCGTAATGTTGTCTGGCGCCTCATTTCCAGGCCTTGTATATAACGTAGGCCACGGTCGGAACAATAAAAGCAGGTACAGCAGTACGTCCCATTTCTAACCAAAAAAAATTTGATCCTTGAAGTGCTTGAAGGTTGCAAAAAAATAAGGTTACGGTACTATTCAAGCGGCAAGCCAACAAATTTTCCGTTTAGCGAAGTCCACGTGTTCGACAAACCACCAGTCGCCGCGATGCGCCAAGTACACAAACGAGTTTCGTTCGTCAGCTGTCTGAATAAGTTCGTATCGTTACAGAAATCGATTGTTATATCGACCAATATGCGTAGCACACTGCGAGTCCGAGATGAGGTATCGCTAGCGAGCGATTAGGCCACCTACCAAACATTTTCTTTTGTTTGATAAACAAATTCGCAAATAAATTAGCAGATTTAAAGTAATTTCACTATAAAATCACACTTATTCGGTATTTTCGCATTTTGGGTCACAATTCGCATTTTGTCGCACTTTGATTTACTCTTAAAAATGTTTTTTTTTTACACATTAAAATTAACGTAGGCTTGGATTCTGTACGAAATTTAAAAATTCGCATTTATCGCAAATGCGATTTTTTCAGGTCCCTAGTAATCAGTAATAGTAACTGCAAATCAGGCCTCCTCTGTTCGGGTCTCATTAGGTG
Organism: Meconema thalassinum; assembly: GCA_946902985.2. Taxonomy (NCBI): domain Eukaryota; kingdom Metazoa; phylum Arthropoda; class Insecta; order Orthoptera; family Tettigoniidae; genus Meconema; species Meconema thalassinum. Next base: position 281,405,201 of record OX336397.1, read on the forward strand.
AGGAAATATTGTAGGTTAAATTAGAAAAGCCGAATTTCGAAACTACGTAAGTCAATTTGTTTAAATAGAAAATTAAAAATTAATTTGTTTATAAAATAACATAATGGGACCAATGTATTTGTCAACAAGAACTATATTCCGGACTACCACCCCCACGCATCCCCCTGAAATATTTTCCCTATTAAAAATCCCTCAGATGCGTATCGTATGTACATGTTGTATAAAAAAATGCATCATACCAACGTGTGCCACTATGCGCTGAGCTAGGCTGGTCAGTTACTACATAGCTATAAATAACTACACACCCCAAAACTCCAAACTACCTTCAGGTTTTTGCTCATTTGCAACGTTCCCCACCTCCAACACCATGGTCCGCGACTGATCATAGTGCATATACAGTAGACCAGGAGCCTTGAACGTCTTCAACAATTACTAGGCAACATTGGTATAAAATCTGAAGAATTTGGATTACATGTGCGCTTTAAACATAAAATACATAAAGTAAGAACGGCAAGCGGCAGTTTTGTTATTTGCTGCTGTGGTGGGCTTGGCCGAGCTTGTGACGCACTGTGGCCTCCCGCTTTAAGCGTGTGTACAATCCTATATTGGGCCGATAACCTAGATGTTAGGCCCCTTGAAACAACAATTATCATCATTATTGTGTATATTAAGGCTTTCACGGCCCGGATTATATAAATAATTCATGTTTTTTTTGGGCTAATGCCGTGTGTATTTAGATTAGAACAATACATATCGGAGAAACCTTGCCTCCTTTTTCAATGGAAATCAAACAATGTGGCCAAAGAAAGTATATCAATGAGATTACACAAATTACAAAAAATATAGATAAATTCCTCTGTTCATCACCAGAGAGCAGCTGCCAGAAATTACAGTATGGACCATGGTAGAACGGCGGACAGAGTAGTAAGTAAGGAGAAGGGGTGAAAATATAGAGACTCCTCGAAGAATGAGGATGTCCAAAAGAAAAGGGGGCAAGGTTTCTCTGAAACGTATGGTTCTAATCTAAATACACACGGAATTAGCCCCAAAAACATGAATTATTTATATCATCATTATTATTATTATGCTGGAAGTGTCGTCCTTCCTGGGTTATACAGGCATTGTATCTGGTAACCAAACTCTGGGTGACGTGAGTGAGTTCTGCCATTGTAATGTTTCTGATTGCATGCGTAATGTTTCCTTTCAATTCCTCCGATGTGTGAAGATTTGATAAAATTTGTTTAAATAAGTTTTACATACAAAAATTCGATGTTGCAATGATAACTGTCTCACCACGTTAGCAGCTGAGGTTCAGACTGGAGACTAAACACCTGCACGCTCGTTAAAGGTCAAGGAAGTACTTTGCGTGCGCTTTCAATAGTACAGCAGGGGGCCACAGCGCGCCACAAGCTCGGCCAAGGGCACCTCAACAGTGGATGAGAAAACTGCCGCTTACCGTTCTTACTCTATATGAAAGAGCCTGTACACTGGTGAGTGGGAAGTACATACGTGGTGATATAGTACTGGAGCCACCAGCATAGGAAGTAGAGGAACTCGCAGCCAATGGGAGGGGAGGTGGGCTGCAGGGCGATGGTGAACAGGAGATGGGTCCATGGTTGGGTGGCCAGGACGGGGAACAGGGAAGGGTCAGGATGGCGGTCCGAGGAGTAGTGCAGCACGGCTCCCAGACACTTCCACCCGCTCCTCGACACGCTGCTGTGATTCTGACAAATAGAATATATTTACAAGTGCGCACAAATACTATACAATAAATTAATCCTCTTAGTGCCACGCGCCGATCAGATCGGCTCTCGCTGCTCGCACCAAAAGTGCCAAAGCCGATTCAATCGGCGCGCTGTTTATCTTATATTTGCAGATTTCTGTTAGCATATGTCCGTGATTATTTCATACTGTTGGAAAGGTGAGGTTCCAAGCTTGCCTGTGAGGTGTTTACTTTTTTCCTTCGAAGTCCGTTACGCGATAGGTTTGAGTTTGTATTCACGCCCTCCTCCAATCGAGCGCGTTGCTGCCAAAATTGCGGTGCAGTTGTTTTCTTCTTGTTGAAGTTTTCTGCCTACAGATGTATCTAAGATCTTTCTACGGCTGGAAACTTAGTGTTCCTTCGAATATGACTCTTAGGTGACCTTAATTTACACTCAAAATTGATTTTTTACACACACACACAAAAAAAAAAAAAAAAAATGTTTCAGAATAACCTCCATTATAAAGGTTTAGATGCAGCATTTACTTTTATGAACATAATGTATGAAAGAATGAGGTATTGGTTATAATGCAAAGCAAAAGTAATGATTCTATCGTAGAAAATGTGGTATTAATGATTTCTTTTGGATACCGGTAGTCTGCATGATCATTGAAAATGGTTTGGCATTCTTGGCAAGTACCGGTATTTCAGGAAATGGCTTGGCACTAAGAGGGTTAAAGTTTGCTGTAATCCACTAGAGATTTTTGCCTATTACTACACAAAGTTAAATGATATGTATCACACAATAAACACACACACACTGGTGCTTCGTATGCTGAGCTTCTATGCCCAAGATCATGGGTTCAAACCCGGCCGAAGTCGTCAGATTTTTTAAGAGCATTAAAAATCCCTCAGTATGCCTTCGGAGGGAGAGTAAAGCCGGTGGACCCATGTCATAGATTTATGGCATGTAAAAGAACCTTCCACTAACTACAATTGTGTGAGACTAAATTTGTTGGTCATATTAATTGATTAACGCTCTATTAAGTTCCAATGTTTGCTGCCATTTGCTGGTGCGGTGGCATCTAGTAGCCAAGTTGACAGCTAGGTGTCGTTGATGGTAGCATTTGTTAGCAAAAGTAGGAACTACTTGTACTTCATCATCTGCCTTGGCTGGGTGGGAGACTGATCAAGCTACAGAGATCCTTTATGTATCAAGATGTAGTCCTACAGATTGCAGCACTGTATTGGATCAAGAACAGCTTCCTCGTAGGTCAAAGAATGCTTGTCTGTTGACTGTTTAGTGCGGTTCTATTTCCGACTATAAAACTGGTGATATTTCTTAATGGAAACACATTCTTGTGTTCTATTACAATTATAAATATTCTACAGGTATCTGTGTATCTTCATAACCAAAATTGTGGATATAATCCTCATAGTGTTCTGTGCAGATCGCTTCAAATATGAAACTATACACAATATTTTTCACACTTATCTTAAACAACAAAAAATCCTAACTTCAAAACTAACAGTGATGTTTTCATAATAAATTCACAAAATGTTCCTCAGAACACGTTCTAGGTCGCTGTAAAAATTCGTATACCTGAGAACAAAATTATAGGAACAGGAATAATGATCATGTAAATTGCTGGTGTCCGTTAACTTTTGGTAGGACCTGTACATACACTAATACAGTCATCACAATAAAATAGGTTATCATATACACCCAAGTACAAGGGGTACATGACCATGATGTTGCAAAGCCCCTAAAATAAGCAACAGTATCCCAGCATTTTCCTGGAGTAGATGTAGGACGGCTGTAATGGGAATTGAACCCGAGTGATTTTGGCAGAGCCGGGAAGTTCTACACTTGTAATTACCTGAACACAGAGGAACTGGAGCTGCTTGAACAGGACCCGGACGAACAAGGACGATACGGTCGCCGAGCCTCGGAGCTCCATCTTGAAGGCCGGCTGAGGGAGTTGGTTGATGAGCAGAATGTACAACAGCTGTAAGGTCATCTGCATGATGACCGGGTTCTGACTGGCCAACAGCACCAACATCTGCATGCCCTTCACTTCCACACTCTGGCCATTCTGACAGAGGAATGAGTCCTTTCAGCAAATTACCATAATTATGAATCTATATACCGTACCTTTTAATTTGTATATTAATGAATTGACCAAGCAGTAGTTGATAACAATGGAAAACCCCTAAACACTAAATTATTTATAGATAGCTTTGACACCATTTTTCAGTGTTGCTTCGCCCGGGAACAGTTATTTTGGGATGGTAACGAGGGGTAAAATAAAATAAAAGACTACTGTATAGGGTGGTTAAGAATGAAAGGTGTGAGCATACTAATATTGTTGCTCTGGAAACTGATGATGGAAAGTTGTTAAAAACAAACCTCGAAGTTAGAAAGGAAATGAGGAAGCATTTCGGCATGCTGCTGAATGGTGATGTTGACAACAATAATGTTAGTGATGGCACAGTTGAAATACCGTAGTACATTATGCAACGAGCCTATAATGGGAATAATTAAGACACGAGTATGTTTATAAAACGAGTGTTTGCGAGTTTTATAATTTCCATACGAGTGTCTTAATTACCATTATAGGCGAGTTGCATACGACTGTTTATGTTCGACGATAATTATTATAACTATTTTATGTTCGAACATAAATATCTGTCGAGATTTTGCCAGTTTTATGTAATGAACAGAGCGCATGGGACGCACAGAATACCTTGGATTTGACCATGGCCTCCTCGATTACCCTACTATGACACTAGGCCAGGCAGTGAAATTTAAATTATAAGGCCATGGAACTCAGCGTATCTAATTATCTAATTGGTCAAACAACTGTTTCTTGAGCTCTGATTGGTGGGATAAACTGTTTCAAAATGAAAAATAGTGTTATAATGACCATCATTATAGAACAGTTTTCTGACATATAATAGTCAGGGTCGAACATAAAAATTCATGAGGACCAACAACCTTTAACTTGGCACTGAAGAACATGCGAAATGGAAAGTCTCCAGGGTTTGACGAATTAACCTCAGATATGATAAAGGCCGCTGGAACACCTGGCCTACAATGGATTTTCAGAGTACTGTGAGTCATCTGGGCGGAGAATAGTATTCCAGAGGACCGGACGAGAGGAATCATCATCCCACTGTTCAAAAAGGGAAACCGCAAGATGTGTGGGCATTACTCTGCTATCGCATACTCAGAAGTTGTTGGAAAAGATCTTAGAAAACAGATTGAAAAAGATAGTTGAACCCTTATTAGAAGAAGAACAGCATGGTTTCAGGAAAGGTCGAAGCACTGTTGTAAGGATTTTGGCTGAGAAATATTGGAAACGTGGAAAGGATCTTGTGATGGTGTTTTTGGACATTGAAAAGGCCTACGATAGTGTTCCCAGTGATAAGATCTGGAAATGTCTTGAAGACTTAAAAGTGCCCTACTACTTAGTTGACAAAATAAGGATGTTATATCGGAGTTGTTATAGTTGTGTCCAAATAGGAAATGGTCTTTCTGAATGGTTTCAGACAAAAAGGGGAGTCCAGCACTGTCACCACTATTGTATGTCACTGTTATGGACAGAATTTTAAAATCTATTAAGGAAACTGCAAATGAATCACAAGCTTTGGCATTTGCAGGTGACGTGGTCTTATGGGGAGAAACAGAAGTGGAAGTACAGGAGACACTGACTGCTTGAAACAACAAATTTAAAGAATTTAGCCTGAAGATCGGCAAGGCCAAGACTGTTGAAATGACCATTAGCAGAGAGAGGAAAAGTTCAAACATATATTTGGAGGGAACAAAACTAGAATCCGCTTCTCACTTCCAGTTATCTTGGAAGTATGGTCTCCAAGGATAACACCCTCAAACAAGAAATTCTAAATAGGACACAGAAAGCTTCACATTTCTACAACCAAGTTCAGCACTTACTTTGGGACAAAAATATACCCTTGACAGCAAAGGCAACGTTGTATCACACCTTACTTATGGTATGGAAACATGTACATTGCTAAGTAAGGATTGCAGTAGAAATGAGATTTATTAGGACTATGAACCAAAGTACCAGGAGAGACAAGATCAGAAATGAGGTACAGAGCAGGGTCACTGTCACCAACTTTCTGGGGAAACACAGACTTCAGTGGTATGGCCATGTAATGAACTCGAGAACAGCTAAGAAGTACTTCAACCTGGATGTCAGAGGGAAGACACCAAGAGGACGAAGACGGTTCGATCAGAGGTGGAGAAGAATGGTTTTAACTGGGACGATGTCCAAGAACAAATGGTGTACCAAGATCGGGAAAGATGGAGAGCGCTTGTTTGCCACACCTGGGAAACTGGAGATGGAAAATGATGATGATGATGAACGAGGAGTAACTATGTTATTAATTAAATTAACAGTAATGGCAATGCCATAATGAAACACTTTGTTATTTTTATTTTATGTCTACCGGCTTTGTCAAGGAATTTAATGCTGTTCTGAGAGCTGGAACGGTTCTTTGTTGTTGTTAATTCATTTTATGGATTTGGGACATCTTGGTCATCAGCCCTGTGTTCTTGGATGAGTGAGAAGAAAGAGAGGAAAAAGCAGAAGAAGAAGAAGAAGGTGTTGGCCAACTAGATTACAAAGGCAACATTACCTTGAGCTGCAGGTGCCCTTTAGCCTGGTGATCGCACTGGTATTGAGCGATATGAACCAGCAGTCGGAGAGACGGGATGGTCAGCAGGGGCTCGGCAGCTTCTATAGAAGAGCTAACCACTCGCAGGAAGTTCTCCTGGTTGATGTACGATGTCAACACTGCAATCATACAGCTTTATGTTACACCCAACATCTGAGGCAGTCTGTTCAAAAGACTGTACAGACTTCAATAACTAAGTGTGCTATTCCTGGGGGACTTTACTGCTGCAGGTTTATTCCCATAAAGTACACACTTAAGGAATTTGATATCTGTAATCATAAATGTAACTTATACATCAATAGAAACCTCAAAGACTGTTCTATATTATTTTGATAGAGGTGAATCATTCAGAGTCATCAGTTTAAATTAATCATAAAAAAGTATTTTATAAAAATAAAATAAAAATATTGACCTTTCTGCTCTAGAAAACCATATTGCCAAGTTAAATGTGTATCAGAGACATCATAAATTCATAAGTTTACTGTTTTTTGTTACTATTTCAAGAGCCAGTTTTAAATTATTCCTGTTATTTACTAAATATGTCTTTTTTTTTAATATGACATTTCTCGATGTTGGACTTACATGAGAAATCAACCTTCTACCATTTCCTTATGTCAGTTTCTTTCGCCGGTATCACTGCCACTACTTTCACAATCTTCATTTTCATACGAATCCACACAATAATCACCGTCATCGTCCGTACTCTCACACGAATTATCAAAAATCAAGTGCTGAATTTCTGATTCATAAACATAGTTGGCTGCCATTTTGCTCAATGCATTCTCAATGTCAACATGAAAGTACTTCCACTTCTGCAGCCAAATAATAGCCTGCATATTGTCATTTGTTTGCCCAAGACTTTCAATACGAAAGATAAAAGCATCGGGAACCAGCATGACTTGAAATTAGTGCCATCTAATGGCTAACTAGTACTATATTTGAATTCCGAGACCATCTCTCTGAGAGACGGTCGCACTTGATTAAACAACACACCGTCTTCCTGGAAGATGGTCCGCAGTTCTAGGGTTAATATGTGCCTTACGAACCTATATCTTCTCCTCTTCCACTCGTCTTAATACCACTTCATTTGTTACTCTATCTACCCATCTTTCTCCTGTAACACCACATTTCAGCATTGTTGGCCATGTTGAGCGCACGAGTGGTGACCGGCTTCCTCGACAGATCCTGTATAGAAAAATCAGTACAGACAAGAGACCTTGTGCTGCCGCTCTGAAGCGCTATAAGGACCAGCTTAAGAAGACCTTGAGGAGTACAGGCATTAATAATAATAATAATAATAATATTGTTTGGCCTCGGGTGCAAGCTTTGTTATTTGACACCCAGAGGGCAGCTTGTATGTCGAATTTCGTTGTTCCTTGAAGCCCTATGAAAGTCAAGGAAGTTAGATATCTAAGCTCCTTGAACACTATAGCACATTCTAGTAGAGAAATGAAGAACTTTGTGTTGGCGGAAACTCCCGAGATTAATTTTGCCATTATGAACACGGCCTACTGAATTCAAATGGGTTCTTTAACATCCCAACGTCGTATGACATGCTTGCCATGATTCTTGTCGCCTTTCAAAAATCACTTACCACGGCGAGGAGCGAACCTGCAAGCTTGGGGTTGGTAGTCCAACACGATAACCCCTCACCAACCGTGACAAGCTAGTACTTGGTGTGCCACTCCAGAGGGTTACGACAGCTGTTGTCGCACAATTTGAGCGTGAACATCGAAGGTAAGCAATAGATAAACGCCAAGGTCAACCACGACCTCCCACCCTCTATAAGGTGCAACCAATGTTTCATGCTTGGATTGGCTTGATAAGCCATCAGACATCTACACGACAGATAATGAAGAATTGCAGGAGAGATATGAATACTCAGCCGCCACCGTCGACATTGTGCCAGTACTGAAAAGTGATTCTATCAATAGGCAATACCTACCTCTCATATCTTTCATCTCCACTGACATACACAAGAGATACAGTGCCAGTTGAATGGCTGACGTCCCCAAACAAGTGAGGACATCGTTCCCGGCACCAGCATGTTTCGAGAGTACGCTAGTGAGGAACCCAGCAGAGCGGACGATGGCGGTTATATTTGGCTTCGATGGAAGGCAGAGGCATGCCAACTTCATGAAGTTGGATACATTGATGTCTGAAATGCAAGACAGGTAACAGTGTTTATAGCTAAGACAAAGTCTGCCTACTCAATACCTTATTTCATCAATTAATGGTTTTTACCAGAGGTACATGTTTCGGGAACCAGATGCTCCTTTCTTCAGCCTCTCACAATTTAACACAATTTTAAAGCACAAACATTCAACAAAATACATTAAAACATTTTATAAAATAGTCATGTCAAGATATGTCAACCACACATCAAAATTGGCAAAGATATAAAACTATTGATATTGCGCCAGGAGATGGCAGTTCAACACGCTGCGACAGGGTGCGCATGCAGTACACATTCCAAACCTAAATATATCGACTTCCCGCACGCCATGGTTGTTATCGCTGCAGATGACACGCAGCCAGTGAAGAAGGAATGTGCTGAGTGAGTGAAGCAAGTAGTGACCAACTTACTGTTTTTGGAATGCGAGATACGCAGTGAGCGGGAAGACATCTGCAGTTCAAACCCAACTGCCATCTCCTGACACGATATCAATAAATTGCTTAGCATTTACAGATGATCTTGCACTACTTGCAAAATAGTATAGAAGAAGCTAAATTTCAACTAGAAGAACTTGGAAGCATAGCAAAAAGAGTTGGATTACAAATTTTATATGAGAAATTAGAAAACAGAAATACAGTAATGCCAACCTTCAAAGTTCCAGCACCAGCTATTCTATTAAACAATAACAAACAAATTAGGATTGTAAATAAATTTAAGTATCTTGGTGAAATTCTCACTCGGAGCTCCAATGAAAAATCGTCGATAGAAAGCATTTTAAAAAGCACAACAAATCACTTGGCTGACACACAAGAAGATAAATGCTCAATGTCAACATTACTGTTCCGTCGTTAAACCTGAAGCGACTTATGCTTGTGAAACAATATTTAAATTAAACGACAGATCAACTGCAGAGGGTTGACAGAAGAATAATCAGAACAAAACGCCAGCTGGATGGACAATGCCTTAATGCAGTTGTCACTATGAGAAAAAGGAGAATTGCCTCTTTCTGTCATTCATCGAGATTACATGACAATAGACTGCTACAACTATTTAACTACTTTTGAAAAAATAAAACCAAAAATAATTGGTTCAAAGAAGTTCAAAATGATTTAAATGAGTTGACTATTACATTGCAACAAATTGAAAATAGAGGAGGAGAAGAAAGGATCCTGACGGTTTTGCCAGAGAAGGAAGGACAGCTAAATTCCCTGTCAATCCGTAAAGGACTTAAATGTACAGCAGAGCGTCGTTTATCCGGACTAATTGGGACCGACAGAGTTCCGGATAATGAAACATGCGTTTATTACATAGGAAAAACTATGCACAGTACATTATGGTAATAACCACCAAGCTTCTCATTTAGCTGCAACGCTTTCTCACATAACAAAGGTCCAGGAATGGGATCTCCCTTACTTACTTATTCTCTGAATAAACCACAAGTACACCACTTCTTCCAAGTTTTCATCCGTAGCTGGTTTATCTTTTTTAGACTATCTTACTCAGATGCATAATTCAGAATTTCACCTTTTCGGTCCTTCAAATCACAAAATGTGGATTTTCCAACACTGTAAGTTTTCATTAGACACTGCACACTCCCACCCTTATCCAGTTTATTAATGATCTCCACCTTCTTCTCAATGGATAAAACATTGCGATTTCGTTTTTCCCTTTTGCCACTCGTAGAAGCCGTTTACACAGCGCAATACAGTACAGTACACGCACTCACATACTGGAACACGCTGAAACATTATAGAGTAAACAAAAGGTAGGAGACCCACGAACCTATTATGTTGTCGTAGCAGGGGGAGAGGTGATACTCCCAAGTGGCGCGTCCCAGGTGGCGGATAGGGGGGTCCTCACTGGCTTGCCAGCGGACTTGAGGGAAATAAAATACCTCTCGCGGACCAAACACTCTGTAAACAGCCGCAGAACATCGAGTGGCACCTCTCGATCTCAACAATCGAGTAGCAACCATGTGATCATTTCGTGTGATCACCCCAACCTTTCACTTTCAACTTGTGAACCTGGCATGATGGATCGTATTGGATCACAGCAACTACCCCAGGCCCCGGACTTATACAGTTCAGGTTCTCCCTATCATCGGATTCTGTTTAAGTTTCCCAGTTTTGAGCAAAGTGTTCACATTGACTGTTCCGATGAAGTTCTTTTTCTTCGGGCGAAGAGATTTTGAGAAGCTCCGACTCTTCTCAGAATGATGCTCCCGATCCCCCAGAATCCGATGATCGGGAGAACCCGGACTGTATAAGTCCGGGGCCTGGGGTAGTTGCTGTGATGATTCTGTGGACAGGCAGACCCTGTTTGAGACGCTAGAAGAACTTCAAGTGGACAGGAAGACCAGAGAACTGATTCGTCAGACTCTCACCAATACGACATCGAAGGTGAAGTTTCTTGGGGAAATTTCTGACTCTTTTGAAGTACGAACAGGTGTTCGCCAAGGAGACGGACTTTCACCCCTTCTATTTAACCTGGTTCTAGATAAAGTCATCAGAGAGTGGGAAAAGAAAATCAAAGGCGTTAGCATAGGAACTGCTGGAAACAAAATCAATGTGAAATGTTTGGCCTTCGCAGATGACCTAGCGATTATCACTAGGAACAAAGATTAAACTAAGCATGCTATTGAGACATTGCACAGAATAGAATCACAAGCAGGCCTTCAATTATCATTTGAAAAAACCAAGTACATGCAGAATTTTCAGCAAAAGAACAGGAAAGAAAAAATAGAAACAGCGTATGCAGCAATATCCCAAGTAGAATTTTTTAAATACCTTGGAGAAATAATTCTTCCTTCAGGATTGGACAGTTTGGCTAACACAGAAAGAGCCTCAAAACTTCATAGAGCATTCAGACTAACAAGGGATCACTATAATAAAAGAGTAATGTCACATAATGCAAAATTGAAACACTACAAAACAGTTGTACTACCGGAAGCTCTATATGCTTCAGAAACCATAGCTTTAGGAGGTCATTCTAAAATTGCAAATAAAGAAAAAAGAACGTAAAATTCTTAGAAAAATATTCAGCCCCACACAAGAAAACGGAATTTGGATTAAAAGACGAAATTCAGATCTATACCGTCACACAGATAGTTTCAGCAACACGGTACGAAGAAGACGTTTAACAATTTATGGACACCTCTTCAGGATGGACGATTATAGACTTACAAAAAGGTAATTCAATGTAATAAATTCTCAGAAGTCAAGGATAGCCTGGTTGGATGAATCAAGAGAGGACCTGCAAGAGTTGAACATCGGAGAAAATATTCTGAGAAACCGCAAAGTCTTCAGGACCGCAGTAACAAAGCACAAGTTTAGGGTGAAAACTAGTGGCAGGACTGGAACCAAGTGGACAGAAGAACGGAAGAAGAAGCACAGTGACTTCATGAAGAGATTTTGGGAAGATAGGAAGGCGAATATCATCAAGCCGAAAAACAAGTTCAAGCGCGCTCTATAATGGGCAAAACGCAAAAAGAAGAAAAAGGTAGGAGACAGCAATTGAAAACGAGAACCGACTCATTACCGTCAGCAACACGCACTTACGCGTAACAACAGGCAGCGTGCGCTGCTCTGTCTTTTTTTTTTTTGCTCGTCTGCATAATTGATGTTCCGGTTGTTTTACGTCTGGATAAACGACGTTCTGCTGTATTTGGTTTCATTTAAGTGCTCTAATATGGGAGTAAACTATGTAAATAAATAAAATAGTCATGCATAAGACATCTTGATGTAAGTACTTATACAGTTTTGGACATACTGTATATTACAACAAAGTTTTCATGAGAAGTGAAAACTTTCTCTAGGATTGGGATCCCATATTTAACTTAAATAAGCCTCCGTGGCTTAGGAGGCAGCACGCCGGCCTCTCACCGCTGGGTCCGTGGTTCAAATCCCGGTCGATCCATGTGAGATCTGTGCTGGACAAAACGGAGGCAGACAGGTTTTTCTCCGGGTACTCCGGTTTTCCCTGTCAAAATTTCATTCCAGCAACACTCTCCACTATCATTTCATTTCATCTGTCATTCATTTAATCATTGCCCGAGAGCAGTGCGTCAGGCCTCAGTTCATATCCTCGCCGCTAGATGGGGGCTTCATTCATTCCACTCCTGACCCGGTCGGAGACTGGAAGCAGGCTGTGGATTTTCATTCATTTAACTTAAATGAATAAAAATATTAAAATTATGTTAAGAATATGCTTATTGTAAACTTCTTGTCTAAAATTACAGTTATATGGTGGAATCTTGTAGCGTCGAAAACTGTCTTCCTTAATGGTGCAAAATTTGAGAGGAAATGGTTATTAAGCTGGTATACGGTATTCATTGTGAGCGTCCATATAGTAGAATTAAAATATAAAGGTGCAAGGAGGAAGCATCTGGTTCCCCAAACATGTACCTCTGGTCATCATCATCATCATCTTGCACAGTTTCCAGCCACTGGCCGGGTCTGTTTGGAACAAGCCTCTCCAACGTCTTCTGTCTTCCCACCATCTCTCAGTCTCCACCCTTATCCAGTCTTCTCCTCTCTTCTTCACGCTTTCTTCCACCCCCTTCAGCCACCTGTCTCTTTCCTTCCCACTTCGTCTCGTGTACTCTCCTGGGAATCCTCTTCTCCTCCATTCGTTTTACATGCCCATACCATCTAAGTCTAGATTTCTCTATACCATCCTGTAATGGTTCCTCCTTCATTAATTCTCTGGTCCTCTCATTTCTTATTCTGTCCATCTTTGTAGCTCCAATACTGCTTCTCAAGAACCTCATCTCACTGGCCTGTATTTTGCTCTTCTCCCTTCCTTTCATAACCCACGTCTCCGAGGCATACGTCAGGATAGGGACATAGTACGTCCGATATATGATCTTTTTGCTGTTCTGAGGGACATCCTTGCTCCAAAAAATGCTTCTCACACTCCTCCGAAATGCTTCTGCCTGCCTCCCCCGCTCATTTATTTCTCTATCGTTTCTTCCATTATCTTGTATCAGGTTTCCCAGATACTTGAAACTCTCCACTTTCTTCAGCTGTTCCCCACCAATTGTTATTCCCGTTGTGGTTCTTTCCTTCGTCCTTGTTGTGATCACCATCTCACTCTTATTTATGCTAAATTTCATCCCATATCCTTATATTATTCCTTCCCACACATCCAACTGTTCCTGTACCTCCTCCTCCTTGTTTCCCCAAATCATCAAATCATCTGCAAACACCATTGCTTTCATCTTTCCTTCCCCAATTACTTGTGCCACTCGGGTCATTATGTCATCCATCACCACAATGAAAAGTAATGGTGACAGTGCACTTCCTTGTTTCAGGCCGTTTCTCTGTTCCAACCGGTCCGATCTCTCTCCTCCCACTTTCACACAGCTCACGCTTCCCTTGTACATCTGCTTTATCCTCTTTATAGTCCATTTCTCTACTCCTCTATCCTCCAGGGACTTCCATACTTTGTTTCTGCATACACTGTCATATGCTTTCTCAATGTCCAGGAAGGCCATCAGTAGATCTGTCCCATACTCATAGTACCTCTGGTAATAACTATAAATTAATAAAATTACGTATTGACCATCATAAATATAATCTTATACATAAAAATAATTGGAAGAAATTTCACGTTTTACTAAAACTGAAATATCTTGACAAGTAATTGTGCTACGACAACGTTTGTTGGATTGTGAGCCCCAACTTATTAAAATAATTGCAAATATGAATTTCATTAAACATGAATTTGGCCAAGCTGCAGTAGTAGAAGTTAGCGAAGTTCCACTTTCTTCTGCCAGGCAATACCCAGCACACCTGTGATGTAATGGTTGGTTATCTCCTAGTAAACCTAGTAACTAAGATATCATGAATTTCACTTGGCATATGTTTCTAAAAAAAATGGTCAGGTATTCAATTTAGTATTACCAGCATTTCACCCCAGTGTACCATTGGGCTCATCAGTTGGTATGGTACACCTCACCAAGACGCTTGGCAAGTACATGGAATTCAAAACACTAAATTTTGGACTCTATGCTAAATATCACAAACCCTACCTATAAGTGTGTAAAGTCTATGGATTCAGTTATACGATGCTTACCTTTGAGATTTTTATCTCCAGAAGAGTAGCGAGCAAGTATGTGAGGCATCATGTCCCACATGAGCATCACAAGACTCTCCGAGCCCTGCTTCTGTTCGAATGCGATGGCCTTGCCGAGGACAGTCTTGGCACGATTCATTGCCACACCTTCACCAGATTCAATCAGTTCCTATAAAACACAAGTTAATAAATACAGGGCTTACACACCAAAAAGGCGCAAATCCAGTTGATTGGTCAGTAGTAGGCAAGAATTGTGAGTTGCCTGCTTTGAGGGGATGATCATTGTAAATGATGATAATTGTGTGAAGCAAAAACATTAATCATGATAGATAATGTGATTACCGGCAACAGACATATTAACTTTCGTATTAATTGAGTACTGTCCGAGGCCTGTTCCCTTCTTGAAAGCAAAAGTCTTATCCACTACTGGCTTGCTGGGCCTATCGTAGCTTCACCAGAGCCCCGTTAGCCGTCACTTTTCAGGATTCCTGTAGGACTTTTACAGCTACCGTAACGGTCATGGGGCACACAAAGTCCCCACTGTACTTCGCCCCTACAGGCAATCCCCTACATTGTGCCGTTGGCCATCTCCCACGACGTGGACGAGGGGTTGGACTTATGGAGCAAGGATGTCCCTCAGAACAGCAAAAAGATCATATATCGGATGTACTATGTCCCTATCCTGACGTATGCCTCGGAGACCTGGGTTATGAAAGGAAGGGAGAAGAGCAAAATACAGGCCAGTGAGATGAGGTTCTTGAGAAGCAGTATTGGAGCTACAAAGATGGACAGAATAAGAAATGAGAGGACCAGAGAATTAATGAAGGAGGACCCATTACATGATGGTATAGAGATGGTATGGACATGTAGAACGAATGGAGGAGAAGAGGATACCCAGGAGGATACATGAGACGAAGTGGAAAGGAAAGAAACCGAGAGACAGGTGGCTGAAGGGGGTGGAAGAATGCGTGAAGAAGAGAGGAGAAGACTGAACAAGGGTGGAGGCTGAGAGATGGTGGGAAGACAGAAGACGTTGGAGAGGCTTGTGTTCTAAACAGACCCGGCCAGCGGCTGGAAACTGTGCAAGATGATGATGTGTGAAGCAAAAACATTAATCATGATAGATAATGTGATTACCTTTTTGACTTTTAAACGCTATGTGATTACCAGCAACAGACGTATTAACTTTCGTATTAATTGAGTACTGAGACACCTGTTAATACTATAATGTTTATTGAAACATGTCTCCAACCCTCCACTGGAGGAGTTTCCATCTGTTTTTTCGCCGTTGCCTGTACGATGTTGGGCATCGTACACATACACTTCCATTTTGTTTCTGTTTTCTTATCCATCAAAATCTCTCTCCTCCTCCCCCCCCCCCCTTTCTCCTTATTTGGACATCCTCATTCTTCGAGTAGTCTCAATATTTTTTTCCCCCCACCCCCTTTGCCTTCTCCTTCCTTACTACTCTGTCCGCCGTTCTAATTAACTTAACACATAAAGTGATAAAAATGTCCAGCATAACTCAACACATTGCTAGCGTTTCGCCCCAGCGTGCCAATTGGGCTCTTCAGTCGGTCAAGGCACACACTGAGAAGGCCATGCAAGACGCCTCGCCACATATGTGGCCTCGTCACGAGCATGCCAGTGCACCACCGGAGTCAAAACCTCCACTTCCAAAAACAATAAACCTTGCTTTGGCATTGAATACAATCAAAAGTTCTCGAAAGAGAATCAAAATGAGTATTGTCCGTTGAGCCATTATAATTAACACAAAAAGTGATGAAAAACTGAAGAGCCCAATTGGCACGCTGGGGCGAAACGCTAGCTATGTGTTGAGTTATGCTGGACATTTTTATCACTTTTTGTGTTAATTATAATGGCTCAACGGACAATACTCATTTTGATTCTCTTTCGAGAACATTTGATTGTGTTCTAATTAACATCGCACGTATTTCTATCATGGTCCATGCAGTACTTTCTGGCAGCTGCTGTCTGGTGACGAACAGAGAAATTTCTCTAGTTTTTGTAATTTCATTGATACACTTTCTTTGGCCACATTGTTTTAATCCCATTGAAAAAAAGAGGCAAGGTTCCTTTATTTTCAAACGGCATTAGCCCAAAAAACATGAATAATTTTCATTTTCAAATACAGTAAATCAGAACTGTAAACAAAACATATTCAGTTACTCAGTGCCCAAAACGGTTGCCACTAGGTCAACAAGTCACGACTTCATTCTCTTCTTCACAAATGTTTTGGTTCGAAACGGGGAAGGAGTTTTCCCCATGGTTTAACAAGTGTTGAGGGTTTGATGTAACCCCATGGAGGCACAATATCGTAAATGCTATCCAGAGTTATATAATTCTTTCAAACTTGTTTAAGATCGCAGCCTTCTTCGATTTTTGACAGCAATAATTTTGTTCACATCTTAAAAATTCATCTCTCGAGAAGGTTGAAGTTTGCTATTGAATGCTATTTTTCGCAGCACTCATCGCAGATAATCCACACCGTGGATAATGGGGGTTTACTGTAGTAAATCAAACTTAACTCGAAGAATACAATTTTGAATATACAAGTCTCATAGAAAATGGACGCCCTTACCAACGTATTTATTCAATTATTTAAACATGTATTTGAACTCTAATCTAATTAATATGAAAATTTTTTCAAATATTATACTGCAATAAAAAAAAATATTGTAGGGGCAGATGACCTTGTAGTACTGCCCCTTGAAACCTCAAAAACGAACTAAAAATGTTGTATTATTTAATCTTGACATTTCAATGTAGTCTTGTATCTTCAAAATAGTATTCTTAGAGTTAGGCTTTATTTATTTACATAGTTTACACCCACACTGAAGCACTTAAATGTTTGATTTAAGACATGTACGGATTGACAGGGAATTTAGAAATCATCATCTTCCTCCTCTCTTCATCCTGGCTGACCTCGCTGCTCTTTCCTCATCACATATGACATATGATTTTAGTGTAAGTCTCATATGTTTGCTCTTCAGAATCCTTTTCTCTTCTCTAATTGCAATTTGTTCCATTCTAATATTCAACTCTTCTAAATCATTTTTAACTTCTTTGAACCAATTATTTGTTGCTTTACTTTTCCAAAATTAGTTAAATAATTGTTTTAATAATGTATTGTCATTTTCGCCACACAAACCGTAGTTGGTCTTTGGCCTCCTCCACCTTCTTCGGTCCATGTATTCTTCTCCAGTAAGTCCCATTCCGCTCATGTCCCCTCTAACCCCATCTCAGCCTTGGTCTTCCCTTTGGTCTTTTGCCTCTGATGTCTTCTTCCACCACTTGCCTGGTTATCTGGCCTTCTCGACGCGTTATGTGTCCATACCACTTCATCCTTCTCTCTTTAATCACTGCCACAATGTCCAGCAATTTGTAAAATTCCTGAAGTTCTAGGATTTTCCTTTTCCACCACTCTCCTTCATCCTTCGCTGGCCCAACAATCTGTCTCAGCACAGCATTCTCAAATGTCAGGTGTTTTCTTTCTGTCTCTTGGGTCAGAGTCCAGGTCTCTGCTCCGTATAGGACCACAGGTTGTATTCCAGTCCTGTAGATCTTATCTTCGTGTGTCTCGATAGAAGCCAGGACTTGAGCAACTTTCCAACTGCAAATCTTGATCGGTTTCCTGCTTGAATTCTAGCAATTATTTCCTGGTCTGTCTCATTCCTTTCACTGAATACTGCCCCCAGATATTTTATTTATTCACATAGGTCCCAATGAGCCTGAGCTCATGTTAGGGACAATCAAGTAACATAGTTACAGCATGGCATATATATAATTTTTGTAACATTATTGTTTAGTTTAATAGTAACTTAGATTGCTAGTGACTAACTTTACAGAGATGATTCGGTATGATACATTGCATTGCTTAAGGCTATTGTACATTGGCTATTCATTCCTTAATAGGAAGTCTTTTGTTTTCCTCTTAAATGTTTTTATAGAGAAACTTTCCCTTATGCCTAATGGTAGCGAGTTGTATTCCTTTATTATAGAGGACATAATTCCTTTAGTTCCAAATTTAATGGATTGGGAATGGCTGGTGAATATTTGATTTACTCCTCTTGTTGCATAATGATGAATGTCATTTGCATGGGTAAAATGGATGTGTGTGTGTATCAATTTGTTTTCTAATTTGTATACAAATACTGTTGCTGACATAGCTATTTGTTTTTGCAGTGGCATAATTTTAGTTCTTGAGTATAATTCATTTGAGGGTGTGAGCCAAGGAAATCCAAAGATAGATTTTATAGCACGTTTCTGGAGTATCTCAAGTTCTTTTATCGGCTCCTTCTTACAATACCCCCTTCTCCATCCACATCTAAGGGTCTGTTATTGTTCTCTCTGCTCACTACAAGGTATTTGGTCTTTTCCTCGTTCACTTATAAGTCTACACTAATTGCTTCTTCCATTAAAACTCTTGCCATTTTAACCAGATCTTGTTCATTCCGTGCTACCAAGACTACATCATGCGCATATGCCAGGGTGTTGCTCCCTCTACCCAGTTGAATTCCTGTCTCTAGGCTTGTTACTTTCCTCAGTGCTCTTTCTAGTACCAGACTAAACAGAAGGGGGGAGAGGCAGTCTCCCTGTCGCACTCCAGTCGTCACTTCGAACTTTTCCGACTTCTTTCCATTCACTTGCACTGTGCAAGAAGAAGAATTTAAAAAAAAAATCTTGCTAAAAAAGCTAAAGACCGTTCAACTTGGCGCCAGACCATCCCGGCTGCTGTGAAAATGTTTGAAGAAGAACGGCATAGAATTTTAAGGCCAAGCGACAAGCACGAAAGCTCTGTGCAGCACAGCCACGCCCTCCACCAACAGTTCTGTGTGATCTGTGTGGACGTTTGTTTCATGCACACATTGGGCTGTTCAGTCACCGCAAACATGCCCACAGATCTCAACCTTAGATTATTTTAGACTGTTTTGGAAGAAACTCTATACTCGGAAACGAGTTAAAGCCGACGACGACGGCGGCAAGAAGAAGGCAATTCTCCTTTTACTCATCGTGACTGTTATTGAATCACTTTCCCAGTAGATTACTGCATTAGGCAACAATCTCCATTGTCCATCCATCTGGCATTTATTATTAATGATTGTTCTGCCGTTGAAGTTTTATTTATTACTAGCAACCCGCCCGGTATCTTTAACGCTTCACCCAGCGTAATCTTAAAAGATGCACGGACGGCAGGTCCCAGACACAATTCAGAAAAGCCGAGGTGAACAGCCAAACTCCAAACACATATACTCTTCTCTGAGGTCTTAACTAGACTCTTTGATGCTGGCCGAAGCTGGGGTGATAGGCTCGCTATTTAGCTCTTAAACTTGCTCCGAAACTAGTAATTTAAATTTCCACTGAATGGAGATTGTTGGAAGAAATGAAAACTTAAAAACACTTATAGTGGGTGATATATTAATGCTGTGCAGACTTTTTTTTATAGAACTGTTCATGCTGAACAATTCTTACACTCAAAGTATATTATAGATATTTTTAGAGGTTTACCCAGTGTAAGCTTAAAAGGCGCATGGGCGGCAGGTTTTTATTAGACTCGATTCACTTAAATCGTTACCGCTTGGCTTCCTTTGGTCATAAATGAATTTGTTTCTACAGAAACCTTCCTCGAGAAATCCTTTACAAAATGGTGAAAACTGCATCAAAATCTATCAACTGGTTCTCGAGATCACCCGTTACATCCAAGAATCGGGGAATTAGTTTTTTACCATGTAGAGATATTGTTTTTCGCAAAAAAAATACAGAATGTTCTTTCAGAGATTTAATAATATACGGTAGTACTTTTTTCTTTACTTCAGAAATATTTTACTCTAGGACTTCAATGTCTTAGAATGGACTTCTTTTATGTTACATAGTACAGTAACGGCAGTGCCAGATTAAGGTAAAATGAGGCCCAGTCGCCCAGATTTTTTTTTTTTCAAATAATTTTTATTTTTTAGCACCTGTACATTTAATAAATTATATACAAGAGTTATTTTTCTCAAGATGAATAATACACTTTTTATTAAATCATACATAGGCCTACATATATACAAACATTGCAATTCAAACGATCATCGTTATTTGAAAACATTTCAGATGATTTGATGAACAATTGAACAAATCATACTATGTTTTTCTTCTTCTTCTTCTTCTTCTTCCTAGCATTAATCCCTAGCGGGGTTTGCTACTTTGCTACATCTTCTCCACTTCTTTCGGTCATTAACATCTTCTGGTGTTAGACCAACAGCGTGCATGTCAGCCCTGATGTTGTCAGTCCACCGCTTTGCAGGTCTTCCACGTGGTCTTGTTCCACCTGGGTTGATGTGGAGTGCTCTTTTGGCAACTGAGTTGTTCTGTCTTCTCATGACGTAACCGTACCAGCGTAGACGAGCCTCCCTCACCTTCTCGACAATTGGTGCAACACCAAATCTTCGCCGGACGTCTGTGTTCCTTGCGTGGTCAAATCGGGTCAGCCGCATCGACCATCGGAGCATCTTCATTTCCATCGTATTCAAAATTTGCTCATGTTGTTTGGTCATAGGGCGACATTCAGTCCCATAGATGGCTGCTGGGCGTACCACAGACTTATAGACCTTTGTCTTTAAATTCAGAGGCATCTTTTTATCACAGTGAACTCCAGTGACTTGTCTCCACTTGAGCCAGGCTACGTTTACCCTCATCCGAGTATCAGGAGTGGCGTCACAATTTGAAGTGACAGTGGACCCTAAGTACTTAAAATGCATGGTCTTCTGCAGATTTTCTGTGCTGATGCTGATGGTACCTCTAGTTTGGGGGCCACATTCCAGGTATTCTGTCTTCTGAATATTGAGGTGTAGTCCATTTTCAGCCAGTCTGTCGTTCCACGTTTGAACCCTGTGCTGGAGTTCAGGGCGGGTTTTTTGGGCAAGTACCACATCATCCGCATAGAGAAGGGTCCAGGGATGTGAGGTCTGTATGTCCGCCGTTGCTGTATCCATGCAGAGGATGAATAACAGTGGTGATAGAGCAGAACCCTGATGAACACCCACAGTGATTTCAAAAGGTGGGGAGACTCCAGCTGGACTCCGAACTACACTAGTGGCATTGCGATACAGAAGTTGCACCCAGCTTACATATTCCTATCATACTATTTTTTTTACTTCTGTAAAATGTAATCAAAATTTTTTTTTCTGTTTTTTTTTCGGTCAATGAAATCTTCTACAATGTCATCAAAATCAATTTCCCGCAGAACACCTGACTCGATATACATTAAACTTAGGATGTCTAATCGTTCTTGTGACATGATACTTCTTTGCGCACTTTTGATCCGTTTCAATTATGAAAACGAGCACTCCGCAGAACAATTTGTTATCATGAGGGTCAGGAAAATGAGAAAAGCAATTTCAACGTTTGGAAAAGCAGACTCAAGCTTGTCTCGAATAAGAATTTCGAGAAGTTCAGAATGAGTGAAGTCTGTTTTAAAAGGACATTGTAATTGAATATAAAGCTGAAACTGTCTCAGTTCTGGATAACATTCTACTAAATTTTCGGAATAAAATTTTGGTTCTCTCTCCAGTTCTGTTTAATTTGTACGCTCATGATCTGCCTAAAACAGTGTCCCGCAAATTCATATATGTATGCAGATGATATCAACCACACAATTCCGTGCACCAATTCTGCAGATGCTGAGAAAATTCTAACTCAAGATCTTCTAGTTCTGGATGACTATTTTAGGAAATGGCGCTTACAACCCAATCCTCGTAAAAGTGAAGTAACTGCTTTTCACCTGGACAATAGACACGCAAATTATCAGCCCAGAATCTATTATAGAGGCAAAGCAAGTTAACTTGGAACACACATACTCAAAATCTATGTATGAAACTAGCTAGAGTGATATTTTTACTTCGAAGACTTAAAGAGTCAGTCAGTAGTAGTCAGATGATGTGTGCATACTATGCCTTCTTTCATTCTCATATAACATATGGCACAATGTTATGGGGTAATTCAAAAGGGGCTCAAGATGTGATCAAGTGGCAAAAGAAGGCGGTAAGATGTATTAAAGGTAAGGCCACTCGGGAATCATGTAGACCACTTTTTCAGGATCTTGAAATTTTAACTCTTCCCTCATTATACATATATCATAGTATACTGAATACCAAAAAAAATCTTAGTGACCTAACAACTCGTAAAAATGTACAATCTTATGGCACAGGAAATAGAAACGATCTAGACTTACCCCACGTTAGGCTGAGGAAAACACAAGAAAACTACAAATATAATGGAATTTAATTATACAATAAACTACCTAAACAATTCAAGGATATGTCCCTAAATAATTTCAAAAGAACTCTCAAAAAATGGTTAATATCCAACAGCTTCTATTCAGTATCTGAATTTGAAGAAAAAGTAACACTCTTTCAAGGTGGGATGTGAAAACTAATGCCATCCTAAATTACCAGAAATATATTGTATATAACTCCATAGATGGTTTCATAGCTAAGTTTCGAGTAATTTTGTTGTTGTAAAATTACTGTTGTGTTTTATGTTAGGTCTTGTATATAGTTGTTAATTTAATTTAGTGTATTTATTTTATATTCATGATTTTGTATATTTGTGTGCATTCTGACTTTGTCCATTGCAATTCTTAATTGCCTAAAGACAATAAAATTATTCTATTCTACTGTACAATGATACCCCTACATATTTGGGAATGACTGTAGATAGAACCGCAACATACAGAGCCCGCTTACGTAAATCTGCTGCGAAACTGAAGAGCCGCAATAACCTTCTTCAGCGCCTAGCAGGTGCCAATACACTACGTACTGCTCTTCGGTATGGATTAACAGCCACCACACTCATCTGGTGGATGTTCAGCTCCGTCACAGTATGCATATAGTTACTGGAGCATTGCTTTCCACTCCAGTTCGGTGGCTCCCAGTGTTGAGCAACATACCACCTCCTCACATCAGAAGACAAAAACATCTTGATCGTCTGTGGTCAAGAATGCTCAAGAACACAGCACTCCCAATTCATGAGGATGTGAGTCAACTAGGATCATCCAGGCTGAAGTCCCACAAACCTGCCTTGGAACTAATTACCAAGCAATTCAATCTTAAAGACACCTGGCAGAATGAGTGGACATCTTCCCCACCACATGGCATTATAAAAATCGCAAATCCAACTGTGAAACTAAATGGTTTCACTTTGCCAAGGAATGTTTGATGTAGATTTAACCGCGACAGATGTGGCTTGGGAAGAACCGTTTCGGTTCTTTATAAATGGGGTTGGATAGATTCTCCACACTGTCATTGTGCTGACATCCCACAATCAATGGATTGTCCTCTCCGTGCTTTCCCTGGTAGTTTGGAGGACCTGCACTCAGCTAGTCCAGAGGCGGTGTGTTGGCTCAACGGGTTAGATGTAAAAGTGTAACTTTCAGTGTGAGCACACTGTGTCTGTTGTTGTTGATACTGTATTCTGTTTTTTTTTTTCCTGTGTTGTGTAGCATCATACTCCAAATAAATAAGTGTCCATCTAATTGCTACTTGTATAAAACACCCGATTCCTGGATGTAACTGGTAATCTCGAGAACCACTGGATGGATTTTGATGCGGTTTTCACCATTCTGTAAAGAATTTCTCGAGGAAGGTATCTGTAGAAAAACATTCATTTATGACCAAAGTAAGCCGAGCAGTAACGATTTCAGTGAATCGAGACGAAGAAAAACCTGCCGCCCGTGCGTCTTTTAAGCTTACGCTGGATAAACAGTTAAAAATATTTATATACTATGAGTGTAAGAATTGTTCAGCATGAAATGTTCTACACAAAAGTCCCCGACAGCATATCTCTACATCACCCACTATAAGTGTTTTTACGTTTTCATTTCTTCCAACAATCTCCATTCAGTGGAAATTTAAATTAATAGCTTCAAAGCGAGTTTACAAGCTAGCGAGCAAGCCTATCACTCCAGCTTCAAACTGTCGAGTTAAGTCTTCACAGAAGAGTATATGTGTTTGGAGTTTCGGTGTTCACCTCAATTTTCTGAATTGCATCTGGGACCTGCCGTCCGTGCTTACGCTGGGTAAACCATTAAGGATACCGGGCAGGTTGCTAGTTTATTACTGTATATATTGTGTAGGTTAACTATTTACATGTGCATAATTTTAAAACAAACAATGGAAGAGCCCATTTGTGCATTTGAGCGGAAAGTGCTCAGAAAGATATATGGACCTATTTACAATAGTGAGGAAGGAAGATGGGAAAGGAGGGAAAAAGAGGACTTATACCAACCTTTTGGGAAAGCTGATGTGGGTAGGATCATCAGAGGAAGACGATTCCAGTGGATAGGACATATCGTAAGAGCTGTGGAATCTATCCCTAACAGAGTGTTCAATGCTCAGCTGATTGGCAAACGTCCAAGAGGCTGTCCAAGGACGAGATGGAAGGATAGGGTGATGAGAACGTTGCAGCAGGTGGAACCAACATCAGTACTGGATGATGCAATGGATAGAGAAAAATGGAATGACATTTGTAACAAATGCTTGACATTGTGATCGGGATAATGCCTCCTGTGTGATTGAGTAGGATCGTGTTATGTAACTGTAATTAATGTGTTTGTTATGTTTCATGGGCCTTAATGGCCTGTTATGTACAATAAATGATGATGAAAGCTTTCCAGTGGGTGAACACAAACGTTGCCCAATTACGTTAGGCGGGAACTCAAGTATTTACATGCCCTAATATGAAAAATATTACATAAAATAATTAACATGCTTTAAGTACAAAAATAGATGGTGCCTAATTTGTACATAAAAGCGTGTTATTTGTGTTAATCTTATGTAATTTTATTTTCATATTATTTTTAGGGTCAGATGACCTCGTAGTTTCGCCCATTAAAACAACAATAACTAACTAACTTTCATATTAGGGCATGTAAATACTCGTACCTTTGGCAAGTTCGCTTCTTCACTACAGGCCGCATGACGTATCAACACAAGTATTGTCAACGTCTCTGCACCTAAAGTCGGAAGGGTCACGGCCCAGGCACCTTGTTCCTAACATGCCTCTCAAAACAAGCCGAGAGTACCTGTCACAACTATCGGCAACATATATCAAGGACAACCACGCCCTTAGTGATGTCATCAAACTAAAGCTTGCCAAAATCATTTAAAGTGTTTCCTTTAAATGTGTTTGTCAAGCTATCATCAAGCCACAAGAGATAGCAATGAGTTCTATTGTCTCAATGTGTCCATTGTATTAAGTTTTGAATGCTTCCAGCCATGGTGTCCACAGAATTTTCAAATTCAATTTTCCTGACTTTTACTGACCATTTTTCAACAAAATTCCTGACTCGCGAAGTCATCGTAACATCGGAAAAATGGTTTATTGAGCAAATATACAGTATATATAATTATCTCTTATTTGCAGCCTCCACCATCCCCATAGCTGCCCCAACGTTTGCCTCTTTATTCATTTAAAATACAAAATAAAGTAAATTATAATGCAATAATACGTAAATCAAAGTACTTAATAACGTAAACTATAGTGATGGGGTCGCCACATCCCTACGCCAACGCCAAAAAAGCATACAAAATAGGTAAAAGAGGTTTTTACTATGATGTACTGTAAAAATGGAAACTTATCATAATGCCCAGTGAGATATTGCTTTTTATCTTCAGAGACTAGTTGAACTAGTAACATCAAAATATGACTGTAAAACACAAAATACTGTAGGCTATGGTTAATATAAAATTCCTGACTTTCTAATACTTTTCGCAATTTTTTCCTGACTCACGCCATTTTTTCACACTTTTTCCTGACTTTCCATGACTAAAAACAAAATTCCTGACTTTTCCTTCCTGTGGACACCATGTCTTTCTTATTTTTCTTACTATGTGCATGTTTTTGTTGTCGTTATGATTCTGATGGATGTTAATATGTTTCTAACTTATTTGGCTGAAGAAGGGTCGACAGAGACCCGAAACATGTCCCAATGACAATAAATCAATAATTGTCTATAATAAAAAGTATTGATTGGGCGGAGACCCCCCACCCCATTATAAATGAATTGTACACGTCAATAGGGACCTTTTAATATGGAAAACCTTCCAGTTAATTTTAATGCTCTTAAAGTTCCAACGTTCGTCACCGGGCGATGGTTACGATGGTGCCTAATAGCCAAGTTCACAGCTAGGTGTTGTGGACGGTAGCAAACGTAGGAACTATAGCCCGACCCAGCGGTTTCTGCCGCGACATGACCGGACAGGCATGGCTTCAGAACAGTGGGAGGGGAGTGGGACTGTCACGCGCACCGAGGGGTCAAGTATGACCGGATACGGTTTCTACATAAAAGTAGGATGAAGGGCAGCATTTTACTGAGTATATAGAAACTTGAATCACAATTCTACGCTCAGTAGTTTACTTTTTATGTTATTTTAAAAATAAAGAGCAAACTGCTTCGATACTAGCCGCTGCTGATTTGGGGAGCCAATGTAATGTTGCCAAGTCGTTGCACAATAACGAGCGGGTGAGCGAAGCTCTCGTCTACATTGCGTAGCATGTTATCACGGCCAAGTTCAAGCAGAGAATGAACGATGTTGCTACATCGGGACTCGGGGAGTCAGGACGTGTGCTAGAGGAGGTGTGAATGAATTGAAGTGCGTAACTGAGTCGCGGCAGACATTCATGGGTCGGGCTTTACTTGAAATTATCGTCTGCAGTCCTTACTTGAATTAAAAACAGATTTTCTTTTTTTATATTTATCGTATGGCTTTTAGTGCCGGGAGTGTCCGAGGACATGTTCGGCTCACCAGAGGCTGTAGCTGCTTCAAGCGGACACCCATAGGGTGAGCTACAAGTTCCGTTCAATTTCAAGTAGTTCCAACTTTCGCTACCAGATGTCACCGACACCTAGTGGTGAATGTTGGAACTTTGATAGAGCATTCCAAGGAAATCTAACCTAGAAATTTAGCTTCACACAAGTTTAGTTAGTCGAAGGATCATTACATGCCATAAAATTATGGCATGGGACCGCTGGCTTTACTTCCCCTCCGAAGGATGGCATACTGAGGGATTTTAATGCTCTTAACAAACCCGCCGACTTCGGCCGGGTTTGAACCCGCTGTCATGGGCACAGCAGTTCAGCATGCTACCAACTACACCACCTGAATTAAAAAGGGATAACACACACTAATTCAGCCATCACAATTAACACCGGTTTTCAGACAGATTCTACACACACCCAAAGTACACGGGGCTACATGACCGCGTTGTCATAGCCCTTAAACTAAGGAATCAACCAATAATGATGATAAGTAGGGGGCGGATTTCTAAGAGAAGTCATATTTTTTCCCTAAACATTATATCTTATAGTCGTGTATTTTCAACACGTTTCCAAGCATGATAACCAAAATTAAACAGGTTTTATTGGTTATATAAATGCATATTTAGGCTTTCTTAAGTTTTATGGCATATTTTGAACAAAATATCATTATAAACGGCATATTTTGGTAATTTTCATTTTAATTTAGTTTTATAAAAATCAGAATAAGCTCTAGAAATTATTGTTCAGGATGGACTGGAATATACTACTGAAGAACCATTCTAAAGTAGTGTATGGAATGTTTCTAACAGGTAGGAGCTATTGTTTGCTAGCTGGGTCAATTCCTGGAAACCGGGCTATTGTTTACACGGAAGCAGAGGTAATTCCGCAGTTATTTGTCATCGTTCTTATCTCTCTCCTTCGCCCTTCCCTCTTCCACCTTCAACACACTGAATGACCTTGGTCACTCATTAGGGAGCTTCAGTCATTCAGTTCCTTTCAATATGCCTAAAACGAAAGTCTCAATTTGTGGGAAGTTGAGAAGTTTTGTTCACGAGTTAGGTGAAAACATATTCAGTACGGATGGAGTGGTTTCAGAGTCATCACTTCAATGTGCATGTAGATCACTAACATACATCAGTAATGAGATTCATCTCGCTGTTCCACCCTTATTCACTCGGGTTCAAACCCGGCCGAAGCAGTCGGATTTTTTAAGAGCGTTAAAAATCCCTCAGTATGCCTTCCTTCGGAGGGGAAGTAAAGCCGGCGGTCCATGTCATAGATTCATGGCATGTTAAAGAACCTTCCACTAATATAAATAATTCATGCTTTTGGGCTAATGCCGTGTGTATTTTTAATTTAAACCATACGTTTCGGAGAAACCTTGCCTCATTTTTCAATGGAAATAAACAACGTGGCCAAAGAAAGTATATCAATGAGATTACAAAAAATATAGATAAATTCCTCTGTTCGTTACCAGAGAGCAGCTGCCAGAAATTACTGTATGGACCATGGTGGAACGGCGGACAGAGTAGTAAGTAACAAGAAGGTAAAGGGGGCGGTGTGAAAATATAGAAACTCCTCGAAGAATGAGGAGGGGGTGGTGGGAGGGTTAGATGGATATAAGGAAACATAAACAAAAGGGAATAGTAGCTGAACGATACCTAACGTCATACAGTCAACGGCGAAAAAACAGATGGAAACTCCTCCAGTGACGAACAAAGGAGATCAAATCCAGGCTCTGAGCCCTAGAGGGAAAATGTACAATTTTAAATATGTGAAGAACAGAGAGATTGAGGGGAACTATCTCCCTAGATCCTTAATAACTGGTAGCCAAGTGTCACTTAGCTGATATCCAGTGTCTCTGTTAATATTATTGGGATTTTTACGAATTTCAACTGCCTCCCTAATAATTCTAGACCAGTTGTGCTTAACAAGGGCAAGCGCATGAGCATCCTTGAAACATACATCGTGCCCTGAAGACAGGGCATGTTCAGCTATAACTGATTTGTCAGGTTGGTTTAGACGGATGTTCCTTTGATGCGAGTGGCAATGGACCGTTTTGTTTGTCCAATGTAGACTTTTCAGCAAGTACATGGGACTTCATACACCCCAGGTTGTAGTATTGGGGACAATACATGCCCTGTCTTCAGGGCACGATGTATGTTTCAAGGATGCTCATGCGCTTGCCCTTGTTAAGCACAACTGGTCTAGAATTATAAGGGAGGCAGTTGAAATTCGTAAAAATCCCAATAATTTTAACAGAGACACTGGATATCAGCTAAGTGACACTTGGCTACCAGTTATTAAGGATCTAGGGAGATAGTTCCTCTCAGTCTCTCTGTTCTTCACATATTTAAAATTGTACATTTTCCCTCTAGGGCTCAGAGCCTGGATTTGATCTCCTTTGTTCGTCACTGGAGGAGTTTCCATCTGTTTCTTCGCCGTTGACTGTATGACGTTAGGTATCGTTCAGCTACTATTCCCTTTTGTTTATGTTTCCTTATATCCATCTAACCCTCCCACCTCCCCCTCCTCATTCTTCGAGGAGTTTCTATATTTTCACACCGCCCCCTTTACCTTCTTGTTACTACTCTGTCCGCCGTTCCACCATGTCCATACAGTAATTTCTGGCAGCTGCTCTCTGGTGACGAACAGAGGAATTTATCTATATTTTTTGTAATCTCATTGATATACTTTCTTTGGCCACATTGTTTATTTCCATTGAAAAAGGAGGCAAGGTTTCTCCGAAACGTATGGTTTAAATTAAAAATACACACGGCATTAGCCCAAAAGCATGAATTATTTATATTTTAATCCGGGCCGTGAAAGCCTTAATATGCAAACCTTCCACTAATTACACCTGTGTGAAGCTAAATTGGATAGGTTAAGAATGTAAACATTGCTCTTAGGTTTCTACGTTCGTTGCCAAGAGCCGACTGCGGTGGCATCTAGTAGCTAAGTACTGAACTAGGCCTAGTAGTCATTAACGGTGGCGCTTGGCGGCAAAAGTAGGAACTATTTGAAAAATTCTAAGTTGCAGTACTTAAATTAAAAAACAGATAACACACACTAATACAGTCATCACAATTAACACCGGTTATCAGACAGATTCTACACACACCCAAAGTACACGGGGCTACATGACTGCATTGTCGCAGCCCCTAAACTGAGGAACCTCTCTCTCAAGTTAACAGCCCTGGGGCTGGTTTGCAGCAAGTCGCCAATCTTCTCTATTCTCCGCCGTCCTCTTCAATTCACGATATGATTTTGTGTTCGTGTCTGTCATTAACTGTGTGATGTATGCAAGTGGTGGTCTTCCTCTTGTGTTTTTCCCTTCTAACATCCCTTCGATGACTCTTGCTAGCAGGCTATTATGAGGAACCAACCAACCTTATTCACTGCGAATGATAAGTACTAACATTAATTAGACAAGCTATACTTTTTTTTTGTTGAGACGTTTCGGCCATCAATGGACCACGATGTTCTTCACTCATATGATCACTGTAATGCTTGTTTTCTTGTCTGCCAGTAGATCTTCATTCTTGACGAATGTTCTGCTCTCCTTTCTTCCGTCCACTTGCAGTGAGGGCGAGGCATCACAGATGTTAAAGGGTGTAGATTACTGGCTGATTTAACCGCCTTTCTAAACAGGTTCCTATCCCAAACCAGAGCTTGATTGATTCGAGCTTCTGTTAGGTCCTTTTTAACTTGCATCGACCATTTACAATAGGAATTTTTTTTAGATATTGATGAGTGGATTCGATATGAAAGTCGATGATGCTCCATCCGCTCCAAATGTCCAAAGAAAGACATTCTCCTTTTTCTCATCACACTAAGCTATACTAAGTATAGCAAAACATATTTATAATTACTCAGAAGGCTTCTATGGGACACAATCTCACAAATTGCCTCCACTGAACTCTGACTTGCCAGTTGTCCACATTCAGATGTCTACAAAGTTTGGAGATTTCATTTTTCCAGGAACTCCATGGTCTTCCTAGTGGCCTTTTTCCTCTTGGTTCTTCTTTAAAGATTTGTAAGACCATCTCCCATCCTTAGTAAATGACCAGCCCATTGAAGTCTTCTGGAGTTAATGATGTTGAGTATTGGTGCTTGCTGTGATAGTAAGTAGATGTCTTTCTTCTTTCTCCGTGAGGGTCTTCTGATGACCAGGAACCAATTTCAATATTTAGTCCTTTGTTGTTCTTTCTTCCTCCTCCAGTGCTCCTTCATCTTTTCGCTGTGTGTCTTCTTTCCCTCTTCCGACCATTTTGAGCCTGTTTTCTTACATTGCCTTCCTTGGAGTCCTTCCATGCGCAATACCCTTTTTGTGGAAAATTTCTCTCTCTAGTGCATCTTCTTCTCTTACATTGTTTCTTTCTAAATCATTCTTTACTTCTTGAAACCAGGCTGTTGTCGATTTCTTTTTCCAAAGATATTTAAAAATCTGATTGGTTAACCTGCTATCATTCATTCTATATAAATGTCCGAAAAATAACAATCGCCCCTTCTTTATTGTCTCCGTTATGTTTTCAATGTTCCGATATATTTCTTCGTTACTTCTTAGTTTCCAAAACTCTGTAGTTCTTAATGGACCGAGAATTTTGCGTATAATTTTTCTTTCTGAAGCTTCTAATTTATCCAATTTATAATTTAGTATTAGACATTCACTGGCATTTAAGCATTCTGGTTTAATTACTGTTCTATAGTGCTGTATTTTCAATTTCTTAGATAAACATTTTTTGTTTTAGATATTCCTGGTTATGCTCTTTGAATCTTGTGCACTCTTTATTTATTTATTCACACTGTTTACGCCCACATTGGAGCACCAAAAATCAAACCTTATATACAAAGTCTTCAAATACTAAGTTCAGTTCTTAATACTTGATAATTTTTTTCTTTCCCAATACTTCTTCATTCATCTCGTTCGTCTGCAGATATAACATATTGCTTACGCTGTGAAATTTTGAATGTTAGTCGAGTGTATATGTTATTCAGAAGCCGTTTCCCTTCTCTGTGTTCAATTTGATGCTTAGTAATTTCCAATTCGTCTAAATCCATTTGTATTTCTTTAAACCATATGATTTTTGTTTTACTGTTCCAAAAGAAGTCAAAGAGTTGTTTCAGGAGTCTAGTATTCAGCAAGCGGTATGTGTGTCCAAAAAAATCTTTCGTTTTCGCATCGTGTCAATGATAGATTCATTTTCCTTGTAAAGTATTGAATTGGGCAAAAGTCTCCACTGGCCCTCAACCTGGTGTTTTTATTGACTATTGTCCGAAGAATCCGTCTATCAACCTTCTGTAGTTCATCAGTTGTTGATCGGGTGTTTAGTTTAAATAAAGTTTCACTTGCATATGTTGCTTCTGGCTTAACGACGGAGAAATAATGTCGAAGTTTACCATTAATCGAAACAGACTGTTTCTTATATGTTGGCCAGGTAATCTGTTGTGCTCGTCGCAATTTTAGTGTCCTACTATCTATTGATGCTCTCTCATTGGCATTCCAAGTGAGATTATCTCACCAAGATATTTAAATTTTTTCACAATCTTTATTTTCTGGGCATTATGCAGTACAATATGTGATGTGTCAACTTGAAAAGATGGCATCATTTCTGTTTTCTCAAAAGAAATTTTCAACCCAACCTTTGCTGCTAATCGTTCCAATTTCTCTACCTGAAATTTAGCTTCTTCGATACCAGTTGCTAATAATGGTAGATCATCTGCAAAGGCGAGACATTTTAGTCTAATAATTTTCCCAATCTTCACAATCGGTGGACAAACCTTATTGCATTGACGCATAACTTTTTCCAGCACACAATTAAACAACAATGGAGATAAACCATCTCCCTGCCGAAGACCAGTATGGATTTCAAATGACTAGAGGTTTCACTTCTAAACCAATCTCTAAATTGATATAATGGCCGAGGCTGATACTCTTATTGCGACAGTAAAAGGGAAGTTTCCGGAGACAAAGCTTTGTCTCAGTGGAGTGTTATATAGGAATGATGTCGACTACCGCTATGTGGATGCTGTAAATTCCACACTAGACTGGCTGTGTCGTAATGGAGACGTCCTTTTTGTCGATGCAAATGGATGGCTTAATGACTATGATTTTAGTACAGATGGGTTACACCTCAATAGGAAAGGGACCTCTAAGTTCGGTAAACTGCTGAATAGGATATCTAAGAAAATGCTTTCGGGAAACTAATTCAGAAAATGGGGGGCGTAAATGAGTGCACTGGAAAAGTTACAGTAAATCAGTACCACGAAAAACAGGACTCGAGTCAGGGGAGCAAGGGATTACTAATTGCACACCCACAACATCAAAATTTGAAGGGGGAGGGGGGTCTAAGATTGCTCTTGGTAAACTGTCAAAGTGTAGTAAACAAGCAAATAAAACTCAGTACAGCAATGGAAGCATATGAAATTGATGTGGCGATAGGAGTGGAATCATGGCTGAGAGAAGGGGTAGGAAATAGAGAAGTATTCCCAGAAGGGTATGTAGTCTATCGTAGAGACCGAGGAAATAAGAAGGGAGGGGGGGTGTTTATACTGGTGAAGGAAACTTACTGCTCACATGAATGGTTTACCGACGAAAAGGATGAAATATTAGGGATAAAATTAGTTTGTGACAATATGAAGGAGGTGGGAATTATAGGAATATATAGGCCTGGGAGAGAGAAAAGAGACATGGAAATATTTGAGAAACTAATAGATTACACTCATAAAAACAATAATGACATGACAATAATTGGGGGGGATTTAAACTTGCCAGAAGTTGATTGGAATGGAGCTGCAACAGAAGCCCATGAACAGAAACTTGCAAATAAATTAGTTTGGGAGGGAGGATTTACACAAGTAGTGCAAGCACCAACTAGACTCAGCAACTTGCTGGATGTATTCCTGATAAAACCAGGGGAACTTGTTGAAAAAACCCACGTAATTGAAGGAATAGGTGACCATAAGGCTGCAATAATGGACGTTGGTCTGGTACCAAAAAGGCTTAATAGGAGGGTCACACAGGACAAGAAATTATACAGAAAAACTAAATTCGATGAATTTGGATCTTACCTGAAATCAAAATTTAATTCTTGGATAAGTGAAGGGAGTAATGTGGATACACTCTGGGCAAATTTTAAGGAAATCATTTGGGAGGGTGAGAAGATATTTGTACCTATTAAGAAGGGAAAAACAACCTCAGACCCTGTTTACTATACAAAGGACATACGAAAATTAAAAAGGAAATGTAGAATGGTAAACAGTCAAATCAAAGAGGGCAGGGGAAACAGAGAAACCAGAAAGCAGCTAATAAAGGAGCTCAATAGGTTGAAAAAGGAAGCAAAGGAAAATTACATGAATGGCATACTTCATGAGGGTAAAGACCACATAGGGAAATGGAAAAATCTGTATTCATATATTAAAAACCAAAAGGGAAACGGAATCCACATTCCCACAATGGAGGGAGAAGGGGGTGAGCATTTATTTGCAGATAATGAGAAAGCAAACCTATTTAGTAGGGAATTCATAGATTCAGTGGAAGATTGTCAGGAGTTGGAAACCGTAAATGAGACTGGAGAGGGTGAAACACATAAGGACACAAGAAGCTTCACCTTTACAAATGAGGATATTTTTAGAGAAATCAAACTGCTTCAGCTAGGAAAAGCAGCAGGGTGTGATCAAATTACTGGGGAATTAATAAAGGCAATGGGGTGGTACATAGTGCCTTATTTAAAGTTTCTTTTCGACTATGTCATGAACAATAGTAGAATACCAAAGGAATGGAAGGAATCTATAATAATACCAATTTATAAAGGAAAGGGAGATAGAAGTAAACCTGAGAACTACAGACCAGTAAGTCTGACCAGTGTAGTTTGTAAAATCTTGGAGAGTTTAATAGTAAAATATATTAGAGGGGTATGTGAAGATAAAAATTGGTTCCTGAGGAGCCAGTTTGGATTTAGAAAGAAATTTTCTTGTGAGGCACAACTGGTGGGATTTCAGCAGGACATATCAGATCGGTTGGATCTAGGGGGACAGTTGGACTGCATAGCTATAGACCTTTCCAAAGCTTTTGACAGAGTGGAACATGGAGTATTATTAAAGAAAGTGGAGAGAATGGGATTGGACTCGAGGGTTGTACGTTGGATAGGAACATTTCTAAATTCAAGGGTTCAGAGAGTCAGAGTAGGGAATTACGTATCACAGGAAGAGAAAGTTAAGAAGGGAATTCCACAGGGTAGTAAAATTGGTCCATTGCTTTTCCTAATATATGCAAATGATTTAGGGAACAATATAGCATCAAAAATAAGATTGTATGCAGATGACATTATCATCTATAGGGAAATAAATAATATAGAGGATTGTAAAATATTACAAAGGGACCTCGACAGTATCCAACATTGGCTTGAAGAGAACCACATGAAGGTTAACGGAGGTAAATCAACTGTCACAATATTCACAAACAAGAGATTAAAAACTGAATTTCAATATACATTGGATGGGGTAATCGTACCAAAAGATGACAAGTGCAAATACTTAGGTGTGAGATTTGATAGTAAATTGCACTGGAAGGGTCATGTTGGAGACATTGTTGGGAAAGCATACAGATCGTTGCATGTCATTATGCGACTACTTAGAGGATGCAACAAAGAAATAAGAGAGAAAAGTTACCTAAGTTTGGTTCGTCCAATATTGGAATATGCAAGCAGTGCATGGGATCCGCACCAGGAATACCTAATAAAAGAAATTGAGAGTGTTCAAAGGAAAGCAGCAAGATTTGTGATAGGGGATTTTAGGAGAAGAAGCAGTGTATCAGATATGTTAGAGAAGCTTGGGTGGGAAACATTAAGTAAGAGAAGGGAGAAAAACAGACTTGTAGGGTTATATAGAGCATATACAGGAGAGGAAGCATGGGGGGAAATCCGTGAGAGGCTCCAATTGGAAAGTAATTATATTGGCAGGGCAGACCACAAATTCAAAATTGGACGGCACTTTAGCAGAAGCGATTGGGGTAAATTTTCATTCATTGGGAAGGGTGTGAAGGAATGGAACAGTTTACCAAGGGCAGTGTTTGATCCCTTTCCAAAATCAGTCCAGTTATTCAAGAGCAGAATAGACAAAACCAGGGAAAAGAAAGAAGTGGTATAACTTAGTGCTGTATTCCTAGAAACATTATACGTGCTATGTAATTCCTACAGCAGTTGTGAGAGGGGAGTTCAATCAATGTGTGAATAGTACATTAAGTTACTGTATTCTTTTAATATTGTGTAGTGTTTGTTACTGTATTCTTTTGGGTGTTTTTCATTGAGTATTGTCCGAAGAATCCGTCTATCAAACTTCTGTAGTTCATCAGTTGTTGATCGGGTGTTTAGTTTAAATAAAGTTTCACTTGCATATGTTGCTTCTGGCTTAACGACGGAGAAATAATGTCGAAGTTTACCATTAATCGAAACAGACTGTTTCTTATATGTTGGCCAGGTAATCTGTTGTGCTCGTCGCAATTTTAGTGTCCTACTATCTATTGATGCTCTCTCATTGGCATTCCAAGTGATGATCTCACCAAGATATTTAAATTTTTTCACAATCCTTATTTTCTGGGCATTATGCAGTACAATATGTGATGTGTCAACTTGAAAAGATGGCATCATTTCTGTTTTCTCAAAGGAAATTTTCAACCCAACCTTTGCTGCTAATCGTTCCAATTCCTCTACCTGAAATTTAGCTTCTTCGATACTAGTTGCTAATAATGCCAGATCATCTGCCAAGGCGAGACAATTTAGTCGAACATTTTTTCCAATCTTAACATTCGGTGGACAAACCTTATTCCATTGACGCATAACTTTTTCCAGCACACAATTAAACAACAATGGAGATAATCCATCTCCCTGCCGAAGACCAGTATGGATTTCAAATGACTAGAGGTTTCACTTCTAAACCAATCTCTAAATTTAGTATTCTTAAGAGTGACCGCAATAAGGTTAACAAGTTTTCGATGTAAGCCAAATTCAGTAAGGGCATTTAATAGAGATTCGCGATGGATACTATCATAAGCTTTTTGAAAATCAACGAATGTGATCACTAAATCTTTGCTCCTAATCCTGTGATGTTTTATAATCCATTTGAGACTGATATTTGATCTGGACAGCTTTGTCCTGGACGGAAACCACCCTGATATTCACAAAGTTCATTATCAAGTTGTTCGTGAATTCTGGAATATAAAATCTTTGCAAAAATCTTATACGTGACATCCAGCAACGATATTCCTCGATAATTGCTAGGATCTGATCTATCGCCCTTTTTGTGTATGGGGTGTACAATTGCAATATTCCACCCTTCAGGCAATTTTTCTGTATTCCAAATGTCAATAAGATGTTTATGTAGGTTATGAATAGTCTGTACATTAGCATTCTTCCAAAGTTCTGCTACTAATTTATTCTCTCCTGCCGCTTTAAAATTCTTAAGTGAATCAATCGCTGTACGCACTTCATCGTAAACCTGTGGTATGATCTTTTCCAGGGTTGTTTTATTTCTAGGATAGGGATCAAATTCAAAAGAATCTTCAGGTTCATCACTATTAAGTAATTTTATGAAGTACTGGTAATCAGCCAAAATTATTGCATTGTCATAATCATTATGGGCCACCTGCCCGTTTGTATCCTTCATCAAAAGAGTAGGGGGACTTCATTTTGATTGGTATTGTTTAAATGTCCTATAATAGTCTCTTGTTTTATGGCGATTGAAAGCTTCATCAATAGATTTTAAGTTTCCTTCTGATATTCCCTTTTAACCCTCCCGATTTCTTTGGCCGTTAACCGTCTAGCATTGATTAGTTCTTCCCTAGAACTTTCATTTTGTTGTTGTTGGTCATTCAAACAAGCTGTAAGCCGGCGTAGAATTGCTTTATTTAATCTTTTTTTCCAGCTTGAGATGCGGAGTCAAAAAATGGACCAAAATTTTTCTTATACACTATTTTCGAAATACCTACAACTAGTGTTCTTCCTGTTTTGTTAAACTCCATGATTCTGCACCGTGAGTTAGAATTGGCCTAATGATGGTATTCTATATTTTCAGTTTAGTATTTCTCGTCAAAAATTTGGATCCCAATAAAAACTACAGAGAGTAGTACACTTTGTTAATTCCACTTCTCTATGATTCTGTTCATCAATCAGGACTCCTAAGAATTTGAAATGTTTAACACACTCAAAACTATGCTTGCCAATAAGAAGAGGTAACCGATCCCCAAACACGTCAATATTCCTCTTCATGACCACATACTGAGTTTTTTATCATTTTAAATGATCTTGTCGTTACACTGGGGTCTGGCGTTACGTTACGGTGACGGGACGAAATGTACCTAGAATGCACTGAGGTGTGTGACGTCATAGTACCGCTTGGTGCATGTGTTCCCCGACAATCTCTACTTTGTTAGTATAAGACAAAAATCCCCGATTCTTGGATGTCACGGGTAATCTCGAGAACCACTGGATGGATTTTGATGCGGTTTTCCCCATTCTGTAAAGGATATCTCGAGGAAAGATTCTGTAGAAAATAATTTATGTATGATCAAAGGAAGCCAAGCAGTAACGATTTCAGTGAAAAAGTCGAAAACAAACTTGGCGTCCGTGCGCTTCTTAAGCATACGCTGGGCAAACCGTTAAACATATCAATATATTATGAGCGTAAGAATTGGTCAGCATGAAAAGTTCTACAAAAAAGTCCGCGAGAGCATATCTCTATCTTCAATACATCGCCCACTATAAGTGTTTTTAGGCTGGATGGAAGGGGCACGTCCCCGCGCGCTTCACCATGCTTTGCACTTGTCGTTCGCGAGTAATTTGGAACAAGATAAGCAAGATAATTTTCTCTAACATGTCAAGAGTCTTTGGCTTCGAGCGAAGCGAGAAGCCTCCATCCTTTCTAGCATTTTTCAGCATTTGTAGCATTTAAAATTATACAATGTCTAGTCTTTCAGATTGACTGTCACTTTTTGGTCATTGATTCTAAGGCCTAATTTTTAAGTCATATCCTCACGTTCAACAAACAATTTCCTTATCTCAATCACCGCAATGGAAATTAAAAGACTCAGAAGGCTATCACTAACAACAGCAATAATTTCACTGTTCAGTCTTAAAATTGCCCCTGTAGCATCGAAATAATATGTCTACACCTGAACTATAAAAATGTCAAAGCCAGATACTTACCAACCCGACTAGTATATCAACTGGCGGGAACGACATTCTTAGAAGACCTGATGTTAACAAAACCTGCCCCCAACCATGTGAGAAATGCTTGGATAAACGGGCACAGAAAGCAGAAGCAATCGACCCCGCCTTCTACTGCACACCAGCCATGAAAGAGGAGGAATGGAAAACATGATGATGATGATGATGATGATGATGATGATAGTTGCTGTTTTAAGGGGCCTAACATCTAGGTTATCGGCCCCTAATGGTTTGGGTAATCGTGAAGATGAAAAGTAAACTATAACTAAAACTAACTACTAACTTATATACTAGAAGAAGAAATGGTAAACAAAAGGAGAATAAGGCAAATAAAGGACAGGACGAAAAGAAATGCCCTCAACCCTCGAAGAAGACAGATTGAGGGACTTGGAAGGAAGGAGAGCCATGAAAGGCAGATAGGAAAGGGAAAGAGGAGAGGGCCCGCCCCACAGGCAATGGACAAAAGGGGGAAACCGGACCCAGCTCAGGAATCTCTCGGGGTCGCCAACTCCCGAACTCACCAGCCGTGAGCCCTTGAGGGTGTAGCACTATCCAGGGTGCACCAGAAGTGGTGGGGCTACACACACCCTGCCTCCTTGAGGGCCTTGAGCAGAAGGCAGGAGGTAAAAGGAAAAGAAAAAGAAGGCTGACCCCTCCCAGAAGGAGGGAATCAGAAAAGATGAGACAAGGGCCAATTAAGGCGGGAAAGGAAGAGACTCCTTAGGCCTAGGATACCCTAATAAGAACAAGAGTTGACCAAGTGAGGTCAAGACAGGAAAGAAGACGGAGAG
Source organism: Meconema thalassinum (assembly GCA_946902985.2). Taxonomy (NCBI): domain Eukaryota; kingdom Metazoa; phylum Arthropoda; class Insecta; order Orthoptera; family Tettigoniidae; genus Meconema; species Meconema thalassinum. Next base: position 281,445,690 of record OX336397.1, read on the forward strand.
GAGCCCGGCATAAGTAACTGGAAGCAATGCCGGACTCAGCTGGGCCCCATGGTCGCCAACCCACATCCCACTAGATGTGAGCCCCTGGGGGGGAATGGAAAACAGCCGTCACCCATACACCAGAGGGGCAATACATGGATTCCACCACCGAGCCTGCAGCAGCAGTGTGTCTGTGAACTCTGCGCAGAGTATCACTTGTTAGAACTCACACTTTATGCAAAGGACGAATGAAACTGACTTATCGTCTAGATTATTTTTGTACACATTGTGTTTAATTCAACTTTAAAAATTCTTCCTATGAGTACGATACATCTGCGTATGCAAGCACTTTATCCGAGATGCATAAGGTATTTATAAATACTTAAAACTTTAACCTTAGTGCACAAAACATGGTGTCCACAGAATTTTCAATATCTATTTTCCTGACCATTTTTCAACAAAATTCCTGGCTCGCCAAGTCATCATAACATCGGGAAAAGGTTGATTGAGCAAAAATATTTATATCTTTTTTCATTTGCAGAATTTGCCCAACACTCGCTTCTTTATTCATTTAAAATAGAAAATAAGGGAAATTATAATGCAATAATACATAAATCAAAGTACTTAATGGGGGGCAGATGACCTCGTAGTTCCGCCCCTTAAAACAACAATAACTAACCTATAACTTAAGTACTTTGAACATCCACAAGACTGAATACCTCGAAACGATTCCATTCCCTGGAACTATAGGTATTAATGGAGCTCCTCTTACCAAGGTAAATACATTCACGATTGAATGGCGACAGCTCTGTGAATGAAGATGTGCGAGCACGAATCAATGCGACTTGGATGCGATTCAGAGATGTCACCGGTGTTCTTTGTGATAAGAAGATGCCTATCCGCCTAAAATCAAAGATATACCGCACAATGGTGAGACCAGTTGCATTACATGGTACCGAGTGTTGGCCAGCACCTAGAAGTGCTGAGCACTCACTTCATGTCATGGAAATGCGGATGCTGCGAAGATCATTAGACATTTCTCTGCTCGACCATATCCCCAACACAACGATTCAACATACAGCTGGCGTGGCTCCAATCAATGAGAAAATGCAGGAATGGAGACTCCGTTGGTATGGGCACGTTGTCTGTGCACCACAAAGTTCAGTCATCGGCTCGGCCGACCATCAAACGGTCGACGACAGCGTGGGAGACCAAAATTGCGGTGGCTCGACACCATTAACGCCGATTTACGATCAAGAAACTTGAAATCACGCGAAGCATTAGATCGCAAGAAATGGCGTGCATTGATCCAAAAAGCGGGCCCCGTTGCTACGGGATGACGCTAAGAAGAAGAAGAAGAACTTAAGTACTTAATAACCTAAACTATAGTGATGGGGTCGCTACATCCCTACGCCAACGCCAAAAAAAGCGTACAAAAAATAGGTAAAAGAGGTTTTTACTATGATTCACTGTAAAAATGGAAACGTACCATAATGCCCAGTGTGTTATTGCTTTTTATCTTCAGACATTAGTTGAACTAGTAACATCAAAATATGGCTGTAAAGCACAAAATACTGTAGGCTATGGTTAATATAACATTCCTGACTTTCTAATACTTTTCGCCATTTTTTCCCGACGTCATTTTTTCACACTTCTTCCTGACTTTTCCTAACCAAAAACAAAATTCCTGACTTTTCCTGCCTGTGGACACCATGTATAAATTCTAGCCCTGATAATAAATATACTTATTTTGCAACTAGCTGAAGTACCCATGCCTCGCTGCGGGTCATGAATAAATAAATTAAAATGTGAAGGTGACAGTTAAAACAGGGGATAGACGAGGTGCTGCGCGGAGGGAGAGTAAGGATGGAACATTTTGTCCAACTACACCGCTCGGCGTTGACCCTGTTTTATAGCACAAATTTAGGTGAAACCTTTTTAAACCTCGTATATGCCATCAAAAGTTTGCTACCTCTTAGCGTTCTCTTTTTATTTGAAATGGAAATATGAAAGTTTTAAACCAAAGGGTGTAGTGACGTCACTAAAATGGTCGCCATCTTTAAATAGTGCAAAGTATCGAAATCAAAAGTAGCCTATATGTTAACCAGGTAAATCAGCTACTTTCATGTAAAATTTCATGTAAATCGGACCAGTGGTTTTTGCATGATTGAGTAATACACACACACCTTTTTATATATTAGTATAGATAACATGTAAAGAGGATGGAGGAAAATAGAATACCAAGACAGATGCTGGAGGCAAAGTGCAAGGGTAAGACCTAGAACAAGGTGGATTGATTCAGTGAAGAACAGCACAAGAAAATCTGGACTGGGACAAGATCGTGGAAGAGGAATGGTGGAAGGAAAGAGGAAGGTGGAGAAGTGCCATAAATACCCCGACCCGGCAGGAGCTGGATAAGGGGAAATGATGATATAGATAACCCACATCGATATTCAAACATTTAAAATTACTTACATGTGTGGGTGTGCGCAGTACCAACCGGGATCCGGGCGGACTCCTCCTAGTCTGACCTTCACCGATGACTGCTAGTACGGAGGAAAATGACATCTGGCAGGTGGAATATGGTATCTTACCGGTGTTTCCAACTCTGAATACTGAAGTTTCCTGGTCTCTTCAAATAGCGTACTTCCATTTATCACAAGAAAACTGAGATGGTAGCACCGGAAGGTTAAATATAATTGCTATCCCTGGCGTTTTTGTAGGACTTTCTATGCTAAATAATTCTTACCATCATCTTTTTTGACCGCATAGGATCACTTCAGTCAGTCTCTTTGATGAAACTGTTCCTCCCAGTACTTTTTCATATTTTCTAATCTTCATGCTCTGTCTAGTAAATGTGAAGCGGAGGTTGTGTAACAAACTATCAAACAAACATACACTTGTATCGTAGAAGGTTATTACTAGGGCTCGGATTTTTAGGTGCTAAAAATCGGGAAAATATTTATTTTGTATGTATTAAAAATACCTGAAATATGTTTAAAAAAAAGTAAAATTATTTAATTATAATTTAGTTTATTAATGACAATATAAACAATATGCAGTCAGATACACAATCTGAAGACCATCCTTCAATACAGCAAGTCAAGAGCCAGACAATGGGTAGCTATATTTGTCGACTTCCAGAAAGTATACGACTCAGTGGACAGAATTACTCTTTTTAACACCTTGAGAGAACTAGGACTCAACGACAAGATCAATAGGCTGGTGCAAGCCACCCTGCACAACACCACAGCCAGAGTAAAGTTTAGAGGACAGCTCTCGGAGAGTTTCACCATTAAAACGGGTGAGACAAGGAGACGGCATCTCATGCATATTATTTAATTGTGTTCTGGACGAGAATCCTACCAGAGAATACTGGATTACGGATGGGGATTAAAGCTGACAACCCAAGGATTCCATGCCTAGCCTTTGCAGACGATCTGACTTTATTGGCAAATGACATACAGGAGGCTACTACTCAGCTCCAAACACTGCACTCAATAGCGGCTAAAACGGGTATTTTGATTAACATAGGAAAGACCGAGTTTGTTACTAACATCAAGGATGCCCCTAGAATGATGAGAGTCAGTGATAACATCTACATCAAGACAGTCAAAAGTGTAAAATACCTTGGGGAATGGTTTTCAGAGGACCTCAGCGAAACAGTGGCTCTTGAACACAGGAGACTCAAACTAGATAAGGCTTACCATGCCTGTAGAAAACTATATGCTTCAAAAAATTTGTCGATGAATGTCAAACTAAGACACTACAATGCAGTAGTCAGACCTTCAGTCCTCTATGCAGCAGAGTGCCTATGTCTAACTAAGAAGACCCCATTAAGAGCCCTCGAGGTACAAGAAAGAAAGTTCCTGAGACGGATAGTAGGACCAAGAATTCTACCAGATGGAAGCCGATGGTATCAACCAAATAGTGAGCTATATAAACACCAAGAAAATCTCATAGATGCCATCAGAAGAAGGCGACTAGCTTTTTACGGACATCTATTCAGAATGGACTCAAACAGGTTATCCCATAGGATCTAACAAGGGCAAAGCTACTGGATTCTTGTGGAAGAAGCAAGTGGAGAAGGATCTTTCGGAACTCCATATAAATGAAAATGACATAGCCGACCGGAGTAACTATCATACAGCTCTTAAAATTAAATCCTTCGTAACATCCCTCACAGAAGTTACCCACAGACCAAAAGACGAGACTAGGAAATGGTCTGAGGAACATAAGATTCAATTTAGCCGGAAAATGAAGGACTACTGGGCCATCAGAAAAGCTCGAGGTACCAACATGAAAGCAGCTGCCAAACCCACCACTACAGTTGTATTATCCAGAATTGGAATCTGACAGTTCGGCGCCAGTGGGCAGAAACAGTTGACGACTAGATCGCACGCAAGGCTTGTTGCCATGGAAACCATACAGCGCTGCCAATTTGAATGACGCTATTTGGCCACGTGCTTGTCGCTTGACCAGTCCCTTGTTTAGTTGCCTCCCGAGTGCACAATGACCATGCTGCGTTATAATTGTATTGAATTAATTAGTTAATTACTTTCTCGTGTAGGATTTATACTTATTTATACTTGATACTTATATTTATAATTCATTAGTGTCCGTTATTTATTTATATAGTGTTAGTGTAAGTTTAAGCTTAGGTTCGTGTGAATTAGATAAAGGTTACCCGTAGCTTTCTTTTTGTTTGAGAGTGGTGACGCGATGGGCTGGACAACTTTTCCATGGTACAGGTCTTGGCAGCATAGGTTGCGATTAGGATGAGGGTGTTGACAGCTGAAAACTGGGCGAAGGTGGTGTCGCATGTGGAAAGAGTATTAAGCGAAGCGCGGGAACGTGAAGGTGTTATTGACACAGCTGTGGACGACCTCATAATTCCCCTCGGCGATTCCTCAGCCACCAGTGCGGGATCCAGCGATGGAGAGGACCGAGATGATGATATGGATGGGATAGAGCCTTTGCCCAGTGATTAGCTTCTGTCTTGTAAAGGGTGAGTTAATAGCCTATACAATGAACGTATATTTTGTAATACATTTATATGTTTCTTGTGCCTTGAAACTTATTCTACAGGCGATATAAATTGCTAAATAACACGGAAACAATCACGTTCTGTCGTTTCGCTTTGAACATTTTTGCTTTATGATTGTAGGCTACCGGTATTCGTACCGGTAATATTGCTATTCATTACAATATTTTAGGCCTCTTCTCAATTTGACGGGCTATTTTATTTTACAGTGTGCACCGAACAGTTGCTTTGCTTTGTTTAAGATTTTTGAAAACCATCTGAGTCAAAATATAATAAATGTAATAACGATGCTAATGATATTATGAGCATGAGGAAAAGGACGGGAGGGTGGAAGTACGCACGTGCTGGCTAGTAGCATACGTGGCAACGCTGCCTTTAGTTCAACGGTTCTCCGCCGAACTGTCAGATTCCAACTCTGGAAAATACACCTGTAAGAACACCAATCGTGGCAAGCCTGACGATGACATCAAGAAACAGCTTAAACACAAGCACAGTGGTCCATAGATGGCCCTAACGAAATTTAAAAAAAAATATGCAGTACTCGTGAATGCAATTTATGCTACACCTCACTGACTGTTGAAATGACCGACGATTATCACGAAACACTTCTTCTGAACGCGCGAAACTAAGGCAATATGTTTCTTGCCTTCGAGGTGTTGTGTAACTTGAGATCGCTGTGCAGCCATGATTGCTTTCCCACTTAATTGGCAGAACAGAACGCCCCCATCAGAAGTAAAATTATCCTTAAATTCTGCAACATACTGCTGCAGACGATAACTTGTAGTTGCTTTTACTTTAGGCATCCCCAGCTTCTTCAGTGAGTGGGACGGGGCGACAAGATATAAAAAAAAACAGCTGCAAGCTGACACGCTCTGCATGAAGATTAAATGGCTCACAGGTTCTTTCCGTTGAAGTAACACAGAAGAAAAACGCAATAAACTGAATGATCTGGCATACTGATTTTTAAAAATGTAAATTTTATGTCAGTTTGCTAATAAGTGAAAAGCAGGAATTTATGTTTTATAGACAAAATGCTTAAAATATGTATTTACATAAAAAAATATTTACCTAAAAATCCGAGCCCTAGTTATTACATGTCCGGAAGGCCACTGTAGGACTTCTGTGATGCCAATGTGGTGTAACAGAAGTTGTTTTTTTAAATCGACTCCTTGATGGATGGTCTATGTTTCTGAAGAAAGATTTTATACTCCTTCCCAGCATCTTGGCAAGGTGTACCATACCAAACGATGAGCTCAACGGTACACTGGGGTGGAAAGCTGACAAACCAGGACAATTTCAGTTTCTTTGCAAACTGAATTGATACGAATTTGGTCCCACACCGTCCCTGTTCCCTCGCATATCCTAACAGATTCCACTCAGGTGCTAAGGCAATACATGATCTGTCCAACCATAGAGAGGTGCATGTGTAGACCAATGGGTTTAGTATCTACAAACACCTAATGTGAGCACAGAAGACAGTCTTTGGTTCACTGTTTGTAACCTTGCTTGTAAAGCCACATCTTGGTGTGAAACTATAGCATCACCATTTGATAATGAAAGAGTTGATCTTAATTCATTTTAGGGGGGAGACAACTAGATCATCAGAAGGCTCTCAAGAACGAAATAAATACACTGATACGAAATCTCAGTGAGGATGAATTACAGCAAGTGTACCAAAACTTCCTACGTCGATGCAACATGTCTAGGAAACGGACATCATTTCCAGCAACTACTCTGCAATTATTATTTTGTCTTCAAAAAAGACCATATATCGGACGTACTATGTCCCTATCTTGACGTATGCCTCGGAGACCTGGGTTATGAAAGGAAGGGAGAAGAGCAAAATACAGGCCAGTGAGATGAGGTTCTTGAGAAGCAGTATTGGAACTACAAAGATGGACAGAATAAGAAATGAGAGGACCAGAGAATTAATGAAGGAGGAACCATTACAGGATGGTATAGAGAAATCTAGACTTAGATGGTATGGACATGTAAAACGAATGGAGGAGAAGAGGATACCCAGGAGGATACACGAGACGGAGTGGGAAGGAAAGAGACCGAGAGACAGGTGGCTGAAAGGGGTGGAAGAAGAGAGGAGAAGACTGGACAAGGGTGGAGGCTGAGAGATGGTGGGAAGACAGAAGACGTTGGAGAGGCTTGTGTTCCAAACAGACCCGGCCAGTGGCTGGAAACTGTGCAAGATGATGATGATGACTCTGCAATTCATGTAATAATGATGGTTATTAAATACGCTACACAGTGCCTTCCTTGATACGCTGCCACACAAACTGGTGACCCTTGAGAGTTACCATCATTTAGAGAAGGACCTAACTGTAGAATATGCAGTCAACTTGAAGTGAAAATGTATCGATGGTCTTTAATAGATGTTGACTTAATAGGTTATGAAACTGCGTTATCTGGTCAACTATGTTAAATTGGAGGCCCTGTAACTCATGTTAGTATTTATTGGCTGTTCAAGATTTGATTGCTGCTGAACGTGGCTGCGCCAGCATTTGTTGTTTATTGCAGCAGAAGCCTTGCAGGACGAGCAGAGGAGGAGGGGGGGGGGGGGGGGGGCAGTGATAACGGCTAACAAGGGAGTATACGATGCATGGGTCACCGCTTCGAAAGATCTTTTGTACACGTGTAGGACATGACCGGGCATATATTAGTTGCTAGTAGTAAGGTGCGCTTCTCAGCCGTTTCCAAGAAATTAATTAATTGCAATTACAGTGCGGCGTCCATGTGCGTTGTACACTAGCAAGAACTCAACGAGCGCGTGGTGGAGCGGTAAGAGCACTGCTTCGTAAGCGCGGGGTCACTGGATCGAATCCCACCGGTGAGCCTTTGCAGAGTGTTTTTTTTTTGTAACCATTGGCTATTTTTAACCACTACCCATAGCATGAGTCACTGCTTGCGGGGTACGGGGGGGGTCTGATGGTTGACAGACGTGCAATGAACGGAATAGATGTATACATAAAATAGAATACACCTGACCGTTAATAATACCAATGTATTTGCAATGCCAATACCATACATTATGTAATGTCAAAAACATTGACCCGGATATGATGATTTCAGAATCCCTTTTCCGGCTCACATAACACGTTATTACAATTGACTGCAAAATAAACAGTATTCACGACACCTACAGTTGTACGAATTGCCAATGTTTACAACAACAAAAACACAACGCAAAGGCTGACCAGTGGGATTCGATCCGGATGCATTAGAGAAATGGACAGATACAAACGAATTGCAAGTGAACATTGAAAAGACTGATTACATGATTTTCAGGAAGAGAGGGCGAGTATCTTCAAGTGACAAAGTGACTTATAAAGCGAAGACATTACACAATGTAAACAGTTTTAAATATCTAGGCTTGACGATACAAACGACAGTAAACTCCTTCAGGCTTCATATTAGGCTACGTGCTGCGGCAGCTATGAAAACAATTTTTGACATCAAGAATTTAAATAGATTATCTCTTAAGACGGCCATGATCTTGTTTGACGTAAAAATAATTCCTATTTTAACATATGGTCTGGAAATCATTTGGGATAAGCTAACGAAGAATGACCTACACACTTTAGAAAAAATCAAAGCCCGTTTTTCAAAGACAACCCTCTGTGTATCGAGATTTACTAGATCAAGACTGATTTATGAACTTGCGAAGGAGACTTTTTTAATTGAAGATTTGAGATTCAAGATCGCAAACCCACCAACCTGGGTCCAATGTTTGGGAAGCCAGGCTCTGCCTGTCACAAGTCAGGACAAAGGGCGAGTGATAGAGGAGTAACACCTCTTAAAAAAAACCTGGGACCAGCTGACCCAGCTGGTAGTACCCTGTAAGGGTCCCTTGCCAGGGTTATGGTGAAGTCCACAACGGCTGCTACAGTGGAGAGGATAATCTTCGGTACAGTGTATATGGCGGATGTGGCAGCCCAGTGCTCGGGATTAATAGAGTAAAAGGTATCATCCTCACTCCGAGGATAGATATAAGTTGTAGCGTCTGATCCGGAGCGGGCGGCTACGAACGGCATCTGTACCCCATGTTAGGGGCGGCCGAATTTATATGCTGGCAGTAGCTTTAAAATGCTAGGCGTCAGACTCAGCGACAAGTCGGCCGAAATTTAATTGTCGTATCATGATGCACCAAGTCAATTGTAGTATCCAGGCTAGGGCGTCCCCCGCAGGCGACGCGCCCCGACCCCGCCCGATCGGGGTGGGAAATGGACGAGGGCTACCTACCCAAGGCTGGGGCAGGCTAAAGAAGCAAGGCTCGATTACTAGATTTGCGACAATCAACGTTGGGACATTAACTGGGCGCAGTCGTGAGTTGGCTGAATCGCTCCACCAAAGCAAAATTGATGTAGCCTGTATCCAGGAAACAAAGTGGAAAGGCGCAAAGGCGCGTGATATTGGTGATGGTTACAAGCTCTTCTACAATGGCAAAACATCAGACCGAAATGGTGTGGCAATTGCCATCTGTGAACGGCTACGGAATAGTGTCACCAGAGTAAACCGTATCTCTGATCGCCTGATGAGCATCCAGATAATTACGGACGCAATATCACTCCATATCGTCTCATGTTATGCCCCACAGACTGGGTGCCAAGCTGAAGAACAAGACAAATTCTGGGGTGATCTTGAGACATAAATACATTCAGTTGATCCTAATGAGTCTTTGCTTATTGGTGGTGATCTCAATAGTCATGTTGGTAGATCACGTGATGGATTTGAACACGTACATGGTGGTTGTGGTCATGGGATGCGAAATGCAGCTGGTGTGCGTACTTTAGAGTGTGCCGAGGCTTGTGACCTAGTGGTGGTGAACACCTTCTTCAAGAAACGGTTATCACATCTCATCACATACAACAGTGGTGGCCATCAAACTCAAATTGATTACTGGTTGGTGCATAGAAGAGATCTGAAATTGGTGAAGGACTCCAAGGTCATTCCTTCAGATAATGTTGCTCCCCAACATAAGCCCTTGATCTTAGATTTCCATATTACTCTTCGTACTCCTTCATGACCTATCACCAATACTGAACGTATAAAGTGGTGGAAACTACCTGACCATGAATTGCAACTTCTAGATTCTATTGGTCCTCTTCCTGACAACATTGATCAACTAACATGGAATGAATTCACCTCAAACATCCAGGCAAATGCAAAGGAAGTAATGGGTATGACAAAACCGGGACGACAATTTGTTGATAAACAAATTTGGTGGTGGAATGAAGACGTGCAACGAGCTGTGAAATCTAAGAAAACTGCTTTCAAAAAGTGGCTTAGATCAAGAACCGATGCTGATCTAACTCAATATAGTCAGCTCAAATCCGATACAAAACACGCTGTTGCAGTTGCTAAATCCAAGCAACTAAGTACATTGTACGAACAATTAGAGGAATCTACTGGGGTCAATAATATTTACAAGCTAGCCAGATCTCGTCATCGTGCCACAGTTGACATAGGACATGTCATGCATATCAAGGATAAGCATGGGCATCTTCTAACAAAACCAACAGAGATCCTTCAACGATGGCATGAACACTTCAATACTATCTGTAATGAGGAGTTCCCTCACCCACCGATTCCATTAGCCGAACCTGTAAAAGGTGCAGTTCCACCTATCACACCTGCCGAAGTCAATACTGCGATCCACGCAATGAAGAATGGCAAGGCAACAAGCCCTGATGATATTCCTGCAGAGCTATGGAAGCAGTTGGGTCATGCGTCTGCAGAATTCCTAGCAGAGTTCTTTAACAAATGCCTTGCGAGCCACCAGATCCCGTCAGCTTGGCAAACTAGCATCACAGTACCAATATGGAAAGGCAAGGGCGATGTAACTATCTGTGCCAATTATCGTCCTATTCGTCTCCTATGCCACATAATGAAGATTCTAGAACGTGTGATTGACACTCGCTTACGTAGCATTGTTACCATCTCGCCTAACCAATGTGGATTCATGAAAGGTCGCGGAACAACTGATGCTATCCATGCAATGCGGCTTCTGATAGAAAAGTATATGGAGAAAAGAAGGACAATTCACATGGCTTTTCTGGATCTGGAGAAAGCATTCGACCGGGTTCCCCATCAGCTTATATGGTATTCTCTTCGATCTCGTGGCATACCAGAAGCTTATGTGCGTTGGGTCCAACTCCTCTACAATAATACAACTAGCTCTGTACGCAGTGCTGCTGGCCTCACCAAACAGTTTGATATTCGAGTTGGGGTTCACCAGGGATCTGCACTTTCTCCACTCTTGTTTATCTTATGCATGGATACAGTGACTGCCGATTTGCAGAGGCAACCACCATGGACATTACTGTACGCTGATGATGTCATGCTTGCAAGCGAGACCCTTAATGATCTAGAGCACTTGGTCAACCTCTGGAATGCGAGGCTCTATGAATTTGGACTATGGCTCAACCTCACTAAGACTGAGTACATTGAATGTAGTTCCCGGACAGATGGGACCATCATAGTAGATGGCACCCCACTACCAAAGGCTTCACATCTCCGATACCTTGGCTCCGTTGTGAGAGCTGATGGTGACACAGTCTCGGATGCCCGTGCAAGAGTGAATGCTGCATGGATGAAGTGGCGCCAGGTCACAGGCGTTCTCTGTGACCGCAAGATCCCTTTGCGCCTCAAAACTAAGATCCATCAATCAGTCGTCCGCCCTGTTGCTTTGTATGGAGCTGAATGCTGGCCTAATACAAAGAAACATGAACAAGCCTAGCACTCAATGGATATGCGGATGCTAAGATGGTCCTTGGGAATTACACGGCTGGATCATATTAAGAACGAAGACGTCCGCAATACTCTTGGAATTGCCCCTATTCCAGCCAAAATGAGGGAGACTCGGTTGCGTTGGTACGGGCATGTAGCCCGAGCAAGTCACTTGCTCTCGAGCCTGATGGACAAAGACCTCCAGGCGTTGGATGGATACCCTACACGACGATATGCGCATCGTAGGTCTTCGTCGTACAGATGCAGCAAACCGCAACTAATGGAGAGCGAGGTGCAGAGTGGCGGACCCCAAAAAATAATTGGGAACAACGCCAGGAAGAAGATGAAGATTCAAGATCGCACTGCCTTATACAGACAATTGGAAGAAACTCTTGGACGAAAGATTGGCCAAAAGGAATGACATTTGTATTGACTTCTACTCGACTGAAGCAATGACGAATAGGACTTGGACAAATACTAACCAGGATCTCCGACATTTTGTCAATGCTATGGAGTTCATGGATACCACCATAAACTCTGCAAAACCTGACGATAGTTTTGTGTGTGCACTGCGTGATTCGACTTGTCCTCGTTAACATGTTGTGGAATGCACAAAGCGAAATAGGCCTATAATAGACTTATGTTTACATGAAATGTAATATCTTTATATACACAATTTGCGTGCCTTATTAAATTAATTAACAAGTGTCTTGTCATTCATATGGACGTGTATCTGCAAAGCTTAGACGTTATTGCTGCACGTTCAGTGAGTATTGTGATGGTTGGTCATGCCTAGACACCAATTCACATTGTGCGAACGTGTGTATATCCATAATTCGTACATGAAAAGCAGAAAATCTTGTTCTGAAACAAGACGATAATTTCGAATCAAGTTTCCCGTAAGACCCGTGTTAATGCCAGTACAATTAGGAGGCTCGCTAAATGATTCAAGAAAACTGTCTCCGTAAATAATAAAAGATTTGACAGACATTCTTTCATCAAAAGATGTCAGGTGTGTGTTACAAGAGAGGGAGGACATTTTCAGCATCGCCTATGAGCACACATTATTGAACATGTTTGGTAAAAGTGTGCGCCAACCACAGCCGGCTGAGCTTCTCGTGTTTATGGGGGCGCACATAGATAATGACCCCGTTTATAAACTTTTGAACTGGCGGTAGTTTTGGGGTCTGGGAAATGTAAAACGCAAAGATATGAAGAAATTTTCTGGAAGTCGAAATATGGTGCCCTTCTTACAGAGTGTCTACCAAAACCAACTAATAGATTTCCCTGACAATTCCTGATTTCTCCAGGATAAATCAGAAAATTCCCTGAATAACAGTACCGGCCATATTATTAAATATATAAAACAGAGTTTGTACTTAAAAAGCATTTCAAAAATGCTCGCACAATAAAGGGTAGCATGACAAAGATTAAGGCCCGTTCTTACAATCTCCGGTTAAATCTTCACTGGCACTTTTACGGTAAGTTTACTGGAACTTGATTCTTACAATACCCGGTTAGCGACAAACAGAGTAAAATAAGCCTTAACCGGCAGTGAACTTTACCGGAGGATTCTCCTCCCGTAAACTGCTTTACTGCCAGATTTTCTATTATCTCAACGCCGGCTGATTACATACATCGTCAATATGCCTAGAAATATACGTAATTTCACGGGTTTTGTAAATGCTGATGCTGTTCAAAGAAGGAGACAAAAAGTATATAAGAATCGAAGTGATTATTACGAGGAGTTAGATGATCAAGACTTTTTAGACGATTCCGTTTGATTGTCCTTCCATATCTAATATTTCCCTTTATAATTGTAACGTAACAAACAGATTGCGCCAAGAACACAGATCAAGATCAAGGCATATTATTATTTACTCCCTGACACAGATCCACTCATGCCAACTATTGAGTGGTATCAAGAAATCTGCAAATCGAACCAGAAATATGTACCAACTGTTGAAAATTATGTGCATATCTGCAAACCTACCGTAAACATTAACCGGAACATGGTAAGAAGGATCGAATGTTTACCGGGACTTTACTCTGACCGTAAAGCCAACTGACACTTAACTGGAGATTGTAGGAACGAGCCTAAAAGGCGTTTTTCTATATTCTGCCAATTTCTAAATTTTTCATCCAGAAAAACTATTGTGGTTTTGAATATTGAAAGTGGCTCGTCAATAGTAATGCTCTCATTACAGTTGCTCATTTATATACAGATACACATGTAATTTGTTTGCTCTATCTTGCAAGAAATGAGAACTTACTGATTTAACGTCAGTATGAACAACAATTATCACCACAATATACTTTTCCCCCATTAAAATGTAAATGCTTAATTTCCAATTAATCAAGGTCGGACCTTGTAAAACTAAAATTCCCTGAGTGTCATCAAAATACCCTGATAATTCCCTGAGTCTTCCAGGATTTAAAAATCCCTGTTTACCATGTTTTCCCCGAGTAGTACCAAAACTCGTGCTTCCAGAATTTGAGGCTCGTTGACCATATGGTATCCCCATGTACGTCCAGGGTCCACAGACACAGAACGATTCCGTAAACTGTTAATTACCATGTTTGTAGTGATGGAGAACAAAATGGTATGATTATACTGTTATTTAAGGTGATGTGGATTATATGCATGTCCCACTTCCTGACTTGGGAAGTCATATGTTCTCATCAGTAACACTGGAAGAAACTAAATCCTGGAGGGGGGATCTTAAACTAATGAAATTAGCCAAAATACCTTTGGTTTATGGGGGAAAAAATCTGGAAATGATGTAGTAATAGATGTTTACTCCTCTGCTGTCTGTAAGACAACAGCCTCCCCCCTTTAAGATCAACCCGGCTGAAGCCGTCGGATTTTTTAAGAGCGTTAAAAATCCATCAGTATGCCTTCCTTCGGAGGGGAAGTAAAGCCGGCGGTCCCAGGTCATAGATTTATGGCATGTTAAAGAACTTGCCACTAATTCCACCTGTGTGAAACTAAATTGTATGGGTTAAGAATGTAAACAACGCTCTTAGGTTGCTACGTTCGTTGCCAAGAGCGTCTGTGGTGGCGTCTAGTAGCTAAGTTCTCAACTAGGATTAGTAGTCGTTGACGGTGGCATTTGGGGCAAAAGTAGGAACTATTTGAAAAATTCAAAGTTGCAGTTCTTGCTTGAATTAAAATACAGATACACACACAAATACAGCCATCACAATTAACACCGGTTATCAGACAGATTCTACACACACCCAAAGTACACGGGGCTACATGACCGCGTTGTCGCAGCACCTAAACTGAGGAACCAACCAACCTTTAAGATCATGACTTATATAGATAAAATTCGCGCAGAGTTCAGCATTGTGTGTGCGAATGATGCAAAAATACAGTACTGCCAACCCCACGCATACAGTACTACTGTATAGCCAGTATCGTTCAGACCAAGAAATGCTACGTAGCTAATATATACACCCCTGGTTTTTGTCACGCACAATCTTTATCCAATTAATGCCCTTTCACATAATTACAATATTACATGTGTCTACAATATCATGTGTGTTGTGTGGTGTATTCTGTATCCCAAATGTTGGCAACAGTGAGAATGGCTGCCGTCGTTCAATGAGCAAGAAATAAAAACACATACTTACATATTTAGCACACATTTTCGGTGCAATAGTGATAACTAGGGCTCGGATGTTGATGCCGTGAAAAAGATTTAAAAATGCACTTAAAATTTTCAAAAATGACTCTAATAAATGACCTAAAAATTCGAAAAATGCACAATAAAATGGAGAGAGCGGTAATGAACAATATCTCTCGCCATGAACTATGCGGAACTGAGACAGGAATATACACCCCTTCCCCTTTCTACCCCACCACAGCTCACCTTGGTCAACAGAGCAGGGAACATTCCATTCCGCTAATAACTGGTTTGCGACGAAAACGGTACCATTCTTCTGCGTCCAATACTGAACTATTTTAAATTACAGTATCTTGTATCAGCTTCTTCTTAACTCTGAGAGACATAAATCTCTCATACAAAGCAGTGGCATGACTAAATTGGAAAAAAAATGACCTTAAAAGGCTGATTTCTCTAAAATAAGATCAAAAAATCTACCAAACTTAAAAAAAAAACTCTTAAAATGAAAAAATAGCAAAAAATAAATATATAAAATAAAACTGACATATTTGAAGTTTCCGGAGTTTCTATGTACTTCAGCATTGCTTTAGACAGCTCAGTAAAAAGATGAGATGTCATCAACTTCCGGGCCCTACTGATAATTGATAAATTCAATTGCTAATGACTCCCAAAATATGAAAATCTTATTATTATTCAGATGGGAGCACTCCTCCAGGAAGTGCACGAGACGAGAATCTGCCTTGGACACTCACAACTTCGTCAAGCGCATTAGGTCTCTTCAACTGTTACCTAGGCGCACACTTTAACATCACAAGTGTTGCCAACATGTAAGATACAAAATACACCACCACATGAAGTCGGTCCTATGCACGACTATTTCCACTGTCCGTGACAAAACCCAAGGGTGCATATATGACTAACGGGCTGAGCTACTTCGTAATTATTGGTCTAGAGCAGACGTTCTCAACCAAGTGCCCGAACAACAATAAATAGGTGCTCATAAGTGCTGAAATAGCGAGGGTCCACTTCTCACCAGGCATGCTGTGACGTCTAGCATCCTTCATGTTGCTCATAAAATAGGGATATCTAATCTCTACTTAGTATAAAACAAAGTCCCCGATTCTTGGATGTCACGGGTAATCTCGAGACCAATTGAATGGATTTTGATGTGGTTTTCACCATTCTGTCAAGGATATCTCGAGGAAGGTTTCTGTTGAAAACAATTTATTTATAACAAGCTGTACCCGGCATGCGTTGCAATGCCAATCAAAGAAAGTGTTGGCGTTGAAATTCTGTTTCTTGAAGTGCTTTTGGATACACAACATGTTTTTCAATTTCCGTTAACTGCCTCTAAGCTATCGTAAAATGGATTTTCTAATTTAGAATCATTCGTGGGAGCGTGCACAACAACTTTGAAAAGTTTCATCGCAATCGGATGAATGGCATATGCACATATACGAGGTTTTGTTTAAACGATTCATGTGCTGTCACTCATTTGTTGAATCTACTCATACGCTACCTAATGAGAAATGGATTTACTAAGTCGAAACCCTACCCTGGCGTGTACACAATAACTCATCAAGGTTTCATCACAATCGAAGAAGGTTATATGAACGCATAGGGGATTTTGTTGAAACGCTTTGCGCGTCGTCACCCATTTGTTGCATATACTCGTGCGCTACCTATTGTGAAATGGATTTACTAAGTCGAAACCCTTCCCTGGCATGTACACAATAACTCATCAATGTTTCATCGAAATCGGATGAATGGTATATGCACGTATACGGGGTTTTGTTTAAACGATTCGTGCGCTGTCACTCATATGTTGAATCTACTCATGCGCTACCTATTGAGAAATGTATTACTAAGTCGAAGCCCTTCCCTGGCGTGTACACAATAACTCATCAAGGTTTCATCGCAATCGAAGAAGGTTATATGAACGCAATAGGGGATTTTGTTGAAACACTTCGTGCGTCGTCACCCATTTGTTGTATCTACTCTTGCGCTACTTATTGTGAAATGGATTTACTAAGTCGAAACCCTTCCCTGGCGTGTACACAACTGATCAATGTTTCATCGCAATCGGATGAATAGTATATGAACGCATACCGGATTTTGTTTAAACGATTTGCGCCCCGTCACTCATTTGTTGAATCTACTCGTGCGCTACCTACTGTAAAATGTATTTACTAAGTTAGAAACCGTCACGTAAGTGTCCACAACATGTCACCCAAGTTTCATCGCTATCGGACTAATGGGATATGAAGACATAGGGGACTGTATTGAATCGCTCCGCGTGTCGTCGTACATTTGTCGAATCTACTCGTGTGCTACCTACTGTGAAATGTATTTACTAAGCCAGAAACCTTCCTTGGAGTGTCCACCATATTTCACCCAAGATTCACCGCTAACGGCAGAATGGTATATGACCTTATACGGGACTTTGTTGAAACGCTTCGCACGTTGTCCCTAATTTGTTGAATCTACTTGTGCGCTGCCTATTGTATAGTGGATTTACTAAGCCAGAAACCTTCCATGAAGTGTACACAACATCTCACCCAAGTTTCATAGCAATTGGACGAATGGTATATGAATGCATACGGGACTTGGTTGAAACGCTTCGCGTGTCGTCGCTCATTTGTTGATTCTACTCTTGCGCTACCTATTGTAATATGGATGTACTCAGCCAGAAACCTTCCCTGGACTGTACACAACATCTCACCCAAGTTTCATCGCAATCGGATGAATGGTATGTGAACGTTTATGGGACGTTGTTGAAACGCTTCGCGCATAGTCACTCATTTGTGAATCTAAACGTGCGCTTCGTATTGTAAAATGGATTTACTAAGCCAGAAACCTTTCCTGGAGTGTACACAACAATTCACCAAACATTTATCACTATCAGACGAATGGTATATGACCTTATACGGGACTTTGTTGAAACGCTTCGCATGTCATCGCTCATTTGTTGAATCTGCTGGTGCGTTACCTATTGTAAAATGGATGTACTAAGCCAGAAACCTTCCCTGGAGTGTACACAACATCTCACCCAAGTTTCATCGCTATCGGACGAATGGTATATGAACACATACGGGACTTGGTTGAAACGCTTTGCGTGTCGTCGCTCATTTGTTGAATCTACTCGTGCGCTATCTACTGTGAAATGTATTCACTAATTTTGAAACTTTCACGTAAGTGTATACAACATCTCACTCAAGTTTCATCGCTATCGGACGAATGGTATATGAACACATACGGGACTTGGTTGAAACGCTTCGCGCATCGTCGCTCATTTGTTGAATCTACTCGTGCGCAACCTATTGTAAAATGGATTTACTCAGCCAGAAACCTTCCTTGGAGTGCACTCAACATCTCACCCAAGTTTCATCGCAATCGGATGAGTGGTATATGAACGCATAGGAGACATACACACCCACATACATACTATCACGTAACTGATTTTTATATATATAGATGAAAGGAAGCTAAGTCGAAAGAAAAACCTGGCATCCGTGTGCTTTTTAAGCTTACGCTGGGCAAACCATTAAAAATATCAATATACTACGAGTATAAGAATTGTTGCGCATGAAAGGTTCTACAAAAAAGTCCGCGAGAGCATATGTCTATCTTCAATACATCGCCCACTATAAGTGTTTTTACATTTTCATTTCTTCCAACAATCTCCATACAATTACTGAGGCAACAGTTTACGAGCTAGCTAGGGGCGAGCCTATCACCCCATTTACAGCTTAGCAGCGGGCGAGCCTATTACCCCAGATACAGCCAACAGCAAACTGTAGAGTCGTGTTAAGTTAAGACTTCAGAGAAGAGTGGTTGTGTTTGGAGTTTCCCTGGAAGTGCAACTCGGCTTTTCTTCATTTCGCCTTTGAACTTTTCGTTCCGCAAAATACACAGTCAAGTTTAGATTGGACGGAAGGGGGATTTGTGTTTCATGCACCTCGCCGTTTTTAAATTACGTCTGACAAGAAATCGTAGCACATGCATCTCCATGATAATATAGTTAATAGTCCAGTCAGTGATTCTAACCCACCATGCCGAGACGTAAAACGGATATAGATCGTAGTTCATTGACATCGGGAAAAAAAGCCCTTATCACGTAATGCATTCATAACTGTTCCCGGGCAAAGCCGGGGCGGGTTGCTAGTTATTTATATTTCACAAAATTATAAACTTTCTGATCGTCAAAACTTGTAATGAAAACACTACTATTCTGGTTTGTGAAACAGAATTTGAATCGTAGAATGGATCTCATGGGAGCAGGTGTTCGTGAGCATGTGATGAGAGCACCAGTCCTTAGGAAGACTATACAATTAGTACCATATGCACAGGGTTGGCAATACTGTACTTGTGCATAATTCACGCGGATAATGGCCGACACAGCTGGAATTTTACTACAGGGTCATTATGTGTGTGCGCGCCAGTAAACACAGCAAGCAAGCTGGCTGTGAATAGCGCAGATCACGGTCCAGCCGGCGGTTGGTGTGCTCCACCGACTCATATCGTTAGTTCACACGTGTTTTGTCATTCATATGGATGTGTATTTGCAAAGCTTAGACGTTAGTGTTGCATGTTTAGTGAGTATTGTGATTACCAAACAGTTCCGCCTCGTCAATACAATATATTTAAAACTTCATGAAACAATCACATGTCACGCTCTCCTAATGGTACATGTTTCAATGCCTACATATATTGGCGTCATCATCAGCCTTATATCGTATTAGCAGCACTTTAAAAACACTTGGTAAAAACATATGTTACAAGTAAAATATTGACATAAAACACTCAAAACACATATACACTGAACACATTAAAAGTTTCCTTAAAAAGTTTTATAATTATGGTCGGCACTCATTGCAAAAACCCTTAAGGTTTAAAAGCCCATCTTGAGGTATACACAGTTCAGTTCTTGTTGTTGTCACCTAACTTGCTGAAGGTTTTCCATTCGCAACTGGAAAGAAATATCGCTATGAGAAAGAAAATACGTATTTATAACCCTCGAAAAATTGGAAAAATATCCTGACCTACTTGTAACACTTAGGTAATTTGCGGCAAGAGTCACACCTAGCCGTGCTGTGCTATCTGGAGGCTGTGCTACACAGACCTGGCTTGTAGCAGCGTAAGCGGCCAGCGAGACCGTACTCAGTAGGGGAAGTGAGGGGTGACTAAAGGAGTGGGGCAAGCTAACTATGACCTTCTGTGCATCAGAAATAATGTGGCGGAAACGCCAATATTTTCTTTAATACTAAAAAATTAAACCATACAAACAAATTCAGCAAATCAGGTATAATTATGGTAAAATGTTCAAAATGTGAGCTAATTATTGTGGACAAACGGGGAGAGCGTTTACAACAAGATATGGCGAGCATTATACTGCAATTAAGTACAACAAATTTTCCGCCATGGCAAACCACATGAAAGAGTTCAAGCATGCTTTCACAGACATCAATAATGACATGGAAATCCTACATTACACAAGTAGGGGAACTAAAATGAACATTCTCGAAGAAATTGAAATAGATTCAATTCAAAGAACAACTCCCCTAACTAATCTAAATGAGATAAATTTTGAAAACAATAACTCCCTCTATGAAACACTGAGTAATTATAGAACGAAATACAAACCACCCTAGATATAGGCTACAACGGTTGATTTGTTTTCCAATATATCATACTCCCCTCCCTCACATTATTTCTGATGCACAGAAGCCACTCCTTTAGTCACCCCTCACTTCCCCTACTGAGTACGGTCTCGCTGGCCGCTTACGCTGCTACAAGCCAGGTCTGTGTAGCACAGCCTCCAGATAGCACAGCACGGCTAGGTGTGACTCTTGCCGCAAATTACCTAACAAGGGAAGTCTCTGAACCGGGGAATCGCGGATCCTGCTGGAACTTTGCAGATACGTTGCGTGAGCCCAACTAGGCAGAACCGTGAAGAAAAATCTTTCGGAAATTAACATTCCCCTTGTACAAGATAAAAAATTAAGATTTACACGTTTAAATTGGCGCGCCAGTGGCGTGAGCTTCATTGGCTACGTCAGAGGTTGCTTCCCAACCGTAGTGTGCTTCCCGGCCTACGGCGCACAGTCACCGAATGTGAGGCGATAGACCCGGCATACGCACAATTGAAGGATTAGCTTCATAATGTTTACAAACAGCATATACCGTCCGGCAATGTGGCACTCCTTCTGGATTCCTTTTCTGGACATAAATTGTTAGAAAGTGAAGAGCGCATACGACTGATGATGATCCCTCCTGGGGTCACAACCTATTGTGAACCATTGGATGTATACGGCTTTAGGGCCAGGAAAAGCTTTATCAGTAGATTTTCGAACACCGTTCGGTTATTGAATTTTGATATCAATTTGGCCCAGAGAAATACACTCTTGAAAATGCAGTCTCTGACATATCACCAATTGTCGTCCCCTCGTTTTACTTCAATGTGGCAATACGCATGGTACCGAAGTCAGTATCTGTCCGACAATCCCGGTTGGTTTGAACACCCTGTGCCATATTGTTTCGATATCAGTGCAATACAATGTAGTACATGCACTCGCCCGTGTTTCATACGGTGTGGATGGTGTAAAACCAGTTTGTTTCCTACATTATTACCACGAACATCATTGATGTCAGAACTCTGTGTTGTGTTGTAATGATATGTATTTGTGATACCTTACATTGCACGATTATTTATTTATTTACATATGTTACGCCCGCATTGGAGCACTTAACCAAAACAAGTATATACATATCTCAAAAACAATATTAGAGATTCAGCTTCTTATTTTTCTTCTTTTCCCAAAACATTTTCATTCTAGTTGACCTTGCCGCTCTCTCTGCATCGCTTATAGTGTAAGTTTTGCGGGTAAAGGTTTTTAAGGGAAGTCGGATGTTCTTATTTTTCAAGATATTCTTCTCATCTTTGTTAGCAATTTGGGACATTGTCAAGCCGAGTTCATCCACGATTAATAATAAAGGACGACGTGCAATATATTGTAAAGATGCAGCATTAATGTCCTATGCCACAGCGCAGCTTGTGAGGGAGAGTTCGGGAGGGCAGTCGTTTGGAGCATGATGTTTTGAGCCACCAATCAGGCGTGAGGCACACTCCCGCTTGACCAGCGCGCACAGTTCAAAATTGTACTACTTACTGCCGTCTACGGTGGGTAGGAGTTAATTTCCGAAAGATTTTTCTTCACGGTTCTGCCTAGTTGGGCTCACGAAACGTATCTGCTAAGTTCCAGCAGGATCCGCGATTCCCCGGTTCAGAGACTTCCCTTGTAAGTGTTACAAGTAGGTCAGGATATTTTTCCAATTTTTCGAGGGTTATAAATACGTATTTTCTTTCTCATAGCGATATTTCTTTCCAGTTGCGAATGGAAAACCTTCAGCAAGTTAGGTGACAACAACAAGAACTGAACTGTGTATACCTCAAGATGGGCTTTTAAACCTTAAGGGTTTTTGCAATGAGTGCCGACCATAATTATAAAACTTTTTAAGGAAACTTTTAATGTGTTCAGTGTATATGTGTTTTGAGTGTTTTATGTCAATATTTTACTTGTAACATATGTTTTTACCAAGTGTTTTTAAAGTGCTGCTAATACGATATAAGGCTGATGATGATGCCAATATATGTAGGCGTTGAAACATGTACCATTAGGAGAGCGTGACATGTGATTGTTTCATGAAGTTTAAATATATTGTATTGACGAGGCGGAACTGATAAACTTTTGTTTGGTATATTAAGTCAATACGGAAAAATGGGTGACTCTATGAGTCAAAAAAAGGACTGTGATTACTGTGATTGTTGGTCAAGCCTAGACACCGAGTCACACTGTGCGAACGTGTATCTGAAACAAGACGAACATTTCGAATCAAGTTTCCAGGAAGACCTTTGCCTAATGCCAGTACAATTAGGAGGCTCGCTAAACGATTCAAGGAAACAGGATCCGTAATAATATTAGTATTATTATTGAATATCCAGTACAGCATGGAGCCCTATTTTACCTAAGTACATAAGGGCTGTAGTTAATAAGCATATTTTAAAAAGAAAGATTATTGCTCAATTTGCTATAGATGTGCTGAATGAATGTTAAGAATTGCTTATAACAACAAGGTTTCTTGGAAACTTCACACTATGGTTTATAAAATTCTAGATTACTGAGATAACAACATGAATTTATCTGATTTGGATAAAACAGCTGCACGAATTCCCTTTCCAGTCTCATAATTTCTTGTGGTATAAATATGAAAACCTCGTCCAAAGCCTACTACTTTGTTATTTCTAAGATTGGGTTCTCGTATACAGTACATAAAATGGATCTTTCATTAAGATCGTAGTTTAAGAGAAGTTCCTGCGTAGGTACAATAGATTTATGCAAGTTTTCTTGAAAAATGCACAGATCAGCCATAGTTAATTTTCGATTTGACAATATCATATATTTTCTTGAATCCGTAAATAATAAAAGAGTTGACAGACATTCTTTCATCAAAAGATGCCAGGTGTGTGTTACAAGAGAGAGGGACATTTTCAGCATCGCCTATGAGCACTGTAAGTACACATTATTGAACATGTTTGGTAAACCAGGTGCGCGCAGCCGCGATCTGCGATAGTTACAGCCGGCTTAGCTTGCCGTGTTTACTGGCGCGCACACACATAATGACCCTGTATATACGTCGTGATCTAAAAAGGGAAAGTACGTGGGTTATAGATCGAGTTCTTTTTCTATAACTTTGCACATTTTTGACAGGTAGGGCTGCCAACTTTCATAAGGAAATACTCAATTTATAACCAGTAGTCCATAACAAATATATAAATGTTTTAATCACATGTAAGTGATATTAAGATAAAATGTTTCTTCGTGAAGTGGTTATTCCTTGTCATGCATTTTAACGAATTGGGACGTGCTGTTTTAGCTTTAAGTGTTCTTTTCTTTAATGTTTTTAACTTTGTGATTTGACTATATTTTTTCGAGTGTATTAGGTTTTAGTGTGCCACATCTTGCCCATATGTTTTCACGCACCATACATTCCATTTTCATTTTATCACCCTGTTTTAACATATATTTGTACAAAGGAGTGCTCTATCTTAATTTGTTAAGCTGATGAAGGGATCATGACAAATAGGATCCCGAAACATGTCCTGTAATGTATAAATAGATGTGATCTTTGATTACATTATAATTAAAAGTATTGACTGGGCGGACCCATATTTACAAGAATAATTATTTATTCTAGTCATCTATGCTACCTTTGTCACCGTTATTCTATAAATACGAGAAAGAGACCAACACTCGACAGCTATACAAATATAATACAAAATACAAACACAAAGTAATCTGATGATGAATATATCAACACTCACCATACAATGATTATATCCTTCAAGATGAAACAAGAGTTTGGGTGAAGGTCGTTCACAGTTTACAGCAGTTAACACAGAACGCAGAAATAACATCATGATAACACCAAGCACACTCACTCACTGTATCGCGACTCTGTACGGTTAATAATAGCCTCCACATACGTAATGTTAAGGTAAAGTATTTAGCACCAAGCGATATCTGTGGCGATATTATTGCAGTGATTTTACATTGTCGATTTGTAGGTTATTGAATGACAAGCGTTAATTTGAACACTACGGTATGCAATGAAACATTACTGGATACGTAAACATTAAGACTAAATGGGTAAAACTTCACAAGAGGGTTTCACAATGGTTTTGCCTAGACCAATATTTTCGTCCCCGCTCATAGATAACACCCCTGGTTTTTGTCACGCACAGTGGGGGAAGTCGCGCATCAATAATCTTTATCCAGGCCAATAGTTTTGCCTTTTATTTCATGTCGTGAAACCCTCTCGTAAAGAATTAATGAAAATAGTTTGATGTCGATAGCCGGCCGTTACAGGTTGGCGCGCGCGGTCTCCAGCTGTATTTCCAGCATTATCCCACGTTCTTCCTGCTGTACTATTTACAACTATTGACTCGATGCTTAAAGTAAACGAAACGATGGCAATGAAACAAACAATTTTAATGGGTTTAGGGGGTCTCCGCCCAATCAATACAAATTTGTATTGATTGGGCGGAGACCCCCTTAACCCATTAAAATTGTCATTGTACACGTCAATACGGACCTTGCGAAATGGATAATCCTCCAATTAATCTTGAATGAAACAAACTCCGACACACTTAACAGGAGACTGAATGAATGACAATAAGCTGGCAACGTATCGTATTAGTTGTCAAAATCCAGCCAATAGGAGCCCGCGGCGGTCAGCTGTTCCAAGCTCCCGCCATTTCCTTCACGTTCATTCTTTTCAAATACAGAGTATAGATGAATGGGTAGCGCTGCACACCGTGAGAACATGTGTATAAAAAAAATTGAGTAATGAAATTAGCCAAAGTACCTGTAGTAATGGTATCTGGAGATGATAAATTAATAGATGTTGACTCGTCCGCTGTCACAGACCCAAATATTCCATTGCGATGCTGCCGCGATAAAATTCCCCTAAAACAAAATGGCGTCTACCATGACGTCATCAACGTCACTCCTTTAGCAAGCTTACGGGAAAAGCCTGGGTAATAGGGGTTTTTGGGTGGGGAAACACAAAAACCTTCGAATTCGCGAGATTTTTTTTACGCATCGAAATCTACAATTGAGCTATATAGCTCAATTGCATATTTCGATGCGTGTAAAAATTTCGCGATTTCAATTGATATTTTCTATTTCCCGCATCGAAATCTACAATTGGACTATATAGATAAATTGTAGATTCCGTTCTACCTCGAATTTCTTACAATTTCATAATTTAAAAAACGTGCATCGAAATCTACAATTCACCTAAATAGCTCAATAGCATATTTCGATGCGTAGAAAAATTTCGCGATTTTAATTGATATTTTCAATTTTCCACATCGAAATCTACACTTGGACTATATAGATCAATTGCATATTCCGATACACATCGTATTTCTTAAAATTTCATAATTGAAAAAAAAAAAAAAAAAAAAAAGTGCATCGAAATCTACAATTCACCTAAATAACTCAATTGAATATTTCGATGCGTAAAAAATTTCGCGATTTTAATTGATATTTTCAATTTTCCGCATCGAAATCTACAATTGGACTATATAGGTCAATTGTAGATTCCGATACACATCGTATTTCTTACAATTTCATAATTTAAAAAACGTGCATCGAAATCTACAATTCACCTACATTGCTCAATTGCATATTTCGATGCGTAGAAAAATTTCACGATTTCAATTGATATTTTTAATTTTCCGCATCGAAATCTATAATTGGACTATGCAGATCAATTATAGATTCCGATACACATTGTAATTCTTGCAATTTCATAATTGGAAAACCGTGCATCGAAATCTGCAATTCACCTACATAGCTCAATTAAAGATTCCGATGCGTAGAAAAATTACAAAGTATATCGGAATCTGTAATTGATCTACATAGGCCAATTATAGATTTCGATGCGAAAAATTAAAATTATCAATTAAAATCGCGAAATTTTTCTGCACATCGGAATCTTTAATTGAGCTATATAGGTCAATCACAGATTTCGATACAATGTTTTATAATTATAAAATTAAAATAAATTACGATGTTTATCGTCATCTAAAATTCAGCTATATAGGCAAATTACAGATACAGATACAAAATTTTAAAAGTATAACCTTATATCGGAATATTTTCGTAAATATCGCCGACATAATTTAACTAAGTAGACCAATTACCCATTCCAATACAAAATCGTGTAAATGTAACCCTCGATTAAAACATTTTCGTATGTACGGCGTATCAAATGAGGTAGGGGAATAAATCAATTACAGATGACGAAACACAATGCGTTTCGAAGGTTTTTTATGCTCTTTTCTGTTATTGAGTTGTCACCACCCAATATAACCTATAACCAAGGATTTTCCCATAATCTTACCAGAGAGGCATTTCGTCAAGTGGATGATAACACCAAAGAAGCCAATTTGTTTTTATAAAAAAGTTATGCACAAACGATCGCGGTCTGTAATAATCACCAATTGGCATCAATACGGTACATTATCACATTTCCCAGGCATACACAAAGCTAACCTAGCTGCTGGCAGACGCATTAATTTCCATCAAATCCACAAACACAACCTATCGCTAACACATTGTAATATTCTTATAAAACATTGTGGTCAATAATGTTATGGTTTTGTGTAGTTTCGTTTGTTTTTCAAAGTTGTCAATAATATTGCTTTTGCTGGGGGGGGGCCTATGCCCCCCACAACCCCCCCCGGTTCGGTATTTTTATGTTTTCTAATATTGGCTGCAAATACTTGTATCTCAATTAAAAATCACTATCCTTAACATGCTGTTTAATAACGCCATAACGAGTAGAATAAGAAGTGTGATCTCTTCTCCCTCAATAGCACGTAATGAATACGGATCGGGTTGACACTCGCCGCTACGCAGCGCTTCAGTCGATTTGTGATTGTTGATTTCCACGTATGTTTATGTGTTTATGTGCGATATATTAAGTATTTAATCGGTCGGAGTGTTTTGGTGGTGTTCTGTACAAACTTTTATTGATATACAAGTGCTTACACAATTATCTCATAGTATTAATACCTGAAATGCTATTGTAGGAAGCATTAACTGAAAGGGAATTTAATTTCTTGTCGTGTGTTGAGGTTATCTTCGTGTGTTAATTTTATTGTTATTTAATGCAAGCAAACAGCAGTTTAGCCCTTACATTTTCATGAGTGCTTAATGTGAGTAGTGAAGATGCCTTGTTGTTTTGTACCAGGATGCAGATCTGGCTATGGGGACTGTAAAGAGGTAAGACGGTTTTTCAAACCCCCTAAAGATAAGGAACGTTTTATCAAGTGGAAAGGGGCCATACCAAGGAAGGATAGGGAACTTACTGAAAAGTCCTACATCTGTGATGCTCACTTTTCAGATGATTTAATTGTTAAATTTGACAAATTTGAGATAGAAGGGAAGGAAGTACTTAATTCTCCCAAGAACCAACTGGCGATTGAAAGACTATTCTGTTCCACATATATTTCCTAATTTGCCTAAGTATTTGTCCAGTACTGTAACTCGAAGGAAATCTCCCCAAAAAAGAAAATCGTCAGATAATCTTCTGGCAAAGACACCCCCCAAATGTTCGAAATTTGATTCTGAATCCGCTTGTGACAACAGCAATATCCAGTTTTCCAACATGCCTAAATCCGACGATTCTCAATCTGAAGTGTTAGAATTAAAACAACAATTAAGGAACTTAAAACGGAAGTTGGCTAGGGCAAACAAAACGATTAAGTTAGAGAGGGCTAAAGTTTCTGTTCTGCAAAGTGAACTTGGTAGGATGAAACACAGACTTTCAGGACAAGGTGCCTGTCAGTGTAAAGAAGGGCTATCTAGGAAACAAAAAGTTATTGTGGACACTATGTTGCAAAAGTGTCAGAAAAAGAACCCCAAAGGTATGAGGTATGACAGTGAGTTTCTTTTAGATAGTTTTTTGCTACACATAAAATCACCCAAGGGTTATAGACATTGCCTGAAACATGGTTTGCTGCCCCTTCCATCTGAGGTACATTTAAGTAGGTTGTTAAAGGGTTTAAAATGCTCATATGGTGTAAATAAAAATGCTCTTGATGCCATTAAAGACTACTTCAGTGAAGAAAGGGATGAGAATAAAAAGACAGGGATTGTCATTTTTGATGAGGTGAAACTAAGAGAAGATGTACAATTTAATGGGTCCTCTTTGTTCATAGATGGATTTGTGGACTTTGGTAATGTAACACGGCACCTGAAGACCAGAGTAATGTGTTGGCTGACCATGCCCTTGTTTTTATGTTTGTACCTCTCTTACACAGTTGGGTGCAACCAGTTGCTGTCTTTGCTAGTAAAAATGCTACTCCTGGAGAGCTTTTGGCTAAAATATTAGTACAAATTATAATCCAACTTGAACAGGCAGGGTGTAAAGTGGTAGGGTTCACATGTGATGGCAGCCAATCAAACAAACAGGCCTGGAGGCATTTACAAATATCAGGAAAGAAAGGATATGTTAAGTGTTGTTTCTCTAACCCTGTTGATGGAAGTAGGAAAGTATGGGCTTTTTCAGATGCAGTACATATTTTAAAATGTATACGCAACCACTTCCATGACAAGCGTGCTGTCGTGTTTGATACAGACACAGTGGACTATCGCTTTTATGAACTTGTGTATAATACTGACAATTCATCAGAACTCGCTGGTGTAAAGGCATGCAGTAAATTGACTTTATCACATATACATCCAACCTCCTTCCAGCGGATGAATGCCCGACTTGCCTTTCAGTTATTTAGCACTAGCATGGCAAAGGCCTTACATTTTTTTAGAGAAACTGGCATTCCAGGTTTTGAAGAGAGTGAAGCGACTGAAAGATTCACGCAGGTGTTGAATGATTTGGCCGATGCTTTAAATTCCACCACACCATCATTTGCATTGAGAAAAGATTCTAAACATCATAAAATTTTACTAGACATGTCTGTAATTCTAGATAATTCAGATAGTACTTTTGCTTCCAACAGAACATTAGAATCATTGAGAGTTACTATTCAGAGCACACTGGAAATTGCTGTTTATTTGTGGAGTCAAGGTTTAAACTATGTATTGACAGGCAAATTTAATCAGGATCCACTAGAGAGACATTTTGGCATCATGCGATCATTGACATGTGATGACCATCCTTCAACAGTTGATTTCTTGCACTTACACATGTTGCAATCTATTTATGCTCCAGTAAAAAATGTTTTATCAAAAGGAGGGAATTGTGAACTAAAGACAGAATGCTCCTTAACATCATATGTCAACCAGATCAGAATTCTAGCAAAGAAGACTGAGAAGGAAAATAGGGACATAAAAGCATCAGTGGTGGGCAGTTGAGAGGAAAAGATTGTTTTTGAAAGTGGTTGTGCAAGTCTTTCAGTGCAGGGAGAAAATCCATCCGTCAGTGCCCTTGGTAGTGTTAAAAGATGTCTGGTTTACAATTTAGCTGGTTATATTGTACATCAGGCCCCCAGAATTCTGAAGTGTGTGTCCTGTGTTGATGTTATCAAGACATCAGCAGTAACAACTAATTATTTTGCCCTCTTTACAAACTACGGGACTATGGCTCTCAAAGGGGACAAAACTATTTATGCCACCCTTCAGAGGCATACCCTTCAGAGGCATTATTTAATGTCTTGCTTCAGGCAGAAGAGACAATAAGTGCCCACCTCTCATCTCCCTCTGGTTTCTGGGGTGACTTGTTTTATGATTGCTTGGAGAACATGGAGAACATTACAATTCAACCTTCAGGCTTGGGGTGTAATGAGCAACATGCAATTGAGACTGTACCAAAACTGATCTTTCACTACATGAAGTGTCGTTTCTACTTCAAGATGAAGGAACTCCGGAAGGAACTGAGATCAGGGAAAATGTCAAAATCTACCAGGAAATTTTCTAAGGTATCGAACTGAAGGTAAGAATTAAAAGAAAGAATATGACTCCTCAGTTTTGTTATTATTGTGTTATTATTATTATTATTATTATTAAAAATTTGAATTATGTGTTTCACTTTCCGCTGCGAATTATATTCTCTCTTATTGTTCCTGTTTATTTCAGGTAATATTCCTTTTGAATGGCAATGCCCTACGCGAGTTGCGTTCGTACTGTGTTTTTTTTGGTTGTGTTGCAAGTCTGTTAAGGGAATGTAAAATGTGTAACAATGTGAAGAAATCCTTTCTCATAGCGAGGTTCATTTTTCCGTTCTTTTTTTTTTTTTATTTTTTTTTATTTACGGTACCGATAGCTGGCAAAACTAATTGCATTTTGAACTTGCTCTCTGTCTTCGCTTATTGTCGAAACTGGACTATTACAGGATACGACTTTATTAAATTATAATTGGGCACAGTAAAGTAAGTGTAGATGTCGAACTTATTAGCGCCTATGCGGATATCTTGCGGTGTTTTAACATGTAAAACAGGTCGCAAGGTTTTAAGTCTCGTAAGCGCCAATGCTAACTTACATCACAGATCGGAGCCAGCGCTGCGCTGCGGCGGACCAGGCGTACTAGGCCAGTGATATCACTTCTTATTCTACTCGTTATGATAACGCCTCACAGACATACTCTATGAACCGTCAAAAAATTACCTATATAGGTTCTTGTAAATGCCAATTTCTGCCTATATTTTACCCACCCATTCCTATTTTACAAGGCGTATTCCCCCACACAGTGCAACTTTTCAATTACCAGCAACAACCAAAAGAAATAAATGAACAACTTTATTAACACTCACCAATGGATCCCACAGGCCGTATTATTCCCCATGCAGAAGAAGAAGCAGTAATTATCGTCCACACAATGAATCACATAACACTTTCGTCAATAATTGTGACAAATTACGGAAATCAACAATTTTCGTAGAAATCGCCAACACAACCCGCGAACAAGTCACTGCTAATATCAAAACGCTAACGAGTAACGCCATTCACGAATTCAACTATTTCATTACAAATCGCCAACACAATCCCGCACAAGACACTGCTAATATCAAACTCTTGTTCTATAAATTACTCACAGGAATAATAATTGTTAAAATTATGTTTACCAACCGCTAACAGGTGAAAAAATGGACGACTTCTTCCAACAACACCACGCGCGAAACTGACGTATTAATCAGCTGCCAAGCATGCGCACCGACTCCCGGCAGGCAAAGCGTCAATACGTCAGCCGCGACATCACGGTGACGTCACGGAGATCCCTAAATATTCCCCAAACGCGGCCGCATCGCAATGGAAAAATGAACCGACCCACCCACCCGTCCCAAATAGCAACACTACTTATATAGTTGAAATGAAGTCTCGAGGAGACATCTTTCTCACTAAGTCAGGAATGCCAACACCACGCATTTGGTACTATCTCGCACCGGGTATACAAAGAAACAAAAGAGCGTCGATAATGTAATATACTATTGCGCCAAATCCAACTCGTCAGTCGTACTTTAACCATGGATTGTGTGACATGTGAAATTACTTCATAAATTCTATCTTATTAATGTTTTACATACAAAAACAAACTTAACCTGGGGCTTACGCCCCAGACCCCCTTGCTTATGGTACTAGCAGTAATTTTCGGCCAGGCAGTACTTTACGTCTTTACGTGTGAAATGGTGAATGGTGAATTTTGTGTGCGACATGTTGGTAACGTAGTCACATGTATGTCTGTCGAGTGTCCAAGATGGCGTCCATAGTGAAACGAACACAATAAAAATTCTTTATTTTCGTAAAAAAAAAAACATTATTGAGGTGCGGCAGTTGTAGTTGAGATTGTGAAACGTTTCCCAACAACTCCGAAAAAGGTATGTAAATCATAAATCCTATATTTTCAATAATATACCTCGTTAAAAGTTACGAAAAGGCATGTTCTCACGGCGTGCAGAATTACCGATGAATGTAGGTTTGGGCGAAACATAACAGCTGTTCACCCATTGACGGAATACATGCGGCCATTACTGGCTGACGTGTGGGTGATAGCTCATTGGCTGCAATGCACGTGGTAGTGGTGGATTGATCTGTTTAGTAGACTATTTGTTCCCATGAGAACTGTCAAAAAAGTGCAGTCACAGAAAAAGAACTCCAGCGGAGGAGTAATTTCCAGATTTATTTTGAATCATTACAGAAGATATTTATGGCTAATTTTGGTACCAGTAGTTCAGAAACTTTTATCTTGGGTTCTCATCTCGTGCACCTTTACCATTTTACTCTCTCCTGCCTGGTCATACCTGACGCACCCAGTATTGATGGTCATTTTTTTCTTTTTGGATCATAAAATAAAAATACATTAATCACAAAAAAAATACACTGATTTTGTATTTGCCTTTTGGAAACGATATTAATGCAATACTAAAACTATCAAGAATTGACACCTATATAATGAAACCTGCAGACAATTTCTGGAGAAAAATAGTTCTAAAAGTTATATCAAACATATACCAGTACAGTAGTTCATGAAAAGAATCTAACAAACAATATACACACATTTTTTAACAACACTCTACATGGAGCAAATTGAGAAATTCTGAAAGGTAACTTGGTTTCTCTAATGTACATTTGATGAAATATCCCCAGGGGGTTACACAGACACAATTCTACTTATCACTTTGTTTAAAGTGATTTCAAATAGCAATAAAATTGAAATCCATTTCAACTGTATTAATAGTTTCATTGTTTTTTTTTACTTATTTAAGTATCTTCACTCTTCCAAAATCTGCTGTTACATGCAAGTATCAATTCAACTAATGAAACCTATTAATAAGCGAGTTCACTCGGAGTTCAACTACAACAGTAACAACGTCACACTATGGGCTTAAACGAAAAGTCTGCGTAAGATTGTGGGCCCAGCTGAAATGCATCAATGCTAGATGTGTATTCCCTAACTTCTTATGCACTTTGCCTATCAGATCATAGACTAGAGATTCTTTGGGAACGATTTCCTTCAGCTCTTCCAATTCTTTGAGTGCTTCAGCATAGTTTCCTGCATCGAAGTAGATGGATGCTCGGTGGTATTTACAAACAGGGTTCTTAGGATCATGAGAAATGGCTACATCCAAGGTTTGTAAAGCAATTTCCGTTTTAGCCTGTGCGTGTTGTGCAACTCCGACATGACACATGAGAACTGAACTACGTCGATGAATGGTTAAAGCCCGCTTGTAATGTAGTTCAGCTAGAAAGTAACGTTCTTGTTTGGAGAAAATTGTTCCAATTCCGTACCAAGCATTATAATGTCTTGAATTGATGCGTATCGCACTGCGGAAACAACTCATTGCTTTATCCAGCTCCTCCGTGGTCACATGTTCGTGACCCAAAAGAGTGTAAGCATATACAAAAGAAGGGTCAACCTGAACAGCACGTTGAAAGAATTTTATGGCACTGTCATGTTCCTTCTGAAGACTGAAACAGTTGCCGGCGGCACACCACGCCTCAGGAGAGCTGCGATCCTGGGATATCAGATCTTGGGCCAGATATGACAGTGTCGCTTCCTGCTGAAGATGCCACAAGGACGAACTGTAAATTTCCATCATTTGACATCGATAAGGTTCACGAGTTCTCACTTCAGAAAAAAATCTTGAAGCCATTTGATAATCTGCTAACTCAAAATGTGCCTTACCCATCAAACACAGTATCCAGCCTGTATTGTAATGCTTAGGGGGTAAAGAGTTGAACAAATCAAGAGCTTTTTTACAATTGTATTGAGCTAAATGCTGGTACGCTTGCCCTATTTGTCTTAACAACGCCATTAAACCTTCAGCAGATTGTTTCTGGAGTAAAACAGCATGCTGCATGATATTCGGACCACCAATCACTTTATCAGAAGTAACAGTCTCCGATTTCTCGTTCTCGCTACGATTGCGTTCATTAAGGTCACTGAAAGCTGCCTTGGTGAGATTCGTCTTCACATTGCGTAACTTAGGTTTACGAGATGGTGACTTGGGTGTTATGAATTTGCCACGTTTTGGATTTTTGTTGTTTTCCTTCACTGAGTTGCTATTACTGAACAGTCTAGAGCTACGATGCACAGTTAAACTAGGCTGTAACTGCACAGTGGGCAATGCTGGGGAGGAAGTTGCAACTATGTT
Source organism: Meconema thalassinum (assembly GCA_946902985.2). Taxonomy (NCBI): domain Eukaryota; kingdom Metazoa; phylum Arthropoda; class Insecta; order Orthoptera; family Tettigoniidae; genus Meconema; species Meconema thalassinum. Next base: position 281,480,758 of record OX336397.1, read on the forward strand.
GGAAGTATTACTGGTATTGCTAGATTGGCTAAACAGAGGCTTACTCAATTGTAATGGTGTTTCTTTGCGACTCATCAGCTGACCAACTTGTGCACGTAAACTGCTAACTCGCTTGGCTAAACCCTTTTGATCACTGGCCTCGATTACCGCTACTTGAGAAGAAAGTCCAGATTGCAACTGATCACTGGAAGCTGTATCTATAAGAGGCAACAAACCAAAACTGGGAAGATCAGATGTTACCTGATTACCAGGACTACTGGCAACACCCTCGAACAAAGTTCGAAACCGACTTGCCCTGGCAACCGACGGACACAGAACGTTTACTCCTGATAACTCTGAACAAACCGTTGATGATAGCAATGGAGTGTCTTCCAAAGCAACCAGTTTTGATCCAGGTGCAGCGGCAACATAATTCTGCGATTGAGGTGGAGTACCATGAACTGAAACTAATGCACCATCAGGATAATTTTCTATATTGTTCATATAGTTCAAAATTGCATTACTTCCTTGACACATATGAAAAGAGTCTAAATGGGAGACTTGAAACGTTCTACCAGGATCTGGGACTTCACCACTATTGCAAAGTTCTTCGAATGCACTCCACAAGAATGGGTTCAATTTGAGGGCGCGTCGATATGCTTCTGCGGACTGAGGTCTGTGCTCCGTCTTCCTGAAGATACGGGCCAGGATGAGTAAAGCAAAGCATGCCTGATCACCAAACTCTGCCACCATATCATCCAAAGCATTTGGACGAGAACTATCAGGACCTAGTAACATACATTCTGCCTCTGCAAATTTCTGCAACTCCAAACAACAGCGTGCCATGAGATAGCGCGATTGAGATGCGCTGGAGCCTCTTTTCTTAAGAACAGAATATGCCTGTCCAGTTTTTCCCGAACGGTAGTAACAAGTTGCCAAAAGGTAAATAGCATCATCAGTCTCCACTTCAGCTGACAGACGTTCTGCCAGAAATATTGCATCTTCATAGTCATAATTATTCAAACAATGCCATATAGCTGCTTCCAATGGTTCCTGAATGAACATGTCTTAAACTTTAAAATTTATCTTAGCTTAAATCAGTCCCAGAAATAATCTAGAACAAGCTCTATCATGAGTGGACTACATCAAAACATCACTCGTAACGAATGAACACGGAAGACATTATGGAGAATACTGGATGGTTCGGGAGATTCATCGGAATTCTTTCTTGTTGAAATACTTTAAAAGTCATCACAGTTCCTTCCTATTTCACCATTAATGCACAATTCTTCAAAACAACGCCACACAAACGGATATAATATCACGGTACGTCGATAAGACGTCGATTTCGATATGAAATTGACAAACGAACGGATTAATGTAGTTTCCTGTTTTCTTCCACTAGGTAGCAGTAAATGCATTTAAATTGTGAACGTCATTGTCGACTGTCGCTTGTTTCAGCGGGAGTGTTTGAAAAACTAGAACAGCTGATCAAGATTGCTGGTACGTCGATAAGACGATAGTTAAATAGACCAAGGATCATGTATAAGACCAAGTATAAGACCTTGCTGCAAAGAAACTATTTCACTTTTGATGACTATCTACTGAATCATAGTCCAGGTACGAGGAAAAGAGTAGGAAGACAAAATAAAGAATATATTTCAGCCATTGGCCATCATCACACGGAAAGCAACAGAAACAAAAACCTACTGTCGACCAAAATATTATGTGTACTCGAGTTTGAAGGTTGTTTGTGAAGTAACCAATAGACCTACACAAAATCCAATACCATCAACATTTTCGTCGTTCTATTTTACGTTAGTTCATGTAGGTTTGGATTTTTTAATTTATATTTTAATATTTTTTATCGCAGTTGGAACACAAAATGTGCACGTTTTTAAGCATGTTTCAACCATGCGTCACATTTAAGAATTATTATCTCAAAAGCCCGTCATCAGATCGAATCCAAATTTTAACACAATATACATTGGAATGTCGTATAACTGGTTTATTAATTTCACAATTTTGTTAGTCCAAGAAACAAAGTTGTTGTAAGGTAACTTTTTCTCGGCTCGGGGTGGTTGGAAAATGTAGTTCTTGGTTGCGTTGTAATCGTTATACATCAAAAAGTTATGCTGTATGACTGTGAAATACGTAAATTAATTCACTTATTTTATATCTCCTGTCAGTCTTCTTTCCTGTCGACCTCACTTGGTTAACTCTTGTTCTCTTCTGACCCCGACGGTATTAGGGTATCCGAGTCCTAGGGAGTCTCTTCCTTTCCCGCCTTAATTGGCCCTTGTCTCATCTTTTCTGATTCCCTCCTTCTGCGAGGGGTCAGCCTTCTTTTTCTTTTCCTGTTATCTCCTGCCTTCTGCTCAAGGCCCTCAAGGAGGCCGGGTGTATGTAGCCCCACCACTTCTGGTGCTCCCTGGATATTGCTACACCCACAGGGGCTCACAGCTGGTGAGGTCGGGAGTTGGCGACCCCGAGGGATTCCTGAGCTGGGTCCGTTTTCCCCTTTTGTCCCTTACCTGTGGGGCGGACCCTCTCCTCTTTCTCTTTCCTATCTGCCTTTCATGGCTCTCTTTCCTTCCAAGTCCCTCAATCCGCATTCTTCGAGGGTTGAGGGCATTTCTTTTCATCCTGGCCTTTATTTGCCTTCTCCTTTATTTGTTTACCATTTCTTCTTCTAGTATGTAGGTTCGTAGTTAGTTTTAGTTTTAAGTTTGCATTTCATTTTCATCTTCACGATCACCCAAACCATCAGGGGCCGATAACCTCGCTGTTAGGCCCCTTAAAACAACAATTATCATCGTCATCATCATTTTCCGAAGCCATGTTGTTCATCTTGAAGCAAAGGTTCCACTATCTTTCTATGTCTCATTTCTATGATCTTTTCCAGCAGCTTCAGGGTGTGTGACAACAATGTGATGCCTCTGGAATTTTCACAATTTCGTCGGTTGCCCTTTTCGAACAGCGGGATGATGACTCCTTTACTCCTATCTTCTGGGATTTTGTTTTCTTCCCAAATCACTGATAACACTCTATATAACCAATTTAACCCTAGTATTCCGGCTGCCTTTATCATGTCTGAGCTGAGGTCATCGAATCCTGGGGACTTCCAGTTTTGCATCTTCTTTAGTGCTGTCTCTACCTCCAGCCATGTAAATGAGTATTTATTGTTTTGGACTTCATCTACTCTACATTAATTGGTGGTCATGTTGTCCTCATCTCCATTTAATAACTAGTTGAAGTACTTTTGCATTTCATCTCTAATCCCTGCCTCTGTTCATATTAGACTACCATATATTAGAAAGAAAATAAAGGGATTCTGCCTTTTCAATACTTATATTGAACCTTCGAAACATGTTAGTTCTTATAAAGGTAATTTATCTTTGATATTTATGTACAGGCTGAGGAAGAAGGAGTTTTACCTTTGAAACATGTAGCCTACCTGTGAGTAGGTTCAATATAAGTATTGAAAAGGCAGAATCCCTTTATTTTCTTTCTAATATACTGTATAGTTAGTCAATACGGACCTCAATTACTGACATTAGGTTACCATCCTCTGTTTCCAGTGCAAGGATGCTTGTGTATTCATTTCTTTTAGTCTTTACTACTTTGTATAGTAGTTTCTTACTTCCTTGACAGTCTTCCTCTATCCGTATAGTAAAGTCATCCCAGCACTTTTCCTTTTCTTCCTGCATCATTCTTTTTACAGCCAGTTTCTTTCTTCGGTATTCCTGTACTAGATGTTCAATTTCTATTTCATTTCATCTATCATCTGTTTACTTTTCTTTTCAGGATATTTCTATCTTTTACTGCTGTCTTCACCTGATCATTCTACCAAGCTGTTTCCTTCTCTTTTGGTGTGGCACTTGTTCTCGCATATTTCTATGACTTCCTTAACGAGGGTTTCTTTGAATCAGGCCCATTCTTCTTCTACACCCCCTATCTTGGTTTTGGGTAGTTTGGCTGTTATTTTAGTTCCATGAAAAATCCACAGCCTGCTTCCAGTCTCCGACCGGGTCAGGAATGGAATGAATGAAGCCCCCATCTAGCGGCGAGGATATGAACTGTGCCGGCTGCCGAGGCCTGACGCACTCCTCTGGGGCAATGATTAAATGAATGACAAATGAAATGATAGTGGAGAGTGTTGCTGGAATGAAATTTTGAAATTTTGATAGGGAAAACCGGACATCAAGGTTATACCATCGGAGAACCTGGATAGCGACCATCGATTACTGGTAATGAACCTGAGAGGGAGTAAGGAGAAGAAAGGGACTGAGAACCAGGAAAGACGTATAAGGATATGGAAACTGAAAGAAGGGGATAGAAGGGTCGAGTACCTCAAAATGGTAAAGGAAGGAATTCCAACAGATGAAGAAAGAGGGGTGGAAGAGGAATGGGCTAGATTTAAGAAGACACTAGTGGGTGCAGCAGAAGCAGTATGTGGGAGGACAAGTAGTAAGAAGAGGTGGAAGGAAACACCATGGTGGAATGAGAAGACAAAAGATATAGTAAGGGAAAAGAATAGAGCCTTTAGGAGGTGGTATCAAAATAGGACGGTAGAGACAAGGGAAGAGTACCAGGAAAGAAAGAAGGAGGCGAAGAGAGTGGTGGCTGAGGAGAGAAGGAAGTGGATGGAAGAGTGGACAAAGATGATGGAAGAGGATAGTGAAGGTACAAAAAAGGTCCTGTATGGGATGGTGAAAGATAAGAGGCGGAAGGATCCTACGGATTATGTTAGAATGGTGAACAAAAGGGGACAAGAGATAGAAAATAGGGAAGAACTGAAGAAAATGTGGAAAGAATATTTTGAAGAACTTCTGAACCCAAATGGAAAAGATGGTGAGGAGGAAGAAATCGGGGAAGAGGAAGATGAACTGCAAACAGAAAAGGTCTTAACATGGAAAGAAGTGGAAGATGCAGTGAACAAGATGAAAGGAGGGAAGGCACCGGGTGTGGATGAGTTGAGTGTGGAGATGGTGAGAGCAGCAGGAGAGGTGGGGATACAGTGGCTGTACCGAGTGATGAGGACAGCATGGAAGGAAAGGAAGACCCCAGAGGACTGGAAAAAAGGAATCATTGTCCCGATCTTCAAGAAAGGTAGTAGAACAGATTGCAGAAACTATCGGGGAATAACACTGATGAGTCATTGTGCAAAGATCTTCGAGAAAGTTTTGGAAAAGAGAATTAGGACAAGGATAGAAGGAGGGATGAGGGAAGAACAACATGGCTTCAGAGCAGGAAGGTCCACAGTGGACTTGATTTTTGCTGTAAGGCAGTTACAAGAACAGCACTATGAGTATGGAACAGATCTACTGATGGCCTTCCTGGACATTGAGAAAGCATATGACAGTGTATGCAGAAACAAAGTATGGAAGTCCCTGGAGGATAGAGGAGTAGAGAAATGGACTATAAAGAGGATAAAGGAGATGTACAAGGGAAGCGTGAGCTGTGTGAAAGTGGGAGGAGAGAGATCTGACTGGTTGGAACAAAGAAACGGCCTGAAACAAGGAAGTGCACTGTCACCGTTACTTTTCATTGTGGTGATGGATGACATAATGACCCGAGTGGCACAAGTAATTGGGGACGGAAAGATGAAAGCAATGGTGTTTGCAGATGATTTGATGATTTGGGGAAACAAGGAGGAGGAGGTACAGGAACAGTTGGACGTGTGGGAAGGAGTAATACAAGGATATGGGATGAAATTTAGCATAAATAAGAGTGAGATGGTGATCACAACAAGGAAGAAGGAAAGAACCACAACGGGAATAACAATTGGTGGGGAACAGCTGAAGAAAGTGGAGAGTTTTAAGTATCTGGGAAGCCTGATACAAGATAATGGAAGAAACGATAGAGAAATAAATGAGCGGGGGAGGCAGGCAGAAGCATTTCGGAGGAGTGTGAGAAGCATGTTATGGAGCAAGGATGTCCCTCAGAACAGCAAAAAGATCATATATCGGACGTACTATGTCCCTATCCTGACGTATGCCTCGGAGACCTGGGTTATGAAAGGAAGGGAGAGGAGCAAAATACAGGCCAGTGAGATGAGGTTCTTGAGAAGCAGTATTGGAGCTACAAAGATGGACAGAATAAGAAATGAGAGGACCAGAGAATTAATGAAGGAGGAACCATTACAGGATGGTATAGAGAAATCTAGACTTAGATGGTATGGACATGTAAAACGAATGGAGGAGAAGAGGATACCCAGGAGAGTACATGAGACGAAGTGGGAAGGAAAGAGACCGAGGGGAAGACCGAGAGACAGGTGGCTGAAGGGGGTGGAAGAAAGCGTGAAGAAGAGAGGAGAAGACTGGACAAGGGTGGAGGCTGAGAGATGGTGGGAAGACAGAAGACGTTGGAGAGGCTTGTGTTCCAAACAGACCCGGCCAGTGGCTGGAAACTGTGCAAGATGATGATGATGATAGGGAAATCCGGAGTACCCGGAGAAAAACCTGTCTGCCTCCGTTTTGTCCAGCACAGATCTCACATGCAGTGACCGGGATTTGAACCACGGACCCAGCAGTGAGAGGCCGGCGTGCTGCCGCCTAAGACACGGAGGCTTTTTTAGTTTCCTTTAATCTCCAAGTCTTTAACATCCAGGTCTTAATCTTTGGCATTTTCTTTTGTTTGACTTCGGGTACATGGACATCTTTTAGGTCAGCGATTAATAGCCCATTATTCTGTATGGTTAAGTTGTTTCGCACATAGAAATCAATCAAGTCCTCTCCTTCGGAGTTTCTGTTTCCATAGCCATGAGGGCCAATGATGTTCTCACAGCCTGGTCTGTCTTTACCAACTTGAGCATTCAGATCACCCATAATGATGGTGTTCTCCTCTGTTATTTGTTCCTCAAGCTCGCTAAGGAATTGTTCTTTCTCCTCTGTGATACATCCTGTGATGCCAGTCAACCCCATTGAATATATACAAGTGACTACAGATCTTACTTTGCTAGAACAGGTCTGCAAGAAAGACTCTTCACCACATGATCTAAAACAACTGGCCCTCTGTACAATAGAAGAAAGATATCCATCTAATCATCATCATCATCATCATCATCTTGAGCAGTTTCCAACCGCTGGTCGGGTCTGCTTGGAACATAAGCCTCTCCATCGTTTCCTGTCCATCCACCATCTCTCGTCATTTACTGTGTCCCAGCACACTCCTCTTTCCTCCACACTCTTCTTAACTCCTTTTGTCCATCTGTCCCTTGGTCTTCCCCTTGGCCTCCTTCCCGTCATTTCCATTCCAAATATCTTCTTCGGTATCCTCTCCTCTTGCATCCTCCTCACATGTCCATACCATTGTAGCCTAGATCGCTCTATTCTATTTTGCAATGGTTCCTCTCTTACCATCTCCCTGACTCTCTCATTCCTTACTCTGTCCATTCTTGTCACTCCTACCCTACTCCTCTGGAACTTCATCTCCACTGCTCGTATTTTATTCTTGTCCCTTTCCTTCATCACCCATGTTTCTGAACCATATGTCAAAATTGGCACAAAGTAGGTCTTGTAGATGATTCCTTTACATTTTTGTGGTACATCTTTATTCCATATCATCCCCCTAACACTCTTGAAAAATCCATCTGCGCACCTTCCCCGCTCATTTATTTCCATCCTATTGCCTCCCTTTTCTTCAATTATGCTTCCCAAGTACTTGAAGCATTCTACTTTCTGCAACTGCTGTCCTCCAAGTGTTATGCCCATATCCAGTCTGTTCTTCTTCCTCGTTGTGATGACCACTTCACTCTTTTGTGCTGAGAACTTCATCCCATATGATAACACTACCTTCTCCCACTCATCTAATTGCTCTTGTACTTCTTCCTCATCCTCTCCCCATACCAGAAGGTCATCAGCAAACAACATTGCCTTCATTTTCCTTTCCCCAATGCTATTTACCACTTTTCGTATGATTTCATCCATCACCACTATAAATAACAGGGGTGAGAGGGCACTTCCCTGTTTCAGACCACTCTCCAGTTGAAACCATTCCGTTCTCTCTCTTCCCACCTTTACACAGCTTTTGCTTCCCTCGTACATTGCTTTCACTCTTGCCACTGTCTCCTTGTTCACTGCTTTTGCTCTCATTGCTTCCCATACCTTGTTTCTATTAATACTATCATATGCTTTCTCAATATCCAAGAAGGTCATCACCAGATCTTTCCCATATTCATAATGGTGTTCTTGTAGCTGTCTTACTGCAAAGATGAGGTCAACTGTTGACCTTCCTGGCCTGAATCCATACTGTTCTTCCCTCGGCCCATCTTCAACTTCTGTCCGAATTCTTCTCTCCAGTACCTTCTCAAATATTTTGGCGCAGTGGCACATGAGTGTAATTCCCCTGTAGTTCTTGCATTCCTTCCTACTTCCCTTTTTAAATATGGGTATTATTATCCCTCTTTTCCAGTCCTCTGGTATTTGCTTCTCCCTCCATATCACTTTCATTACTCGAAAGAGCCACTGAGTTCCTATCACTCCTGCTGCTCTCACCATCTCCACACTCACTTCGTCTATTCCCGGTGCCTTTCCCCCTTTCATCTTCTTTAATGCTTCCTCCACTTCTTTCCATGTCAATTCCTTCTTTGAAGTGTCTTGGTCACTGTTTGTTTCTTCCTCCACAATGTCCACTATGCTGGTTTTAGTTGGATTTAGGAGTTCCTTGAAGTATTCTCTCCAGATAACCTTTACTTCTTCCATATTTTCAACCTCCTTTCCATTCCTGTCCACCATTCTGACATTTTCCCCTGTATCTCTTCTCTTTGCCTTTATCATTCCATACAACACTTTCTTACTGCCATCACAGTCCTCCTCCATCATTTCTGTCCATTTCTCCAGCCATTTCTTTTTCTCTTCCTTCACTACTTCTCCTGCTTCTTTCTTCCGCTCTTGGTATTCTTCTCTTGTTCTGTCTGTCCTCTGTTGGAACCATTTCCTGAATGCTTCATTTTTCTTTTTCACTGCTTCCTTAGTTCTGGGGTTCCACCATGGTGTTTCCTTCCACCTTTTCTTTCCACTAGTTCTGCCACACACGACTTCCGCTGCTTCTACCAACACGTCCTTGAACCTATTCCATTCTTCTTCACCTGTTTTCGGATCATCCTTCGGTAATTTGTTCCTCACTAATATCTGGAACTTCTCCTTATTTCCATCCTCCTTCAGCTTCCATGTCCTTATTCTTCTTTCTTGGTTTTCAGTTCTCCTCTTTTCCTTCAGTCCTCTCACCTTGGCGACCAGCAGACGGTGGTCACTGTCCAGGGCTTCTGAAGGTATTACCCTTATATCCGTGATACTCTTCTTTGTCTCCTTCCCGCATAGAATATAGTCCACCACTGATTTCCTAGTCAAATCCCTGCTGTACCAAGTAATTTTATGGCTCTCTCTCTTCTTGTACCATGTGTTTCCAACCATTAGCCCATTTATCTTGCACAGTTCCAACAATCTCTCTCCTTCCTTATTCCTGTTTCCCCATCCTTCACCACAAATCACTTCCTCAAAACCTCTTCTATCAGTTCCGACATGGGCATTTAGGTCTCCCATGACTATCAGGTCTCTCCCCACTAACTGCTTCTGCAACTCCTCTTCAAACTCGTCCTTCTCGCCTTCTGTGCATCCCACCTGTGGTGCATAGACTTGCAGAATGTCCAAGTTTCTACCTTTCACAGTGATTCTGGCTCTAATTATTCTATCACTTACCCTCTTTACTTCCTCCCTCAGCCCTTCTCTCACCACCATTCCCACTCCAATTCTCTTCCCCTCCTCATTTCCTATCCAGTATAGCTGCAAGCCATTTCTCAGTTCTTTTCTTCCTTCCCCTCTCCAGCTGGTCTCTGCCAGTCCGAGTACATCCAGTTTTCTCCTCTCCATCATATCCACAACCTCCTCCACTCTTCCCGTCAATGTCGTTATATTCAAAGTTCCGATTCGTAGTCCATTTCCATAGCCAGGTCTGCTTCCTTTAGATCTGTCCTTTCCGAGGCCCGTTCCCGTTTTAAAAGCAGTTTCATATCCACTACTGGCTTGCTAGGCCTAACGTAGCTTCACCATAACCCTGGCAAGGGGCCTGTTTTTGGTCCGCGAGAGGTATTTTATTTCCCTCAAACCCTCCGGACAAGTCCGGCGAGCCCCCCTATCCGCCACCTGGGACGCGCCCGATAGAGGAACAGGCAAACCCCCACGGGATCCATCTAATCAATGGCTAAAAATATACACAGATGGCTCACAAGACAAAGAAGATAGAACTGGAGCAGGAATACATTCATCTCTCTTCTCACTCTACTTCCCAGTAGGCCAAAACAAAACAAACTTTGATGCTGAGATAAGAGCAATTTCACATGCACTCCATCAGTTATTAGGCAGAAGCATTGATTATCAAAAATGTGTTATCATTACAGATTCAAAACAGCCATCCAAGCCGCCTCGTCAAATTGTGTGTGTTAGGTAGTCAGCCCGAAGGCTGGTTGAATCCTCAAAACGTACCGCCGTTACGTTAAGTGAGTAGATACCCACAAAAACTCAAGGCAGCGCTATTTTGAGGCGTTCTAGGCAAGAAGAGGAGTGAGGTAGTTTGCCATTGCTTTCCTCACTGAGTCAGAACAGCAGTCCTAACCCTATGAGTAGAACCTTTCACTGCATCCACAGACACTGACTGTGCCTCGAATGCCATTACTAAGCACCACCCATACCTCAGTAGCTTCCATATAATCACAGCCATGAGTGAGACTGAGACATCGGTGAAAAGCCACCTTTTACTCTAGCCTGTGCCAACTGACAAATGCAAATGTACTGTATTCATCAAGAGATGGCAAACAGGCCAGCTCGTCAAATTATAAGCCTCAAAATAAAGAACTGAAAGAAATTTTTTGTATGATAAAAACCCTTCAAAGACTCCACCAACAGATCTCATTTCAGTGGATCCCTTCTCATGTTGGAATAGCAGGTAATGAAGAGGCAGACAGATTAGCAAAAAAAAAGGTACCACACTACAACAACCTGTCAGTCAGACTGATTTTATGTCAGCAAAAAGGATCTTGAAAAATACCATCAAAAACAGGTATGAAGAAATGGCAAAGAAAACAGCAGAAACCAAATTATGGAAGGACATTGATGCTAAATGGGATCAATATAAATTAACACGAAGAAGAGAAGCTGTAGCCTTCTTCAGACTTAACACTGGCCATGACTGCCTTGCAGCTCATCTGAGACGAATCAACATTCTGAGATCTGAAGAAAGCACACTTTGTCACGAACCTGGAAGTAAAATGGATAAGGGGCACCTGCTACATTGCAACGAACTTGATGTGGCTGTTAGAACTTCTGGAAACCTCACACAACTCTATTGGAACGCAAGAAAGCTGATGGATTGGAATCTGGGCTAGCCCTAGGAAACAACAACAACAACATCCTGTCTGTGGTGCATATACTCTCAATCTCATCTGTATGATCCGATCATTTACATAGTTGACATCTGTCTGTATCTTTATGAAGGAGGAGACCAACTCCATTTTTGGATTCATTATTGTTTCCATTCCAGTATAGCACATATCCATTTCTCAAAGACTTCTTCCCACAGCCTCTCCACTTTGTCTCACTCAACCCCAATATCCTGAGCTTAAGCCTGCCCATAAGGTCTACAAGTTTTTCACATTTATTGGTGAGAGTGAGGATATTGAGTGTACCAATTTTCAGTCTTTCTTGGGAGGGTTTTGTTTCTTCCCATAGCTCCGATGAGCATCAGGTTTTTGGTCATCATAAAGTCGGGCGATATAAGAAGAACTGCCATGTCCAGTATTATTCTTCGATCCGAGGCTTGATTTAGGTTTGAAAGCAATACCGTAAATTCATACTCAACTGCTGACTTGCTAGGCCTAACACAGATGAGGATTTTCTTTCGGGATTTACTCCCTTAGCCTTTGAAGATCCCTCTTCACCACAAGGCAGTCGTTTCCCCTTCTAAATTTTCCCCAGGGTGGATGGGTTGCCTCAACCGCCATCTCTACCATTCCGAAGGTCTCCTTCTCTGCCAAAGATGCTGTTAAGGTCTTTGCCCGTAACTCTGGATATGGATTCCACGTTATCCCCCGTGGGACTGGGGCCCGGCCTACTGATGTGGAGGATGCCCACCCCCACAGCGTGGATGCGCCAGACAAGAATTACTCAAGTGGAGGATAGGGAAGGTGACCCTATCTCCCTTGAGCCGGGTTAATGGTTGCGTATGATGTCACAACCACATCGGGCCTCTGAAATTCATGTTTAGTGTTTCTGCTGTGTTCAGTGCTTCTGGTTTAATCACTGTATAATGTTTAATTTTGGACCCCATGAAAGGGATTTCTTGTTGAATGTATCTTTTGTTAGTTGGAAGGCCAATTCAAGTTGCATATAATTATTTATTTATTATTTATTTTATATCTTATGGCCAACATTGGGCCACTGCAATCAATTATACATAGCTTTAGCCAATTTAGTTCTTCTATTCATAATAATAATAATATTATTTAATTGTGTTCTTGAAAAGATCATGCGTGAATGGAACAAAACTTGTCCTCCAAATGTAAAGATTGGTACTAATATATAAGTGAATTGCCTGGCTTTTGCGGATGACCTTGCACTGCTTGCAACCAGTATAGATAAGGCTAAAAACCAAATTGAAGAACTTGGGTCTATTGCAGCAAAAGTAGGACTTCAAATTTCATTTGAAAAGACTGAAATAATGACATCCTTTGATGTGGAAAGACAAGCTATTACATTGATTAACAATAAAGAAATTAAAGTTGTACATAAATTTAAATATTTAGGGGAGATTATAACATGGAATTTGAATGAGAAAGCGTCAATCGAAAATAGATCAACAAAGTTAAGACGAGCGCAATTACTTGGTCTAGTTACAAAAATAAAATCACTCTCCATAAATGCCAAATTACGACATTACGAATCAGTTATTAAACCGGAAGCAATATATGCTTGTGAAACACTTTTCAAGTTAAACACTCGATCAGTTACTGACACATTACAGAAGACTGATAGAAGAATTCTCAGAACTATAATTAATAATGGTCAATGGCGTCTATTACCAAATGAAGTGGTTTATAAAGAATTGATTTTTTTGTCATATCTCACGCCTGCCGGATACCAGCCAATTAAAAGTATTATTTAATTATTTTTTTCAAAAGAAAAACAAAGAACTCATGGTTTAAGGAAATTCAAAATGATCTGGATGAACTCGGCTTGACAATGTCCCAAATTGCTAACAAAGAAGAGAAGAATATCTTGAAAAAACAAGAACATCCGACTTCCCTCAAAAACCTTTACCCGCAAAACTTACACCATAAGCGAAGCAGAGTCGACTAGAATGAAAATGTTTTGGGAAAAGAAGAAAAATAAGAAGCTGAATCTTTAATATTGTTTTTGAGACATGTATATACTTGTTTTGGTTAAGTGCTCCAATGAGGGCGTAACATATGTAAATAAATAAATAAATAAATAATAATAATAATAACAATAATAATAAGAAGAAGAATATATCCTTACTCACCAACAAGCAGTAACTAGCATCTTGATTTGCCAGCATCAGCTGCATCAGATGTGCATCCGATGATTCATCGTCTTCTCTCTCCAGCCATGCAGACATCTGAAAACATTTAATTGTGGTTTCACTCAGGCGAAGGGATATCTTGGTCATCAGCTCTGTGTACTTGGGTATGGACTGAACTGAGGCTCACCCCTTGTACTTTGCCACAGCTGATTTGGATGTCTACAATGTACTATTCACAGAGGAGCCTCCGTGGCTTAGGCGGCAGCACACCGGCCTCTCACCGCTGGGTCCATGGTTCAAATTCCGGTCACTCCATGTGAGATCTGTGCTGGACAAAATGGTGGCAGAAAGGTTTTTCTCCAGGTACTCTGGTTTTCCCTGTCAAAATTTTGTTCCAGCATCACTCTCCACTGTGATTTCATTTCATCTGTCATTCATTTAATCATTGACCCATGGGAGTGCGACAGGCTTCGGCAGCCGGCACAGTTCATATCCTCGCCGCTAGATGGGGGCTTCATTCATTTCATCCCTGACCCGGTCGGCTGACTGGAAGCAGGCTGTGGATTTTTATTTTCACTATTCACAGAATGTCAGTTGCAGCTCTTCTGTCAGTCAACACTAATTTGCCCAAAGACTGGGCTGTGTACAATGTATATAATATATGAATAATAAGTAAATAATACTCCTGGAAAAAATGTCATGTATTAGTTATGACCACTATTATAATGGGGCAATCTTTAGGATTACGCATTTCGACCTTTAAGCGGTCGTCATCAGACCCTGATCACTGTGTTGAGGTTTAAATTTATATGCAACTAACTATACCCAGCATGCGTTGCAATGCCAATCAAAGACAGATAGATAGATTTTTAGTATTCCTAATTTTATAAAATTTGTAAACTATGTGTATTAGTTGCTCTTCAGTTGCCATACACTAAATAAATAATAAATAAATATAGGAGGATAATATTAATGTTATTGGTCTGCCAAGCTTGAGTTCAGTTTTAAGAATCCCCGGCCAAAAGCTGTGGCATGAACTGTATTGGAATAGACAGCGACACCAAATAACACGGCGGGCTGCTGGCAGTCCCCTCATGTCCCCTCGCGATGAATCAGCAAGCTAATAGCTTGCCACGGTGAGTGAGTGGATATCGTGTCGGTCTACTAACCCCAAGATTGCAGGTTCGCCCCTGGCCACGGTAAGTGATTTTTGAAAGGCGGCAAAAATATGATACGCATGTCATACGATGTTGGCATGTCAAAGAACGCATTTGAATTCAGTAGGCCGTGTTCATAATGGCAAAATTAATCTCGGGAGTTTCCGCCAACACAAAGTTCCTCATTTCTCTACTAGAAAGAGCAATAGTGTTCAAGGAGCTTGGATATCTAACATCTAACCTCCTTGACTTTCATAATCAAGGAACAACGAAATTCGACATGCAAGCTACCCTCTGGGTGTCAAATAACAATGCTTGCACCAGGCACCCGAGGCCATACGATATTATTATTTGGCAAGCTAATCTCACACCTTGCATTGCGGTGTGCAATAGGGTTACTGTGAGATTTAAGGGTTCCTGTTAAGTCCCTCACCCTTTTGTGTTACATAAATAATTTGTAGCTAGAAACCTTCCCTGGAGTGCACACAACTCACCCAAATTTCATCGCAATCAGATAAGGGACATACATACATACATACAGACAAACAATAACGTAACATTGATTTTTATATAGGGTGACTGCACCTATGGTTGAACGGTTACCAGTGTATGAACAGTATCGATTTAGGTAAAGTTGATAAGGTTCAGCAGAAAGGCAAACCTGAACATGAAACGGGCTTTGTGCCGAGATGCCGTAAGACATACCTCAACATGAAACGGGCCTTGTGCCGAGATGCCGTAAGACATACCTCAAAATGAAACGGGCCTTGTGCCGAGATGCCGTAAGACATACCTCAACATGAAACGGGCCTTGTGCCGAGATGCCGTAAGACATACCTCAACATGAAACGGGCTTTGTGCCCAGATGCCGTAATACATACCTCAACATGAAACAGGCCTTGTGCCGAGATGCCGTAAGACATACCTCAACATGAAACGGGCCCTGTGCCGAGATGCCGTAAGACATACCTCAACATGAAACGGGCCTTGTGCCGAGATGCCGTAAGACATACCTCAACATGAAACGGGCCTTGTGCCGAGATGCCGTAAGACATACCTCAACATGAAACGGGCCTTGTGCCGAGATGCCGTAAGACATACCTCAACATGAAACGGGCCTTGTGCCGAGATGCCGTAAGACATACCTCAACATGAAACGGGCCTTGTGCCCAGATGCCGTAATACATACCTCAACATGAAACGGACCTTGTGCCGAGATGCCGTAAGACATACCTCAACATGAAACGGACCTTGTGCCGAGATGCCGTAAGACATACCTCAACATGAAACGGACCTTGTGCCGAGATGCCGTAAGACATACCTCAACATGAAACGGGCCTTGTGCCGAGATGCCGTAAGACATACCTCAACATGAAACGGGCCTTGTGCCAAGATGCCGTAAGACATACCTCAACATGAAACGGACCTTGTGCCGAGATGCCATAGGACATACCTCAACATGAAACAGGCCTTGTGCCGAGATGCCGTAAGACATACCTCAACATGAAACGGGCCTTGTGCCGAGATGCCGTAAGACATACCTCAACATGAAACGGGCCTTGTGCCGAGATGCCGTAAGACTCTTCAACTACAGGAGATGTCTTACGACATCTTGGCACAAAGCCCGTTTCATGTTCAGGTTTGCCTTCCTACTGAACCTTATCAACTTTACCTAAATGGATACTGTTCATACACTGGTAACCGTTCAACCATACTGATATCGCGTCAGGAGTTGGCAGTCTGGTTTGAACTGCAGGGGTCTCCCTGCTCACTGCGTATCGCGCATTCCAAAAACATTCAGTTGGTCACTACTTGCTTCACTCACTCAGCACATTCCTTCTTTCAGTGGCTGAGTGTGGCCTGTTGCAATGACAACCATTGGCATGCGGCAAGCCGATATATTTAATTTAGGAATAGGCGGGCCGCGCATGCGTACTGCAAGACACCCCGCACCCCGTCGCAGCGTGTTCAACTGCCATCTCCTGCCGCGATGACAGTAGGTGCAGTCACCCTATATAAATGTTATCTAACTATGTGCATACAATTGGAGTGGAGAGTAGGCAGGCGAGAAGGTAGAAACAGCTCCACTAAGATAAGTAACCATATTACATAACAGAATTCAACTGCATGCTCTAATTTTACTTATTATATTGTGTTCTAATTTGTATAAACATGCATAATATTCATACGTAATTCACGAACCCGTATAAATAAAACTAACTAACCTGGCATAACAAGATCATCATCATTAACTTTCACGTATTAGGCCTAGTGGCCTGTTACAGTCTCTTGCTAGCGTTTCTTTGGTCTTACCAGGTTTCTTAGACCACTTGGAGCATACGAAAGAATCTGTTTAGGGACTCATCCTGTCCATATGTTCTTTCCATTTTTCCCTATGTTGTTGTAGATGTTGTGATCTTTAGTTCTTGCAGGATGTCTTCATTCCTCCGATGATCGAATAAGGAGTAACCGGAAGTTTATCTCATGAATCTCATTTCTTCAACTAGTCTTTTTTCATCTGCCTTCCTGATGGTCCAAGCCTCAGTTCCATATGCAAGAACTGGTCTAGCATGAATTAGATATACTTTTTGTCTAGTGTGTCGTTGTACCTGACATAACGAGATTCAAACTGCAAATCAAACTATAAACACCAATTGCATGCACTGTAGTTAAATATAACATTGTATATAAATTTAATCGCATCAATGACTAAAGTTAACTAAAACTGCTGGATAAAATCAGGTAACTGGAACTTACACTGATCAAAAGACTTCAATCAATGCAATTCCGCTTTAAAAAGTCAGAAGATTTTCTGGTCAAATTAAGGAGTTTTTTGCTATAGCTGAGGCTGAGCGGAGATTTTCAATCAAATAGGTTATGAATATTCCCGAATGGGAATATGATGTTATTTCCGTTTGATCAGATAAATTATCAATTAATACGTCAATACTACTTGTATTTTGTGTCTTGTGATGGCCTTCTCAGTATGTGCTAGCCATGCGTATTGGTGAGGTGTGTCTGTACCAACTGACGAGCCCAACGGCACACTGGGGCCAAACGCTGGCATTTTATGTTTGATCTGACCGAACCAATTTTATCATATTAATTGATGATTTTCAATCAAACTGACTTTTTTATCAGTGTGTACCTAAAGTTAACCCTTCCCAAGCGGATGCTCTGAGCGAACTTTTTTTTTTTCAAAATTTAAAATATGTAGATTATATTTTTCATATACTACATTTAATTCATCATATCCAAATCCCGTTCCAGCTATTGCCGGGTCTGGGTGTTTACGAGGCCTCTCCATCTTTCCACCACTTGATGCCAGTTAACTCCTCTCCTCTCTATACAGACTCTCACTCCTGTACTCTTGAACGCCCTCGAGGTCTTCTTCCATCCATCTTAAGTTCTTGGTAAGCTTTGCCCACTGATCCTCTTAACATGTCCATACCAGCGTAGTCTCTCCCCTCTCTCATACTTTCCTGATTCAGTTCTTTTCTAATTCCTACATTTCTTATTCTGTCCAATGTTGCTCTGAGAAACCTCATTTCACCTGCTTGCCGTCTGCTCCAGTCCCTTTCCATCATTGTCCATGTTTCTGCTCCATACGTGAGTAATAAGTCGTATACATGAGGTGTTTTGCTTTTTCTGGAACTTCTTTATTCCAAACCACATGTTCTATTTGCAGCCTCTTGGTAATCTCTAATCTCTGTAAATTTAATTAGAACTCACAAATATTTCGCTTTCCTGTTGATACTTGAAGTTTGAGTAGCATCTGAAGGTTGTAAAGTTTTAATTAATAATTAAGTGTGGAACACTTGAAACCATCACTCAAATCCACAGCAGACACTAGATCTTCATTATTCCACAGCCATTTCCATGGAATTATGCTCACATCACGAAATAAACACTTCAAAAATGCACTCACCTCACCAACTGCTTCATCTGAACCTGTGGGTATTCGTGATGTGAAAGAGGTCTCTAGGAGTGACATAATTAACTATCAAACATGTGACTGCATGGTGGTGCCATCTCCTGAGTTTAAAATTAACTATTTTGATGGCAAATGGCACCATATTTAAATTTTAGAATTTTCCAGATATATCCGTATTCCGGTCATCATCATCATCTTCATTTCCCGTTTCCAGCTTCCTGGGTCGGGTTGTGAATTAAGGACCTCCAACGTTTCCTGTCTCTCCACCACTCCTCTCCTGTTTTTAGTACTTCTTCAGGTTTTCCTCCTCTCTTCTCTACACACTCCCACACTGTATCTGCTCATCTCTTTCGGGGCCTTCCTCGTGGTCTCTTCCCTGTCATCTTTTCACAGAAAGTTTTCTTTGGTACTCTCTCCTCTCCCATTCTCATCATATGTCCATACCACTTTAACTTTGTTGTTTCTATCCTGTCCTGCAGCTTCAAGATTCCTGTCCTTTTTCTAATCTCTTCATTTCTAACTCTATCTCTTCTGGTCTTGCCCTCTATACCTCTTAGGAATTTCATCTCCACGGCTTGTATTCTACTCTCCTCTCTTTTTGTAGTAGTCCACGCTCCAGCTGCATATGTTAGTATGGGTCTGTAGTAGGATGAATATAATACATTTTTACATTTCTTTGGGACATCTCGGTTCCACAGAATACCCCTTATGCTCTGGTAAAAACTGTTCGCTTGTTGTATTCTCTTTCCAATTTCCTCAGTTATCCTTCCATCTTCTGTGATCACACTTCCCAAGTACTTGAAACTTTTAACCACTTCTAGAATTTTCCCATTCAATTCTATCTTTCCTCTTCCTTCCTTCCTTCCTTCCTCTTGACATTACCATTGTCTTGCTCTTCTCTGTGCTTACTTTCATCCCATATTTCTCTATTTCTTGATTCCATACATCTAGTTGTTTTTGTACTTCCTTTTCATCCTCGCCCCATATCACTATATCATCTGCAAACAGCATGGCCTTTGTTGCCTCTTGTCCCAATCTCTGTTTAACATTCTTGTGAATTTCATCCATGACTATGATGAATAGTAAGGGGGACAATACACTTCCCTGTCGGAGACCTGTTTCCACTTTAAACCATTCTGTTTCTCCTATACTGGTCTTCACGCTACTCACACAATATTTGTACATAGCTTTTAACATTTGGACATCAGCTCCGTTAACTCTCCTTTTCCTTAATACATTCCAAACCACCTGTCGAGGCACACTGTCGTACGCTTTCTCAATATCAATAAATGTCATCACCATGTCTTTTCCAAATTCCCATCTTTTCTCCATCATTTGCCTTAATGCAAAGATTAGGTCAAATGTTGATCTGTCTTTCCTAAAACCATACTGTTCTTCTTCCATCTCTCCTTCTATCTTCCTCTTCAGTCTGCCTTCCAAAACTCTCTCAAAGATCTTAGCTACATGAGCGATAAGAGTGATCCCTCTGTAGTTATTGCATTCCTTTTTGTCACCTTTCTTAAAAATAGGGATAATTAATCCCTTTCCCCATTCTTCTGGAATCTCTTTCTTCTTCCAAATTATTCTAAATAATCTATACAACCACTGTACACCTATTGGTCCCGCTGCTTTTATCATTTCCGCGGACACCTCATCCACTCCTGCTGCTTTACCGCTCTTCATCTTCTGTATGGCTTCCTCTATTTCTAGCATAGTGATCTCCTTTTCTTGTTCTTCTTCTTCCATTGTTTCTTCTTGTTCTTTTTCATCTTCCAGTTCAATGTATTTAACATTTAGTAGCTTTGAAAAGTATTCTTCCCATCTTTTTAATATATCATCTCTTTGATACAATATCTGTCCTGCTTCAGTTTTTACAAATTGTGTGTTTTCCCTACCTTTTACACTGTTTTTCACCAATCCATATAGAACCTTTTTACTTCCTTGGATATCCTCCTTCAAAGTTTCCGTGAAACCTTCCCAACTTTTCCTTTTTTCTTCTTGTACAATTTTTTGGCATGCCTTCCGGTCAAAAAGG
Organism: Meconema thalassinum; assembly: GCA_946902985.2. NCBI lineage: Eukaryota > Metazoa > Arthropoda > Insecta > Orthoptera > Tettigoniidae > Meconema > Meconema thalassinum. The sequence continues at coordinate 281,501,399 of OX336397.1, forward strand.
GTTAATACTTAATTTAAGGGAGTATAGCTCTTATAGTACGGTACATTGGTATTGCTTGTGGTTCATAGCAACCGTGCAGTATGTACTAGCCAGCATTTTGGTGAGCTGTTACCACACCAACTGAAGAGCCCAAAGGTACACTGGGGTGAAATGCTGGCAAACCAGTCTCAACTAGTCAGATCAATTTTTCGAAATACCATTTCATTTTCTTTGATGCGCTGTCATTAAGTTTGTTGTTGCTTCTAATTTTAGGGGTTTTGCGACGTCGTATTCATGTACTTGGGTGTGTGTGTGTAGAATTCGTGTGATAACCTGTGTTTTTGTGATGGTTGTACTAGTAGAGGCGTTCTCAACCTGGTGCTCTTTGAATGAAATGTGGTGCTCTAGTCATACGAACCAAGAAGTGCTCATGATCACAAGCTCTCCTGAGATCCATTCTTGAACTCCAATGTTGCTGCAAGAACAGGAATAATAATGTTTTTATTAAAAGTTTTGACAGTCTGAAATTTTATCATTTTGTGAAATAGTATTTCTAAAATCTACAGTAAAATAATTGGACATCCCTCTTAGTGAGAAACACGAAAAATGCTGATTCGACTCGACTGTCCACACGTAAATGTATCTTATCTACATGAGTCATGCAAGCATGCCTTGTGAGTGATAAATCCCTAGCTATTTCAGCATTTCAGAGAGAAATAGGAAAAGAAAAGAGAGGTGCATTATTATTATTATTATTATATTGGATGTTGGTATGGTATTAAGGGGGTGCTCACAGCCTCAGAAATGATGAGGACGCCTGCACTAGTGTGTGTATTTATATATTGGGGATAGGATTGGGAAGGAGGCGGCCGTGGCCGTAAGTGAGGAACCATCCCGGCATTTGCCTGGAGCAGAAGTGGGGAAACCATGGAAAAACTCTTCCAGGATGCGAAGGTGGGAATCGAACCCTCCTCTTCCCAGTTTTGCCTCACGAGGCTAATAATAATAATAATATCGTATGGGCTTGGGTGCCGGGTGCAAGCTTTGTAATTTGACGCCCAGAGGGCACTTGCATGTCGAATTTTGTTGTTCCTTGGAGCACTATGAAAGTCAAGGAGGTTAGATATCTAAGCTCCTTGACACTATAGAACTTTCTAGTAGAGAAAGGAGGAACTTTGTGTTGGCGGAAAATCCCGAGATCAATTTTGCCATAGTCAACAAAGTCAACCCCTGGCACTATACAGCCCATGAAGGGCTAAGGCCGACCAAGCGACCGCTGTCCACCCATTTGGCCTGCAGATATTGGGGTGTCGCGTGATCAGCGCGTCGGGTCCCCTTGGCCGTTAATCTTGGTATTCGTGATCGGGGCGCTGCCTCACTGTCAGACAGCTACTCAATTGTCCTCACGAGGCTGAGTGCACCCCGTTCCAGCCCTCGTGTCAGTTTTAACCCTCTTAGTGCCGGCCTCCTTATCTTCATGTGTGCTAAGATTGCCAGAGAGAAAATGCATATTATGCAGCACTGAAGAAAATAACATGTACTATCCTCACTTTTCAATATATTTCACTGTAGTTTACACCTCATTGTAGCTAAGTGATGCCTCTCTTTACTCATTGTAATAATATCATAAAAATAATTCACAGTGCCAAGTAAAAAAATAAATTTTCTCATGCAATTTTGAAAAAAATAAACAAATCAAATTTGGATCTCTATACTACCTAGTATTTTGATTGCACTCACCTAAATTTTTATATTTCTGTGCACACTGACTTATTGTTTACCACTTTACAAAATATCACTATCTTGAGATAGATAGTTCTTCCAAAAAACAACTTTTCCTGATCACCACTCACACCTGTTATATGTACGTTTAGGGACAGGCGTCTCGAGAAATACAAGAGAGGGTTGAAATTGGACGTCGTGATCAGATATAATTTCACGGAATTCGGAAACCTGATCATCATCGTTATTATCTCCGTCAACTCTGGCATTATTCCCGTCACTATCATTACTGTCTGAATCAGAAATTTCATGAACCACTGTCGCACGAGTAGGTTTGTTTACATCATCACTGTCGTCATTATTTGAATTATTACCGGCATCATTATCACTCTCAGCATAATCAGAATCATCACTCAGTGAATTAACATACTCAACCAAATCATCATTTTCAAACACAACACGAGAACTAGTCGCCATTATTACAAACACATGGACTGCAGGTAGGCTCCAAAACAACTGAAATTGAAAAAATCGTAACCGAAACACAACACGCCACACAGAGATTCTAGTGGTAGATTTAGAAACTACGTAGTTTCTTCCACAGTGCGGTACCGACTGGAGCTGCCATCTGTCATATTATTTGCTAACTATTACAACTTATTTGGACAGTTACAACACGGAGCGCGATCGCGCTCCTGGCACTCTAAGAGTTAAAATCCCTGACGGCGCCGGGGATCGAACCCAGGGCCTCCGGGTGAGAGGCAGGCGCGCTACGCCAACACCATGGGGCCGGCCTATTATGAACATGGCCTACTGAATTCAAATGGGTTCTTTGACATGCCAACAACGTATGACATGCGTGCGTTGATTTTTGTCGCCTTTAAAAAAAAATCACTTACCATGGCCAGGAGCGAACCTGCAAGCTTGGGGTTGGTAGTCCGACACGATAACCACCATGGCAAGCCCTCACAAGGCTGAGTGTACTCTGTTCCAGCCCTCAAATGAGAATTAAAATTTCTTGGTTGAATTGGGAATAGAAGCAGAACAGCCAAGAGTGCTAGCTGCTGTCATTAAGTTCATTCAAAGTACAAATAACCTGGATCCTTTGGGAAAGAGTTCCATTTCAAAACCCTCACTCCGTGCACCCAATGGACCTGTTCTACTGTAAAGCAATGCTCACCACTCGGCGTTGTAGCGAGGCAGTGATGCGAGGCGAGCTGAACACCCAGAACAGCAGAGCTGGGTGGTGAGTGTAGAGGTCCTCAGTATGCTCAGCACTCTCCAGGTGACTGACGAGTACAGCCGTAGCTTTGTCCACAGAGCATCTGGGCAGAGAGCGCTTCGGGGTCAAAGCTGATATCTAGCGGGACAATCAGAAAAATTCATATCATAAAACTAACAAGCTTAAAATGTGTGCATGTGTGTACAAGTCACCAGTTCCTGGCTTCTAAGTTATACTCTGTGAGCTGCCTGACATTTGGCCAGAAATTCCACGTCAGTCTGACTCTTGACCAATCCATGTTCGCATAGTTGATGTCATAATACTCTGCGTTGCAATATTACAGCCCACGTGCGCCAGTGCTTGGTCAGCTGTATCCCTGGCTTGTACAGTTTGGCAACCTCGTTCTCAGACCACATGGCGAGACGAGAACTGTCAATCCTATTCTGGCAGCTCACAGAGTATAGGAGAAATTCCAGTTTAAACTGGAAATTAACAAACCTTTTGTATTTATTTTATTACCAGCAACCTTTGCCCGGTATCTTTAGCGGTTTACCCAGCGTAAGCTTAAAAGGCGCACGCGCGGCAGGTAAAGGGAAAGATTAACTGGAGGGTTTTTATTTTTAAGTCCGTATTGACGCTTACAAATCGAAATTGTGAGTAAAAAAGTTTCTGCCCAATCAATACCTTTCACACTATAAAGTTAATGTTTCTTTCTCATACTAGGGACATGTTTCGAACAATATTTGTTCTTCTTCACACCCCACGGCAGGATCGCCTTACCAAGCTAACACCAACAATCGGTATGACGCAGCTGTTAAAGCAACTTAACCAAAGGCCATTTGTAGCCCATCAATACATCACCTGCAAGCATAAGCCAGAGGGAGATGACCTACTGCTTATCACCGTTAAATTAAGCCTTCATAGCAAGGCCATTCAGAACTGAATATAGCACAAATGGGAATAAGAAGTTCCAAATGTTTTAATGTGTTATCCAAGTTTTTTAACATTACGTTTTTAGTTGTATGCTCTTAATGAATTGTCTAATGTGCATGTGTTTTAATCATGCAAATGTCTTAGATAAGTTACAATGTTGATAAATGTATAAGGCTGAAGAAGAACAAATATTGTTCGAAACATGTCCCTAGTATGAGAAAGAAACATTAAATTTATAGTGAGAAAGGTATTGATTGGGCGGAAACTTTTTTACTCACTATTTCGGTAAAGGGAAATTCCACAGCCTGCTTCCAGTCGACCAAGCAGGTCAGGGAATGGAATGAATGAAGCCCCCATCTAGCGGTGAGGATATGAACTGCTGTGCCGGCTGCCAAAACCTGTCGCACTCCACTGGGGCAATGATTAAATGAATGACAGATGAAATGAAATGATAATGGAGAGTGTTGCTGGAATGACAGTTTTGACAGGGAAAACCGGAGTACCCGGAGAAAAATCTGTCTGCCTCCACTTTGTCCAGCACAAATCTAACATGGAGTGACCGGGATTTGAACCACGGACACAGTGGTGAGAGGCCGGTGTGCTGCCGCCTAAGCCACGGAGGCTCTACGAGCGGCAGAAAAACCGAGGTCAACAACGAAACTCCAAACACATAATATACTCTTCTCTGAAGTCTTAACTAGACATGACTCTACAGTTTGATGCTGGCCAAAGATGGGATGATAGGATCGCTTGCTAGCTTGTAAACTCCCTCCGAAGCTAGTAATTTAAATTTCCACTGAATGGAGACTGTTGGAAGAAATGAAAACGTAAAAACACTTATAGTGGGCGATGTATTGAAGATAGAGATATGCTCTCATGGATATTTTTGTAGCACTTTCCATGCTGAACAATTCTTATGCTTATAGTATATAGATATTTTTAACGGTTTAGCCAGTGTAAGCTTAAAAGTTGCATGGACGGCAGGTTTTTCTTAGACATGATTCACTGAAATCGTTACCGCTCGGCTTCCTTTGGTCATAAATGAATATTTTTCTACAGGAAACCTTTCTCGAGAAATCCTTTACACAATGGTGAAAACCACATCAAAATCCATCCAGTGGTTCTCGAGATTACCCGTTACATCCAAGAATCGGGGACTTTGTTTTATACTGTAGAGATAAAATGTGGCCATGTTGAAACACTGTATCCCACGAGAACTGTGCAATTAAGGAGCATTGGGCGTGGTCGGAACTTGCATGGTATTCTGGTTTGAGGTACTGCGCGCTGTTTCCCAACATAAGGAGTAGGGGAAAGACCCTGGCCACCCTACCGCATGTAAACTCCTGCTGAGCATAGCCTCTTCGGAGGCTCAGACCAGCCTTTGGGCAGAATACCAATTAAATTTTTAAAGAGATAAAATATCTTTTTCCACGAATTAATTCTCATAACTAAGAAACAAGAATGATCTTGACACTGTTGAGTAGACACTGTATTTTAGGCTAAGCAAAAGTAAAAGTAGAGTAAAGATTGTCGGCTTAGGTTCTTTGTTATATGCTACCTGATAATGTAAAAGATTTGGCTTTCAAATATTATGATGATCATGTAAGGAACTTACTAGTTGTGGCTTGTACAGTGAGCAACCTCGCCGAGGGCGCGTTGTGGGCGGAAAGCGATAAGTTATGGCCGGAAGACTAGTATCTACCGATTACTCAACAGTGGGTCGGGAAGCATACGGAGCTGGCAAGATAACTTAGTTGTGACGTGCTGTAGCTTATGTCATATTCCGTGAACATGGTTAGGTATGGAACAAAACATTGAATTTTCCTAGTGGAAACTTATCTTCTCAAGAAGAAGTCGAACAGTAAATGTGTTCGTAAGTTTCAGCACCGTGCGATGTTTACTTGTGGGGAAACCTCAAACTAAAGGTATACAGAAACAATCTGCGTACTCTCTCGAGAAGGAAACATCAGTGAGGATGAATTACAGCGAGTGTCCTACGTTGGTGCAACGTGTGTTTAGAAAATGAAGGACAGCATTTCCAGCAACAACTCTGAAATTCATATAAGTAATAATGATTATTAAATACTGGCCACGGTGGGCCAGTGGTTATCGTGTCGGACTACCAACCCCAAGCTCGCAGGTTCGTTCCTGGCCGTGGTAAGTGATTTTTGAAAGGCAACAAAAATCACGACACGCATGCCATACGTTGTTGGCATGTTAAAGAACCCATTTGAGTTCAGTAGGCCGTGTTCATAATGGCAAAATTAATCTCGGGATTTTCCGCCAACACAAAGTTCCTCCTTTCTCTACTAGAAAGCGCTATAGTGTCAAGGAGCTTAGATATCTAACCTCCTTGACTTTCATAATGCTTCAAGGAACAACGAAATTCGACATGCAAGCTGCCCTCTGGATGTCAGGCGGCTTCGGTGGCGTACTGCTCGAGTCTAAGCTGCGTGAACCTGAGAGGAATGTGCATCGCAGACTATGAGTAGTGGTGGTGACGAGTGATGCGGTTTCTCGGTCCTTGCGTAGTAACAGAAGCAAATACATTAGTCGGTGACTCAGTCACTCATTCCCAACGCCACACTGGTTTCAGAAAAGACCCATGTTAGCAGTATTGGAATAGACGAGATGTCAGATAACACGGCGGGCTGTCGACATGCTTCTCAATTCTCGCCTGCTCCTACCCTGCCTCTGCCCTTCATCCCGCAAGTTCACAGAGCAGTAGTTGGTAGCATGCTGAGCTTCTATGCCCAAGATAGCGGGTTCAAACCCGGCCGAAGCTTTAAAAATCCCTCAGTATACCTTCCTTCAGAGGGGAAGTAAAGCCGGCGGTCCCATGTCGTAGATTTATGGCATGTTAAAGAACCTTCCACTAATTACACCTGTGTGAAGCTAAATTGTATAGGTTAAGAATGTAAACAACGCTCTTAGGTTTCTACGTTCGTTGCCAAGAGCCGACTGCGGTGGTGTCTAGTAGCTAAGTTCTGAACTTGGCCTAGTAGTCGTTGACAGTGGCGGTTGGCGGCAAAAGTAGGAACTATTTGAAAAATTCTAAGTTGCAGTCTGTACTTTAATTAAAATTTGGTCTACTTCGGCTATAACCAATATTTCTAAATTGAACAGTGTCTTTAGTTTCTTCATATCAATTGTCAAAGCTCGCAATCCTTCACTAAGGCACTTTGCTCAATGTACTCGACCTGAGAAGCCGCTTACAATTTACTGGCCTGTATTTCCTACAGAAAGTTATGAATGGTTACACGAAATGTAACATGCTCCATGTTCCCTCCCGTTGAACACGTCAGAACCATTTACACCACATACCTCGCCCACGTCTTGAAGTACAGAAGCGCTCTACCTACCCTTAGCAACTCCCTTCCAAATAGTGACATATTCTCTCCCTATCGAACATTCAAACATAACATTAGAAGATCCCTTTCATCCTCAATTCCTAACCCCTCACCCTCCTAATCACTCTCTACCCCACTCATTCCCTGCGTCTTCCCGAGATTTATCCCTTGCTGCCATCACTGCCATTGTCATTGTTATTGTTGTTATTTTTGTTAATACTATTTGAAATTGTTAAAATATTAGTGTAAAATGACCTTTCATGGTTGTGTCTAATAATTGTTAAATAAATAAATAAAAAAAAACAGATACACACACTAATACAGTCATCACAATTAACACCGGCTATCAGACAGATTCTACACACACCCAAAGTACACGGGGCTACATGACCGCGTTGTCGCAGCCCCTAAACTTAAGAACCAACCATCTGGGTGTCAAATAACAAAGCTTGCACCCGGTACCCGAGGCCATACGATATTATATTATTAAATACGTTAAAAAAGACACGGATAGTCAGTCTGAAAGACTGGACTTTATATCATTTTAAATGCTATCAGCCGAGTATCAAGAAGGCAGTGCGAGAACAGAGTTTCAAGATTCTATTTTGTTTCTTCACTGCCTACTTGATTGTTCTCGCACTGCCTTCTTGGTACTCGGCTGCTACATCGTACTATGACGTCACACACCTCAGTGCATTCTAGGTACATTTCGTCCCGTCACCATAACGTAACGCCAGACCTCAGCGTAACGACGAAGTCGACAAGGTCATTTAAAATGATAAAAGTTTAAATGTGTTAAACTAATTGGGCAGAGTGGCCCGGCCGCCACACAGCACCTGCGAGAAGGACCTCACTGTACAGAGTGGCCCGGCCGCCACACAGCACCTGCGAGAAGGACCGCACTGTACAGAGTGGCCCGGCCGCCACACAGCACCTGCGAGAAGGACCTCACTGTACAGAGTGGCCCGGCCGCCACACAGCACCTGCGAGAAGGACCTCACTGTACAGAGTGGCCCGGCCGCCACACAGCACCTGCGAGAAGGACCTCACTGTACAGAGTGGCCCGGCCGCCACACAGCACCTGCGAGAAGGACCTCACTGTACAGAGTGGCCCGGCCGCCACACAGCACCTGCGAGAAGGACCTCACTGTACAGAGTGGCCCGGCCGCCACACAGCACCTGCGAGAAGGACCTCACTGTACAGAGTGGCCCGGCCGCCACACAGCACCTGCGAGAAGGACCTCACTGTACAGAGTGGCCCGGCCGCCACACAGCACCTGCGAGAAGGACCTCACTGTACAGAGTGGCCCGGCCGCCACACAGCACCTGCGAGAAGGACCTCACTGTGCAGAGTGGCCCGGCCGCCACACAGCACCTGCGAGAAGGACCTCACTGTACAGAGTGGCCCGGCCGCCACACAGCACCTGCGAGAAGGACCTCACTGTACAGAGTGGCCCGGCCGCCACACAGCACCTGCCAGAAGGACCTCACTGTACAGAGTGGCCCGGCCGCCACACAGCACCTGCGAGAAGGACCTCACTGTACAGAGTGGCCCGGCCGCCACACAGCACCTGCGAGAAGGACCTCACTGTACAGAGTGGCCCGGCCGCGTCACAGCACCTGCGAGAAGGACCTCACTGTACAGAGTGGCCCGGCCGCCACACAGCACCTGCGAGAAGGACCTCACTGTACAGAGTGGCCCGGCCGCCACACAGCACCTGCGAGAAGGACCTCACTGTACAGAGTGGCCCGGCCGCCACACAGCACCTGCGAGAAGGACCTCACTGTACAGAGTGGCCCGGCCGCCACACAGCACCTGCGAGAAGGACCTCACTGTACAGAGTGGCCCGGCCGCCACACAGCACCTGCGAGAAGGACCTCACTGTACAGAGTGGCCCGGCCGCCACACAGCACCTGCGAGAAGGACCTCACTGTACAGAGTGGCCCGGCCGCCACACAGCACCTGCGAGAAGGACCTCACTGTACAGAGTGGCCCGGCCGCCACACAGCACCTGCGAGAAGGACCTCACTGTACAGAGTGGCCCGGCCGCCACACAGCACCTGCGAGAAGGACCTCACTGTACAGAATTGTTATAGAAACTTACACTAAATAGGAACCACAAGGCCTTGAGGATTGGTGCTGGATATTGAGGAAGTTGGATGATGTGGTTTGCTAGGATGGACAGGTCCAATTCATAGTCTTGAGGACTGGAACACATCAACAGAGTTGGGGACCACATTTACATGTAAATGAAATATTTTTCTTGGGTTGTTCCTATGAAAAATTGTATAAAAAGTAGTTAAAAACAGACCTGTAACAAATGCGGGCTTCAATTTGTATGATAATATAAAAATAATTTTGTGGAAATGACATACGGTAGAGTCTCAATTATCCGATCGAAAATGTCGGATAATACAGAATAACTTCATCATCATCATCATCTTTCTTCCAAGTATTGAGCCAAATGTCCCGTTACGGTCTTGCACTTTCCCTCCATCTCTTCATCGGACGTCCTATAGATCTATTTCCCCGTGGCTGGTAGCGAAGGTAATCTTCCAGGTTCCATCCTTTGGACATGACGCTTCCAGTTCTCTTGGTAGTCACAAATGTATGTAGTTATTGGTTTCACTTTTAGTTCCTTCAGGACATCCTCGTTTCTCTTATGATCCCATTTAGTACAGCCTGCTGTTCGGAGCATAAAGGTCATTTCGTGTGCTGTGAGTCTGGAGATGTCCTGAGATCTTATTGTCCATGCCTCGCTGCCATAGCACAGGGTTGGTCTGGCTAATGTGTTATACAAACGCCTTTGGACAAGAGATGGCTTCATGACGTGATTGATGATTCCTGTTGTTCTGGTATAATTAGTTATTTTTGCAGTTATGTCTCGTTCTTCTTGAAAAGATAAATTATATCCTAAATACTTGAATTCATTAACTCTTTCTAAAATTTTACCATCCAGACAAATTTAACTTTGAAAATTAAATAAAGCAAATAGGTAGCCAATGACATGTCTTACGGTACTCTATTTACTGAATTATCATTTCAATTGTACAGGGTCTTTCATATAAAGTAAGAATGGCAAGCGGCGGTTTTATTATCCACTGCTACAGTGGCCTTGGCCGAGCTCGTGGCGCGCCATGGCCCCCTGCTTTAAGCGTGTGTACATTCCTATGAAATCTTACCTTATAAAGGATGCTGGAAGTGTCATCCTTCCTGGGTTATACAGGCATTGTATCGGGTAGCCACATTCTGGCTGACGCTAGTCAGTTCTGCCACTGTAATGTTTCTGATCTTTTATTTTATGTCTTTTATTGAATACTGAGCCAGTACTATCAAACTTATTTACGTGAATCTGTCCTAGTTAAGGTGGCACTTCATCAGGAAATTGCTGAACAAATGCATCACGTACCCGCCTCGTACTTAAAATAAGTTATACATAAACAAAAATGTGATGTTGTAATGATAACTGTCTCACCATGTTAGCATCTGAGGTTCAGACTGGCGACTGAACAGTGAACACCTGAATGCTTATTGCAAGGTCAAGTGTATACTGTACTATACCAACACCCTTTGTAGTATAGAGGGTGTTGACTATACACGTGCTTTCAATACTGCAGCTCGGCCAAACCCACCACTTTATATGAAAGACCCTGTACTGCACATGCAGTATTGAACAAATACATTCCAAATGCTAGGGCATTGTCAACAATGTCTGCTTGCCTGCTGATTCACGTTTTTCTCGTCATCAACAAAAATCAACACCTCCATTGCGCTTGCCTCTGGCTGTTGCTCTACGTACGTTAATAATCGTCCGCTGTGAGACATCGTTTTATCCTTTTGTTCTGCAATACCTCATTCTTCTTCCTCATTTTCGTTAGCATTCACGAAATCAATAATATTAGGGTCAGTGAGTTCAAACAGCTGATCTTGTGCACAGCATTTACTCACATCTAGAGTCATACCGTCCTCACAACCAGGAATGCAATTCTGTAAGGGAACAATGTCGCATAACACGGAGTGTAGGATAAGCGAAGGTCGGTTGAACGGGACCTCACTGTATATCTAAATAATTGTTTTTTGTGTATATTCCTATAAAATGGACTAAATAATTTTTCTCTTTAAAGAATATCTTGAGATGAATAAAGGCTCCTTGCGAAGTGAAGCATAGGCTGCTCTATTTATCTTCTTGCTCCAATGGAAATTTTGAAGTGATATGGGAATGTTAATGGTCCTTGACAAAAGACTGCTGATGAAGTTGGATTTTTTCATATGTGTTGGTTTTCATTTGTAGTTCTCATGTTGAAATAAAATCTGTTTAAACACAGGTATGCAACAGGGAATCAGGTTGTAACCCATAATATCTCACTATTCCAGGGTCTAAAGCAGGGCGATGTGCTCGCTAGAAGAACCACATGACAAAATTAAACAGGAACAATAAAATTATGGTTAATTTATTAAATAATGGCTTACATGTGTGGGCTTTCTGCGAACATGATACATGGGTCCAAAGCTGCCTAGTTTTGGTGGCAGAAGATTCTGGTACCGGTAATCATTAATGATATAGCCCTACGGTTTGCACGAGTACGTGGCATATTTCAGAGAACCATTGGCTTCCGCGAGATGCTTTCCCTAGGGCTTCAATGCCTCAAGAACACTCTTGCATACTTTATAATTTAGCCATCCCCTCATTGGAGGCCTTAGTGACTTCTGTCTTGAGCCACAAAGTTTCCTCGGACTTGCCTTTGTAATTTTTGAACAATTCTTGCAGAATTAAAATTTAGCAGCTCTTATCTAGTTTTTCTTTTTGTCTATATCGTTGCTCGATGTCATGGAAATTAGTAAATTCTCAAGATGGCTATCAAAGACTTGTGATGCCTCTAGATGAGATGTTTAGCCCAGAAAAATGTCGGCCATTTTATAGCATCATGTCCACACATTTACACCACCACGACACTAACACTGCCTTTGAAACTACTTAACAGATAACTTGGATACCCATATACAATATGAAAGTTACTTTAACAGATAATAATTATGCAATATTATTCCTGTTCTCAATAGCATAATTACCTGGCCAACATAGAAGAAACAGTCTTTATCGATTAATGCTAAACTTCGACATTATTTCTCCATCGTTAACATATGCAAGTGAAACTTTATTTAAACTAAACACCCGATCAACAACTGACAAACTACAGAAGGTTGATAGACGGATTCTTCGGGCAATACTCAATAAAAACACCAGGTTGAGGGCCAGTGGAGACTTTTGCCCAATTCAATACTTTACAAGGAAAGTAAATCTATCATTGACACGATGGGAAAACGAAGAATTGTTTTACTTGAACACATATCCCGCTTGCCAAATACTAGACTCCTGAAACAACTTTTTGACATACTGTATTTTGGAACAGTATAAAAAAATCACATGGTTTAAAGAAATACAAATGGATTTAGACAAATTGAAAATTACTAAGCATCAAATTGAACATAGGGAAGAGATGGTTGGTTCCTCAGTTTAGGGGCTGCGACAACGTGGTCATATAGCCCCGTGTACTTTGGGTGTGTGTAGAATCTGTCTGATAACAGGTGTTAATTGTGATGACTGTATTAGTGTGTGTATCTGTTTTTTTTAATTCAAGTATGGACTGCAACTTTGAATTTTTCAAATAGTTGCTACTTTTGCCGTCAAACGCCACCGTCAACGACTACTAGGCCTAGTTCAGAACTTAGCTACTAGACGCCACCGCAGTCGGCTTAATTGGCCCTTGTCTCATCTTTCCAGATACCCACATTCTTCGAGGGGTCAGACCTCTTCAGCCTAAGGCCCTAAAGGAGACAGGGTGTGTGTAGTACAAGGGCTCATTATTGGTGACCTCGTGAGTTGGTGATCACGAGGGATTCCAGAGCTGAGTGAGCTTTTTCCTTTCTCCACTCACTTTGGGGCGGACGTTCTCCTTTTGCCCTTTCTTAGCTGGCTTTCATGGCTCTGTTTCTTTCAGAGTCCCTCAGTCCTCATTCTTCGAGGATTGAGGGAATTTCTTTTCCCTGTGATTTATTTGCCTTTCTCCTGTTTTTGTCCTTTCCTTCTTCTTCTTCTAGTCCGTAAGTTATCTATATCTATATTGAATACTAGAGGACCCATGCGTGAAATGTCGCATGTTCATAAACCACACTTTCCCCAATAGGTTTATAATGAGAGACTTGAGGAGAAAGGTTATGAAATTATACGATTTGAGTACTGATTCCTTTGAGTTACTTTTTTTTGAAATCCATGCACAATGATAAAGGAAAGTCCTCAGAATGTTAAAATAACACGGAATAGGCGTGGACAGCAATAATGGAGCGTATTTTCTTACAGCAACAGTATTTGCACACTTCGTACATTTTTTTAAAGACATATTTTAAAGAAATTATAGAAATTTGAGTGTAATTCATCGCTGCTAATGTCTATTCTCTTTCATTTGAATGCTCATTTGTCACGATCGGTCGCTTGTGAGCGCCGCAGGTGGAATATCTATACTACTGAAATAATATATATGATTTATTTTATGTGTTTGCTAGTGGGGGGTGCGCAAATGTGAGGGAGCCTTGTCAGTAGATTTACTGGCACATTAAAGAATCCCTTCAGGACAAAATTCCAGCACTGCGGCATCTCTAAAGACCTCAGTTTGTAACGTGTTTTTCGAGGGGTTTTTTGCAACTGGCATAAGTCAGTAGGAAGCCATTCTATATTTATTTACGCGGCAAATTGTTCAGCCAAGAGAATTTTTCATGGTAATTTATTATTATTATTAATTTATTATAATTATTATTAAGGTATTTTCGGAGCATTTTATAAAAATTATTAACATTCAGATAGGTTTTCTATGTCTTAGAAAACGCTATCAAGCAAATTATTACGAACGACAATATTATAGAAAATTATGTGATTACGGAATTTTACGGAGTTTTGTCAGTTAGGGTATTTGAGAGACATGACTCACTGGGAATTCGAATACAAGCTGATTCCTGTCGAGAAGTATTACGCAAGGCTGGGTCGCAAGGTCTAGAAAAGACGAATTGTTGGAACGGAAATCGACTTCTCCCTCTCGCGCGCCGAGTGTAATGAGGCAGAGGAGGGGAACTGGCGGCGTGCTCAGCCAATCAGTGAGGACGACGTAAGCTAGATGTCGGTACCATGGTGGGGGAGCCAACAGGTGCATATATCGTTCGACGCGCCGTGAAACGAGGACTATCTGTGAAATACTTGCGGAGTATGGTTATACGCGGGGGACGCTCCGATGTTCCGTGGAACGGACTATCTGTGTAGAACTTGCGGAGTACGGTTGGAAGTGCGTGTCGCTCCGATGTTCAGTGGAGTTGAAGACTAACTTTTGCAAAACTTAACCAGTGCGGTTGTACGAGTGTTTGGGTCCGAGGTACGGACCATAGAATTCTCTAATCTACCAGAATATCATCAAATTCCGACGGAGATGACGACGTCCAGGAGACTGTGGGAAGCTCACGGCATCAGCAAGTACGAGGGAAATGCCTTGGCAATTTCCAATGGTAAGCGCAAATGACGCAGAAATACGCAATCTCTCATTTTTCTTTGTTTTACATTTCATATTTCAGTAACTTCATAGCTTGGAAATAAGAGTAAAATCAATTTATCAGACTCCGTTTTCACGTAATTTTCTATCGGTAATATTCAAATCACAACGCTCCAATTTAAATTTTGTACTTATTATTATTATTAATTTTGCTATACTTGTTTTATATAATAAATTCATTTCTTTTACAATGCAATCTTTGGTTTCAGTAGGTAGCATTAGATATAGACCAATTCCTTCTCCTGATACAATTGTTTGTTGGGTTAATGATCAAATCATACCACGATCTGAGTGAATAGAGTCTTGAAGGTGTTCTGCCAGAGCTAGACGTTGTTAAATACAAATTTAGATTTCAACATTGCATTGAGGTCTTGGCGCCCATTAAAACAACATAGCTTAGGCAAAGGTAAACAGTTACATTTATCACCCAACAGTGTGGGCTAGCAAAACTGCTACATTTGGCGCCCAACGTGGGGATGAAAACCTAATAACATTTGTGGAAGGAGAAGGGTATATATTTCTGTGCCTGTATTTTGGGGGTTATTTGTCTCTATCAGTGTATATCATTATGGGGGATGAGAAAGAAAGACAGATGAGGTTACGTAGTGGTCATCAACTGGAGAGTGATGATACGAGCAGTATGTCGAGTGATGGTAGTACCGGGGTAGCGGAGGTAAATCCCGATACTGAAACAGGGAGTGTAGGCGGCCAACCAGAATTAAAAACTTTACTTCTCGAGTTCATGTATCAGAACAAAGTTAGTAGTGATGCCTTAAATTCAAAATTAGAACAAAACAGTAAGGAAAATAAAGAAAGTACAGACGCTTTAAATGCTAAACTGGAACAAAACAACGCTAAATTAGAACAAAACAGTAGGGAAAATAAAGAAAGTACAGAAGCTTTAAATGCAAAATTAGAACAGAATAATGCAAAATTAGATAAGAACAACAAGGAAATTAGTGTGAAAATGGAGCAGATTAGAGGAGAAATCAGAGGAGTAATGGAAGAGAAGGTTAAAGAGATCATTGCAGATGTAGACAAGAAATTAGGAAAAGTACAGGAGGAGTTAGAAATTAGAATCAGTACACAGGCTGAAAATTTAAAAGAACTAGTGCAACTGGAAACACAGCAGGTCAAAAAGCAATTGGGGGGAGAAATTGACAAAATTCAGGTAGCAACTAAAGAGGTTAAGGAACAGCTGGGGGGTAGAATTGAGAAAGTCCACTCGCAAATATTTGCAGAAGTAAATGATTTAAGAGAGAGTAATAGAGAGAGCATTAGCAAGATTGAGGAGAAACAAGCAAAGCTATATGATAAAGTAGAAGAATCAGAAGGAAACATTAAATTAACAGTAAACAGTATTGAGAGGAAGGCTGAGGAGAAAATTGCAGAATTAGAATTAAAATTAAAAGCTAGGATCAGGCAAGAAAATAGTCAGAATAGGCCAGTTTTTGTGAATAGCACACACAGGGAGGTAGAACTGGGTAAGTTCAGCAATCGACAGGGGTGCCCAATGGAGTTCATGAACACTATAGAAAATAAATTCGGGGAGAGGTTGGAAAATGGTAGTATTGAGTGGTGCCAGGTAGTTGAAATTTTAGAACAAGTGTTTGTGGGGGAAACGAGGAATTGGTTTGCTGTCTACAGAGACAAGTTTACTGATATCAATGATTTTAAAATGAAATTCTGTGAAAAGTTCTGGAATGAGGTTATTCAGTCGCAGCATCGTGAGGGAGTAGTGTGTGGTAAATATAACCCTAAAGGAAGCTCCACCATGACCGAATACTTTTTAGGGCAGGTATTAGTGTGTAAATATCTGGATGGCTTGAAGGAGGAAAGTGATGTGGTAAGGTTGCTACTTAGGCACTTTCCCTATAGGATCAAGGAGGCTGCTTGTATCCAGAATGTAAAGACTATATCACAAGTAGAAAATTTGTTAAGCACATTTGATGCACTAGGGAGAGGGGGTTATGAGGACAATTTCAATCGGAACCAGGGTAATAATAATAATAATAGACCTAATGAAGCCAGGCATCAAGAAGTTCAAGGGAACGGTGGCGAAGGGGCCAACGCTCAAAATAGAAATAATAATAATCAGCTAAATCAGAACAGAGGAAATGGCTATGGTAATCAGTATCAAGGGAGGAACAATGATTACAGGGGAAATCAAGGGAGAAACAATGATTTCAGGGGAAATCAAGGAAGAAATTATAATGACAATAATTACAACCAGAATAGGGGTCAAGGAAGAGGACAGCCTAGTGGTTGTAATACACAGCCAAACAATGACAACACAGCCCAGAACAACCAGACCAGTTTAGTAGTTAGTAGTACTACGGCCAGCTGTAACGGTTCTTTAAACGCGAACCAGGCTGCGAAGTAAGGTCAGAATCTCAGTCTGTAGCATGCCCTGTCCATACAATTATACAGGAACCCTATGACCTAAATGTAAGAAATGAATTATTACATGAACTAAATGATGAAGGTATTATTCAGGAAGTGGTTAGTAAGAGCCCCATAGTTAAATTTAACGTGTCCGAGGCGTACACAGATGTTTTAATTGATAGTGGTTGTATGAAGAGTTGCATAAGTAGTGCATTTTATGATAAAATGAAAGGAACTGGAGTAAATTTTGAGGAGATGCCAATTAAAAGCACTTTTGTTACCACAGCTGTTGGGAAGAGGTCTAAAGTAATTTCTAAGCAAGTTTTAGTAGACATTAAAATTAATAATCATGTAGAGAAGCAGATTTGCCTTGTAATTCCAAATTTAGTATTCAGTGTTATCTTGGGTTCAGAGTGGCTAAGTAGAGTGTCTGGTAACTTATGTTATGATGTAGGGAGTTTGAAATTTAAATGGGGAGATTCTGAAGTAGAAGTAGCGTTCAATGACCGTATTCAGAGGAGTAGTATTGTAGGTGTGATTTGTACTTTAAATGAGATATCGCCAGCCGTAGAGCGGGGTTCTCCATGTTTTGTGGGCAGTGTGATTACGAACGGAAGTCTAGAGGACTCGTTACGTGAGGCTGCATTTCAGGGAAATATAGAGGATGAACAGTGTGTTCGGCTCTATGATGTGTTATGGTGTAATAGGAGAGTTTTTGAGGATCGCATTGGTATGGCCAATTGCTATACACATTCATTGAACGTTATTGATAGGTCAGTATTCACAGGACATAGATATCCTGTACCTTTCGCTTATCAGAGTGCAGTTGAGGCACAAATTAACCAGATGCTTGAAGATGGGATTATTGAGCACTCGAACAGTCCATATGTTAATTCTTTGATCACGGTACCCAAGACCGACGGCACTGTTCGTATTTGTTTAGACGCTCGTTTGGTTAACAGTAGAATTAGTTCAGATCAGCTGAAATCTATGTCAATAGAAGAATTAATGCAAACATTTGAGGGGAAGAAGTATTTCACTTGTGTAGATTTGAGTTCCAGTTTTTGGCAAGTGCCACTTATGTACGAAGATAGACCATTTACAGCTTTTAGTCATAAATATAACCTTTATCAATTTTGTAGAACACCTTATGGGTTAAAGAGTAGTTCAGCAGCTTCAATTAGGGCTTTAAACATCGCATTAGGGGATGACACAGGAGAGTTTGTAACCATTTACATAGATGATATGGTAATTAGTTCACGCAGTTTTGAGGAGCATCTACGTCATTTAAATATAGTTTTTCAGAAGTTAGATCAGGCAGGGTTCACTTTGAAGCTGTCTAAGTCGTCATTCTGTCAGTCAGAAGTGACATTTTTAGGTCATAGAGTGTCGAGTAGAGGTGTAACACCAGAAGAAAGTAGGGTTAATAAGATACTTAACGCAGAGGTGCCACAGAATGCTAAACAGTTAAAAACTTACCTGGGAATTTGCAACTTTTTCAGGAGGTTCGTTCTTAAATACTCAGGGTTGATAGAACCATTCAGGGAATTGCTTAAAAGTGGGACTCGGTGGAGATGGGAGTCCAAGCATGATCAGGCTTTTAGAGCGCTGAAGGAAGGTTTTGAGAAAGCTGTAGTGCTGAAATATCCGTTAAAAGATAAGGAATATGTGGTTATGACAGATGCTTCACATATAGGCATTGCTGGAGTATTATGTCAGAAAGATGATGAGGGTAATCTGTGCATTGTATCTTTAGCCTCGCGAGGACTGACAGCAGCGGAGAAAAGATACACGATTACTGAGTTAGAGCTTTTAGGTATTGTTTTCAGTTTAGGGAAATTTAGAATGTATTTAGTAGGGGGGAAATTTGAGATCCACACAGATCACCATGCATTACTGTATATGAGGACTTGTAAACTCAGTTCTAACAGAGTTAGTAGGTGGATTCTTGCTCTGCAGGAATACGAATTCACAGTAAAATATATTAAAGGTAAAGATAACATTCTTGCAGACATGCTATCGAGGGACACTAATTTATGTAGGGAATATCCTGTGGTTAAAGCAGAGGACGGTATTTTAATATGTGCATGTGTGGACAGTAGCAACAGGGCATCGTTACAGACACTGAGAAATATGCTAGTGGAGCAACGTGATGACGTTAAGTTAAAGGAGCCACTGGCTAGGTTGGAAATAGGTGAAGAAGAGTATGTGAAGGTAGGACGGTTCACGTACAAGATGCAGGATGGGCTTCTTGCAAGGAAATGTAGGAATAATCGGTGGGCAATATGTGTTCCTGCCACTTTGCGGGAGGAGCTAATTTGGTTCATTCATAGGGAATTAGGACACTTTGGTGCTGCCAAGGTCTTCTATGAAATTGGTCGTGACTTCATTTGGAGTAAAATGGGAAGGGACGTTAGGAGGATTTTAGCTAAGTGTGACACCTGTCAAAGGAGTAAATATCCAGTTAAATATTTAGTGGGGGAGAGATCTGCAGTTCTCACCAGTAGTCCCGGTGAACTACTGTGTGTGGATTTATTTGGCCCGATCGTTAAAGGACAGTACGGCTACGAGTACATTTTTATAGTTATTGACGCTTTTAGTAAGTATGTCAAGCTATATCCGCTAAGGAAAGCCACGGGACTAGCGTGTAGCCGTCTGATCATTAATAAGTATGTACCTGAGTTTGGCATTCCTCTCAGGATACTATCTGACAGTGGACCACAGTTTACTGCAAAGAAATGGAGAACCAGTATGCAGGAAGCTGGTATAACACACGTTCATTCCTCTGTAAGGTACCCTCAGGGTAATTCTGCAGAGCGTCCATTAAGGGAAGTGGCTCGTCTTTTTCGGACTCTAGTGCATGACAAGCATGCGGCCTGGGTTGGACATCTTCCCAAGGTCGAGACTTGGCTGAATTCTGTCCAGCATGAGAGCACGAAATTGACGCCATACGAAGTTCACTTCGGAAAAAGACCACAAAATGAACTACCGAGGGTGTTGGGATTAAATGAGGGTAAGCAACCGGGGATGGATTACATTGTCCAGTTGGCGAAACAGAATTTATCTAAGTCAGCACAAAAGAGAATTCGCCAACAAAAAGAAACTAAATTTGACCTATTCGAGCCGGGAGACAGAGTCTTACTTAGAGTGCCGAAACAGTCAAATAAGCTAGAGAAAGTCATGTCCAAGTTCTTTTATCTCTACGAGGGCCCATTTATAGTTTCCAAACGTATTGGCAAAACAGCATATGTGCTGGAGAATAGTGAGGGAAACAGATTATACGGGACGTATAATATACATAGTCTACGAAAATATGTGTCATAAAGTGAGTGTGTTTAGCTGGCGAGCCAGCCTATCAAATGAGTAAGTGTGGTGTCTGGTGCGTGGAAGATCTGGTCTTAAGGCAGGCGTATCAGAAGTCACACAGGGGGGTAGTATGTAAGTAAATGAGAGTTTTTAAGGTACAGGGAAATATGACGGGATTGTCGGATGCTGTTGAGCACTAAATTGTCTCGATGCACCTAGGCCATTTTGGCAGCGCTGATGGGTTCCCATTTATCTCCAAGAGATGGGGGAGCGCTTGTATAGGGCTTGTTAGCTTAAGGCGTCCACGAGATAAAAGATGGGCCATCAGAATGCGAGACAGTCCTTCATGAAACTCATACATATCAGCACACGTGATTTCTGTTTACGGCCTCGCCATGTAAGATTTGTAAGTGTGTAATTTAAGATAATTTGTACAATGGTATTATTTGTGTGAGGAGAAATGGTCTGTGTTGAGAACTAGTATTAAGTAGAATATGGTTAACGGGAACTTAACAAGACAGGGCGATTACGGCACAGAAATATTTGGTGTTATATGTAATGCGCATTTACTGTTTTTTTTTTCAGAAGTCAATATTAATTTAATCTACTTTAAAGAGAGATTAAGTATTATGGTCACGAGGCGCTGCCACAATAGTGTGATCGTGTGCTCAGTGATATGTGGAATTAAATGTCACCATAAGGAGGGGACCTCCAGTGAAATTAGGAAGTTCTATGGTGATATAAATATATCAGAACACCTTCAATGCGTGTGATATGACATCATAAATACATAGTGCTCACACATTAATTATGTCTATTTCTCCAACATAGAGAAATTTGAGAGGCGGAAATATCCGTGGAACACTATTCCCTATGTAAAACATTGAACTGTTTGCAAAGTGCGATCCATAGTGACAACAAACTTTGAAGCAAAGTGCGTGAAGAAAAAATATGAGTGTATATATCTGTAATTTAGGGTGATTTCATTTATGTAATATGTATTTTGGATGGGGTTTATTAACGTGTCTGGGATAATCGGATAATGGACCGTCGTCACGGTAAATCATCCGATGATCCGAGGCGAATATGTAACGTGTTTTTCGAGGGGTTTTTTGCAACTGGCATAAGTCAGTAGGAAGCCATTCTATATTTATTTACGCGGAAAATTGTTCAGCCAAGAGAATTTTTCATGGTAATTTATTATTATTATTAATTTATTATAATTATTATTAAGGTATTTTCGGAGCATTTTATAAAAATTATTAACATTCAGATAGGTTTTCTATGTCTTAGAAAACGCTATCAAGCAAATTATTACGAACGACAATATTATAGAAAATTATGTGATTACGGAATTTTACGGAGTTTTGTCAGTTAGGGTATTTGAGAGACATGACTCACTGGGAATTCGAATACAAGCTGATTCCTGTCGAGAAGTATTACGCAAGGCTGGGTCGCAAGGTCTAGAAAAGACGAATTGTTGGAACGGAAATCGACTTCTCCCTCTCGCGCGCCGAGTGTAATGAGGCAGAGGAGGGGAACTGGCGGCGTGCTCAGCCAATCAGTGAGGACGACGTAAGCTAGATGTCGGTACCATGGTGGGGGAGCCAACAGGTGCATATATCGTTCGACGCGCTGTGAAACGAGGACTATCTGTGAAATACTTGCGGAGTATGGTTATACGCGGGGGACGCTCCGATGTTCCGTGGAACGGACTATCTGTGTAGAACCAACACCACCTACATAGAGGCCGTTGCACTGAATTGAAAGTAGCCAAGATGGTGGATCTTGTAGGCAGATGTGTGTGTGTGGGCATGCCGTTGTAGTTATTCTGCGATTTTTTTCAGTTTTATTTGCTGTAAAATTTTGTTTACAAGTATCGTGTGCCGAAGTGCAGGTGTAATTATGATAATGAAAATAATAATCAAGTGTCTTAAGTTCCCCGAAGAAGAGAATTTGAAGAAACGTTGGGTATCATCATTTAAACGAGAGAACTCAATACCAACAAAACATTCTGTGGTAAGTAACAATAAACGTTGTTTTCCTTTTATCTAACCAGTGTTAACCTACTAAATAAATAGCCGATATATTCGTAATAATATAACGAACCCTAAGAACTTATACATTAACTTGTAAACAACTCGCAAGTGACCACGTCCTTTTAAGGTTAGAGTAGGCCTAACTGCAAAGCATTGCTTCAAGTTTCAGATAATAAGGAACGATGTTTCTCATTTAATAATTAATCGACGAATCTCCCTAACTACGAGACAAGTTTATTTTGCATAGGTGAATTAAACCTAGTTATACCGGTACCGTATTATTTTATATTAGGCTATCACATTTTGAAATGTTTACATGTACATGTTTACATATGAGCATGCTGCTGTGGTAACAGTACAGAACACCTGAACCGAAGTAAAACATTCTCAAACTACTGAAATTAGCCAACATAACTGTAGTAATGGTAGGGAAAATAATCTGGAGATGATAGAGTCATCCCAAATAGGACCACGACTTATATAGATGGAATTCCAGCTGACTCTGCCATTTTTAGCATCATGTACAGTATTGCCAACCCCACGCATTCACATCCGGCAGACCAATGGTTTTCGCCTAGACCACGTTAGCTAACGTAAACACCCCTGGTTTTGTGGTAAATATTTGTCTGAAATGAGCCTCTTCTATGTGAAATCAAGCTAAGCTGCAGATCTCTCAATGTTTTTAAATATTTGCCAACACACTGTCTGTTGTGATCAAATGCTGAAAAAGCTTTGATGTGATAATTATAGAATTATTTTGTAATGCATATTGAGAATTGATGTTCAAAGCAAGTGATTAATATAATTGAGTCTGGTGTCACTAGAAAGTCATTAAATATGTACCACAAATTGCTCAGATTCTAGATAGTTTAAGTAGGTATACCTGACTTCCCTTAAATTATCTTATGCGAAACCTTTCAGCTAGATGTCATGACTGTTAGCCTATATGTGGGACTCAATGGATTTGCCTTCCATTGGCATGTTATACGCATCGAATTTGAAGAATGACAAGTAAATAATAGGATAAACTTCGCTCTAAAGCGTTTGTAGAACAGCCTATTGTGTGTTATTTGTTATTTTAAACACAGAACAAAATGATCCCACATAGTAGGCTACCTGTTGGTGCTAGTTTAGGATACCCTATTGCTCCCAGCAGGATGTTTTAATAGGAAATTCCCTAATGAAGGTAACCGTTAAAATGCAAGATATAAAATATAAGTAGACGTGTAGCATAATAGTTTGTTCTAAAGCTAAACTTCTGGTACTGTACCATACAGTGCTTGAGAAAAAAAAGAAAGCTAGCCCTGTAAGATGGAGACTACCACTGCAGTAGGCTAATTAATAATATTTTCTAGATGCCTTTGGATCGGTAATGCAAGCAGACTGTTCTCAGGCACTGTAACGATCACAGCCTATTAATTTATGAAAGAATCAAACATATTCTGGAGTACTATATGGTATCATTGTTCTAAGTATGAAAAACAGCATGGATCTAGAGTTCCAAAATACACCCGACTCATCTCTCTCTATGCAGTAGGACAGTGGGGTCATGAGACACTGGTGCTAGATACCTACACAATTCACCCAGCACACATACTGCTCACACTTCTAAATGGTAAACACTGACTCATCTCTCTCTATGCAGTAGGACAGTGGGATCATGAGAGACTGGTGCTAGATACCTACACAATTCACCCAGCACACATACTGCTCACACTTCTAAATGGTATACACTGACTCATCTTTCTCTCTGTGCAGTAGGACAGTGGGATCATGAGAGACTGGTGCTAGATACCTACACAATTCACCCAGCACACATACTGCTCACACTTCTAAATGGTAAACACCGACTCATCTCTCTCTCTATGCAGTAGGACAGTGGGGTCATGAGACACTGGTGCTAGATACCTACACAATTCACCCAGCACACATACTGCTCACACTTCTAAATGGTAAACACTGACTCATCTCTCTCTATGCAGTAGGACAGTGGGATCATGAGAGACTGGTGCTAGATACCTACACAATTCACCCAGCACACATACTGCTCACACTTCTAAATGGTATACACTGACTCATCTTTCTCTCTGTGCAGTAGGACAGTGGGGTCATGAGACACTGGTGCTAGATACCTACACAATTCACCCAGCACACATACTGCTCACACTTCTAAATGGTAAACACCGACTCATCTCTCTCTCTATGCAGTAGGACAGTGGGGTCATGAGACACTGGTGCTAGATACCTACACAATTCACCCAGCACACATACTGCTCACACTTCTAAATGGTAAACACTGACTCATCTTTCTCTCTATGCAGTAGGACAGTGGGGTCATGAGACACTGGTGCTAGATACCTACACAATTCACCCAGCACACATACTGCTCACATTTCTAAATGGTAAACACCGACTCATCTCTCTCTCTATGCAGTAGGACAGTGGGGTCATGAGACACTGGTGCTAGATACCTACACAATTCACCCAGCACACATAATGCTCACACTTCTAAATGGTAAACACCGACTCATCTCTCTCTCTCTATGCAGTAGGAAAGTGGGATCATGAGACACTGGTGCTAGATACCTACACAATTCACCCAGCACACATACTGCTCACACTTCTAAATGGTAAACACCGACTCATCTCTCTCTCTATGCAGTAGGACAGTGGGGTCATGAGACACTGGTGCTAGATACCTACACAATTCACCCAGCACACATACTGCTCACACTTCTAAATGGTAAACACCGACTCATCTCTCTCTCTCTATGCAGTAGGACAGTGGGGTCATGAGACACTGGTGCTAGATACCTACACAATTCACCCAGCACACATACTGCTCACACTTCTAAATGGTAAACACCGACTCATCTCTCTCTCTCTATGCAGTAGGACAGTGGGGGGTCATGAGACACTGGTGCTAGATACCTACACAATTCACCCAGCACACATACTGCTCACACTTCTAAATGGTAAACACCGACTCATCTCTCTCTCTATGCAGTAGGACAGTGGGGTCATGAGACACTGGTGCTAGATACCTACACAATTCACCCAGCACACATACTGCTCACACTTCTAAATGGTAAACACTGACTCATCTTTCTCTCTGTGCAGTAGGACAGTGGGGGGTCATGAGACACTGGTGCTAGATACCTACACAATTCGCCCAGCACACATACTGCTCACACTTCTAAATGGTAAACACCGACTCATCTCTCTCTCTCTATGCAGTAGGACAGTGGGATCATGAGAGACTGGTGCTAGATACCTACACAATTCACCCAGCACACATACTGCTCACACTTCTAAATGGTAAACACCGACTCATCTCTCTCTCTATGCAGTAGGACAGTGGGGTCATGAGACACTGGTGCTAGATACCTACACAATTCACCCAGCACACATACTGCTCACACTTCTCAATGGTAAACACCGACTCATCTCTCTCTCTATGCAGTAGGACACTGGGGTCATGAGACACTGGTGCTAGATACCTACACAATTCACCCAGCACACATACTGCTCACACTTCTAAATGGTAAACACCGACTCATCTCTCTCTCTCTATGCAGTAGGACAGTGGGATCATGAGAGACTGGTGCTAGATACCTACACAATTCACCCAGCACACATACTGCTCACACTTCTAAATGGTATACACTGACTCATCTTTCTCTCTATGCAGTAGGACAGTGGGGTCATGAGACACTGGTGCTAGATACCTACACAATTCACCCAGCACACATACTGCTCACACTTCTAAATGGTAAACACCGACTCATCTCTCTCTCTATGCAGTAGGACAGTGGGGTCATGAGACACTGGTGCTAGATACCTACACAATTCACCCAGCACACATACTGCTCACACTTCTAAATGGTAAACACCGACTCATCTCTCTCTCTATGCAGTAGGACAGTGGGGTCATGAGACACTGGTGCTAGATACCTACACAATTCACCCAGCACACATACTGCTCACATTTCTAAATGGTAAATATATGGTAAAAACAAACAAAAAATACTATAGGCTACTATGCATGATTCTGATTTTAGATTCATACCGTTATTATGGACTAGCCCAACCCCCACCCCATCCATTGGAGCAGTTGTTCTTGTGAAATTTCTCTCATGGGGCATCAGTAATAGGGAAGAGTTTGAAGGAATTATTCTTAACTCAAAAATTAAACATGTAGAATTAAACAAAGCACAATTTTGCAGTGTTTATGTAGGTTACTCTTGGGATAATTTATAGAGGAAGACATTTTTGAAAAATTACACAGATATAAAGTAGGCCTATTCAAATTTAGTTCATTCAGCATGGAAATAATCATACTGTAACTTCAACAAATGTTACTTTGTGTGATTCTTTTGTAAATTGCAGGTTTGTGAGCTGCATTTTAATGCTCAAGACTTCAGACAGAATACTGTTTTCCATTGTGAAGATGGTCAAGAGAAAACACTCCCACGGAAAGTGCCCAAGACCCATACCCATCTTGTCTTCCGAATTGCCCAGTGAGGTTGAGCACTCTGTCCGATGGCAACATTATATAGTAAAGCTATAGTTTAATGATTAAATGGGTACCCGGAATATTTCATGAAGAACGACACAGTTGTTTAGGTGGCAAGTCCATATATCTAGCTAAAAACCTGATCTTATGCATGTATTTCAGATAATTCTATCAAATGCGTATATTTTACTGCTGTTTTTTATGGTCGTTGGCTATTTACATACAGTAAATTGATCCAGGAACAGTAAAATAGTGTATGTTTCATTTATTCCTACGGTACCTAGTTTCCCGTGAGGTTTCATTTACAGGTCAACAACGAGAAGAAGCTTATTCTGTAGTATGCCGTCTTTGTTTGTTAGCCATGTAAAGGTAAGTACCGGTAAAGGATGAAGTCAACATAATAGCCTATAAATGCTGCTGCCGACGATTTACAGTATCAGTTGGAAGGAACCCGTCATATGGGCCATGGCATGCGGCGTGCTCCAGCAGCTCTGCCTTCTGTGTCCGCCATCTTGTTTCAATGCAAAGGCCTTATATCTAGGTGGTGTTGGTAGAACTTGCGGAGTACGGTTGGAAGTGCGTGTCGCTCCGATGTTCAGTGGAGTTGAAGACTAACTTTTGCAAAACTTAACCAGTGCGGTTGTACGAGTGTTTGGGTCCGAGGTACGGACCATAGAATTCTCTAATCTACCAGAATATCATCAAATTCCGACGGAGATGACGACGTCCAGGAGACTGTGGGAAGCTCACGGCATCAGCAAGTACGAGGGAAATGCCTTGGCAATTTCCAATGGTAAGCGCAAATGACGCAGAAATACGCAATCTCTCATTTTTCTTTGTTTTACATTTCATATTTCAGTAACTTCATAGCTTGGAAATAAGAGTAAAATCAATTTATCAGACTCCGTTTTCACGTAATTTTCTATCGGTAATATTCAAATCACAACGCTCCAATTTAAATTTTGTACTTATTATTATTATTAATTTTGCTATACTTGTTTTATATAATAAATTCATTTCTTTTACAATGCAATCTTTGGTTTCAGTAGGTAGCATTAGATATAGACCAATTCCTTCTCCTGATACAATTGTTTGTTGGGTTAATGATCAAATCATACCACGATCTGAGTGAATAGAGTCTTGAAGGTGTTCTGCCAGAGCTAGACGTTGTTAAATACAAATTTAGATTTCAACATTGCATTGAGGTCTTGGCGCCCATTAAAACAACATAGCTTAGGCAAAGGTAAACAGTTACATTTATCACCCAACAGTGTGGGCTAGCAAAACTGCTACAAGTTGTTAAAAGGGATGTAAAACCAATCTAAAGTTGTTTAGACCCATAGGATCACATAAAACAAATCACTCTGCTGGTATTATTTTTCTTGTTCTTCCAAAACTTCTTTGTTTAGCTATGTCGAACTCGACGTTCCTCCATCCATCCTTTCCCCGATCTTCTTCAGGTGTAATTCCCAACTGTGGATCTTATGTCTGAATGTCATTCGATCCTCGATGTTAGTTGGTGTGGCACTTCCGAGATCAATTTGTTGTCACATTAAATTTCCTTATGTCAGAATTCTCTTTGTTAATCGGTTATCATTGTTGTTACTATTATTGGAGCCGATAACCTAGATGTTGGGCCCCTTAAAACAACAAATTATCATCATCATCATCATCATCTGTTATTCATTCATTCAATTTTGCTAATTGGCCAACTAGGAATCACAATAAGCCTCATTTTACATTCTGGCATTTGTTCATTTTTCGCTTGATCCACATTGTCTTCATGAGCTCACTGTGTTTAGCACGACGTTCCTCTGTCCGTTTCGCACCAGTTGTCCGTTTTTCATCCCAGAAAGTCCCAAACTTCTTGATGGCTGCTCTATAAAGATTTCGGTCTTGTGCATCTTCTGCTCGTATCTCCATTTCTGTTGTTATTATTATTACCGATTTTTCCCCCTTGGGAGACCGTGCGAACTTGAGCCAATCACAGCTTCTCTTCCCTTTCCTCTTCTATTTTCTTCCCAAAACCTCTTCATTAATTCACTGTGTATTTTCTTCAGACTTCTTCAAATTTCTTGTTTCTGAATTGATTTCTGTCCTTAACCCTCTTAGTCCCAAGCCATTTCCTGAAATACTTGCCAAGAATGCCAAGCTATTTTCAATGATCATGCAGAGTATTCGAAAATAAATCATTAATATCACATTTTCAAGGATAGAATCATTACTTTCCCTTTGCGTTATAACCAATACCTCATTCTTTCATACATTATGTTCATAAAAGTAAATACTGCATCTAAACCTTTATAATGGAGGTTATTCTGAAAAATTTTCAATTTTTCAATTCTTTTGTGTAAAAATCAATTTTGAGTCTAAATTAAGGTCACCTAAGAGTCATATTCGAAAAAAATACGTTCCCAGCTGTATAAGTTCTTAGATACACCTGTAGGCAGAAAACTTCAACAGGAAGAAAACAACTGCACCACAATTTTGGCGGGAATGCGAGTGATTGGGGGAGCGGTAAGAGAGGACGTGAATATAAACTCAAACCTATCGCGTAACGGACTTTGGAGGAAAAATTTAAACACCACACAGGCAAGCTTGGAACCTCACCTTTCCAACAGTATGAAATAATCACGGACATATGCCTACAGAAATCTGCAAATATAAGATAAACAGCGCGCTGATTGAACCGGCTTTGGCACTCTTGGCCGATCTGATCGGCGCGTGGCACTGAGAGGGTTAATATCGTCTTCAGAGATTTTGAATCGTTCCAGGTCTTCCTGTGTTTCTCTCATCCAACTGGTCTTTAATTTACTTGTATTAATGATGTTAAAAATGTTCTTTGTCTATTTCCATAGAACTGTAGGCGTCTGTTCCGAAATTTCTCTGTGAAGGTGTCTGTGTTTCCGTCGAGTTCCTTTGTAGATCGACTGATCCAAGTTCCATCTCGAACAACAGCATAGTGTTTCTAAGAATTTTCCGTTCTTGTTTCTCAATGTCATGAATTCTTGTCATCCCTCCAATTTATTATTATTACAGTAAATCCTGCCTCAAGCGGAACGCAATCGTTTCGGATTTATTTTTCTGTTTTCACAGGTTTCCGTTTTACAAAGGGTTGAGTGTTAATCAGACAAAATACACTACTAAGAAATACTGTACTGTCGCATAGGATTACTATGAAATAATAACTTAAGATCATCATCATCATTTCCCCTTATCCCCCTCCTGCCGGGTCGGGGTATTTATGGCACTTCTCCACTTTCCTCTTTCCTTCCACGATCTTGTCCCAGTCCAGATTTCTTTTTCTTACGCTGTTCTTCACTGAATCGATCCACCTTGTTCTAGGTCTTCCCCTTGCACTTGGCCTCCAGCATCTGTCTTGGTATTCTATTTTCCTCCATCCTCTTTACATGTCCAAACCACCTTGGTTTATTCTTCTCAATTCTCTCATTTAGTTTTCCCTTCCCAACTTCCTTCCTAACATCTTCATTCCTCACTCTGTCTTTCCTATCATACTTCTTAGGAATTTCATTTCACTGGCTTGGATTCTACTCTCTTGCCTGCTTGTCAGGGTCCAAGTCTCAGCTGCATAAGTTAATATGGGAACATAGTACACTTTAAGATATAGGTCTGTAAATAAAAAAGAAAATAAGTTCTCATGTATTACACTGTATTTTCAACTTACGTACAAAATTTCAGTTTCTCTGCTCATTTCTTTGTTTTCACATGTCCTTCAAAGTGCATTCTTTACAAGAGAACGTTGTATGATCTCCTTGGTATCCTGCATTAACTCCAGGAGTTCTGGAACAATCTTGGAAGCTGCAAATTCCTGAAGGTCGCTCACAACAGATAGTGCTTCTCCAAAAGTGTGTATTTTAGCTCCCTTTCGTTGCCTTGATCATCGTCGTCCATTTCTTCATCGACTTCAAACCTGCTCTTTTCGGCAGCAATATCAACTGCACTTTGAATGTCTTCCGTCGTTAATGTTTCCTACAACTTCGGTGCAAGTGCAGTCATGCTCAAAATGTAGTACCGTACTTTGTAGCATGGATAAGATAATCCGTCTTAGTCAGGTTATTTACGCCTACAGTTCTGGAATTTCTTTCCGTTTCCGCGTTTGGCAGTTTTCCGGTTTATAGTGTCATTTTACATAGGAAATACCTCCGTTCCGAATGTTGTTTTCCGTTTGTCCACGTTTCCGGTATATAGAGGGTTTGGTTTAGGCAGCTTTTACTGTCATCATCATCATCATCTTGTACAGTTTCCAGCCCCAGACATAAGCCTCGTCACTTAGTCCTTTCTTCCCACCACCTCTCCGCTGTCACTCTAGTCCAGTCGTCGCCTCTCTTCTTGACACATTCCTCCATTCCTTTCAGCCATCTCTTGGTCTTCCTCTCGGTCGTTTCTTCTGCATCTGCACCTCAAGTATCCTCTTGGGAATCCTCTTCTCATCCATTCTCTTTAAGTGTCCATACCACCTCAGTCTTGATGTCTCAATCCTACCTTGCAAGGGCTCCTCTTTCACTATTTCCCTGACCTTTACATTCCTCGCCCTGTCTCTTCTTGTTACTCTGATCCTACTTCGCAGGAACTTCATTTCACTTGCCTGTATTCTGCCTATGTCTCTTTTCTTCATTATCCACGTTTCTGAAGCATAGGTCAGTATCAGGATATAGTAGCTTCTGTTTAACACTACCTCGCTTTGTTGTGGGACATCTTTATTCCACACTAAGCTCCTAATGCTTCTGCCTGTCTGCCACGTTCCGTAATCTCTTTGTCATTTCTCCCATTTTCCTCCACTATACTTCCCAAGTACTTGAGACTTTCCACCTTCTTCAGCTGTCCACCTACAAGTGTTATCCCACTCTTTGGTCTGTCCTTTTTCCTGGTTGTTAACAGGATCTCACATTTACTGATGTTGAACTTTTACTGTATTATTATTATTTTCAGAACTTCTGGCCTGCTCAATTCTGCAGTGAATTTCTTGACTAATGTCCCAGTTATCATTGATTTGACATTCTAAATACAGTAGAACGTCGTTTATTTGGACTAATTGGGACCGAAAGTGTTCCGGATAACGATTTTTCTGTATAATCAAACATAGGGAGAACCACCAGCTTCTCATATAGGTGCAACGCCTTCTTTCACAACAAAGGTCCAGAAATAGGATATTCCTTACTTCTTGTCTGAATAAACCATAAGTACGCCGTGTCTTCCAATTTTTCATCCTTAGTTGATCTCATGGTTTTTCACTTTTTAGACCCTTCTTCACTATCTTACTTCGATGCATAATTCAGAATTTCACCTTTTCGGTTCTTCAAATCATAAATATTGTGGATTTTTTGACACTGTAATTTTTCATTAGACACTGCACACTCTCACATTTATCAAGTTCATTAATGATCTCCGCATTATTCTCAATCGATAAAACATTGCGATTTCGTTTTTCCTTTTTGCCACTCATAGGAGTAATTTTCACAACGTAATACTGTGCAGTACTGGAACATGTTGAAACATAAACGATCGGTAGGGGACAACAGAGACAACACTACTGTAGGAAGCGTGCACTGCTCCAACTTTTTTTTTGCTCGTCCGGATAATTGACGTTCCGGTTGCTTGATGTCCGGATAAACAATGTTCTACTGTACTAATATAAATATTTACATTTCAAAAGTACTATGCCCCAAATTCTTTGTTTGCCAAGGGGGTTGGTTGGGGGACATCTCACCTGGGTAGGGATAGCTGAAAGAAGTAGAAGAAGATGATGACCAGATATCTGTTGGACTGTGTTGGGCCCTGAAGGACGTCCAGCCACTGGTGTAGACACGGAGGCAGCTCAACCATGGCTTGTAGTAAGTGAGTTCTCACGTTCTGGAGACCCCCGGGCCAGGACTTGGAGATGTCAAGATGTTGTTCGCACATGGAGATGAGCAGCTCGGCGAGCACGATCCTACTGGGTACCTCCACGGTCTGTAGCTTGCTGAACATAACATATTTTATTTATTTATCGTACGGCATACATGAAAATTATTTATAAATTGACATAAAGTTTAGAAACATAATGAAGCGCCAATAGGCCCCATGCCGAGGGGCGCAAAATGAATCCGCAAATTCTTTTGTCAGAAAATTTCCATACAATGTTATAATCTTGTTGCACTTCAAAAAGTTCTTTTTACAGTTCAAAAATAGACTTAACAGACTTTTACTTCTTTTATACATGGGTTGGTTTTTTAGTTTTGGCTCCTTAGTTCTAACTGGATTAATAACTCACTTAGATGGTGACAAGTTTCACAGGCCCTCGATGTAGTCCCCACCGTTGCGTACTACTTGTTCCCAGCGATGCGGAAGTCGTTGGATGCCGTTGGCACTGCCCAATCTATTGATGGTACGAAGAGAGCGCTCGGCGGCCTGCTCCCCGAGGGCAAACCGTTAATGCGGCGTACTATTGTTCCTTTCTGCAAGACCATCTCCGAGGAGCTCTGAGAAGGAAACGGCGCCACCACATGGTTACACCGCCCATCGTTCTGCATGACAATGCTAGGTCACACACAGCAGGCGTTGTGTCGGCATTCTTGGATCGCTGGGGCTGGGAGGTCCTCTATCACCCCCCATATTCTCCCGACATCAGCCCCTGCGACTATGATCTCATCGTGAAGATGAAGATGACAATGCGCGGGGAGCGCTTCCGTACCATTGAAGTCGTTAAGCAGGCTGCCGAGCGCTCTCTTCGTACCATCAATAGATTGGGCAGTGCCAACGGCATCCAACGACTTCCGCATCGCTGGGAACACGTTGTACGCAACGGTGGGGACTACATCGAGGGCCTGTGAAACTTGGAACCATCTAAGTGAGTTATTAATCCAGTTAGAACTAAGGTGCCAAAACTAAGAAACCAACCTATGTATTTCTTTTTAAACCAATTTCGTATAATTTTATGATTTAAACTATACTTTCCAAAATGTTGACACTTTTCCAATTGATATCGTGGCCATCATTTCCCAACAACAGGAATGTTTTATGATTTATTAGGAGAATAGTTGTATGATGAGTCTTAAATGGTTTAAACTCATTTTAATATCTCGTTGGCCTAATTATTTATAGTTTATACAAATTTAGAAACAGTTGATTCTCTCAATATTTTAATGTATTTAACAACAAGTTCCGTGACGAACTAAAGAGCCTACTTTTCTTAAAATTTAAGATTCATGCCAATGATTAATCGATATGGATCTATCTAGAATAATGACGAAATTAAGTTGGTAATATCGAAATTTCTAATTAGTTCAAAATATTGTATACCTGGCATAATGTAGCCTAATAGAGAACTACAGTTGGCAGCCCTGGTGACTGAATATATTCTTAATTCCATCTCTTAAGGTGCAGAATACAAAATTTGGTTGAAGTCCAATGAATAGCATGGACTTTACACGCAGTTAAACATTGGATCTAACAGCGCGCGTAAAATCATGTTGGCAACAATGTCATGCACATATTGGTCAGAAATAATCTGAAATAATATGATCTATTGTTGTGCCAATTTTGAATGAAATCCATTATTTAGTATAGAAGTTACATGCATTTTAAAATTGGACCTCTCAGCAGGATTAGAATCATGTTGGCAGCACTGACGTATATCAGTTACTCCAAATTAATATAGTATGTCAGGTACTATACGTGTGCAAAGTTTAGAGCTGTCAGCTTGGATACTTTCTGATATATGGGTATTTGGAATAAAACAATTGAGAGCATTTATTAACAGTTGGCAGCCCTGGTGGCTCTTAAGAATACGCGCAGTCATATCTGTTTATGTACAGATAGCACATACGAAATTTGGTTGAAATCCAATTGATAGTGTAGAAGTTATATGCATTTAAAATTTGGACTTATCAGCAGGTTTATAATCATTTTGGCAACACTGCCATGTATGACCTCCTGGAAATTAAACTGCAATATTATTATCTATACGTGTGCCAATTTTGAAATAGCTCCCATTCACACCTTGCAAGATATCCAACATCGAGCTCAAATTTCAATTGCGATTTTTCAGTAGTTGGTAGCTCTGACACCACTTTCAAATATGGCCGTGAGATATTCAGGTACAGATCTTTACTCCTACCAAATTTTGTTTCGATTGCTTCAGCAGTTTAGGAGTTGATAGGGGGGGACACACACACAGCCAGACAGACAGAAGGCCACACATTTGCCCGATCTCATAAGTCTACTTTTTCCTCATTTTTGCAAAATGTGAAAAGTAGGCTATAAATTACCTTCACAAAGACCTCTGAGGTCTAAACTCTCCCTTCTTCACGATGGTATGAGGGGGCGGCAAAATCCCACGGGCCTAGGAACACATAAAATCTAAATTCGGCCCTGCGAGCGGTGTCCCTAGGAAGAAGTCGCTGAATTCACCTCCGTAAGATGTTTGTGGGCATTCTTAAACTAGGTGCCGAACAGTCTGTCTCCTCCACTTGTACACACATACATGGTGATTGGTCCGGATTCTATTTAATTGTGACCAGGTCTTTCTAGGCCGAGTGAACCCTGGCACCTGCTCAGTTATGTATGAACTCTCTGGAGGGGCAAACGAATTCCAATCAGAAGACCATCTCTCAGTCAGGTTGAATTTGTTGGTTGCAAGACTCTCCGCTGTGCAGATAGGTGGATGTCTTGAACTTAATCGTTTCACATGTAGATCAGCAATGTCTCCATGGATAGGTAGTTGTTCCATTCATAATGTAATAGATAAAATTCCCGCTATATTCCACTATTCATACCCATCATTTTTCATAACATACTAAAGATTGACACCTCTCATTCTACGTATTAATCAATCTCCATAACAGCGACACACGGCGCGTCAACAAACCTCACCCATTCTCATTTCCTTAGCCTCCCATCTCCCACAACCCCAACCGCCAACGCACGTCACTAACACTCAGCTGTAAGAGTCTTCGCAAGGCGCATCCGGTTTGTTTTTGTTCACGCCTGAGCGCACTGCAGTTGTTGGCGTGACGCGGCCACAAATTTTCTCCGCCTCGACGTTTGCCAAGAGCAACTAGAATGGTCCCACGATGACGCAGTGGGGACAGCGGACCGTAGCACCGGCCCAATTCAGAAGTTCTGGTGCGCCTAGGCCTTAGTGATCCAATAAGAGTATCTTCTTTGGAGCGTCAAACAGGAATTGTAAATAATTAATATTTCATTATTCTTTATTCTTCATGTGTTTTGTATGAGCTTATACAAGGAAAGTTTTTCCGTTGTGAAGGTTTGTTGGACAGGCTGAGGAAGGGGGAGTATTAGCCCCCGAAACATGTCCCTGTAAGTAATAGAAATAAACAGTATTGAAGGCGGAAAATCTATTATTCTTTCAAAGTTATAGGTAGTTGTTTGTTGGTCTGGATCTTTCTATATTCACTTATTAAAATGTTGCATCGCCGCAAATGAGGTGGTGGGATGTGGCTGAGAATAGGAAGCCTTTGTGTAGGAGTTGACATAATTGTAACATAACAACCCCTCAGCAACACAGCCAAATACTGTTCGAATATGTTGATTTCTAGCTTGTCAGCTCGTATTGATGTGGATGATAATGAAGATGATTACTACAGTTCTTGTTGTGGTCTGACTTTTCAGTGGTTTGACTGGTTTGATACAGCCCTCCATCACACCCTAACCTGAGCTAATAGTTTCATCTCTACATAGCTTCTACAGCAATCTGTTTGCAAACAAGTCGCCTCCATGGTCCCCCAATTAGCAGTTAGCACTGCAGCTCATTTGCATATACACCTGTCATCTAGAACACCTTAAACACTTAATCTAACCATCGCCTCTTAGGTCTACCTCTGCTTCTCTTACCCTCCACAGCCAAACTCATTAATCTCTTAGGTAATCTCTCCTCCATCATTCTTTTCACATGATCCCACCATCATCATCTTCATTTCTCCTTTTCCAGTTCACACTGGGTGGGGGCAAATATGGTTCCTCTCCACTTTGTTCTGTCGTTCCACCATTCCTCTTCCGACACAGTGTTCCAATCCAGGTTGTGTTTTCTAATACTATTCTCCACCGAGTCCATCCAACGCATTCTTGGTCTTCCTCGTCCTCTCTTCCCTGTCATCCGTCGTTCCAGTGCTCGTCTTGGTAGCCTTACTTCATTCATCCGTTTGACATGTCCAAACCATCTCAATCTGTTTTGCTCCAGTTTGTCATTTAGTTTCTGTACTCCCAGTTCTTTCCGTATATCTTCATTTCTCACTCTGTCTCTCATCTGGACCATACTTCACAGGAATCTCATCTCAGCTGCCTGTACTCTGCTCTCATCCCTCTTAGTCATTGTCCAGGTTTCTGCTGCATATGTCATTATAGGAACATAACTTCTATAGCCTTAATTGGTATATCCTTGTTCCATACTAGTCCCCGTACCTGTTGGTAGAAAGCACTCCCGAGTTGTATTCTTCTGCTAATTTCCAAATCTAGTCTTCCATCTTCAGTCAGTTCGCTTCCCAAGTATTTGAGGTGTTTCACTACTGCCAATTCCTTATCTCCTACTTTGATTACTCCTTTTCCTTATCTCTACTTATCACCACTGTTTTATTCTTCTCCACATTTATCTTCAATCTTCATTTATCTTCATTTATCTTCTATAATAATAATATTGTATGGCCTCGGGTGCCTGGTGCAAGCTTTGTAATTTGACACCCGGAGGGTAGCTTGCATGTCGAATTTTGTTGTTCCTTGAATCACTATGAGAAGATTTTAGGAGAAGAAGCAGCGTATCAGATATGTTAGAGAACCTTGGGTGGGAAACATTAAGTAAGAGAAGGGGGACTTGTAGGGTTATATAGAGCGTATACAGGAGAGGAAGCATGGGGGGAAATCCGTGACAGGCTTCAATTGGAAAGTAATTATATTGGCAGGGCAGACCACAAATTCAAAATTGGACGGCACTTTAGCAGAAGCGATTGGGGTAAATTTTCATTCATTGGGAAGGGTGTGAAGGAATGGA
Organism: Meconema thalassinum; assembly: GCA_946902985.2. Taxonomy (NCBI): domain Eukaryota; kingdom Metazoa; phylum Arthropoda; class Insecta; order Orthoptera; family Tettigoniidae; genus Meconema; species Meconema thalassinum. The sequence goes on from OX336397.1 coordinate 281,539,446, forward strand.
ACAGTTTACCAAGGGCGGTGTTTGATCCCTTTCCAAAATCAGCCCAGTTATTCAAGAGCAGAGTAGACAAAACCAGGGAAAAGAAAGAAGTGGTATAACTTAGTGCTGTATTCCTAGAAACATTACACGTGCTATGTAATTCCTACAGCAGTTGTGAGAGGGGAGTTCAACCAATGTGTGAATAGTACATTAAGTTACTGTATTCTTTTAATATTGTGACACCTCATTGCAAATAAAGTGATTTTGATTTTTTGAAAGTCAAGGAGGTTAGGTATATAGCGCTTTCTAGTAGAGAAATGAGGAACTTTGTGTTGGTGGAAACTGCCGAGATTAATTTTGCCATTATGAACACGGCCTACCGAATTCAAATGGGTTCTTTGACATGCCAACATCGTATGACATGCGTGTCGTATTTTTGCCGCCATTCAAAAATCATTTACCACAGCGAGGAGCGAAGCTGCAATCTTGGGGTTAGTAGACCGACACGATAACCACTCACCCACCGTGACAAGCATCTAGAAGTAGTAAAGTACTTCAAATACTTAGGAAGTTTTTTTTTATTTTTTATCGTATGGCTTTTAGTGCCGGGAGTGTCCGAGGACATGTTCGGCTCGCCTGAGTCTGTAGCAGCATCCAGCGGACACCCTTAGGGTGAGCTACAAGTTCCGTTCAATTTCAAGTAGTTCCAACTTTCGCCACCAGATATCAATGATACCTAGTGCTGAACGTTGGAACTTTGATAGAGCGTTCTGACGAAATCTAACCTAACAAATTTTGCTTTACACAAGTTTAGTCTGTGAAAGGAAGTGAATTGATGGAAAATGCAAGATTGGATATGGAGATGGCTCATATGAACAGCTTCATCTAGCGTGTTCATTTCTAACTTAACATTCATCTCTAGCTTACGTATCAGATATGCTAAATCTACCCAACTCTCACTTCCATACAGCAAGGACCGTCTAAATGCTAAGCAATGTAGACATAAATAAATCATCACTTAGGAAAGTATGTAAATAAATAATAAATAAGTATAATATAAGTGTAAGTTTTTTAAAGAATTAATTAATTAAATAAAAGTAAATAAATGAGTGTGAAAATAATAAATAAAACTAAATATGTCAATAAATAAATAAATAAATGAATGAAAATAAATAAATGTATATACAGAGTCCGCCAGAAAAATGTATACACTCTTTGTCAGACGATATCGGGATGTGGACATTGTCAACTGTTATCATTGTTTTTAAATATTGTAGTATGGTCTTTCGAACAGCAGATGTCGGTACTTGCATCACAATAGTGGGAAAACAAAATGGCTGGAGCACGCTTGACGTTCGAGCAGCGAAGTGGTTTATCAGGTTTGGTAATGCCGTTGAAGTGCAACGTCAGTGGAGGAGGGAGTTTGAAACAGAACCCCCAACACGCCTAACAATTAAACGCATTACTGGGAAGTTTGAGACGCATGGAACGATTTGTGATATTCACAAAGGAAGATCGGGAAGAACGCGTACAGCTACTAGTCGTGCTTCGCCAGCTCACGTGTTCGAAAGGTTTGCTAATTCTCCACAGAAGTCTGCTATCCAATGTGCGCGGGAAGTGGGGATTAGCAGTACAAGTGCTAAGTACAACAGCTAAGTGGAAAGTTTACATCCCACGATTACTGCATACGCTTAATGAGGACGATTCGGATCGTTGAATGCAATTTTGCAAATGGTCTCCCAAGATGAACAATTTCTGACGAAGTTGCTGTGGTCTGATGAAGCCCAGTTTATACTTAATGGAACAGTGAATCGACATAACTGTGTCTACTGGGCTCCGGAAACTCCGCATGTTCATGTGGACAAGGCGGTCAATCTACCAGCGTTAATGTCTGGTGTGGACTGTCATCGAAGGCCCTTTTTCTTTGATGGTACTGTCACTGGAGCAGTGAACTTGGGAATGTTACGCACATTAATTTTACCAGCTGTACTTTCGCTTTATGGAGCCGATGTTGAAGTCTTCTACCAAAAGGACGGGGTGCCACCACACTACCATGTAGCAGTAAGAACGTTCCTGGATGACAATTTGCCGGGACATTGGATTGGACGAAGAGGGCCCATTGAGTTCCCCCCACGGTTGCCAGATCTTACCCCTATGGACTTTTACCTATGGGGAACTGTGAAAAAATAAGTCTATCGACGTAAGCCGCGCACGCTGGAGGCCCTTTGCCAGGAGATTACAGGGGCATGTGCAGCGGTCCCCATTCAAACATTGACGACCACTCATTGTTCTGCTATGTGTCTGGCAGCCAACGGTGATCATTTTGAACATCTCATGTAACCATATGTTTAACTGAAGACAGTATTACATGTGTAATCAAAATTTAAATGTAAAAGAAACACACAATAAATAGTTTTTGTTCCGTAAAGAGTGTATACATTTATCTGGCGGACTCTGTATGAATAAATAAAAGAGATACTTGATTAAAATAAATAAACAAAATTAAATAAGTAAGAAAGTGGAGACTTTTGGAAGAAATGCGAACTTTTGGGTTGAGGAGAAGATGATATGACATACCTCTTAGAAGCCCACTCTATAATGGAGGGCAAGAGGATGATATAGTCGAGAGAAGCCAAATGTTCAGTCATTTGCTGGTGATTGATGCTGGAGTCTTGATACAGAACGACGAGACATAGCAGCACACTTTGGAAGAGATCTGCATGTTCAGCGACGAGTTCCAAGTCCTGATATAAACAACAATATCGGTAGCTATTAAGTATAAGGTGCGTTCAAAAAGTAACGAGCCGGAGGCTGGAATGCGCAAACCGGCTAATCATGGCGTGTGTAACAAGGTGTGGTTCCGACCAGAGCGTGGAAGGTCACAGCCCATCGCTAGAGGGCACGCGTGCTCGTCACGTGACGATACAAAGCAAGCAGCAGCATGCATCAATCGTCCAACCAAGACCAAGACAGTAGGCCATTCGACATGCTTCCTGGTGTGGTTGAAGACTGTGGGGCACCCATTGGGCAGTCGTTCCTTCATGATGGTGTGCACACTTCCGACGCTCAATCCGACCACGGCGGCTATGGCGTTCACTGTCACTCGGCGGTCCTGGGTAATGAGTGCATCAACCAGCTGGACGTTGTCATCGGTAATGCAGGGGGGTGCCCCAGACCGGGCATCATCGGCTAACGACACCCGTCCTTCCCTGAAGCGCTTGTGCTACGCTTTGACCCTTGCAAGGGACATGCTGTGTTCGCCGTACACTTGTGACATTCGGCGATGAATGTCCGTTCCCCCTCCTCCTTTCGCTGTCAGAAACCGAACAACACCTCTTTGCTCTTCGGTTGATGCCTCCATGTCACTGTTTGCAATGTCATTGACAGCGTTGGACGATTGTTGCATGCTGCTGCTCACTTTGTATGGTCACGTGATGTGCACGCGTGCCCTCTAGCGACCTTCCACGCTCTGGTCGGAACCACACCTCGTTACACACGCCACGATTAGCCGATATCGTCACCGGCTTGCGCATTCCAGCCTCCGGCTCGTTACTTTTTGAACGCACCTTATAATACACAAGCATACGAGAGGACAGATGGAAAGCAGATACAAGCACAATAGCAACACAAAAGAATGATGTTATCCAAAGCTTTCGAGTGATCCTTAATCGGTGGAGAAGGGTTGGTTGGTTCCTCAGTTTAGGGGCTGCGACAACGCGGACATGTAGCCCCGTGTACTTTGGGTGTGTGTAGAATCTGTCTGATAACTGTGTTAATTGTGATGGCTGTGTTAGTGTGTGTTATCTGTGATTCAGGTAGAAGGACTGCAGACGATTCATTTTTTCAAGTAGTTCCTACTTTTGCTACCAAATGCTCCCATCCACGACGTGGCTACTAAATGCCATCGCCGTCAGCACCTGGCGGTGAACGTTGGAACTAATATAGCGTTATCAAACTAACCTACAAATTTTAGCTTCCACAAGTGTAGTTAGTGGAAGGTCTTCCTCTATGACATGAGCCCGCCGGCTTTACTTCCCCTCCGAAGGAAGGCATACTGAGGGATTTTTAACGCTCTTAAAAAATCCGAGGGCTTCGGATTGGAACCCGCAATCTTGGGTACAGAAGGTGGAGAAGAGTAGAAGAATGGCTGCTACAAGGGAAGTGTCAGGTATTACAGGTCGAAACCTATCTTGGAACGTTGTGGACGCAATCGTTGTACTATAAGAGGACAATGTGCGGAAAATCTGCCGCCAGATTGAACTGCAAGGCTCCGAAATCATACTTCACATCCTGATACACAGGCATGACGGCTGGCGTAGCTGGACATCCCTGCAGCACTGGTAGTCGTGTGGCGGGGTGTATATGCTGACTGTAACGTGCGGCTGCTTCCCACCGGACTTGAGCGCTTGAGCCGTCAGGGCTGTCCCTTCCAACATGTACGGTACTCGCTACCTCCCATTGATTTATATGAGATATTCGCCACATGATTACGGCACCTTGCAATTCAATCTGGCGGCTGATTTTCCGCACGTTGTCCTCTTATAGTATTACCCTTTCACGAATTGATTGCCGGCGGTCGAGATGGGAACTATTCTTTGTTTACTTGTGTCACACGTCAGCCTGCTTCGTTGACAGGTACAGTTGCGCGAGTAGGATATGACTCAGCTCCAGTAGCCTCAGTCATCGTTCCTGGTAACATGAGCTCATGTGACGCAATGATGCTTGACTAATGTGCAGACTGCACTGTGTCCTCCGCTTCACCCCGCGGGGCTCCTGCTACAATAATCAACAAACGCTGGCGCAGCCACGCTCAGAGGCAATCAAATGTTAAAGGGTAATACAACAAAGTTCCAAGATAGGTTTCGACCTGTCTTACCCGATACTTCCCTTGTTAGTAGGATGCATTGTTGTTGATTCATTTGGGGCTTTGCAACATTGAGGTCGTGTAGCCTCGTGTGTTTGGGTGTGTGTGTTGAACTTGACCGATAACCTGTATTTATTAGAAATATTATTCATTTCAGGTTCCGTATTGACAGTAATTATGAAGAATAAGAATGGTTCACAAATATCAGGTACACATGTTGCACTTGTTCTGTTTTATGTTATTATGAAGAACATCATTTGACACTTATGACGACAGACACATTTGTTGACAGTTCGATGTCTATAATTATTATATTGTTGGACACCTTTTGTGGCATGTCTTGTATTATAATTCCTAAAACACTTCGACTGATGTGGCTGAAGACGAGGTTGAACGGCGATTGCTGAACATTTTGATCATATTCTTTGTTACAAATGTGGCATTTGGCAACCTGTCTTTGATAAATTGAAAACTCTTCTGTCACACTACTGAGTAGTAGCAGGCAGCTCTCACAGAGCGGAGCTTGACCTCCACATGATCTCGCAAAGCTGTCTTCATTTGACATTGGGCAAGAGTAACACTTTCAACAAAGACCAGATGCTAAGTTCTATTTGTTTTTCCATACTGTTTTCCCACTGGTAAGCCGTTGCTGTGTGCTTTTGTTTCTTTCTTGTAACCATTGGCAATGTCCAACCAATACCCAAAGCATGAGCCACTGCTTGCGGGTCCGGGGTGGTCTGATGGTTCACAGACGTGCAATGAACGGAACAGACTGGGCCTTCAATGTATACATTATGTAATGTCACAAACGTTGACCCCATACGATGATTTCAGAATCTCTCTTCCCGCTCACATAACACGTTATTACAATCGACTGCAAAATAAACATTGTTCACGACACCTACTGTTGTACGAATTGCCAACGTTTACAACAACAAAATTGCTACACACTGCAAAAGCTCACCGGTGGGATTTGATCCAGCTACCCCCGCTTACGAAGCAGGGCTCATACCGCTGCACCACGCGCTCGCTGGCTTCTTACTAGCGTACAACGCACATAGACGCCGCACTGCAATTGCAATTAATTAATTTCTCGGAAACGGCTTAGAAGCGCACCTTACTACTTGCACCTGGTATACGCTGATCGTGTCCTACAAGTGTACTAAAGATTGTTCGAAATGGTGACCCATGCATTGTATCCTCCCCTTGTAAGCAAGCAAACTTGAAGGTATTACTGTCGGTATCTCAACAAAAAAATCGCATATTTTGACTAGTTGTGCTTTTTAATTACTACTGCAGCTAAATAAGTGTAATATTGCAAATATCACCCTTACTTGTAGACATAGGTTTAATAACCTAAGTGTAAAGGATCTGATGATGATCGAAACTGGTCATCCAAGTGTATTTATCAAGCTCTCTCACAAAATCACTACAAGGAATAACATCCTACACAAGCTTTGTGGTAGTTCATGGGGAGCCTCGGCTGACTGCTTACGATTAACGGGTATTAGTCTTGTCTACTCTGCAGCGGAATACTGTGCCCCTGTATGGCTGGAAAGTGCACATGTGCATAAAGTGGATACTAAGTTGAATGAAACCATGCGCTGCATAACTGGTACTGTCAAGTCTACACCTCGCCACTGGTTACCCGTTCTTAGCCATATCCCACAACCCCACCTGAGGAGAAAGGAAGCTCTGCTGAGAGAAGCAAAGAAGATCCGGTCATCTCCCTCATTACCAGTTCACCAGGAATTTTGTTACCCATCGCCACAACGACATCGGTCTAGGAGACCAGCAAGTGTATTGGCCGGCCGACTCTTGAGGGACAATTTTAACCTAAACCGGAACTGGCGGGAAGAGTGGTCAATTTCAAAATCTGGTACTTATGCTCATGAGATAAATCAAACATGGAAAATGAATGGATTCGACCTCCCAAGAAAACTACGGTGTCGCCTCAACAGACTGAGAACTGGGCATGGGCGCTGTCATTTCTTGCGCCATAAGTGGGGCTGGATTGATTCTCCAATGTGTGAATGCAGTGAAGAGGAGTAGACCATGGACCGTGTCATCCTGCGTTGCCCTCTTCATCCCTACTCCGGAAGCCCCAGCGACCTGTTTCACATATCAGAAAGTGCTGCTGTGTGGTTGAAGAAATTGCACCTGGACTTATGAATTCCTTGTTGTACTCACCATACGATTAAATAAATAAATTTATCAATCTCATGTGAATATTTTTCAGGATTAGGGAACCACCCTTTACAATTGGATACAGTCGTGTTGACCGACTGAAAAACATTAAATTTCGATTACTAAGGTAAGAAGACAATTGAAAACAAACATTAAGTTAGGCTGTACAAAAATAGATCAGGTTACAGAATTTTGTTACCTGGGTAGTGTCATTACTCGTGACAATCAGTGCCTTACAGAAGTCAAAAGAAGAATTTATTTATTTAAGGCCTTTGATCTTATCAACAGAGAGATACTCATTCGGAAACTTACACACATGATCCACTCACAATTATTCTCTCCAACATCCTAATGTACAATCACATCCAAATATCAGATGGCACAACTATATCCAAGAGCATTATACAGACAAATGGAGTCCTACAAGGCGACCCAGTAAGCCCAATAATGTTCAATATCATGACTGCAGACGTCACGGAGATAATCAGAGACACATCAGCGTCACTTATACGACATGGCAATTGGCTCAAGTGATAAAGAAGAGCTTCAAGATGTCCTAAACAGACTCATCGCATGGGCAGACAGAAATGAATTACAAATCAACCAAAGTAAAACCAAAGAAATGACCTTTAGGAGAGGAGGGAAACATGCTTCAAGAAACACAATAACACTACACAATAAACCGTTAGAAGTAGTCTCAAAATTTAAATACCTTGGACTTACTTTACAAACAACATTATCATCCTTCAACGTCCATGCTACAGAGAGCGCCACTGCTGCAATAAAAGCCATGTATCATATTGAACAACCACAGCGAATCTCAATAGCCACTGCATTAACACTGTTCAAGACTGCTATAGCACCAATAGCAACCTATGGGACAAACTAACAATCACAAATCTATCAACAATTGAGAAGGTCAAAGCCCGTTACCTAAAACGGATTCTAGGAGTAGGGAAGTCAGCACCATAGAGGCTAACATATGTTTTAACAAAAGAAACCTTCTTCGTTGAGGACATACGAGCACAATTCATGCTACCAAGTACTAAGGCTTATGAAAAGACACTACACCTGTTAAAAGAGAAAACTAATGCCATATGGCCCGAATTTTACTCAACAGACGCCATGACAACATCGGAATGGAAGCAGCCAAATGATGAACTTAGACAGATATTGGCAAGATTTGCAACGCATGGCTTTCATCACAAGCTATGTCAGAACCTAAGATTTCATCAACCGGAAGAATCCTGCGCGTGCAAATTGTGCAATAAACATTGTGAGCGATATCATGCACAAAACTGCCCAAACAGGACAATCTCAATAATAGGACTAGGTCAAGAATAATTTATGTACCATTATGCTCATTGTGCGCTTTTCTTAAAAGAAGAATTGCTATGGCAAAGCAAGCATTTCAGAGCAGGAACAATCTATTGTTAAATAAGCACATAGGAATTGAGACCAGGAAGACATTTGTTAAAACCTTGGAGTGTGCTAACTTACGGATGTGAGACCTGGACTCTGGGAAAACAAGCACAATCCAGACCAGAAGCTGCTGAAATGTGGTTCTCGAGAAGACTGACAAGGACACGTTGGAGCGAAAAGAAGACTAATGAACAACATTACTTTATTCATTAGAGCAGAAGGAAACTAAATTTCTTGTACACATCGTACTCCAGATTGTCTTCCAAGGCAAGGTCTCATACCTTAGAAACACAATCACTCAGCTGCGTTTTGCTTCCTACGTCATTGTGGGCTGTGGTTACAGTGTCAAGGTTTAGCCTTTAGATAATGATGATGTAGTTCCAACTCAGCAATTCTTCTAGGTTTGTGCCGTGTCTTGTGTGGGGTTTCGCCTAGGACACCAAGCTGGCTCATCGGCGGGCTCTTGGTGTCCCCGCCCGGATCCCCACTGGAGTGACGAACTGTGCGCCACCTCCCTTTATATTACTGTAGGTGCAACTGCACCACTTGACTGCGAGAACCAAAAGCTCAAACAGCCTTAACCTCCCTATGAAGGCTTCCAAAAAGATGGTATATTGGCTTTCACGGCCGGTGAATTAAAACTCAGCAATTCTTCTAGGTTTGTGCCGTGTCTTGTGTGGGGTTTCGCCTAGGACACTAAGCTGGCTCATCGGCGGGCTCTTGGTGTCCCCGCCGGACCCCCACAGGAGTGACGAACTGCACGCTACCTCCCTTTATATAAGGTGCAACTGCACCACTTGACTACGAGAACTAAAAGCTCAAGCAGCCTTAACCTCCCTATGAAGGCTTCCAAAAAGATGGTATATTGGCTTTCACGGCCGGTGAATTAAAACTCAGCAATTCTTCTAGGTTTGTGCCGTGTCTTGTGTGGGGTTTCGCCTAGGACACCAAGCTGGCTCATCGGCGGGCTCTTGGTGTCCCCACCCGGACCCCCACAGGAGTGACGAACTGCGCGCCACCTCCCTTTATATAAGGTGCAACTGCACTCCTTGACTGCGAGAACCAAAAGCTCAAGCAGCCTTAAACTCTCTATGAAGGCTTCCAAAAAGATGGTATATTGGCTTTCACGGCCAGTGAATTAAAACTCAGCAAATCTTCTAAGTTTGTGCCGTGTCTTGTGTGGGGTTTCGCCTAGGACACCAAGCTGGCTCATCAGCAAGCTCTGGGTGTCCCCGCCCGGACCCTCACAGAAGTAACGAACCTCATAGGGAGGTTCAGGCTGCTTGAGCTTTTAGTTCCCGCAGTCAAGTGGTGCAGTTGCACCTAATATAAAGGGAGGTGGCGCGCAGTTCGTTACTCCTGTGGGGGTCTGGGCGGTGACACCAAGAGCCCGCCGATGAGCCAGCTTGGTGTCCTAGGCGAAACCCCACACAAGACACGGCACAAACCTAGAAGAATTGCTGAGTTTTAATTCACCGGCCGTGAAAGCCAATATACCATCTTACTGAAAAATGGCTTCCAACACGATAATCTTGCTTTAATGTAACTACAATATAAGTCACAAATTAATCCAAAGTTCCAGCACTATTCTAATGACAGCTATGTTTCATCCCTTTTCCCCTTTGTATAGAGGTCATAGTTCTGTTGTTGTACCCGCCTTTGTGTAATACGTGAGTCATTCCAGGAAATGGTGGTTGGTTCCTCAGTTTAGGGGCTGCGAATATGCAGTCATGAGCCCCGTGTACTTTGGGTGTGTGTAGGTGTTAATTGTGATGGCTGTATTAGTGTGTGTTATCTGTAATTCAGGTAAGGACTGCAGACGATCAATTTCAAGTAGTTCCAGTTTTGCTACCAAATGCTATCGTCAACGTCACCTAGCTGCGAACTTGGCTACTAGTTGCCACTGCAACCTGCACCTGGTGATGAACGTTGGAACTTAATAGAAAGTTAATCAAATCTCACCTACAAATTTAGTTTCACACATTTGTAGTCAGTGGAAAGTCTTCCTCTATGACATGGGACCGCCGGCTTTACTTCCCCCCTGAAGGAAGTCACACTGAGGGATTTTTTTAATGCTCTTAAAAATCGAACTACTTCGGCCGGGTTTGTTCACCATGAGTAAATTGTACATTCAATACAAGGCTAACAATTTGTGATGACTTTCTTTTGTGTGTCTACGGTGGTATTACTCAGAAAGTAGCTGCTTTCCATCCATCTTTTGTATTATATCATTCTTAAATTAAATCTGGAAATTTGAAAGATAAATCAGTTTTCATAAAAGCTCCTCATATTACAAGAGTTAATCGTGATATTGGTGATTTGCAAGTGGTTCCACATATACATCTTCGTTACCGAGGATAAGGTTAGGATTTTTAGCTGCAAATTTCAGATAAAAAAAGGAAGGGAAAATGTGCTCAAATAAGGTAATAAAAGGGGCAAAAAGGTGCTGGTTTATTCAAATAATTTTCTCTTTCCTCTATTCTAGTTTATTGAATTACAAACAAGTACATCAAATCACTCATCAAAAAACATGAAGTTGTTGTACTTCAAGACATTAAGGAACTCTACTCTATTAGGAGATAGGATGTCTTTGTAGATGCTAAAGCTTCTTTCGACATCCACAGAAACCAGTGGGCTAAGCCTTGTATTTCCTCAGAATGGCAACTTGACAGATGTGGCGAATTCCACAATGTCTGCATTCTTCTGAAGACTAGACTCAAGTTCATCTTTGGCAAAAAATATCCCATTGTTTTTCCTTTTCCTGACCTTGTTCTTCTAATCATTTAATAACTGCAGTCAGGTACTTGCAACTATGGACACAATATAGTTCTGTCTGTAAATTAGTATTTTCTCCGGTAACAGAAGTTGCTGTGCCTTGGAAGTTGCACCTGCGTCGGCTGGATCCAAAGAAAGCACAAACTCTCTAATTTTGTCAAACTTCTCACTCAACATAGCAGCACACTCAATCCACGATCTCCAGCGAGTAATGACCGGGAAATTTGGATGGGGCAGAGGTAGGTTTAGGCTACTATTCGCACGTACACAGCAAGCTGAGGAAACGTTAATTGAAAGTTAAATATTTAATATTGATTAGAAATCTTATAGAATAAATTTGAATTGAACTCGAAAGAAAAATGGGGGAAAAAGGGATCAAGGTCCCAAAAAAGAGAAAAAGGTGCATGAAAAATGCCTCTTTTCGCAACCAGTAACAAAATTTCACACCGTGATATCTCTCCGAACAGGTCTAATTTACCCTAAGAAAAGGTGCGCACCTAAAAATCCTAGCCCTGTTCATAAAATAAGAATATTGGTTGTCAGAACAGCTTTGAGACATTTCAAAATTTCATATAAGTCTCTATATCAGACTCACCAAAAGTGAATGTGTTCTGTGCCGTTTCAAAGACAAAGGCCTACGGCCCCTTCTTCCGTGACAAGACAGTGACAGGGCTGAATGGCTTTTAACCCGGCTGAGTGACGACAACGACGATTACTTGCACCGCCTCATTTCCACTTAAATCAAGAACTTCCAAGATGATGGATCGGACATGGAACGGAACATGATCAGATGCTCTTACCCTGGCCACCAAGGTCACCAGACTTAACACCGTGTGACATCTTCCTGTGGGGGTATGTCAAGGAACAGGTATTTGTTCCTCCTCTACTGGCGAATATTCTGCAACTGAAGCAGCATATCTGAGCCGCCTTCGCCACCATCACGACTGACATGTTGTGGCGTGTGTGGGAAGAGATGGACTTTCGAGTTGATGTGTGTAGAGTGACCAGAGACGCACATATCGAGCATTTGTAATGCATGTAAAAAAAACTTCTTGAGTTACAGTACACAATAAAACACGATTCATCTCCCTACGTCAATTGCACTGTGTGTTATGAATTTTTGCAACCCCGACAATCATTTTGAATAACCCTGTATAAGACGTAGTACATTGAAACGTTTGATCTATTACGTGGCAAGCAACAGTTATTTTGGATGGCAAAATGGCACCAGTACAGTCACTGCAAAAAGTTTGTTACATCCTCTTACTTAGGTACACTTCACAACATTACTATAAAAGATCCTGTCCGGAGCTTTTAACTGGTTTATATATATGTCACTATATCTAACTTTATGCAGGGGCAGATCTAGGGGAGGGCGAGGGCCATGGATTGTTTTAAATTTAATTGATTAATTAATCATACTTTTCAAACTAATTTATAATTCATATTCTTTTTTCAGTGCAGCTATGACCTCCCGTGACCGTTTAGCAAGTTTAAATTTCAGTGAAATAATAGAAGACTTCAGCCGGGAAAAGAGTCGCAAAGTAATATTTTAATATTTCATAGTTCACAATAATCTTCTTCAAGGGGACTTAAACGTTTCTTTAATATTATTAAAGAAATGTACTGCAGTGTTTTCAGAATATTGTAACTATTCTTTCTTTTATTAATACAGTGGAACGTGGCTAATTCGAACTTCTATAACTCGAAATATTCTTTAATTCGAATTTTTCTCTTGGTCCCTAGCATTTTATATGCAATCAATGCTAAAAAATCGTGGTTAAATCGAATTATATTTTGGATAATTCAAAGTTTTTACGTGTGAAAAGCCGATCGGAGCCAAACAGTTGGGTCAGGAATTCCCGAAAAATGACAAAGCACATTACAGAACTTAGGCGTGTTTTTTTTGGAAGTAGAAATGACGTTAGTGATTCTGTTTTTTGTTCCTTAAATCTTTTGTTATGGCTGAGAGACTTAATTGTACGAATCAGGTAAAAATCTCAACACTTTTTTGAAAAACTGTAGAATTTTCTAAGACTTAACTAGATCACTGGATTACAACTGTCGTTAAATAGGTGAATAGTACATTTTGGTTTTATTTTATCATTTGAAAATTTTGAGATTAATCACGATACAGTCATTATACAGTACCGTTGTCTGTTAATCTGCTTTGTTGAACGTAAATCATTATGTAAACGTAATATAATATATTTTCTCTACCCTTTTCAGAAAACTTTCTTAATTCGAATTTTTGGATAATTCGAATTTTTTTACTGGTCCCTTGAGGTTCGAATTATCCAAGTTCCACTGTATTACAAATCTATTTTCCATTTGATTTGATTTTATATTTTACTAGCAGGTACCCGCGGCTTCGCTCGCGTCATAGTCGTGTCATATTGTTATTCAATGAAATGCAGATTTAACCCCGTTTACACCCCTTTAGAACCTGAATATTCAAAAATCCCTCCTTAGTAGACGTTTCCGACACACAACAAACATATCCCCAAAATATCATTCTTCTAACTTTAATAGTTTTGGTTCGTCGATGAGAATGAATATCCAAAATTCCTTCCGTAGTGGACGTTTTCTTCCAGAATTTCACCCCTCGCGATGGGCCCCTTAAATTGGATTTATGAAAAAACGGTCGTACACCTATTTATTTAATTATTTATTTATGTTTTATTAAGCTGATTGTTTTCCTCTGAGTTTCAAATTCCTCGCCTATGTCGTTTAAGAGATGCACGCTCCGTTAGGAATCCTTCAACGCCCACTTTTCACCCACTTTACTCATAATATACACATCGAAAACCCTTTAGACATGTGTCAGCTTATTTTTAATGATTAGTTTATATGCCAAGTATCACACCCCCAAATGAAACCACTCATGAGATATTGTTATTCACTGAAATGCACGTTTAACCCCTTCACACCCCTTCAGAACCTGAATATCCAAAAATCTTTCCTTAGTGGACGTTTTCGACATACAACGAATATGATCCCAACATTTCATGTTTCTAACTTCAATAATTTTGGCTGGGCGATGGTGAGTGATTGAGTCAGTCAGGACATTGTCTTTCATTTATTTTTGAGAATTTCACCCCTCCCCATGAACCCGTTTAATGATAATTATAAAAACAACGGTCGAACACCTATTTACTTATTTTTTAAGCTGATTTTTTCCTCTGAATTTCAAACTTCTCGCTAATGTCGTTTAAATGATACACGCTCCATTAAGAATTCTCCAAGCCCCAATTTTCACCCCTTTCACCTGATAATATACACCATGTCGATAAGCCCTTAGACATATGTCTGCGTATCTTTATTGATTAATTTATATGCCGAATATCACATCCCCAAATGAAACAACTCGTGAGATATTGTTAATCAATGAAATGCAAGTTTAACCCCCTTAACACCCCTTCAGAACATGAATATCCAAAAATCCATCCTTAGAGGACGTTTTCGACATACAACGAACATATCCCCAAAATTTCAAATTTCTAACTGCAATAGGTTTGGCTGGTGAATGATGATTGAATATTGAAAAATCCTTCCTTAGTGGACCTCCTTCCTCAGAATTTCACCCCTCCCCATGGGCCCCCTAAAATGGATTTATGAAAAAACCGTCGACCACCTATTTACTTATTTTTCAAGCTGATCTTTCCAGCAGAGTCTCATACTTTATGCCTCTGTCTTTTAAGAGATACTTGCTCCGTTAGGAATTATTCATCCCCCACTTTCACACATACACCTCATAATATACACTACATCGAAAACCCCTCAGACATGTATCTTCTCATTCTTAATGATGAGTTTATATGCCGAGTATCGCATCCCCCCAAGGAAAACAATCGGGAGATATTGCTATTCAATTAAATGCAGGTCTACCCCCTTAACACCCCTTTAGAACCTGAATATCCAAAAATCCTTCCTTAGTGGACGTTTTCGACATACAACGAACATAACCCCAAAATTTCATGTTTTTAACGTCAATAATTTTGGGTGGGCGATGATAAGTGAGTAAGTCAGGACATTTTCTTTCATTTATTTTTCAGAATTTCACCCCTCTCATGAACCCCTTCAACTGGATTTATGAAAAAAAACACGCTCGAACACCTATTTACTTATTTTTAAGCTGTTCTTCCCCCCTGAGTTTGATGAGTGAGAGAGTTAATCAGTTAGAACACTTTCTTTCCTGTTTTTTCTCCCAGAATTTTACCCCTCTCCAAGGGGCCCTTAAATTGGATTTATGAAAAAACGGTCGAACCTATTTACTCATATTTTAAGCTGTTTTTTTTTTTGCTGAATTTCAAACTTCTCGCCTATGTCATTTAAGAGATACACGCTCCGTTAAGAATCCTTCAACCCCCAATTTTCACCCCTTTCACCTCATAATATACACCATATCGATAAACCCTTAGACACATGTCTGCTTATTTTTAATGTTTAGTTTATTTGACGAATATCACATTCCCAAAGAAACAACTCATGAGATATCGTTATTCAATGAAATGCATGTTTACCCCCTTAACACCTCTTAAGAACGCGAATAAACAAAAATCCTTCCTTAGTTGACGTTTTCGACATTCAAAGAAAATATTCCCAAAATTTAATGTTTCCAACTTCAATAGTTTTCGCTGGGCGATGATGAGTGAGTGAGTGAGTCAGGTCATTTTCTTTCAATTATTTTTACCAGAATTTTACGCCCTCCCCATGGGCCCCTTAAATTTGATTTATGAAGAAACGGTCGAACACCGATTTACTTATTTTTAAGCTGATTTTTTCCCGCTGAGTTTCAAACTTCTCGCCTATGTCGTTTAAGGGATACACGCTCCGTTAGGAATCCTTCAACCCCCCCCCCCCCTTTTTCACCCCTTTCACTTTATAATATACACCACATCGCAAAACCCTTAGAAACATGTCTGGTTATTCTTTATGATTGGTTTATATGCCGAGTATCACATCCACAAATGAAACCACTCGTGAGATATTGTTATTCAATAAAATGCAGGTTTAACCCCCTTAAGACTCCTTTATAACCTGAATATCCGAAAATCCTCCCTTAGTGTACGGTTATGACATACAACGAACATATCCCCAAAATGTTATGTTTCCAACTTCAAATATTTTGGCTGGGCGATGATGAGTGAGGGAGTGACTGAGTGAGTCAGGACTTTTTCTCCAATTTTTTTTTCTTTCAGAATTTTACCCCTCCCCCAAGAACCCCTTAAATTTGATTTATGAAAAAAAAAATGTCGAACACTTATTTACTTATTTTTAAGCAGATTTCTTCCCTGAGTTTGAAGAGTGAGTGAGTCAATCAGTTAGGACACTTTCTATCCTGTTCCCCCCCCCAGAATTTCCCCCCTCCCTATGGGCCCCTTAAATTGGATTTATGAAAAAAACGGTTGAATACCTATTTACTTATCTTTTAAGCTGATTTTTTTTCCGCCGAGTTTCAAACTCCTCGCTCATGTCTTTTAAGTGATACACGCTCCGTTAGGAATTCTTCAACCCCCACTATTCACCCCTTTCACCTCATAATATACACCACATCGATAAACCCTCAGACACATGTCTTCTTATTTTTAATGATGAGTTTATATGCCGAGTAGCACTTTCCCCAATGAAACCAAACGGGAGTTATTGTTATTCAATGAAATGCAGGTTTAACCCCTTAAGACCCCTTTAGAACTTGAATATCCGAAAATCCTCCCTTAGTGGACGGTTTTGACATACAATGATCATATCCCCCAAAATGTCATGTTTCTAACTACAATAATTTTGGCTGGGCGATGGTGAGTGAGTCAGGACTTTTTCTTTCAATTTTCTTTTTTAGAATTTCACCCCTCCCCATGAACCCCTTAAATTGGGTTTATGAAAAAAACTGTCGAACAGCTATTTACTTATTTTTAAGCAGTTTTGCCCCCTGATTTTGATGAGCGAGTAAGTCAGTCAATCAGTTAGGACATTTTTTTCCTGTTTTTTGCCCCCCAGAATTTCATCCCTCCCCATGGGCCCCTTAAATTGGACTGATGAAAAAACGGTCAAACACCTATTTACTTATCTTTTATTCTGATTTTTTTCCGCTGAGTTTCAAACTCCTCGCCTATGTCGTTTAAGAGATACACGCTCCGATAAGAATCCTTCAACCCCCACTTTTCACCCCTTTCACCCCATAATATACACCACATCGAAAAACCCTCAGACACGTGTCTTCTTATTTTTGATGATGAGTTTATATGCCGAGTATCACATCTCTCATTGAAACCAAGCCGGAGATATTGTTATTCAATGAAATGCATGTGTACCCCCTTAACGCCCCTTTAGAACTTGAATATCCAAAAATCCTTCCTTAGTGGGCGTTTTCGACTTACAACGAACATATCCACAAAATTTCAGGTTTCTAACTTTAATAGTTTTGGCTCTGCGATGATGAGTCAGTCAGTCAGTCAGTCAGTCAGTCAGGACACTTGATTTTATATAAGAGATTTCCTATTGTTATTCCCTATCGCCCAGGGCCCCGCAAGGCCTGGGTCCGCCACTGACTTTATGTATAATTATAGAAATACCATGAATAGTTTTATTTTTATGGTCATTTGAATTTTGGATTATATAAGCCTCAGTGAAAATATGAATGTCAATGCATGCAAATTCTACAAATGGTTAAATAGAAGCATAATTATACATAAATATGTGTGTAATCACTTAATAAACAATCCCTGAAAATTTCAGTTATGTAGCATTTAGGGTTTCAGAGAAATGTGTACCTATGTGACGGAAAAATTGATATTGAAAAATCAAGATTTGAAAGTTGGATATTATGTTCTTTTACTCACATTTAAGAAACTTTGTCTATAGGCATGCTGCATTAGATATACATTATTTAAAAAATACTTCCAGTTGAGTAATGAGCTTGAAATTTTTACACAAAGGATAAAAGAGACCATACATACAAAAACACCTATTTCAAAATTTTGATATTTTGACCCCCCCACCCCTTAATGCTTTAGTATTTATCAGTAATGGTTGCCACTACGTTTTTGACATGCTTTTTGATTTAGGAGGGAAGAGACTGTTTGTGGGTTCAGTGGTGTTTTGTAAAGCTAGTTTGTCTTGTATATTTGGTTGGATCAGTGTTGCCATATTGACAATTGATATTACTACTTTTCAGTGGGTCAACACAATATAATCCCAATTACTGGGACATGCCAAAAATAACGTGAAAGAAATAAAATATTTAAGGAGAAAACTAAGAGATGACATGTTTTGCTCATCAAGTGAGCATCATCAGATCCAAATATACAAAAGACAAAATAGCTCGATAAAACACTACCAAACCCACAAATGGTCTCTGCCTCAAAAAACGTATAAAGTGTGGCAGCTATTACTGAAAAATACTACCGAATTAAGCACTTGAAAAAGGAATTATCATATATATATTATTTCAGTAGTATAGATCCCTCCTGCGGCGCTCACAAGCGACCGATCGTGACAAACAAGCATTCAAATGAAAGAGAACAGACATTAGCAGTGACGAAACTCACTATAATTTCATAAATATCTATAATTTCTTTAAAAAGTGAATTTTTAAAAATGTACGAAGTGTGCGATCTGCAAATATTGTTGCTGTATGAAACTACGCTCCATAATTGCTGTCCGCCTCACATTTTGGCCGTTGTGACGTCTGTTTTATGTCATTTTAACAATCTGAGGTCTTTCCTTTAGCCTATCATTTTGCATGGATTTCAGATCAGTAAATTAAATCGTATAATTTCATAAACATAGAATAACCGGTGAGTGTTGCAGCAATCTTTCTCTTTAAGGCTCTCATTATAAACCTACTGGGGAAGGTGTGGTTTATGAACATGCGAGATTTCTCGCATGGGTCCTCTAGTTTATTTTAATATCTACAAGGGTGCAAGACTGAAAAATGACCGTTCAATTTAAAAAAGAAAAGTCTCCCTCCACCAACTAACCTATGAAGGAGTGATGTACTTAAGCAATCAGGCACAAACTAGAATTGTAAACTAATATGCAGCAATGACCTAATGCTTTGGGGGAATTCTTCAGGGGCCCAAAAGAAAGAAAGCAGTTAGGTGTATAAAGGGAATTCCAGATTATGAGTCATGCAGGCCCAGAGAGCTGAAAATAATGACTCTCTCTGCAATATTCATATACCACTGTCTAATAGACAATAAAGAACGGTAACGGGGGAGGTACATCAACATAACGCAAGAAATAAACATTATATCGACACACCCCAGGTAAGGCTAAAGAAAACCCAAAACTACCATAATTATACAGGCATCAAGCTATTCAATAAACTGCCTATAACAATGAGAGAAATGCCGGTACAGCAGCTAGGGAAGAAACTACAACATTGGCCGACTATGAATACAACCGCCTGGAATTCAAAGAAAACTTGAGGCACCTCCAGGATGAATGATGATTATAGCAGGTAGGGAAAAAATAGGCCAGAACATATCTTGTAATGAATTTGTATTTAATCATCATCATCAAAGTCCCACTCCAGTCACTTGGGTGTGGTTTCCAAGCCTCCTCCACTCCTTTCTGTCCTTCCGTTTTTCCTGTTCCATCACTTGTGCCACATCCAATTCAGCTTCTCCAATGCCCTTAAAAATTTTGTCCAACCACCTTCTTCCCGGTCTCTTTCCCTCGACTTCTCTTTCTAATTCCCTTCTTGCTCCTCTTTCTTTACCCATTCTTTTTACATGTCCGAACCAACGTAACCTTGCTTTCTGTATCTTCTGATTTAACGGTTCCATATTTAACTCTTCTCTGATTTTAATATTTTGAATTCTATCTCTTCTTGTCTTTTTAGCTAAAGTTCTTAAAAATTTAATTTCTACTGCTTGTATCTTACTATTCGTTACCAGTGTTTCCAGTCCATATGTTACAATTGGTATGAAATACTGTTTATATAGTGTTAATTTAGTTCTCTTGGGTACTTTGTCATCCCACAAAAGTTCTCTGACTTGGTCATAAAATGTGGTACCTTTACTTATTCTGTTATTAATTTCAATGTTGATGTCATTACTCCCATTTATAGTGCTACCTAGATATGTAAACTGTTCTACATTCTTTAACCGTACCCCATCTATGTTCACTTGACTTTTCTTTTTCTCTTTTCCACAGCACATGACTACAGTTTTCTTTTTACTAATTACCATTCCAAACTCCTTTAGACTTTCATTCCAAATGTCGAGTCTCTTTTGTACTTCCTTTTCTCCCTTTCCCCAAATCACCACATCATCTGCATTCACTTCATCATTACTGATACTCTGTTTTACACGTTTTATGATTTCATCCATCAGTATAATAAATAATTATGGTGATAATGCACTTCCATGCTAGAGGCCTTTTTTTGTATAGAATGTTTCAGAGTCATCACTTCCGACTTGTACACTGCTTTTACTCTCACGATACAACATATTCATCTTATTAATCAATGATTTCGATACATTCCTTTCCAGATGTATAATTGAAATATTTTTCCTTTTTCTTAGTACCGTATATTCTTAACTAACACCTTTATGATTAGCTTGTGTACTTGTATTGCATTTGTATTTTCTTGTCTTTTTGACGTTGTCTATTACAACACAAAGTTGTTTAAGACAATAAAATTTTGATTTGAATACTCTGCTGAGATGATGGTAAAAAGCTAGAACTGCAACATACAAAAAACATATTTGTCTACTAATAATATGCTGAAAGGCAACACTGAAAAATGGCTTCAATGCTATCCATATCTCTGGTAACAACGTTGAAGTGTTATGTGTCAAGGGATAGAAATGTGGTTGGAGGGGTTGCCTCCCTCTTTGTGACCTTCACCTCTACAGCATGTTGTCTTGTTTACCTTTTTAAGATTTGTAGACCTTAACACTTTAAGCCTCCGTGGCTTAGGCGGCAGCACGCCGGCCTCTCACCGCTGGGTCCGTGGTTCAAATCCCGGTCACTCCATGTGAGATCTGTGCTGGACAAAACAGGGGCAGACAGGTTTTTCTCCGGGTACTCCGATTTTCCCTGTCAACAATTTCATTCCAGCAACACTCTCCACTATCATTTCATTTCATCTGTCATTCATTTAATCATTGCCCCAGAGGAGTGCGTCAGGCCTCGGCAGCCGGCACAATTCATATCCTCGCCGCTAGATGGGGGCTTCATTCATTCCATTCCTGACCCGGTCGGAGACTGGAAGCAGGCTGTGGATTTTCTTTTGTTGACCTTAACACTCAAATAATAAAAAATACACACTTTCCGTCTAGTCATCATCATCATCTTGTACAGTTTCCAGCCCCAGGCTGGGTCTGTTTGGAACATAAGCCTCGCCACTTAGTTCTTTCTTCCCACCACCTCTCCGCTGTCACTCTGGTCCAGTCCTCGCCTCTCTTCCTGACACATTCCTCCACTCCTTTCAGCCATCTATCTCTTGGTCTTCCCCTTGGTCGTTTCTTCTGCATCTGCATCTCATGTAAGGTAGTATGTTCTATTATTTATACTAAACTGTCAATACGGACCAAACCAGGAATAGTAATATACCAAAACTTAACACTCAAAGCAATTTATCGCATCTCGTCTCTTTGGTTTTTGGGTTTACGCACAGTAAAAGGCTTACCAGCAGTGTTGCCGAATGCATCTTCCTTAAGCTCTTCCTGACCTGTGGAACAGCAATAGGGGTGCCAGACGTTCCATATTAGCCGGAACAATTCTGTTTTTTCTTGTTTCGTTCCGCGTTCCCTTTCAATATTTAATGGAACGCCAAATATTCCGTTTTTTGGTTAATTTGATAATATATTCAATTTTGCACCAATTTTCAAATGTCCCGCCTCAGAATTGATCGTAATATCTAGCTTGTTTTCTGGTGATGCAGGGGAAAGTTTGAAAGAGAAAATGATTTCTATGTCGGTGTCAGATAGATGGGTACATGTTTTAGATTTATTACGGGCAACAACATTAAGGAATATCTTAGTCCTCGTGAAGTTCATATTCAGCATGTTCCCCTCCAATGCTTTTACCAAGAGAGTTTTTTATTGGCGGCTTCGGTGGCGTAGTAGGTAGCATGATGAGCTTCTATGCCCAAGATCGCGGGTTCAAATCCGGCCGAAGTCATCGAATTTTTTAAGAACGTTAAAAATTCCTCAGTATGCCTTCCTTCGGAGGGGAAGTAAAGCCGGCGGTGCCATGTCATAGATTTATGGCATGTTAAAGTACTTTCCACTAATTACACCTGTGTGAAGCTAAATTGTATAGGTTAAGAATGTAAACAACACTCTTAGGTTCCTACTTTCGTTGCCAAGAGCCTGCGGTGGCGTCTGGTAGCTAAGTTCTGAACTAGTAGTCATTGACGGTGGTGTTTGGCGGCAAAAGTAGGAACTATTTGAAAAATTCAAAAGTCTGCAGTCCTTACTTGAATTAAAAAATAGATAACACACACTAATACAGTCATCACAATTAACACCGGTTATCCTCTATCGGGCGCGTCCCAGGTGGCGGATAGGGGGGCTCGCCGGACTTGTCCGGAGGGTTTGAGGGAAATAAAATACCTCTCGCGGACCAAAAACAGGCCCCTCGCCAGGGTTATGGTGAAGCTACGTTAGGCCTAGCAAGCCAGTAGTGGATATGAAACTGCTTTTAAAACGGGAACGGGCCTCGGAAAGGACAGATCTAAAGGAAGCAGACCTGGCTATGGAAATGGACTACGAATCGGAACTTTGAATATAACTTCATTGACGGGAAGAGTGGAGGAGGTTGTGGATATGATGGAGAGGAGAAAACTGGATGTACTCGGACTGGCAGAGACCAGATGGAGAGGGGAAGGAAGAAAAGAACTGAGAAATGGCTTGTAGCTATACTGGATAGGAAATGAGGAGGGGAAGAGAAATGGAGTGGGAATGGTGGTGAGAGAAGGGCTGAGGGAAGAAGTAAAGAGGGTAAGTGATAGAATAATTAGAGCCAGAATCACTGTGAAAGGTAGAAACCTGGACATTCTGCAAGTCTATGCACCACAGGTGGGATGCACAGAAGGCGAGAAGGACGAGTTTGAAGAGGAGTTACAGAAGCAGTTAGTGGGGAGAGACCTGATAGTCATGGGAGACCTAAATGCCCATGTCGGAACTGATAGAAGAGGTTTTGAGGAAGTGATTGGTGGTGAAGGATGGGGAAACAGGAATAAGGAAGGAGAGAGATTGTTGGAACTGTGCAAGATAAATGGGCTAATGGTTGGAAACACATGGTACAAGAAGAGAGAGAGACATAAAATTACTTGGTACAGCAGGGATTTGACTAGGAAATCAGTGGTGGACTATATTCTATGCGGGAAGGAGACAAAGAAGAGTATCACGGATATAAGGGTAATACCTTCAGAAGCCCTGGACAGTGACCACCGTCTTCTGGTCGCCAAGGTGAGAGGACTGAAGGAAAAGAGGAGAACTGAGATCCAAGAAAGAAGAATAAGGACATGGAAGCTGAAGGAGGATGGAAATAAGGAGAAGTTCCAGATATTAGTGAGGAACAAATTACCTAAGGATGATCCAAAAACAGGTGAAGAAGAGTAAGGAATGAGAGAGTCAGGGAGATGGTAAGAGAGGAACCATTGCAAAATAGAATAGATCGATCTAGGCTACAATGGTGGAGAACGAAACGCATCAGGCGAAAGCCTGGACAAAATAATTACTGTGGTCAAGAAAATTAGACTGAAGCGGAGCGGGGTAGTGGGCATGAAATACGTGACTAGAGAACCAATATAAGGAGCAATACATTAACAATTTTTATTTCTAATAATAAATTTATAATGAATAAACAAATTGCACTTAAGTGCTTATCACAGAAATGAACAATTATAAATGTAGCAAAGTGTGAGGGCCTGATGACAGAAACCCAGATTAAAGAAAGGTCCATGAAACAAGCTTGCTTGATTGGAGAAAAGTTGAGCTTAACATATAAAAATGCACTTTATAAAAAGAGAGAACCATAAAAAAATGATTAAGAGTGTAAAATAACTGGTATGATATAAGTTCTTCATAAAAGTAAACTTATCTTTGAAGAGCCAGCTCCTTAAAAGTTCCAGCTAGCACACGTTGATTTAAAAGTCCTCACGGTTTCTTTAGCAGGAGGCGTACATGGCCTAGAGATATGTGCACCATTGATAAAATGTCGACTCTCTCTTCTTTTCTTGCGCAGGAATGACATTTATAGTTTCCAAGAGATGATCCAGCAATATTTCGAAAGACGATTCCAAGTATCCTCTCTAAGGTGAAGGTGAAGAGTACAGCGGCTGGCAATTATTCTTGCCATCTTGAGCAATACGTCATGGTGCAGATCTTGTGACGTAACTGCTCGGTAGCGTAGATATCAGCGATGGTGTCATGAGATGCAGTAGCGGTGACCAGCAGGTTGAAGTGATCCAAAGTGATGATTGATCAGAAGTGGTGGATCAGAAGTGGTGAAGAACGCCAGCAAGCGGCGTCTTAAATAGGGACCATGGAACTCTCTCGAAGTTTGGAGATCGCCCGACCAGACAAAGACCTGCCATTGGTCGAACGAAAGTCAGGGTGACGTCAGTCGACACTACTCAGCGCACAGTGGATCAACCAGTAGAAGCCCTGTATGTCGTGAGTGAGGACGCCTGAGGTAGCGAGCGACTGTAACACTCGAGGTGAGAACTATAATATCTATGAATAAGTGATTGATAACAAGATTATGCATATGGTTTAAGCAATTAACATTTGTAAAGAAATAATTACCATTCGGGGATCTCAGTAACAATAAATAAAATTTGACCGACAAATGGACCAAGCTAAACATTGAAAGTATCACAAAAGTGATCATGCTCCGAGAACTCCGAATGAAAACAAACAAAAGAATCAGTCAAAGCAAAACATGGATAACAGAAGAGGAGAAACTAAGACTCGAAAGGCAAAACAGAAATAGCAGAGATGGGTCTAGTATAACGACCTTTACTAGTTAAAACATCAACAACTCTGACGCGTTTATCACGGCAAAAGTGGCAGTGAATAACTCTACCTAGGTTCCACACGAGAGGTGGAGATGGGTCCCGAAGAAAAACCATGTCCCCCACTCGTACATCTGGTTGAGGAAGCCGCCATTTCTCACGCCTATTTAGCAAGCTGAGATATTCTAACTTCCATCGGCGCCAAAAAGAACATCGCAAAGATTCTACTTTTCTCCAAAAGATAGGCAAGTTAGGATCACAGCGTCGAACCAGCAAAGGCGGAGTAGCAGCAAGCGAACAGCCAATCAGGAAGTGACTGGGTATTAAAGGTAAAAGATCCTTAGGATCGTTTGAAAGAGGGGTCAGAGGTCTGGAATTTACAATACCTTCGACTTGAATAATTAAAGAGTTGAATTCCTCATAAGAAAGTATGGTAGGACCAAGAGTTTTCTTAAGCTGTCTTTTAGTAAGTTTGATGCAGGACTCCCAACGGCCCCCATGATGGGGAGCATAAGGCGGGGTGAAATGCCATTTGAAACCTTTAGAATAGGAAAAGTTGGAAATATTTTCTTTAGCAGAAGGGGAGCTTAACACTTTTTTCCAGAGATCAGAAGCGCTTACAAAAATTTTTGCATTATCTGAAAAAACTTCAGATGGAACACCCCTTCTAGCAGCAAATCTAGAAAAGGCGGCCAAAAAGTAGGATACAGAAGCGTTCATAACCAACTCAAGGTGGATAGCTCCCGTCACCATACATACAAATAACGAGATGTAAAGTTTACCTAAGATTTTGCGCTTAGATGAAGAGGGATTGGTCTGATATACGTAAGGACCTGCGTAATCGATCCCAGTAAGAGCGAAGGGCTTACTAGGTTCTGAACGAAATGGAGGTAAATTACCCATAATCTGCGTGGCGGGCCTTGGTTTAACCTTGAAGCAAGGTATACACTTTTTGACAACAGAAGAAACCTCATGAACGCCATTGATGATCCAGTAGAGTTCACGAATTAGACAGAGCAAGGTGCGAGTGCCAGCATGAAGGTGTTTATAATGAAACTTTTTTATTATAAGGGTAGTGATAGGATGCTTTGAAGGAAGGATGATGGGATGCTTTTTCCCATCCTCACAACTAGACATAGCTAATCTTCCACCCACACGTATTATGCCGTCCTGGTCTAGAAAAGGAGTGAGTGGTGAAAGCCTGCTAGACTTGGGTAAATCTTTACCACTTATAAGAGCTTGCTTTTCAGGAGCAAATACTTCCTGCTGAACAAGTAACAAAATCTTGCAAGTAGCAAATTCTAACTCGACTCTGGAGAGAAAGGGTTGAGGCTTCAATGGTTGATCAATTACTAAATATTTCCATCGGAAGATATAAGACACTACACGAATCAATTTATCAAATGAAGAGTATCTATGAAAAAGGCTAGTAGAAGTAGAAGTAAGATGCGACGTGACAGGGTCATTACGGGCATCAGGTATTTCTTCTGCAAATTGATTAGCTAAGCGAGGCCAGCAAGATGATTCCTGACTTAGCCAAGGAGGACCATTCCAGTACAGGTCTGAAGAAATCAATTTTTTAGGCGTGCAACCACGTGATATTATATCCGCGGGGTTTTCACGGCTAGGAACATGTCTCCATTGTTCAGAATGAGAGACTTCATGAATCTTAGAAACGCGATTTGCCACAAAGGTATTCCAATGAGAAGAAGGCTTGGAAATCCAAGCTAATACAATAGAAGAATCGCTCCAAAAAATGTGCGGGAAAATTTTAACTTTAAACTGACATTTTGTTTAGTAGCTAATTCTGTTGCCATTAAAGCAGAGCATAATTCTAATCTCGGCAATGATACTGTTTTAAGTGGAGCAACCTTTGATTTAGCGCACACTAAATTAGAAAATCCAGGGAAAGTAGCTGAGGAACGTCCTACTATGTATGCACAACAGCCATAAGCCCGTTCTGAACTATCAGAAAATACATGCAGGTCATACTGCTGGTATAAGGGATTAGAAATTAAAGGGCGGGGTATAGAAACCTTGGAGAGATCCAGCAAACTGCTGCGATACTCTAACCATTCTTCTACAAGAGGAAGGGGGAGATTTTCATCCCAGTCTGATTTTAATGACCAAAGCTTTTGCAAGAACATTTTTGCAACAATAACTATAAGAGCAATATATTGCAAAGGATCAAAGATCTTTGCGATTTCTGACAGAACTTGTCTCTTAGTTACAGGGGGAGATTCTGACAGATGTACCTGATAAGAGAAGGTATCAGAAGAAGGACACCAAAAAACACCCAATGCTTTTACGGCTGCTTCATCAGTAGGAATGGCAACAAATTCATCAACTGGGACCTCTGATGAAAATTTTGATATAAATTCAGTGGAATTTGAAGTCCATTTATGGAGCGGAAAACCACCTCCTAGGAGTAGGGATTTCAAATCTTCGCACACAAGGAGCGCTTCAGAAATATTAGGGAAAGAGCACAAGAAATCGTCGACATAAAATGCCGTTTTTAATGACTCAGAGGCCAAAGGATGATACAGATGACCATCTTGCTCGGCTAACATGTGGAGAGACCGAATCGCAAGAAAGGCTGAAGGCTTCAGGCCATATGTCACAGTCTTCAATCTAAATATCTTTATGGGTTTGGAACTCTCATCGCGCCACAATATTCTTTGCAGATCTTGCTGCTCAGAATTTACGAGAATCTGCCGGTACATCTGCTTAATATCTGAGATTACAGCAATAGGAAACCTTCGAAAATTAAGCAAAACAGAGGTGAGATCTGTTTGAATCGCGGGACCACATTGCAAGGTATCATTTAAAGAGATTCCATTGGAATCTGGTGATGAGCCATTGAAAACTACTCTTATATTGTCTTGTGTTATGGAATTTTTCCATACCGGGTGATGATTTAGATAAACTATTTCATTTAAAGGATGGTCAATTTCTTCTGATTTAGAAATTACCTCCATGTGATTGGATGATTCGTATTCCTCCATAAAGGAAGCATACTGAGTTTTGACAGAAGCATCTTGTTTGAACCGATTTTCAATAGCAAATAGTGCCCTAAGTGCTCTGGAATGCGAGCCCGTAATGGCGGGAGGATTGGGAATACGTGGAAGAGTTACTATAAATCTGCCTTCAGTATTACGGACAGTGGTTTCCTTATATAACTTTTCACAAATTTCGTTAGAAGAAGAAGAAGAAGTAGCCTGAACATTCTCAAGATCCCAGAACTTGGTTAGCTCTTGGCTCAAATCGGTACCAACAAAATAACAATTCGATACAGTTTGAATAGGATTACGGTATATTTGGCCAGTAGCAATCCAACCAAAATCAGTTTCGCGGAAGAAAACATTAGGAGCAATTTTTACTTTATTGGAATGAAGACATTGCCAAAATACGCTTGAGCTGAAAAGAAGCTCTACGGGTGAAGCTCTGTTGAAATGAGGGTCAGCTAGCTGGACAAAATTCGGGATATTCCAACTTTGAATAGGATAAGAAGTGCCAGGAATATTGTTGCCTATAGACTTGATAATCAAACAATCTAATTGCAACTGCGTACCAAGATTATTAGAGTCCTTCAGATCCACTTTAGCAAAGCTTAAGGATTGCGATTTAGAGCAGTTTATTCCTGTAACCTCTATTGAGGTAGGATGTTTTGGGAGGCCTAACTTTTGTACCAACGATTCATTAATAAAATTGTTGGTAGCGGCATTGTCCAATAATCCCCTGACAGATACCCATTTTCCGTGAGAATTTTTCGATAGAACCTGCACGGTAGATAATAAAACCTGGACTTTGCCAAGCGAGGTAGAACTTTGAGCATACGACTGCGCACTATTTTGAGAAGTCTCCGAATTAGACTTAGTATTGGAACTGCTTGGTCCTGATAACCGTGATCTTTCATGTCTGTGCAAAAGTGAATGGTGTCTAGCCTTACAATGAAAGCATAAACGTTGTGAACGGCAATTGTTTAACATATGCGTTCCTGACAAACAGTTGAAACAATGTTTTTTGTTCGTAATGAACTTTCGTCTTTCATCTACTGATAAAGATTTAAATTCATCACAATTGTATAAAGTATGCGATTGCTGACACAGACCGCACGTTTGCATTTGGTTCGGTGACCGAGCACCAACAGGAAGAGCCTGTGATCTTAAAATTCTTTGATTAGAACTGCTAACCTTATCTTTTGAGAAGGCTTTTGAATCTGAACTACTAGTTTTTTGATTAGCTATGGCGGAAAAGACTTGGCTTCTGGCCTTCAAAAAGTTAATAATCGCCTCATAAGTGCATTGCAAATTCTGGGAAAGTTCTGTTTCCCAGGCTTTTAATGTATTTGCATCCAATCTTGCAGAAATGAGGTGAACTAGAAATAAATCCCAGTGATTTACAGGTTGGTTTAAATTGGACAATGCTCTGACGTGTAGCTCTGCAGTGTCAATCAACTTACGAAGTGATAAACTGTTATCTGCTTGCACGTTAGGTAACTCGAATAAGCTTTGTATATGGCGTTGAATAGATAAACGAATGTTCCCATATCTATCCTTAAGAAGATTCAGAGCAACTTCATAATTATCACTGGTCAAAGAAAGTGCTTGAATCAGGTTAAGTGCGTTGCCTTGAACTGCCAGACGCAAGTAGTGAAATTTTTGTATTACTGGTATAGAAGTATTCTCATGTACTAAAGAATTGAATAATTCAAAAAATGGTTCCCATTCTATGTCTTTACCAGTGAATTTGGGTATTTCTAATTTGGGTAATATAATGCGTGAAGAAGATGTGGAAGATGCTGCAGAAGTTTGATCTTCTTGTTTTTCTTTTAAAGTTAAAGCCCTAATAAGCTGTTTAGCTTCAGCAAATCCCTGATAGTATAATTTTTCAACTTCCAACCTATCACTTTGCTGGTCCGGATGCTGAGTTTCTATACTGCATTGTATCTCATCATATTTCTCAAAGGCTTGTTCATAATTCTTAAGCCTCTGCGAAATTATGTCAAGATTACGCTCTTGGGGTTCGAGCTCCGTTAAGAAAGTACGAAACCGTGTGAGCTTGCCCTTACAAGAGGCTCTGGCGTTGCTGAGTTTTTCATCAAGGTTAGGCATATTAAAAGTTGTTTGTTACTCACGTCAATATTGTGACTTCGAGTACTGGAAGTCAGAGGATGACAGCTTGCTAGGTAGTAAGGTTTAGTCTGATGCGGAAGAACCCGGCTAGGCTTACGTTTCTCTCCTCTGCTGAACATGCGCCTTAAGCTGAAACGTACAATGTGAATTAGTGTTGAAAAACAATGAACAAAAATTGTTAATGTAAAATCCACAATATTAAACTTGTATAGGGATCCAGGGTGCAACAGATATGTTTCCCGGGGGTGAGGCACCAACAAATGGAGAAGAATAAGTTCTGCCCTAAAACTTCCCCATACGGGAGAACGAAACGCATCAGGCGAAAGCCTGGACAAAATAACTACTGTGGTCAAGAAAATTAGACTGAAGCGGAGCGGGGTAGTGGGCATGAAATACGTGACTAGAGAACCAATATAAGGAGCAATACATTAACAATTTTTATTCCTAATAATAAATTTATAATGAATAAACAAATTGCACTTAAGTGCTTATCACAGAAATGAACAATTATAAATGTAGCAAAGTGTGAGGGCCTGATGACAGAAATCCAGATTAAAGAAAGGTCCATGAAACAAGCTTGCTTGATTGGAGAAAAGTTGAGCTTAACATATAACAAGTAGTTCCGTGAAGAATTATACAGCCTATTTTCATATATCCTACTTATGTTAACTGCCACAATCAACATACAAAATTTCAGTTTAATTGCTGTAACAAATTCGTAGATATTGAGAACCGTCTAAATATTTCAGATGGTCGCCAGGTTGGATTTTTATTTTTGTACTATTACATTAAGATTTTTGTGTACGTGTGGTATTCAAACTTCAATCGCATGATTAGACAACAAGAAGTAAAAACGAGATTTTAAAATTACGCACAGCAGCCATCTTGCGATAATGCAAACGATTGAAATAAATTAGATGCCAGTGGATCAACATTTGTATAAGCATTTAACGTGCAACGTTTCACGGCACTCGGATAGTTAAATCGCGAGAAACGTCCATTTAAATATTTATACTTCGCGTCGCCGCCATGTTGGATTTGTGCTCACCAGGTTCCTGAAAGTCCTATAGGTGAAGATATGTTCATAGTCTCTATGAACATTAAAAAAATCAGTTTGGTGGCTGTAAAAGATTCATAGATATTGAGAACCGTCTAAATATTACGGGAGCTCACCATTTAGGAGTGTTATGTGTATAGGCCATAGAGTTATGTACCATTCAAGGACAATTATTGCCTAGGTTCATTATTCAAACTTTCACTTCGATCGCATGATTACGACACAAGAAATTAAAACTTAATTTTCAAATTTCGCACAGCCGCCATCTTGAGGTTATGTAAGCAATTGAATTAAATTAGATGGCAGTACATTACAATCTGCAAAATCAATTACTGTACCACATTTCACTGCGCTCAGAGAGTTAAATCACGAGAAAAGTCTATTAAAATATTTTAAATTCGCTTGGTCACCATGTTCGTTTCGTACTTTACAGGTTTATGAAATATACATAGGTATACCTGTATCAGTACCCTTTATCACCGTACAAAATTGCAGGGTGATATCTGTAATAGTTTCGGAGATATAGAATGTCAGTGAAATATTTCGCACAGCCGCCATTTTGAGGTTATGTAAACAATTGAACTAAATTAGACTCCAGTGCATTACAATGTGTATAAACATTTGCTGTACCAAGTTTCATTACATTTAGATAGTTAAATCGCGAGAAAAGTCTATTTAAATGTCTCAACTTCGCTTGGCCGCCATGTTGCTTTTGTAGTCACCAGGTTTTTGAAAGTCTCATAGGTGAACTTCTAGTAGTGCCCTTTATCACCGTACACAATTTCAGGGCGATATCGGTAATAGTTTCGGAGATATTGAATGCTAGTGAAGTATTTCGCACAGCCGCCATGTTGGATTGGAGAGACGTAACAAAATTTGAAGGGCACGGTCGAGGTCGCCGGGAATAGTGCTATGAACTTCCCGAGTTTCATTGAAATCGCTCCAGCCGTTTCGATTTTATTAGGGACACACACACACACGAATCACACACACACGCACACACACACGGACAAAAGGTGATCTCATAAGCCTATTTTTTCAAAATTGAAAATAGCTAAAAATGCACTTTATAAAAAGAGAGAACCATAAAAAATGATTAAGAGTGTAAAATAACTGGTATGATATAAGTTCTTCATAAAAGTAAACTTATCTTTGAAGAGCCAGCTCCTTAAAAGTTCCAGCTAGCACACGTTGATTTAAAAGTCCTCACGGTTTCTTTAGCAGGAGGCGTACATGGCCTAGAGATATGTGCACCATTGATAAAATGTCAACTCTCTCTTCTTTTCTTGCGCAGGAATGACATTTATAGTTTCCAAGAGATGATCCAGCAATATTTCGAAAGACGATTCCAAGTATCCTCTCTAAGGTGAAGGTGAAGAGTACAGCGGCTGGCAATTATTCTTGCCATCTTGAGCAATACGTCATGGTGCAGATCTTGTGACGTAACTGCTCGGTAGCGTAGATATCAGCGATGGTGTTATGAGATGCAGTAGCGGTGACCAGCAGGTTGAAGTGATCCGAAGTGATGAT
Source organism: Meconema thalassinum (assembly GCA_946902985.2). Classification (NCBI taxonomy): domain Eukaryota; kingdom Metazoa; phylum Arthropoda; class Insecta; order Orthoptera; family Tettigoniidae; genus Meconema; species Meconema thalassinum. The sequence goes on from OX336397.1 coordinate 281,572,370, forward strand.
TGATCAGAAGTGGTGGATCAGAAGTGGTGAAGAACGCCAGCAAGCGGCGTCTTAAATAGGGACCATGGAACTCTCTCGAAGTTTGGAGATCGCCCGACCAGACAAAGACCTGCCATTGGTCGAACGAAAGTCAGGGTGACGTCAGTCGACACTACTCAGCGGACAGTGGATCAACCAGTAGAAGCCCTGTATGTCGTGAGTGAGGACGCCTGAGGTAGCGAGCGACTGTAACACTCGAGGTGAGAACTATAATATCTATGAATAAGTGATTGATAACAAGATTATGCATATGGTTTAAGCAATTAACATTTGTAAAGAAATAATTAACATTCGGGGATCTCAGTAACAATAAATAAAATTTGACCGACAAATGGGCCAAGCTAAACATTGAAAGTATCACAAAAGTGATCAAATGGTATGGACATGTGAGGAGGATGGAAGAGGAGAGGATACCGAAGAAGATGTTTGGAATGGAAATGACGGGAAGGAGGCCAAGGGGAAGACCAAGGGACAGATGGACAAAAGGAGTTAAGAAGAGTGTGGAGGAAAGAGGAGTGTGCTGGGACACAGTAAATGACGAGAGATGGTGGATGGACAGGAAACGATGGAGAGGCTTATGTTCCAAGCAGACCCGACCAGCGGTTGGAAACTGCTCAAGATGATGATGATGATCAGACAGATTCTACACACATCCAAAGTACACGGGGCTACATGACCGCGTTGTCGCAGCCCCTAAACTTAAGAACCAACCAACCAGAGTATTTCCTGTCTTGAATATCAAGTGGAGAGATGATAGAAACAGAAGCTCCATTAGTTTGATAAAACAAGAATTGTTCACATATTACAATAATGACGAAAATTGTAGTGAATTTTATCAGAAATAGAAAATCCTTGCAAAGGGTTCAAATGAAAAGCATTATGATATAATTTTGTGTATTTGATTATTTATTACAACATTAAACAACGTTAATTTAAAAGAAAAAGCAATGTTTTGGGACATGTGTTCCGATTTTCCATTCTTGAAATCTGCCAACCCTAAACAGAATATTTCCATCTGCCTACTACTGCTTTGAGCCATCACAATTCCTTTCAGGCCACAGAAAATGTTTCATATTTAAAATAGATGACAATTACACTTGCTTCCGAAAGAGAATGATACACTCTGAATTGCCAATTGATGTACTGCAATATTGAAATGTCATTTTTATCATGTTTCTCAAAACCCTGTTGCTATAATCAGTTTCTAACATCACATCAATTGCAAACCTGGAGTGGAGTTCAGTGGTTGGGGACAGACAGAAGTGGAGGGGTGTCATATTTGCTCCGACCTGGATTAGGCTGGAAAACGGAAAATAATGAATTTGCAATTGATGCGATGAGTGAATGTTAGAAACGGATTATAGCAACAGGGTTTTGAAAAATGTGATAAAAGTGTACTTTAGGTCTTCCTCGTCCTCTTTTACCAGCCATCTGTCTCTCCATCGCCTGTTTCGGCATTCTTTCATCATTCATTCTTTTCACATGTCCAAACCATCTCAATCTCAATTTCAAATGATCTTGTCGACTTCGTTGGGGTCCATCGTGACGTGACGTCATGCAGCTGCGCGGGAACGAGAAGCAGACGCTAATGATTATTGGAGTCTGTTGAAAGAGGCCTGGCGTCGAGCGACCTGGGGCTTTGAGCGAAGCGAACACAAGAATACAGGGTGACTTCTAAAGAGATATACAAGATGCCATATAAGAATAAGAATACAGGGTGCCTCACCAAGAGGTGTGCAGGATGTCAGAGCAAAGCATCGAACCAGTCCCAATATTCCATCCCTAATCTCACTCAAAATAGCCCCCCCCTCGCTCGCTTCCAGGTTCTACAACTCATCTCTCAACTCTCTACCGTTACACTAGTCTAGCCAGATTGAACACAGGCCTGCCTGGGGTAAAAACACTCCTTTTCAGAGAAATAACAACTCCGCAACAAGCTTCACGAAAACCCAAATTAAAATCGAAAATTACATTCTACAAACACCAAATTCAGTAAACTTCCCTCATTTCAGTTACTCTATACTTTAAACAGACACAGAAGGCATAGTCATGACCCCTTCATGGAGTAGGCTATTGTCTAAATCTGGACACTCATACTACATCCTTACTGTAATTCAAATTTACGGCCAAATGATCCTTCTGACAGGGAGGCAAAGGTTTCCGCCGGCTATCAAAAAGTACACAATTTACACTTTATTCAACAAAACACATCTCTAATACAAGTACAAGAAACACATTTCTTCCCGTGACCCTTAAAGAGGTGCCCACGCGGGAAGCCTAAGTTAATGGGTAATGCAGTCTGTTGAAAGAGTCCTGGGGCTTTGAGCAAAGCGAGAAGCCCTCCTGAGCCTTTCTAACATGTGTAGCATTTGTAGCATGCATCATTTGAAATGATACAACGTCTAGTCTTTCAGACTGACTGTGATTTTTTTATTTGTATTATAGGCTTGTCCTTGTTGCCATGGTAACTGGTTGTCTATGCAACACGCTTCAACAACTGAGATCTAAGTGTGCTTGTCCTTGTTGCCATGGTAACTAGTTGTCTATGCAACACGCTTCAACAACTGGGATCTAAGTCTGCTTGCCCTTGTTGCCATGGTAACTAGTTGTCTATGCAACACGCTTCAACAACTGAGATCTAAGTCTGCTTGTCCTTGTTGCCATGGTAACTAGTTGTCGATACAACACGCTTCAACAACTGGGATCTAAGTCTGCTTGTCCTTGTTGCCATGGTAACTAGTTGTCGATACAACACGCTTCAACAACTGGGATCTAAGTGTGCTTGTCCTTGTTGCCATGGTAACTAGTTGTCGATACAACACGCTTCAACAACTGGGATCTAAGTGTGCTTGTCCTTGTTGCCATGGTAACTAGTTGTCTATGCAACACGCTTCAACAACTGGGATCTAAGTGTGCTTGTCCTTGTTGCCATGGTAACTAGTTGTCTATGCAACACGCTTCAACAACTGGGATCTAAGTCTGCTTGCCCTTGTTGCCATGGTAACTAGTTGTCTATGCAACACGCTTCAACAACTGGGATCTAAGTCTGCTTGTCCTTGTTGCCATGGTAACTAGTTGTCTATACGACACGCTTCAACAACTGGGATCTAAGTCTGCTTGCCCTTGTTGCCATGGTAACTAGTTGTCGATACAACACGCTTCAACAACTGGGATCTAAGTGTGCTTGTCCTAGTTGCCATGGTAACTGGTTGTCTATGCAACACGCTTCAACAACTGAGATCTAAGTCTGCTTGCCCTTGTTGCCATGGTAACTAGTTGTCTACACAACACGCTTCAACAACTGGGATCTAAGTCTGCTTGCCCTTGTTGCCATGGTAACTAGTTGTCTATGCAACACGCTTCAACAACTGGGATCTAAGTCTGCTTGCCCTTGTTGCCATGGTAACTAGTTGTCTATGCAACACGCTTCAACAACTGGGATCTAAGTGTGCTTGTCCTTGTTGCCATGGTAACTAGTTGTCTATGCAACACGCTTCAACAACTGGGATCTAAGTCTGCTTGCCCTTGTTGCCATGGTAACTAGTTGTCTATGCAACACGCTTCAACAACTGGGATCTAAGTCTGCTTGTCCTTGTTGCCATGGTAACTAGTTGTCTATACGACACGCTTCAACAACTGGGATCTAAGTCTGCTTGCCCTTGTTGCCATGGTAACTAGTTGTGGATATAACACGCTTCAACAACTGGGATCTAAGTCTGCTTGTCCTTGTTGCCATGGTAACTAGTTGTCTATACAACACGCTTCAACAACTGGGATCTAAGTCTGCTTGCCCTTGTTGCCATGGTAACTAGTTGTCTATACAACACGCTTCAACAACTGGGATCTAAGTCTGCTTGCCCTTGTTGCCATGGTTACTAGTTGTCTATACAACACGCTTCAACAACTGGGATCTAAGTCTGCTTGCCCTTGTTGCCATGGTAACTAGTTGTCTATACAACAAGCTTCAACAACTGGGATCTAAGTCTGCTTGCCCTTGTTGCCATGGTAACTAGTTGTCTATACAACACGCTTCAACAACTGGGATCTAAGTCTGCTTGCCCTTGTTGCCATGGTAACTAGTTGTCTATATAACACGCTTCAACAACTGGGATCTAAGTCTGCTTGCCCTTGTTGCCATGGTAACTAGTTGTCTATACAACACGCTTCAACAACTGGGATCTAAGTCTGCTTGTCCTTGTTGCCATGGTAACTAGTTGTCTATACAACACGCTTCAACAACTGGGATCTAAGTCTGCTTGCCCTTGTTGCCATGGTTACTAGTTGTCGATACAACACGCTTCAACAACTGGGATCTAAGTCTGCTTGCCCTTGTTGCCATGGTAACTAGTTGTCGATACATCACGCTTCAACAACTGGGATCTAAGTCTGCTTGCCCTTGTTGCCATGGTAACTAGTTGTCTATACGACACGCTTCAACAACTGGGATCTAAGTCTGCTTGTCCTTGTTGTCATGGTTATTAGTTGTCGATACAACACGCTTCAACAACTGGGATCTAAGTCTGCTTGTCCTTGTTGCCATGGTAACTGGTTGTCTATATAACACGCTTCAAGAACTGGGATCTAAGTCTGCTTGTCCTTGTTGCCACGGTAACTGGTTGTCTACACAACACGCTTCAACAACTGGGATCTAAGTCTGCTTTCCCTTGTTGCCATGGTAACTAGTTGTCCATACAACACGCTTCAACAACTGGGATCTAAGTCTGCTAGTCCTTGTTACCATGGTAACTAGTTGTCTATACGACACGCTTCAACAACTGGGATCTAAGTCTGCTTGTCCTTGTTGCCATGGTAACTAGTTGTCGATACAACACGCTTTAATAACTGGGATCTAAGTCTGCTTGTCCTTGTTGCCATGGTAACTAGTTGTCTATACAACACGCTTCAACAACTGGGATCTAAGTCTGCTTGTCCTTGTTGCCATGGTAGCTAGTTGTCTATATAACACGCTTCAACAACTGGGATCTAAGTCTGCTTGCCTTTGTTGCCATGGTAACTAGTTGTCTATACAACACGCCTCAACAACTGGGATCCAAGTCTGCTTGTCCTTGTTGCCATGGTAACTAGTTGTCTATATAACACGCTTCAAAAACTGGGATCTAAGTCTGCTTGCCCTTGTTGCCGTGGTAACTAGTTGTCGATACAACACGCTTCAACAACTGGGATCTAAGTTTGCTTGTCCTTGTTGCCATGGTAACTGGTTGTCTATACAACACGCTCCAACAACTGGGATCTAAGTCTGCTTGCCCTTGTTGCCATGGTAACTAGTTGTCGATACAACACGCTTCAACAACTGGGATCTAAGTCTGCTTGTCCTTGTTGTCATGGTAACTAGTTGTCTACACAACACGCTTCAACAACTGGGATCTAAGTCTGCTTGTCCTTGTTGCCATGGTAACTGGTTGTCGATATAACACGCTTCAACAACTGGGATCTAAGTCTGCTTGTCCTTGTTGCCATGGTAACTAGTTGTCGATACAACACGCATCAACAACTGGGATCTAAGTCTGCTCGCCCTTGTTGCCATGGTAACTAGTTGTCCATACAACACGCTTCAACAACTGGGATCTAAGTCTGCTTGTCCTTGTTGTCATGGTAACTAGTTGTCGATACAACACGCTTCAACAACTGGGATCTAAGTCTGCTCACCCTTAATGCCATGGTAACTAGTTGTCCATACAACACGCTTCAACAACTGGGATCTAAGTGTGCTTGTCCTTGTTGCCATGGTAACTAGTTGTCGATACAACACACTTCAACAACTGGGATCTAAGTCTGCTTGCCCTTGTTTTCATGGTAACTAGTTGTCTATACAACACGCTTCAACAACTGGGATCTAAGTCTGCTTGTCCTTGTTGTCATGGTTACTAGTTGTCGATACAACACGCTTCAACAACTGGGATCTAAGTCTGCTCGCCCTTGTTGCCATGGTAACTAGTTGTCCATACAACACGCTTCAACAACTGGGATCTAATTCTGCTTGTCCTTGTTGCCATGGCAACTAGTTGTCTACACAACACGCTTGAACAACTGGGATCTAAGTGTGCTTGCCCTTGTTGCCATGGTAACTAGTTGTCTACACAACACGCTTCAACAACTGGGATCTAAGTCTGCTTGTCCTTGTTGCCATGGTAACTAGTTGTCTACACAACACGCTTCAACAACTGGGATCTAAGTGTGCTTGTCCTTGTTGCCATGGTAACTAGTTGTCGATACAACACGCTTTAACATCTGGGATCTAAGTCTGCTTGACCTTGTTGCCATGGTAACTGGTTGTCGGAAATTTGTAGATGTGATAGGCATTGTTCACCCTGCCAGCATTTCTGGGCCGAACCGAGCGAGTTTGTAGAAGTTGGATTCTACACGCTACACACTGGCAGGTAAGCAATCTCCTGGGCACTTCTTTGTGAGCATTGTATATATTGAAGCAATTATGTGTAGCAGAGAGATAGATGTTGAAACTCTCATCCACACTGTGCAGTTAATGCCTCCCTTGTGCAACCAATGGGATAAAAGATATAAGAATCGGGACATGAAAGTTAGGTTATGGAAGGAAGTCGCCAATGAATGCAATGAGACAGGTAAATAATAAACATTTAATAACTCACTGAAACAGTTACAAACATAGTAGCCTAATCAGCATATTTCATAATTTCGTAGGTCTTCAAACAGAACGTGGAACTTTCCTAAGATTTCATGTTCACCTCACGTCTCCAGAAGAGTCTTCTCCTTCTATTCAGCAGAACATGTCATCCTGAAGCATTGTCCATCAACAACAATAAGTGCAACTGATGCACCATACTTAACAACTTTCCAGTGCAGCACTTGACGAACAAGCCGCGAATAGTCGGCTACAAATATAAACTGTCACTTATGTGGCTAAGCTCCGCTCGGTTCGGTTTGGTTTGGCCCGGACACGCTGGCAGAATGAACAGCGCCATACACTTTAAAGGTGCGGTCTACAGGGTGTTTCATATAAAGTAAGAACGGCAAGCGGCAGTTTTGTTATTCGCTGCTGTGGTGTGCATGGCCAAGCTTGTGGCGCGCCATGGCCCCCTGCTGTACTATTGAAAGCGCGCGCATAGCACACACGAGGGCTGTATTTTTTTTCAAGTCCGATGCATTGTATAAAAATAACAGATTGTCATACCACACTCATTTTACTACTAAATGTTTGCTTGTTTTATTATTATGTCTCACCATAATCGCCAAAGGAGAAAATCATTCACGACCGCACTGTGCCCACGTTACGATAGATTTTTACAAAGAATTCAAGTGTGAAGTTTTGGACCATCTGCCATTTAGTCCAAACCAGCACTGAATTATTTTCACCTGTTTCGAGAATTGAAGGTATTGGGCGGCAACGCCTCGTCTAAAATAAAAAATTTCAGGAGACTGTCCAGACGTACCCAGCTCAGTGGTGGCAGAACCTTTTGCCGAGGGCATTGGAAAACTGGTGTAAGATACGATAAATGTTTCAATCGTTTTGGCGAGTACGTTGAGACATAAGAATACACAAGCAAACATTTACTAGTAAAATCAATTTGGTATGTCAATCTGTTATTTGTATACAGTCCATCGGAACTTGAGACAGCCCTCGTATGTACCACGCGCGCACTTTCAATAGCACAGCAGGGGGCCATGGCGCGCCACAAGTTCGGCCAAGGGCACCACAGCAGCGAATAACAAAACTGCCGCTTGCCGTTCTTACTTTATATGAATGACGCTGTATGTCTCTACGGAACTAGAATGCAAAAGTATAGATGACGAACACTTGTTGCTATGGTAACCCTCATGTTATTTTGTCCATTCTATAATCCGAAGGGAAATCATTCCCTGGATGCCCGTTATCAATCTCGTGGTGCGCACTATGCTGCAGGGATCACACAAGAGAAAAAGAGTTTGAATAACTTGCTCTTATGTGGGCGGTGCAGCTCTCTCTGATGCCGTTTGAGACGATGCTGAATATCTGGCGCGCTGCCCCATGGGACTGAGAGTTGGTCTGCGAGGAGTAGAACAGGCTCATCTCCAGATCTGTCTGGCTTCTAGACAACTGGCAGTCGCAGTACCTGGGGGTTACATTTCACACTGGATTAACGACAAGCTCATGTCCTTTTAGCATTTCAGTCTATACAACAAGATGTGGACAATATTGTTCAGGAAAACAACAGAAACTCATTAAAGGGCAACATAGTGACAGGTGTAGGAGGGGGAGATAACAGGGAGAAACACAAACAAAGGATGACCAAGATACCGTAGTTGTTACTCCGTGGCCCAAAGTGGCTCAGATCAAACGAAGAAAAATTAATTTTATAGCTTATAGTTATAACTTTATTTGATATAAGATGTTTGGAAGTACAGGTGCTATGTTTAGTATAGGGTGCTATAAGGCATCCAACGTTTAGAATGAAGCACTGGTTAGATAGGGATATTCTTCTCTCTTTCTGTTGCACGCGAGACATGTATGACGCTGTCATTTTCTAGCACTCCACTGTTGCCATATCAGTCGTAAACTTTTCATTGTCAAAAAAACAGCATATTCGGATAGAACTATGTTTTGCCGATCTTTTTTGTCCTATATTAGAACTACGTAAACTTGATAGAAATGCTAGAAAAATTAGATATCCATATTAAAAAAATATATAAACTGAGTCCCCTTTTTAGTAAAATCGATCTTATATCATGTTGCATTGACTTTGTGATGCCTATTTTTCACACACGTGTAGCTAAATGTGTTGTCTTGATGATGGATTATTGAAATATTTTATACTGGCGATATTACAATTTTCATGTAGGTAAAACTTCTGAATATTCTCTCATAACCGCATAGCAGCATTGAAAAAGTTTGTATGCTGCCAACTTTTCTATTTTTAAAGATAACCATGTCATGTCAGTTTGAGAGTTGTAGAGGAATGTTGGAAGAAGTTTTCTACCTGCCTACCCAAAGTGTAGGTTTCCTTGTTTACACAGGCCGGGCTGTTCATTGACCGTGGATTATAAAAATGAAATTTCGAAGGACAGCGGGGTGCAGCTTGCTACTCACAGCTTTATTACTGTGTCCTTCGAGCTTGTATTTCAGTAGTTCGGCTGTCTCTATCTTGAGTGTGTGTGCAGCAGTTCTGTTAGATTTAACGTGTTGTATTTTACGTATTTCACGTACAACAATGGATAGTTTTGTGAAAAGAAAGCGTGTTAAAGTGCTCAGAAGGAGGGAAAAACAGGTCGTAATTAATGTGTTCAGTTATTTTAAGAAGGTTTGGAAAGCAATGGAAAACATGGGAGTGGAAAAAGAGACTGTAGGCAGAGTGAAGGAGATGTATTGTGGAAGTGTGAGTTGTGTGAAAGTTGGAGGAGAAAGAACAGACTGGTTCAGACAAATGAGTGGCCTGAAACAGGGTAGTGCGCTGTCACCCCTTCTCTTTATTGTGGTTATGGACGAGGTAATGACACGGATAGCAGGAAATATAGGAGAAGATAAGATGAAAGCAATGGTGTTTGCAGATGATCTCATGGTCTGGGGAAACAAGGAGGAGGAAATTCAGGAGCAACTGAAGGCTTGGGAAGAAACAGTGGGAGAGTACGGATGGAAGTTCAACATCAGTAAATGTGAGATCCTGTTAACGACCAGGAAAAAGGACAGACCAATGAGTGGGATAACACTTGGAGGTGGACAGCTGAAGAAGGTGGAAAGTCTCAAGTACTTGGGAAGTATAGTGGAGGAAAATGGGAGAAATGACAAAGAGATTACGGAACGTGGCAGACAGGCAGAAGCATTAGGAGCTTAGTGTGGAATAAAGATGTCCCACAAAAAAGCAAGGAAGTGTTATACAGAAGCTATGCTTCAGAAACGTGGACAATGAAGAAAAGAGACATAAGCAGAATACAGGCAGGTGAAATGAAGTTCCTGCGAAGTAGGATCGGAGTAACAAGAAGAAACAGGATGAGGAATGAAAAGGTCAGGGAAATGGTGAAAGAGGAGCCCTTGCAAGGTAGGATTGAAACATCAAGACTGAGGTGGTATGGACACTTAAAGAGAATGGATGAGAAGAAGATTCCCAAGAGGATACATGAGATGCAGATGCAGAAGAAACGACCAAGGGGAAGACCAAGAGATAGATGGCTGAAAGGAGTGGAGGAATGTGTCAAGAAGAGAGGCGAGGACTGGACCAGAGTGACAGCGGAGAGGTGGTGGGAAGAAAGAACTAAGTGGCGAGGCTTATGTTCCAAACAGACCCAGCCTGGGGCTGGAAACTGTACAAGATGATGATGAAACCCAACGAAAGTATAAATCATGAAATGTAAGCCAATGAGGAGTATTTTCTTTAATAACGTGCTTCAACTTCAATTGCAGTCGAAACTTCACACATTTCCTTGTACTTGTACTTTATTTCTTTTATTTTGATTGTTTTTTTTTATGTCACATTCAGCATACGTTATAGTTAATTTAATTTAATTTCGTTGTATGTGTTATGTTAGCCTACTATTAGTATTATTATACAGTACTTAATTCAAGTCTTCAACACTGCACAATCGCTGAATGTGTGGAAAGTTTACGTGAAGTGCTTTGTACTGTCTCCTCTCATGGAGTGGCAACCCTGTCGTAACGCGCCATAAGGCCAATGATTCATTCTAAACGTTGGATGCCTTATATAAACCTTATTACTCCTTTTCCTTTTTAAAACATTTTTATTATGATATTTATTAAGCTTCGGTTTTCTTTTAAAACCTAATGCAGTAGCAGCTAACGTTCTTGGCTGTCGCCCAAGAGATCTGGGTTGATTCCTGGCTCTGCCAAGAAATTTTAGTTCTGGTCTGAGGGCTGGAACGAAGTGCACAAAACTGAGAAGAAAAGGATTAGACTCCCACCTAACTTAAGGTTCTGGCCACCTCCTTCCCAATCCTATCACCAAATTACAAATACCAGTACACAATAACACAGGTTTTCACACAAATTCTCACACACACCCAAATACACTGGGCTATATGATCACAATGTCACAGCCCCTAAAATAAGCAACAACAACAACACTTTGTTTTTAGCAGCCTTGTAAGCCTAGGAGCCAGATCCGGGGTGGTGAGTAGCGTGCCTGCCTCTCACTCGGAGGCCCTGGGTTCAATTCTCGGCTCCTGCAGGGTTAGAAACTGACGTGAGGGCTGGAATGGGGGTGCACTCAGCCTTGTGAGGACAATTGAGTAGCTGTCAGACAGTGAGGTAGCGTCCTGGTCACGAGTTTATTTATTTATCGCATGGCTTTTAGTGCCGGGAGTGTCCGAGGACATGTTCGGCTTGCCAGTGGCTGTAGCTGCCTCAAGCGGACACCCATGGGGTGTGCTACAAGTTAGTTCAATTTCAAGTACAGTGCTCTCTCGGTAATCTGGCAGATATCGGACCAGAGCACTGCCGGATTACCGAAAACGCCGGATTACTGGAAAATATCGATAAAAGCGCAGATATCATTTGAAAATCAGTTTTAATTACATTGTACTATACAAAGTAAAAATGTACGAAACTACATGATATAACTCACGCTATTTCTTGGAAGTAGACGGCTGGAAATATGCATCAATTGTCTTTTGCTTTTTACGGTTGAGAGACACTTTGAGAACTTGTTCCTCTAACCTCCTTAAAACTAAGACATCGTTAGCAGAGACGCAATTTTCCTCCGCGCAGGCAATTGACGAGGCGATGGCCGCATTGTGAGAGATTGATTGTACAGCCGCTGTCACTTCTCCTTCGACCTGTTCCTCGTCCTCTTCCTCTATGATGTCATCTTCCGTCATAAACTGGTTGTTTTCGTCATCTTCGCCTGTAAGCCACATGCCTACGTCATCAGTTGTCAATGCGTTATCTGGTGAATCCACGAGTTGTTCGTTAACTACGTCTTGCAGTAGATACATCTCCCTCTCTTCATTGGCTTTCTTGTTCGATTCATCTTTTTTGTACTGATCCAGCAGTGTCATGTCCGGCCATAGGGGTTTCCAAGAGGAAATGATGACTTTCTCGTCAATATTTTCCCAGCATGTTAACGTTTTTTCTGCATGGATGCCATCTTCAACACAACACTACTACAGTACAACTGTCCTACACTAAGCACCTGAGGGGGCGTGCCTGAGTCGTCGCTCTTGGTGCCAATGCATTGTTTACTCAGACACTAGTCTTCTCACTGAGTGGGTAACATCGCACAGTATTGGGGACGCATTATCAAATCAAGTGTTGAGCTCGTACTCGAATACAAAATGCCGGATTACTGGGAGTGCCGGAGAGCTGAGATGCCGGATTACAGACGGAGTACTGTAGTTCCAACTTTCGCTACCACATATTACTGACACCTAGTGGTGAACGTTGGAACTTTGATAGAGCGTTACAATGAAATCTAACCTAAAAATTTAGCTTCACACAAGTTTAGTTGGTGGAAGGATCTTTTACATGCCATAAATCTATGACATGGGACCGCCGGCTTTACTTCCCCTCGGAAGGTAGGCATACTGAAGGATTTTAACGCTCTTAAAAAATCCAACGACTACGGCAGTGTTTGAACCCACGATCTTGGGAACAGCAGTTCCGCATGCTATCAACTACGCCACCGAAGCCGCTCTGGTCACGAAGACCAAGATTAACAGCTGAGGGGACCTGACGCCCTGACCATGCATCACTCCCATAATCTGCAAGCAAAATGGCTGGGCAGCGGTCCCTTGGTAGGCCTAAGGCCCTTCATGATCTGTAGCGCCATGGGGGGGTTTTCACCCAAATTCCATACACACCCAAATGCATGGGGCTATATGATCACAATGTCACAGCCCCTAAAATAAGCAACAACAACGCTTTGCTGATTTGGGGAAACAAGGAGGAGGAGGTACAGGAACAGTTGGACGTGTGGGAAGGAATAATACAAGGATATGGGATGAAATTTAGCATAAATAAGAGTGAGATGGTGATCACAACAAGGAAGAAGGAAAGAACCACAACGGGAATAACAATTGGTGGGGAACAGCTGAAGAAAGTGGAGAGTTTCAAGTATCTGGGAAGCCTGATACAAGATAATGGAAGAAACGATAGAGAAATAAATGAGCAGGGGAGGCAGGCAGAAGCATTTCGGAGGAGTGTGAGAAGCATGTTATGGAGCAAGGATGTCCCTCAGAACAGCAAAAAGATCATATATCGGACGTACTATGTCCCTATCCTGACTTATGCCTCGGAGACCTGGGTTAGGAAAGGAAGGGAGAAGAGCAAAATACAGGCCAGTGAGATGAGGTTCTTGAGAAGCAGTATTGGAGCTACAAAGATGGACAGAATAAGAAATGAGAGGACCAGAGAATTAATGAAGGAGGAACCATTACAGGATGGTATAGAGAAATCTAGACTTAGATGGTATGGACATGTAAAACGAATGGAGGAGAAGAGGATACATGAGACGAAGTGGGAAGGAAAGAGACCGAGAGACAGGTGGCTGAAGGGGGTGGAAGAAAGCATGAAGAAGAGAGGAGAAGACTGGACAAGGGTGGAGGCTGAGAGATGGTGGGAAGACAGAAGACGTTGGAGAGGCTTGTGTTCCAAACAGACCAGGCCAGTGGCTGGAAACTGTGCAAGATGATGATGATGATAAACGCTTTGCTTTTAGCAGCCTAGGAAGCCTACCTCATAACAACAAGTCCTATCATAGCCATGACAGTGACGGCCTTGTTTGCTAGCGCCTGATGACCTGCTTGTATCTGCGAGAGTACGGTGAAGCCCCGCTCCAGGATGGACGGCAGCCGATCGTCCAGGTCATCTCCCAGACTGTCGCAGTGAGACAGCAGCGAGAAGAAGACGAGTCCGGCTGCCAGAACAGTGTCCGAGTTATCTCGCTCCTGCGTCATCAAGCTGACCACCAGCTCCATCAGTTGTTTCACGTTGCATGTAGAGCTCAGTGAAACATTGACGCACTGTGGACCTCCAAACCTACAACAAACAAGTATAATGTTGGATCATCTGAAATCAATCTACTTGCCAGGTATGGTAATTGAAGGATCTGGTGCAAAAACGGGGTGGTTCCATTTTTAGAAACTTGTGGGAAATAAGAAAAACTCTGCTGAAAATTCAATTGTCACCTAAATATTCTTTCTTTTTCAAAGAACATACTACTCAACTAGACTGCCTCTTGGTGGGTATTTAATCAGATGACCTCACTGTTTCGCCCCTGAAAACAATAATAACTTACTAACAGTATTTATTCATTTAACACAATTATACATTGCTTTATGCACAGCCAAGAAGTTACGTCCGTACAACTTCAGGACAATCCAAGGACTTCCCCATCACAGTCGGTGTCCATCAAGGTTCTGCATTATCTAGTTATGGACACCGTGAGAGTTGACCTGCACCGGCCATTACCATGGACCCTACTTTATGCTGGCAGCAGAAAACAAGCTTGATCTGCAAAGCCAAACTCAAGAATGGTGTGACCGGTTGGTGCAACATGGTTTGCGCCTTAACTTGAAGAAAACTGAGTACATGATATCAGATAGACATGAAATGGGAACCATCACGGTCAATGGTGAAGATCTGACGCGTGTGAGTAAATTTAAGTACCTCGGTTCCACAATCATTGTTGACGGCCGACTCACTGAAGAGGTCAATACCAGAACTCAGGCAGCCTGGATGAAGTGGCGAACAACAACCGGAGGCACTTGCGACCACAGGATGAAAGATCATTTAAAATCAAAAATCTATCGTACTGTCATCTGGCCAGTCGCCTTGTATGGTTGTGAGTGCTGGCCGACAACAGTCGAGACAGAACGCCGCCTAAGTGTAATGGAAACGAAGATGCTGAGATGGACAGCGGGCCTCACGTTTCCAATGACAACAGTTTGGAGTTGCACCGATCCAAGACAAGATTCGTGAGAGCCGACTTCGTTGGTTTGGGCATGTTTTACGGGCCGATGATGACTCTATTGCCAAGACGGGATACACACTTGAAGTCGTCGGCAGAAGACCTAAAGGACGACCTAAACAATGTTGCGCTGATACGCTTCATAAAGACCTCCAAAACGTGAACATCCATCCAGATGCAGCCCGAGACGGAGCGAAATGGAGACAACGGACCCATGTAGCGGACCCCGCAGGCGCACGGGACAAACGCTGAAGGAAAAGAAGATCACAATTATACATTTTAAACAAAGGTTGGAGCCACATCAGTTTTACTTAAATATATGCTAGAATTTAATCGATACATTCTATTTGCAAATCACACATTAAAGCATCTTCATTAGTCATTTTCAATTTTTGAGGTGCAGGTCAATTTAATTTTTGAAAGCACTAATGGATGTTTAGTCGATGACAAATAAGTGTTTGCCAACTTAAGGGCATCTTTCAGTTTTGCAGGTCACTGGTATATACGTTCTTTTATTTATTATTTTAATTTTTTAGCCAACATAGGACTACATTAGTCAGGTTTACGGAGGTTTTTCTTCTTTTTGTCAGCCCAATATTTCTTCATCCTTTCTGAACGTAATTTTCTTTCTGCTTCAGGAATGACTCTTCCTATTCTCTGCTTGTTGATTTTTGTCTGTAGTCTAGTGTGTTTGTCTTTCAGAATCTTGAGTGTGTCTGTCTTGTATTTTAAATCTTCTATTGTAATATGTAACTCTCTCATGTCTTCTTTAAGTTCTGTGATCCATCTAATATTGTTCTTACTCTTACTCGTCCATAATTTTTCTATTATTTTTCTACTGATTCTACTGTATTTTCTGGTGACCGTATTAGGTGCCCTAAGAATGATATTCGTTTCTTTTTCATTGTGCTTGTCACTGGTTCTATTTCTTTACAAACTGTTTCGTTGGAAGCTAGTCTCCAGACTCCATTTACTTGATAACTTTTATTTAAACAGGTTCTCACTATTCCCCTTTCTAACTTGAGTACTCTATCTAATGCAACTGTGTTTGTTGACTTCAATAATTTGTGGCTGGGTGACTGTTTTGTAGTGCTTCAATTTGGTTGCTATCGAGAGACATTTTTTATTACATGTATTCTTGGTAACATGCTGTGCTCTAACCAGTTTATCTATTCTATTTTGCCATGCTGGTTTCTCGTTCAGGTTGTATGTGATAACTTCACCTAAGTATTTAAATTTTTCTACAATTTTTATTTCTTGGTCTCCCAGCTTAATTTTGTTTGCAAGCGGAGGTTGAGTTAGCATAACTTCTGTTTTTTCAAATGAAATTTTCAAACCAATATTTTGAGCTATTTCCTGTATAGATTTTATTTGTAGTTTTGTTTCCTGAATATCATTGGCCAGAAGAGCTAGATCATCAGCAAATCCTAGACAGTTCAGATGTATGTTGTCTTTCTGGGTTCCAATTTTTATATTTTTCGAGTTGTTCTTTTATTATTATTATTATTATTATTTTTTTTTTAGGGAAAATCTCCATACTTCATAAGGAGCCACATTGTTTTTGCACACACTCAAGCAGTGGGTCAGTTCTACCATTCTAACTAAATAGCGGGGCCACACAGTACTTCTGCCAAAAGATCTTGATTTTTTTTACTGTTTGAAATCATCAAAACATGAATTTCAGCTTTAACACGTTGGGGTTCAAGGTCGATCCAAGTCCATCATCATTAATAATTGATATTACTACTTTGCAGTCCTAATTACTGGGACGTGTGAAAAATAACCTGAAAAAAATTGCATGAGATTAAAATATAAGTACACAAGAACCTCGTTTATCCAGATTAAGTGGGACCGGAACTGATCCGGATTATTGAAAATCTGGATAATCCGGAAAAACTAAAAAAGCAAACATGTTATATAATCTACCGTATTAACTTTAGTTGTAATACCTTTTTTTCTATTGTACAAAAAAATATAAGAACATTTTTCTTACATTTACGACTCTGTTTTATGCACTAAATTAATGTGTGAGTTTTTTCTGTTTTACATTAGTATGAATGTTTTTTATAATCATTTTCCGTGTTGTCATTACTTATTATATCCACTGTACAACACAACTCTGTTACGGTTTCTACCTCCGCGCAATCTGCGGCACGAGTTTGGTTGGCTGGCGGAAGGCGTGCGTGAGCCTGGTAACTGGCCGCTGGCCCACCAAAAATGTCAAAAGACTTCCACCAGGAATCTAGGGAGGTCACACACCATTATTATTGTTGTTGTTGCTTTTTTTAACATCATTATGCCCATCTCATCATCATCATCATCATCATCTTGCACAGTTTCCAGCCACTGGCCGGGTCTGTTTGGAACACAAGCCTCTCCAACGTCTTCTATCTTCCCACCATCTCTCAGCCTCCACCCTTGTCCAGTCTTCTCCTCTCTTCTTCACGCTTTCTTCCACCCCCTTCATCCACCTGTCTCTCGGTCTCTTTCCTTCCCACTTCGTCTCGTGTATCCTCCTGGGTATCCTATTCTCCTCCATTCGTTTTACATGTCCATACCATCTAAGTCTAGATTTCTCTATACCATCCTGTAATGGTTCCTCCTTCATTAATTCTCTGGTCCTCTCATTTCTTATTCTGTCCATCTTTGTAGCTCCAATACTGCTTCTCAAGAACCTCATCTCACTGGCCTGTATTTTGCTCTTCTCCCTTCCTTTCATAACCCAGGTCTCCGAGGCATACGTCAGGATAGGGACATAGTACGTACGATATATGACCTTTTTGCTGTTCTGAGGGACATCCTTGCTCCATATCATGCTTCTGCCCATCTAAGGAGTGCTATTGAACCTATTTAGCTGATCTTGCTTTCTTGTCTTCCCAAAATCTCTTCATCTAGTCGCTAAGGCTCTTTCTGCGCTCCTCCGTCGAGGTTCTGTTGGATGCAATGTTTGGGTGGTCTGAAAATTGATGATTGTCACCTAGTTCCCTGCCCAGTACCAATCACTTGAGATGTCTACTTTCTGAAGGTATTTTTCAACTTCAAGAAGCCAGTTGTACTTAACTTTCTTTGAGAGAGTAAGATTTGGAATTATTTTAGTCAGTCTGTGAGAATATGCCCATAAAATTTCAAACGTCTTGTGTCCAAGATTTTCTTCGAATGCTGGTTAAGCTCCTAGGATTTCCTTTTCATCCAAATTCCCTCAATACAAGATTTTTTGTTCTTGTTTTTGTATAGCCTATCTTTAATTAGTGATCTGCCCCCAATGATCAGTGTTTCAGAGGTGTTTGATTACCATGTTGTAATGTCCTAATTTTGCTTTACGGGGGATGGATTTCCTATTATACCGTTCCATTAGAGATTAAGAGAATTTAGAGATGTTCCCTTTGTTTGCATCACGTTTAAGGCCTGAGGGTTGGATAATTTCTCCTCGGTATTTGAATTTAGACACTTGAATTACTTTACCGAATTGAGTTACCTAAGGTTGTTTATCCATGTACCGACAAGATCCTTCCATGAACTGGTATGAGATTTGGAGTCCGGTTTTGGCTGAAATTTCATGGAATTTTTCAATGGATTCAATCGCTTCCTGCCAATCATTAGACAAAATTGCCAGGTCATCTGCAAAGGCCAAACATCGTGACTGAATTTTGTTCTTGCGTAGTCTGCCAATGGTTATTCCTTTAACTTGCTTTTCCCATATCCTAATCATTTGTTATTATTAATATTATTATTATTACAGTGGTTATTCAGTAAAAGCGTTAGCAGTCTGGTGTGGAGTAAGGATGTCCCTCAAAACAGCAAAAGGGTTATAATTATAGAGGACATACTTCGGTCCAATCCTGGCGTATGCCTCAAAGGCCTGGGTTATGAAAAGAAGGGAGCAAAGCAGAATATAGAATAGTGAGATGAAATTCTTGAGAAACAATATTGGAGTGACAAAGGTGGACTGGTTAAGAAATGAAGAGGTCAGAGAATTAGTCAAGGAGGGAGCATTACAAGATAGGATAGAGGAATCAAGGCTTAAATGGTATGGGCATGTTAAGCAAATGGATGGGAGGAGGATACCCAGGAAGATACACGAGATGAAAATAGAGGGATGAAGACCAAGAGGAAGACAAGAGATAAGTGGCTGAAGGGTGTGGAGGACTGCAAAAGAAAGAAAGGAGAAGACTGGACCAAGGTGGTGACGGAGAGATGGTGGGAAGACAGACGACAACAGAAAACTGGGAACTGTGCAAGATGATGAAGATTACAGTGGTTGATGATTTCATGACTTACCCTTCTAAAATGAGACCTAAGAGCTTCAAAGCATCTATGAGAGTCTTATCGTCTTCGGAATGCTTCATCAAGAAATAGATGGTCCGAAGTAGACACTCTATCACGTGTATAACATGACTCTGAGTGTAGAACTTCTCCTCTGTAGACAAGTGTTGCAGGCACTGGAAGATATTGCTGGAAAAAATAAAATAAAATATTTCTCTGGAAGAGGAAATATTAATTTTTCTCAATTCTGTAGGAAGATATGAACACTAAGAAATTTTCAGAAATAGCTTTCTTTTCTATTTTATGTTCATCTGATATAACACATTTTCCTCTGTTTCTGTAACAATAGTTAAGGCAGACGGAACAGCTTCTTTGAAAAATTCTGTTTTGAAAATTAAAATGAATGGCTAAAAAGGCCAACCAAAAAAATCTAAAAAAATGTATTTTTCAGGAATTTGCATATTGGTTGATAGCTTATCAGCTGTTTAATGTTTATTTT
Organism: Meconema thalassinum; assembly: GCA_946902985.2. Lineage (NCBI taxonomy): Eukaryota > Metazoa > Arthropoda > Insecta > Orthoptera > Tettigoniidae > Meconema > Meconema thalassinum. Next base: position 281,592,059 of record OX336397.1, read on the forward strand.
TGTCACCGTAAGTGGTCTTTCTTTAAGTACCTAATACTAACAAGGGGAGGATACGATTACTGATTCGAACGATCTTTAGTACACGTGTAGGCCATGGCCAGGTATATATCAGGTAACGTGCGCTTCTCAGCAGTTTCCGAGAAATTAATTAACTGCAATTGCAGGGTGGTCTGATGGTTGACAGACATGCAATGAACGGAACAGACTGGGCCCTCAATGTATAAATGTTTACATATACTGTAATAGAAGACACCTGACCGTGTATAATACCAATACTATACATTATGTAATGTCACAAACATTCACCCGGATACGATAATTTCCGGCTCACATAACACGTTATTACAATTGACTGCAAAATAAACAGTATTCACGACACCTACAGTTGTACAAATTGCGAATGTTTACAAAAACCGAAACAACGCAAAGGCTCACCGGTGGGATTCGATCCAGCGATCCCACGCTTACGAAGCAGGGCTCTTACCGCTGCACCACGCGTTTGTTCGATTCTTGCTAGCGTACAACGCTCATACAGTAGACGCCGCACTGCATTTATTGCAATTAATTAATTTCTCGGAAACGACTGAGAAGCGCACCTTACTACTTGCACCAGATATACGCCTGGCCATGTCCTACACGTGAACTAAAGGTGGTTCGAATCGGTGACCCATGCATCGTATCCTCCCCTTGTGAGCAGAACAATGTTCTTCTTCTTATCTTAATTCCTGCCGCTCCTTCCGGAGCATAGGGCCTTGGCGAAATTTCTCCACGCAGTACGGTTCCTGGCTATTCTCTTCACTTGACTCCAGTTCTTGTCCACCTCTGCAATTTCATTTTCGATCGTCCTCTTCCAGGTCTTCTTAGGTCGACCTCGCTTCCTGGCACCTTGAAGATTCCAGTCTAGCGCCGCCCTCTCAACAGCTCCGTCCGGCTTCCTTAGTGTGTGACCGATCCAGCGCCATTTCCTCTCCTTGATCTGGATGCTAATCGGTTGTTGATTGGTGATGGTCCAAAGATCTTCATTTGAGATTATGTCCGGCCACCTCACATTCATGATGCGACGCAGACATCTGTTAATGAACACCTGTAGCTGGTTGTTGATCGGTTTTGTGACTTTCCATGTTTCACAGCCAAAGAGAAGAATCGACTTTACGTTGCTATTGAAAAGGCGGAGCTTGGTCTTCCTGGAAATGTTTCTATTTCTCCAGATGGGGTAGAGCTGGACAAAGGCACCATTTGCCTTCCTGATACGGCTTCGAACATCTTCCTCTGCTCCCCCATCATTTGTGACTATACTCCCAAGGTAGAGGAAGGACTCAACTCGCTCAATTTCCTTTCCGTTGACTGTCAAGCTAGTCATGACGTCAGAATTTATCCTCATCTCTTTGGTCTTGTTGGTGTTAATCATCAGTCCTGCACGTTCTGCTTCTCTCTGCAACCTCCCCAGCTTATCTTCTATGTCTCGGTACCGTTGTGCCATAAGACAAATGTCGTCCGCGAAATCCAGATCTTCAAGCCTGTCATTTATACCCCATTGAATACCCCTCTTCCGTCCTCCCATTACCTTCTTCATCACACTATCCAGGACCAACAGGAACAGAGTGGGGGAAAGGACACACCCCTGTCTCACTCCGGAACTGACCTTTATCTTTTCTGTTAATTTGCCTTCGTGTAGAACCTGGCACTCATACCCTTCGTACATCTCTTCCATGATTCTGATGATCTTTGTTGGAATTTTATATTCCTCGAGGGTCTTCCACATGATTCTTTGATTTACGGAGTCGAAAGCTTTCTCGAAGTCAACAAATGTGAGGTAAAGGGTATTCCGCCACTCCACACTCTGCTCCAGGATGATTCGGAGGGTGTTGATGAGATCCACACAGCTGCGATGTTGTCGAAATCCAGCCTGTTCCTTCCGAAGCCTTTTTTCTACGCAGTCTTTTATACGATTCAGGATGACTCTCGCCAGTACTTTGCTTGGAATGGACAGCAAGGTGATTCCCCTCCAGTTGTTACAGTTTGTGGTGTCCCCTTTCTTGGGTAACTTGACGATCAACCCCTTCTTCCAGTCGGTTGGTATTTTCTCCTCCTTCCAGATCTTCTCCAACAGCGGGTGCAGCAGATTGATCGTGATATCCAGGTCTGCTTTCAATACTTCCGCTGGGATATTATCCAGACCTGGTGCCTTCCCGCACTTCATCTGCTTCAACGCTGTCCGTATTTCGCCCCGAGTTGGGGAGTCGAGGCTGATGTCCGGGTCACTTTCTGCTTCCTCTTCATCTCCTCCTCGCTGCTTACTCTCTGGTCCTCTATCTCTATTAAGAACCTCCGCAAAGTGTTCTTTCCATCTATTCAGCTGCTGTTCACACGTCGTGAGGATCTCGCCCGTCTTGCTCTTCACAGGCCTAGTTTTATTAAAACCTTTCTTCGAAAGCATCTTTGTGATGCCATAGAGCTCCTTAACGTCCCCCCTTCTTGCCGCTTCTTCTGCTTTCACCGCCTGCTCATCAATCCACCTCCTATGATCCTTCCGCACACTCCTCTTTACCTCCCTGTTTGCTGTTGAATACTCTGCTTGTGTGAGCGCCTTCTGCTGCCTAGTCTTGCAGGTGTTGAGCTTGGCCTTAATCTCCTTTCTATAATTTATCTTGTCCCAGGTCTGATCGGATATCCATTCTTTCCGCAGGTAGTTCTTGTACCCGAGCTGCATCTCACTGGTTTCCACAAAGATATTCTTTACCTCGCTCCACACAGTGTCTACATCCTTCTCTGTCTCGGAGTCCAACACCTGGAATTTATTTCTGAGCTCCAGTTTAAATTGGTCCAATCTCTGCTGGTTCTTAAGCTTGCCCACATCAAACTTGTTGTGCCGAGTGATAAACTTTCGGCGGACTGCCACGATCTTCATGCGGAAGTTGGCAACCATAAGATGATGATCACTACCGACATCCGCTCCTCTCTTGTTCCTAACATCTTCCAAGCTTCTTCTGAACCTCCTGCTCACCGCGATGTGATCAATTTGATTTTCTGTGACTTGATCAGGAGACACCCAGGTGACCTTGTGGCACCGCCTATGAGGAAACACCGTGCCACCCATCACCAAATCCTGACTGGCGCAATATTCCGTAAATTTCTCCCCATTGTTATTCATCTCACCAAGGCCATGTTTACCCATGATCTGCTCCAACCCCTCATTGTTTGATCCCACCTTCGCGTTGAAGTCTCCCATAACAATGAGAATGTCCTTCTTACTTGTTTGTCTTGTGGCATCTCGCAGCATTTGGTAGAATTCTTCCTTCTTCTCTGGCTCCGATTGTTCTGTAGGCGCATAGCATTGGATGATGATCACATTCCTGATCTTTGTCTTGAACCTAGCACACATGAGCCTGCTAGAAATTGGCTTCCACTCCATAAGGCTCCTCTTTGCATTTCTGTTGAGCAGCAACCCCACTCCATCCCTGTGTTCTTCCTCATCGGCCCCAGAATAGAGAAATGTAATTCCATCTGTTGTCTGTATTTCACCAAATCCTGGCCACCTCACCTCACTCAATCCTAGGATATCCAGCCCATAGTTCTTCATCTCCCGTGTCACTTGTTTTCTGGTTTTCTCCATCAAGGTCCTCACATTCCAGAAACCGATTTTCGTAGTCCTTTTCATGCCAAAAGTCGTCATCAGGTTATCCGTCCGGTTTTGGAATTTCGCTTCAGTTTCAGTAATCAGTTTATTTAAGAGGAGCGAGTGATTAACCCACTGCCTCCGAGTGCCTTGGAGGGACTGCCACCTTAGGCCTGAGGCACCAGGCTGATTTTCTGTCAGGGTTTCTTCCCTTAGCCTTTGAAGAACCAACTCCAAACTACAAGGCAGCAGTTGTTTCACCAGAGCCCCGTTAGCCGTAATTTCTTCAGGGTTCCTGTAGGGCCTTCACAGCTACCGTAGCGGTCTTGAGGCACACAAAGTCCCCACTGTACTTCACCCCTACAGGCAATCCCCTACTTCATTACGTTGCCCATCTCCCACAACGAGAACGAGGGGTTGGATTTGTGGGAGACGCAGAACAATGTACTGGGTTCAAATTGCGAAATTGCATGGTTGTTGGCCAAACGAGGTCCAACAGACCAGCCATAACTAAGCAAAGCCCTGTCGCCAGTCTCCTGAATACTAGTTTCTGTTACCCTTGCAATACAAACCCATCAACGACGGGTACGAAGAACTAGTGCCACATAATACTCACTGCAGTAAAGCACAATGCTGTGTAGCCATAGCTTCGCTCAATATCTCGGCAATATCAGCATCGAGAAACTTGTTGGGGATACAGTTTGAGCTCACTCCCATCGTACTCGTATCTACGGCCAGATACTCGACCAGAAGTTGCACAGCTTCCATCTACAACATACCAAAATATAAGTGTAATAGTCAATATTCCCTAACTTTAGTAAAAAGTCACTAAATCTAGGGTATTTTACCAACCATTTGTCGACTATATTAAAAGAAAAGTGACACAGTAGCTACTTTTCAGCGGAGTGTGATGGAGAGTTGTCAGATTTTAAAAATGGAACTATGGACGATTTCTCAAATCTTGTCTAAAAGGAGATTTTGACAACCACCAAATGGCACTCGTGCACAATATATATATTCCCCCCTACCCGTATTTTACGCCCTCATTGGAGCACTTTAATCAATACAAATACAATTGTGTCTAACAACGGTATTTGGAGCACTTGGGCAACCTCTGGAATGCGAGGCTCTGTGAATTTTGACTACGGCTCTACCTCACTAAGACTGAGTACCTTGAATGTAGTTCCCGGACAGATGGGACCATCATAGTAGATGGCACCCCACTACCAAAGGCTTCACATCTCCGATACCTTGGCTCCGTTGTGAGACCTGATGGTGACACAGTCTCGGATGCCCGTGCAAGAGTGAATCCTGTAAGGATGAAGTGGCGCCAGGTCACAGGCGTTGTCTGTGACCGCAAAATCCCTTTGGGCCTCAAAACTAAGATCCATCAATCAGTCGTCCGCCCTGTTGCTTTGTATGGAGCTGAATGCTGGCCTAATACAAAGAAACATGAACAAGCCTTGCACTCAATGGAGATGCGGATGCTACCATGGTCCTTGGGAATTACACGGCTGGATCATATTAAAAACGAAGACGTCCGCAATACTTTTAGAATTGCCCCTATTCCAGCCAAAATGAGGGAGACTCGGTTGCGTGGGTACGGGCATGTAGCCCGAGCAAATACAGAGTCCATTGTAAGAAAGTCACTTGCTAATTCGGAAGCAAAATAACCAGTGATGAACGAAGCAAAGAGGATATAAAAAGTAGGTTGGTCAGGTAAGGAAAGTATTTCTACAGAAAAGAAATTTGTTGACATCAAATATAGATTTAGGTATAAGAAAATTATTTTTGAAAGACTTAGTCTGTAGTGTGGCACTCTATGGAAGTGAAACTTGGACTGTTGGTGCAGCAGAAAATAGGAGAGTTAGTTAGTTATTGTTGTTTTAAGGGACAGAACTACGAGGTCATCTGCCCCTCTAAATTTGAAAAGACCGAAAATTAATAAAACAAATAATTATAATATAAACAAAAATTAAAGAAAAACAAAAATTATCATTCAAAAACGAACAAGTTGTTGAGTCAATGTACACTGGAAAATTTAGATTGCTGGCCCTAACCCTCTCTCACTTATAAAGCAGATAACGAGATCAGCAGCCACCGCGTCATTGGCTAATATAAGTTTGAGAGTCATCTGCAAACCAAGGTTTCTTCGTAAGTCAGTAAGATCCACACACTCGGTTAAAATGTGGGCCACGGTGAAAACGGCTCCACAGGTACAAAGTGGGGGGTCTTCTCATTAGATATGAGTGGGTGGATCTTGTATGACCTATCACACAAAATGACAGACTCCCTCCGTGACCAGAAAGAGCTCCGCGAATTGGAGTAACAAATGAAGAGGTATTAAGATGAGTGGGAGAGGAGACTGCTAATGGAGAGTAAAGATAGGTTGGTTGGACACATACTAAGATACCCAGGAATTAGCAAGCTTAGTTATGGAAAGAAGAACTGTAGGGATAAACCAAGGTTAGAATATGTAAAACAGATTGCCTCGGATGTGGTAGCTATGTAGAGATGAAACGATTAGTTCAGGACAGGGAGGCATAGAGAGATGCAGCGAACCAATCAAAAGACTGAAGACTCAAACAACAACTGCAATTTTAAGGAGAGGTTTGTACATTTTGTGCCTAAATGTTTAAGTGCTGAAGAAGTGCTGTAGGAAAGGTCCGAAACATGTACACTAAATAGGGTTAACCAATATATGGAATTGTATTGACCAGGTGGACACAAATAATTGATTAAAGATGGACCTATAGTTTATTTCTACTTACTGAACTCGGTTTGGCACCTAGACTTCCCACTTCCAAGTACCTGTGCAGACCTAGTGTTACCTCCACGCGCTCTGTTGCCACAAGCAAGAGGTTCAACACCTGGTCTAAAGATCCATGTGCGAGTAATTAAGATTGCCTAATTTATGTACAGTTTTTTTTTATTTGTTTCCGTCTTTTGACTGTTGTTTGTGGTAAAATGGACCTAAGAGATGAAGAGTGGATCAGGAAATTATTTCTAGAAACCAATTCAGACCATTGACATTCTGCTGAAAACAGTGATGACAGGGATACAGACGAGGTAGGAGTAAGTGATCATAATACTGATACTGAGCAGTCAAACAAGGATGAAAGACTATCCAGATATATGAGTTTGGGAAAGATAAAGAAACTATATGCTATTTTTGCTTTCCATCTCAAGCTGCAAACATTATCATCATTTTCCAGCTCCAGTTTGCCGGGTGTGGATGCCGCCACAAAATATTTTACGCATGCGTTTACCTGGTGTCCGAGGATCAGCAAGAACTGAACTTTAGGTCGTGGAGGATGTTGGCAGATACTTTTTAACCAGCAATTGAATGACTAAATCGTTCGATGTACGAATATAAAGATTGCAGAGATTACAAGCAAGTATGACTGAGAGAGGGATGCCAAAGGCACTAACTTCGCACTTTCATAAATGGCAAGTGTCCTTAAAAAATATGAGTGATTAGTTTACTGTATGTAAATGTATTTCATAACTAAGCTTTATTGTCTCATTTATTCTTAGGTAATGGACCACGAATAAAAAAAGATGTTTCAGTAACTCTGTCCTACTTTTAATAATGCCCTGTCTTTTAGACAATGCAAGACTAAATATGTTGTGTTTTTTTTCCTTCTTTTTTCACACGGCCACACTTTTCTGAACAATAAATGTTCTTTCTAGGCTAAGGAGTTCTGATGGAGACTTGTCAATTAAAACGTACTGTACTTACCCATTACATGAGAGAGAAGCTGGTATTCAGAAAGGTGTGAGGCAAGGCTGCAACATATCACCCATACTTTTCAATCTTTACATTGAACAAGCAATGAAGGAAATTAGAGAGAAATTTAAAGTGGGAGTGAAGATTCATGGAGAAATAATTTCAACTCTGAGATTTGCTGATGAATGGTATGGACTCCGTCTTCAGGAAAGAATTCATGATGAAAATTAATAAATCTAAAACAAAAATATTGGAATGCAGCTGCAATAAATCAGAAACCTCTATGGACATCAAATTGGCAGAGGAAAAACTAAAGGAAGTAGGAGACTTCTGTTACTTAGGAAGCAAAATAACCAGTGATGGACGAAGCAAAGAGGATATAAAAGTAGGTTGGCTCAGGCAAGGAAAGCATTTCTACAGAAAAGGAATCTGTTGACAACGTATATAGATTTATGTATTAGGAAGACATTTTTGAAAACCTTTGGAAGTGAAACTTGGACTTTTGGTGCAGCAGAAGAGAGGAGAATTGAAGCATTTGAAATGTGGTGTTATATGAAGGTTCTAATTTATTTTTGCTCTACAACGATTCTGCTATGCCATTTATAGCATAAGGAGACCCCATCACGCCTCCTAAGCTGGAAAGAAATGCTTTGGTCGCCAAGAGGAAACTTTGTGTAAAAAGAAACACAAAAAAAAAGCATATAAAATCAAAATCTCACCAGGACCATCAAGCCATTGATTTTCTTTCATTTTAGTACAAAAGGAACCAGTCACACATAAGTATTTCACAGTATTATTGGCATTTGATAACGATTTTCTCTCTTCTTTTTTAGCACGAGAATTGAAAATAACAGTTTTAAATGTTTTATTGTGAGATTCTTTCTAAAATACTGGAGATTATAAATAAGGTACCGTACTCTCCAGGCATTTGCCTGAAGTAAGTGTGGAAAAACCATTCCAGTACTCAAGATATCAGCTGTCAGTTGTGGGATTCTAACCTCTGATCCCCAGACTTTCTGTGGCTGCCCATCAAGGTCATGGTGAGCCATTTAAATCAAACATTGACCTTTTCATAAATTTAAATTAAATACTGAATATGATTAAAACTGAAACCTGTAGCTGTATATCCCTGGACATAATTCCTTGCTTTATTGCATCCAAAACGTTATCATCACTTTCTAGTTCAGGTGGACTACTTGAGCAACTCATTTCACCTGAAACAAATAATTAGTTATTATTTTCAAAGGCTGCGAAATATAAAGTTGTTATGGTTAGTTCTTGTTGTTTCAAGGGGCGGAACAACGAGGTAATTTGCCCCAAAATGTTTAGAGTTGGATTAAAAAATATTTATTGCATAATTAATCACTACCGTACTCTTCAAATAATTATTTAGAAACTTACGAAGAACCAAAATTAATCTAAAATATTGGATCAATAGTTTTGATAGAATGTGAACTAATTGATAAACCGTGATATGAATTGAACCCAATGGAATACCGTTCAATTCCGCCGAAACCTTATTTGAAAATCCCACCCCGACGACCAGCATTTGTCAATATCCTATCTCTAACCAACTATAACAAATAAAACAAACATGTTAATTTACAGTGATGAGTATTATTTTCCTCAACAAGGATATCCCATTTAATATAAAATTAATCTTATTTTAGAATATATGTTTAAAAAGCTGGTTCAATAGAAAATATTAACAAAATATCATATGTTTCTTAACGAAAGAACGTTGGTGCTGTATGGCTTGCGGGTTTTAAAAATACTTTTAGCGATTATATATTATCAGATTTATATTTTTTAAATAGTGATTATGAACCATCTGCTGATCATTGTAATTAATGCTACTTACCGGTAGAAATTGAGATTTCATTGCAATGACCTAAATGACTTTTCGTAAATTGAGTTGGCTATACCGTAGGACAAAAAAAAAGACGTGTGTCATGAAAATGGCGCTGATGTTGTGATCTAAGGTGGAATTTTATAAAATTTGAGCTAAAATATTCATGCATGGTATTGATAAGCAATTACTGGAGTATAAGTTGAATGAAGCCTGTCATTACTCCATAGGTAATCGAATATCTGCGTATTGTATTAGTTTGCTGTCAAAAGATTTGATATCTATGGAATTAACCTATAATTTATCTTAGGGCTCGGCTTGTAGGATCGAATTATTTGTAGAATAACTTTCCTTATTATGAATGCCTGTTTACCGTGGAATATCGGAAGGAAATTCACTTCTGTTTTCTCTTAGTTACAACGTTTGGTTTTGCATCGTGGAGAGGGAATGTGTTTAGGATGTTTTCTATCCAAAGTGTGCTTTGTGTTTCAGGCGATTTTGGATCTTCTGTAACTTACAATAGGCTACAAGGACGTTCAAAATGAGGGTAAGCAGTTGGTTGCTGGTAAAAATGGGTAGAAAGCCTGCTCGAGAACCATTTGAATTCCAGGAATTACTGCCTTTGAAATTGAAACCAACAGTGTCTGGAAAAGGGGAGAAGACTGCTTCTGTTTCCTGCTTGCAAGAGATGTCACTATTGTTTGTTTGTCTAAAAAAGAATGATTTTAACGAAGCTTTGTGTGGGAAGGAAGTTCAAGTATTTCAAAAGTGTTACAAGGACCATTTAGATAACAAATTCAAGAAAGAAGAAAAAGAGAAAAAAGGTGAAATGATAATAGGAAGTAAAAATTTAAATCACAAGCAAATCAATCAAATTCTAAAACGCTTCCCTACCCCATAGTTGTAGCCTATTGTCGTGTGCAGTAATGTAGGTTTTCTTCATCTAGATTTTATAAAGTACAAATTGTTGAAAAATCTTATGTGCTGACCTATAAGATATGTTACCTTGACAGCCCAAATGTTTCCTTAACTGGTCCACATCATCCTACGCAAACACATTATAGAGAGTTGCTCATTAAGCCTGGTTCACATTGGGCCTGGAAATATAAAAGTTGTCTGTGAGCTAGGAGTAGTCCACTGTGTCTGACGGCAGATACCTTCCCACGTACCATGCATTCCAATAACTATCAAGTTGATCACTACAGGCTTCATTCACTCAACACACACACTCTCTCTCTGTCCACCCGAGGGCGTGGTGGCGCAGCGGTCAAGCTGTTGGCCTCTCACCATGACAGACCGGGTTCGATTCCCGGTCAATGCATGTGAGATTTTCAGTGTGAAATGCTATGTCCTGTGGTTCGGAATTCACGTAAAAAGGAGGTCCCTTGGCTTATGATCTCGCAATTAACGGTCACGTAAAACGACAATCTTCCTTTTTCTTGTCTGTCAACCCAAGACCTGATATGAACTATTGTGCCGTTAGAATGCAATAGCAGCAGTTGTAGGCTTCGTTAATGTAACAAATTAGCCGTGTCTAATGACAATCAGACCAGTAATAATTACAGTATTGCTTAGGCTACTATTTGTGGCATGGTAGTATTAATGCATGGTGTCCAGAAGCCGGAATTACAATTTTGGTCAGGAAAAAGTGTGAAAAAATGGCGTGAGTCAGGAACAAATGGCGAAAGTATTAGAGAGTCAGATGCAGAAGAAACGACCAAGGGGAAGACCAAGAGATAGATGGCTGAAAGGAGTGGAGGAATGTGTCAAGAAGAGAGGTGAGGACTGGACCAGAGTGACAGCGGAGAGGTGGTGGGAAGAAAGGACTAAGTGGCGAGGCTTATGTTCCAAACAGACCCAGCCTGGGGCTGGAAACTGTACAAGATGATGATGATGATGATTAGAGAGTCAGGAATTTTATATTAACCATACAGTATTTTGTGTTTTACAGCCATATTTTGATGTTACTAGTTCAACTAATCTCTGAAGATAAAAAGCAATAACTCAGAGGACATTATGGTAAGTTTCTTCCCCCTCCTACAGCCACCTGCCTCTCGGTCTCTTTCCTTCCCACTTCGTCTCGTGTATCCTCCTGGGTATCCTCTTCTCCTCCATTCGTTTTACATGTCCATACCATCTCTATACCATCCTGTAATGGTTCCTCCTTCATTAATTCTCTGGTCCTCTCATTTCTTATTCTGTCCATCTTTGTAGCTCCAATACTGCTTCTCAAGAACCTCATCTCACTGGCCTGTATTTTGCTCGTCTCCCTTCCTTTCATAACCCAGGTCTCCGAGGCATACGTCAGGATAGGGACATAGTACGTCCGATATATGATCTTTTTGCTGTTCTGAGGGACATCCTTGCTCCATAACATGCTTCTCACACTCCTCCGGAATGCTTCTGCCTGCCTCGCTCATTTATTTCTCTATCGTTTCTTCCATTATCTTGTATCAGGCTTCCCAGATACTTGAAACTCTCCACTTTCTTCAGCTGTTCCCCACCAATTGTTATTCCTGTTGTGGTTCTTTCCTTCTTCCTTGTTGTGATCACCATCTCACTCTTATTTATGCTAAATTTCATCCCATATCCTTGTATTATTCCTTCCCACACGTCCAACTGTTCCTGTACCTCCTCCTCCTTGTTTCCCCAAATCATCTGCAAACACCATTGCTTTCATCTTTCCTTCCCCAATTACTTGTGCCACTCGGGTCATTATGTCATCCATCACCACAATGAAAAGTAATGGTGACAGTGCACTTCCTTGTTTCAGGCCGTTTCTCTGTTCTCTGACCTATTACTTACCAATAATGACGTATGGAGCAGAAATGGCCAATGACGAGGAGAGATGAAAGTAGAATACAGGCAGCTGAAATGAAATTCCTGGTACAGAAGACTAGTTGAGAGAGAGAAGGAGAAATTTAAGACATTTGAAAGGAATTGATTGTACAGTAGCTGAATGATAAGCTGGAGCAGAACAGATTTAGATAATATCATATGGCCTCTGTGCCGGATGCAAGTTTTTGTAATTTGACACCCAGAGGGTAGCTTGATGTCGATTTTCGTTGTTCCTTGAATCACTATGAGAGTCAAGGAGGTTAGATATTTAAGCTCCTTGAACACTATAGCGCATTCTAGTAGAGAAATGAGGCATTATAAAATTTGTTTTAGTAAAATTTACATTTGCTTAGACCAATAGCTTTGACAATGGTTAAAGCCTAACACGTCAAATCCAATGGTTTTTCGTCAACTGTGCCCCGCTAGCTTCCCGTGGCCATTCCCGCTACCCGACCATTCTAACCATCGTCTTGTCCAATCCAATGGTTTTGACAATGGTTACAGCCTAATGCATCCATATCAATGGTTTTGACAATGGTTACAGCCTATCGTGTCCAAATCAATGGTTACAGCCTAACCCACCCAGATCAATGGTTTTTTGTCAACCATGTCCCGCTAGCTCCCTGCGGCCTCCCTGCGGCCAAAGGCCGCACCTACACCTACACCCGTCCGTTCTAACCTTCGCTTTGTCCAATCCAATGGTTTTTGACAATCGTTACAGCCCAACGCGTCCAGATCAATGGTTACAGCCTAACGCGTCCAGATCAATGGTTTTGACAATGGTTAGAGCCTAACGCGTCCAGATCAATGGTTTTGACAATGGTTACAGCCTAACGTGTCCAGATCAATGGTTTTGACAATGGTTACAGCCTAATGCATCCATATCAATGGTTTTGACAATGGTTACAGCCTATCGTGTCCAAATCAATGGTTACAGCCTAACCCACCCAGATCAATGGTTTTTTGTCAACCGTGTCCCGCTACCTCCCTGCGGCCAAAGGCCGCACCTACACCTACACCCGTCCGTTCTAACCTTCGCTTTGTCCAATCCAATGGTTTTTGACAATCGTTACAGCCCAACGCGTCCAGATCAATGGTTACAGCCTAACGCGTCCAGATCAATGGTTTTGACAATGGTTAGAGCCTAACGCGTCCAGATCAATGGTTTTGACAATGGTTACAGCCTAACGTGTCCAGATCAATGGTTTTGACGATGGTTACAGCCTAACGCGTCCAGATCAATGGTTTTGACCATGGTTAGAGCCTAACGCATCCAGATCAATGGTTTTGACGATGGTCACAGCCTAACGCGTCCAGATCAATGGTGTTGACGATGGTTACAGTCTAACGCGTCCAGATCAATGGTTTTGACAATGGTTACAGCCTAGCGCATCCAGATCAATGGTTTTGACAATGGGTACAGCCTAACGCATCCAGATCAATGGTTTTGATGATGGTTACAGCCTAATGCGTCCAGATCAATGGTTTTGATGATGGTTACAGCCTAACGCATCCAGATCAATGGTTTTGACAATGGTTACAGCCTAACACATCCAGATCAATGGTTTTGAGGATGGTTACAGCCTAACGTGTCCAGATCAATGATTACAGCCTAACCCACCCAGATCAATGGCTTTTTGTCAACCGTGCCCCGCTAGCTTACCCGACCATTCTAACCTTCGTTTTGTCCAATCCAATGGTTTTGACAATGGTTACAGCCTAACGCGTCCAGATTTCTTAGTGGTGGTGTATTTTATATCTCACATGTTGGACACACTGACGTGACAGAATGTCTCGTCATAACTCGCCATGTCTTGCACAGCGGGAGTGAGCAATATGGCCACCTTAGTTCACATTCAACAAGAAAGAAACACACATAGTTACTTATTGAGCACATATTTCCAATATATTAGTCATAATGAAGGGCAATTTCAATCGGTATTGTCCCGTGGAAGCCCTGGAAAGCTATGGAAATCAAATATTATCACTTACCATGTAAGTCGGGTTCCTGTCTCATGCACTAGTAATGTCATATTTGTTATTAGGCTGGGAAATGAGAAATGATGATTGGAATGTTCTTGGAATGGTTTCTGGTTGACAGTGTTGTCCTATTGCAATGCCATGATACAGTCGCTGTGGTTGTTGGTTCCCATGGGACGCTTCACCCCTGTGTGCGGTGCTGGAAGAGGCTGATGGCTGGTTTCCAAATTTTGTCCAAAGGAGCATCTGCATGCTCCTATTGAAATTTTGTGGATGTTTATAAATTCTGATTGCTTCTCTGGTGTGATAGTTCAATTCCTGAGAGTACAGGTATTTTTGTGTCATCAAAATGGATGCAATGAAACAATCTGTTAGGTTAAATGTCTGCCCAGTCAATAAAATTTAACTACGGTATCCTTATTTTATTTGTTGGACATGTTTCGAGCTTTCTTTATAGCTCATCTTCAGCAATATAGCATTAAAAAATTAGACTTCTTTATATAAAAAATCCTAAGATCTTCCTTATAAGATAACGGGTAGATAACCTCGTAGTTCCACCCCTTAAAATCTCAATAACTAGAGCTCAGCAACGCCAACTGAAACACCGGAAAAAATGCGGACTACAAGCGCACTGTCACACTGGCTGACGGAGCTAGCGCTCACACAGAGTTGCACTTCAAGTTGCTGAACTCTTAACTATTCCTTATAAGAGTAAAATGCCACATCTTCTCAACACATTTCTTGAGGTCTTGAATATTTTATTACTAACAGAAAAGCACACAAATGTGCTTAACATAGATAAACACTAGTGTAGTTCTTGCCATAATCGCACAGTGATTTCTGGTTATTTTTTACATTGTGTTATGTGATATATGTCACAGAACTGGTCACATAACGAGCACACGCAGAGTTCATTTGGGGCATGGTAAGACATGTTCTTACATATTTTATGGTGGTACCCATGCACTGCTAACTTTATCACCACATGTCACTTTCTGATTGGCGTTGGTCCAGTTCCGGTTGATCATGGCATCCGTGCTGTAGAATTACAGCAGAATGTCTTCTCCCTTCTCTCTGCAAGTTGCGCTTCAGTATTTTTTGAGGATGGAAGCTGTAATTTTGTCCTTATTTCTTCGACGAGGAAGTGTTCCCGTGCTATTTCATATGTTGGGCGAGAACGCATGTATTTTGAGATGCCTTATTAAGGTTTTCAGGCATTGGGTTTTAACTCTTTCGATGGTGGCCAGATCTCTATTCGTTGGTCACTCCCATATCAAGTGGATCCTGTAAGTGAGCTTTGTGTCGAATAAATGCATAGCTGTTTTTAACGATAGCTGCTGTGGATTATTAATGTCATACATGGCTTGGATGTGTAATCTCAATGTCCCAGTAGTCTGTAAGGTGATTCCAAGGTATTTACTATTTCCACTTTGTCCTCTTCATATTCAAGTTGTCGTCTGCTGCTGCACGCCCACCTTTCCGGAAGACCTTGCCCTAGGGCCCATGTTCGCTCTCAACCGCTTTGGAACTGTCTTGGGCAGGCATTCTCAACCTGGTGCTCTTGAAATTAAATTTGGTGCTCTCTTCATACTAGCGAAAAAGTACTAGCCATTTCAGCATTTCCGAGAGAGAAAGAAATAGGAAAAGGAAAGAGATGGTTTAGGGGCTGCAACAATGCGGTCATATAGCCCCGTGTACTTTGGTTGTGTGTAGAATCTGTCTGATAACCGGTGTTAATTGTGATGACTGTATTAGTGTGTGTTATCTGCTTTTAATTCAATTAAGGACTGCAGACATTCAATTTTCAAGTAGCTCCAACTTTTGCTACCAAACGCCACCATCAACGACCTACTAGTTCTGAACTTGGTTACTAGATGCCACCTCAGTTGGCTCCTGGCAACAAACGTTGGAACCTAAGAGCGTCAGTCAAATCAAACCTATAATTTAGCTTCACACAAGTGTAATTAGTGGAATGTTCTTTATCATGACATAAATCTATGACATGGGCTTTACTTCCCCTCTGAAGGAAGGCACACTGAGGGATTTTTAACGCTCTTAAAAATCCGACAACTTCGGCCAAGGAAAGAGAGGAACATGATTGTTGCATTATTATTATTATTATGGATTCCATGGTGCTCAGGTACTTGCTATGGCATGGCCCACAGTCTCATAAAGGTTGAAAACACCTTGTCTAGGGGAAAACCAAGGTTAGAATGTGTTTGATAGATTAACTTGGATGTAGGGCTCAGTCGCTATGTAGAGATTAAAGAATTAGCTCAGTATAGCGATCCATAAAAAGTAGGGGTCTTCAGTACTGAAAATTTGGGTTCGGTACGGTTCGGTTAAAACATTTGTACTTCAGTTCTCGGTACAAAATCGGTTCGGTACAGCTCGGCTGATTTTCACACTCTAAACTAATGTAATTTGTAAACCATTAAGAAAAAAGTAATACATGACTTCTAAAGATTATAAAGTAAACGAAATATTTGCCAAATAGCAGAATTTTTATTTAAAATACAGAAAAAATGTACAGCTAATAATCTCATACAATGTTCCATTAACTTTCAAACTTGCGCTCTTAGTGTGGAGGAAGCCAATTGATGCAAACATTTAATAGACATTACGTGGAGCCCGGCCAGGCGGGCTATAAACACCGACATCCATTGTGTTGTCTTTTGACAATAAATCTTGTCCCATTGCCTTTATCACCTTTAAAGTGATCACTGGCGGTCGGTATTTCCAAGATCACTACGGTATTTATGTCTCTTGTACCGAACCAAACTTTTTACCGAGTTTCTTATCGTCTCGAACCGAGGTCGGTTATTTCCTTTGTACCGTACCGTAACCGAAAAATCGGTGCACCGTCGACCCCTAATAAAAAGTTGCATTGAGCCAATCTCAATATTGAACAACAACATGAGATTTCAATAAGGAGCTGCTCATCCCTGCACTGTGGAGGGAGTCATGGTGGCTGGCACAGGTTAGTTCACTGTAAAGCCTGCAACGAGAATGATGTTGAATTCCATACTACGTCATGGCTGGATCGACAACCACTTCGTAGAACGAGAAACCCAAGATCACCCGAAAGGAGATACTGGGAAACAGGGTAATGTTGCCATTCTCTGAGCTTTACGAAGCTAATCGAATGCGATCAATGCTAAATGTAACAGCTGTGTAATACAAAGTTAATATATTTTTTTATTTAGTCAATTTTACCCTCCAGGGTGGTGGCTCCCACAGACTCAGGGAGGGACCTCACCTCTACCGCCTTTCCAGGCAGTGTCCTAGAGCTGGGAACATCTGGTCGGAGGGGATACAACTGGTGAGGTGTGATCAGCACCTCGCCCAGGTGGCCTCACCTGTAAAGCGAACAGGGGCCTCATCAGGGAAGGGAGGATGAGAAGATTAGGATGGATAGGCAAGGAAGGGAGAAGGAGGCGGCCATGGCCTTACAGTAGGCACCATCCCAGCATTTGCCCGAAGACGAAGTGGGAAAGCACGGAAAACCACTTCGAGGATGGCTGAGGTGGGAATCGAACCCCCCTCTTCTCATTTGGGCCACCCGAGGCTGAGTAGACCCCGTTCCAGTCCTCATACCACTTTTCAAATTTCGTGGCAGAGCCGGGAATCGAACCCAGGACCTCCGTGGCGGCAGCTAACCATGCTGACCGATACGCTACGGAGGCGACCTACAAAGTTAATTAGAAGTTTATTTCGCTAGAAAGTTATCAGTGTCCAGAAAACTTGTCAGTAAAATAAATATGATGCTTTCGCTGCAGTAAAAGAAATAACAAAGGAAGGCTGAAAATACACCTAGAAGTGTGAGCATATGAGAAAAGTGGGATCATATTAGACCTCTCTATATTATTTTATTTAATTATTTGTGTTATTTAATCCACCTTATCAATACTACAAAATGATATTTATTAATATTAACCCTTTGCCAACGGCCTAGCCGTGTTGAAACACCGGATCCCATGAGAACTCCGCAGTTAAGCAACATTGGGCGCAGTCGGAACTTGGATGGTATGCCGGTTTTAGGTACTATGCGCTGTTGGCCAACATAAGGAGAAGCGGAAAAGGCCTGGCCACCCTACTGCACGTAAACTCTGGCTGGGAGTAGCCTCTTCGGGGGCTCGGACCTGCCTTCGGGCAGAATACCAATTAAATTTTTAATTAACCCTTTATGGGATAGTGGTATCTACACACATCAAAAAAAGTTTTGCATCACCTCGGTTCCAAGAGTTCCGGAACCTTTAAATACAAAGGGAATAGAGATCAACACAAACAACATTTCAGCTCGTTTTATTGCTCATGAGACCCACACATTGCATGTTGTACCAGCATACAGCTAGACTTACAGCATTTGTGGTCCAGATTGCAGTACACACCACTACCTCTAATACCCAGTAGCACGTCCTCTTGCATTGATGCATGCCTGTATTCGTCGTGGCATACTATCCACAAGTTCATCAAGACACTGTTGGTCCAAATTGTCCCACTCCTCAACGACAATTCGGCGTAAATCTCTCAGAGTGGTTGGTGGGTCAAGACGTCCATAAACAGCCCTTTTCAACATATCCCAGGCATGTTCGATAGGGTTCATGTCTGGCGAACATGCTGGCCACTGTAGTCGAGCGATGTCGTTATCTTGAAGGAACGCATTCACAAGATGTGCACGATGAGGTCGAGAATTGTCGTCCATGAAGACAAATGCCTCTCCAATATTCTGCCGATATGGTTGCACTATGGGTCGGAGGATGTCATTCAGGTATCGTAAAGCCGTTTCGGAGCCTTCCATGACCACCAGTGGCGTACGTCGGCCCCACATAATGCCACCCCAAAACATCAGGGAACCACCACCTTGCTGCACTCGCTGGACAGTGTGTCTAAGACGTTCAGCCTGACCAGGGTGCCTCCAAACACGTCTCCGACGATTGTCTGGTTGAAGGCATATGCGACACTCATCGGTGAAGAGAACGTGATGCCAATTCTGTGGGGTCCATTCAGCATGTTGTTGGGCCCATCTGTACCGCGCTGCATGGTGTCGGGGTTGCAAAGCTGGACCTCGCCATGGACGTCGGGAGTGAAGTTGCGCATCATGCAGCCTATTGCGCACAGTTTGAGTTGAAACACGACGTCCTGTGGCTGAACGAAACGCATTATTCAACATGGTGGCATTGCTGTCAGGGTTCCTCCGAGCGGCAATCCGTAAGTAGCGGTCATCCACTACAGTAGTAGCCCTTGGGCGGCCTGAGCGAGGCCTGTCATCGACAGTTCCTGTATCTCTGTACCTCCTCCATGTCCGAACAACATCGCTTTGGTTCACTCTGAGACGCCTGGAAACTTCCCTTGTTGAGAGCCCTTCTTGACACAAAGTAACAATGCGGACGCGATCGAACTGCGGTATTGACCTTCTAGGCATGGTAGAACTACAGACAACATGAGCAGCGTACCTTCGTCCTGGTGGAATGACTGGAACTGATCGGCTGTCGTACCCCCTCCGTCTAATAGGCCCTGCTCATGCATGGTGGTTTACATCTTTGAGCAGTTTTAGTGACATCTATGAACAGTCAAAGGGACTGTATCTTTGATACAATATACACAGTCAACGTCTATATGCCGGAGATCTGGGAACCGAGGTGATGCAAAACTTTTTTTGATGTGTGTATATTAACCACATGTCATAAGGACAGTTTGTGCTTTCAAAGATGCTGATAGTTGAGTCCTCATCATCATCTTCATTTCCCCTTTTCCAGTTGACACTGGGTGTCAACTGTCGTTCCACCATTCCTCTTCCGACACAGTGTTCCGATCCAGGTTCCGTTTCCAATACTATTCTCCACCGAGTCCATCCAACGCATTCTTGGTCTTCCTCGTCCTCTCTTCCCTGTCATCCGTCGTTCCAGTGCTCGTATTGGTAGCCTTACTTCATTCATCCGTTTGACATGTCCAAACCATCTCAATCTGTCTTGCTCCAGTTCGTCATTTAATTTCTGTACTCCCAGTTCTTTCCGTATATCTTCATTTCTCAATCTGTCTCTCCTCGTTTTCTGGATCATACTTCTCAGGAATCTCATCTCAGCTGCTTGTACTCTGCTCTCATCCCTCTTAGTCATTGTCCAAGTTTCTGCTGCATATGTCATTATAGGAACATAATATGCTTTGTACATAACTTCTTTAGCCTTAATTGGTATATCCTTGTTCCATACTAGTCCCCGTACCTGTTGGTAGAAAGCACTCCCGAGTTGTATTCTTCTGCTAATTTCCAAATCTAGTCTTCCATCTTCAGTCAGTTCACTTCCCAAGTATTTGAAGTGTTTCACTACTTCCAATTCCTTATCTCCTACTTTGATTACTCCTTTTCCTTCTTTCTTATCTCTACTCATCACCACTGTTTTACTCTTCTCCACATTTATCTTCAATCCCCATTGCTCAATCTTTTCATTTATTACATCTAACTGTTCTTGTACCTCCATCTCATCCTCTTCCCAGATCACAACATCGTCTGCAAACAACATTACCTTCATCTTTGCCCTGCTATATTCTTTCATTGCTGCCTTCATGATGGCATCCATCACCATTACGAACAATAATGGTGACAACACACTTCCTTGCTTTAGTCCAGTGTCAATTTTAATCCATTCCAATGTCCCGACTCTAGTCTTCACACTACTGTAGCACTCCATGCACATTCCTTTTATCATGTCTCTCAGTTCCTTGCCTATCCCCCTATTTGTTAAGCTTTCCCAAACGTTTGTTCTAGGGATGCTATCATAGGCCTTTTCTAGAATCAATAAAAGTCATTACCATATCCTTCCCATATTCCCAACTCTTTTCAATGTTCTGTCTCAGATTGACCTGCCCTCTCTAAATCCAAACTGCTCCTCCTCTATTTGGCTTTCTATCTTTACTCTAATTCTTTTTTCTAGGATTCTTTCCATTACTTTGGCAACATGCGAGATGATGGTGATTCCTCGGTAGTTACCAAACACTTTCCTGTCTCCTTTCTTGAATATTGGCAATATTATTCCCTTTTTCCAGGCTTCAGGTACTTTCTTCTCTCTCCACACACTCCTGAGAATCCTGTATGTCCACTGCAGTCCCACTGGTCCTGCCGCTTTGATCATTTCTATTGCCACTTCGTCCATTCCCACAGCTTTCCCCATCTTCATCTTCCTAACTGCCCATTCCACTTCTGCCATAGAAATGTCTGGTTCTTCCATTTCTTCCTCCACCGTTTTGGCAGTTTGGGTAACTTCTCCGCATGCCTGACGTCTCACCTTCAACAGCTCGCTGAAATATTCTTTCCATCTGTCCGTTATCTCTTCTGGTTTTGTCAATATTTCACCTTCTTTGTTTTTCACGAACCCAGTGTTCACCTTTTCATTCCTTCTGCTTTTTATAATTCCAAACAGCAATTTCTTTTCACAATGTAAATCCTCCCTTATTTCCTGAGTGAATAATTCTTCCCAGCTTTTCTTCTTTTCCTCTGCAATTACTTTCTTGCAATCTCTGTTTGCTTCTATATATTTTGCTCTACTTTCATCCGTCTTTTTTGTTTTCCATTCCTTCCAAGCTTTCTTCTTCTCTCTTCCCTTTTTTTCGCTCTATCGTTGCACCATTTTGTCGCCCATTTCCCTTACCTTTCCTGATGTTCTACCACATGTTTTCTCTGCACTGTTTACAAATGCACTCTTAGTTGAATATTTCAGCCAAATTTCGGAGAATCTTCGTGCAGAATCAAATATTATATACGTATCTATTTGACGTAATGTGCTGGCTAGAATTGTAAACAAATTTAAACTAAAAACAATAACAATTAAAGTGTCAAAACAAATAGAAATATAGAAATAAACAATAACAAAACTGATCCAAACAACTATAGAGGTTTATCCCTATTATCTGTGGCCTATAAAATCCTATCTAAAGCTCTTCTGAACAGACTAGAGAAACGAACAGACCATTTGATTGGTGAATATCAAGCGGGTTTTAGGAAAGAGCGTTCATGTGCTGAACAGATATGGAATCTGAAGATGATTTTGAAGATCCGCAGATCCAACCCCACAATTGTCACCTTTGTGGGCCTAAAGAAAGCATATGATTCTGTGGACAGACCCTGTTTGAGACGCTAGAAGAACTTCAAGTGGACAGGAAGACCAGAGAACTGATTCGTCAGACTCTCACCAATACAACATCGAAGGTGAAGTTTCTTGGAGAAATTTCTGACTCTTTTGAAGTACGAACAGGTGTTCGCCAAGGAGACGGACTTTCACCCCTTTTATTTAACCTGGTTCTAGATAAAGTCATCAGAGAGTGGGAAAAGAACATCAAAGGCATTAGCATAGGAACTGCTGGAAACAAAATCAATGTGAAATGCTTGGCTTTCGCAGATGACCTAGCGATTATCACTAGGAACAAAGAAGAAACTAAGCATGCTATTGAGACATTATACAGAATAGCAACACAAGCAGGCCTTCAAATATCATTTGAAAAAACCAAGTACATGCAAAATTTTCAGCAAAAGAACAAGAAAGAAAAAATAGAAACAGCGTATGGAGCAATATCCCAAGTAGAATTTTTTAAATACCTTGGAGAAATAATTCTTCCTTCAGGATTGGACAGTTTGGCTAACACAGAAAGAGCCTCAAAACTTCATAGAGCATTCAGACTAACAAGGGATCACTATAATAAAAGAGTAATGTCACATAATGCAAAACTGAAACACTACAAAACAGTTGTACTATCGGAAGCTCTATATGCTTCAGAAACCATAGCTTTAGGAGGTCATTCTAAAATTGCAAATATAGAAAAGCAAGAACGTAAAATTCTTAGAAAAATATTCGGCCCCTCACAAGAAAACGGAATTTGGATTAAAAGACGAAATTCAGATCTATACCGTCACACAGATAGTTTCAGCAACACTGTACGAAGAAGACGTTTAACATTTTATGGACACCTCTTCAGGATGGACGATTATAGACTTACAAAAAGGTTATTCAATATAATAAATTCTCAGAAGTCAAGGATAGCCTGGCTGGATGAATCAAGAGAGGACCTGCAAGAGTTGAACATCGGAGAGAATATTCTGAGAAACCGCAAAGTCTTCAGGACCGCAGTAACAAAGCACAAGTTTAGGGTGAAAACTAGTGGCAGGACTGGAACCAAGTGGACAGAAGTTAGCACAGTGACTTCATGAAGAGATTTTGGGAAGATAGGAAGGCGAATATCATCAAGCCGAAAAACAAGTTCAAGCGCGCTCTATAATGGGCAAAACGCAAAAAGAAGAAGAAGAAATAAACATCATTAAAAAAATACAATAAAAGTACTGTATATAAATTAAAATAATAAACATAACTATGACAATAATTGTAAAAATCAATTCGAGTTAATTAAATCAATAAAAAATATCAAAATTAAATCTATAAGAACATAAATTAAAATTTAATATAACTTATTGACATTAAAATTAGAGAAACAAAAGATAACATTAATAATAATTAAAATAAATTTATATGTAAATACACACAAAAATAAAAAATTGTTTTGCCCTATAAAGGGTTTCGATATAACAATGATATCTTCTTCAGCGTTAATCGAGTTTAACATAAATAAAATAAAATGGATATCCTTACAACAATTTGATCAAAATAAAATGAAAGTTCTATATATAAATAAAAATTTTCACTAGAAAATGGTGTTTCTAAACTGGAGTTGTGATGGATTCTGGAGAAAATGTAACACAATGATATAGGAAATAGAGAATTATAACTAACTTATATGGACCCTATACAGTAGTGTTTGTCAGAAAGCAAAGGTTTTGAATTGAGAGTATCTCAATGTTTGAGGCATTCAATATTTTACCAGTCACATCTATATAATTCAACCAACATACGTTTAACCCCTCATTATTCCCTTTTCAATGGAGGCAAGGGATGAGGTGCACGAGGCGGTGAATGTCTCATAAAATTCCCTGGGGTGCGATGTGAACCAGTTCCGCACGTACAGCTGGACATCGGCGTCCGAGGTGAATCGTTGGCCCCGCAGAGCCCTTTTCAAGGGGCCAAACATGGCGTAATCACAGGGAGAGAGGTCTGGACTGTTTGGAGGGTGGCCGAGAACCTCCCATTTGAATTTCTGCAGGAGTGTCGCGACTGTGTTGGCCATATGAGGTCGTGCATTATCGTGCAGCGACCACGGCGGCTATGGCGTTCACTGTCACTCGGCGGTCCTGGGTAATGAGTGCATCAATCAGCTGGACGTTGTCAGCGGTAATGCAGGGGGGTGCCCCAGACTGGGCATCATCAGCTAACGACACCCGTCCTTCCCTGAAGTGCTTGTGCCACGCCTTGACCCTTGCAAGGGACATGCAGTGTTAGCCGTACACTTGTGACATTCGGTGATGAATGTCCGTTCCCCCTCCTCCTTCCACTGTCAGAAACCAAACAACACCTCTTTGCTCTTCGGTTGACGCCTCCATGTCAATGTTTGCAATGCTACTGGCAGCGTTGGACGATTGATGCATGCTGCTGCTTGCTTTGTATCGTCGCGTGACGTGCACGCGTGCCCTCTAGCGACGGGCTGTGACCTACCACGCTCTGGTCGGAACCACACCTCGTTACACACACCACGATTAGCTGATGTCACCGGTTTGTGCATTCCAGCCTCCGGCTCGTTACTTTTTGAATGCACCTTATACAATTTTTGGCAGGTCAGTCCCGGTTGCACAGTCGTACAGAGAACAGTCTGTGAGCCTGAGGCATGTGCAATGTTGCTTTGCGCTCAACTGGCAACTCTTGTATCAATGGAACACGTCCTCTGTACGACTGTGCAACCGGGGCTGACCTGCCAAATACTGTGGTATGAACTGTAACCCTATGGCAGATGGCCGGCCCCGTTGTGTTGCCTCGCACCTGGAGGCCCTGGATTCGATTCCCGGTCTATCAGGGATTTTAAAATCTGACGTGAGGGCTGGAATGGGGTGCACTCAGCCTTGTGAGGACAATTGAGTAGCTGTGAGACAGTGCCCTGGTCACGGAGACCAAGGTTAACGGTCGAGGGGACCCGATGCGCTGACCACACATTACCCCATAATCTGCAGGCCAAATGGCTGGGCAGCGCTTGCTTGGTAGGCCTAGGCCCTTCATGGGCTGTAGTGCCAGGGGTTTTTGGTTTTTCTTTTCTATGGCAGATGTGAGCGATAGGTTGCTCTCAGAAATTTTATGTCACTAGTTACTTTCGTGGCAGCGTTTAGTCAGTCCTTGACATGTAGAGAGAATAGGTTTCTTGGTGTTTGACATGTGACGATGTGACTCCTAGGTATCTAAAATTTGTAACTAACTTCAGTTGTTGATCACTGATTAGGAATGTGAAGTTCATAGAGACTTAGAGGGTCAATAATCACAACTACTGATCTTGTAATACAATTGGCAACTTTGATCTTGGACTCGTCTAGCTTCGCCACTGCAGCACACCCATATGGAGGTGAACAAAGAACAGTTGGCAACAAGTTAGATAGTCGTAGTTTTATTCAATTTAATATCAGTAGCAGCCGGCAATAAGGTTCACAGTGTTGCACAATGACCACATTATTTTCAATAAATAAGTAATTATATTGTAATAATCTTTTAAAAATAGAAAAAACTGTGTGTTTCCTCTTGCATGCATAGGAATTTCATAGGTTTGTTCTTTAATATTCAGGAAATCTTTTAGTACTGTGAACTGGTTGAGAAGCGAACACTACTACAGAACTGGCACATGATTATTAATCTAACAGGAAAAAAAAAATTATACGAGCCTTACAGTAGTCACATATGATGTGTAACATGTGACATGTTATCCTACTATGTGTGTCCCGGGAGTGCAAATCCCTTGTTGACAGTGAACTCTGTTGGTCATTGAAATAACTACTTGTAAAACTCCAGTGCCAAATCCTGACCGTAATGAATCATAATTGTTATTTGCCGTGGCGGAAGTAACCCACTGCCTACTTGATGCGAGCTGCGCTCTATACCGGCCAGTTAGTGAACCCATACCAGCAATGTTAGTGAAAATGGCCTCGTTTTGCCGATCAGCGCACTGCCAAGTATAGGCGCGATTAAAAATTAGGTGTGTGGAAAGTATATTAAATGTGTTTCTCCCAGTGATATGTTTAGACCAACAAAGTTTCAATTATTGTTAGTAGTCAGCGTTAATATACTGAATTCCTACGTTGTTTGGAGTGTTTGTTGATGCGATATAGATTCCACATAGCCACATGGCCGACAGTACATCGAGTGCTTAGCCTACATTAAATAAGAACACAGCGAAAGTATGAAGATTTAATAAATCGTAATTGTTTTCAGCAAATATGATAAAATGAATATTTTCACACAAAAGAACGACAACTTGAAGATGATTTATTGTGGGAATATCTTAAATGGGGTCTCCAAACCTTGAACTAAACTGTATGCGATATACATTCCCCATAGCCACACGACCTACAGTACGTCATTGTACCGATCTCCGCCACTACGCGCGCTTATTGTTTCCGTCCCATCCATTTCCGTCCCTTTTCCAAAATCACTCCCACAAACATGTTCAGCTACCGAGCGCCACAAAAATATCCAGATACCGAGTGGAAAGATGTTACACATCAAAAATATATATAACTTTTTGTGGTGGTAGTACGGGTGATACGTAGTACAGTATAATGGACGTAACTTTTAGGTATTTATCCTGTAATGATTATGATAATAATGAACAGGGAAACAGTTATTTACTAACTACAGTATTGACACCTGTAATTTACAAACGAATTGAAAAATATGATTAGAAAGAGGAGTAAGTGAAATAGAGGACACGGCCTAGGGTCTATATCTCATTGGCTGTTAGAAAAGTAGAGATCAATAGTGTCGTACGTTGACGCAGAGCGACGTAGGAAAATAATCAGAGCACTTCGGAAAACTACGGCTGTCCCGAACTCCTGAGGTAACAATAGTGTTATAAAGCGCTCAAGGATAGGGATCGGAATAAATGAAAGTACATTTAAAAGCACCAACCCTTACTGCAGCTGATAACCCCAATGTACTGCACCAACACCATCGCACTTAGCCTAGGCCTATACAGACACATAATATTTTCATGATAACTGTTTTAAGGGGCCTAAGAAATCCTTTTGCTCTAATTACTTCCCGTGAAAGCAATGTATATGCAGCGCAAGATATAGCTACTGTATTTTCGCAATTCTGCACCAGAACACTGGTAGGGGCGCCGTAATGCGCATTGCCAGCCAGCAATAGACTTATTAAAACATTCTTACAGTTCTACTACGGACATGAATGGTTCTAAGGCCTTAAAACGTGGTTTTCAAGTTCCTCTTGTCTGTTCTAAAGTTAGGGAATGTTGAGGGTTCTCCAAAATAAGAAGTGGACAGTGTTACCAGCAGGGTTACAAAGGGTAAGTAGGCCTGTGTAAAATTCGGTGCAATTAAGTGAAACTGTGCAGATTTGTGCCCAAGGGCCTAAATGCAGGGAATGGAGTGGTCTATCTGAAATTTAAAGTGGACAGTGTTACTCGTTGGGTTCCAAAGGGTAAGTATACAAATTTTGGTTCAGATCGGTGAAACGGTGTAGATCTGTATAAATAACAAACAGACAGACAAACTTCGAGCTTTATATAGCCTATATAGACGACGGCAATATATTTATTCTTCTGGTATAATAATAAATAGTAGTTCTATAGGTAACTATGTAAGAAAATGTTCACCCGTGATATCACCAAACTATCATTACCGGTATTTTAAAAAGCGCGCTGGTTAGCCGGACTCGATTTGCGCTCCTGCATTACTAACTTAATAGAACAAAACTATTCATATCCACTTTCACCGTAGGATTATCATGATGATTACATCCAAGCCTGCTGTTACAAAACTATTTATAGACATATATTACAATTTTAAAGAAATTGTCGTAACATTAAAAAACCTTTTGATAAGACTTTTACACTTCACACTTCGTTGTTGGTCAGACTGTAAATTCATTGCTATCCAATTTTCTATTGGTTGCTTGAGTTAGGAGACGTATCGAAAGTTCGATGTGTAGTGGATTTCATTCTTCGCGTTCACATGGATTTTTGGATTCGTTGGATTGGTATCAGCATCGACAAATTATCCCCTTACAACTCTATTTAAGAGATATCCAAGTTTTATAAATGTGAAAGAAATAATACGCGCATACATTTTGAAAGACAATCCAATCATTCACCATATCGCACTGGTGCTACACTAAGCGGCCATGCCACTGGATCAAATTACTGGACCTCGCGGAGGAGTAGTATTTCATGATGGAGAAGGGCATATTTACAAGAAGCAAAAGGAAGTTAAGGGTGTAACATATTTCATATGTGGCTACAAAAAGTGCCCTAGCCGAGGTAAGGAGTTGTTTGATTACAATTAATATTTGTTTTGTAAGACTATTGTTATCGACTAGTGTCGTATCTCGATTCTTATGACGTCATGTATTATACTTTACATGTTGGTAACCCATTGACTTTAGCATTTCTGTTTCGCTGAAAAGAGACGTTCTGTGGAACTCCAATTCGATTCAAGAGTTCATGGTCATTTTCAAACTATAATAAGGTAGCGCTGCACACCGTGAGAACATGAGTATAAAAAAAAAATGTGTAATGAAATTAGCCAAAGTACCTGTAGTAATGTATCTGGAGATGATAAATTAATAGATGTTGACTCGTCTGCTGTCATAGACCCACCCAACCATCCCAAATAGCAACACTACTTATATAGTTGAAATGAAGTCTCTGAGAGTACTACTACTCCTACAAATGTCACTGACTCCTTTGAATGTAGAACCTCTGAAGATTGTAGTTGATCCTGGAATTTAAAGAAGGAACAATAAAATATAAAAGTTTATGTCTTGGTGTTGTTGTTTTAAGGGATGGAAAGTCAATTTCCGTTGCCCCTAGATCTTCATCCTATGACAGGAGAACGCAGGGCCAACCAAAAATAATTTTGGGTGAGAATTTGAATGTCTCGTAGTAACTAGCTCCATGGCTGCTCAAAGTGTGGGAGGGAGTGGGTATGCACTTGGTGGGGAATTCCTGTTTCATTTTACACAGCATGAACTGTAACGTCTGTTTTTATTGTTTACTGAAATTGTACGTTTGAATCTCAAATTAGCCAGTTATTTTATTGTCCGATTTATAGGAATGGGTCTCCCTGGAAATTTCACTCGAAACTTTTAATTCTTGACACTTTAGGGGTACATGTTTTGGAATCTATTGATTCCTTCCTCAGCCCATAATCCTATGATTAGGACACATCATGAAAATATAAATGTCTGATTCCTCAACAAAGACAAAATACACTTGATAGGCCTACAATAAAAACATTTAAATACACTAATTAAAAGCTAATAAAAACAACATGCATGCAAGGTTCTCAAGTTACTCAGGTACTTCATTGTACAAGCTTCTGTCCTGTTGGGATGAATGTCGATTTGGCACTAATAACACTGTTGAATACAAGAAAGTTGTGTGACGTTGAAAATTGTTCATTTATGCTACCGGTACTTGTGTAGCGTATCTTATGCTGGTTTTGAAAAGTGCTTGCCAACACTTTGGCTGAAGAGCACTTAAAATTAAGCGTTGTGGTCAAATGTATTGTTTCAAAGGGAAACATTAAGCTATCTGTCATTGAAAGTTGAAAAAGTTTCCTTTTCCTCTCTGCCCACGGCACATGAAATGAGTGAATGGAGCAGACTTAATTCGATTAGAAAAAATTATACTAAACAAAGAAGACCTGTTATTTAAGACAAATTAAGCAAAAACTTATTGAACTCAAATTTGAAGCTGAGTGTGCCGATTCACAAATCGTGAAAATTTAAAGTTCTGGATCCTGAAGAAGAAAAACGTTCGTTTGAGATTAGGAGAGACAGCTTGATGGGGGGGGAGGGAATGATGGGTGAAGGTGTTATGGCGGTTGGGGAGGACTCATTGGTGATCTATGGCGGTTTAATTTTGTTATCATTTAAAGTGATCTGCGATCGTGTCGAATAACATATTTGTCTCAAAATTGATATAATTCAAGTTATTGTGAAAATTTGATCTCTGAAATACATTAATATGAATAACCTCCAAAATATTCATCAAGCTGCCCTTAGAAACATAGTGTAATATGTTGACGTCATTGTTTATATTTGTAAACTTGTGCCCAGATTCATCCATATGTGATGCCATTGCTGAAATTTTCCAGTGTTTGATGGCTGAAAAATGCTCAGCGTAATGGATACGGAAGCTTCTTCCTGTCTGCCCCACATAATTGGCTTTGCAATTACTGCATCTGAGTTCATAAATGCCCAATTTGGAGTGTTTATTAGTGATATTAATTTTACTGTTTTTTTTTTTTTTTTTTTTTTAAATTGGAATTATTGGTTTTGAAGGCAATGTCTAACTTATGTTTCTGTAAGATTCTGGTTACTGTGTAAACACTGTAATTTATATAAGTAAAAGTGGCGAAAGTTTTCTTGATGGTGCTGCCTTATTATTATTATTATTGATTTAAGCCCACTACGGAGCGCTTATGACTAGTTCTTCGATGCTTTTCCGTTCCCAATATCTCTTGAGCCCTGCTGATAATTTCTTCTTTCTCTCTTGGGAAAGGGGCTTCCGACATTTATAGACTCTAGGTGATGGGGTCCAAGATTCTACCATAGCACAAAATTTAGAACGATCTTCTACATCAAGGTCAGCAATTCCAGCCGAATCCAAGTCCTTTAGTACTTCATTAAGCCACAGACTTCCAGTCTTGTAGCTTTTAACCAAGCCTGTTGCTGTTCAATCATTGAAGGTGCCCGTAGTACTTTAGCCTCCTACATCGCATACTGGTATTGGCTGATTCTAACTGTTGATACAGGTCAGAATTAGATTTTAAACTGTAGGTTCCATCTGGGAGCAATCTCGGGCCATGGATTTTCCTGAGGATAAGTCTTTCGGCTTTCTCCAGGTCATCCATGGTGCCTTTTCTGTTCATCAAGAGGGTCTCTGCGGCATACAGAAAGAGTGGTCTGACAGCAGTTCTGTAGTGACAGATGTTAACATTCCTCGAAATGCATTTCTTGTTGTACAAATTGTGGGATAGTTGGTATGCTGCATTGAGTTTGGTACGCCTTGCTAAGATGGAGGTGCCATCTCTACCATTGGGGTGGACTCATTCACCAATATAATGAAAGCGATTGACTCTTCCAATCATTCCATTTATGGTCATCAAAGGGGTGTTTATTAGTTTTGTAACAGGTTTATTTTTTAATTTATGAATTTAAGTGTTGATGTAGTTGCGACTGTGTCCGTTAACTTTGGCTATTTGATGTATTATTTCGATTTCCTGTTTCAAACCGTGTTCAGATGACGGAGTTTTAGAGCCCTGTAGATAAGGCTAATAAATGTTGCGTTTTTGTGAATGCCGGGATGGTTGGAACCTTGGTGTGCTTGTCTGAGAGGGCTTTCTGTAAACTTTGTAATGTAGCCTGTTATCTTTTCTGGTCACAGTTAGATCTAATTGATTTTATTATTTGTTTCTGATTCAACAGTGAATTTAATGTTATTATCCAATTTTGTTCAAAGCGTCCAATATCTGAACTATTTCTTGGATTTGGTTATTAATGATTATGAAGATATCATCCACATACCTACCCCAAAGCTTGTACAATGAAGTACCTGAGTAACTTGAGAACCTTGGATGCATGTCGTTTTTATTAGTTTTTAATTAGTGTTTTTAAATGTTTTTATTGTATCAAGTGTATTTTGTCTTTGTTGAGGAATCCGACGTTTATATTTTCATGATGTGTCCTAATCATAGGATTATGGGCTGAGGAAGGAATCAATAGATTCCGAAACATGTTCCCCTGAAGTGTTAAGAATTAAAAGGTGTTGAATAGGCATAAAATTGAAAAAGTCTAATTTTTCATATTAACTGTCAATACGGAACCTAAAATGAATATTACTTCTAATAAGCTTTTGTCTGGTCCTAGCGCTTGATTTCCTGCACTTTATGTATACAGGGTGTATCTTAATTATACCGACAAAAAAATCAGGGACGCTCTGCGTGTTATATAAAAGACAATGCCGCAATCGGATTGGCGGAGAAAATTTTTCCCTCCGAGAAAATGAGGTTACTTTGTTACTTCCGGGCGCGCGATTCAAATCTACGAACTCGCCGTATTTGCTGAGCTGGAGAGCAAGCCGCTGGCCACTGCTGTGCTTTAGGCAAGGGAAGGGGGTGTGATAGAAGGAGACAGAGATATGCTGGCGGGCATGCGGCAAGCTGAAGCGATCGAGGAAACTTGCGCAACTGTTGCAACAGGTCCTCCAGGTCTGAGTCCCCACACCGCAAGCCGTGTCGTGAGTTCCTGCGGTGTGCTAACAACGCCGCTTAACTCATCGAGCCCGTCTCTTTCACGCAGCTTTACACTTCTTAAGTATTCCTGCACTTTGTAAACTATTTCTCGGACTTGCCTTTGCACAACCTGTTGTTTACTTCCCTCTACTTCCATAGCATTCGAAACGTACACAATCGCTTCCACTGGATCCTTAAATATTAGGATATTATCACTGACTACACACTAGCTCAGATTCTCAAGACAGACTGACTGTGATTGGTGGGGTGGAAGTGAGGCATGATGTAATGGTAGCGTTGTGTTCTGCGCACCGCTGACTCGAGCTCTAACTATCTTGAATCACCATATTTATTAACAATCAATTATTTTATAATACAGGTACCAACATGACTGGTAAAGCTTCCTTAACAGCGCTTCTGGTTTGATGACAGTTTGATTATTAAAACAACATTTGCAGGTACCATGCGACCAAAATCAGAGGCTATCAAGGTGACCAAGAATCACAACCACCCTGCGGATCTCCTGATCCCGGCAGCACTCAAGTTGAGGATGAGGATACTACAGCGTTGTCGTACGGAAAAGGAACCCTGTAAGAAGATTTTCATTGAAGAAGTCTCCAAGTATGTACTGCTCTTTCATACATCCGAAGAAAAATTTTGCCCAATTTTAAGCATGAAATCACATTTTATGTATAGAATAATATTAATCAAACTTCAAATGGACATGTTTTCGTTTAAACATAACATTATTATGGGGTTTGAAGTCATTTTTCATTGTTGCCTTAGTAAACAAAAGTTTAGTGCTTTTCAGTCGGTCTACTTGAATGTACCCAAAAGAGTTGGGTTATTCCCTAATCCTGAAATAAAAACATGAGATTAATAAATACACTGAGATGACCAGTTTCGACCGTCAAGTGATCATCATCAGATCCATTACACTTATTTAGTTGCAGTATTATTTAAGGTAATGCAACTTGTCGGTATTCGTTAGTCGTTGTCTATATGAAGTTTTAGTGAGATGCTGAAAGTTGTGATAGAACTCCAGAATTTGCCTGTTTTTGGAATGATTACCGTATTTGCTCGCATATAACTCGCACTTTTCTGACAGAAAATAAGTGTGAAAATGTTCCGTGCGAGATATATGCGGGGATTTGTGAGGGAAATACCGTATTCCTGAAAGAAAGAAAAAATTATTTAAACAAGACGACTGGAATTGTCAACTACCGTCACTGCTGCCAATCACTGAGCTACTCTCACATGCATCATCCCACACTGCATCATCCTAACTTCGTCTAATGCATTTCCGATGCCCGTCTTAATAACGTCTGTTATCATCATAACCCCTACCCCTATAACCCAATTACGCAATCAAGAGCTCAACTGATGGCCTTCATTATTTTGTCTTATGTCATCAGCTTATCGTGACTAACAATACCAGACCTCGACGTGTTCTAACCTAACAATTACTTATTATTAGCGTGTGGAGCGCCAACAAAACAGCTGACGATCACACCTTGTATTGTTGTTTTACTGCGTTGCCACATTGGAAAACACCTTACGTGTTTGGTCATTGATTTCTAGCGCGTCTTTCTGTTCACGCCAGCAGCGAATATCAAATTCATTCACAATGAATTCTCGACCGGCAGTTCTATTACCATCGCCGTCTGCGTATTTGATCACTTTGAGTTTAAATCCAGCCGTATATCTTCCGCGTTTTTACATAACTAAAAGATCGATTTCCTCAAGAAAACAATCACACTTAACAGAGAAACAACAATAAAACGTGAAGACAATACTGGTAGGCCTTCTTGTCGACAATGAAACTGACGGACGACAAACACTGTTCAAGAAAGGAAAGCACCGCCGCCAAAACGAACAATAACATCGCGGGCAAGACTTGTTTTAAAATTACTACAATCATCTTTATGACTGCATAAGAAATTTATGCGAGGAATACTTTTTCCTGCAGTTTCCAATTTAAAAATAGGGTGCGAGTTATACGTTGTGGCGAGATATATGCGAGCAAATACGAAATACTCCCACATTGTATTCCAGTTGATCTCCAAATCCAATCTTCCATTTTCCGTCAGTTGACTTCCAAATAATTTGAAGTGCTCTGCTACATCCCCAGTTTTAATAATCCCTTTTCCTCCTCTTATCATTACTATTGCCATACATTTCTCTGAACTGATTTTCAAAGTGTAACATTGACGAATGATTTGTTGACAGAGCAAGTCATCTAGCCAAACATGAGTTCATCCGAGGCATGGCCTCCGCCATGCACAGAGCTCGGTTTGCCGCCTATCCTCCTGTCCCCGAGGTCTTGATGGGCCTCAAAGTATTGATGGGCCTCAAAGAGCTCCAGAACCGAGGTGAAGACTTTGCCAAGTACACGACCACACTGAAGGATGAACCTTGGTTACTGGACGTCGTCATTTCAGCCGAAGGAGATCAGGCAGCAATATTCTTGCCTGCTGCTGTGAAAAAGTGAGTTATTTTTCTTTCTAACTACTACCACAACAACAATGCAAAAATTTCTAGATTATCCGTGTTAACGTGGACTTGAGATTACACGGATAACACGAAAAACACATAACCTTAGTTGACACAGAAACAATAGGTCATGATAGCATCAAGCACACTCACTGTATGCAGGCACTTCACCATTGATAATAATCATATTTGTAATAATAAACAAGGTATTCTTCTTCTTCTTCCTCTTCTGCTTTTACGGCCTCATTGGACCACTTCAGTCAATCATTTCTTGGTCCTCTTCTTCAGAAAGTTTCCTTTCCGAGTCGCCCAGTAGCTTTTCATTCGCTCTGATATTTTCAGGCGTTCCTCATTTGTAAATACCCTTTTTACTGTATTACGTTTGTCTATTTAAGCCTGAAATCTTATTTTTATATCTCTCAGTTTTTTTTTTTGTTTTGTTTTGCAAGTCATCCAACAGGGTGTCTACCGGTAACGAAAGTAACGAAAAAGTAACGAATTTTACAAATGAGTAACGAATTTTACAAACGGGTAACGAAAATTTTCTGAAGGCGGGTTGAATCATTTAAACTCGCGCCGCTAGGCTCAGAGATTGCGAGTTTCACGCAAGCGGCGCCGTGCCTATTGCATAGTACTAAGCTATATTTCCCCGTGCCCGACCTCAAGGAAATACATACCGAGGATACCTTGAGCGGTATACATCGGTTCAACGTATATTTTAGGCATCAAGAAGTCTTAAGTTTCGTGTGAAATATTTTTCTGTGTTACTGTATTAGGAAACCTGACTTTTCGCGAGACGTTTATTCGCGAATACTTCCGAAACTAAAAGGAAATCTCTCATTTCTGTTATTTGGAAACTATGTCAAATTGAAGTCCAGAAATACGCGAAACAATTTAATGTCGCCATCTTGCGAAATGTTACCGTTTCGAAAAAAATGCGAAAAATCTTCGTAATACATATAACTTATTTAAAAAATATGTCAAGTAAATTTGCGACATTCAGTATGGTTAATTTGAAATTCCGTTATAAGTCGATTTTTCCTTCGAACTTTCGTTCCATCGGATATATAATCTAACCGATTATTTCGATAACTTATTGATAATTCGTGGTTCTCAATCGAAATAAAACTTGCCCTCTTGTCGTATTATTCGTGCAATCCTCTCAGAACAATTCGTAATATTCGATATCGTACCTACTTCGAACGTTCATCCTCCAAAATCGCATCCTCAAGACGGCCGGCTGACCGCACGACTTGCCTGCGGGAATCTCGTCTAACGGACCGAGATCGACGTCAGTTTCGTAAAATCATAAAACCCGTCCCCTATCGTGAACTTGTGACCACGAGGACTGCGGGAATCCTGTCAAAGGTGATTGGGCACCCATCACGAAACCTACTTGCCACTTTTCCCATGACCGTATACTTAAAAGCGTGCGGGGAGCGAGTAGTGCATCAACCCACTTAAAAATGGCAGCCTACGTAGCATCGAAATACTAAATCCTCCTCGTGATCCACCCTGAACTCATGAACTCCCAACTACAGCATAGGGACAAAAGGAATCACGGCGCCGACCGAACATCATGTTCATAACTACGCGTGAATTTTAACCATGCCCAACCTTGAGCTTGGCTCCGCCATTCTATCAGGACAGATAGACAGGCAGACAATCGTTGAACGGCCGGGTGCGGCGACGATTGCATAATATCTCGAGGACAACGTAAAACGGCCGAGAGCGGCAGCGATTGCGATACATCGCGATATTTCTCCGCGTTCAATGACGAGGACAACTGTATTCTTGTCAAACGGACAGCAAGTGGCGCCGATTGCGTAATAATGCTATATTTTCTTGTGCCCGAACTCGAGGACAATGGAAATCTCGTCGAATGACTAAAAGTGACGATTTAAATCGCGATTTTTCTCCGTGTTCTATCGTGAAAACTACGAGAAGCTCACCAAACAACTGAGACCAGCGCCGATCGTGTAACATTTCGATAGTGAATAGTATCAGTGATGGGCTCCAGTTCATTTGGTACTCTCCGCCACTGTCCATCTTTCTGATAATTTTTATTTGTGCATGTTCTAGCTATTCGTCTTTCTACTTTTAAAATTTTGTCGATTCTGTTTTTCTGAGTAACTTTAAAAAGAGTTTCACTTCCATAGGTCACCTCTGGTTGAACCACCGTCTTGTAAAGTTTTAATTTTGTTTGGATTGATAGACATTTTCTTTTATATGTAGACCATGTTAATTTTTGTGCTTTTATCATTTTATTAGTTCTTTCTTGCCATGGAGGTATTTTATATATATATTTTTTTTTTCCGACTTGGCCAACTGTGAACCGCATGGAACCTAAGGCTTTCTCATCAATTTTTTCTTCCTTTCTTCCCAGAACCTCTTCATTCTTTCCCTTCTAATCTTCCTCTGCTCCTCTGTTATTACCAAATTTGGCCTGTGTTGTGGTGGTTTTTCTTTGAACGTCCTGATATTGTCAACTCGGCTTCGAAAAGTTTTCGTATCGTTAAAGACAAGTTCAGTTAGTCCAACTTCCATGGCGTCTCTTTTGACCTCTTTTGTAGTAGCTTTCAACCCTGTGACGCATTTAAAAATTTCCTTTGTCAGCCGGTCCCCGTCCATTCTCATCAAATGTTCGTAAAATTTAGGCTTCTTTTACGCATTATCACCACAATGGTTTCGGTCTGCATATACACTTCTTCAGTTTTCCTTTTTTTTTTTTTTTTTCCATGGTCCGAGAATTTTCCTCGGGATCCTCCTTTCCTTTATATCAACTTCCTTCAACTCCCCTTCTTTGTTCAAGGTTAGACCCACTGTACTGTAATGTCTGAGTTTTGCTTTGTATGTTATACAAACAAGGTACATAAGGTAAGCACTCAAAAAGCCACTCTATGGCGATATTGTTGCCGTGTTTTTGCATTGTCAAGTTGTATTGGATGGCAGTCGGTAATGTTAGAACACCTTGATGGAATCAATACAATTCCAGCTACTTAATAACTTGTGTTTAATCATCAAATGCTGCAAGTGAACTCAGTGTTCAACACCATCCATTTTTCCTTCACTGTCACTATTTCTTGGAAATCTACTTTAATAATAAAAATAACGAAGTAAGAATGGAAACATAAACATTAAAACTCAATGCTAAAAGCAAACAAAACCATTATTATGAAAGGAACTCCAACACAGACTGAATGAATGAACACGGACCGGCAACGTTCTGTGCTAGCTGTCAAACTCCATCCAATAGGAGCCATTTTGCATCACTCCCGCCAAATCCTTACGATTCTTTCAAAATACTGTTTCCTCAAATAAATAATACTAGCATTACCCGTCGCGGCTTTGCCCGCGAATATTCTAGTTGTAAAGAGTACACTTAGCAAAATCTCTGATTTATCCTTGGTATGAATAATCAGACTTTATCAACTCAGCTACTGGTGCAGTGGTTAGGGGTTTGTCATTCCTTCATAGGTACATCAGAGTGAAGTTAGTTTTCTGGGAATAGCAAAGACACTGTTAATTTAAGGGCCTTTAAATGTGGTTTTTGGAGACCCTTTATAGTCGGGTGAAAAAGACCTTTCGTACCACACTCACACGTGAAAATTGAGTGAAAAAAATTCTAGAGTGCCCCTTGACCCCCTTAAGCGCATTATACTGTATGTATTGATGAATTTTACAGCTTAATTTGGTTCAGTGATAACCTTATAACCGTCTGGAAACTTTCACAGTAATGTAATAATTGGAATTGCATTGCGTCTTACAGAAATAGATTCTGTTACCATGGTTACCGTGTTGCATTCTTTCATTGTAAATATACATGTTTTAAGGTATTTATTTAATTGTGAGGCATTTAAAGAGTAAGTGAGTGCGTTATGCTGAACCTGTAGGTTGGTGTTAATGGGACCTTATTTTCGGTACAAAACTGGAATGGGACATTAGCAGAATAATATAGGCTAGGGAGGGATAATACAACTCGTGAAACATAAGTACATGTTCCAACCCTTCGATGGATCCTTCTTTAGCTTTAAATCTAAGGAAATTCTAATTAAAACTTAAAGTAAGAAATATTCTTAGAGCTATATTTAGGTTTAAATAAACTGTAAATAAATCAACGGTTATCCTTCTTTAAATTTAAAAAACTAGCGGACCCGTGCGAGAAATCTCGCATGTTCATAAGTTATACTTTCCCCAATAGGTTTATAATGAGAGACTTAAGGAGAAAGGTTGTTATGTTATTATTTCAACCAAATGCTTATAGAACACCATTTTCATTTCAGTTAGAATTCCAAGCTGTACGTTCTCTAACTTAAGAAGGCAATTAACAAAAATTCTATCATTATAACACACACCAGTTATTCGATATTTATGAAAGCATCTTGGTCAAGATTTCCTGCTTTATCTTGTTGGCTGAGAAGCCTCTTTCTCCCTTATCAGGACAGCCCTCGTTGGAAAACTTCTTCACGCTCCGCTTACAGTGAGGCTTCCTTGTTCCTAAGTGCAACGATCAGCGCTTGAAAAGTTTAACTCCCTATATCCTGTGACGTGTTGTAAATTGATAATATTGGTTAGACACTGGGTTGTCCACCATTGATAGAACGGCAGTTGGTTGGTTCTTGAGTTTAGGGGCTGCGACAACGCGGTCATGTAGCCCCGTGTACTTTGGGTGTGTGTAGAATCTGACTGATAACCGGTGTTAATTGTGATGGCTGTATTAGTGTGTGTTATCTGTTTTTTAATTCAAGTAAGGACTGCAGACTTTTGAATTTTTCAAATAGTTCCTACTTTTGCCACCAAATGCCACCGTCAACGACTACTAGTTCCAAACTTAGCTACCAGACGCCACCACAGTCGGCTCTTGGCAACGTACGTAGGAACCTAAGAGCGTTGTTTACATTCTTAACCTATACAATTAAGCTTCACACAGGTGTAATTAGTGGAAGGTTCTTTTACATGCCATAAATCTATGACATGGGACCGCCGGCTTTACTTCCCCTCCGAAGGAAGGCATACTGAGGGATTTTAACGCTCTTAAAAAATCTTACGACTTCGGCCGGATTTGAACCCACAATCGTGGGCATAGAAGCTCAGCATGCTACTGACTACGCCACCGAAGCCGCCGACAGAAAGGCAACCATTAAGTACATTGGTTAGCCTATTTCAAATCATCTTGTCAATACGGACCCAATACGAATCCACAATGGATTCAAATAATTTTGTGTACGTACAATGGTTATAGTAAAAGAAATTGTCATCTTAATAACCGTAGTAATTTATGACGTGATGGACTTCATACAAGTGTATGCACCACAGACTGGAAACAGAGAAGAAGATATTGAAGTATTCCTGGAGGATGTACAAAGAGTAATCTCAGATGTAGAAGTAGTGATCATGGGAGATATGAATGCACAAGTCGGAAATGAGAGACAAGGAAAGGAAGAAGTCGTTGGACCATATGGATATGGGAAAAAGAACCGGGAAGGAGAGGAACTTGTAAACTTTTGTGAAAGGAATGGACTGATAGTGGGTAATTCATGGTTTCGGAAGAAAAACAGCAGGAAAATTACGAGATATGGATGGGGTGATAGAAGAACAAAATCAGTAATTGACTACTTCCTGGTGGAAAGGACAAATCGCAGAAAGCTGATGGATGTGACAGCTTTACCAGGAGAAGCATTTGATGGGGACCATAGAACTGTGGTGGCAAAATTTAGATGGGGAAAATTGGAAAACCTAAAGGAGATCAGAGAAAGTAAAATAAAAGTATGGAAATTGAAAGACAAAGCTGTACAGGAAGATTTTCAGGAGAGATTGAAGCAACAAATCCCAGTTACTGAAGTGGAAAATGTAAAAGAGGAATGGTCCCACTTTAAAAAGGCATTTGCTGGTGCAGCAGAGAGTGCTTGTGGTAGGACGTCAACAAGAGTGAAAGAGAAGGAGACACCGTGGTGGAATGAGGAAGTGAGGAAAGCAGTGAAAGAAAAGAAGTCTGCATGGAAAGAATGGAACCGAGATCAAACAGAAGAAAGCAAAAGGAAGTATCACGACAGCAAACGGAGGTGTAAGAAAGTGGTAGGAGAAGAAAAGAAGAAAAGTTGGGAAGAATTTACACGAAGAATGGAAACAGATGTAAGTGGCAGTAAAAGAATGCTGTATGGGCTTCTAAGAAGTAAGAGGAAAGAAAGAGTTACTACAAAGCTGGTGAAAAAGGAAGATGGAGAGTTGTTAACACACCCGGAAGAGATAAAGGGACGATGGAAGGAGTATTTCGATAAGCTATTGAATGTGAGCAATTGTACTGGTGAGATCGAAGTGACACAACCTGACGACTCTATAACAGAAGATGATATAACAATGCTGGAGGTGGAATTAGCAGTACAGAAAATGAAGATGGGAAAAGCAACAGGGGTGGATGAAATCAGTGTAGAAATGATAAAGGCTGCTGGACCTGTTCGTATGCAATGGCTGTATCGACTGCTAAAGTGTGTGTGGAAACGGAAATGTGTACCAGAAGACTGGGTGAAAGGGCTAATAATACCAGTGTTTAAGAAAGGGGACAAGAAAGTGTGTGATAACTATAGAGGGATCACCCTCATATCACAGATAGTAAAAATACTGGAAAGGATATTAGAAAGAAGAATGAGAAGAAAGGTGGAAGGAAAGTTGCAAGAGGAACAGTATGGCTTCAGGAGTGGAAGATCCACAGTGGACCCAATCTTTAGCTTGAGACAGGTGATGGAAAAGAACTGGGAATATGGAGAGGATTTGATCATGACGTTCATAGATCTAGAAAAGGCATATGCTAGTGTCCCCAGAGAGAAGGTATGGGAAACCATGGTTAAGAAGAGACTGGGAAGAGAAATGTTGGAAATGGTGCAAGCAATGTACAACGACTGTGTTAGCAGGGTTCTGACCCCTGTTGGAAGGACAGATTGGTTTAGGAACAAGACTGGACTAAGACAGGGGAGTGTGCTGTCACCTCTTTTATTCATAATGGTAATGGATGAAATTGTAAAGGAAACAAAGGAAGCATATGGACATAAAGAAATGAAGTTACTATTATTTGCAGACGATATTGTGGAGGAAAATAGAATACCAAGACAGATGCTGGAGGCGAAGTGCAAGGGTAAGAGAGCAAGGGGAAGACCTAGAACAAGGTGGATTGACTCAGTGAAGAACAGCGTGAGAAAAAGAAATCTGGACTGGGACAAGATCGTGGAAGAAGAATGGTGGAAGGAAAGAGGGAAGTGGAGAAGTGCCATAAATACCCCGACCCGGCAGAAGCTGGATAAGGGGAAATGATGATGATGATGATGATGATTGTGGTCTGGGGAAGGAACACCGAAGAAGTGCAAAAACAACTAGAGGCACTGAACGAAAATATTCAGAAGTATGGCCTGAAAATCAGTATAGAGAAAAGCAAGACCATGGTGATGACAAGAGGGGAAAGACAAGGAAAGGGCATTGTGAAAATTGGAAGTCAGAGTTTGGAAATTGTGGACACGTTCAAATACCTAGGAAGTGAATTGATGCAAACTGGTAGGTTGGACATGGAGATTGGCAGGAGGGTACAGCAGAGCAATGCATTCTATCAAAGTGTAAGAAAACTTGTTTGGGATAAGGAAGTACCAAGGAAAAGCAAGGAGGTAATGTATAAAATGTACTATGTACCCATATTAACGTATGCAGCTGAGACTTGGACCCTGACGAGCAGGCAAGAGAGTAGAATCCAAGCCAGTGAAATGAAATTCCTAAGAAGTATGATAGGTAAGACAAGGAAAGACAGAGTGAGGAATGAAGATGTTAGGAAGGAAGTTGGAATGGGAAAACTAAATGAGAGAATTGAGAAGAATAAACTAAGGTGGTTTGGACATGTAAAGAGGATGGAGGAAAATAGAATACCAAGACAGATGCTGGAGGCGAAGTGCAAGGGGAAGACCTAGAACAAGGTGGATTGATTCAGTGAAGAACAGCGCGAGAAAAAGAAATCTGGACTGGGACAAGATCGTGGAAGAAGAATGGTGGAAGGAAAGGGGAAAGTGGAGAAGTGCCATAAATACCCCGACCCGGCAGGAGCTGGATAAGGGGAAATGATTATGATGATGATGATCTCTTTGGCATTTGGTAAAATTATTCTATATACGTTTTGAGGTTAACTCCTGTCCTCACTTGATAGATCTCATAAACTAATGTATATTTGGGTAAGATTTCAATCTTAATTATATTGTTTAGGTCGCCACCCTTTCCGGTGGTTCACCCGCTTAGCGAAAGGGTAGATGTGTAGGGGAGTGCTCAGGGAAGGGCGATTTCCTCCAACAGGGTTGTGTCTGCAAGTGCGTGTGTGTGTTGGGAGAATGGGGATAGAAGTACATGATGCTCTACGGAGATCCAGTGCTTGAAGGGATGTACAGAGTCAGCAGTATGGGCCGGCGGAGACTTTACGTAATACCAGCTGGCGGCCGTGCAGCACGCAGGGATTTGCTGATTCGACTGGAAGTGGTAATAACAAGGTCGATTGGAGATTCACTCGTGCAGCGAGGCGTAGAGTGTTCGGGGACAAGTTGAATGAGTAAATGAAATCAGGAACTCTTCTGTTAATTGGTAGTCATGTGAGAAGTTTAATGAGGTGTGGGATTTTGGGGCGAGAATTAGGAAACTAATGCTCACATACCATGGAAGTCCTGTTGCTATGCGGTGTCCTGGAGTCCTGGCTTTGAAGATTGGGTCCTGTGGCGGGTGTAGGTTGGCCCCTCCGTAGCCCGGCTCCTTCCAGACTGATCACTTTCTTTACCGCTTGATTATTGTGTAGTTTTTCGTTGGTAAGCATGGTCAGCAGTTTATCATTCCGTTAGTTTCTTCTGTTGCGTGATAGTTTGCTAAATGTTTGTTTATACCGGGAGCTTGGCGTGTAGATGTTTTGACTCGTCGCCGTTAAATGTTTAGTTTAGGAGTTACATCACATGTAGTAATCTTCCTTGTAGAGCTTGTTTGGTTCTTTTAGTTTTATGTAGATTGGTTGGTTCTTAAGTTTAGGGGCTGCGACAACGCGGTCATGTAGCCCCGTGTACTTTGGGTGTGTGTAGAATCTGTCTGATAACCGGTGTTAATTGTGATGACTGTATTAGTGTGTGTTAACTGTTTTCAATTCAAGTAAGGACTGCAGACATTGAATATTTTCAAGTAGTTCCTACTTTTGCCGCCAAACGCCACCGTCAACGACTACTAGTTCAGAACTTGATTACCAGATGCCACCGTAGTCGGCTCCTGGCGACGAACGTCGGAACCTAAGAGCATTTGTCGAATGTTTAACCTATATATAATTTAGCTTCACACAGGTGTAATTAGTGGAAGGTTCTTTAACATGCCATAAATCTATGACATGGGACAGCTGGCTTTACTTCCTCTCCGAAGGAAGGCATACTGAGGGATTTTTTAACGCTCTTAAAAAATCCGACGACTTCGGCCGGACATTTTTATGTAGATTTAGTGTAAATTGGTATTTAAGGTGTGCGTTATGGTTGGGTTGATAACAATATCAATAAACCTGGGTTGTTACAATTTATTTGATATGTAGGCCTAGATCTCTTGTAAATATACTGGTTTATAACATGTGTTTTTAATTTTATTTTCCATGGCCTCCCCCGTCCCAAGAACCCATGAGCTATCACAGAAGTAATCTAGTGAATGTCCTATATTGGTTTTGTATAATACGAGACGCGTCCAGAAAGTAATTATCCCTTTATTTTTATTTTTTTATTTTCGTGTTAAGTAAACATATTTAGACGGGACATTTGCGCATGCGTAATAGATCTACAGTATGAAGTAGGAAGCTTATGCCGCTCGGCATATACCTGGCGCCAGTAGCGCTGCAGCCGTTACCCCCAAATGGCGGCTTTTATTCCTTCACCCGCCCTGTGCGAAACACTTGTGAAAAACTGCAGAAATTGCAACGTGCCATTCGAAACAAGAGGCGTGGAATGCTTAATGCCGGTGTTGTGCTGCTCCATGACAATGCTCATCCACATACGGCTCGGCACACAACAACTG
Organism: Meconema thalassinum; assembly: GCA_946902985.2. Classification (NCBI taxonomy): domain Eukaryota; kingdom Metazoa; phylum Arthropoda; class Insecta; order Orthoptera; family Tettigoniidae; genus Meconema; species Meconema thalassinum. Next base: position 281,637,003 of record OX336397.1, read on the forward strand.
TTCTGCAGGATTTCGGCTAGGAGGTGTTTGTTCGTCCCCCGAACAGTCCCGATCTTGCTCCTGCACCTCAAGAAATTCCTGTCCTGCGGGGACATTTTTCACAACGACAAAGACCTGAAGATGAATATCACACGCTGGTTCCATTCGCAGACAACGAACTGACTTCTAAGACACAGGACTACACAAGTGTATACCATGCTATGACAAGTGTCTCAATTCGTTTGGTGCCTTTGTAACATTGCTGTACCTGTTGCCTATAAAGTTTTGCTTATAACTATGTTCTCCTTTTTAAATAGGGAAGCTTACTTTCTGGATGTGCCTCGTATTTGCTTCAGCTTGTTTACTTATTGGGGTAACAATAACTATGTGATTAATGCTCCTGTGCTTTGCTCCCTAGATTGATGAAAATGACAAAAGAGTTTCATGCCGATGCTTCCTTTAAGTTTGTGCCCGACTACCCGCCATGCGAGCTGTTGATGGTCTTATCAGCGATATTTAGGGATCATGTAAGTATTACTTATCTTGGAAGACCAGTTAATGTACGTGAGATTATCAAAGTGAAATGCGATTTGCATTTCACAAAATAAAAATGAGAAGGGTGCTCACGATCGCAAGAATTTAAGGTCGCCTCCTGTGGTGATGCAAACTCAGATTCCATATACAGAATTTAGCGGCTTCGGTGGCGAAGTTGGTAGCATGCTGAACTGCTGTGCCCAGTCTTCGATTTTTTAAGAGCGTTAAAATCCTTCAGTATGCCTTCCTTCGGAGGGGAAGTAAAGCCAGCGGTCCCATGTCATAGATTTATGGCATGTAAAAGATCCTTCCTCAGACTAAACTTGTGTGAAGCTAAATTTCTACGTTAGATTTCGTTGGAACGCTCTATCAAAGTTCCCAATGTTCACCAGTAGGTACCATTGCCATCTGGTAGCGAAAGTTGGAACTACTTGAAATTGAACGGAACTTGTAGCTCACCCTATGTGTGTCCGCTTGAAGCAGCTTCTGGAGAGCTGAACGTGTCCGTGGACACTCCCGGCACTAAAAGCCATACGATAGATAGATAGGACCATTAAGGGGCCGATATCCTAGATGTTAGGCCCCTTAAAACAACAATTATCATCATCATCAACCATTAGAAGATTTCTTGTTGTAGTACAAGGTGCGTCCAGAAAATAGGGAGAATACTTTTCAAAGCTACTAAATATATTGAACCAGAAGATGATAGGGATCAAGAAGAATTAATGGAAAGGGAAGAAGAACAAGAAAATGAGATATCTTTGATAGAAATAGAGGAAGCCATAAAGAACATGAAGAGCAGTAAAGCAGCAGGACCAATAGGGTTACAGTGGCTGTATGGATTATTTAGAATAGTTTGGAAAAAGAAAGAGATCCCAGAAGAATGGGGTAGAGGCTTAAAGGATTGTAATAATTTAGAGGGATCACCCTTATTGCTCATGTAGCTAAGAGCTTTGAGAGAATATTGGAAGGCAGGTTGAGAAGGAAGATAGAAGGGGAGATGGAAGAAGAACAGTATGGCAGATCAAGTTTCGACCTAATTTTTGCACTAAGAACCATGATGGAGAAAAGATGGAAAAGACGGTTCGGAAGTTTAAGACATAAAGAAGTACAAAATATGCCCTAAAAACTAGCTAAATATGATCTAAAATCTATGAAATATGACATGAATTTTTGAGATAGGTAGAGGATCGCTAACAAACAGTACACGTCTTAAGTGCCAAAACAATTTTCCAGTCTATTGGAAATGTGATATTTTCATATAACCTCATCATCATCATCATCTTGTACAGTTTCCAGCCCCAGGCTGGGTCTGTTTGGAACATAAGCCTCACCACTTAGTCCTTTCTTCCCACCACCTCTCCGCTGTCTCTCTAGTCCAGTCCTCGCCTCTCTTCTTGACACATTCCTCCACTCCTTTCAGCCATCTATCTCTTGGTCTTCCCCTCGGTCGTATCTTCTGCATCTGCATCTCATGTATCCTCTTGGGAATCTTCTTCTCATCCATTCTCTTTAAGTGTCCATACCACCTCAGTCTTGATGTCCCAATCCTACCCTGCAAGGGCTCCTCTTTCACTATTTCCCTGACCTTTTCACTTCCTCACCCTGTCTCTTCTTGTTACTCCGATCCTACTTCGCAGGAACTTCATTTCACTTGCCTGTATTCTGCTTATGTCTCTTTTCTTCATTGTCCACGTTTCTGAAGCATAGGTCAGTATCGGGATGTAGTAGCTTCTGTATGACACTTCCTTGCTTTTTTGTGGGACATTTTTATTCCACACTAAGCTCCTAATGCTTCTGCCTGTCTGCCACGTTCCGTAATCTAGTTGTCATTTCTCCCATTTTCCTCCACTAGACTTCCCAAGTACTTGAGACTTTCCACCTTCTTCAGCTGTCCACCTCCAAGTGTTATCCCACTCATTGGTTTTACAAGTAACTTTTTTAATGAATTCATAATGAATGTATTTTATGCCCATAAGTGTGTATAATGTGTAGCCTATATCTGGCTGATGAAGAACAACATTATTGTTGGAAACATGTACCAGTACTAAACAGTGCTAATAATATTACAAGTATTGAAACTACGGAAATGCGAGTAAGTTATTTAGTGGAATTTAAATTCAATACGAACCATTATGGATAAAAACAATTTCCTTGCTTGCTAATTGCTTCTGACCTAAATATATCTACTGGAGTGACATCCTTTTGAAAGGCGGAAGCACACTATCGTCATGTTCCGTGTCCTCATGCATACAGTGTCACAGTCCAACTTGTCTAGAAAGATGTGCTAAAAGACGTCCGTAGAGGAGCGCCTTCTTGGAATCAGATCTTCTAAACCTGCTATCTGCCTGTTCCGGGTAAAGAAAAATATATCTACTGCACTATTCGGAAATTTGTGTTTGAAACTCGACACACCTTGTTAACAACGCCTCAATTTAAACAAAAATTATAACCAAATATGACCTTATTTCACTAAAATATGACCAAAACAATAAAAATGGCTGAAATATACATTTATAGGCAACATCAAATTGCTTTAAACGTGGTCAGGGACCCATCATTCAAACTTATTTTTCAGATTTCGAGTAAAATGAGCTCAGGAAAAAAATATGACTTTTCCTTAACATCCGAACCTTAGTGATGACATTTATTGATATTGAAAAAGCTTACGACAAGTATGCCTACACAGGTGGTTTGGGATGTATTAAGGAAAAAACAAGTTAATGGAGCAGAAGTGAGAATGTTAAAAGCTATGTAGGTACAAATATTGTGTTAGTAGTGTAAAGTATAGGAGAAACAAAATGGTTTAACATGGAAACAGGTCTTCGACAGGGAAGTGTATTGTCCCCCCTACTGTTTATCGTAGTCATGGATGTAATTTGAAAGAAAGAGATTGGGACGAGAGGCAACAAAGGCCATGTTGTTTGCCGATGATACAGTGGTAATGGGGTGAGGACGAAAAGGAAGTGCAAAAGCAAGTAGAGGTTTCAAGGTTTCTCAAGAGAGAGAGAGGAATTTTGGTTTAAAGTAAACCCAGAGAAGACCAAGACAATGGTAATGTCAAGAGGAACAATAAAACTAAATGGGGAAAGTCTAGAAGTGGTTAAGAGTTTCAAGTATCTGGGAAGTGTGATCGCAGAGGATGGAAGGATAACTGAGGAAATTGGAAGGGGAATACAAAATGCAAGCAATTTTTATCAGAGTGTAAGGGGTATTCTTTGGAACAGCGATGTCCCAAAGATATGTAAAAGGGTGCTATATTCAACCTATTACGAGCCTATACTAACAAGCTGGAACATGGAGAGAGGAGAGTAGAATACAAGAGGCATAGAGGGCAACATCAGAAGAGATAGTTACAAATGAAGAGATAAGAAAAAGGACAGGATAGAAACAACAAAGTTAACGTGGTGGTCACATGATGAGGATGGAAGAGGAGACAGTACCAAAGAAAGCTTTTTCCGAAAAGATGACAGGGAAGAGACCACGAGGAAGACCCCGAAAGAGATGGACGGATACAGTCTGGGAGTGCATACACAAGAGGGGAAGAAAACCTGAAGATGTACTTGAAAAAGGAGAGGAGTGGTGGAGAGATAGACAACGATGGAGGTCTTTAGTTCACAACCCGACCCAGGAAGCTGAAAACGGGAAATGAAGATGATGGAGAACGTTTTAAAGCGATTACCAAGCTTTTCCAAAATATTCCATATAAAACCTTAATTTTACTTGCCTATGTGCTAGACCTATCCATTGTCCACCCATTGGTTCACTATCTCAAAGCACCCAGTATACTGCATGTCTGTGTCGAGTGCTTGCCTAGTTTCTAGCATGATAAATATAGACCAACTCTGTATGCTCCAGGCTTTCCCTGTCGTCTATATCCTGATGGGTAAGCAGACCAAGAGCTTGTACATAAAGGTGTTCCAGCGCCTGCTGGAGGAAGTACCAGAGTGGTCGCCCGACACAATCCTGGCCGACTACGAGGCCCCTCTCCTCTACGCTCTTCAGGAGGTGTTCACAGCTTCCATCCATGGCTGCTGGTTCCAGTTCACTCAGGTCAGCAGTCATTTGCTTCACATTACCCATTTCTTCTTCTTCATTTGCCGGTTCCAGTGATCTGTTTCAGGGTATGAATCAAGGACCTCCATACTTTTCCGTCTCTCCACCAATCTCGTCCTTCTTCCAGCATATCTTTCACTTTCACACTGTATCCATCCTCGGCCTTCCCCTTTGACGCCGTCCCATGACTTTCTCAGTAAATAATCGCTTCTGGACTCTGTCTTCTCCCATTTGCATCATAATTATCTCCATACCATTTTAGTTTACTATAGTCTACTTACAGTAGAGTTGATAATTTAGGAACTGATTAATAGAATTGTCTGCCTACAATACTTATATTTTTTATTTATTTATAGGCTTATGAGATCACCTCTTGTTTGTGTGCATGTCCTCCCCCTAATAAAATCTAAACAGCTGAAGCAATTTTCAATTTTAATACGTTTGACCCATCCTACATGGCAGTCGCACATATTTCACCGACATTCTGTTACTGATATCACCCTGAAATTTTGTATTGTGGTAGAGAATACTAAGATAAGTTTATCTATGTTACTCTCAAAAACCTGATCACTTCGGTGGTGTAGTTGGTAGCATGATGAACTGCTATGCCCAAGATCGCGAGTTCAAACCCGGCCGAAATTGTTGGATTTTAAGAGTGTTAAAATCCTTCCTATGGAGGAAAAGTAAAGCTGACAGGCTTATGTCAAAGATTTATGACATGTAAAAGAACCTATCACTACAATTGGTAGTGTGTAGTTAAGTTTGTAGGTTATTTGGTTAGAAAAGCTTTGTCAGAAGAAAGAAGTAATCTGGTCTCTGTGCCTGCAGGCTATGACCACATTCAGCTGTTGTTGTCTCCATGAGCAGTTTGAGGAATGTAAAGCATGTACACATTGCAGACGCTGTGGAGAAAGAGGCGTGCCATGAAGCTGATGCTCAACGCCAACACCATAGCGCTGAGAGGTGCGCAGATGGCCATGGCACTGCCACTCCTGCCACACTCGCTCGTCCTCGCCGGCCTGTCCGAGGTGCTCACTTTCCTCACCAACAATCTGGAGGAGGAGCTGCTGGAGCGCATGTTGGAGTTCATGGAGTACGTGGACGAGTGGATCAAATGTACGTACAGACAAAGCATCGAATAAAGTAGGACAATTTATACAGGGTGTAACATAAAGGTACAGCACAAAATGCAGGACGCATTCCTCACACATAGACTAAGAAATTTTGTTATATGAACATGGGTCCGGAAACACTTTGTTTCCATGTTACACCTCATTGTCTCCAACTCATTAAGCATGAAAAACACACAAGAACAGAACATATCGGCATACCATATGCAGCTCTTTGTCACAGGAGATGTTCAATATGCCCTCGGTGCGCATCGATACATTCATCAACCCGCCATCGTAGTGAATCGCGGATGTGCTGATGTATCCCTGGAGTATTGCTTATGGTTTCGCAGCCTTCCATAATACGGGCACGGAGACTCTGAACATCTGGTACAGGGGTTCGATACACAAGAACTTTCAAATGTCCCCACAAATAAAAGTCCAGTGGGTTTAGGTCCGGAGAGCGTGGAGGCCAGGCAATTGGTCCACCTCTACCTATCCATCTGTCACAAAATCTGATATTTTGAAGCCGACGGACATTAGCACTAAAATGAGGAGGTGCTCCATCGTGCATGAAGTACTAAGTCGCATGGCAACAGGGTCATGTAAATCAAAAACTGGGGGTGCACCGACGATAATTGCAACGTGACCAAGAGTGCATGTTCCCCATGATTCTAATGTTCTGTTCTTGTGTGTTTTTCATGCTTAATGAGTTGGAGACAATGAGGTGTATCATGGAAACAAAGTGTTTCCGGACCCATGTCCATATAACAAAAATTTTTAGTCTACGTGTGAGGAATGCGTCCTGCATTTTGTGCCGTACCTTTATGTTACACCCTGTATACTGTAACAAATTTGGAACCATGCTGGGATTTTTGAATCAGAAATGTTAGGAGTTGCATTCTTGTGGATGTGGTGCTCCAATATGACTGTTTTTAGTAAGAGTGATCTGGAGATTCTTCTCTAAGCCAAGCTTCTGGAAGAGTTCCACAGCTTCAGACTAGGGTAATACATAATACAACTGTCTTCCTCTTGTTAAAATCAATTTCCATCTCTTGTGGAAAATTCTTATTGTTTAATTGTTTTCTTAATACCAATTATGTCAACTATACAAAGTGCTAAACACAGTTCACTGAGTCCACTCGAATTATGTACCGTATTTCCTCACATAATTGTCACATATTTTGAGCGTCATGTTCGGAAGCTTCTCTGGAACGAACAAGTTCCCTTGCGATCAAAACAGATCCTCTTTCAATATGATGGTTTAAAAACCTGGGCAACAACTAAACAAGTGATTAGCAAACAGCAAGCCGAAGAAATGAAGTTCCTGTGAACTGTGGTCCAGAAAACAAGGAAGGACAGAGTAAGGAATGAGAGAATAAGGGAAGAAGCAGGTGTGTACCCATCCTTGAATGAAGGAGTGACATGGGGTCTTTGAAATGGTTTGGCCATGTCAAACGAATGGACGATGGTAGGACAGCAAAACATTGGCTTCGGACAGTGGTGGTTGGAAAAAGACTTGTAGGAAGACCTAGGAAGAGGTGGCTGGACCAAGTGAAAGAGGATATAGGAACAAGAGGAGTCAACAGGGATACAGTCCTGGGAGAAGAGTGGTACAAGGACAGATTGAAGTGGAGAGCGTTCGTATACCACACCCGGGCAACTGGAGTGGATAACCGACGATGATGACTTTTAGCCTAAAATTCTTGGAAGAAATGCAGGAGAAGAATATGAGAAGAATATTTCAGTTCAAAGAAGAAAACCACAATTTCTTAAAATATACTGGGTCATTATTTGCTGCACACTTGTGCCCTTTCTTAATATTTATATTATATTTGCAATCCCATATATTTCACTATTAACTTCAAGATCAGCGTGTAATTCTTGTATTTTCTCATTGTGAACACCACAAGCGTTACATCACACACGGGTCACTGTTGCGATGTTGCTAGACTGGCGCGGGATGTCCCTTGCATAAGTTTCCGCCAATAGCAGTCGGGCCCGTTTTGACGTCGGTGAACTGAGGCTAGCAGCGATTCTTACAGCGACTTATTGAATCTCGTCATTCCGATGCGACTTGCGGAAGCTATGGGTCATTACAAGTTTCAGTCCCCTAGACTGGCATTGAGAACGATTGCTCTTTAATGCGCCGTGGTCTGGCCACTCGCGTAGCGTGAGTCATAACCTGCAAACTCCTTTCTTCTGACAAGATCATGCCAGGTTATAAGCTCACGACAGCGTGTGCAACCAAATTGCACGCAAATACGAATATGCTATGCGACAATTATGTGATGAAGTTTTGTAAACCAAATTTTTGTGTTTGTAAAGTGGGGTGCAATGGTGATGCGAGAGACGAATATGCAAGGAAATGCGGTATATAGATAAAATAATTGAATGGAATTTAACCTATAACACACTGTTGAAATAACCTCCATCGTATTGAGAAATATTACAACGAGGAGAAACCAGTGGAAGACATAACATACACCTTATATTATCTATATAATGAAAAACATTACGTATTTATAATCATCATGGCCAAGCGCAAGAAGAAATTAGTGGCAGACAGGATCATCATCATCATCAACTAGAGCAGTCTGCTTGGAGCACAAGCCTCTCCATCGTTTTCTGTCCATCCACCACTTCTCTTCTGTCACTGTTGTCCAATTAACTCCTTTTCTCCCAACACTTTTCTTCACCCCCTTTATCCACCTATCCCTTAGTCTTCCTCTAGGTCTCTTTTTCTTCCACTCCATTTCCAATATTTTTCGTGGGTTTCTCTCTTCTCCCATTCTTTTCACGTGCCCATACCACTGTAGCCTTGATTTTTCAATCCTATCCTGTAGGGGTTCTTCCTTTAATATTTCTCTGACTCTGTCCATTCTCGTTACACCTATACAACTCCTCTGAAACTTCATTTCCACTGCTTGTATTCTGCTTTTATCTCTCTCCCAAGTTTCTGATCCATATGTTAGGATCGGCACAAAGTGAGTTTTGTACATGATCCCTTTACATTTCTATGGCACATCCTTGCTCCATATCAGGCCTCTAACACTCTTGAAGAATCCATCAGCACACCTTCCTCTTTCATCTAATTTCAAGGCATTTCCCCCAATGACACTTCCCAGATACTTGAAGCTCTGCACTCTCTAACTTTATCCCAGAGTATACTCTGTCCTTCTCATGTGTTATTATAACCACTTCACTCTCTTGAGTGGTAAACTTCATTCCATAGGATGACACTACTTCCTCCCATGCATTGAGATGCTCCTGTACATCCCTTTCCTTGTTTCCCCAGATATATTAACCAATATAAACATAACCTTACTGCTCTTACTGTAAAAGGAATAAATAGAACCGTGTAGAACAAAACGTTATCTGCATCCATCCTGCAAATAAAGTATTAAAGCAACAAATAATGTTGACTGAGTTTTGTCCCTCTGTGTAATAACACCATGTGAAACCGGAAACGTGAAAGACGCATTCTTAGCAAAAACTAAAATTATTTTAAAAAAAAGCAGTTGATTGAATTCTAAAATCTATCCGCAAATTTACTCCAAACATTATCCGCAAGGCGAACAATTTTGTGAAAACAGCATTCCTGAAGTTACAAGACAAGATCGAGATCAGTAAACTGAAATGTGCGCCACTACGGGTCTAGTAATAATAATAATGCGCGTCAGAGTAGCAGTGGAAGATAAAATCAACAAGGTCGCAAATGGACGGGGGAAAAGACGTCTTGCTCGACCCGGTGCTGGGCCCAAGGTTTTCGGAGCGAGCAAAAGATGATTTCCAAAAAGCACATGGAAACAAATCATTGCTTAATGCAATGATCAAAAGTGCAAAAAAGAATCTCATGAAATTAATTAAAGGAAACCCAGAGGCGTGTTAATCGTGCCTTTGTTACATCACAAAGACAAGATTGATGAAATCGAGATAAGGGTAAGGATAAGGAAGGGGAACTTAAATATAAGAAATGAAAAGACAAGGAAGCTATACTACTTAAAATATAAAAATATATTCAAGATAAAAGAAAGAGCATGTACACGAAATAAACATATTATTTAAAACAAAGAAAAAGGCAAGCTAAGACAAGATCAATAATACAAAAGAAACCCAATACCAAGAATAAAGACTTAAAAACTAAAAAGCACGACAGAACCTGAGTGCAGCTCAACAACATGGATCTAACGAAAAGATACGAACATGGAATAAAATAAAATGAAACTTACGAAAGCCAGAGAGAAACGCCAAACTAGCAAAAATTCAAAAATCGAACATTAACTAGACGCGAAGCTTTTCATGATGTTATGTAAACATACCGGAGGGAAGGGGGAGGAGTGAGAGGGAGTAAAACAAAGGAGAGAGAGATCTAACGGAGGTAGGAGGAAGGAGAAGACAAGGAAATTATTATTAAGTTCTGTAATACGGCGAAAATCAAAAGAGAAAAACAAACAAAAGAAAAATGAAATACACGGAAATACATTACATTACAATTGACTCGGGACGAAAGAGACCGGTAAAAATCGAAAGCACGCTAAAAAAAATAGGCTTATACTCCCAACATAATGCCGCACCAACGCGACATATCAAAAAAGAATAATATGACATCGGAGCTGGAGAAAATCCCAGTTAACCACCGTCACATATATTCTATAAACGAAGGGGGACACGTATTAGTGGGACGTTGGACATCAGTCCCGTTACCTCACACATACTGTCCACAAGCAAAGGTCCAATTGCTACCAATCAAACGAAACATTTGTGGTACAAAAGAGACACCGACGCAAAAAAACGAGCACCAAGGCCCGACAGGAAATATACATAAGCCAAGACGCAGAAACGCAATACTTTCGAATCTTACAGGTATTAACCAAAATAATAAAACTGTGAGGAGGGTACATAACAAAAAGAACTCCGCCGTATGACATTACGCAAGGTCTCGGAGATCTGGTTCAAGGATTATAATACTAACAGTAACATCTTGAAAAGGAAAGAGAATTAAGCAAAAGAAGGAACGTTTAACAAAAACAATACATTGCGTTAGATAGAAATACATTGAGCCGTACTCACATTCCGCTGCGCCATGAGGGCGGGCCTCTGCCCGAATACAAACGTTCGCCCTACATCTCGGCACGTCCAAGACTGAATAAGCTTCTGTCCCCCAGAGAGGAGGGAAGCCTCTCAGAAATATAAAATGCGTAGTTTGTGAGTGGCACCAAACTCGCGTCAAATATTGGCTGAGCCAATAGCAGAACAAATTGCACAACAAAATGCAAGGTAGCAACAACACTAGCCAATACGAGAGAACTAGGTAGTATGTAGCTAGGGGTTGCACAACGTTAGACAGAGAGATACACACAGACAATCTGCGCACTTTTAAACACTCGAGGCGTAATATAGAGATGTCACAACACATGACAATCATAATAATAATAATCATGATGATAATAATAATTACAATAAATTCTGAAAAGTGGTTCAAATGCTATGGACATATGATGCAAATGGGAGAAGACAGAGTCCCGAAGCGATTGTTTACTGAGAAAGTAACGGGAAGACGACAAAGGGGAAGGCCGAGGATGGATACAGTGAGGGAGAGCATTGAGAAAAGAGTGAAAGTGGAAGATATATTGGAAGAACGACGAGAGTGGTGGATAGACAGAAAAGTATGGAGGTCCTTGATTCACACCCCTACCCAGATCACTGGAACCGGGAAATGAAGAAGAAGAAGACTGTAAGTCATTCACCATCATCACCATTGACACCTACGCCAACACAAGGAAAACTCAAACAAGACAAGATACTTGGGGAGGAATGCGTGCTGAACCCAGATTAAATGAGAGACTAAATACACTAATATCTACTGTCAAGAAAGAACACGGAGTAGTAATTTTCAGGGAAAATAATATAATTTAAAAATACATGCATGCAACAAGATATAAAAACATTTCATTGTAAAGGAAAAATCAAAATTAAGTTGAGAATCAGAGAAGATGGAATCGTGAAAAACGAAATAAAAAATTACAGACTGTTGGCAGAGTCGAAACAAGGGTAAAATAAATAATAATAATAATAATTTAAGTGTCACTAGACGTCCAGTGAGAGGGGAATTGAAATTTAAATAAACTTTAAGTAGAGAAAATCCCATGGACAAACAACATGATCACTGGTATCGCAGATCAGAGTCTCTTATTTAATTTAAAAACCCATGACAGGAGAACATATTTTACAAGAGAAACCAGAGAGATGAAGATAATTGTTTTCATGAACCAAAGTATACCAACATACACGCGAACAGACACCAATAATATTTGTGGCCAAAGTCACGACAATAAATTGCAGACCACGAAGGTCACATGCGAGGCCACTACATATCAACCACACTGACAAACATACCAAACTACATCGTACACATATACCAACCAAACATCCATCATAAATAAGGTCTATGTCACCAGTAAATAAATTACAAACCTGAAGCTTAGGTTAAGATGAGAGACCAAAACATAATTAAAGTCATACCAACCCTTGACAAAATCCACTCATATGCCGAAGTCAGAATCATGAATAGCGAACTACCAACCCATAAGGTTAAAACATGTTAGACTAAACGCATATCATCCATACAATCACATATCCTGTCAACGTAACACAGCAATCATTCCAACATCTTTTCATTACAACAGTTCACGAACACTACCTTTTCATATCCACATTAAAACATATGAACATACCTTATCTGCTCCCAAAACAGTTATCTTTTGGTAAACATTAAATAATGATATTTAATTCTTAAGGACAACTTCGCCACATGCATAAAATGTCATACGTATCATGCGATATTTAAAGTTTTCAGAATGAAACAGGGTTCAAACGGTGGTAGATAATATGAATAAGTATGATGTTGAGTACACATTAAGACTTAAAAGCTGTAGGCCCGGCCTTAGCCGTCCTAGACTTCTCCTTTTATAGTATTTGTCAATTCATATCTCTTCTCTGCTGATGGAAAATCTCAACTCATTATTGCTGTCAACAACTGTTACCGAAGCAACAGGTCGAAGCAATCGAGCGTAGGTCGATATATGACGAAACGATACAAAGTAATAGAAGATACACGCCACGCTATCTCGCGTCGGCTCACATAACCTTAGGTACCAATAGCGCCCGCTAGGTTTGTAACACAAGTCCAGGATGTAGTAATTTGTTGACCTGAAGTACTTTTCGAAGAATAGAAACGGGTCAATCATCATTAAGTTTCCCGGGTGTGGTTTACGAGCGCTCTCCATCTTAGTCGATTCATGTACCACTGCTCCTTCAAGACTTCATCCCAGTTGATTCCCTTGGATGTGATATCTTCCTTCACTTGGTCCAGCCATCTCCTCCTAGGACTTCCAAGAGGTCTTTTTCCAGTAATCTCAGTATGTAACCATTGTTTTGCAATTATTCTTCCTTCTGTCATACGTTTGACGTGCCCTAGTTATGGTCTCCTCCCCCAGGGGCTCACATCTAGTGGGACGTGGGTTGGCGACCACGGGACCCCAGCTGAGTCCGGCATTGCTTCCACTTACTTGTGCCAGGCTCCTCTCGGTCTTCTTTCCTGTCGACCTCCCTTGGTCAACTCTTGTTCTTTTCCGACCCCGACGGTATTAGGGTATCCGAGGCCTAGGGAGTCTCTTCCTTTCCCGCCTTAATTGGCCCTTGTCTCATCTTTCCTGATCCCTTCCTTCTGGGAGGGGTAAGCCTTCTTTTTCTTGTTATCTCCTGCCTTCTGCTCAAGGCCCTCAAGGAGGCAGAGTGTATGTAGCCCCACCACTTCTGGTGCACCCTAGAAAGTGCCACACCCTCAGGGGCTCACGGCTGGTGAGTTCAGGAGTTGGTGACCCCAAGGGATTCCTGAGCTGGGTCCGGTTTCCCCCTTTTGTCCCTTACCTGTGGGACGGACCCTCTCCTCTTTGACTTTCCTGTTGTTTCTCTTTTCATTATATTTCCTTTTCCCTTTAAGATTCCCGCACTGTTATTTTTGCATCTCCACTCCATTTTGTGGGTGTTTTCAATCTCCATTGCATTTTGTAAGTCTTTTCAATCTACGTTGCATTTTGTGAGTGTTTTTCAACCTCGATTGCATTTTGTAAGGATTGACAATCTAAATTGCTTTTTAGTAAGTCTTTCAATCTTTTGTGAGTATTTTGAATTTCAATTGCATTTTGTATTTTCAACCTACACCACTTTTTTTGCAAGTAGTTAATTCTCAATTGCATTTTGTTGGTATTTTGAATCTAAATTACATTTTGTGTGTATTTTCAATCTCACTTACATTTTGTAAGTACGTTGCATATTGTACGTATTTTGAACTTCACCTACATTTTGTGCGTATTTTTCAATCTATTCCTTTTGTGAGTATTTTCATTCGAAATTCCCTTTTGTAAGTATTATCGCTCTCCATTTTGTGAGTAGATTCAATCTGAGTTCCTTTTTGTAAGTATTTTCCTGCTCACTTTCTTTTCGTTCTGGTTTCCACTTCATTGACATTTTCGCTATCACACAGACCATTAGGGGCCGATAACCTGGATGTTAGGCCCCTTAAAACAACAATTATCATCATTATGGTCTCCTTCAGGGATTTCTTACTTTGTCCTTCCTAGTTTTTTGAAGCATGCTTCTTAGAAACTTCATTTCTGAAGCCTGAAGTCTGCTGTCATCTTTTTTGGTAGTTGTGCATGTTTCCAACCCATAAGTCAATTTAGGGAGAAAGTATGTTCGAAACAGAGTTTGTTTTGATCTTAGTGGCAAAAATGTATGCATAATGCAAATGTAAATAACTTTTAATTACATGTAATTTTTAGCCTACTTTCGATTTTTGCAAAAAACGAAAGTAGACTTATGAGATCAACACAGGGCGAAAAATTGTGTGTCTGTGTGTGAACTCTGAATGTCTGTCCCCCCTATCAATTCGAACACGGTGAAACTGAATTGAACGAAATTTGGTACAGAGGTAGCACTAGCAAAGGGCACCTCAGTGTCATGTTTTATATCACCGCCATCTTGACGGAAACGTAATGGCGGCCAACCAAATGTTAAAAGCTTAAATCAAATTACAACCAACCTAATCATCTGATCTCTACCACATTTTTTAACAACACACCTTTATGTGCGAGAAGCGTTCTTTGACCAAGCTACAAGGTCATCAGTCCAATAGTTTGCATATGGCGGCCATGTATGTGTGCAAATCGATTCCCCCTATCAATTCAAACACGGTGAAACCGAATTGAATGAATTTTTTTTCAGAGGTAGCACTAGCAAAGGGCACCTCATATTCCTGTTTAATATCCATATAGAACGTTGTATATCAACACTCTACTACAACCAACATTCAATTATACTCCTTGAAAAAGAACAAAGAGTTATAACAATACCCATGCATTTAGGATAACGTAGCCTATATGTTCTTTACTGAACATCTTCTTTTATATTTTATCAGGTTTCCCAATAATTGGATTGTTAAAGTTACAATTTTTGTTGGCAGGGGTCGGGCCAGAGACTGTCAGTGTCGATAGCCTGGAGACCAAGTCCATCTTCAGCATGCAGGCATTCCACAGATCTGTGCTGAACCACCTGAGAAGTCAACAACATTACAACCATCCTGATTTTTGGCACTTCATGTGTGAGTATCTTGTTACCAGCCAACACATGGACGTTCATTCATTATTTTGTTTTTGCAAAAGATTTCCTCAATTATAACAATGCATTATTATTACCAGGGCTCGGATTTTTAGGTGCTAAAAATTGCGAAAATATTTATTTTTTATGTATTAAAAATACCAGAAATATGTAACAAAAAAAAGTAAAAATATTTGATTATAATTAGTTTATTAATGTGAATATAAACAATATGCAATTTATGCTAAGTCTCACGGACTGCTGTACAATACACAACGAGATACATCTTCAGGTTGTCCATCACAAATGACCGACGATTATCGCGAAACACTTCTTCTGAAGGTGCGAAACTGCGGAAATATGTTTCTTGCCCTCGAGGTGTTGTGTAACTTGAGATCGCTGTTCAGCGTTGATTGTTTTCCCACATAGTTGGCAGAACAGAACGCCCCCATCAGAAGTAAAGTTCTTGAAATTCTGCAACATACTGCTGCAACTTGTAGTTGTTTTTACCTTAGGCATTGTAGAACCGCCTTACACTTCACAGTGCCAGAGACACTGGTTCCAGTTATCTGGAGGAGGGGGAGGGGAAGGTCTAGCATGTGGTGCAATATGGCTATGGACAAGGAAATCCTCGGCTTCCACAGTGAGTGGCACGGGGCGACAAGTTAAGAATAACACAGCTGCAAGCAGACATACGCTCTGCATGAAGATTAGATAGCTTACAGGTTCTTCCCCGTTGAACTAACACAGAACAAAAATGCAATAAACTGAAAGATCTAGCAACTGATTTTTAAAATGTAAATATTATGGCTTTTTATGTCCTAATAAGTGAAAAGCAGGAATTTATGTATTTATATTAAAACATATTTATTTACCAAAAATCCGAGCCCTAATTATTACAGTACTTTGAAAGGAAAATACTTAGGAAAATTTTGGGTCCCCAAAAGAATAAAGATATTTGGATGAAGAGAAAATATGAAGACCTTTACCGAAATGTGGAAAAAATTACAGACTCAATTAAAAGACGGAGACTACAATTTTATGGTCACCTTCACAGAATGGATTGCAGCAGGCTAACTAAGAAAATTTTTGACTACATCTCCAAATTAAAAAAACACCACTAGATGGCTGGAAGAGATACGGTGTGATCTGCAAAAACTGAAGATCACAAACAACATCATTTCTAATAGGGTGGAATTCCGGCGACTGATCACTACTGCAGATTTTTCGATTCTGCAAGTTCCACATCAACCACGGAGAGTGTTATCAGCGGAACAGAGGCAGGCCATCAGCCAACGTATGAAGAAGTTTTGGGAAGAAAAGAAAATACAAAACAATGTACCGTAGTCTTAGGTTCAAAGCGGTCTATAATTGGCCAAATTCTAAATATATATATTACAGTACTTTGTGGCTTGTCCACCTTTTAAGCTCATATGTTCGAACATCGCAATTTCCTGTTGTGCTCTTCCGACATATACGAGGGCTATTTTATATTTTCCAACCTCCGATCATGCACCTAAGAAAACAAGAGACAGGTGGGAGCACAATGTCCCCTCCAGTAGTGAGGGTTATAGTAACTGGGAAATAACCGTATTTCGGGAAATTGCAGGACATATATTTATGCAATATGAAGCAACTCGACTATCTCACATTGAAGAAGTTAACAACGATCTCCAAATTAGTGTTAATGGACCCATAAAACTTTCTAGGTCTTTATTAAAACATTTGATTTTTAATTAAAACTTTTAGCGACTTCGGTGGCGTAGTTGGTAGCATGCTGAGCTTCTATGCCCAAGATTGCGGGTTCAAACCCGGCTGAAGTCTTTGGACTTTTTAAGAACGTTAAAAATTCCTCAGGATTTCTTCCTTCGGAGGGGAAGTAAAGCCGGTGGTCCCATGTCGTAGATTTATGGCATCTTAAAGAACCTTCCACTAATTACACCTGTGCGAAGCTAAATTAATATAGGTTAAACATTTGACTAACGTTCTTAGGGTCCTAGGTTCGTCGTCAGGAGCCGACTTCGGTGGCATCTGGTAACTAATTTCTGAACTAGTTGGTCGTTTACGGTGACGTTTGGCGGCAAAAGTAGGAACTACTTGAAAATTGATCGTCTGCAGTCGTTACTTGAATTAAAACAGATACACACACTAATACAGCCATCACAATTAACACCAGTTATCAGACAGATTCTACACACACCCAAAGTACACGGGGCTACATGACCGCGTTGTCGCAGCCCCTAAACTAAGGAACCAACCAATTAAAACTAGATTTATTTAAAACAATGTCCCTCCCACTGAGAAAAGAAGAAAAGATAATTGTCCTGCGAGACGAGATTTAAAATTATTTGGCGCTAAGCTCCGTTTGAAATAAGCTATATTTGGTAGGGGAGGAGCTAAATGGGCAAACCAGGGAGACGTGTGTAGCCTCAAATTGGGAGCCGAGCCGAAAGGCAACAACAATACATCAGCAAACAGCTGACATGGCACAGACACAAATCACAACCATACAGTTTTCCCACAAAGCATGAGGTATAGACTCATCAGCAAGGGTCATTTTTTGATTTAACAAATGTCTATTTAGCTTATTGTTTTTTTTATCAGTTTCTGCTTTATTTTTATTTTTAGTAAAAATTCCAAAGGAGGGGGTTCTAACACCCACCTGGCTATGCCACTGAACCTCTGCCATTGTTGGCTCCAATGCGCCAGTCATAGCTGATAGTGAGCTATGGGCAATAAAACATAACCACTATGATCGTTACTCCCGCCAAGACACAATTTGGTGGATATTCTCAAATCTATAAGGTGCGTTCAAAAAGTAACGAGCCGGAGGCTGGAATGCGCAAACCAGTGATGACATCGGCTAATCGTGGTGTGTGTAACGAAGTGTGGTTCCGACCAGAGTGTGGAAGGTCACAGCCCGTCGCTAGAGGGCACGCGTGCACGTCACGTGACGAATCAAAGAGAGCAGCAGCATGCATCAATTGTCCAACGCTGAGAGCCGCATTGCAAACAGTGACATGGGGGCGTCAACCGAAGAGCGATGTTGCGATGTTTGCCCGCAGTGGTTGATGCTACACTGGTGCAGCATCTGAAATTTTAAAATTTAACCATGGTGTCCCTTGCGAATTTTGTACTCGTAATTTTAGGCCAACTCGCGGATCCATACTAGATTCACTGCCCTGGATTGGCGCTGAGCGCAACCACTGTCGACATTGTATTGTTCCGACCGCTCGTGTGACGTGGTCATAGCCCGCAGGCACAGAGAGGAAACTCCTTTCTTCTGACAAGGTCACGCCAGGTTATAAGCTAATTTATTGATTATTCTATGGTCTGCCCATCAATACCTTTACATAGTGTGCCAGTAGGCACTAAAGACGGTACATGTTTCGAACCTTGTACATACGGTTCTTCTTCAGCTGATTTGAATTGGCACAGAAAAAATCACAGACAAGAGTAATGACATCATACAAGTATACATAAAAGACCCTTAATATACACATTAGAACAATTAAAAAACAATTTAAAAAACTTTCTTCACTTCACTTTCTTTTACTATGAGTTTGTCCATGCTGTGGGACAGCTTGTGTTGAAATGCGCGGAGAGAGCGCGCTTTTGTCCGTACATGATGACAATTTAAAAAAAACGTGATTGTCTCCTAATTTTCATAAAGTCCTTTCAGTTGGCTTCTGTTCAATTTTTCTTGACGAGATTCTATGAGTAGTTAGAACTTAGTCAAGCGTGGATGAAAGGTGGAAGGTTGTCCCAATTGGACAGTTCCTGCGAAGCCTGTGGGTCAGCGTGTTGGCATACTACGGCCACTGTTGAGCAAAAAAATTACGGAATTACGAAAAAGGGGATAAAAAAGAATAATCCCTGAATAAGAGAAAACCACACTCCAAAATAAAGGAGAAACCGAACATACAAATGCAAAAGCGTAAGAACTGAAGTTTTCCTGTGTGGATCATGGGTGCGGGTCCAACCAGCCGGCTGCGGCAAGCGAGGCCAAGTGACAAACAGAAGGGGCAGATCTGACGGCCGGAGAAGAGGGGGGTAGCGTGACAGACAAGAGATGAAGGGGTAGCATAATTAGTCAAAGTTTCATATAAAATATTGGTTTCAAAGTTAATTTCATTTAGATTGCAAGAAGGATTATTCCTCAGGGCCTGTTCGATTTCAATTTGCTCCAATATACCGTATTTGCTCGCGTATATCTCGCACTTTTTTTCCCTGAAATTTCAACTAAAAAAATGGGGTGCGAGATATACGCGGGGGCGAGATATACGCGAGCCGAAAATACGAGTGAAATTTGTCGGTGCGAGATATACGCGGGGAATTTGCGTATTCCTCTTGTATTGTTTGGGCTTTGAAGATAAGGAAATCTGTGCTATACCACTCGCACCAACATGCTCGTATGTTTCGAAGATTGCGCAAGTAGGCCTACTGTTACATCGCAGAGAAACGCAGTTCAGTCTTCTCGAATCTCAATGATTTCGTCTTTACGTATTGCGTTGCTTCAGAGCTCGGCCGTGTGCAAGTATATAAAGCGGCGCCGCGAGGGTGTTAGCACGCTTCAGCCGCGCTCGGCTAAGTTCGAGCTCGCTCGGGCATGTAGCGAGGAATCGATATGGAAGATATCGATCGTATCGATCGCTACGCGTCTGCGCTCTAAATTCTGCCTTGAATCGTCCTTAACGAGCTCATGACGTCTTTTTCATAGGTTCTTAATGTCGCATAACCATAACACACGAACTGATGCAAACTTGCGTAAACTGACGCTATACTGTAGTGTCGCTACGAACGTACAAACTCGGACAGACCTCGCGCAAGCATGCGATGCGGCGCCGGCGTGACTGTAGCACGCTTTAGGCCTACATTGTGTCTTCAGCCGCGGTCGGGTAAGATCGAGCTCGCTCGTACATGTAGTGAGGAATAGATATGGAAGATGATCGATCGTATCCAATATAAATGCTGGAGTTCCTTTTCTGTCTTGAATCATCCTTAACGAGCTTATAACGTCTTTTTCATTGACGACTTGTGGCGCGCTAAATCGAACGTGTTTATACCTCAAGGTTATTACGATCATTTATATGACGGCGTCAAAAATGAATGCGAGATACATGCGAGTACTTTTTTTCCCCTGAAATTTCAACTAAAAAAATGGGGTGCGAGATATACGCGAGCAAATACGGTATTAAGCATGATACCCTTGTTGCAGTAATGCAGAATTTCCAGGTCGTCACTGATGTTTGAAAAACTGTGGCTATTTCTCCCAATTCAGGTTATAAGCTTGCGGCGGCGTGTGCGAACGACCAGCACACAAACACAGATGTGCTACGAGACTGTTATACCATGACAATGGGTATGCCAGGAACTACTGTATGTGTTCCAGAGGCATATGAAATCTAGAAAGGCAGTTTTAGGGGCTGACTGTGATAGCCTGGTCCTATTATTCCAGATGCACTCCAGAAGGTGGAGTCCGAGAAGGCTCTGCTGCTTCACGTGCTGGAGCAGCAGGGGTTCGAGAGCGGGCGTGTCAAGAGAAGAGAGGAGCTACTGCAGGAGCGAGCGCTGGATGTCAACAAGAAGAAACTCACCGCCGGGGAGATCACGCTCAGGGAGTTTCTCCAGAATCTGTCGGTGCGAGTCTTCAAACCTTTCCTTTGGAATGGTGAGTGAGTAACCTAGGGCTCCAGCAACTTATGAGATACCATCTCTGCGCACAGAAGGTCAAGTTGTAACTTTTAATATAACCTCCAAGCTAGCCACCTCAGGTTGTGGGGCAATATGCTCGCTTTTAAAAGAATCCACAAAGACCAGGACACTATTTATTAATACATGCAAGCTTCCAATACCTGGGATTCCAACAAAATCAACATCACATTCATGGCATGGCAGCATCCATCTTCCTTATACCCCGTTTAGACGTCCCGGTTGCGATCACGATCAGGCGCCGATCCAGATTAAGTTGGGACGTCTAAACGCAACAGGATAACATTATCGCGATCAACTTTCCCTCCAACAGGATCAGCCCGATCCCGTTCCCACAACGAGATAATCGCGTTCGCGGCCATTGCGATCGTCGGTGTGTTCTGTCCTCCTGTGGTGCGAGTGAAGTAGGCAGTGGAAATGATGGCCATTTTGTATTATCTTGTGTTTTGAAAGCGAGAAGTACATAATGTCGGCCATGTTGGTTGATATCAGATATAGGAAGATTGAGAGACACGAAATGATGGATGGAGACAAACATACCGGTGTTTAAACGCTGAAAAAAAATATTAGGGTTGGGGAAAGTCGATGAAGACGATTAACAAAGACATAGAAGGGATTCCGATAGGGCCAAATGACTCTGGATGAGCAAAGAAGGGATTCCGATAGGGCCAAATGACTCTGGACGAGCAAAGAAGGGATTCCGATAGGGCCAAATGACTCTGGACAAGCAAAGAAGGGATTCCGATAGGGCCAAATGACTCTGGACGAGCAAAGAAGTATTTATGCAATAAACATCCTAGACCTTCCACACCAAGAGTAGGCCTTGCCTGCACGACTCCTTTTAGGATTAGTATATGTGTAAAAATATACATTATCAGGTTGAACGATGTATAAAGAATAACTGAAATACTTAAAAATTGCAGGAAACAAACTACTGTAAATTTCTGCTATAACACTTGGAATTCAAAAGTTGGCAGACCTTAGCGATGTCATGCTGTTTTACTCGATTATCCCGTTGTTTCATGATGAGACGTCTAAACACGTACCAATGACATATGCCGTTGATCGCGATTGGACATTATCCAGATCAGAGATAATCGGGATCGCGACCGAGACGTCTAATCGGGTATTAGCCACTACCTATCAACAACTGATCCCATGGACACCTGCCCTCAGATCAAGGCACCTATCAATCAGCCAAGGCCACCTAGTCACACTCTGGCTGACCACCATCAAAGAGTCTCAAGGCAGAGCACACAAGATTCTCCATGGCGGCCTACCAACCGTGGCCATGACTGGCAACCCAATAAAACAAGACAAACTAAAATACCTAAAAGAAACTAAAAGGAGTCTCTGTAACCTAGAAATGTTAGGTTACAAGGTATTAGAGCTTCTGTTATCAACCTGCGGGTTTAGGGAGAGCATTCTAAAGCACATAACATATAAATGATGTTTCGTATTGTTACAAATGGGAGAAGACAAGAATCCCGAAGCAAGTGTCTACTGAGAAAGTCACAAGAAGGCGTCAAAGGGGAAAGCCGAGGGCTAGGTGGATGGATACAGTAAGGAAGAGCATTTTATTTATTTATTTATTTATTTATTTATTTATTTTCGTGTCGGAAACATACAAATGTACAGGTGCTATACATGTAAGGGTAAAATTGTCTATACAGCACGAGCCCAATACTGAGCAACATCCAAGGCGCTCGGAGTGGCTAACAGGAGATCTTCCTCTGCACAAGGTGAAAGGCACAGAGGGCAATGAATCATGTGTCTTGTGGTTTGTTCTTGTCCACATTCGCAAGACGTGTCACATGTACTGAGGCCCCTTCTCCTCAGATTGTCTCGGAATCTTCCAACTCCTGATCGTAACCTGTTTAGGGACTTCCACACTAACCAGCTTTCGTTGTGTCGGCGTGGTACTGGCATCCAACCGCAGGGTTGAGGGGTCGTCTTCTTCCATAAATCCACCCTTGCTTACTCCGGTGAGACGGTGAAGATCTCAGATATCCTCAGGAAGCTCATTCAGGATCTCAACGGTTGCTGAGGAGGATTATATCCATGCTGTGGGTGGGCGTTGTTCTCTTCCACTCTCAGCCTCTCCCTGTTGGCAGCCACCTCTCTGCGCACACAAGGTGGTGCTATTCCAGTCAGGTATAGAGCATCCAGTGTTTAGAAAAGACTGTGGAGCCTTATGGCGACAGTGTTGCTAGCTCTAGGCAGAGGTAGCGCTGACGTCATACCACTTCGAGTACTGTCCTATCATAAGTTAGCGAGACAACACAACCCCAGCAGCTACCTGAAATAGAACACGCCCAGGAAGGAGCAGTTTTGCAGGTGTTAACGGATTGGACCAGTATTAAGGATACCGTTCCCGAAGAGAACCAATAACGACATTCATTTCGTTGTGATATGACGCATTACTGATTGACAGATGTCGAGAGCACAACCCTTCATTCCTTCTCGGATGTACTGTATGCTGTCGATGTTAACAACTTTTACGTCAACAATACTGTTGATCAACACTTTTTTTTTTGGTTATGAGATAGGCTATAATTTAGTTTCTTTCAATTTTATTCTTGTTGTTTTGTTTAGATTAATATTTGTAATATTGTAGTGAGTTAGCCATGCGGTTAGGGGCACGTAGCTGTGAGCTTGCATTCGGGAGATAGTGGGTTCGAACCCAACTGTCGGCAGCCCTGATTCGATCAAACAGAAAATAAAACAGACACACCACAATAACACCAATGACGGATAGTACTTCAGAACTTATGTTGTCGGCGGAACTGAGCACGTGCTCCACTCCGGGCGAGCATGCAGCACTGGACGAGGCTCTTCTTTCCAGCGTGCTAACCTCGAAAATGTTTAAATCACTAAGACTTAATATAAACGATACTTGTATGCAATAACAGAGGTAATCAATTGTAGGAAGCTATTATGACGAAAACTATATGTGTTCCTTCATGATAAAAGGTGAGGTAACAAAACCAGTGTAGGGGGGATTTCCATTAAAAGTACAAGCCCATAAGACCCACAGTCTTTTCTAAAGGCTGGATGCTCTATAGTAGAGCTTCTGTTATCAACCTGCAGGTTTAGGGAGAGCATTGAGAAAAGAGGAGTGAAATTGGAAGAGGGGCGAGAGTGGTGGAGACACAGCAAAGTATGGACGTCCTTGATTCACACCGCAACCGAGATTACTGGAACTGGCAAATGAAGAAGAAGATTATTGGTGACTTAAAAATATGCTCGTGTAAGTGTGAAAAACATATAAAAGAAATTGTACTTTATCATTAATCATTTGTCCCTTGTGATTGCAGTTGGAATTCAGTCTCAAATGAACAATGAAGCCCCTCTTCCATCTGACGAGGGCATTGAGCTTGGTAAGTAATATTTTATGCAATTGATTTTGATAAATATCATATTTCCGCATGTATGCCACTCACCTTTTTTTCCCCCCAAAAAAACGCATGTCGTATGCATGTCATACATGAGAAAATTGAATATGATATATGAATCGCAGCCAATGGCCATAAGCTGGGCATTTTTGAACGCCCGAGGGTTCCCAACAAGTTCAATTTCAAGTAGTTCTAACTTTGGCCACCAGATGCTACCGTCACTAACACCTAGCGGCGGATGTTGGAACTTGTTAGAGTGTTTCCTAACCAAATAACCTACAAATTTTGCTACACCTCACCAATTGCAGTGATAGGTAATATGAATCGCCCAAAACCATGTTTGGGTTACCGCTGTGTATGACTTATCATTCGACTAGCATTGTTTAATGATGCAGCAAACAGAGGTTAAAACAATCCATTATTAACCCTTTTGCTTTCAAGCTCTCAGCTGATGGTTGTGCCATATTTACCACACTATGCACACACTTCTTTTAAAATTACATGGAAGGCACACCAACGATGATATCAACATGAAAGATGGTAAACGTATAGAGTATATATCACTTATTATTACTGTAAGTAAGTCATGTCTCTTAACCAAAAGGGTTTAATGTTAAAAAATAAGAATTGTGAAATCAAAATTAAGAGTTTCAGATTTTGAAAGTTTGGAAGAAATTCTAGAAAATGGTATTTACAGGCCAAGATTGTTATTCATGTCAGTAGGAAGTCTATAATATTGTTTACTAGCATAGTAAATATCAAGATTCTATGTGCATTGGATCCAAGGATAGAATAAAATGTTAAAATGATGTAAAACTGAAAAATGTCAGCCATTTTTGTATAAAACACAGATTTCTTATAAATAATATGTAGCACTCACCAAGGAAGATATTACTGGATCATCATTATCCTCTACACTTTCCGATTCGGACAGAGAAACATCATCACTTGAATAATTATCAACATATTCAGTGATATCATCTTCAGCTAAATGAAGTCTTTCCGCCATGTCACACACGGCAAATAACTAGGCCTAATCTAACTGAACTATATCTAACACCTCACTACCACTATGGACCTAATTAAATTATCGATAAATACGGATAGCCGGAAGTTCCCGTGGAGTATAACGTGAGATACAACTATACCCTTCTTATTCCATGCAAAAATGCTGCTATCTGGCGCGTAAATAATGAACTAATAATAAAAAAGACGGATCGTTACCCTGTCAGTTTTCGCAGGACCCGTGGGTACCGATAGATCGTTACCTTGAAAGCCAAAGGGTTAAAATAATATTCAATCTAATTTACTTTTGCTTCTGAGGCTCGTCTATTTATTCCCCTATTCAAATTGACGCATGAATAAGGGACGATGAAAAAGATTCCGTTTGAGGGCGTGGCAGCAGCTGTACCCCGGGTGCTGAATGCCGAACAAAAACCACACCCAATGGCTGTTTTCCTGCAGCACCTGATGCATTTCAATGTTGAAGGCAGCACGTTCCTGGAACTCATTGTTGCAGGCGACGATAGCTGGTGCCACTACTGGAAACAGCAATCGAAAGCATCGACGATACAGTGTTGTGCCCGTTTAGACCGGAGTCCGCACGACCACATATGCATTTTACCAAGAATCAGTCAGCACGAGAGTCAAAATATCCCGGGGCGCCAGATGGGTTAAAGCTAATCGCAAAAAAAAAAAGACATCAAAATAAATAAAAAATGCTTTACTGATTTTTGGCTCAATGCAACAATAAGGATAGAAGGAGATTCACCTGGGCATAACACAACATGTAAAATTATCTCATTTTATTCTAAATTTTAAAATTGACTGCAAAATGATGCTCAAGGTAACATCATTCCAGTGCGACGGCACACACTACTATTTACACAATGTACAGAAATTTTCCAACACATTGAACAATTGTCCTTGGAGACACAAGTCTGATTATCAGTCCTGTAGACTGTGTTCCAAAATTATATCAATTATGTACGATGAAATCCAGTTCAAATTTAATTGTCTTTACTGGAAATATTGTAGTTCACTGGTTGAATTTCTAACATGATATTAACACTCGTAGAAATTCTCACTGTTTATAATTGTTTATAGAATTTTTTAACTTCCACTTATTTTTCCAGTTTCAAAAATATTGTCAAAAATATTATCTTTGACCCAACACTAATTATGTACACATATTAATAACAACATCTGAAAAGTATTTGACCCTTGAGCATAGCATCGAAGAACTGTGCGAAGCACAACAAAATTTATTATTCTTCCAAAATTAAACATTTCGAGAAGTGACTCGATTATGAACTTCAAATTCCAAAGAAATATAATTTCTGAATCATCAGCTTGATCATAAAAAAATGTTGAACCATTCAACTATTCGATTTTCCACTTGGAATTATTATTAAGAAAAATATTTGTATTTGTTGCTATTTTAGTAACTTTCACAACTTGCAATTCTTGAACAGAATGCGGAAATAAGAATTGTAGCTTTATAATAAATTCATTTAGTTCATGACAATAGGATTGAAAACATCCTTTAAGGAATTCGTGGATACAGAATTATTTTTTTTTAATTGACAGTGGCCCATTCAATTATTTGTGTAAGAACACAATATTCCAACAACAACGGCAAAGGTCTTCCTCTGAAGAAGAATAAAATTTTATCATGACAAAACCGGGTTCTAGCAAATCCAAAGTATTAATGGAATACGTAAACAAGTTTGAAATAATTACTGATGGTTTGGTCATTCATTCGACGAAATGTGTGGTTCCAATACTCCTCCTATAAACCTGAGCCATCGAACCTGCTATTTGATTGATGCTCAAAAAAAAACCTCCTCATTCCTGCGACTTAAACATGCGCACCTGGGAATGGCATTTCAACTACTCCACACACATAAATTTTCTTCCCAAAATGTATACAATAAATCAAGCCTCTGCTTGTTATCAAAACTGGAAGATCTATAAACTTACAAGTTTACCGTATTTCCTCGCATAATCGTCGCACTTTTTTTGCCAAAAATTCGTGGGAAAAAAGCAGGGTGCGACGATTATGCGAAGAATATTTAAGTTCAAAGAATATACTGTATCATTATTTGCTGCACGGGCCAGTCATTCGCGTAGCGTGAGTCATAGCCTGCAGTCAGTGACAGGCTTCTTTCTTCTAACAAGGTCACGACAGGTTAACGCTCGCGGAATGTGCTGACGAAGCTGGCCATTCGCGTTGTGGTTCATAGCCCGCAGGCATAGAGACGAATTACTTTCTGCTGTCAAGATCACGCCAGATTAGGCCTATAAGCTCGCGGAATGTGCGCTGGCCGTTCGCGGACGCGGTTCATAGCCGGCAGGCATAAAGACGATACGGTATTACTTTCTCCTGACAGGATCACGACAGATTAGGCCTATAAGCTCGCGGAATGTGCGCTGGCCGTTCGCGTCACAGTTCATAGCCCGCAGGCATAAAGACGAGAGTACTTTCTGCTGACAAGATATCGCCAGATTAGGTCTATAAGTTCGCGGAATGTGCGCTGGCCATTCGCGTCATAGTTCATAGCCCGCAGGCATAAAGACGAAATGACTTTCTGCCGACAAGATTAGGCCTATAAGCTCGCGGAATGTGCGCTGGCCGTTCGCGTCGCGGTTCATAGCCGGCAGGAATAAAGACAAGATTACTTTCTCCTGACAAGATCACGCCAGATTATACGCTCGCGGAATGTGCTAAGTGTCGAAGCTTGCCGCTCGCGTCACAGTTCATTGCCCGCAAGCATAAAGACGAGATATTTTTCGTCTGACAAAGTCGCGCCAGGTTATAAAGTCGCGGCAGCATGTGCAACTGACTGGCGCACAAATACGAACATGCTATGCGATGAAATTTTATAAACCTATTTTAGTGTTTGAAAAGTGGGGTGCGATGATTACGCGGTAGCGACGATTATGCGAGGAAATACGGTATTTTATTTTACCATTCAGTTCAAACCGTGAAGTTACCACACTTGTGATATTCTCTATTTCACTTTCGAATGTGTGCCTACGTCATGATTTTATATAAACACACAAAAAAATCCTAATTGATACAAATATCATTGGCTTCCTGTTTCATGCCTTTCCGTGTTATCTGAAAAATATACTTTGCTCAATGCAAATATTAACTGTTCAACCAGAACTATAATGTTGGTGGAATACGGGCTTGCGCTATCCACTAGCTTTCGGAAAATCCCCTGTTCCAAACTAGGAATGATTAAACTAATCCTTAAGCTCTCTCTCAACGAATGTGATCATTAGAAAATGTAAGATCCAATAATTATTTTAAAAAATTATGAAAATTATTATTATTATTATTGGATTATTATTGTTATTATTTCCTTAAATATGTATAATTATTATTTCCTTATGTGAAAAAACCACATGTTCGACTCTTCGAATATGGACAAAATATCCATTCCTCAACAAAAATAAATATTAACTTCTACAGTTATATCGGCTGATTACCGTGATTCTCAAACAAAATGAACATTCAAATAAATGCTCGGTATGCTCGGTCATCGATCCTAAACTGTTCTGAGTGCTGAAAATACTCCGAATAACCCTAATGTTATCATCATCATCTTGTACAGTTTCCAGCCCCAGGCTGGGTCTGTTTGGAACATAAGCCTCGCCACTTATTTCTTTCTTCCCACCACCTCTCCGCTGTCACTCTGGTCCAGTCCTCGCCTCTCTTCTTGACACATTCCTCCACTCCTTTCAGCCATCGATCTCTTTGTCTTCCCCTTGGTCGTTTCTTCTGCATCTGCATCTCATGTATCCTCTTGGGAATCTTCTTCTCATCCATTCTCTTTAAGTGTCCATACCACCTCAGTCTTGATGTCTCAATCCTACCTTGCAAGGGCTCCTCTTTCACCATTTCCCTGACCTTTTCATTCCTCACCCTGTCTCTTCTTGTTACTCCGATCCTACTTCGCAGGAACTTCATTTCACCTGCCTGTATTCTGCTTATGTCTCTTCTCTTCATTGTCCACGTTTCTGAAGCATAGGTCAGTATCGGGATATAGTAGCTTCTGTATAACACTTACTTGCTTTTTTGTGGGACATCTTTATTCCACACTAAGCTCCTAATGCTTCTCAGAAATGCTTCTGCCTGTCTGCCACGTTCCGTAATCTCTTTGTCATTTCTCCCATTTTCCTCCACTATACTTCCCAAGTACTTGAGACTTTCCACCTCCTTCAGCTGTCCACCTCCAAGTGTTATCCCACTCATTGGTCTGTCCTTTTTCCTGGTCGTTAACAGGATATCACATTTACTGATGTTGAACTTCCATCCGTACTCTCCCACTGTTTCTTCCCAAGCCTTCAGTTGCTCCTGGATTTCCTCCTCCTTGTTTCCCCATACCATGAGATTATCTGCAAACACCACTGCTTTCATCTTATCTTCTCCTATCTTTCCTGCTACCCGTGTCATTACCTCGTCCATAACCACAATAAAGAGAAGGGGTGACAGCGCACTACCCTGTCTCAGGCCACTCATTTGTCTGAACCAGTCTGTTCTTTCCCCTCCAACTTTCACACAACTCACACTTCCACAATACATCTCCTTCACTCTGCCTACAGTCTCTTTTTCCACTCCCATGTTTTCCATTGCTTTCCAAACCTTCTCCCTACACACACTATCGTAGGCCTTTTCGATGTCCAGGAAGGCCATCAACAGATCCTCTCCAAATTCGTAGTGGTGTTCCTGGAGCTGTCTCACTGAAAATATGAGATCCACTGTTGATCTCCCAGATCTGAATCCATACTGTTCCTCTCTCAATTTTCTCTCCACTTTGGCTCGTATTCTACTTTCTAATATCTTTTCATATATCTTGGCACAGTGAGGTATGAGTGTGACTCCCCTGTAATTTCTACACTCCTTTCTGCTTCCTTTCTTAAATATTGGGACAATTAATCCTTTCTTCCAATCTTCTGGGGTCTTTTTCTCCTTCCATATCACCCTCATCACACGGTACAGCCACTGATTCCCAACCTCCCCTGCTGCCTTCACCATTTCAACACTCACTTCATCCACACCTGGTGCCCTTCCTCCTTTCATCTTGTCTATAGCCATTTCCAGTTCTCTCCAAGTCAGGTCCTTTTCCATTCCTGTTTTGTCTTCTCCATCTTCCAATACATTGTCTTCCTCCCTATGACCATTTGGATTCAGCAAATCCTCAAAGTACTCTTTCCACACTGTCTTGAGTGTCTCTTTGTTGTGTACCTCAGTTCCGTTTTTGTCCATCATTACCACATCCTCTCACAGACCTCTTCTCTTACTTTTGACCATCCCATAAAGTACTTTCTTATTTCCTCTGCTGTCTTCCTCCATCATCTCTGTCCACTTTACCATCCACTTCTTCCTCTCCTCTGCGACAATCTTGTTTGCTTCTTTCTTCTTTATCTTATAATCTTCCCTTGCCAGATCAGTTCTTTCCTGGAACCACACTCTGAAAGCCTTGTTCTTCCTTCCCACAGCTTCTTTTACTCTCTCATTCCACCATGGTGTCTCTTTACACCGCTTTCTGTTGCTTGTTCTTCCACATACTGCCACTGCAGCTTCCACCATTGTGTTTTTGAATTGCTTCCATTCCTCTTCCCCTGTTTTAGGATTGTCTGTTGGCATCTTTTCCCTTATTATCTTCTGGAATTCTTCCTTGACTTCATTTTCCTTGAGTTTCCATACTTTGATTCTCCTTTCCTGGTACTCTGTCCTCTTGCTATCCTTAACAACTCCCAGGTTCATTACAAGTATTCTGTGGTCGCTATCTAAGGCCTCTGATGGTATTACCTTTATATCTCTGACACTTCTCTTCATTTCCCAGTCGTACAGCATGTAATCTACCAAAGATTTCTTTGTTAAATCACTGCTGTACCATGTTACCTTGTGGCTTTCTTTCTTCCGGAACCAGGAGTTGCCTACCACTAAACCGTTTCTCTTGCAAAAATCCAGCAACTTTCTCCCTTCTTCATTCCTGCTACCCCATCCTTCTGCTCCCAATACATTTTCATATCCTTGCCTTTCACTTCCTACATGTGCATTCAAATCTCCCATGACAATGATGCTCTGACCATTCATCTGCTGTTGTAGCTCCTCCTCAAAGTCTTCCTTCTCTTGAGCTGTACATCCAACTTGAGGGGCATATACCTGGGCTATCTCCAGGCTTCTTCCCTTTACAGTTACTCTGATCTTCATGATCCTGTCACTTATTCCCTTTACCTCTTCCTTCATTCCATCTCTCACAACTACTCCTACTCCGCTGCTCCTTCCTTCACTGTTCCCACTCCAGTACAACCGGTACCCTTTCCTCAGTTCTCTGCGACCTTCTCCTTTCCATCTTGTTTCTGCCAAGCCCAGTACATCCAGTTTTCTTCTCTCCATCACATCTACAATCTCCTCCACTTTTCCTGTCAGTGTCTGTATGTTTAATGTCCCAACTCGTAGTCCATTAGCATATCCGGGTTGTCGTCGTTTGCATCCGTCCTTTCCGAGGCCTGTTCCTGGTTTGAAAGCAAATATAATATCCACTACTGGCTTGCTAGGCCTATCGTAGCTTCACCAGAGCCCCGTCAGCCGTCACTTTTCAGGGTTCCCATAGAGCCTTCACAGCTACCGTAGCGGTCCCGGGGCACACAAAGTCCCCACTGTACTTCACCCCTACAGGCAATCCCCTACTTCATGCCGTTGCCCGTCTCCCACCACGTGGAGGAGGGGTTGGACTTGTGGGAGACCCCTAATGTGTCTTGCGTAAATCAATGCAAGATTTAAATACGAAGAAAAATAAATGTGTTGGTCATCTGCAGAAAATGAGTTTGTTCCAATTAGCTAGGCATAATATAAAAGTCAAATGTGGCTTACATTTCTCGTTGGTCTTGAAGCGTAGTGAACCTGGTCTGTACCAGATTTATCCAGATACATGCCCTATTGGACACGCACGTCTAATCCTTGTATCAGCCGCCATTATATACCCACAATCTGTCCAGCACGACATAGTGGAAATATTTCTTGAAGTTTGAAGTAACTGCTGATCCATTTTAATATTGACTTCAATTAAATCCATAGCAGTTCGCTTAAATGGGGTCAGATCCAAATGATCTCTTCTCAAAAGCGTCAGTTGTAACATAACTCACGGTAATCTTTTCAGTACAGGAAAACACTGATAGTCTAAAACAATCAACGGCTGTTCTGAAGATCGTTCCCTGGGCATGGCTTCACACCATCTATCATGCGCGAAGCAACATATAGTTTCCCTTTGTCGGCTAATGAACAACACCGTGATAGACTGGCCTTCAATATACTGAAAGATCTGAGTGGTTATTTAGTTACAATTTGTGAAACTGACAAGTTGGATTAAAATATCCAAGTATTGAATTATTGTTACTGGACAGTGACAGAATAGGGATGTAGCCTGAGAAAGTTCGCGCCAGATAGCTCTCGTGTAGTACTGGGTAAGCGCAAGGCGATCGTCCTATGTTTCCCCCAGTCAGCTGCGAGGAATGTATAGATTGTGACGAGCTTTCTAAGCTAAAGTAAATTATATCTTGATCTTCTCTATTTTTACTCCAAGACTATATTAATTAATTCTATAGGTATATCCTCTAATATATTATGGACGATTTTCAGCGTTTAAGCGTTAAACAACTGCAAAATGAGCTACGGACTGGAGGTGCTAAAACTAGTGGGAGGAAGGAAGAATTAATAGGCTACAGCGGTAATAACAAAATTCTAACACGCTTTATTATTCAAATAATGAATAGGAGTCAAAATGCTTGAGTATTGTAGGCCTATATTGATAAATATATCTCAATAAGACTTAAATCTTAAATAGAGATTTCTCGGTCAATGCATGTGAGATTTTCTAAGTGAAATTCCATGTCCTTTGGTTCGGATTCCACGTAAAAAGGAGGACCCGTGGCTCATGATCTCTCGATTAACGATCACGTAAAACTACAATCTTCCTTTTATAAATAGAGATTTAAATATTCACTTGCTCCCCTTGCTTAAAAACTTCTATTCATGTCTTTTTTTGGTTGATAGCTTACATGAAACTGTCATGTTTTAAGGTAAACATAATCAAAGAAAGTTGATACCGGTGTTGTATACCTCAAAATGCATCGCAACGTTTGGTTCTTATGTAATTTTGTCAATTTCTTAATACGAATCGTTCCCGTACCCCTTGGAAACGACTTAGGGGTACAGTATTTAAAATGTTTGAGAATCCCTGCTTTAGGGCCACGAACTGTTTCCATTCATCTGACTAACTTATGTCTCAAGAATGTAGAAGTCAGTCGCTACCGGTACCACATTCTCCGTCGGGCAGATGGAAGTTGACGATTAATTCTGATTTCAAGAAACCAACCATAATACGTTTGTGACTGTTAATGTTGTGACATTTATTCTTGAAGTATTTGTCCGAGTATTGAAGCCTTTGAAAATGGGAGTCACAAATGTTACATTCACTTCTTCCTGTATATTAACGATTTCTTCCCGTACCGTACTTCAATGGAGATAATTTATGCATATTCCGATATTGTAGGCTTATCGTGGTCATCATCATCATCTTGAGCAGTTTCCAACCGCTGGTCGGGTCTGCTTGGAACATAAGCCTCTCCATCGTTTCCTGTCCATCCACCATCTCTCGTCATTTACTGTGTCCCAGCACACTCCTCTTTCCTCCACACTCTTCTTAACTCCTTTTGTCCATCTGTCCCTTGGTCTTCCCCTTGGCCTCCTTCCCGTCATTTCCATTCCAAACATCTTCTTCGGTATCCTCTCCTCTTCCATCCTCCTCACATGTCCATACCATTGTAGCCTAGATCGCTCTATTCTATTTTGCAATGGTTCCTCTCTTACCAACTCCCTGACTCTCTCATTCCTTACTCTGTCCATTCTTGTCACTCCTACCCTACTCCTCTGGAACTTCATCTCCACTGCTCGTATTTTATTCTTGTCCCTTTCCTTCATCACCCATGTTTCTGAACCATATGTCAAAATTGGCACAAAGTAGGTCTTGTAGATGATTCCTTTACATTTTTGTGGTACATCTTTATTCCATATCATCCCCCTAACACTCTTGAAAAATCCATCTGCGCACCTTCCCCTCTCATTTATTTCCATCCTATTGCCTCCCTTTTCTTCAATTATGCTTCCCAAGTACTTGAAGCATTCTACTTTCTGCAACTGCTGTCCTCCAAGTGTTATGCCCATATCCAGTCTGTTCTTCTTCCTCGTTGTGATGACCACTTCACTCTTTTGTGCTGAGAACTTCATCCCATATGATAACACTACCTTCTCCCACTCATCTAATTGCTCTTGTACTTCTTCCTCATCCTCTCCCCATACCAGAAGGTCATCAGCAAACAACATTGCCTTCATTTTCCTTTCCCCAATGCTATTTACCACTTTTCGTATGATTTCGTCCATCACCACTATAAATAACAGGGGTGAGAGGGCACTTCCCTGTTTCAGACCACTCTCCAGTTGAAACCATTCCGTTCTCTCTCTTCCCACCTTTACACAGCTTTTGCTTCCCTCGTACATTGCTTTCACTCTTGCCACTGTCTCCTTGTTCACTGCTTTTGCTCTCATTGCTTCCCATACCTTGTTTCTATTAATACTATCATATGCTTTCTCAATATCCAAGAAGGTCATCACCAGATCTTTCCCATATTCATAATGGTGTTCTTGTAGCTGTCTTACTGCAAAGATGAGGTCAACTGTTGACCTTCCTGGCCTGAATCCATACTGTTCTTCCCTCAGCCCATCTTCAACTTCTGTCCGAATTCTTCTCTCCAGTACCTTCTCAAATATTTTGGCGCAGTGGCACATGAGTGTAATTCCCCTGTAGTTCTTGCATTCCTTCCTACTTCCCTTTTTAAATATGGGTATTATTATCCCTCTTTTCCAGTCCTCTGGTATTTTCTTCTCCCTCCATATCACTTTCATTACTCGAAAGAGCCACTGTGTTCCTATCACCCCTGCTGCTCTCACCATCTCCACACTCACTTCGTCTATTCCCGGTGCCTTTCCCCCTTTCATCTTCTTTAATGCTTCCTCCACTTCTTTCCATGTCAATTCCTTCTCTGAAATGTCTTGGTCACTGTCTGTTTCTTCTTCCACAATGTCCACTACGCTGGTTTTAGTTGGATTTAGGAGTTCCTTGAAGTATTCTCTCCAGATAACCTTTACTTCTTCCATATTTTCGACCTCCTTTCCATTCCTGTCCACCATTCTGACATTTTCCCCTGTATCTCTTCTCTTTGCCTTTATCATTCCATACAACACTTTCTTACTGCCATCACAGTCCTCCTCCATCATTTCTGTCCATTTCTCCAGCCATTTCTTTTTCTCTTCCTTCACTACTTCTCCTGCTTCTTTCTTCCGCTCTTGGTATTCTTCTCTTGTTCTGTCTGTCCTCTGTTGGAACCATTTCCTGAATGCTTCATTTTTCTTTTTCACTGCTTCCTTAGTTCTGGGGTTCCACCATGGTGTTTCCTTCCACCTTTTCTTTCCACTAGTTCTGCCACACACGACTTCCGCTGCTTCTACCAACACGTCCTTGAACCTATTCCATTCTTCTTCACCTGTTTTCGGATCATCCTTCGGTAATTTGTTCCTCACTAATATCTGGAACTTCTCCTTATTTCCATCCTCCTTCAGCTTCCATGTCCTTATTCTTCTTTCTTGGTTCTCAGTTCTCCTCTTTTCCTTCAGTCCTCTCACCTTGGCGACCAGCAGACGGTGGTCACTGTCCAGGGCTTCTGAAGGTATTACCCTTATATCCGTGATACTCTTCTTTGTCTCCGGGAACGGGCTTATCGTGGTAATCCGGAAATTTTCTTGTGTATGGCCTCTTCCTTATATTTGTTGTGTTCGTGGTCCACGGAAAAAGCGATATAACAGTGCCCGGCTTTAATCTTGCTCTCTCACCTTCAAATACCAATGCATACATTCAGTGGTTGTTATCGAAATGTCTAATCAGTTTATAGGTAGGAATTATTTTCCTTTATAAATACACTTGCCCAACACAGTTTTTGTGAAGTCATCGAGTTGAAAACGATGGGAACACACTTTAATATTTTTGGTCAGATTTTCTTCACCGAAATGTTTCCTTCTAATAGCACGTAACCATTTCTTCCTCATCTCTTTATTTTGTGAAAATTGGTGAAACGAAAACGGGCTTCCCTGATTTTTTCAAAGAAGAACACTGCAGTAGCTCGGAGTAGTCACGAAAATAGCAATTTAAACAACTTAAATTCGTGGATATTAGTGGCATGAGAACACAGGAGACAAATGAAGAGCGCCTTGCGCTTACCCAGTACAACAGCAGTGCGCTCTATCGGTGCTAGTTCTATACATCCCTATAATATCTAGACAAAGTCTAGCATATGTCCATATAGAAACAAAGTGTTTCACCAATGTCCGTAGAAAATAACAATCACCTTAGTGATTCCCTCTACCGGAAACTTACTACGTCCCCCACGTATCGTAGCACTTTTGTGACTATCACAATTCAAAGATATCTTCTGCGTAGATTCGGCAACCATGTGCCTTGGCTCGACGTAGCAGCAGCACCTTGTCCTACAAGAGCTTGGTTTGAAGTGAGCTGCTTATGCTTGGGCCGAGCGGCTTTCATACAAAACGGTCGGCTCCACGCTGGATCACGCTGAAATCTGTAAATCCTCATATCTCCGGTGTCTCTGGTCTGATTCACTTGAGACTAAGTGCATCCTCTTTCATTTGGCCGTGCCAGTAATCTGATCCAAGTATCAATTCTCTACTCCATGGCTAAGTATTTAATCACCAAATAGTCTCGACCTCTGCTACTATTTGCTACGTCACTTAACATCTTCTTGGCTGCATAAAGTTTCCATTTCAATCTAGAAGGAAAGGAGCGCGATATTCAAATATCTCAACCTTCAAAAAGCGGCTGTAGCCTTTCCCTTGATACCTAGGTGTCTGAATCTTGGAATACCCATTCCTAGAATTGGGCACAGTGTTGTCATCCATCGTCCCCTCATCCCAAGAAGTTCAAGAGCCAACCGTCCGCTGGAAAGGTGATGCACTCACAGTCATCATCATCATCATCATCATCATCATTTCCCCTTATCCAGCTCCTGCCGGGTCGGGGTATTTATGGCACTTCTCCACTTTCCTCTTTCCTTCCACCATTCTTCTTCCACAATCTTGTCCCAGTCCAGATTTCTTTTTCTTACGCTGTTCTTCACTGAATCAATCCCCTAGGTCTTCCTCTTGCTCTCTTACCCTTGCACTTTACCTCCAGCATCTGTCTTGGTATTCTATTCTCCTCCATCCTCTTTACATGTCCAAACCACCTTAGTTTATTCTTCTCATTTAGTTTTCCCATCCCAATTTCCTTCCTAACATCTTCATTCCTCACTCTGTCTTTCCTTGTCTTTCCTATCATACTTCTTAGGAATTTCATTTCACTGGCTTGGATTCTACTCTCTTGCCTGCTTGTCAGGGTCCAAGTCTCAGCTGCATACGTTAATATGGGTACATAGTACATTTTATACATTACCTCCTTGCTTTTCCTTGGTACTTCCTTATCCCAAACAAGTTTTCTTACACTTTGATAGAATGCATTGCTCTGCTGTACCCTCCTGCCAGTTTGCATCAATTCACTTCCTAGGTATTTGAACGTGTCCACAATTTCCAAACTCTGACTTCCAATTTTCACAGTGCCCTTTCCTTGTCTTTCCCCTCTTGTCATCACCATGGTCTTGCTTTTCTCTATACTGATTTTCAGGCCGTACTTCTGAATATTTTTGTTCAGTGCATCTAGTTGTTTTTGCACTTCTTCGGTGTGCACTCACAGTAATATTGTGAAATCCAACACCCAATGACACAAACTGTGCTGCAATGGTGGCCGGCGAAACACATGTCTTCTTGTGGACTTTAAAGTGAGGCAACTTTATTCCCGGGTGAGCACGCACTATAACAATACACAGCTGTCGAAACGGTGCCCTAATCATTGCCGGTGGAAAACATATCTCGCTAGGTTTGCAAGATAGGCTCGCAATTTTGCAGCATGCGCGTACTGTAATACATCGGTAAGGACTCCTATGGCTGGTGATGCCCAACAGAACGAATGTCGAACTTTGATGGGAGGATTGGAAGGGTTGAGAATTTCATCTAATATGACAGCATGTTACCTGACCTCCTGTGTGTTAAAGACCTCAATTTTTAAAAAAGATCCAATATTCTTCCTAAAATTAGGGTGTAGGGAATATCGATGGTGGGTAGTATATTTATGTGCACCAATTGGCAACAGTGTTCAATCACACTGTCATTGGCCCTCAAGCTAACAGTGCAACATGCATGTCTATAATATAGATAGTTTTGAATTCATAGCACATTAAATCTGGCTCTATATTTTTATGTGTATTAATCAATTAGACGTCGAATCAATACTAATCAATAATAATAATATGGTATGGCCTCGGGTGCAAGCTTTGTTGTTTGACACCCAGAGGGCAGCTTGCATGTCGAATTTTGTCGTTCCTTAGAATGTTATGGAAGTCAAGGAGGTTACATATCTAAGCTCCTTGACACTATCGAGCTTTCTACCGGGTCATCATTTTATTTCCCGCATGTACGCGCCGCTAGGCCGGTGAAAGTGGCCTTGGCAGATGCGGCCGCTAGGCCGGTCAAGGTGGCCTTGGCAGATACGGCCGCTAGGCCGGTCAAGGTGGACTTGGCAGATACGGCCGCTAGGCCGGTCAAGGTGGCCTTGGCAGATACGGCCGCTAGGCCGGTGAAAGTGGCCTTGGCAGATACGGCCGCTAGGCCGGTGAAAGTGGCCTTGGCAGATGCGGCCGCTAGGCCGGTCAAGGTGGCCTTGGCAGATACGGCCGCTAGGCCGGTCAAGGTGGCCTTGGCAGATACGGCCGCTAGGCCGGTGAAAGTGGCCTTGGCAGATGCGGCCGCTAGGCCGGTCAAGGTGGACTTGGCAGATGCGGCCGCTAGGCCGGTCAAGGTGGCCTTGGCAGATACGGCCGCTAGGCCGGTGAAAGTGGCCTTGGCAGATGCGGCCGCTAGGCCGGTCAAGGTGGCCTTGGCAGATACGGCCGCTAGGCCGGTCAAGGTGGCCTTGGCAGATACGGCCGCTAGGCCGGTCAAGGTGGCCTTGGCAGATACGGCCGCTAGGCCGGTCAAGGTGGACTTGGCAGATACGGCCGCTAGGCCGGTCAAGGTGGCCTTGGCAGATACGGCCGCTAGGCCGGTCAAGGTGGACTTGGCAGATACGGCCGCTAGGCCGGTCAAGGTGGACTTGGCA
The DNA here is from genome assembly GCA_946902985.2 of Meconema thalassinum. Classification (NCBI taxonomy): domain Eukaryota; kingdom Metazoa; phylum Arthropoda; class Insecta; order Orthoptera; family Tettigoniidae; genus Meconema; species Meconema thalassinum. Next base: position 281,676,780 of record OX336397.1, read on the forward strand.
GATACGGCCGCTAGGCCGGTCAAGGTGGCCTTGGCAGATACGGCCGCTAGGCCGGTCAAGGTGGCCTTGGCAGATACGGCCGCTAGGCCGGTGAAGGTGGCCTTGGCAGATGCGGCCGCTAGGCCGGTCAAGGTGGACTTGGCAGATACGGCCGCTAGGCCGGTCAAGGTGGACTTGGCAGATACGGCCGCTAGGCCGGTCAAGGTGGCCTTGGCAGATACGGCCGCTAGGCCGGTGAAGGTGGCCTTGGCAGATGCGGCCGCTAGGCCGGTCAAGGTGGCCTTGGCAGATACGGCCGCTAGGCCGGTCAAGGTGGCCTTGGCAGATACGGCCGCTAGGCCGGTCAAGGTGGCCTTGGCAGATACGGCCGCTAGGCCGGTCAAGGTGGCCTTGGCAGATACGGCCGGTCAAGGTGGACTTGGCAGATACGGCCCCTAGGCCGGTGAAGGTGGCCTTGGCAGATGCGGCCGCTAGGCCGGTCAAGGTGGCCTTGGCAGATACGGCCGCTAGGCCGGTGAAGGTGGCCTTGGCAGATGCGGCCGCTAGGCCGGTCAAGGTGGCCTTGGCAGATACGGCCGCTAGGCCGGTCAAGGTGGACTTGGCAGATACGGCCGCTAGGCCGGTCAAGGTGGACTTGGCAGATACGGCCGCTAGGCCGGTCAAGGTGGCCTTGGCAGATACGGCCGCTAGGCCGGTCAAGGTGGACTTGGCAGATACGGCCGCTAGGCCGGTCAAGGTGGACTTGGCAGATACGGCCGCTAAGCCGGTCAAGGTGGCCTTGGCAGATACGGCCGCTAGGCCGGTGAAGGTGGCCTTGGCAGATGCGGCCGCTAGGCCGGTCAAGGTGGCCTTGGCAGATGCGGCCGCTAGGCCGGTGAAGGTGGCCTTGGCAGATGCGGCCGCTAGGCCGGTCAAGGTGGCCTTGGCAGATACGGCCGCTAGGCCGGTGAAGGTGGCCTTGGCAGATGCGGCCGCTAGGCCGGTCAAGGTGGCCTTGGCAGATACGGCCGCTAGGCCGGTCAAGGTGGACTTGGCAGATACGGCCGCTAGGCCGGTCAAGGTGGCCTTGGCAGATACGGCCGCTAGGCCGGTCAAGGTGGACTTGGCAGATACGGCCGCTAGGCCGGTCAAGGTGGACTTGGCAGATACGGCCGCTAAGCCGGTCAAGGTGGCCTTGGCAGATACGGCCGCTAGGCCGGTGAAGGTGGCCTTGGCAGATGCGGCCGCTAGGCCGGTCAAGGTGGCCTTGGCAGATGCGGCCGCTAGGCCGGTGAAGGTGGCCTTGGCAGATGCGGCCGCTAGGCCGGTCAAGGTGGCCTTCTTATGCGAAGTATTCTTCTGTTAGAGAGTGCCGTTTTCGATTCATATGCAAACAATCCTCACAAGTGAGGAGTTAAAAGAAAATATTCGCCAAGTTATAACGAACGTTACCCAGGAAGAAATTCGCCGTGTGTCTAGAAACTTGTTTACGAGGTGCCAGGCATGCTTGCGAGCTGACGGACAACACTTTGAACATTTCTTGTAAAACCAGGTATGTTTGTAGATAATTATTTTCACTAGGAATTGCTATTAAATGACTGTATGTTGACGCGAAGTAGCGGGGAGAAGTCGCGCACTTTTTACCGACCAGCGAGCGGGTGTCAGCGCGAGAGCTTGCCGCGCCGTGATCGGTATCGGATGCGAGACTTAAATTGATGACCCTGTAGTAGAGAATGGAGGAACTTTGTGTTGGCGGAAAATATCAAGATTAATTTTGCCTTCATGAACATGGCCTACTGAATTCAAATGCGTTCTTTAACACGCCAACAACATATGACATGTGTGTCGTGATTTTTGTCGCCTTTCAAAAATCACTTACCACGGCCAGGAACGAACCTGCAATCTTGGGGTTTGTAGTCCGACACAATAACCACTCACCCACCGTGGCAAGCTAAAAATTATATATTTAAATAAACATCATACTACACTGCCCTCCAAAAAAAGCGTAACACTTCACATTTTGATAGAAAGCTTAGTTTAATTCCACATTGTATATAATTGCCATACGTTTTCCAATGTTCCCATTGAATTTTAGCCTATTTTCAATTTTGAATAAATAGGCTTATGTGTGTATGTGTGTGATGGTGTGTGTGTGTGTCCCTAATAACTTCTAGACGGCTGGTGCGATTTCAATGAAACTCGGTAAGTTCATAGCACTACTCTGGGCGACCCCGACCGTGCCCTTCAAATTTTGTTACGTCTCACCAATCCAATATGGCGGCTGTGCGAAATTTTTCACCAGCATTCAATATCTCCGAAACTATTCCCGATATCACCCTGGAATTTTGTACGTTGATAAAGGGAACTACTAGAAGTTCACCTATGTGACTTTTGAAAACCTGGTAGCTACAAAACCAACATGGCGGCCAAGCGCAGTTGCGACTTTTAAATAGACGTTTCTCGCGATTTAACCAATGAAATCTGGTACAGGAAATGTCTATACACATTGTAATGCACTGGTATCTAATTTAGTTCAATTGTTTACAGAACCTCAAAATGGCGGCTGTGCGAATTTTAAAATTAAGTTTTTATTTCTTGTGTTGTAATCATGCGATTGAAGTGAATGTTTGAATAATGAACCTACACAATAATTTTCCTTTAATGGTACATGACTCTATGGCCTATACATTTAACAATCCTACATGGCGACCATCCGAAATATTTAGACGGCTCTGAATATGGTATCTACGAATCTATTATAGCAATCAAACTGAATTTCTTTAATGTTCATAGGGGCTATGAACTTAAGTTCACCTATAGGACTTTAAATAACCTGGTGAGCACAAATCCAATATGGCGGCGACGCGAAGTATAAATATTCACATGGACGTTTCTCGCAATTTAACCATCCGAGTGCAGTGAAACTTGGTACAGTAAATCCTTATACGAATATTAATCCACTGACATCTAATTTATTTCAATTGTTTCCATAACCACAAGATGGCAGCTGTGCAAAATTTTAAAATCTTCTTGTTACTTCTTGTAACCTAATCATGCGATTGAAATTTGAATGCTACACGTACACAATAATCTTCATGTAACAGTACATAACTCTAGGACCTACATATATAAAATCCAAAATGGCGACCATCCGAAATATTTAGTCTGTTCTCAATATCTACGAATCTGTTACAGCAATCAAACTGAAATTTTGTATGTTGATAGTGGCAGTTAACATAAGTAGGATATATGAAAATAGGCTGTAAAGTTCTTCACGGAACTACTTGTTGATTCTGTGAAAGTTTCTGCAGAAAAATCAACATTGAATAACAACAGAAGGTTAATTTTTAACGGGGCCGTTAACCTAGATGTTCTCTTCTTCATTTCCCGTTTCCAGCTTCCTGGGTCGGGTTGTGAATCAAGGACCTCCAACGTTGCCTGTCTCTCCACCACTCCTCTCCCCCTTTGAGTACATCTTCAGGTTTTCCTCCCTTCTTCTCCACGCACTCCCACACTGTATCTGCCCATCTCTTTCGGGGCCTTCCGCGCGGTCTCTTCCCCGAAACCTTTTCCAGAAAAGCTTTCTTTGGCACTCTCTCCTCTCCCATTCTCATCATATGTCCATACCACTTTAACTTGGTTGGTTCTATCCTGTCCTGCAGCTTCAAGATTCCTGTCCTCCTTCTTATCTCCTCGTTTCTGATTTTATCTCTTCTGGTCTTCCCTTCTATACCTCTTAGGAATTTCATCTCCGCTGCTTGTATTCTACTCTCCTCTCTTTTTGTAGTGGTCCATGCTCGAGCTGCATATGTTAGTACGGGTCCATAATAGGTTGAATATAATACCTGCTTACATTTCTTTGGGACATCTTGGTTCCACAGAATACCCCTAACACTCTGGTAGAAGCTGTTCGCTTGTTGTATTCTCTTTCCAATTTCCTCAGTAATCTTTCCATCTTCTGTGATCACACTTCCCAAGTACTTGAAACTTTTCACCACTTCTAGAATTTTTCCGTTCACTTCTATCTTTCCTCTTCCCTCCTTACTTCCCCTTGACATTACCATTGTCTTGCTCTTCTCTGTGCTAACTTTCATCCCAAACTTCTCAATCTCTTGGTTCCATACATCTACTTGTTTTTGTACTTCCTTTTCATCCTCACCCCATATAACTATATCATCTGCAAACAGCATGGCCTTTGTTGCCTCTTGTCCCAATCTCTGTTTAACATTCTTGTGGATTTCATCCATGACTATGATGAATAGTAAGGGGGACAATACACTTCCTTGACGGAGACCCGTTTCCACCTTGAACCATTCTGTTTCTCCTATAGTGGTCTTTATGCTACTGACACAATATTTGTACATAGCTTTCACCATTTGCACTTCTGCACTGTTAACTTGCCTTTTTCTTAATACATCCCACACCACCTGTCTAGGCACACTGTCATATGCTTTCTCAATATCAATAAAAGTCATCACCATGTCTTTTCCAAACTCCCATCTTTTCTCCGTCATATGCCTTAGTGTAAAGATTAGATCAAAAGTTGATCTGTCTCTCCTAAAACCATACTGTTCTTCTTCCATCTCTCCATCTGTCTGCCTCCTCAGTCTACCTTCCAATACTCTCTCAAAGATCTTGGCTACATGGGCAATAAGGGTGATCCCTCTGTAATTGTTACATTCCTTTTTGTCACCTTTCTTAAAAAGTGGGATAATTAAACCCTTTCCCCATTCTTCTGGGATCTCTTTCTTCTTCCAAATTATTCTAAATAATCTATACAGCCGTGCGTCAGGCCTCGGCAGCCGGCACATTTCATATCCTCGCCGCTGGATTGGGGCTTCATTCATTCCATTCCTGACCCGGTCGGAGACTGGAAGCAGGCTGTGGATTTTCATTTTCAATCTATACAGCCACTGCAACCCTACTGGTCCTGCTGCTTTTATCATTTCTGTGGTCACCTCATCCACTCCAGGTGCTTTTCCACTCTTCATCTTCTTTATGGCTTCCTCTATTTCTAGCATAGATATCTCCTTTTCTTGTTCTTCTTCTTCCTCCATTGTTCCTTCTTGTTCCCTTTCTTCATCCAGTTCAATGTGTTTAACATTCAGTAGCTTTGAAAAGTATTCTTCCCATCTTTTCAATATACCATCTCTTTCATACAATATCTGTCCCGCTTCAGTTTTTACAAATTTTGTGTTTTCCCTACCTTTCACACTTTTTTTTACTAGTCCATATAGAACCTTTTTTACTTCCTTGGATATCCTCCTCTAGAGTTTCAGTGAAACTTTCCCAGCTTTTCCTTTTTTCTTCTTGTACAATCTTTTGACATGCCTTCTTGGCTTCTCTATATTTTTGCCATTTCTCTGCATCTTTGCTGCATATCCACTTTCTCCATGCCATTTGTTTTTCTTTAACAGCTTTCTTTACCCTGTTGTTCCTCCAAGGAGTCTCCCTTTCCTTTTTCCTCCCTGATAATCTTCCACAAGTGTTTACTGCACACTTCACAAATCCATTCTTAAAACATGTCCATTCCATTTCTATGCTTTTTGCTTCATCTTTGGGAATTTCCTGTTTTAGTTCCTCTTGAAACTTTTCCATTACCTCCTTCTCTTTTAGTTTCCATACCTTTATTTTTCTTTCCCTTTTTTCTACTAGTTTTGTGATTTTACCAAACCTTACTTTGGCTATCACCACTTTGTGGTCTCCTTCAAAATCTCCTCTGGGCATAGCTGTCACATCTACTAACTGTCTTTGTTTATCCTTTTCCACCAGAATAAGGTCAATCATTGTCTTTGTCTTCCTGTCTCCCCATCCATACCTAGTTATTTTTTGCGAGTTCTTTTTCCTAAACCACGTATTTCCAACAGTTAATCCATTCCTCCTACAGAAATCTACTAACAGGTCTCCTTCTTCATCCTGATTTCCATAGCTAAACGGGCCAATAATCTCTTCTTTTCCCTGTTTATCTGTTCCCACATGTGCATTCATGTCTCCCATTATTATCACTTCTTTGTCTTCTATACACTTTTCCAGCTCTTCTAGAAACTCTTCTAGACATTCATCTACCTTCCCTGTTTGGGGAGCATAAACCTGTATAAAATCTTTTGTACCACTCTCAAGTCCAAGCCTGACTTTGATAATCCGGTCACTAATCGGGTCAATTTTTTCAACATACTGGTCTAGGTCCTCTCTCAATATGACACCAACGCCATTCGTTGCCTTCTGTCCTCCACTCCAATATAATCTGTACCCTTTCCCTTTCTTCACTTCTTTTCGCCCTTTCCCTTTCCATTTCGTTTCACTCACTCCCAGCATCGCTATATCTTTCTTCTCCATATAATCAACCAGCTCTTCTACCTTTCTATTGAGTGTCATGACATTAATGAAACCAACCTTCGTTACGTCTGGTAGCCTACTTCTCACAGCTCCCCCAGGACCCGGGAGCTGCGCGTCGCCTCCGGGGGACGCCCTAGCTGTTTCCGAGGCCTCAATTCACAAACTTTCATAATATAGGCTATTTGTTCGATGGGCTCGCCACACCCAAAGGCATTTTATAACCTACTGCCAGGTTTTTACTTTAGACCGCCCCTAACATGGGGAACAGACGCCTTTTGCAGCCGCCCCTCTGGAGTACAGACGCTGCTGGTGACAGTTCTTCCGCCTTCTCTGCCGTTGGGACACTTGTTCCTCATCCGCCTTCAAAGCCGTTCACTGCTACCTACACAAGCTGAGGAAAAATTCCCCTTCTCATTTAATCCCCAGAAGGGAGGGTTGCCTCGTCTGCCAGCTTTGCCGTACCGAAGTCTCCTCCTCCGCCGCCGCTGCCATTAAGGACTTCACCCGTAACCCTGGGCATGGGTTCCGTGCTATACCCCACGGGACTGGGTCCTTGCCTGAACTCCGCCATCCTATCACTCCGACCTACTGAAGTGTAGGATGCCCAGCCCCGTGACGTGGACACGCCAGGCAAGAATTACTCAAGTGGAGAATAGGGAAGGTGACCCTATCTCCCTTGAGCCGGGTTAATGATTGCGTATGGTACCACAACCAAAGGCTAACCTAGATGTTAGGCCCCTTAAACCAACATTGATCATTATTATTAATTTATTTTTAATGCATTAAACAATGGTGAATGCTCCCGCACATTTCTTACTTATTTTGCACCAATAATGAAAATTATTATTTCGGAATTGAAGTCGCCTTTGCATCTTTGATGCTGATTGATGAATACCTGAGGATTGTCTGAGAGGTTTCTGGGCCATAAACAACTTCTCAACATGCCTTTAAGTCTCGTGAACTATGCGAAAGCAATAGCATTGGTGAATGATGGCCTTAGCTTCGGCTATGTAGCCAAGGCGTTGAATACGACTCCTACAAGCGATTATCCGGCTGGGAAACGTTTTAAGAATAATCATACCACGTCTTTAAATTTGCATAGAAATATTCTTTCTGTTATTCTGTAATGAATTTTTCAAAATAAACCTAAATTTTGCTCCCTTAAACTGAGTTTACTTATATAATATCAAGTGCTACGCTCCTTTTTGGAGGGCAGTGAAGTTTCGACTGGCGATGAGCCTTCATCAACGAAACGGTATCTTTGTTATTTCTCCAAGACAAAGTATGAATTACCGTATTGAATACATGTCAGATATTGTTTTGCTGATTAAGACTGCTCCGGCCGAAACTAGTGCGGCTTTTATTTTAATAATATTAGAATTTATTTGGCATCTAATTATTGATTAATATTCATTAAACTGCCAATACATATTCGATAGTATTATTTAACCATAATGTAAAATATGTTTCCATATTATGTATTTTGAAGTAACCTTGTACAGTAGTTTTGGAGGAATTAAAAAAGGAATTTTTTTCAAATTTTGTTTCTCCATTTGCAGCATTGGATGAAGATGATTTTACCTTCCCAGACGAGGATGACTTATTCTCAATGGATGGTATTCTCGAAGGTAAGTATTCCCATTACTGTTAACTGGAATGTAAGCCGCACATCCTCCCTATTACTACCCTGTGAATAATTTAGGCAATAAATGGAGCGTGTGATTTATGACACTTGCAATAAATGCCAAATTTGACCAAATATATTTACATTTTTAGTCACTACAGCAACACAGGTTATCAAACAAATTAACCCTCTTAGTGCCAAGCCATTTTCAATGATCATGCAGACTACTCGAAAAGAAATCATAAATACCACATTTCCAACTATAGAATCATTATAACCAATACCTCATTCTTTCATACATTATGTTCATAAAAGTAAATACAGCATCTTAACATTTTTAATTGAGGTTATTCTGATAATTGTTTAATTTTTCAATATTCTTTTGTGTAAAAAATCAATTTTGAGTCTAAATTAAGGACACCTAAGGGTCATTTCAAAGAAATACTACATTTCCAGCTGTAGAAAGTTCCTAGATACATCTGTAGGCAGAAAACTTCAACAAGAAGAAAACAACTGCACCGCAATTTTGGCGGGAACGCGCGTGATTGGGGGAGGGCATAAATACAAACTCAAACCTATCGTTTAATGGACTTCGAAGGAAAATTTAAACACCGCACAGGCAAGCTTGAACCCTCACCTTTCCAACAGTATGAAATAATCACGGACATATGCCTACAGAAATCTACAAATATAGCGCGCCGATTGAATCGGCTTTGGCACTCTTGGCGCGAGCAGCGAGAGCCGATCAGATCGGCGCGTGGTACCGAGAGGGTTAAGCACACATCCAAGAACATAGGACTGATGACCAAGATGTTCCAGGCCCTTAAAATAATTAACAAACAGATATTCCTTTTGAGATTGTCTTTGGGTACAATATACAATTGATAATTGAACAGGAAACGAAATATAGATAACCACAAAACCAATGACGAGGGAAGTGTGGGCAAAGGGAAAGATGAAAGGCAAAAACACATCAAAAGAACAGATGTTTCTTCATTGCGATAGCCGCTGATGTGCTCATTTCAACCTCCCAATTTTGTAGAGATAAGATACCTTCATGCATGGACAGTCGAATTAAATCAGCATCTTTCGTGTTACTCATAAAATAGGGAGATAAAAAATACTATTTCACAAAATTATATAATTTCTGATTGTCAAAACTTGTCATGAAAACATTATAACTCTGGTTCGTTCAACAATTTTTATTTTTAAATCATATGGATTTTAGTGCCAAGAGTGTCAGAGGACATGTTCGGCTCGTCAGAGTTAGTAGCTTCTTCTATGCAGACACCCACCGGGTGAGCTACAAGTACCATTGCGTGCGGTGTGTTGCCTGGGGAGGAAAGTGTGAATGTAAGGACGAGGAATTGGATGGTAGCGGCTGTTATGTATGGTCACCTCTTGCTGGATTTCGGAGGTTATTATCGGAAGCAGGACATTGGAAACCAAAACAGTGCACCAAGCCTTTTTCTAAGACTTTTTATTGAACTTTCATTATGACAGTGTTTTAAAAACTTTTTAAAGTGTTATTTTAGTCATGTGTGTGTTGTTTTAATAATTATTTTAATGTCATTGAGTGTTGCCAATAACCGTAGGCTGATGATGGTGTCAATGTCACTAGACACCGAAACATGTCCCAACATACGTAAAGACAAGTGATTATGTCACGATAAAATCTCTAATAAAACAATGTATTGACCAGGCGGAGCCATAAAAACTTTGTTTATTATTACATTCTGTCAATACGGAAAAATGTCCGACTTTAAAAGTCAAAAAGTGTACGAAGCAAGCCAAGCTAACTGCGCCAAAAGAGCGCGTTACAAATATAAAGACCTCAAAGTCAAATTGGCCAGCACCATCAAGGAGATTAGTTTTCTAAAGAAATGCCGAGAACACAACATAACCCCTTCACACTTCAAGGCTTACCAGAAAAAGGGCGCATTAAACAAGTACGAAGTTAGAACGCAAAGAATAATCAACAGCAGGGTTTTCCAAAGAGAAATTAAATTCCTATACATCAAGAAAAACAACCTTAATAATAAGTTATACCGTACGCATCTAGAAGCCGCAAACCTATCCAGCAAAAAAGACTGGGATGAATATTCTTTTACAGTTAATCAAATTCTTTTCAAGAAAATCAACAAAAAAGTGTTGTCATTGGATAACAAATTTAGGAATTTACAATTCACACAGAATAAAACCAGAAAAATCAGGGAAACCAAGGAACAGTTCAACAACCAACAGCATACCAAAGGACAATTTTCTCCACCCGTCAAAAATCTATCAAGCGTCAATTTCGATCGTCAAGAACTCGAAATACTAGGCAGGGGACCAAAACATAACTGGGAAGTTGAAATTAACGATAAGACACTTACAAATTTAGTAGCGGAAACAGAAACTGCTATACGAAGACTCCCAATTGACAAGCAGAAGGAGGTTAGATTCACGGCAAATAAAGAAATCCAAAAAATAATCAGCACCAATACTAACCAGAAACCGAACCTAAATCATCTTAAAAAATTAAAAAGAAAAATCAATAGTAACGATATAATTGTCACAAAAGCGGACAAAGGGAACACGGCCGTGCTGATGGATGGGGAGGTATATGTTAATAACACCCATGACTTCCTTAAAAACTCTAAATTTGATGAAGTCAAAAAAGACCCCACCCAGTCCATACAAAGAAAATTGAAAAGCATTCTGAAAAACTCTATGTTTATCTTCAGCGATAAACAAACAAATAATCTAATCAACATGAACCCGGGATTACCCACCTTGAGAGCCCTCCCCAAGATCCATAAAGAAGGTACACCCATAAGACCCGTAATCAATTTTAGAAACAGCCCTCTCTACAGAACCGCTAAATTTTGCCAACAATTTCTTGAAAAACATTTCACCTACAAAGCCAACAAATCCCTGAAGAACACACTCCATTTCTGCGATGAAACGATGAAACTTAAATTAATGAGCAAACACTCCTTACACAGTGTAGATGTGAAGGACATGTATACAAACATTCCCATCAAACCTTCGCTCAAGGTCATTGAACAAAACCTGTCTAGCAGTAGCTCGTTATCGAAAGTAGAAATCAGTGAATTTATGACACTACTTGAGTTCACACTTATGAATAATTTTTTCACCTTTAATAATAAAATCTTCAAGCAAAAAGAGGGACTGTCAATGGGTTCCCCGCTCTCTGGCATAGTAGCCAATATATACTTAGATCACCTAGAGCATGAGGAAATCATAAACAAAATTGATGGGATATTTTTTGGGGCAAGATACGTGGACGATGTGTTTGTAATATTAGATGAGACGTCCCTGAACATAGAAGGATTGGACCACAAATTAAATAGTCTGGATAAAAATATACAATTCACGGCAGAATCAGCGGTAAACAATAAAATAAACTTTCTTGACATCACAGTCAGTCGGATTAATAATAGATTAACATATAAAATTTTCAGAAAGCCAACCCAAACACATACAACCATAAGGCAGGACTCTAATCACCCAGGTAATCAAAAGAAAGCCGCATTTCTGAGCATGATCAACAGAGCCTTCTCCCTTCCTCTAGACCAAGCAAGCCTAAACGAAGAGCTAAAAATCATTAAGCAAGTTGCTAAAATAAACGGATTCGCACCACAGATAGTTAACAACATCATTAATAAAATTTAAAACAAACTGGTCACCCACCTAACGCCAGAACAAAAAGAGCCACCCAAGTACGCAGTCTTCACGTACTTTAACAACAAATCTTACAGCATTTCCAATATCTTTAAGAAACGCGGTCTAAAAATAGCCTACAAAACAACTAATACAAATAAAGATATTTTATTTAACACCAACAAATTGAACCACACGAACAAGTTTAGTAAATCAGGCATATACAAATTGAAATGCACCAAATGCGAAGCTAATTATTATGGACAAACCGGTAGGTCATTTGCTACAAGATATGGTGAACATTTTAACGCTCTAAAATACAATAAATTTTCCGCTATGGCCAACCACATGAAGGACAGTAAACATGAATTCACTGACATCAACAAAGACATGAGCATCCTGCATCTTGCTAAGAAAGGTACCACAATGAACATATTGGAAGAAATCGAAATAGATTTTGCCCAAAGAACAGACCCCCTAACCAATATCAATGAGATCAACTTTGAAAATAATAATGTACTCTTTGAGACCTTAACTAATTACAGAGTTAAATACAAACCACCTTAATTTTATCATTTAATCGAGGGTATACAAATCCGCTCATTCCACCCCTCAACCCCATACCCCCATCCCGCCCCTCAACCCCATACCCCCATCCCGCACCTGTCCTCCAAAATTGCCAGTATTCTTACCCTCCCCCCGCCCCTCTCGACTGAAGCCTCGCCCGCTTCCCCCAAGCTATTCCATATCAGTACTGCACAGTCTCCGTATGCCTCAGCACGGCCCGATTTCTCGCTGCCACAACTACACCGTAAGTTCACCACACTCCCTTTTTTATATATTTTTCCACTTTTTCTTTGTTTAGCTTTCCACTTTTTCGGTTTTAATACTTATCATAGTTCACACAGGGATTTTCTTTTCCAGTTATGTATGGTCACCTCTTGCTGGATTTCGGAGGTTATTATCGGAAGCAGGACATTGGAAACCAAAACAGTGCACCAAGCCTTTTTCTAAGACTTTTTATTGAACTTTCATTATGACAGTGTTTTAAAAACTTTTTAAAGTGTTATTTTAGTCATGTGTGTGTTGTTTTAATAATTATTTTAATGTCATTGAGTGTTGCCAATAACCGTAGGCTGATGATGGTGTCAATGTCACTAGACACCGAAACATGTCCCAACATACGTAAAGACAAGTGATTATGTCACGATAAAATCTCTAATAAAACAATGTATTGACCAGGCGGAACCATAAAAACTTTGTTTATTATTACATTCTGTCAATACGGAAAAATGTCCGACTTTAAAAGTCAAAAAGTGAAATGGAGTAGTCATGTAGGATGTGTAGTTTCTAAAGCTTACAAATACCTGCACTTTGTAATGAGAGTATTAAATGGAAGTAGTACCTCTGCTAAAGAATTAGGATATTTGTCACTTGTAAGACCTATTCTGGAATACGCCTCGGCGGTTTGGGATCCATATCAAGTAGGGCTCATCAATGAGTTGGAAATGTTACAAAGAAAGGCTGTAGAGTTGTGCTCAGTGACTTTAATCCCAGGAGCAGTGTGAGTCGTATGTTAAAGAAACTTGGGTGGGAATCACTTGAGGCTAGGACGATGAAACCTAGACTCTGCGCTATGTACAACACGTATACAAATCAACCAGCATGGGGTGAGCTTAGCAAACGTATGGAAAAGCCTACTTACATGGGTAGGAGCGATCACCCTTTCAAAGTTAAGGGCCGACCACAGCGAACAAATTATGGTAAATATTCTTTCGTAAACCGTGCCATTGATAATTGGAACTCTCTACCTGCCGCAGTCTTAAAGCCTTTTCCCAAACATATAGGTGTGTTTAAGAAAAGACTGACTATTTGTGTAAATACTCCAGTTTATTTGTTAGTGAATTGCTATGTACAATTATTTATTTGTTATGTATATCTAATTTGCCACCGGGGGACACACCCCCAATTGCAAATAAACCAATGAATGAATGAATGAATACTCCCTTCCTGCAGCTTTATTGGCACTCAGGTTGGTTGGTTCCTCAGTTTAGGGGCTGCGACAACGCGGTCATGTAGCCCCGTGTACTTTGGGTGTGTGTAGAATCTGTCTGATAACCGGTGTTAATTGTGATGACTGTATTTGTGTGTGTATCTGTTTTTTTAATTCAAGTAGGGACTGCAACTTTGAATTTTCAAATAGTTCCTACTTTTGCTGCCAAACGCCACCGTCAACTACTACTAGGCCTAGTTCAGAACTAGCTACTAGACGACACCGCAGTCAGCTCTTGGCAACGAACGTAGCAACCTAAGAGCGTTGTTTACATTCTTAACCTATCCAATTTAGTTTCACACAGGTGTAATTTGTGGAAGGTTCTTTAACATGCCATAAATCTACGACATGGGACCGCCCGCTTTACTTCCCCTCTGAAGGAAGGCATACTGAGGGATTTTTAACGCTTCGGCCAGGTTTGAACCCGCTATCTTGGGCATAGAAGCTCAGCATGCTACCAACTACGCCACCGAAGCCGCCTATTGGCACTCACTCATTCTCTTCACGTGGCCAAACCACTTCATTATAGCCTAAAATGGACTGGAAAGAGAACTAATAGGTCCATTGTTAAAGAACTTAACATCTCTAGGGGCCTTTCTTCTATTCCCAACTTAGAAAAATTAATCATGGAGAGGGTGCGATATCAAGGGGGAGAGCAACGGGCAGAAGGATGGACCACGTTACGAAGATCACTGGTTTCCTCTTCGGCAGGCTTTAAGAAAAGCTGGTGCTGCTTGACACTCAGCTCCGACTGATGGTGAAAAACCCATAGTATTTTGAGTCATACAATCACCTTGTAAAAGATCTCTCGTGTCACAGTTGGTGATTACAGGGCAAAATGACTAAGGTAATCCCAAGGTCTCCTTACAAGTAGATAAGAGACTCCACTGTACAGTATGCTATAATTGTTTCTTTTTCTTTTAACAGGTGCTGACGATTTTTACGATAACGATGCTGACGATGAAGAAGAGGAGGTCACTCCTACCAAAGAAGTTAAATATGATCTGAAGGAACCATCTCACAGTAAGTGTTAGTGGCTTATGTCAATGTTTATTGTAGCGGACCAGTTGATTTTCCAACACCAAGCTTTAACCAGATATTAAGTACCGTATTTACTCAAATACGACCCACCCCTGAATAAGACCCGCACCCTGGTTTACTCAAAATTATTTACAATCTTTACTAAATAAACAGAATAGCATTTTCCAAAATAGTTTCCAACAGTTTGAAGTCGTCCTAAACTAACACACATCAAACCATTAAAAATACAAATAAAAGTACACAAACACTTCATTCATCGTCATCAGAAGTACCAACTTCGGAACTTTTATCACCATCACATTCCCACAAAATGTCGTCATCACTGCCATCCATAGCATTAGAAATACTACATTCCTTGAAGCTCTTCGACACCCCATTTCCCAATTCCCGCCTTTCTGTTGCATATTTATAAAGTTGTTTTTCAATTTCCGGAAACTGTACACTCAGTCCGCAGAAAGCGCTACGAGCACCACTACTTTTTAGCAACACATTTTTCTTTCTCCAATCTCGAATACATGACTCGTCAATATCATGTTTCCTACCGGCGGCACGATTTCCAATAACTTTAGCTTCCCTCACAACTTTCAATTCTCACTCACAGTTAATGACCGCAAACGCTTCGTAGCATTCATGTTTACACTCGGGGAACGTGCGCGAGACTGTATGACGCCGTGTGCTTACGGTAAAACAAAGTGAAAGCCGGAAGAAGGCTAGTACCATCTAGCGGATACTCGCAACACCCTACATCGCGCGTGGCGGGCAATTTAAATCTTTAAAATTTGGATGACTCAAATAAGACCCGCACCCCAATTTTTCACGTCCGGGTTTGTTAAAAAATGTGCGGGTGGTATTCGAGTATATATGGTATTTTACATTGGCAGGTCTTTGTTGAAAGAAAGATTAACCCAATATGCTGCTGGATAATTTATGTTCCGACTCCTTAGCTACGTAGGTTATTTCCATGTTCCGCCTCGTTGCGTAGTGACTAGTAATCGTCGCTGCCATCACGGAGGCCCGAGTTCGATTCCCGGCTCTGCCAAGAAATTTAATTCGGGTTTGAGGACTGGAATGGGGTACATTCAGGGAATTAAAATTACATTGAGATTTTGAAAATTCGAGATATAGAAGCTTGACTGTATGTTTTGTTATTGCAGCTTGATTTTATGAAGGTTACGAAAGTAAATATCTATTTCAGTAGTTCAAAAACCATTGACAAATTTTCTCTAAAGTAGTTTATGTAACACTAGACTTTGCCAAGAAAGCATCATTTATATAATTTATGGATGAATCATAATTCATAGCAGAATTCTCTCTATCGGGCCACAAAC
This sequence comes from Meconema thalassinum, assembly GCA_946902985.2. Lineage (NCBI taxonomy): Eukaryota > Metazoa > Arthropoda > Insecta > Orthoptera > Tettigoniidae > Meconema > Meconema thalassinum. The sequence continues at coordinate 281,692,807 of OX336397.1, forward strand.
CATGAGCATTTCTTCCCTGTGTCAAAGGAACTTTAGGGATGACTCCCTTTGTCTTTGTGAATTCTTTCTTTCTTTCTCTTGTGACAATCGAGAAATTATTTGTTGCTCAGTTTCTTTGTTACGTGATAAGCGTATTATTTTTCGATTTCAATGAACTACGACCTATAATCGTTTTACCTCTCGGCATGGTGGGTTAGAATCACTGACTGGACTATTAATTATATTATCATGGAGATGCATGTGCAACAAATTCTTGTCAAGTGTAATTTAAGAATGGCAAGGTGCATGAAACACAAATCCCCCTTCCGTCCAATCTAAACTTGACTGTGAATTTTGCGGAACAAAAAGTTCACAGGCGAAATGAAGAAAAACAGAGTTGCACTTCCAGGGAAACTCCAAACACAACCACTCTTCTCTGAAGTCTTACTCAACATGACTCGACGGTGTCTGGGGTGATAGGCTCGCTCGCCAGCCAGCTAGCTCGTAAACTGTCTCGAAGCTAGTAATTGAATGGAGATTGTTGGAAGAAATGAAACCGTAAAAACACTTACAGTGTGCGATGTATTGAAGATAGAGATATGCTGTCGTGGACTTTTTTGTAGAACTTTTCATTCTGAAAAATTCTTTCATTTATAGTATATAGATATTTTTAACGGTTCGCCCAGAGTAAGCTTAAAAAGCGCACCGAGTCAGGTTTCTGTTTCAACTTTTTCACTGAAATCGTTACTGCTTGGCTTTCTTTGATCATAAATAAATTATTTTCTACGGAAACCTTCCTTGAGAAATCCTTTACAGAATGGTGGAATCCTCATTAAAATCCATGCAGTGGTTCTCGAGATTACCCGTAACATCCAGGATTCGGGGACTTCGTTTTATACTAAGTCGAGATAAGACTATACTGACACAAAAATGACGGACAGATGTGGGCAGAGGCGAGATGGTTGGTTGGTTCCTTAGTTTATGGGCTCCAACAACGCAGTCATGTAGCCTCGTGTACTTTGGGTGTGTGTAGAATCTGTCTGATAACCGGTGTTAATTGTGATGACTGTATTAGTGTGTGTTATCTGTTTTAATTCAAGTAAGGACTGCAGACAATAATTTCAAGTAGTTCCTACTTTTTCTACCGTCCAAGACACCTAGCTTGCGGACTTGGCTACTAGATGGCATAGCAGTCAGCACCTGGCGGGGAACATTGGAACTAATAGAGCGTTATCAATTCTAACCTACAAATTTTGGCTTCACACAAGTGTAGTTAGTGGAAGGTTCTTTTGCATGCCATAAATCTATGACATGGGACCGCCAACTTTACTTCCCCTCCGAAGGAAGGCATACTGAGGAATTTTTAACGCTCCTAAAAAATCCGACGACTTTGGACGGGCTACTGTAACCGTACGTCTTCTCTATTCGGGGTGTGGTGGTATTTGATTACCATGAGGAACACATTTCTTAAAAAATATAACCATCCTTTTATTTCTTTCTATCATCCAGCAGACACAATTCAATAATCATCCTGAACATTCAGTCAATTCCGTTTTCTTACTTAAAGCCAGAACGTCATTCTTTTAATATATCATCCCCTTACTACTTTTTCCAAATACATAACAATCATCAGACCTCTAACTATCTATAAAGGCATGGAATAAAAAACAAGAAGAAAAATCAAAGCGAAAGAAAAACAAAATAACATCGTAAAAGGAAATATCCATACAGATATGGAACTCGAATGAATCAAACATGACCCTCTTCTCCTTTACTGGTGATTGGGCAGAGACTCCTCAACCCATTATAATTGTCATTTACTGGTGAAAGAAATGAAAATCCACAGCCTGTTTCCAGTCTCCGACCGGGTCAGGAATGGAATGAATGAAGCCCCCATCTAGCGGCGAGGATATGAACTGTGCCGACTGCCGAGGCCTGACGCACTCCTCTGGGGCAATGATTAAATGAATGACAAATGAAATGATAGTGGAGAGTGTTGCTGGAATGAAATATTGACAGGGAAAACCGGAGTACCCGGAGAAAAACCTGCCTGCCTCCGTTTTGTCCAGCACAGATCTCACATGGAGTGACCGGGATTTGAACAAGGGACCCAGCGGTGAGAGGCCGGCGTGCTGCCGCCTAAGCCACGGAGGCTTTCCTTTACTGGTGAACTATTGCAAAGAATCTATAAGCTCAGCACTAAGGCTTTACAATAGCCACCATCAAAGAGTAACCATGATTTTAACCTAAGAAAAAGGAAGGAAGCTTGTAGTTTAACGTGACTGTTAATCTCGCGATCATGAGCCACGGGACCTCCTTTTTACGTGGAATCCGAACCACAGGACATGGCATTTCACTTCGAAAATCTCACATGCATTGACCGGGAATCGAACCCGGTCCGCCTTGGTGAGAGGCCAACAGCTTGACCGCTGCGCCACCACGCCCCTTAACCTAAGAGACCTATACTTATTCTAAGAACCTCTAACCTCATAGGGTTACACTACCAACTAAGCCACCGAAGCCGCAACAGAGGCGAGATAAGAGGCAAAATAGTAACACAAATAGGACAGGTATATTTTTCCAATGTTAATTTCCTTCCTTTGTTGTGAATTAATTCCTTTTTCTGTCCACAGGTGAGGAAGAGATGGAGCCCCTACCGAGCACTTCAGACGCAGACATCACTTATGTGGTGGTCCTAGACGAGATGATATAACATCGACGTCTCGCGGAGGCTGTGGTCTCGAATGAAGGAAGACGAATCTGTTGTACGAACACGATGGACGTACACAATGCATTGCATATTCCTGGTTGATAAGAAGCTGTATTGTGCCAGAGCTCTGAACGGAGTGCCTTTCATTCTTGTGATGATGGGTAAAAAATCACAGGTTCTGCCCCTTAAAAATGCAGTCACCATCATCTGGAAGTCAGTGAAAAGAGGCACAATTGGGTGAACTCGAGTTATTGGAGTTCTACCAATATTGTATATAGTATTTAAAAGTCCCTATGGGATTTCCAGACACTGCAGTGCAGTTATTTAGACAAATACAGCAGAAGAAACAGATCGATAAAGACATTCGCCGAGCTTGATTCTTAACATGTGGGGCCTACTTGTGGGTTTTATCACTAGGAAGCAGCCACATGTATCGGAAGACTTAATTTTCTTGCTCACATTGGACTTCAAAGCTCATGGCCTCCACAGTCTCCATACCTTAAACTCTTTGACATGGCTGCCTCTCCTCAATCTGTCGAAACGCACAGATCTCTTACTTAGGGCCGGGGTCAGTAAACAGGCCGTCAGTAAATGCCCCGTTAATTTTAACATCGGAATTATACTCATTGGCGTTTCACCACCACAGTTGGCGATTGGCATTAGCAAAATAATAAATATAAATAATTATAATAATTATAAATAATAATATCGCATGGCCTCGGGTTCTGGGTGCTAGCTTTGTTATTTGACAACCAGAGGTCAGCTTGCATGTCAAATTTTGTTGTTCCTTGAATCACTATGAAAGTCAAGGAGGTTAGATATCTAAGCTCCTTGACACTATAGCGCTTTCTAGTAGAGAAATGAGGAACTTTGTGTTGGCGGAAAATCCCAAGATTAATTTTGCCATTACGAACACGGCCTACTGAATTCAAATGGGTTCTTTAACATGCCCAACATCGTATGGCATGCGTGTCATCATTTTTGACGCCTTTCAAAAATCACTTATCACGTCCAGGGGCGAACCTGCAAGCTTGGGGTTGGCAGTCCGACACGATAACAACCTACCCACCGTGGCAAGCATGAGGCACACGAGCACCAACGAATCCAACGTGGTTTGGGGCGATTATCCCACTCTTGGACAGCAGCTTCAAACAGTTCCTGTTTGTTTGTTGGAAGATTGGGACGGTGCGAAATTGCCCTCTTGAGCTCTTCCCATGCATGTCTGCAGAATAGGCAGGTCACTCCACACACTGCATCTGAAGGAACTGATAGACCAACCTAGCTCGCTGGGCACGAGCATCTCTATACATCAGAATTAGGAATTAGAGACATTCGTTGACCAAATATGATTCCACCCCAAAACATGACTGAACCTCCTTGCTGTTGGTGGCGTTCCTGGCTGAGGGGCTCGTGAAATCTCTCATCCACTCGGAGCATTAGTGAGTTGTAATGTTTGTTCCTTCTTGGAAAGGAATGTGGAGGTGCAGTGTGCATCTGGTGTCTACGGCCAGGGCCTCTTGCTCGTTTGATGAAACCCACTCTCCTAATTACTTAACATCATGGTAGCGGCTTCGGTGGCGTAGTCGGTAACTGCTGAGCTTCTATGCCCAAGATAGCGGGTTCAAACCCGGCCGAAGTCGTCGGATTTTTTGAGAGCGTTAAAAATCCCTCAGTATGCCTTCCTTCGGAGGGGAAGTAAAGCCGGCGGTCCCATGTCATAGATTTATGGCATGTTAAAGAACCTTCGACTAATTACACCTGTGTGAAGCTAAATTGTATAAGTTAAGAATGTAAACAATGCTCTTAGGTTCCTACGTTCGTTGCCAAGAGCCGACTGCGGTGGCGTCTAGTAGCTAAATTCTGAACTATTAGTCGTTGACGGTGGCCTTTGGCGGCTAAAGTAGGAACTACTTGAAATTAAATGTCTGCAGTCCTCACTTGAATTGAAAACCGATAATACACACTAATACAGTGATCACAATTAACACCGGTTATCAGACAGATTCTACACACACCCAAAGTACACGGGGCCACATGACCGCGTTGTCGCAGCCCCTAAACTGAGGAACCAACCAACCAACATCATGGTACTTTCGATTTCTTTCCTAAAAACTAGAGTGGAGGGATTATCCGACAGTGGGCGGTGTTCGTGAATATACAGTAGTATCGTGATTTAAAGGCCTAATACTAAGTAAGCCTATGTGCAATAATTTAAAAAATATATATATTTATTCATTTATGCATTCATTCATAGATCCGTTTCTTCTGTCCTCAATAATATCTATTGTTACTTCCATCCCTTTTTATACTTTGTACCCATTGATTACCATTCTTGCTTTTGTTTCGTGAGTGGTGTTATTCATCCTCATTAAGTGTCCAAAGAAATTAACCCTCCTTTTCCGATCGTATCGTAGATTTTTTAAATTTCTTTACTTTTGTAGAGGTCGTCATTTTTTTTATTTATTTATTCATAGATAAGTTTCTATTGCATAAATTTGGAGGGTTTTGTTTTATTTATTTATTTTTTATTATTTTGAATGAATCCCCTACCTAATTGATGCGTTAAATCTGCCTTTCCTATCGATTGCTCAATTCAGGAAATTCATTATCAAAGTATTATTAATTTGCATACATAGAGACAAGTGTGGCTGTGTCCAGAGTTTGCAATTCATTCAATGTACAAAGTTAAATAAAAATAACCGAAATGATATGTTATAACTACCATATTTAGTATTGTGTTTGTCAGTGTACATAATTATAACATACACATTTTTGTAAAGCAAACCCTAAGAAATGGTGTGTTGACTGAAGAATTGATCTCCATTATTGGTAAAATAAACCACATTGTTTGTGCTGTCTGCTAACATTATTGGTAATACCTTTATTCCTTTCCTTTTAGGGCTGCTTCACATTGAGAAGTGCTTTCATCATTTTGCGACATTGTTGTAGTTCAAACTCGGCAATTCTTCTAGGTTTGTGCCGTGTCTTGTGTGGGGTTTCGCCTAGGACACCAAGCTGGCTCATCGGCGGGCTCTTGGTGGGCGAAACCCCACACAAGACACGGCCCAAACCTAGAAGAATTGCTGAGTTTTAATTTACCGGCCGTGAAAGCCAATATACCATCTTTTTGGAAGCCTTCATAGGGAGGTTAAGGCTGCTTGAGCTTTTAGTTCTCGCAGTCAAGTGGTGCAGTTGCACCTAATATAAAGGGAGGTGGCGCGCAGTTCGTCACTCCTGTGGGGGTCCGGGCGGGGACAGCAAGAGCCCGCCGATGAGCCTAGCTTGGTGTCCTAGGCGAAACCCCACACAAGACACGGCCCAAACCTAGAAGAATTGCTGAGTTTTAATTTACCGGCCGTGAAAGCCAATATACCATCTTTTTGGAAGCCTTCATAGGGAGGTTAAGGCTGCTTGAGCTTTTAGTTCTCGCAGTCAAGTGGTGCAGTTGCACCTAATATAAAGGGAGGTGGCGCGCAGTTCGTCACTCCTGTGGGGGTCCGGGCGGGGACAGCAAGAGCCCGCCGATGAGCCTAGCTTGGTGTCCTAGGCGAAACCCCACACAAGACACGGCACTAACCTAGAAGAATTGCTGAGTTTTAATTCACCGGCCGTGAAAGCCAATATACCATTGTTGTAGTTCCATTGTGGATTCGAAGGAGGAGGTGATCTTTATTTTACTTGTGTTATACTCCGTACACACCACCCTCCCCAGTTACAATAAGCAGTCCAGAAACCATGATTAGGTCTTTTGATAAAATTGTTCCATCTTCTTATTCATTTCCCGGTTCCAGTGATCTGGATCGAGGTGTGAATTAAGGACCTACATACTTCTGTCTCTCCACCACTCTCGTCCCTCTTCCACTTTCACTCCTCATTTCCCAATGCTCTCCCTCACTCTATCGATCCTCGGCCTTCCCCTTCGACCCCTTCCCGTGACTTTCTTAGTAAATAATCCCTTCGGGACTCTGTCTTCTCCCTTTGGCATCATGTCCATACCATTTTAGTTTACTGATCTCGATCTTGTCTTGTAACTTCGGGAATGCCCTTTTCTCCCTAATTTCCTTGTTTCTGATTTTGTCTCTGCGAATCATTCCAATTATACCTCTAAGGAACTTCATCTCTGCTGACTGGATTCTACTTTCCTTCCATTTAGTTGTTGTCCACCTGTCTGGTGCATACGTCAATATAGGTGTGTAATATGTTGAATACCAGAATTTTTTACACTTCTCAGGAACTTCCTGGTTCCACACCAGACCCCTCACACTCGGGTAAAATCCATTTTCATGTTGAATCCTTTCCTCACCTATCCTTCCATCGTCTGTGAGGACACTCCCCAAGCATTTGAAGCTTTTCACAACTTCTAATGGTTTTCCATCTACTGCAATATTCCCCCTGCCATTGTTCCATAATGACTTCAATTCATCTTTCCTAGCGTTTATCCCAGTCTGTTGCTCTAATACATCTTCTCCACTTTTTCCTATCGTTGACATCTGCAGGTTGTAAGCCAACAGCGTGCAATCTGTCTTAATGTTGTCGATCCAACGCTTCGCAGGTCATTCACATAGACGCAGTCCACCTAGGTCCAGTTTGTAAGCAATTTTGGTAATAGAATCGTCCGGCATTCTCATAACATGACCATACCAACAGAGACGAGCCTCCCTTACTTTCTCTGTAATTGGTGCGACACCTAATTGTTGTCGGACATCTGCATTTCTGACATGGTCATATCTAGTCAGTCCACGTGTCCAATGGAGCATCTCCATCGGGTGCAGAGCCTGTTCATGTTTTCTTGTCATTGGGTGGGATTCTGCCCCATAAATTGCTGCCGGACATAAAACTGTCTTATAAACTGTTGCCTTTAGGTATTTAGGCATCTTTTTGTCGCAGAGGACACCAGTGACCTGTTTCCACTTGAGCCAGGCCGCATTTACCCTCGGCCGAGTATCTAAAGTGACATCACCATTTGACGTGATAACCAATCCTAGATATTTAAAGTTATTTGTCTTGAACAGATCTTGATCACTAATTTGGACAGTGCCATCGGTTTGCGGGCCATATTCAAGATATTCTGTCTTCTGGATGTTAAGGCGCAGTCCATAGACAGCCAGCCTTTCCATCCATATTTGCGCTTGAAACAGGAGTTCAAGGCGTGTTTCTTGTACAAGTACAATATCGTCAGTGAAAAGAAGGGTCCAAGGGTGTGGTGTTTGTATGTCGGCCGTAACCGTATCCATGCAGAGGACAAACAACAGTGCAGAGCCTTGATGAACACTGACAGTGATATCGAAAGGCGGGAAGATTCCGGCTGGGCAGCATATTACACTAGTTACATTGCAATAAAGAAGTTGCACCCATTTTATATAGGTTTCAGGAACCCCATGGGAACGAAGGGCACACCAGATAAAGTCATGTGGGATTCTGCCAAGGCTTTTCTAGATCTAGGAAGGCCATATGTAAACTCTTCTGTCTCTCTCTCTCTGTGCTTTTCCATCAATAGGCGTGTGGCATTAGTGGTGCTGCAACCTTGAGCATTGTTTTGGTGTGACAGTGACAATATTTCTGAGCCTCCTATCCAGCATTCTTTCAAATATTTTCACTGTATGACAGAGAAGTCTAATAGGTCGCATTGACTTCAACATGCAGTAAATCCTCAATTTAGCAGACAGAATTAGACCATCAAAGAAAAGATGTATAGTCTGCCTTTCCAATACAAGTTTATAACATGGTTACCACAGCTACATGTTTTGGAGGTGCTCCTCCTTCATCAGCCTGGACACTACAAAATATAACAATTAACATGAAGAAATACATTCTTATAATACATATCACCAATTAAGAAAAGAATAGAAAGATTATACTGCATGCTAATAGGATATGAATAATATTTTAAAAGCTGATGCACAAAAGACCTGTCAATGTTCCATGTTCTCATATTAAGATTGCTTTTGGACCATTTCTTACAGTCATATTGATATTGTATGGCCTCGGATGCCGGGTGCACATTAACAAACATTGTATGAATACTCATTGAAATTGAGATCGGTACACTCTGAAGTGTATGGGTTATAAACTATAAACACTTTAATTTTTCTTTTAACATAAAAACAAAATTATCTAGCAAAATGGATTAAAAATTAAATATATGTTGTCCTATTCGTTTCTAGTTCTTTTTCCATGATGACCTTTTGTGGACCTTTATCCAAATAAACTGTGGGTTACCAGAATCATATCCAATTGAATTGGGTGGTTGTGGCAGAATAGCATATTTTCTTTGTGTACGTAAATACAGTCTCTTTTGTATAACACTGGAGATTGAAATGGTCATGTCAATCTGTGTGAAAAAGAGTATAAAACTTTAAGTAGAATGACTGAAAATGCAGACCATATAGACATTTTTATGTTCATGCCTCAACAAGTGCAAATTAATATAGTTAATTGCTTTGGCATCTAGTTTCTTGAAGAAATAACACTGTGAGAATTAGACTAACCAAGATGGTTTCTTTTTTTACAATTTTGTGCGCCCATGTACGCATAAAGTACAGTAAGAACTCGTTAATTCAAAGTGATCAGGACAGAAAAAGAGAACCAATCCCTACAGCCAGAAACACCTAAAAGTCCAAACTTTGCGACCAATGGAAACATGCAATTACTGATATGCCTTTTAGCAACTCTTGGTTAATAATCTATTCAAATGTAGTGGTATACAAGGAGAAATTGTTGAAGGATGTGAAACATATCCTATAGACCTCGTGCGCACCTATTGTGCTGCGCTCTGGTAGCAAATATATAGCTGGTGGGGATGACGCAGCACTCTACTGTAAGGTATCGCTTGATGGAAAGGAATGTTCAGTTTGTCGCAATGGAAGCAAGTGTTACAAAGAGTCGAAGAAACGGTTGTGTAGTTGGTTGGAATTACACATACAGAAACAGTCCTCCCGATACTAGATGTTTTCGTTTTCCTAATGATAAACAGCATATAATCAGAAGGAAAGCTTGGATTACAGCAGTGAGGTGAGAGACTGTTGACAGGAAACCATGGGCTCCCAGTAAAAATGCACGTATTTGTAGTTGTCATTTTGTTAACGGAACTCCTACAAGGGATCCCGACAGTCCTGGTTACATGCCCAGACTCTACTTGAAACCTACTTCTTCCGACCAGCACGAACAAAAAAGGGAAACTGCAGAGGCGACGAGATACAAGAGACGGAAACTCAGACATGGAAAGGAATTAGTTGACAACAATGCAGTGATGCTAGCCCACAAACTGATATAATGGACGTAAGTACAGCCGACATTGATGTCAATGTAATGGTTCTTCATTAAGAAATATGGTGAAGCTGAAGTTCAAACTAATGTACCGGTACCTCGTGAAAATAAACAATCAATGACAGATACGTGTTATAAAGCAGACTGTGGTGTAAATGTGAATAGTTTTAGCATAAATAATGTATTCTGTGGCTACAAATCCGTGCAAGAAAATGACTCACATCTCCTTGAAATAGCGGGTGTAAAATTAGGAGTGTTCAGTGTTCTGTTATCCTTAGTCATCATCATCATCTTGTACAGTTTCCAGCCCCAGGCTGGGTCTGTTTGGAACATAAGCCTCGCCACTTAGTTCTTTCTTCCCACCACCTCTCCGCTGTCACTCTGGTCCAGTCCTCGCCTCTCTTCTTGACACATTCCTCCACTCCTTTCAGCCATCTATCTCTTGGTCTTCCCCTTGATCGTTTCTTCTGCATCTGCATCTCATGTATCCTCTTGGGAATCTTCTTCTCATCCATTCTCTTTAAGTGTCCATACCATCTCAGTCTTGATGTCTCAATCCTACCTTGCAAGGGCTCCTCTTTCACTATTTCCCTGACCTTTTCATTCCTCACCCTGTCTCTTCTTGTTACTCCGATCCTACTTCGCAGGAACTTCATTTCACCTGCCTGTATTCTGCTTATGTCTCTTTTCTTCATTGTCCACGTTTCTGAAGCATAGGTCAGTATCGTGATATAGTAGCTTCTGTATAACACTTACTTGCTTTTTTGTGGGACATCTTTATTCCACACTAAGCTCCTAATGCTTCTCAGAAATGCTTCTGCCTGTCTGCCACGTTCCGTAATCTCTTTGTCATTTCTCCCATTTTCCTCCACTATACTTCCCAAGTACTTGAGACTTTCCACCTTCTTCAGCTGTCCAACTCCAAGTGTTATCCCACTCATTGGTCTGTCCTTTTTCCTGGTCGTTAACAGGATCTCACATTTACTGATGTTGAACTTCCATCCGTACTCTCCCACTGTTTCTTCCCAAGCCTTCAGTTGCTCCTGAATTTCCTCCTCCTTGTTTCCCCAGACCATGAGATCATCTGCAAACACCATTGCTTTCATCTTATCTTCTCCTATCTTTCCTGCTATCCGTGTCATAACCACAATAAAGAGAAGGGGTGACAGCGCACTACCCTGTTTCAGGCCACTCATTTGTCTGAACCAGTCTGTTCTTACCCCTCCAACTTTCACACAACTCACACCTCCACAATACATCTCCTTCACTCTGCCTACAGTCTCTTTTTCCACTCCCATGTTTTCCATTGCTTTCCAAACCTTCTCCCTACACACACTATCATAGGCCTTTTCGATGTCCAGGAAGGCCATCAAAAGATCCTCTTCCCTCAGTATGCCTTCCTTCGGAGGGGAAGTAAAGCCGACGGTCCCATGTCATAGATTTATGGCATGTTAAAAATCCTTCCACTAATTACACCTGTGTGAAGCTAAATTGGATAGGTTAAGAATGTAAACAACGCTCTTTGGTTTCTACGTTCGTTGCCAAGAGCCGACTGCGGTGACGTCTAGTAGCTAATTTCTGAAATTGGCCTAGTAGTCGTTGACGGTGGCGCTTGGCGGCAAAAGTAGGAACTACTTGAAAAATTCTAAGTTCCAGACTGTACTTAAATTAAAAAACAGATAACACACACTAATACAGTCATCACAATTAACACCGGTTATCAGACAGATTCTACATACACCCAAAGTACACGGGGCTACATGACCTCGTTGTCGCAGCCCCTAAACTTAAGAACCAACCAACCAAAAGATCCTCTCCAAATTCATAGTGGTGTTCCTGGAGCTGTCTCACTGAAAATATGAGATCCACTGTTGATCTTCCAGGTCTGAATCCATACTGCTCCTCTCTCAATTTTCTCTCCACTTTGGCTCGTATTCTACTTTCTAATATCTTTTCATATATCTTGGCACAGTGAGGTATGAGTGTGACTCCCCTGTAATTTCTGCACTCCTTTCTGCTTCCTTTCTTAAATATTGGGACAATTAATCCTTTCTTCCAATCTTCGTGGGTCTTTTTCTCCTTCCATATCACCCTCATCACACGGTACAGCCACTGTTTCCCAACCTCCCCTGCTGCCTTCACCATTTCAACACTCACTTCATCCACACCTGGTGCCCTTCCTCCTTTCATCTTGTCTATAGCCATTTCCAGTTCTCTCCAAGTCGGGTCCTTTTCCATTCCTGTGTTGTCTTCTCCATCTTCCAATACATTGTCTTCCTCCCTATGACCATTTGGATTCAGCAAATCCTCAAAGTACTCTTTCCACACTGTCTTGAGTGTCTCTTTGTTGTGTACCTCATTTCCGTTTCTGTCCATCATTACCACATCCTCTCGCAGACCTCTTCTCTTACTTTTGACCATCCCATAAAGTACTTTCTTATTTCCTCTGCTGTCTTCCTCCATCATCTCTGTCCACTTTACCATCCACTTCTTCCTCTCCTCTGCGACAATCTTGTTTGCTTCTTTCTTCTTTATCTTATAATCTTCCCTTGTCAGATCAGTTCTTTCCTGGAACCACACTCGGAAAGCCTTGTTCTTCCTTCCCACAGCTTCTTTTATTCTTTCATTCCACCATGGTGTCTCCTTACACCGCTTTCTGTTGCTTGTTCTTTCACATACTGCCACTGCAGCTTCCACCATTGTGGTTTTGAATTGCTTCCATTCCTCTTCCCCTGTTTTAGGATTGTCTGTTGGCATCCTTTCCCTTATTATCTTCTGGAATTCTTCCTTGACTTCCTTTTCCTTGAGTTTCCACACTTTGATTCTCCTTTCCTGATACTCTGTCCTCTTGCTATCCTTAACCACTCCCAAGTTCATTACAAGTATTCTGTGGTCGCTATCTAAGGCCTCTGATGGTATTACCTTTATATCTCTGACACTTCTCTTCATTTTCCAGTCGTAGAGCATGTAATCTACCAAAGATTTCTTTGTTAAATCACTGCTGTACCACGTTACCTTGTGGCTTTCTTTCTTCCGGAACCAGGAGTTGCCTACCACTAAACCGTTTCTCTTGCAAAAATCCAGCAACTTTCTCCCTTCTTCATTCCTGCTACCCCATCCTTCTGCTCCCAATACATTTTCATATCCTTGCCTTTCACTTCCTACATGTGCATTCAAATCTCCCATGACAATGATGCTCTGCCCATTCAACTGCTGTTGTAGCTCCTCCTCAAAGTCTTCCTTCTCTTGAGCTGTACATCCAACTTGAGGGGCATATACCTGGGCTATCTCCAGGCTTCTTCCCTTTACAGTTACTCTGATCTTCATGATCCTGTCACTTATTCCCTTTACCTCTTCCTTCATTCCATCTCTCACAACTACTCTTACTCCGCTGCTCCTTCCTTCACTGTTCCCACTCCAGTACAACCGGTACCCTTTCCTCAGTTCTCTGCGACCTTCTCCTTTCCATCTTGTTTCTGCCAAGCCCAGTACATCCAGTTTTCTTCTCTCCATCAGATCTACAATCTCCTCCACTTTTCCTGTCAGTGTCTGTATGTTAAACGTCCCAACTCGTAGTCCATTAGCATATCCGGGTCGTCGTCGTTTGCATCCGTCCTTTCCGAGCCCTGTTCCTGGTTTGAAAGCAAATATGATATCCACTACTGGCTTGCTAGGCCTATCGTAGCTTCACCAGAGCCCCGTCAGTCGTCACTTTTCAGAGTTCCCATAGAGCCTTCACAGCTACCGTAGCAGTCCCGGGGCACACAAAGTCCCCACTGTACTTCACCCCTACAGGCAATCCCCTACTTCATGCCGTTGCTTGTCTCCCACCACGTGGAGGAGGGGTTGGACTTGTGGGAGACCTGTTATCCTTAGTACCCGCTATAAATCGGAATTGCTCTCTAGGCAGAGATGCTACTTCTCTTCCTCATGAAGCTGAAGGTAGGAATTAGTTTTGCTACTCTTGGTATATTTTTTAATTATCACAGGACTACATCATCAGCCACCTTTAAATGTATTCTGCAGAATATGTTTCAGAATATCAAAGATTGGATTTTCTGGCCACAGCGGTCCACTATAAAGAATACCATGCTTAATGCATTTAAAAGACATTTTGAAAATTGCACATGCATAATAGATAGCAGTGAAGTCCCTTGTGAAAGACCTCAAAGTGTCTGTCAGAGAATTTTAATGTTCTCGCCTTATAAGAACACCTTTACTGTAAAATTTCTTGTTGCAATTATCCCATACGGATATATTTGTTTCTTTATAAATGTTATGGTGGAAAAGTGACTGATAGCTACATTACAGTTCATTCAGGCATTCTGAACTACATTCAGCCAGGTGACCTTGTGATGTGTGACAAAGGATTTCCGCAGATTAAGACGTGCCTTGAAGATAAAAACGCTGTAATGGTGATGCCTCCTTTTGCTTATAATCCTCAATTTTCAGCTGAGGAAATTAAAACAACATATGACATAGCGTCAGAATCCATGTTGAAAGAAGAATTCAGAGAATACTTAGCAACAAAATAACTACAGATTTATTACTTCATATAGATAAGATTCTTCATGTTATTGGAGTTTTGGTCAAGTCATAAAGTAACCTGATACTTTCTCTCAGCTGAGCGAGATCCTGAATGGAATGCCAACAACGCCCTTCCCCTAGTTTCCTACGGTTTACCTTCACAACTAGTTACAAATATACTGTATGAATGATTGACATGGACAAGATCACGCTGATATGCCGTTACTCTGTGTCAAAATGAATGGTAGATAGTGTTCAAAATAAAATTTCTGCACTGTTGGAATAACACTTGAAAGGAATTTCTCATTTCTTACAATATTGACATTCAGAGGTTACATACATTAAAATTTGAAATGTACATTGATACCTGTACCTGGGTGTAATATACTGTACATAGTTCTCCTTTAATTTTACTTCCCCATTATTATTAATGTACAAATATGGGATATACAATTTTCATAAGAAAATATGCATTGTCTGTTGAGCCATTATATATTTAAACACAAATAGTGCTAAATGTTCCGGCATAACTCAACAAGATGACAGTGGGCGCGTTCAGCGGGCTCAGCAATCTGCTAACCTGCTAGGTACCTGCTGACTTGTTGCTAGGCTAGCACGCCTGAACGCTTTGCTACAAGCTGACGCGGGAACTTTGAGCAATGCACAGAGTTCCTTTGAAGCTACCATACTTATTGGTCTATGGTCTATGATAAATACATAGAAAATAATAACTTTTATGCGACGGAGCTGTAGACAGCCCTGTTAATGCGCGGCGCTAGGCCGTGGAGCCAAGCTATCTGCGGACTCGGGAGACGTGAGTTCGAATCCCACCGTCGGCCGTCATGTAAATGGTTTTCAGTGGTTTCCAATATTCAGGTCCAGGCAAATACCGGGACAGTAAGTTACCTTCTAATAGGCCACGACCTCTATCTTCCATCTCCTAGTCATGTTTCATTAATTTCAGTTCTCATGAGGTTGGCGTCAGGAAGTCCATCCGGCGGTATAAACCAACCGCCACATAGACTTTCATCGTATCTCATCCGCGACCCTGTTGAAAACGGGAATAATAAGGGGGTAGACATCCTGACGATAAGAATAACTCTTCTTTTTAAATTCAATTTTATTGTAGGCTAGTCCACTCCTTTAATTAGGCTGATTTCTTATTTAAACATCCGTCGAAATTTGTAAAGAAATATTGAATTAGCCCTTCAGTTATTTAATTCTCCTACGTGTTACGTGGGGTAGATGACCTCGCTGTTCCACCCTTTAAAACAATTATCATAAAATACCCTACTATCAAACAAGCCAATTATTTGGGGCAACATAACCCACAAAATTAACATGTATTAATTCCATAAAATCCAATCAAAGAAGTTTTTTCATATTACTGCTGCCCATAGTGGTAAAACACAGCATTGTATGTAAATAATTGTAGTGCTAGGCTATTGGCATGCTATTTTAGCTTTAGCTTAAAATTAATAAAATGAGGGATATCACTTTGTTGCCCCAAGCCGTTCAGTTATTTAATTCCCCCATATATTTCAATAAGGTAGCATATCAGATGCGATTAAAAATTTATATACAAAAACTTTTCCTACAAAAATGTGTCGAGTAATAAATAACTTAGTTCTTGTAATATTTCTTTAAGGGGGCAGATGACCTCATAGTTCCGTCTCTTAAAACAACAATAACTATTTTTTTAAGGTTTGGGTGATAAAATATTAATTGTTGCTCCTCTCCCAAACTAATTGGACAGAATCATGTTGACTGACTGAAAAGAATTCTTTTAATGAAAATTTAATAGGAAGTTTTCACAGCTAGGGGAGACGTTCTCTATTCAGTCAACTAAGACTTGACCAAGTTTTAGAAAAAAAAAATCCTGAGTGACGCCTTTGTTATCTAAGAAAGAATCAATTTTCAGTCGCTAAACACAGTATGTGCCTGATTAATTTGTCACACTATAACTGGAAAGGATTTAATTGACCACATTGCTGTGTTGACTGTCTGAAAATAGGTTCTTTTAATATTATAAAACTTGAGGGTAAGTCGATACTCACCATAGAATACTGTAATATTGGAATGCAAGAGAAATATACATGTCCTTAATGATATGGATTCAAGTAGTGTGGTAGTGACAGAGCTGTCTCACTTAGCAAGTGGTGAGCCCCTGCGACCTTGGAATGGAAAGAGCCATGCTAGGAGGGCGTGCTTGGATTCGTTTTTTTCGTCTCGTCATGCTCTTTACGGGAATGTAGGTATCGAAAAGGTGAACTTAGGGTTTTGGGTAAAAAAATGCGTTTTTCACATTTTTGTCGATTTTCGGAAAACGGGCCATGCTAGGAGGGCGTGCTTGGATTGGTTTTTTTCGTCTCATGGTGCTATTTACGCGAATGTAGGTATTGAAAAGGTGAACTTAGGGTTTTGGGTCAAAAAATGCGTTTTTCACATTTTTGTCGATTTTCGGAAAACGGGCCATGCTAGGAGGGCGTGCTTGGATTCGTTTATTTCGTTTCGTTGTGCACTTTACGGGAATGTCGGTGTCGAAAAGGTGAAGTTAGGGTTTTGGGTCAAAAAATGCGTTTTTCACATTTTTGTCGATTTTTGGAAAACGGGCCATGCTAGGAGGGCGTGCTTGGATTCGTTTATTTCGTTTCGTTGTGCACTTTACGGGAATGTCGGTGTCGAAAAGGTGAACTTAGGGTTTTGGGTCAAAACATGCGTTTTTCACATTTTTGTCGATTTTTGGAAAACGGGTCATGCTAGGAGGGAGTGCTTGGATTCGTTTATTTCGTTTCGTTGTGCTCTTTACGGGAATGTCGGTGTCGAAAAGGTAAACTTAGGGTTTTGGGTCAAAACATGCGTTTTTCACATTTTTGCCGATTTTTGGAAAACGGGTCATGCTAGGAGGGCGTGCTTGGATTCGTTTTTTTCGTCTCGTTGTGCTCTTTACGGGAATGTCGGTGTCGAAAAGGTGAACTTAGGGTTTTGGGTCAAAACATGCGTTTTTCACATTTTTGTCGATTTTTGGAAAACGGGTCATGCTAGGAGGGCGTGCTTGGATTCGTTTATTTCGTTTCGTTGTGCTCTTTACGGGAATGTCGGTGTCGAAAAGGTAAACTTAGGGTTTTGGGTCAAAACATGCGTTTTTCACATTTTTGCCGATTTTTGGAAAACGGATCATGCTAGGAGGGCGTGCTTGGATTCGTTTTTTTCGTCTCGTTGTGCTCTTTACGGGAATGTCGGTGTCGAAAAGGTAAACTTAGGGTTTTGGGTCTAAATATGCGTTTTTCACATTTTTGCCGATTTTTGGAAAACGGGTCATGCTGGGAGAGCGTGCTTGGATTCGTTTTTTTCGTCTCGTTGTGCTCTTTACGGGAATGTAGGTGTCGAAAAGGTGAACTTAGGGTTTTGGGTCGAAAAATGCGTTTTTCACATTTTTTGCCGATTTTTGGAAAACGGATAACGTGATGATGACGTGCGTGATAGTATGTTTTCGTCTCGTTGTGCTCTTTACGGGGATATAGATATGGAATAGGTTAAAAGCTGGAAACATGTTTTTTTTAGTCACAAATGGGTTTTGTGATTTTCCCTCATATTGTGAAAACCGAAAACGTGAGAATGACGTGTGTGATAGTATTTATTTCGTTTCATTGTCCTCTTTACGGGGATATAGATATGAAAAAGGCAAAAAGCTGGAAACATGGTTTTCTTATGGAAAAGGTGTTTTTTGTTCATTTTCGCGTTATTTGGAAAACGAATGAGGCGATTTTTATGATGGTCATGTCGATGTATTTATGTCGTTCTGTTTACGGGAATGTAGGTATGGAAAACCTAAAATGATGGTTTCCGTTATTTTTTTTCGAGATCGTTGAGGAAAACGGGGAAAAATGTAAGAAACCAGATTTGAAGTCACGTTAGGTTATGCGCTATGATGTTAGTAAAACATTTATGCATTATTATTATTATTATTATTTGTCTTGACTGGTCAGGGCTCACACGCAGAGAGAGAACATGTTTAATGCAATGAGAATTGAAAGCATTGAAGCTAGCCCACGGCGATCCAGACAGACACAGGTCTTATCATCGTACGTGCCTCGCAGCAGAGAGAGATAAGAGGCTGGTGTCATTATACAGTGTGCGGATTTATAATGTGTATGTCATAGCCTAGGTTCATTATGGACTCATCATGCAATGCAAAGTTTGAAACAATGAGTGAGTGTATAACATCATGATAACAGATTGGCATGGGCTCGAACAAAGCGGTTATTGGACATGTAATAAACAAAAGGGTGGGAATAATGAAAGGTCATATGATACATTTTTTTTATTTTTTATTTTTTTCAAAATAATTAAATAGGGTTTTATTACAAAAAATTATGTTTATTGACCCATGAATTATACGTGGAAGGAAAACCTAACCACTTTACAAAATATTTTGCACCTTTGACTTTAATTACTCGTTCAATGAGATAATCGTTGGGATATAATGTTTTTTGCACTTCTTCATAATAGAATCGTCCCTGAATGGGTTGACCGCTCTGATCTTCTAAGAGATACGTCACTGGTTGACCTAGCTTGACTTGGCGAATTTTAAAAATTTCTGTCGACCATTGTGGAGTATACGATTTTGAAAACACACTTCTATGTTTACTAATGCGAACAAAATCTCCAATTTTAAGGCGATGTCGCCTTGGATCTAGCCTTTTTATAGGGTTAAACAGTCTATTGAGTCTGGGTAGGTTCTTGGTGACGAGGCGAGGTTTCATGCCGATGGTGGAATGAATGGTGTTGTTGTAGCGAGACACAAGTTGAGGTAACCAGTCTATCCATCGATAGGAACCATGTATTGTAAACTCTTTCCACATATAACTTTTTAATGTTCGATTGAACCGCTCGACCACACTGGCTTTGAGATTGCTATAGGTGGCATAATGGTGAATATCCTTAGATTTGAGAAAACTGGAGAAATCCTTGTTGAAAAATTCTTTCCCCTGGTCGGTTTGTAACAAGTGAGGTTGACGTTTTGATTGTTCAATAATATGTTGAAAGGCCTTTGTGACTAAGATACCAGTTTTATTTTTTACTGGTTGAACAAAAGCCATTTTGGAATAGACATCAATGACGGTCAACATATAGCGTACACCGTCGTTAACGTTAGAATAAGGTATCATTTCAACCAGGTCTGCCTGCCAAAGTTCATCGATTCCTTTGGAAATGACACGACGACGTTCATAAATGCGTCGGGCTGGTTTATGCAATTCATGAGCAATGCCCACTTTGATGGGGGATGGCTTATAAGATAATTTTAGCATCTCGGAGTTGTTGTTCAATGAGGGCGATTTCCGCCTCATGTCCAGTGTGACCAGCTTGTTTTGATGCATGAAGCAAGTATAAGCGCTCTACTAACTGATTGGGATTATTCCAAAAGGTTATATCTAGGTAGGGTTTTAATTTCTTAAACCTTACACCAGAGGCAGAGTGATGTTTTTGCTTACCAAAGATGTTTGCAATGATGGTTTTATATTTTTGGGATATATTGGCATTGACCTGCTGAGAGGATTTATAGTTTCTTTTGTGAGCGTTGGTGTCTAATAAAATGGATTTATATTTAGCAAGGTCCTCGGACGTAAAATCTTGTGTCGAGGGGGTGCGAGAAAATAGCAGCTTTAACAGACCCGGTGTTAATTTATAGTTGATCTTTTTAATGACAGCTTTCGTACGAGCAAATTTAATGGATGAATCCCCAATTTTAAAACTATCATTCTCATAGCGAACACCATACGTGGTATCTGTCTTTCCAATAAATAGAAGGGTCAAATACGGTTCCAGGGTTGCCCCATAATGTTTGATTAAAATGTTTTTGAGTTGAGCTTTATTTTGAGGGGTTGCCAAGACTTGTGAAAACGGAGACGATGTGGAGGAAGACGGTGTTGCCGCTATGACGGAAGATTTTTGTTTTGTTTTTAGAAACTGTTGAAGGGGTGACGATTTCTTTTTTCTTTCAGGACTAAATACGCTTTCGCTGTCACTTTCACTTTGTTCATGCTCTTTTTCTTCTTCCTTCTTTTCATGTTCTTGATGTTCTTGTTCACTAACATTAGAGGAGGAGGAAGAGGAGGATTTTACCTGTCGTGTGGATTCTGTTTGAGTAAATTTTGAACTTGTTATGGGTTTGGTTTGAGAGGTAGCAGCAGCAGCAGTAGCAGCAGAAGCATTAGGTTTAAATCTCATGGGATCAACCGATGATGGAGCATGTTTTATCATGGGTAAAGGATTGACGTTTTTTAAACGTTGCAATTCACGAAATTTATGTCGAATCGTATTTCGTGCCTCAATAATACGCTGCATGATTTGAACATGTTTCTTGTACCCTATGGCGTTCGCCATGGTAAAGGTAAAGACACACTAACAGGAAATGTCCAACCCTAGGTCTTTTTAAACAGAAATAAAATGATCAAAACCCAAGCGATAACGTCCCTCACATCGTTCACTCTGTTTATTTATGACCAAACAGGCATGGGGATGATGGTTCCAACACGAAGCACACAATTGCGTGAAAGCTGTAAAGGACATATCTGGATTCACATGATCTTGAAAAATATGATAGAGATTTCTAGAGTCTTGGCGGAAGAGAACGATGAGATTGGCATTGTCACGAATCAACTGTTTGGGGATTTTGGAATAGGTCTGAGCTAGATAAAAACAATCCACTTGTTTATGGCGTCCCATACTAAAATACTCTTGAATAATGGCCTGTCGTTGAGTGGCAATATCATCAAAAATTATAATGGAATCTGGTTGAATGCGGTCTGGTTGAATGACATCTTGAGGTGAGGTGAATGTAAAATAGCCCATGGCTTCTTTATTTAACGAAGACATAATTTGTTCCAGATACACGTACAGAGGCTGGTACAAGGATTTGGCAAAAATATAAATATTTTGAAATCGTAGGCCATGAGGTGCGGTAATAATGTTCAGCAAAACATTGGTCTTTCCACAACCCGAAGGCCCTACCATAATACATCGAACGGTAGATGGGAATAGGGTGCCATGACGTTTAGGTTCGCACACGGACAGTGATAGCTCTGAAACCAAATCAGAGACGGGCAAAGCATGGGGTTGTTTCATTAATTCCATTGTGTCGATGACTGAGTTTTTTTCATGTGTGTATAAGGTTTATATATATAGGCAAACGGTGAGTAAGATAGGTTAGTTAACGTCTATCACCATGGACGTGTTTGGGAGAGCTCGTGTAACCATGGCCACGGCCGCCTCTTTGTCAAAACAGTCACGAGAGGTGGCAACAAAAAGCTATGTCGATCGCAAAGTGCAAAGTGTCTATCACATGGCCCCGAGACTAACCGCTGAGGGCTATTCAGCCAATCATCATCGTATTATTGATGTGCAAGAGCCTCGAGACGAAAATGATGTCTGCACGAAACGTTATGTGACCTATCAAATGAAAAGGCTTTATAAATTTGTCCCATCTGTATTTTTAGTGTACCTGTCAAATCAAAAACTGGACAATGACGAAAACCATTCCCCACCACCACTACCACTGGTGAATGATGATCTTACCTATATGCTTGCTTCCGGTTTAAGTCGTTATCGACTGCATTATGATGGTGTCATTCATATTAAATATGCCATGCCTGATGAGAAACATTTAAAAATACAACTAAACGGTGATAGAGTGTTGGCCCACAACCATCAAAGAGTAAATGTGGGAGATGAATTATCCTTTCATCTTATGCTTACGTTTGAGGAAAAGGAAGCTGGGAAAACGGTGAATGATTTCCCGCTTTATATAGAATTGGAATATAGTGCTATGAAATAAGGTTCTCTACGTTAGTTGTTATCGAATGTTTGCTGTGAAAGGTTCACCAAGTAGCAGCATGGTGAAAAAAAGATATGCTATGAACATGAAAAAATCAAATCTCAAAAAGAGAAAAAAGCCAGGTCGGGAACCAAGTCGATCAGCCTCACACCCAGTGTTAAAACGTAAAAAAACTAAAAAAAATCTAAAAAGAGTGGCTATCGAAAAAGCTTTACAAGCGGTGCGATTGTCTACAGCTCCGAAATCGCAGCATTATGTATCGATAAAAAGAAAAGAAAGAAAGCAAAAACGTGGGCGAGTCATTCCTGTTGCTAAGCGTGGGGGTTTTTTGCCGGCTTTATTTGCAGGGTTGGCAGCTTTGGGGTCCCTTTTGGGTGGTGCCAGCGCTGTAGCGAAAACCATAAAAGCCGTCGAGCAAGGCAAGCAACAATTCAAAGAAAGCGAGCGACACAATAAAACGTTAGAAGCCATTGCGATGGGAGCTAGAAATGGCAACCCTTTAAAGCCAGTCTTTTATCCACAAGGTAATGGCCTACCGTCTAAGGAAAAAAAAAAATGTCCATCTTCATCGATAAGCGCTTAAGCCAACTGCCTCGTCATGCCATGACCCATGAAGAAGTGGAAAGCTATGCCAAACAACTAAAGATTTCTCATTTTCGAGGTGTATTTATGCGAAATGAATTACCTAAAGCACCGTGGAAAGAAGAACGAGCCATGATGAATTTAGATGATGATGCAGGCCCAGGAACCCATTTTGTAGCCTATGTGAAACAAGGTTCCACAGTATGGTACTTTGACAGTTATGGAAATTTACCACCCCCGATCGAGTTGATACGTTATTTGGGAAACCGGGTAAAGATATTCTATAATGTGAATCGTCAACAAACCTTTGACAGTCAAGAGTGTGGCCGTTTGAGTTTACATTTTTTATATAAGAGGTCGCGTTAAGCCATCAGTTTCATCATTATGAATGTCAACGCCAAGACCTTTACCGTGCACAGTCGCGGGCCTGAAGTGTCCCTGGATTTTTTCCCTCCCATTGAATTGCATCCCGAACAATCCTATGTGCTAGGATTAATTTCTTTGGAAAGTTACAACAGAATTTACAATATTCAAGTGGATATTAATGACAAATTTTATTATGATGATTATATGTTGACACTACCCCCTGGAGGTTATACTATAGACGATGTGCATGAGGCCATTAGCGTGTCGATGATAAAACAATTTGGTGTCAAACCATTTGCGGATGGGACACACAAATTTGAACTTACAGCCAATACAATAACTCATCGCTGTCGTATTTTCTCTACGTTTAACATTGACTTTGAAACACGAGTTCATTCTATTGGTCCTTTATTAGGATTTAAACCAAGAGTGTTGGCAGCTCAGCAACCCCATGAATCAGATTATCCAGTGAAATTCATCGAGGACCATCACATTTCTGTAACTTGCAATATTATTAGAGACGTATTTACGAATCAAGAACAAAGCCATTCCCTGTATGATTTTATTGTCACCTCTCCTTGCGGCTATATTATTCGTGAAAACCCTTCAGTGGTTCTCTATCATCCTGTGTGTGTCAGTGATATTAGTAATATTACCTTACGCTTAGTGAATAGAAACCAACAACTGATTGCTTTGGACGCCAACACCCCCGTGACCTACAAGTTGGTTTTAAAGACGCTATGAAATTTATCTATAAAGCAACAACAACGTCTACGAGCTCGGTTAGTTGCCCGCCGTGTATGAAACGGTTGACACGGGTAAACCGACAACGCTTACAACGCCTTGGTTATACGCTACACCCCAATCATGAACAAAGAGCTGTTGCAAGTGTTAAATCCCATACAAGTGGAAGATGGCGTCGTGCGCATTGATATGCATTCCTATCAACCTCAAGCAACAGGTCTGAATAACAATGACGAGATTCAATTCATAATTAACAATCAAGATATTTTTACTCTACCTCATGAAAGTGTCCTTCAAATTGAGGGTAAATTAATGAAAGCAGATGGCAGTACGCCCACAACGTCTGCGTTGGCGAATCATGGTTTGGCTTTTCTGTTTTCTGAAGTACGTTATGTGATAAATGATATTGTCATAGATATGACTCGAAATGTGGGCATGACTAGTCTTATGAAATTATATCCATCCTATAGCGAGGAGGAAAGTAAAACGCTTTCTATGGCAGGATGGTGTCCCAACAGTAGCAATAACTGGCTAGTTCATACCGATGGCACTTTTACAGGCTTCCTACCCTTAAAATTACTCCTTGGCTTTGCCGAAGATCACAAGCGTATTATTTTAAACGCAAGACAAAGTTTGTATCTGGTGAGAGACCGCAGTGATTATAATGCACTGAAAGGAGCCTCTGACCAAGTGATAGACTCAAAAATTCAACTGCTTCGATTACTATGGAAAGTGCCCCATGTGACGCTATCGGATCGTAAAAAGCTAAGCATGTTAAATTTGGTGCAAAAAGATAAAGCCTTGCCTATCGCCTTTCGAAGTTGGTGTCTGCATGAATACCCCTTGCTACCTACCACTGACACTCATAGTTGGAGTGTCAAATCGGCTCGCTCTACCGAGAGACCCCTCTATGTTATTATTGGTTTTCAAACCAATAGAAAATACCAACAAAGCAAAGATGTCACCTTGTTTGATCACATTCACTTGAGAAATATACGACTATTTTTAAATAATGTTTGCTTTCCCTATGAGGGGTTGGAACTCAATTTTTCAAAAAATAAGTTTGGTCCCCTTTATGACATGTTCGCTAAATTTCAATCGTCTTATTATGAAAAACAGGATTGTCCTATGTTGTCGCCACAAGGGTTTAAAGCAAAAGCACCACTGATTGTTTTCGACTGTTCGTATCTAGAAGAATCTATGAAAATCACCACCATTGATTTAAGGGTAGATTTTGAAACACAAGAAAATGTCCCAGACCATACCAGTGCCTACTGTTTGATTATTCATGCTAGACAAGTGAAATATCATCCTTTGTCCAATTATGTCACCAGCATGTAAGCCATCTGTGGTCGAATGAAAACAAAAAAAAGATCATCATTCATAGGATTGATGATAAGCGTCTGCATGCACAGTATCTGTTGCGCTCTGGCACTGTGCGCACATACGACAACAACAAACATCATGTGTCCCTCAATAAGCAACAGCAACAACAACGTGACAGACAAACCATGGAATTTAAAATGTGAATTTAATCGTTTGAAAACTTTTGAAGCATGGACAGTTCCCTTTATGGATTGTGGAGAATTGGCTGCGAGCGGATTTTATTACTTAAAACGTGGGGATGTGGTCAAGTGTATTTTTTGCAACATTGAAATTGGAAACTGGGAAATAGGGGATCGAGCCTTTAGCGATCATCAGCGATGGAGTCCATCCTGCCCTTACCTCAATCGCTATGATGTGGGCAATATTCCATGGAGTTTGAATTATCCGGTTATTGTACCAGACCCTACAAAACTAGGAGATACCTGTGGACCGTATGTGCAAACTATTCATTTGAATGCTGTTCCAAATTAAGCCAACACACTTGTTTGTAATAAAAGTGTAAGTTTTTTTTTGTTATGAATAAAACCTCAACAAATATTTCGCTGTTGTTCAATTCATTTTTTCCTTTTTTTCCCCTAAAGTCCTTTGATTTTGCCATGTTAAACCATGGCATGGGTTAGTTGTTGATTAGACGTCAATGAGGTAACAAGTAAAAATAAAAAAGCATGATGCGTACACTCATCGTGGATTGTCAGGGGTTTAAAATTGCAGACAACAAATTTATATTTAAGGAAGTTGCTTTTATCGATTGTAGTACGTTTTGGGTGTCTAACCCTATTCATTTGGTGTTTAAACCTCCCTATGCTTTCGAGTTGCTTAGTGAAAAAGATAAAAAACAGAGCCAATGGATTGAAAATCATTTGCAGTTAGCATGGAACAAGGGTGATATTTCTTACAAGTATCTTGACATTGTCATGAAAGCCCATTTGTCCTCGGCCAATGTCTTATTTGTTAAAGGGAGTGAAAAACGCCAGTGGCTTCAACCATTTCTACCCTCTCACTGTCAATGTATTGACCTTTTAGATCTGGGTTGTCCATCCCTGCAAACGCTTATGGACACTTGTCCTTGCGACAATATTCAGAATAAAGCCTTAGCGCATGCATGGCAATTGTTTCATTGGCTCACCACGAGTGCATGTTGGGAGTTGTTCAATAAAATGAAAACTGAAAGTGTATCGTCCAATGATAGCAGTGAGACGTGTACACGTGAGGTGATAACATCAACGTTATAGACATGGACGCCACTACAATCGACAAGGCTATTGGAAAGTTCTTTGTGTGCAAGAAAAAACTGATTAGCTTTACACAACATGAATTATTAGCACTACCTAAATCATTTCTTTTTTATGTTGCTGCCAACGCTGTCAAAGAAATTTGGGAAAAGGCGCCTGCCGAGTGGACTAACGACTCTGTATTGAGTGAACTACAACCATGCAGTCATTTTTCCCATCACAAGCAATTAACCATGGCAAAAATACCTTCCATTCGACAGTGTGCCACATGCCAATTAATGAAATTATATCATGGTCATAAAACTCAGTGTAAAGACATTGTTTCATCATTCCATGGCTGTCATGCGGAAAACAACCACCACCTACCATGCTCGTCAGGAGCTGCCGACAAACAACAACAGCAAGAACAAGAACAAGAAGAAGAAGAAGAAGAACAACAAAAAAAGTGTTTTTCACCGATTGAAACCTCTATGTCCCAGGTGTACTGGCCGTGGAATTATTGATAACATTATTAAAAACTTACCATTCGAAGCTCACTTACCTGCTTACAGCTTTTGCGGCCCTGGTACTCGTCTTCAAGATCGTTTGAGGAGAGGGGATATGGGAATCAATGCTTTGGATCATGCATGCCTTAATCACGATAAAGCCTATGAAAACAGTGATCCCACACTAAGACGCATTGCCGACAAAGTCTTGTTAAGCATTGCCAAGCAACGATTAACAGCTTCAGATGCCAGTCTAGCAGAACGAATGGCAGCATTTATAGTGATTGGTGCTATGAAGAGCAAATTACTTTTATCTAGATATGGACTTTAACGTAATGAATTTATTTAAAAAAATGTATAGTATCACTGTTATCATGACAAAAAAATAAATAAAAAGACAAGAGTCCATGTTGTGTTTTTTTCCATTATTATTATTCACTCATAGTTTCATTATTATAATTATAAATGACAAACAATAAAAAAGGGACAGCAGTGCATCATTAAAAATTATTACTAATTGTAGTAAATCTATTTTTTCAATCACAAACAATAAAAAAGGACAAAAGTCCATTATTTTAACTAATAGTTTCATTATTATTATTATTATAAAAAATTATATATACATGGTAATTGTACTAAACCTATTTTTTTAAATCACAAACAATCAAAAGAAAGGACAAAAGTCCATCATTATTCATCAGCTTCAAATAGCAGTCTAGCAGAACGAATGTCAGCATGAAATCTTTATCTACTCTAGAACCAGTTTTTTTTGTTAAACGCTTATTATTGAATAAAATAACATGTTACTAGAATTTGATCATTATAAATTATAATAAAAATTGCATAAAAATTGCTATAAATGCTATTTTAAATCACAAACAATAAAAAAGGACAAAAGTCCATTATTTTAACTAATAGTTTCATCATTATTATTATAAAAAATTATATATACATAGTAATTGTACTAAACCTATAAACAAACAAAAAAATCTACCATTAAGCATAAGTTTTGAAAATTTATTTTTATTATTATTTATCATGGTAAACGTTGAGCAACAATTAATAAACGTCAAACTGTTGAACCCAAAAAATAATTTTATTTTATTATAGTCATTAAAGAGTAGGGCATGAATAAACAAAAAAGTTACGGCTAGCGTACAATGATTATTCGTTTTCAATTTTTACAAAACGAACCATGCATCGATTATTTTTTTCACCCTCATAAATTAAATAGACAGGGTGAATACTGGAATTGACATCTTCCATAACATTATCAGGTAGGTTATTAAATCGTGTGGGAAGAAATGTCTCAAAGTCTTGACAAATGCAAAGAGCTCGTTCACCAAATTTGGTTTTCAGTTTTTGAATTTTATGTATGCGAAAGGGTGTTTGCGTAGGCAATTCACTCATTTTCTTGCGTGCAAAGCCACAATCTTGACCAATGGCGTTCAAGGCGTCCATGGTTGTCTATAACCAAAGAAAAGAGTGTTACATTCTAACACTCTTGTTCTTATATTACAATAGCAATAACTTTGTACATTAAAGTATATTGTTTTTTTTTTTAAATCCTGAGTGTTTATGACCTGAAGTTGTAGATAGATAGTATTGGATAAAAATATAATAATAATGTTTGTATCATTTTTTTCAGTCAAAACATACATTTGGAAATTATTTAATAGGAAATGTTTTATCAAAATTAAGTGTGTGAATTATTTTCAAGATTTCTCTCTTGGAGGTAAATGCATGTCTCTGTTGTAAATGGGAATTAGCCTATCATTCCCTTGTCAAATGACTTGTATTCGTTTGCTCTGTTGTTGTGCAAATTCACACAACATTCTGTTAAATAAATAGTATCAACAAATACTAAGAGCAAACATGGAATGCTTTTGGTAACCTATAAAAAGGCAAAGTTAACACGCTATGCATTTAATAACCATGTCTACATCCAACAAAACAAAATTCAAAACTACAAATTTAAACCAGTGTGTATGTGTTTATCAACGTGAATACACGATAAACTAAAACAAACAAACAAACAAAATAGCCAAATGTATTCTAAACGTCAAGTATGCACCTGAAAGCCGAATGCAAACAAAAAAAAAGCCATAATCATGACATCATGTTGTTAGTTTCTAACAAATCTCATTCTATGAGGCGAATATTGATTGATAGGTAAGCCAAGACAAAGTTGGCGAAATGCTTGTTGTCGATACGAAGTGATTGATTCCTCAGCAGGAAATTTATAAAAATGAAAACAAAACATTTGAGAGGTTATTGGAAAATAAACATTAAACAGGGGTTTTGTACATATTGTACACCAGAAATCTGGAAAATGATCCTCGTCAGCTAATTTAACAATCACTTGATTCATGGTTAAACCGTACCATGCTTTATGAATCACTTGCGTGGATACATTATTTTCAAAGCCAAAATTTAGCATACAGGATTTACAAAAGTGATGCCCTGGATCATAAACTATGTCATCATCCATAATGATGTCATAAAACATGGTATCAATGCGTACTTTCGTGTTTCTATATTCTGAAGGATAGGCCACACGTTGAGGATTATGAGACATCATCGTGGCATATTCATTGAACGTGGTGTGTTTTGTGACGATAAAACGATCTTCATCATGGCTCATGATTGAATCTGAAAAGTAGTCGTTGCCGTTTACTAAGTGAATAAATAAAAATACTATGTACTATATACACTGTCTGTCCCCTAAGTCAATGGCAAAAATAAAATAAAAAATAAGCAAAACACAAATAAATAACCATCTGTCTGTTGACTTCTTTAGGTTAGGTTAGGAAAAAAACATGTAACAGGTTAAAGAAACAATTTCTGTTCAGATATTTCAAATATATCACCACTCATAACTCTAGCCATAAAGTGAGAGTTTTGTCCTCCGTAAAAGCAGCAGATTATTATTCTTTTGTTCTTGCATGAGACCTACTAAGCCACACCCTAGTGTGGCCTATTAAGCCGCATGCCTACTGAGGGTGAATGGTCACCTTGCCGAAACATGAGGCCTACTAAGCGACAACAATAGTGAGGGTGGCTACTTGTTTGTTTTTTTCCTAACCTAACCTAAATAAGTCAACATGTTTTTAATCTAGCCTGTGCACAGTGAACCATGGAAACGTTGATGCATGGCTCTCTTTATGCGTTGACAGGCAAATAGCACAAGACATACAGTTTATGTACAACTATTTACAGGCATTCACACATCCATGCATACACCCATGCACGCAGGTTAAAAAACAAAAATTATATGATACACTACAATTTTTTATTTTTATTCCGAGGCTCAAGATGGCATCTCGCATTTGATAGCAACCAAACCAAACACTTGCCGTGTTGTACAACAACAATAGCTACAACCACTACTGGTTGTAACCAAATGGGACGCTTGTCATCATATCCTGACACCACTGTCTCTTGTCGTCCAACAAAGCGAGTGTTTGTTTTCGCTGCTTCATTAAAAATAAATCATGATTTTTTGAGAGAATCCTAAACTGACTATGTGCCATGGCTGTGTGGGTCTGAAGGACATGTAAATAATCATCCACACAGAGACGTTTAACCACATGCTGGCTAATCCCTTTGGCTCGCATAGATTCGCATCGATCCACCTGTCGAAAACTATACATTTTCGGAGCGAGACCTACAAACTCAGTCATCATGGTGTCTGAACACTCATCTTTCATTAAACCAATTTCTTTTTTGTTCAGACGGGGGATATCGAACACGTTCTTCTCACTAAACGAGAACGTGTCAAACCATTTTGGGTTTTGTTTCATAACGACATACGGATCACAGTCACGGATATGGTAAATAAAACTATCCGTGTCTGTATATAACAAGGAAATGGTACCAAATCGCTGTATTGCAAAACCATAATGGAATTTATACATGTGCAATTTTGAAAAATCTAAAATGACTTGGCCTAAATAGATAGGCTTATTCATGACCACTTTAGTTTTGGCAAGTTCAATAGTCAGTAGATCATGATCAATAATGTTTAAAGATTTGAAATTTGGTTTTGCAATATATTTTTGAGCCCCCCATCTGCCATGCCATGTATTGACCAACTTAATGTCCCTATACTGCCGTACATTTTCCAAACTCTTGCCATAGATACAATTATTCATCAGTTTAAAAAAATTGATTTGAAATGGCTGAGTGGCACTTTGTCTGTGACTGGTATTTAAATCCATGTATGGTTTCAACCACGGTTTCTGACAAAAAGAAATACCTCTATGGATTTTTTTCAGGGTTAAGCCCTGAGCTAAACATTCTACCAGCATGTCAATATGCAACACATAGTGATTTTTATCATACAAGGTACCCATCAATTTCTTATGATTGCCCTTACTCTCGGGCGGCACCATTTTCTCTATGCAAAAGGGGAAATCACCATGACGCTGTCTGAGATGGGGGGGATAAGCTAAGTCGACATCAAGAACATACCCTACGTCCTGTTGCTTGCTAGCGCTATGCACATTAAAATCTTTAATTTCATCCTCAGACAGCCAGACAAAGTTTCTGTACGGCAGTGGTCGACTCATAGCGTGACCGTATAAATTGTTTACGTCGAAATACATTAGATAGGATTCTGGTTCTTCGGGACAATAATCAGGCATGTAATGATTATTTGCCTTGGCATGTCGCTGATTGAGCGATACGAATCCCCCACGAATCCCTTTTTCCATCATGAGTACCATATCGGGATCCGTCAGTAAATCAAGCTCAATGTGGGTAAATTTGAGGGCGGCGTCCCAACTTAACCCTGGACTGGTATAGTAGTGAGCGGGGTCAAGGCCATAAATCCTGTGACATAGCTGACGAAACGTTTCAAAAACGTCGGTCAACAACAACACGTCTAATTTTAAGTAGTGCATAGCATACTGGCCCATGGTTTCTATGCCAAACACTCGCCAAACATGCTGTGCATGGGCATAGTCTTCTTCACTGATAGTGCTTTGAGTCAATTGAGAAAAGAATTTTTCTCTTGGCGGCAAAGTCGTTTCTTCAAGCACCTCGTAACTTTCCACATAATCGTATGGAAAATGGCCTTTACGAACACACAATTTAAATTGATTTGTATCCGTAAAGTGGGAATGGGTATGTTTCAACTCATCTTGGCTTAAGCCTTTCACAAGACTATCCAGCGAACTAGACATAAACTTGAATGAGTCGAGAAAGCGAATGCTCATGCTTCCTTTTCTCCATGAAAGTGAGGTAAAGCTCTCATGGTTCTTAGCCAAAATGCTGAATTTGCTCATATCTACATGAGCAAATTGTTTTACAATGAAGTGAAGGTCATACCGGGAGAAATTGTGTAAGAAGACAGGGAGGAAGCGAGGTGTAGAGTACTTCAAATTGCATTCGTTATGGGCAGCACCTCTAAAATGCCCTGTCCTATGGCAGTGGTCTCTTACTTTTTTTTCTCCGCCTAAGATTGGCTTTTCACATATGTGGCAGGTGGTGGCTTGATCATATTCTCTTTGCTGTACGTCATTCATCTGAATTGGTACAGGGTTGTTCAAAATAGTTTCTACTTTGCCTGCTAAAGCCGCCATTTGATCAACAAACCACCGCGCACAATCCTGACCTTTATGACTTACATACTCACATTGTGAATTATCATAGTGACAGACAACATAATAGGCTACAGCAAAAGGCTCATGTTTCTGCACTGGATAGGTTGAGCTTGTATGGGGGCTTGGTTCACATCCCTGAATGGGAACAGTAAGGGCCTCAAAATCAGCGTAAACAGTAAATGGTACCATCTCTTGTTTATTAGTGGCCTTAAATTTTAAGACTGCGTCATTCCCTTCGGGCAAGACTAGCTTTACTGCCGTCTGCCCTTCACAGTCTTCCGTATGTCGTTTCAAAAGTTCATCAGTTGTAAAATACTGAAGGCAGCGCTCACAAATATGTTTCTTACCATCATGATTAGACACTTGGCTGCTCACCAATTTACTTAAATTCTTTATCCAACAGTAATGGCTTTTATCCCCATCAGACAGGAAAAGCAGGTGAATGTGATGTTGCTTTACCTGTTTGGTGGCATACAAGGGGCCCACAATATTGGATCCTTCGATGCCATACACCATGAATGAGAAATTTGGATTATCTTTCTCAAATAAATGAATTTTATCTAGAGGCATGGGAAATGAAACACGCTCGAGATTGAGAGTTTGTTTCATGCGGTTAAACAATTCTTTGTACTTCCCTGGTCTATCACAATTACTGCCCTGACAGGGTTGCAGGCAGCTCACTATACTCCACAAAAAGCAGTAATCGTCTTTGTTGCGTATGTTGATCACTGCCTTTCTGGAAGCGATAAAGCTCGGTGTGGCAATATAGCTACTTCCTGCATTCAATGGATTGTATTTACAAATATTGATTTGCAAATAGGCAATGCTATTGAGGGCCAAGCCACTGGGACCCTCTTGCAACTTATCAAATTTAGTGATAAGCGCTTGAATAGCTTTCTCCTGATACCACGTTTCCAAATTATCGGCTATCAGTACTTTCTCCATTTTTGTACAAAGGTTGAAGGTGTGTTTCTCTTCAACATTATTTTTTATCAATGTAAATTCACATAGTAGTTCGAAGTTTATTTTTAAAGCCTGATGCAATCTTAAGCCTTGTTCACATTCACTCAAAAAAATGGGAAAACATAATTCCACAAAATCTTTAGGCGACAGACAGTGATTCGCATTGTAAATTCGGCCTGAGCATACTCGCGTTTTGAAACATTTGGCCAAAGGCTGCCACACTAACACTTCACTCTCTGATATAGACATGATTATAAAATGGACTAATAAACGTGCAACCCTTACCTTAAAATAGGTTAATCCAAAATCTCCAATTCCAAACGACCACACTTATCGATTTTTACTGACTGGCACACACAATCTCGTTCACAGGTAGACAATGGTTGTAGTAATTTGGGCCCCCAGCAGGAAATGATCACCAACAAAGTTGTTATAGTTTTAATATCAACGACAAGGTTTATCTTGTTTTTTTTGGTTTCCAATGATTTATCTGAAAAACAAACCAATACAATCCGTTATTAGTCATGGTTATATACATTAAACATGTGCATTCATTCATTCATTCATTCATTCATTCATTCATTCATAAGACTTGCTAAAAACAAAAGGTTTCAAGTGTGCACACATAAATAAGACACTCACTCGAAAATAACAAAGTCATTTACAAAGACTCACCTCTTTTTTTAATATCGAAAGCGTCAAGGTAGTTAAAACCTATTCACTCCATATATATCTTCATTCTAAAACAATAATAAATACACGCCATAAGTATATAAATTTCCGTGAAATAAATGACACGCATTTAACAACAACAACAACAATAAAAGTAATGGAACAACATGTACTCACCATATAATGAATTATAATACTTTCAGCAAATGTGCTCTTTGCCGCCACTGTCACTGTCACTGTCTCTCTCTGTCTGCTTTCCCAGACTTAATGATGTTGTTTTTAAAAATCTGCAACAAACGAAATCCCCCAAAAATACCATCAGTCACTAACTTACTTTTCATGCATACACAAAATAACAATAAAACCAATCATGCCATAATTAACAATAATGAACCTACCTTAGTACAAGTATGGGCGCGGTTCACGTAATATTTTACAAAGAGCATAAGGCACTTGCATCCGTCACCTTCAAAGATGAACACGAGAATGATGAGTCTCTCTTACCCTCAGAACATATATGTCTCCTCAACAAGATGCAAAGTTAACACTTTACTTTTTTTTGTTCCTACGAGTAGGATGTCATGGAGCGCACAAGTCAGAGCGATTCTCACAAGCTTTTGCAATCTCTGCATGAGTATGCGTGGGAATGCAATGATCAGCTTTTCGACAGAGCTGTATGTCCTTCATCGAGATATCGAGTAACACGTCTGGGTCAGATAACGGCCACCTGCATGCGAACAACAGGCTGTTATCTCTCTCTGCTGCGAGGCACGTACGATGATAAGACCTGTGTCTGTCTGGATCGCCGTGGGCTAGCTTCAATGCTTTCAATTCTCATTGCATTAAACATGTTCTCTCTCTGCGTGTGAGCCCTGACCAGTCAAGACAAATAATAATAATAATAATAATGCATAAATGTTTTACTAACATCATAGCGCATAACCTAACGTGACTTCAAATCTGGTTTCTTACATTTTTCCCCGTTTTCCTCAACGATCTCGAAAAAAAATAACGGAAACCATCATTTTAGGTTTTCCATACCTACATTCCCGTAAACAGAACGACATAAATACATCGACATGACCATCATAAAAATCGCCTCATTCGTTTTCCAAATAACGCGAAAATGAACAAAAAACACCTTTTCCATAAGAAAACCATGTTTCCAGCTTTTTGCCTTTTTCATATCTATATCCCCGTAAAGAGGACAATGAAACGAAATAAATACTATCACACACGTCATTCTCACGTTTTCGGTTTTCACAATATAAGGGAAAATCACAAAACCCATTTGTGACTAAAAAAAACATGTTTCCAGCTTTTAACCTATTCCATATCTATATCCCCGTAAAGAGCACAACGAGACGAAAACATACTATCACGCACGTCATCATCACGTTATCCGTTTTCCAAAAATCGGCAAAAATGTGAAAAACGCATTTTTCGACCCAAAACCCTAAGTTCACCTTTTCGACACCTACATTCCCGTAAAGAGCACAACGAGACGAAAAAAACGAATCCAAGCACGCTCTCCCAGCATGACCCGTTTTCCAAAAATCGGCAAAAATGTGAAAAACGCATATTTAGACCCAAAACCCTAAGTTTACCTTTTCGACACCGACATTCCCGTAAAGAGCACAACGAGACGAAAAAAACGAATCCAAGCACGCCCTCCTAGCATGATCCGTTTTCCAAAAATCGGCAAAAATGTGAAAAACGCATGTTTTGACCCAAAACCCTAAGTTTACCTTTTCGACACCGACATTCCCGTAAAGAGCACAACGAAACGAAATAAACGAATCCAAGCACGCCCTCCTAGCATGACCCGTTTTCCAAAAATCGACAAAAATGTGAAAAACGCATGTTTTGACCCAAAACCCTAAGTTCACCTTTTCGACACCGACATTCCCGTAAAGAGCACAACGAGACGAAAAAAACGAATCCAAGCACGCCCTCCTAGCATGACCCGTTTTCCAAAAATCGGCAAAAATGTGAAAAACGCATGTTTTGACCCAAAACCCTAAGTTTACCTTTTCGACACCGACATTCCCGTAAAGAGCACAACGAAACGAAATAAACGAATCCAAGCACTCCCTCCTAGCATGACCCGTTTTCCAAAAATCGACAAAAATGTGAAAAACGCATGTTTTGACCCAAAACCCTAAGTTCACCTTTTCGACACCGACATTCCCGTAAAGTGCACAACGAAACGAAATAAACGAATCCAAGCACGCCCTCCTAGCATGGCCCGTTTTCCAAAAATCGACAAAAATGTGAAAAACGCATTTTTTGACCCAAAACCCTAACTTCACCTTTTCGACACCGACATTCCCGTAAAGTGCACAACGAAACGAAATAAACGAATCCAAGCACGCCCTCCTAGCATGGCCCGTTTTCCGAAAATCGACAAAAATGTGAAAAACGCATTTTTTGACCCAAAACCCTAAGTTCACCTTTTCAATACCTACATTCGCGTAAATAGCACCATGAGACGAAAAAAACCAATCCAAGCACGCCCTCCTAGCATGGCCCGTTTTCCGAAAATCGACAAAAATGTGAAAAACGCATTTTTTTACCCAAAACCCTAAGTTCACCTTTTCGATACCTACATTCCCGTAAAGAGCATGACGAGACGAAAAAAACGAATCCAAGCACGCCCTCCTAGCATGGCTCTTTCCATTCCAAGGTCGCAGGGGCTCACCACTTGCTAAGTGAGACAGCTCTGTCACTACCACACTACTGATTCAAAATAAGGTTGAATATTTGAAATGGTTTCCCTATGTTGGCTGACAGACAGAAAATATTTACTACAGTAATATTCAATGCCAGCTATGTGTATTGAATTGTGCTCTTACCTGGGAATCTACCCATTCGTTTATCCACATTTTGTAATAAGGGTATAAGATAGGGGGACCAGAAAAAGAATTGAAGTGAACATATTTTTTAAACCATTTATTAACTTAATTCATATTAATTTATTCAAAATTCATTGCTATTTTTTCTCTTTTTAGACTCTGGGTCCATCCTACCACCATTTTATAGACATTTAATGCAACAGACATTAAAAACCACAATTAGAAGAAGAAAAAGTTTTATAATTTTAAATATAAATGAGACAGTATGAAATTCACGGGTACTCCCACATCCCAAGAGAAAAGATGCGAGTTCCAACACAATTATCATCTTGGCTCTATTATACAACTTCAACAACACTGAAATAGAATTTAAGGAACCTAATAGGTTCATTCGCCGAACGTGCAGAACTTGATCAATTTGATTCCCCGCCATGCGCCGCAAGTCAGCAGAAACAAGGGGTGCGTTTTTTTTTAAAGCGGAACGCGCAGCGATTCAGCAGTGTCGCGCGCAGCGCGTTCTTTTATTCATGCTGCACTCTCTGCTGCTGGCTGCGATTTGCCCCTTCGTGCAGCGTAGTTTTACTTTGCTACTTTGCTTTGCTGCGTTGCTTCGATAATCAAAATGGCTCCAATTGAATACGTTCTTATCCTGCAAGATTTTCTGGAATGTGTGATTTTCTTTAAAGTGTTGTTGTACATGTGTGTATGACCGAATATCAAGTTTGATAAAGTAGGATCAAGCCTACGAAGACGTAGTATTGCTTTGAAAGTCGTAATCACACGAGTATTGAATTGATGATTAAATTTATTTGGTTATGTTCTGTGCTATGTAGGCCAACTATGGTGGAAAACCCTTACTATTATACCATACTCCATAATAAGTCGCAGATTTGTGAATGCATCTTACTTACAGTACGTCGTTACGAAAAAATACTGCATGTTATGTCTTCGGTCTACAAACATTTTCCCCCATTTTTGTTGTTGGTGTACATAGGCCCTACCTCAGCATGGTAACAAATATCTGTACTTGGCCGGGTGGTAACAAATTCTATTAACTTATGTTTCTCATGAAAAATAATATGGACACTAGCCTATTTTCTTTCTCTAAGGTGCATTTTAACTAAGTATACAAATAGTTTCATTTGTCTTCCATTCCTCCCACTGTGTGTACTCTATTCATATTCACTCCAATTATACATATTTATTTTGGCCCTGACTGTTATGTGCTGAAGTTCTTGTAATTATGGTATTATGCGATATGAACAAGGATGCCATGACCCACTCAGAATACACTGCCACTAAATTCTGTACTTAACTGTAATAAGAATCATACCAACCTCTTCTCAGTTGTCCTTATGAAGCTCATTGTATGATATTCCAGAGCTGGGAATCAAACAATCTCAATACATACTTTTAGACCACAACAATGGCAAGAAATTTATACAGAAGGGACTCTATCTATGTTTGTGAAAATAATTCCTGGATAAACTCTCGAGTACCATGGTAGCGCTTTTATGTTCCTACAGCTGTAAGGCGTAGGGAAGGGGATTTTGATTTTACTGACTACTTTGTACATTTCATTCATGCGTGGAGTGTAAATGTTAGTGAGAATTCTAAAAACAAAGCATACAGAATTTTTTGTCAGGTCACAATCAGAGTGTAGGCCTGCTGTACTTAGTTTGCGGGACTCAAGCTTCTCAGAGCCGACGCACAACCAATATATTAAATGTCTATAAAATACTCAACTGTGCATGCGCCATGCCAACCCGAGCACTTGGTGCTTGCGCGCCCCGGTGCTTTTCCCTTCCCACCCCTCTTTCTCCACAGTTAGACTTGGATGATGAGCAATGGATCACTGACCTCGCTTTCATGAAATACATCACGGGGTATTTAAATACTCTTTGCTAAGCAAAAATAAATTAATCAGTACTATGTGTGACCGTATTGAAAGTTTCAAATTGCAGCTTGTGCTTTTTAAAAGTCAGCTTCAAGAAGGAAATTGGGACAATTCTCCCAATTTACAAATAAACAACACGACTCTCGCCTCGCTAAGCGCTGCTACTACAAGTTCCTCTCTTACAGCAGAGCACCGTGCTTTTCCAGTTGCCGGCCAGTGCTCGCTAAGCACCTGAGTTGGCGAGGCCTGGGTTATGGAATACTCAATTGCCCGTGTGTTTTAAGGGGTGGAACTACGAGGTCATCTGCCCCTCTTAACACAGATTAATGAATACAAATTTGGAATTGAATTTAAAATTTAGAGGTGGACACCTAAATTTGAAAAGACCTGTTGTTGTTTGAGTCTTCAGTCTTTTGACTGGTTTGATGCAGCTCTCCATGCCTCCCTGTCCTGAGCTAATCGTTTCATCTCTACATAGCTCCGACACCCTACATCGGAGGCAATCTGTTTAACATATTCTAACCTTGGTCTACCCCTACAGTTTTTGTCCTCGACCCTTCCTTCCATAACTAAGCTTGCTATTCCTGGGTGTCTTAGTATGTGTCCTACCAACCTATCTCTTCTCTTCATTAGCAGTCGCCAGAAACATCTCTCCTCTCCCACTCGTCTTAATACCTCTTTGTTTGTAACCCTATCTACCCATCTGATCTTCATCATTCTCCTGTAACACCACATTTCAAATGCTTCAATTCTCCTCTTTTCTGCTGCACCAATAGTCCAAGTTTCACTTCCATAGAGCGCCACGCTCCAGACAAAGGCTTTCAAAAATGACTTCCTAATACCTAAATCTATATTCGATGTCAGCAGATTCCTTTTTTGTAGAAATGCTTTCTTTGCCTGAGCCAACCTACTTTTAATATCCTCTTTGCTTCGTCCATCACTGGTTATTCTGCTTCCTAAGTAACAGAAGTCTCCTACTTCCTTCAGCTTTTCACCAGCCAATTTGATCTCCATAGAGGTTTCTGATTTATTTCGGCTGCATTCCAGTATTTTTGTTTTACATTTATTAATTTTCATCATGAATTGTTTCTGTAAGACGGAGTCCATACCATTCAAAAACTCATTCAAATCCTCAGGCTTGTCGGCCAAGATGACTATGTCATCAGCAAATCTCAGAGTTGAAATTATTTCTCCTTGAATCTTCACCCCCACTTTAAATTTTTCCCTAATTTCCTTCATTGCGTGTTCAATGTAAAGATTGAAAAGTATGGGTGATAAGTTGCAGCCTTGCCTTACACCTTTCTGAATACCAGCTTCTCTCTCATGTCCTTCAACTCGAATGACTGCTGTCTGGTTTCTGTACAGATTGTGTATGACCCTCCTATCCCTGTACTTTATTCCAATTGATTTCAAAATGTCAAACAATTTAGTCCAATCAACGTTATCAAAAGCCTTTTCTAAGTCTACAAAAGCCATGAACGTTCTCTTATCTTTCCTTATTCTACCTTCTAAAATCAGCCTAAGACTTAGTACAGCGTCCCTTGTTCCTACATTTCTCCTGAAACCAAACTGGTCTTCACCCAACTCCGTTTCTATCTGGCTTTCAATCCTCTTGTAAATTATTCTAGACAGGATCTTTGAAGCATGAGTAATCAAGCTGATTGTACGGTAATCTTCACATCTGTCAGCTCCCACTTTCTTTGGTATAGGGATGATTACATTCTTCTTGAAATCAGGGGGTACCTCACCTGTCTCATAAATCCTACACACCAAGTGAAATAACCTGATCAGACCTTCATCTCCTATGCAGCGTAGCAACTCAATCGGTATATCATCTATGCCTGGTGCTTTGTTCCTGCCCAAGTCCTCTAATGCTCTGTCAAATTCTTATCTCAATATTAAATCTCCTTTTGCATCCTCATCAATTTCCTCCTCCCTTTCCATTACATGATTCTCAATCTTCTTTCCCTTATACAAGCACTCTATGTAAGCTTTCCATCTCTCAACCTTTTCTTCCCTATCTGTTAGAGGCTTTCCATTTGTGTCCTTAATATTACAGCACTTAGTCTTCTTTTCCCCAAAAGTATTCTTAATCCTTCGATAAGCTGTGTCTACTTTTCCTAATTTCAGACAATTTTCTATACCTGCACATTTCTCTTTCAACCATTCTTCTTTCGCTTCCTTGCACTTCTTGTTAACCTCATTTCTCAGACGTCTGTATTCTGCTTTCCCCTTTTCATCTCTTAGATTCTTGTGTTTCCGCCTTTCATCCATCAATTCTAGTATATCCTGAGTGATCCACGGTTTTCTACCTATTCTTTCTTTCCTACCAATGTTTTCTTCTGCGGATTTTGTTATTTCATTCTTCAAAAGTGCCCATTCGTCTGCAATTGAAGTTTGTTTAGGGTTTTTCATTAGTCCTTCCTTTATACTCTTCTTGAATCTTTCGTTTACATCCTTCTCTTTCAGTCTGTCTATTGCCCACCTTTTTGGCTTTTGACTTTTCTTCAGTTTCTTCAACTTTAATCTGCATTTCATTACAACCAGATTGTGATCAGAGTTTATGTCAGCACCAGGATATGTTTTACAATCCAAAATCTGGTTTCGAAACCTCTGCTTGACCATAATGAAGTCGATTTGGTAACGCCCTGTATCTCCTGGTCTCATCCATGTGTATATTCTTCTATTGTGGTTATTGAATAAGGTGTTAGCTATGACCAATTCATAGACCTAAATTTAATAAAACAAAATATTAAATAAAAATAATAATTATAAAAATAAACAAAAATTATGAAAAAACAAAAAATTATCATTCAAAAACGAACAAACCACCGCGTCATCGGCTAATATAAGTTTGAGTGTCATCTGCAAACCAAGGTTTCTTCGTAAGTCAGTAAGATCCACACACTCGGTTAAAATGTGGGCCACGATGTAGTTCCCTTGATCGTTCTCAGTTTACTGGGCAGTGGGTCAGCTATCCACTGACTCTCCCAAAATACCAGAACTTGTAGGCGTAACTGAGAGCGAATATCTCTAGCGGGTACCTCCATTGTTCGAGGTGGTAGTGATCCCGCCTCTTTTGCAGCTTGATCCGCTAACTCATTTCCCGCAATTCCCATGTGGCTTGGAAGCCACAGAAAGGTGATTCGAGTGTCAGCGTGACACAGCCCGGCTAGTAGGTCGTGGATTCGCTGCACTAGGGGGTGTTGCAGGAATCAAGTAGCAATTGACTGCAACGAACTCAAAGAGTCGGTGCACACGAGAAAGTGGATTCATGCATCCTGTAGTGCAAACTGCAGAGCTTCATAGATGGCAACGAGCTCCGCAGTAAACACACTACAGGCCTCTGGCAAAGAGATCTTGGTATTTGCACCATCAATAACGTAAGCACAACCCACTTTCTCATCCACCTTCGACCGAGTTTTGTCCCTCTGAGCAATGGTAAGTGAAACAGAGGGTGGCTAATTATAGCACTTACTTAGTCATCGGATATACCCACGCAGGCAAGCGCAGGTATAAAGCTTTTTTTTTTTTTTTTGTGGTAACAATAATTGAGGGTATTTCCATGACTGGCTTCTCTCACTTCTCATTCTCGTACAACCCAACCGAAAGCAAATAGGGAAATAACAAGAAACGTGAAAGACTCAGTTCTTAGTAAGAACTAAAAATCCAGTTCAACATTGTATTCTAAAATCTATCCGCAAATTTACTCTAAATATTATCCGCTATCCGCACAGTCGTGCAAACTATATTCGCAAGGCGAACGGTTTTGATATCGTGCCAGGAGATGGCAGTTGGGATTGAACTGCAGATGTCTTCCCGCTCACTGCGCATCGCACATTCCAAAAACATTAAG
This sequence comes from Meconema thalassinum, assembly GCA_946902985.2. NCBI lineage: Eukaryota > Metazoa > Arthropoda > Insecta > Orthoptera > Tettigoniidae > Meconema > Meconema thalassinum. Next base: position 281,735,770 of record OX336397.1, read on the forward strand.
TTGGCCACTACTTGCTTCACTCACACAGCACATTCCTTTTTCACTGGCTGCGAGTCATCTGCTGTGATAACCATTGGCATGCGGGAAGCCGATATATTTAGGTTTAGAATAAGCGGGCCGCGCATACGTACTGCAAGACCCCCACACACCCCGTCACAGTGTGTTGAACTTCCATCTCCTGGTGCGATGACAATAGTAGAGCAGACGCAAGAAGAGCTTGCCGAAACTCAACGATGAGCAGAGACCAATATCAATTGGCGTATTTCAATGCTCATTGCGGGGCTCCTGTGTGTCCCCCGAATGCTGATTACTGGGCTCACTGCTCACTCCATTCTTCAACAATGCGGCTCGCTCCAAGACACGGTCTACAGCTTTAAACCAAGCGTAGAGTGCAGGAGGCATCACACGTGTGTATTATTACTATTTTATGTATATTACGTAGCTGAAAGTGTGTTTGTTGAATACCTGAAGCCTTGAAATTTGTGTATAATATTCAGTGTACCACAATGCCACCGTTTCGCTTTAAATTAGGGAGTGCCAAAACTTTACACAGTCGAACTAGTGAAGTTATTTATAATGTGTATAAATTCATGAAAAAGGAAACACATCTCGCTGGGAACTTATACGCAGTTCAAAATAAAGTGGCTGAAGCATCAGGTGTGTCAGAAAGGTCGGTGCGGAATATAATACAAGGCGCCAAAAGAATTGAAAGTGGTGAAGTGGATTCATTTTCAACGCCTGGAAAGAGAAGACCAAAATCTGCCAAGAAGTGTAAGTTAGACGATTTTGATAAATGCGTGGTAAGGCATACGATTCATAATTTTCACTATAGCAAAGGTGAGAGGCCAACGCTGGAAAAGATCCGTAGGAAACTGGTTGAGGTTATAAATTTTAAAGGTGGCGTACGAACATTAAGCAAGATAGTTCGAGGCCTAGGCTTCAGATGGAGGAAGACAGAAGACATGCATAGAATACTTATGGAGAAGCCTGACATAACGCATGCTGTACTTACAGAGCATAAGGCGGTACCGACAACAAGGTAGGCCTATTGTTTACACTGATGAGACATATTTGCATAGTTCGCACACTAAGCCAAGTGCTTGGAGTGACGGTTCTCTTCATGGACTGAAGTCGCCTATCTCGAAAGGACAAAGATTAATAGCGGTATATGCCGGTTCTGATGCATGTTTCTTTCCAAATGCTTTGTTGGTTTTCAAAATCCAACAAAAGAACTGGGGACTATCACGATGAGATGAACTATAGAAATAACGAAAAATATCTGACAGAAAAATTAATTCCCAATTTGCCAACAAATTCTGTAGTCGTGATTGACAATGCCTCGTACCATAATGTCCAATGTGAGTGCGTACCCACATCATCTTCCCGAAAAACAGTTATGCAGGATTGGTTGACCGATAAGGGTATTCCATTTTCTACAGAGATGATAAAACCTCAACTGTACGCTTTGATTAAATCCCATAAACCACGTTATGAGACGTATCAAATCGATACACTGCTTGCTACCTATGGACACACGATCTTGCTTCTACCATCGTACCACCCCGACTTGAATCCCATCTAAATGATTTGGGCTCATGTTGAAAATTATGTAGCTGGACAGGTGGTGGTGGGGATGAATGTTTTAAGGAGTGTAACATCGAGGCCCCCTTTCCTGTTGGCGTCGAGTTAGGCTATAGAAGGAAGAATTTCGACTCTTTAAAAAAATTGGGGTGGTGAGTAAAGAGAAAGGCCATGACAGACTCCCTAGGCTTCGAAGGTCTGAAGAAAATGAGAGATGACCAAGGGAGTTGTAGTTATTATTTAAAGGGGTGGAACAATGAGGTCTTCTGCCCCATTGATCCAAGGAGATCGCCAGGAAGATGAAAGAGGAGCCTGGCACAAGTAGATGCACCATACTGCATAATTCAGAAGATTTTAGGCATTGGAAAGTCTGCCCCTTCAAGGTTGACATATGTATAAACTAAGGAGTACTACTTCATCGACGACATCAAAATACAGTTTTACCTACCTAACACCAAAGCCTATGAGAATGCACGCCGAACCTTAAATGAGAAACGAAATGCCATTTGGTCCAACTTTTACTCCACAGATGCCATAATGACGGAAGAGTGGAAACAAACTAATTACGAACTACGACACGTAATAACACGTTACGCCACCCATGGATTTCACCATAGATTCTGCAAAACCAAGAATTTGCACCAACCAAATGAAGACTGTATGTGACCTGTGCAACGATCATTGTGAAAGGTACCACACACAAAACTGCAAAATGAGGACAACCTCAATAATAAGACTGGCATTAGCATAATTGATCATATGTTCAAATATGTATTTGCACATTGTGCGCTTTTCTTTTAATAATAATTCAGAAGAGGCTATACACTGCCCCACAATTGACTATCCTGGGGAAATCATTAGTGACATGCACAGGCTATTGGTGTAGCATATAATATTGCACAATGATAGGCCTACATTTCCATTTCCATTGGCAGCATCTCAGTTGGTTAGTTAGGAAATATTTATAAGAAGGCAAAAGGAGTCAAGAGCTAGGTCGTCCCATTTTGCAATTTTTAAATCCAAGTTACCTTGCCACATAAAAGTTATGCTGATTATTATAGATATGGTAACCTTAAGTTCTGAAATATTTATCTAACGCTACTTCATTCGTAAAACGATCATTTTGAATGCGACTTTAATGGCTAAGCCAAGGGCATTACTTCGTGGAAGGCAACTCGAATGACATGGGCTAGGCCTAACCTAAAAATTACAAGCAATGTGAAATCCTAGTGTACGGTAATTAACAAAATTGTTTATTGAGCGATATAACTATGCATTCATCATAACTTTGGTCTTCTAGTAGACGCATAATATTCAGTGTACCGCAATGCCACCGTTTCGCTTTAAATTAGGGAGTGCCGAAACTTTACACAGTCGAACTAGGAAAGTTATTTATAATAATGGAAACACGTCTCGCTGGGAACATATGCGCAATTCAAAGTAAATTATAAATAATTTAATTACATTAAATTTATTTCGAAATAATGACTGAAACACGTTTTAAACGACCGCCAATTCGCGCCATCTTTACCGTTTTTATTTACAGGTAGTTGTGATGTAGCGATTTACTTCCCCTTGATGCAGCGCTGCAATTTCTCGCTTAAAAAAAAAACGCGGCCAGAATCTGCTGACCGTTTGCTGGCCAGCAATGAGCCCGCTGAACGCGCCCAGTGTTTCACCCCGGTGTGCTATTGGGCTCTTCAGTTGGTTAAAGCACACCTCACCAAGACACTGTCTAGTGCACACTGGGAAGGCCATTGCAAGACGTATTTGATACATGTGTATCCGCGTCACGAGCAAGCCAGTGCACCAGGCCTAAAAAAGTCCATACCACTTTCTCCGTCCGTTAAATAATTATTCTTTTGTTTGGGCCCGAACTCGGTAACTTTTGTTTCTAAGGTTGGTTGTCACTAGATTTTAGGGGCTTTCCGTTTATTTTGTTGGTCCTTGGGAAAATTATTATATATTGCCATGGCAACGTGATCATGGACGGTGATGGATACATCTGATGTGGAGTTCGCAAATCAAAGTAATTATTACGTCTCGACATTTGGTGATTTACAGAATAGATAGATAGATAGATTTTTATTAATTCCATTTGATCAAATACATGCATTCAATACATTTTTGATATAGGACACGTCAGTAATGGTAGTTTCAGTCAATAAAATGGCAGTATATTGTTGGTTGATTGAGTGTGAATTAAGTTCTGTATTTGGTCGTGCTAAGTTTATAATAATAGAGACTTAATGAGATCCTGTATAGGTTAACTGATCTTAAGGTCTTCAATATTTGAGAAGTAATGATAGATGTGATGTGTGTTGCCCGTAATCCAATCGTCGGCTAGAAGTTTAGAAAATCTGCCCGCGTATGAATGAGAAATTATTATATTATATTGAAAATGTGTTAACACATACCAGTAGACTTTTTCTATTGGGATTAATGCTATACATTATATTTAGGAGAAGGATGAACATCCTCTTTATTCTCTACATGTAGCCTACATTCTCATCATTTCTCGAACCTTAGTTTCACTTGTTGTTCATGATGAATAGTCTGTCACTTTATTGCAGAATTACCGTGTTGTCAAGGTCGTGTACTGCTCTGAATTGTGATGGCGATATCTAACCAGCATAGGCACCTGTGTAGATTTCCCTTGGATTACCTTGGTAAGTTTAGTAGTTTTATACAAATCTTTTGTATAAACCAGGTACAGTATTTTCCATTTTAGTCACCTTTATCTGTGATGTAGATTTGTGTCTGTTCATCCCTGTAGTTAGGCTATTAGTCAGTTAGGTAATTAGTTATTGAGGTTTTAAGGGGCAGAACTACGAGGTCATCTGCCCCTATCAGTAGATAGCGTAAGCTTCACCCAGATGTTTTCCATGAGGAAGTTTTGTTTCCAGTTTGACAAATCATGATCATTATGTCTATGTTGACACCTTGGAAGAATTATACATGTAATTGCAAGTTTCCACGGTTAACATAGAGCCAAAATATTAGGCTTGTGACTATTTGGAGTATGATAAGTTATAAGCAGGGCCCGGATAATGGTGTACTTAACTCCCTCCTCCCAAATGCCTTGCTGTTTGGTGGGTTGTAATATCTGGACTTGTAGCGATGAATTCATAGACTTGCTAATATTACGAAATGCCTTAATTGGAACAACTGTGAATGTGGATGCCATTGCTATTGTAACCTGGGTACCAATTGCCAGATCAGGTATACTGCCACTTGTCGCACATCAACTATGCACAGTGACTGACCATATACATAACTTCTTTTGTGCCTCATTGTGTAGTGGCTGTCACCGCGGAGGCCCGGGTTTGATTCCCAGCTCTGCCAAGAAGTTTAATTCTGGTATGAGGGTTGGGCAAAAACTGAGAAGAGGCTAGTTCCAATCCCACCTCAGCCATCCTGGAAGTGGCTTTCTGTGGTTTCCCCACTTCTATTCCAGGCGAATGCTTAATTAAGACCACAGCTGCCTCCTTCCTAATCCTCATCTGAGTTAAAACTACACACACTAATACAGACTTCACAATAACACCAGTTACCAGACAAATTCCACACACACCTAAGTTCACAGGGCCACATGACCACAATGTCGCAAAGCCCCGAAATGAATCAACAACACAATATAATTTCTTTGTGTGGCTTCAACACTGCAGCCCCCTGTGGGTGGGGGTTCAGACTACACCCATGGTATCCTCTGCCTATCGTACGAGGAGACTAAAAGGAGCAACCTTGGCTATTCTTTGAGGCTTCCTACTTGTCTTATGAATTGTGCCCCCCTCCCAAGGGTGGGAGGGATGGAATACACCCACAGGCAGAGTTGGACGGTTGGCACACGTGCTGTGAAAAATAGTTAGTTATTGTTGTTTTAAGGGGCAGAACTATGAGGTCATCTGCCCCTTTGCTGTGAAAGTATTCTGGAAATACATATAATCTGGTGTAACAGTATGTTTAAGTAGTAGTAATTTCCAAAGGAGATACATTTTTCTTTACATTACACTTTGTCAGTACATGTGTGTGTACTGTATATAGTTTAATGTAAAGTTTTTACATATTTGGTAGCTGCAATCATGTACGTGCAGTGCTAGGCCATGGGGCCAATCTTTCTGGTGACTGGTTTTGGAATTTTTTTGGTCATGTTTACCGGTTTCAACATCCCCCAATGGCCTGGCCGGTACCTCGCTTCATTCCAACTGCTTGGTCATATTCATTTATTTCATCCTTTTATCAGCTACTTGTGATGTTGCCATTGGTTACGACATCCGGCTGTACACATTGGCTAGGTGGAACCACATCGACTTAAATTAATGCAATATTTCAATGGTGGTATTGTATTGGATGGCGGTTCATTGAAATCTTGTTTCAATTTTTATAGCAATTCATTGTATCTCATCTCCGATCCCTCTGAAAAAAAAAAAAATTAGGTGTAGGTATGCCGGCAGCTAAAGCGCAGCGTTCGGCCTTGGGCCCAAGCTCAAGCTCTCTGCTGACTCGGTGGACGTGGGTTCGAACCCCACCGTTGGCCATCCTTGAAATGGTTTTCCGTGGTTTCCCATGTTCATCTCAAGGCAAATGCTGGGACGGTACCTTCTGACAGGCCACTGCTGTTTCCTTCCATATCCTTGCCCAGTTTCATTAATTCATCTCTCATTCCGGTGCGCAGGTTGCCCACGGGCGTTAACTAGAAAGACCTGTACTCGGCCTATCAGGAGGCCACACAACCAAAATATGACGGGGTAGGTATACATGCACTTGTTTTGAACTTCTCCAGTCCTTCTTCAACAAAGCAACAATGTCATCTTTGCCTAACTTTAAAACGATAGATTTTAGCATTTAATGTGCTCATTTCAAAACACACATGTTGCGAGATAATGGGAGAGGTTAAAGACCAATATTGTAAATTTATATTTAAAGGGCATAGAATATTTTCAAGAATATTGACAACTTGTCTGTAGGACACACTCTTTCCCTTCTCTCTTTTAATTCACTATTAAATATACAATATTCCTCTGATGCAGATTTTTTTCTGTGTATTTCACAGTAATATGATGTGGCTCCGTACATTTGGCCTGCAGGGGTCCTTTTATCATGCCCGAAACAGGAGGTTTTAATTGCCATTAAACTGAGGTGGGGGTATTGAATGTAATTGGTAATGTGTTGCACCATTACGTTCAACCACATCTTCCAAATGTCCAGGGTCGGATTTAGATTTTATGCGCTCCTAGGCCCGTGGGTTATTGCCGCCCCCTCTTCATACCATCGTAATGAAGGGAGAATTTAGACCTCAGAAAGGTCTTTGTGAAGGTAATTTTTATTTTATTCTAATGTATCGGGAAGTAAAATCAATTACATAAATTACAATGATGAGAGAATCAACTGTTTCTTAATTTGTATATATTAACTATAAATAAATGGCCCAACGAGATATTAAAATAAGTTTAAACCTTTTAAGGCTCATTATACACTAACAGATATGGATATACATATACACTAGGCCTACATCATACAACTTACAACTATGCATAGGCTAATTAATTATTCAAATTAAACTGATATTAATATTCAAGACTTAAATTTTCCCCTAATAAATCATTAAAGATTCCTGTTCTAAAGCTGAAGTCGAACAATCTGCTGTTACAACACATTCGTTGGGAAATGATGGCCACAATATAAATTGGAAAAGTGTCAAAATTTGGAAAGTTTAATTTAAGTAATCAAATTATACGGAATCCGTGTATTGTAGTCTATAACATTTTATGGAAATTTTCTGACAAAAAAAATTGCAGATGAATTTTGCGACCCTCAGCATGGTGCGCCCCTAGGCCGGGGCGTTAACTGGAATTGTGTTGCTTTACAGGCTGAAAATTCATGTTCACCAAAAATAATCCTCTTTGAGTTTACAGCTTCTTCAGCCTGAGGATTGATCGGAGCTAGCCAAGGGGTTTTATTGCGTTGGAGTGTACTTGGCTGTGGGTGATCAGTTGTTCTCCACCTTCCTGCAGCGTAGCCGATCATCTGAGTGCAGTCCGGCATGGTCTTCTTCAATCCTGTCTCCAGTCGACTAAGCCATTGACGTTCACACATCAGAAGTTATGACTCACGTGTGAAAGAATGTACAATGTGTACCATGATTGAACATACATTAATAAAACAATTGAAACTGCCTGGAAAATCAGCTTTCTCATTTCCTCGACAATCCTCTACCCTGCCTATAGTTTTTCTGTAGATGCAGTTGAAAATCATTTAACCGTTGAGGGCAAGTACATTGCAATGAAATGACATTTCTTGGGCATATTCAATTTACTTAGGGAAGGAGGTATATCTGACATCAGTCATAGTGGCGTACTGGGTCGGAATATGGGTACGGTCTTTTTGAGGTTATGGTACCATAATATTGCAAACTTGCATGAAACTTCATAATGTATTTCTTTTTAACGTTAGAACTTCAAAAAGGCCAATCGCTTGCACTTTACAAGTAATAAAAGGGCTAAACAACTAAAAAGTAGGATATAAATAAACGACAGTCCATTTTTTTTCTAAAATTCATACCAACGTTATAGAACAGAATGCATGTACAACATTTAATTTTCGGGTGTCCGTTGCCTCTTAATATCCAATCTACGTAATATATTGTCGTTCAAAAACAAAACGGAGTTGCTTTATAGCAACAATAACGATGTATATCCAGATTAATCAATCTCGATTCGATTTTCTCTCATTTCGTAAGTTGGCTAACATACTCGGCGAAAGCAACCTAGATCTTTCGGTCACTTATATTTCTTGCATAATATACGGCCAGTTATTGCATCTCAGTGGCGATGGAATTCGCCACGTGGCGACCATGTGCTTTTGAGTTGGAGCCCAAACAATGACGCAATCGCACAGAATTTAACGAACCGCGGATTTACCAGAGAGTCCGTACTCTGTTATTATATGCTCCTTGCAGTGCACTATGGGAGTCGAAACTTGTATATTCAATGCCAAGGTAAGGTTATATTTGCTTTGGAATGGAGTTTCGACATAAATCGATGCGAGCAAAAGAATGTGATTACAGAATTATAATCAGTAAACTAACTCGGTAGGAAATGTATAATTTCAGAGATATCTGTCAACACATTTTTACCTATAACTAGGAATAGGAAAAAATCGCGACCGTGATTATTAAATGAAATAATACACAAGTGGCAATCTGGCAAAATTAATGAATTTTACAGTCACGAAACTTCGCGAATTCCGCATTCTGTCGTTAAAAATCCTCTAATTCAGGGACAGGAAAGGGAAGTAACAGTGCATGAATTGTATGATATGTCTTCAAACAAAGTGCGGGTGTTGATTGTAAATTCTAAAGCATTAAGAGTGGACTGATATAATCTAGCCTATATCTTAAAAATTCTATTATTTCGAGTTTCCTCTCGACGCTTCGTGATCGATCGATCTTTTAGTTGTAAGTCCCATGCCTAGGTGGAATGAGTTGGAACAAATAATTCTTATAACACTACTACCTAAAACTTATCATTTAAAGTACCGAATAGTGTAATTGAAACCACACAATTTTCCACTTTAAAATCACCGATACATTCCTATCCTTACCTATAACATCCTAATAAATTGAGTGTCAGATATTATGTTCTTTTTATGAAGGAGCACCTAAAACCTTACTCTCAAAACAATATTTTGGAAAACAGTATTCGAAATAATTTTTTAGAGAAATATACAAAGGAAACACGTTCACATAGAGAATTGACATTTATGTCAGTCATGGAAGCTTTGAAACCAAGTATTTAGTATATTTTTTATTATTATTTTTAAGACATGTTTTATATGTCATTGTAATTGGCCAGTGTTCCTATATCCTATCATGTTATTAGTAGTGCCAGTTTACACCACCACGTAGACATTTTCTTGCTGGGGTGTATTGGAAATGTCTGTCAGTTACATATGGAATGGCTCCTGACAAATTTTACGAACTGGCCGTGAACACCACGGATATGTGTAATAAATGGGCCTTGAAATGGTAATATTTTCAGTGTCCAATTGCAAGCCGGACAGTGGTAGAGGAAAGTGCCCATAATCGGACCCCTCCCCTAATGTGGACCCCCGGTCTCCCCGGCTGTGCATTCTCCTGAACTCTAGCGAGACCGAGTGTAAATAGTAGTTTGGGCATCTACCACTCTGTAGCGGAGCGCACACGCCGCCTGCTTCACGTGTTGCTTATCAGTTCGCCATTACGTGTTTTGACAGTGATAAAAGTTTTAACATTGAGCTATATGATTCGTTATTTCTCCCAGATATAGGCAGGTAAGCCTCTCAAACTCTATTTATTATTAAAAGGTAAGGGTTAAGGTTAATGTTTATCATGAAACCATTTCATAAAGATTTATGGTTAAAAATGTATTGAGTTAACAAAATGTTGGCTATAGTTGCGCAAACCGGACCCCCCACAGTTGCCTAAACCGGACCCCTTATTTTTTCATGCATAAAGTCTGCCTGTATTTCCAAACACTCTTATTCTCTTGGAATTCTGTTGCAGAGTCCAAGAGGATAATGGGGAAGGTTAATCAAAGAAAGTGGAGCCCGTCTAAAATGACTAAAGCTATTGATGCTGTTCAGAAAAAGAAGATGGTTTGAAAGAAGGCCAGTAAACAGTTTAATGTTACGAAAACAACACTCATGAGGTTGTCCAATACGAAGTACGGTACATCTGAGGAAGCACCATAACAAAAAAGAGGCAGACCTGCAGCTTTGGGTGAAGATCTTGAAGAAGAGCTGGTTCACTATTGTCTTGCTATGGAAGCTTCTTTTTTTGGGCTTACTCGTAATGACCTGCGAAGAATGGCCGTACAATTGGCAGAGAGAAATAACATTGAACATCCTTTCAAAAACAAAATTGCTGGGGAGAAGAGGGTTAGGACTTTTCCTTCAACGCACAAAACCGAACTGTCAGAAAGGAAGCTTACTGGAACATCCTATAGCAGGGTTCTTGGGTTTGGAATATATTGTGCATATATTTTTTTACTGTAACCTGTAATAGTTATATCCCACTTTGAAAATTGGTTAGGCTATGTTCTCTCTGATTTAATAAATTTTTCTAATTTTGTTTAGTGTTATTTCGTTTTTTTACAAGGGGTCCGATTTTGGCAACTTTTTTTTCAATTGCCAAAGTGTAAGGTTTTAGGAAATTTTTTTTTTAAATACCTATTTTTAATTATATTTTCTAAAAGCAAAATGTAAACGGTGCATAACCTTATGAAGTAAATATTACATGCTCTTAAAACATATTTTTTAAATATTTTCTACTTTTTATTAATAGAAAACAAAATGGGGGTCCTGTTTTGGGCACTTTCCTCTAATATCGCCCAACAGGCCGGAGTAAGCAACTGGTAGGTTCTGCCGCAGTACTCGACCCGTAAGCGCACGGAGGCCGTTCTTTCATGGCCGGTGCAATCTACGTGCGCCATGGTCTATGACCTGACGTAACCCAAGGAGCGAAGTCATCGACAGCCTTTAGCCCTAAAGAGCTCTAAGAAATGAGATGGACCTGACCACGATGTAAATATATGATGATAATTGTTGTTATAAGGGGCCTAACATCTAGGTTATGGGCCCTTAATAGTCTGGGTGACGGTGAAGATGACAATAAGACGGAAACCATAACGAGAAATAACGGAGATTGAAAATACTCACAAAGGATTGAAAATACAAGCAAAATGTAATTTAGATGGAAAATGTTCACAAAAGTAATTTAGAATGTGAGTACGCACAAAATAAAGATTAGAGTTTTAATAATAATAATATCGTATGGCCTCGGGTGCCTGGTGCAAGCTTTGTTAATTGACACCCAGAGGGTAGCTTGCATGTCGAATTTCGTCGTTCCTTTGAACGCTATGAAAGTCAAGGAGGTTAGATATCTAAACTTCTTGACACTACAGCGCTTTCAAGTAGAGAATGGAGGAACTTTGTGTTGGCGGAAAATCCCGAGATTAATTTTGCCATTGAACACGGCCTACTGAATTCAAATGGGTTCTTTAACATGACATGAGTGTCGTGATTTTTGTCGCCTTTCAAAAATCACTTACATGGCCAGGAGCGAACCTGCGATCTTGGGGTTGGTAGTCCGACACTATAACCACTCACCCACCGTGGCAAGTATTAGAGTTTAAAAAAATACTAAGTGCAAAAATACTCACAAAATGCAATGTGGATTGAAAATACTTACAAAATGCAATTTGGATTGAAAAAACTTACAATGTAACGTAGATTCAAAAAATTCACTAAAGGTAATTTAGATACACGAGGAGCCAATTAACAAAAACAGTGCGGGAATCTTAAAGAAAAGAGGAACTATAATGAAAAGAAGGCTGATCCCATGAAGAATGAAGGATCAGGAAAGTCGAGACAAGGGCCAATTAAGGCGGGAAAGGAAGAGACTCCCTAGGCCTCGGATACCATAATACCATCGGGGTTGGAAGAGAACAAGAGTTGATCAAGAGAGGTCGACAGGAGAGGAGCCCGTCACAAGTAAGTGGAAGCAATGCCAGATTCAGCTGGAGTCCCGTGGTCGCCAACCCACGTCCCACAAGTTATGAGCCTTTCCTATAGAACGGAGCCTCCGATGAGCCGTGTGACGGCCGAGGGCACTGTGTGCAGCAGCGTAGCGCTCAACTAGTTCAACACATTTACACTTTTTAACGTACTTAATAGTCATCATTACTTAACGGGGACATACAGGTAAGGAGCCAAAACAATATCGATTTTAATGTTATAACACTGCCTTGTACAACAATTATATACATTTCCAAGGAAACACACATCTTGCTATTAGAAGGAAAGTTTTATATTTTCTAAATTCAAATTGTAACTATTTTTAACAATTTTTTCAAAATGTGGCCCTTGCTTTGTGCTGATCACAGTTTCCCGCATATCTCCCGTGTAAAGGCATATTTGGACGTTTCTATTTTTTAAGTGCTTGTTCATGGTGGCGACAGACTTTGTATGACAAATTTCCCTGATGTTGTCACACAATTCCCTGTTATTAGTTTAGCGGATAATGCTTATATGGTACCTCCCCTCTTGCCTAACGATTCATTTAGAGATGATTTAGTCAGCGAGGGGAATCGCGCTACGTGTCTCGCCGCGCCAGGTTATGGCTGCAAAATAATTCTCACTCGCTCAACGCAAAATTTGTTGTATTTTAGATTTTTTCTTCTAAAGTTTCTTCAGATTTCCTTGTGTTTTTTGTTTTTTTCAAAATCCCCTGATATTTCCAGAGAGAAAAATTTCCATGATTTCCAGCTTCTGTGGCCACCATGTTGTTAAACCTTCAGCTATAAAACGAATCACTCATTTTAAGGCTTCCTCATGGTCGGTGTCTCCACCTTATCCGGTCTTCAGCAGCACGTTTCAACAGCTTTCATCAACTTTCGTTTAGTTTCAATTGTGAAATCGTACGGGTCAGTAGTAGGTTGGCACTATTGTCGTTCGCTCGAGCCGACTCGTTGCATTCCTGCCACGGACCTTAAGCTGGTGAACGGACAGTAGCTACATTCTAAACAAAACATTTCGCTAGGCCTAATCTCTTCCTTAGCCTTACTTTCATTGCTCCACAAAATAATTTTCTTTTCATACTGAAGGCTTCTTTTGCTATTCCAATCGTTGTTTTTATTTTTAGTTATTTACAACTATCTACTTGTTCAATTTCATCTTCTAATTTTATTGTAATGTTTTCACCTTTTTCACCTATTAATTAAGCGTTATTATTTCATTTTTATTCCGAGCAAACTCAAAACATATTTATGACGTATTATAAAAAGACTAATTGAAGCCACAAAGATTTGAGTGAGATTCATTTTATAGCTGAAGGTTTAACATCCACCAAAAAAAAATAGAAAAGTCCAAAAATTCCTATAAAGTTGGGAGATATGAGGGAAACGGTGAAGAGCAGCACAAAACAACCAAATGTTCAAAAATGGATAAAAAATTGTTACAATTTGAATTTTGAAAATTTAGAACCTTTTTTTTTTCCTAATAACATATGTGAGTGTTTCCTTGGAATTGTATATAATCGTACAAGATGTATAACAGGTGCGGTTATAATATTAAAATCGTCTTTGTTTTGTCACTTTAAGCTTTATGTTCCCCCTTAAATGAATTCCACAGTTGTTGCTGGAAATGCTGTCCTTCATTTTCTAAACACACGTTGCACCAACGTAGGACACTCGCTGTAATTCATCCTCACTTGATATTTCGTTCTCGAGAGCCTCCCGAGTACGCGGATTGTTTCTGTATCGGCCACCTTTCGTTTGAGGTTCCCCACAAATAAAAATCGCTCGATGCTGAAACTTACGAACACATTTACTGTAAGACTTCTTCTTGAGAAGATCAGTTTCCACAAGGAAAATTCGACTCATTGCGACCGGTCATGTAGGCTATAATGGACCTGGCAGCATTTGTTTAAGGGGTTGGGTGATTACTTGTTATGCATGACTGGCCAGGGTGACAAGCGTCTGCAGACAACACCTACTTTTCTGCTGCTCGACTAGATCGGCACGTATCGGACAAGTTCGGATCAACTCGTTGATGCTCGATCTGCTTTGTTCTTGTTCGCGCTAAATCGGGTCGATCGGCACGTACCGGACAAGTTCGGACTAACTCGTTGATGCTCGCTCTTCTTGATCTTGTTCGCGGTAAATCGCAGATATCTCGTCCCCATCGCTATACATTTTATAAATGAGGAAAGCCATGCTACAGTGTAATTTGTAAGACCAGCAAGTTACTGTATATGTGCGTATCTTGTTGTTTTTTGGTGTTAATCCTAGATTTAGGATCACAGTTCTGTGACGGTGTTGGTGTCAGTTCTACGACTGTGCTGTCGTAATATTTGTTTATACGGTGTATATTTTGCAAATTTGCGAGTGGAGTGTGTGTTAAGTGTTCTGGCGGTCTTTTTTTTTCTTTTTTAGTATTCGGCCTTATGTTCATTTAGGAGATAGTGATCTTGGTGAATTTTAGTGTGTTATTCGCTTAGGACAAGAGTGTGAAATATTTGTTATTTGTAGTGTGCGTGAATGGAGTGTGTTGTAAATGGTGTTAATATTGTGTTCAAGTCGATGACAAGTGTCCATGAAATATTCGGATGTTGTATACATATAGGTAGTAAGAAGTTAAGATTATGTCTCAACCAAAAGAATCTGTGAAGGCATTTAGGTGCAACGTATGTGATGCTCGATTTGCCTACAAACGAAATTGCAGTGCACATGAGAAGGCAAAGCATGGATTGAAGGGTACTGAACAGAACAGGACATTCAAATGTGACCAGTGTGATGAAACATTTGCTAAGTGTATAGACATAAAAAGCCATAAACGTGAAAAACATGGCACTGATGTGGACAGTGGAAAGAAACACCAGTGTGAACATTGTGGTGTACAGTTTTTATACTTAAAAAATCTAAAAGATCATATGACTGTAAAACACAGTATTTTACCCCCAGATAAAAAACATAAATGTTTAAAATGCAATGCACAGTTCAACAGAAAGGACAATTTAAACCAACACAAGCGAAGGAAACATGAAAAACGTAGGCCTAAATGGTATAATTCATCAAAATTAACATGTCCTATTTGTCACCATAGAGGATCAAGAAAAGAGCTATGCCTTCACTTCAGCCAAGTACATGAAATTAAATTAGTGCTAAAGAGCAAACTTTTTTCTAGTGTCAGCTTATTTGATAAATGGAAATCACAAACAGAAAATGACAATAAAACAAAATTTGTTCAAGAAAGACCTCACAAATTAAAGTCTGGGAGAAAATATTTCTCGTACATATGCCATCGCAGTGGATATTTTGTATCTAAAGGGCACAATAAAAGACACCTGAAGTCCCAAGGAAGCAATAAGATTAATGGTTTTTGCCCAGCTGAAATTAAAGTGGAAGAATACCAAGATGGCACATGCCAGGTAAACTACAATGAAACGCATGTAGGCCACGATAATGATCTTGGTCACTTACAATTAACGGTACATGAAAGACAAGATCTGGCCAGCAAAATTGCTATGAAAATTCCTTTCGATATTATCCTGGACGATATAAGAAATTCACTTTCCCAAAACACTTTGGAAAGGAAACACCTTCTAACCAAGAAAGATCTCCATAATATCGAACAGGAATTTAATTTGTCCGAGGATGGAATTCATCACACCAGTGATGCAGCTAGTGTAGAGAAGTGGATTGAAACCAACAAAGATAGTATCCTCTTCTACAAACCTCAAGGAGTGACAAGCGACTTATTAAAAGATGACGACTTTATTCTCATTGTTATGAATGAGGCACAAGGCGAGATACTTAAAAAGTATGGAACCGAAAAGATTACAATTGATGGAACCCATGGGATGGGTAATTATGGGTTCCAATTAATTACCTTAATGACTATTGATGACATGGGCCAAGGCTTTCCTGGAGCATTCATGGTGTCTAGCCGGATAGATGAACCAGTCCTGAGTTTATTTTTTAATACTGTAAAAGAGATATTAGGTCCTATACAAACAAAAGTATTTATGAGCGATATGGAAGAGACATTCTACAAGTCATGGACAAAAATAATGGGAGAACCACACAACAGGTTATTTTGTGCATGGCATGTTGATCAAGCCTGGAGGAAAAACTTACGAACAAAAATCACCAGCACCGAGAAGCAGGCAGAAATTTATAAGTTCCTGCGAGTACTTTTAACTGAACAGGATGAGCTCACATTCTTTAGACTGACTGAGAATTTCTTGAAGATGATGTTGGAAGATAAGGATTTACATGAATTTCAACATTATTTTCAAGAATATTATGTTAAAAGATGCAGAACTTGGGCCTATTGTTTCAGGAAAAGGTTGGGGATCAACACAAACATGCATCTTGAGCGCATGCATCGGACATTGAAACATGTTTATTTAAAAGGAAAGCAGATAAAACGACTGGACAAAGCTCTTATTGCAATAGCCAAGTTAACAAAAAATAGGCTTTATGATCGCCTTATTTTGCTTCATAAGGGCAAAATAACCTCAAAATTATCAAATTTAAGGAAAAAACACAATTTATCACTGAGTCTTCAAACATCGAGTGTTGTAAAAAGTGACAGTGAATGGCTTGTGCCATCATCACAGAATATGGATCTATATATTGTGAAGAGAGTAAGAGAAGAATGCTCATGTAGACTTGTCTGCCTTCCATGCAAGACATGCTTACATCACTACACATGCACTTGCTTTGACTCAGAAATATTGGGAAACATGTGCAAACACATCCACTTAGTCACCAGATTTGAAGAAGAAAGTAAACCTCTACAAAATATAGAAGAAAACTGTCCAGGTGATAAACCTCTCCTCATAGCCCTACACAACAATTTGGAATCAGAAGAATCGCAGTTAATCACCGAAAACTTAAGTAAAACCAACCCAGTCCTTGATCCAAGTGCTACTACTCTCAATGAAGTAAAATCCATGCTGAAAAGAGACTTTAATGACTTAGTGGATTCAGTTTCATCTTTAGAAGAGGCAAACATTTTGAAGAAGATGCTTTCTGCAGCGAGGCCAAATCTTCATGCTCTGAAGGAGACAAGGAACAAGTTCATCTCATTTTCAGAGGACAGATCACCTGCCAATAAGAACATTTCACCTCAGCGTCACTACCAACTGAAATCAGTGAAAAAAACAAGACCAAAACAAAAGCCCACTATGTCACATCCCAGCCCTCAGGAGGCTATGGACATTGCACTAACAATGCTGAGTCAATCATCCAGACCTGAAGAGAGGGAAGCTAACGTTTCATAACTTCATTTTATTTTCTGCTAGCTGTACCTGGCATGTGTTGCAATTCCAATCAAAGAAAGAAAGTGTTGGTGTTGTTTATTGAAGTGCTTTTGGATATTTTTAGTTTTTCCGTCTGGTGGGTACATGAATAAATCAGACGGCTTTTCGACGCATGTGCAGTCCACAAACAGCTGTCCATTTGAAAAGCATGCATTTTCCAAATTTTATCTACACACTTGTATGGATTGTCCCAGGCAGTGCTTTGTTGATGGTAATCGCAAATGCAAGTCACACCGGAAACACATTAACTTAACTGCCGCTAAACTGTATGAAATACACTCATTTTTTTGTAAGACTTTTGAGCCACCTATTGCAAAATGAATTTACTAATTCAGAAACCTTGAACTTGCACAACAGCTGACCATAAGTGCATTTGTTGATATGACTAGCATGCCAGCTATTGTAAAATGAACTTTCTAATTCAGCAACTGTCCTGGGCATGCACACAACTCGCCAAGTTAATTTGATAAAACGATTAGCATACCAAAACTCATTTGTTGAAACGACTCATGCCACTTATTGTGAAAAGAATTTACTAAGAGAGACTTTTGCGGGTATGCACACGATAACTAACCAAAGTCCATTTGTTGAAACAATTCACGTGTCAACACACATTTGTTAAAATGACTTGCATGTCATCTATTGTAAATTGGGTTTACTAATTCAGAAACCTTTGCGGGAGTGTCTACAACAATTCTCCAATGTTCATTCGCAATCGAATGAAAGGTATATGAATGCATACGGGACTTGGTGTGAACGATTCAGGCATCATCACTCTTGCATTAGCTATTGTAAAATGGATTGACTAATTCAGAAACCATCATGGAAGTGTGCATACCAATTCACCAAAGTTTCACCGCAATCGGATGAATGGTATATGAGCGCAGACTGGACGTAACATTCATTTTCATATATATAAAAGGAAGATTGTAGTTTTACGTGACCGTGAATCTTGTGATTATGAGCCACGGGACCTCCTTTTTACGTGGAATCTGAACTACAGGACATTGGCATTTCACTTCGAAAATCTCACATGCATTGACTGGGAATCGAACCCAATCCACCTTAGTGAGAGGCCAACAGCTTAACCGCTGTGCCACCACAAACCACTCATATATAGAGATGACCAAGATAACACCAGTTATTTGTATCAATGAGACCAGGGGCATAGTCAGATTTAATTTCTGGAGGGGATTCACAATAGGTTCTGGTTGCTAGCTAAGTTTATCCCAAATATTTTGTAACAATAAAAACATCATACTTTTCCAAAAAACATTTCTATTTTGCCATACTTTAAGTATCAGTGCCAAGCTATATTTAAATCCTTTTGGGTTTATGGAGGCTCGTTCCATTTTTTGAAAGCATTTGGTACAGTGATAACTTGACCAGGAAGTCGGTGGTCGACTATATACTGTATGAGAAAGAACTAAATAAGAACATCACGGACATCAAGGTTATACAATCGGAGAACCTGGATAGCGACCATCGATTGCTGGTAATGAACCTGAGAGGGAGTGAGGAGAAGAAAGGGACTGAGAACCAGAAAAGACGTATAAGGATATTGAAACTGAAAGAAGGGGATAGAAGGGTCGAGTACCTCAAAATGGTAAAGGAAGGAATTCCAACAGATGAAGAAAGAGGGGTGGAAGAGGAATGGGCTAGATTTAAGAAGACACTAGTAGGTGCAGCAGAAGCAGTATGTGGGAGGACAAATAGTAAGAAGAGGTGGAAGGAAACACCATGGTGGAATGAAAAGACAAAAGATATAGTAAGGGAAAAGAATAGAGCCTTTAGGAGGTGGTATCAAAATAGGACGGTAGAGACAAGGGAAGAGTACCAGGAAAGAAAGAAGGAGGCGAAGAGAGTAGTGGCTGAGGAGAGAAGAAAGTGGATGGAAGAGTGGACAAAGATGATGGAGGATAGTGAAGGTACAAAAAAGGTCCTGTATGCGATGGTAAAAAATAAGAGGCGGAAGGATCCTACGGATTATGTTAGAATGGTGAACAAAAGGGGACAAGAGATAGAAAATAGGGAAGAACTGAAGAAAATGTGGAAAGAATATTTTGAAGAACTACTGAACCCAAATGGAAAAGATGCTGAGGAGGAAGAAATCGGGGAAGAGGAAGATGAACTGCAAACAGAAAAGGACTTAACATGGAAAGAAGTGGAAGATGCAGTGAACAAGATGAAAGGATGGAAAGCACCGGGTGTGGATGAGTTGAGTGTGGAGATGGTGAGAGCAGCAGGAGAGGTGGGGATACAGTGGTTGTATCGAGTGATGAGGACAGCATGGAAGGAAAGGAAGACCCCAGAGGACTGGAAAAAAGGAATAATTGTCCCCATCTTCAAGAAAGGTAGTAGAATAGATTGCAGAAACTATCGGGGAATAACACTGATGAGTCATTGTGCAAAGATCTTCGAGAAAGTTTTGGAAAAGAGAATTAGGACAAGGATAGAAGGAGGGATGAGGGAAGAACAACATGGCTTCAGAGCAGGAAGGTCCACAGTGGATTTGATTTTTGCTGTAAGGCAGTTACAAGAACAGCACTATGAGTATGGAACAGATCTACTGATGGCCTTCCTGGACATTGAGAAAGCAATATGACAGTGTATGCAGAAACAAAGTATGGAAGTCCCTGGAGGATAGAGGAGTAGAAAAATGGACTATAAAGAGGATAAAGGAGATGTACAAGGGAAGCGTGAGCTGTGTGAAAGTGGGAGGAGAGAGATCAGACTGGTTGGAACAGAGAAACGGCCTGAAACAAGGAAGTGCACTGTCACCGTTACTTTTCATTGTGGAGATGGATGACATAATGACCCGAGTGGCACAAGTAATTGGGGAAGGAAAGATGAAAGCAATGGTGTTTGCAGATGATTTGATGATTTGGGGAAACAAGGAGGAGGAGGTACAGGAACAGTTGGATGTGTGGGAAGGAATAATACAAGGATATGGGATGAAATTTAGCATAAATAAAAGTGAGATGGTGGTTACAACAAGGAAGAAGGAAGGAACTACAACGGGAATAACAATTGGTGGGGAACAGCTGAAGAAAGTGGAGAGTTTCAAGTATCTGGGAAGCCTGATACAAGATAATGGAAGAAACGATAGAGAAATAAATGAGCGGGGGAGGCAGGCAGAAGCATTTCGGAGGAGTGTGAGAAGCATGTTATGGAGCAAGGATGTCCCTCAGAACAGCAAAAAGATCATATATCGGACGTACTATGTCCCTATCCTGACGTATGCCTCGGAGACCTGGGTTATGAAAGGAAGGGAGAAGAGCAAAATACAGGCCAGTGAGATGAGGTTCTTGAGAAGCAGTATTGGAGCTACAAAGATGGACAGAATAAGAAATGAGAAGACCAGAGAATTAATGAAGGAGGAACCATTACAGGATGGTATAGAGAAATCTAGACTTAGATGGCATGGACATGTAAAACGAATGGAGGAGAAGAGGATACCCAGGAGAGTACACGAGACGAAGTGGGAAGGAAAGAGACTAAGAGACAGGTGGCTGAAGGGGGTGGAAGAAAGCGTGAAGAAGAGAGGAGAAGACTGGACAAGGGTGGAGGCTGAGAGATGGTGGGAAGACAGAAGACGTTGGAGAGGCTTGAGTTCCAAACAGACCGGGCCAGTGGCTGGAAACTGTGCAAGATGATGATGGGTTTATGGAATACCCAGTCATAATATTGGCATAGGCCTATATTTTAAAAAGGGAAAATGCAAATATGGTAATTCCTATTTTGTTTCATATCATTTGAAATTTTATTGAAGTAATACATAAGGTATAGGCTATTTCTTAGTTTACTTTAGAACGAGTTTGACTGTAGAGAATGCAGAACAGAGGGCTCTAATTCATCTTCAATTCAAAGAATGTATTTGGTTGTATCTTACTTTTAAATTTCACGGGCAGAATTTAATCGTTCAATTTCAATGG
Organism: Meconema thalassinum; assembly: GCA_946902985.2. Classification (NCBI taxonomy): domain Eukaryota; kingdom Metazoa; phylum Arthropoda; class Insecta; order Orthoptera; family Tettigoniidae; genus Meconema; species Meconema thalassinum. Next base: position 281,757,151 of record OX336397.1, read on the forward strand.
CTCATGTTTAACAATCTTTAAATCTACCAGCATAATATTGTAGTATTTGCACAAACTTCAGGCAGTGTCAAAACTTCTTCCAAGCATTTATCCTGCCTAATTACAGTGTCTGCTTTTCTGCACTTTTCTTTCCACATGATGCGGCCCTGTACACTTTCAGAAGACTTTGACACCATACATATCCATCCTCCCACACAGTGATGAGTCAGTGCTTCTTTGGTCGCCCTCAGGACATAATAAGTGGCACTCTTACAATTGAGGAGCTGTTGCTTTGCAATGTATGAACGAAGACAAAAACTAGTTATTTCATATATATGAAATAGCTCATTGTACATTGCTTTTTAAACTTTCTCTCACAGATGCAGATGATTTAAATATTTCTTTCCTCATCACCTCTGACTATGCCCTTGCATGGGATTGTAATAGTAAATTCAATTTTGGGTACCATAAGCAAATAATTAAATGTGTGTGTGTTAAGTTATACATCCTACATCTATACTGGCAAAAATGTTACAGGACAAAGTGGCAGTAACGTTGACTGTAAAGTAGTAGCTGCGTAATGAAGAGTAGTGTTACCAATTTCAGCAACAAGTTACTAGATGATTTTTTACAAATATTTTGATTTGAATGGTAACTTTCAGTCGACATATTGGGCATATATTTGTATTGTACAAAAGTTACCTTTCAGTTGTTAGTAAGGCAACCTTGAAAAATGGCATCAAAAATTTCTATACAATATTTTAATGACCTTAGTATTTTTCATGTAGGGATTTAGTGATTTCTGAAAATCCCTTTATCAAGAATGTTTTCTTTCCCTATTGTTAACAAAGGAACCTAGCAGTTTCTTATAACTCTTCTGCAATTTACAGCAAATATAATTTGGCAATACTGCTGAAGAGGCAATGAGCCCTAAACAGGTTAAGATGTGCTTAAAAGACAATGTGGCAATAAAGTGTTAAGAGAAATTCAGTACCATTAAAGGGGCACTGGCCTGTAGTCACAAATGGGCAATGGGACACTAACGGACATACACTATACACCCAAAATTCATATTGGGGCCAAATGTTTTAACATAATACAAAAAAATAGTCCACATAGCCCAAAATCTTTCCTCATCTGTGTTCTCCATTCATCTTTTAGATCACATATTCAAGTTTTATCCTTTGTACCTGTCATTGACAGGTTTGAGTTATAAGAATTAAAAAAAAAAGCATTCAGGAGACTAGTGACAGGAGTTAGCGTAGTTATGGCTGGACTGTCGGACCTTTTTTGGCCAACACCCGTGCAATTTCGCAATTTGCACCCTGTATCTTGTTCTGCTCAGAATTAGGTACTTGAAGGAAGACCACTTGGGGCGAAAAAATAAACATTACATAACTGGTAAGAGAAATGAGCTATCAACCTGTGCGCAAATCCTAAAAGATGTGTTTTTTATTAGTTAATGAAGTTAATACGTAGAATTAAAAAAGGAAGATTGTAGTTTTACGTGACCGTGAATCTTGTGATTATGAGCCACGGGACCTCCTTTTTACGTGGAATCCGAACCACAGGACATGGCATTTCACTTCGAAAATCTCACATGCATTGACCGGGAATCGAACCTGGACCACCTTGGTGAGAGGCATACAGCTAGACCGCTGAGCTATCACGCCCCCCATACGTAGATTTAACGCATTATCCAAAATGGTTAAATGTTTTTGCCTCAAATGCTTAGTTAGAATACCATACAGGGCAAACACAGCTCAAAGGAAATCAGGATGTAACTTAAGCACTTAGAAATGCTGAAATAATGAACAGTATGTTCTAATATTGTACTGTATATATATATTTCACTATCCTAATCTTTACAGATACATTTTCACTAGAAGCTTTTAATGTAATTTTTGTCAAATTATTGGTTCAGTGTAGAGCTGTCATCATACTGCAGTGCCATACATACACTGCAAACCTGGAATAGAAAAACAATAATTTAACCACACATGTGAGTCCTAAAATAGTCCACATGCCAAACCACTCAAATCTGTATTGAGGTACAGGGAAGGAGTTAAGGTTGGTTTATATAAGCCTAGTATACCACATGTACATTTCATATTGCTTTAAGCTACGTTTACACCAGCAAGTTATTTGCACGAGGGATCTTGCGGGTCAAAATTGCAAGTCTAAACTCCTTGGCAAGTTGACTTGTGGCTATGAGCAATTTCTTGTGCAAGAAACTTGCAGCCAGTCTTGTGAGTCAGTCTAAATAAGATTGTCATGAGCTTCACAAGTTACTTGCAGAAATAGAATCCATTCCTATTTTTCGCAAGTGGAAGGCGCAAGTTAGCAAATATGTGAATACACACAGACTATCGCTGGCTGTGTATATCAATGGCATACCTCAGAAGTCGATAAAAAGTTCTTTGCGGTCCATAGCTGGCCAAATTCGAACAAAAAATTGAAAAAATAAATAAAAATTCTTTAAAAAAAAAATTTAAAAAAACGGTGACATCGGAATGAAAGTTTAAAGTTGTGCCATAGCGTATGGAAGTAGTGTAGGATCTCCATTTTAACGGGATACAATACAAATGTCAACTCGGCCAAATGCAGAATAAAATAAAACTATGGTTAACGTTTTTGTTGACAACTTAACTCGAGTATGGTATCTATACTTTTTTTCTCCGACAGTAGGTGTAAAGCACGACTGTCGTCAATAGAAGGGCGCAGCTTCCCGGAATCTCGGTGCCTAGATTTTGGGAAGAGCAGGGCTAAAATATGAAGGCCAGTCTGTGCGAACATGCTAATTGCGGACAACCCTAATTGATACCTCTTTGGTGATAGTTGCATTAGGCCAACCTGTACAGCATTTAGTTCTCACAGATCTGGCCAGGTGTAGCCATTCTACTTCCTTTTTACTGTTTCATTGCCTTTACACTGGGCTCCTAACCTCTATCCTGGTTCACCAACCCTTGTCATTTTAATCGACTTGCACAACAAGCACATGTAAATGGTATCTGCAAGTCTGGTCTTGCACAACTCTCTTGTTTGAGGTGTAAACACAGCAGCAAGTTATTACTTGTTATTACTTGCTAGTGTAAACACAGATTTAAAATATTTGTTCATGCATGCAGCACTACCACCTCTGGATTCTCATGAACAAAATTAACATTTTGGAACAACTGCTTGGCCCTAATCTCTGGTAACAGTATACGCTTGAACACTTGAATGCTACACCCAATATTTCTTCTTAAAGAATCATCCACAACCACAACACGAGAATAAGCTTGTTTCTTGATAATAGACCTATTGGAGCACAAATGCTTTTAAAATGGAAACATAACCTAAGGCATCCTAGGTGATTTGAACATTCGAAGGAGTTAATCATACGCTGAGCTAAAGAGTAATTCAATGCCACTGTTATCCTGAAACATAGTCACGAAAACTGAAGACCTAACCTACATTAAAGTAGATTCCAGATAGGCTACACCACACAAGAACTATACCGTACATGTAAAACGCTTACCCAATTAAAGCACAATTCTTGAATAAGATGTTGTATAGACGTCCATATTTTCACATTACACAGCTGATTAAATTAATTAACAAGTCTGTTTTAGGCTGTCAACTACGCAATGTTTCGTATTTAAACCTGGGCGACGCCATATTTGTTTTTGAATCATCCAGCCAATAACAGCGCTTGCTCGAGTTCTCGCGGAACTGCAACGCATCCCGTGGTGATTTAAACAAGCTTTCATTCGTTAGAATCTTGCCACACCGTGGTCATCAGCCCTGTATACTTGAGAATGTGTGGAATCTGAGTATCCAGCAAATAAATTGGAGGGGACTATGGATGTAAGAACTGTTAGTTATTTGGGTTTTAAGGCGCGGAACAGCGAGGTCATGTGCCCCTAGACTTGATGCTTCCTTGGTGGGTCAGTGGTAGTGTGTCCACCTCATGGTCCCAAGAATGCAGTTTCGATTCCTGGCCAAGTCAGATTTTTAAAGGGCATCAAAAATGCATGGCCGTAAAAGATCTCTCGTATCACATTTGGTCATTGCTAGGCAAAATTAACTAATCTCAACCACAGGCCACCAGTAGAATTCAGGTTTTCACAGTCTGATGGCAGTGCTAAACAGAATGTTGAAATTGGAGAGTAGATTGCCTCAAAAGATCCACACCATGGTAGCCAAGGCTATTTTTAATATTACTAATCTAAGGAATGTGGCTGCCAGGAACATATCTTCTTGTAGTCTTCCCAAAGACATTGTGCCATAACTTCTCAAGCACATGGAACACTAATTTCAGAACTGGGGCTCAATGGCATGTTCAGTAAAAGGATAATGCCATAGGTGAGCGAAAACATGTGTGTTGGACAGTGAAAGGCTTTATGGAGGGATGCCCCTTTACTTGCACATGAAAATGAGCCCTCAAAGCATCACCTGTTTGAGATACAATCGCTGACTGCCATGTGAGGAATTTAGTGTTGTTTACAGTCAAGCAGAGATTGCATTGACACAGTGGTTTCCCCTCGACCCCACTAGCCTACAAGCATTAAAAAAATAACACCACAGCACAGCCTTGCTCAGCGGCAATTCCAGCTCGAATGGGTAATGATATTAGGCTGCCTTATGTGACGACTCTCCAAAGCTGTCAATAGTGGAAAAGGGGGCTGACAAATAGGACATTTTGGGTGGGCAGGGAGTCATATATCCTCTAATCCTCCCTGGGTATGCATCTGTGTATAGTGTAACATGCAACCTGTATTATTGTGGTATCTGCTCTTTAATTGTGACGAAGGCATCAAAGATAATGCAATGGCTGAGGCAGGAATTAAACTCACCTCTTATCTCCTGTCCTTATAAAGCTGAGTGCATCGCGTTCCAGACTTAAGATCAGATTTAAATTTGTTGGCCGAGTCAGACATGATCTTAGGATATTTTAGACAGGAGATCCAACGAGTACGGTACTCCTCAGCCATGAAGGTGGCCCTATAGTAAGCTAGGTCTTCTAAGATCAGCTACAATACTCACAGTAATGTGCCCCATAAAATTGGGCAGGGAATAACAATTATTATTTATCACACTTATTAACCAGGATTAATTATACACTTAGATATTTTTGGAATGTAGGGTTAAATGAGATCAAAAAGTGCACCAAAGTGAATGTATAATTAATCCATGTTAGTAAGTGTGATAAATAATTCTTATTCCCTGCCGAATGTAATTGGGCACATTAATGTGTTGACCTACTGGAAAGCAATTTATTTTTTACAGTGAGAGCCATCCCTATAGAAGGAAAAGGAAGATTGTAGTTTTACGTGACCGTGAATCTTATGATTATGAGCCACGGGACCTCCTTTTTACGTGGAATCCGAACCACAGGACATGGCATTTCACATCGAAAATCTCACATGCATTGACCGGGAATCGAACCTGGACCGCCTTGGTGAGAGGCATACAGCTAGACCGCTGAGCCACCACGCCCCTTATCATCCCTATAGAACAGAGCCTCGCAGCCGTCGTGTGACGGCGAGGCGTTGTGAGAAAGGCATTGGCGCTAACAGCAGTATAGCGCCCAACTAGTTTAACACAATTACACTTATTAACGTGTTTAACAATCATTACTTACATAAATTTCAGAGTACCGTATTGGCCCGAAAATAAGCTGCACGTTTATTAAAATCATTTGGGTAAAAAATCTGGGTGCGGCTTATATTCGCTACCTACACTTTTATATGTCATGTAGGCCTACTGTTGAAAAATGAATGCTCATGAGCAAGAATACAGCAACAGAGCAACAATACAGTCAGTAAGAGAAACTAGCAGCATTTAATGACAACAATGCGAACTTTTGTTTTGGGGGTGACAATGTTATTCGGTAACACCGTATTGTTTCGTAAGCTGAATAATCTACAGTAGCTCAGTCGCAGAGGGGAAGCCTCCGTGGCTTAAGCGGCAGCATGCAGGCCTCCCTCCGCTGGGTCCGTGGTTCAAATCCCGGTTACTCCATGTGAGATTTGTGCTGGACAAAGCAGTGGCAGACAGGTTTTTCTCCGGGTACTCCAGTTTTCCCTGTCCAAAAGTTCATTCCAGCAACACTGTCATTTCATTTGTCATTCATTTAATCATTGCCCCAGGGGAGTGCGACAGGCTTCGGCAGCCGGCACAGTTCACATCCTCGCCAGTCGGTCGACTGGCAGCAGATTGTGGATTTTCATTTTTTATTTTCAGCTCGGTCTCAGCAAGATCTGTAAGAAAGCCTGTTGAACGCAAAAATGAGCGCCATTTACCGGTAGAGCGGAAAGCGTCATCATGCAAAGGAATTCGGCGAGCTCATGATCCAGCCTTCAAACTTGCAGTTGTGCGTTATGCACGACTAACAGAGAGGCTGGAAGAAAATACCAATGTCAGAAAAAAATGTTTACATGTTGGTAAGAACAAGAAAATAAATGTGTCTTCCCTTAATCTGGATGCGGCTTATTTTCGGGCATAAACTCTTTTTCCTTTTTCCTCTTCAAATATTAAGGGTGCGACTTATATGCGGGGGCAGCTTATTTTCAGGCCAATGCAGTAGTTGCTGGAAATGTTACCCTTCATATGTTGTACCAACATAGGAAGTTTTGTTACACTAGCTGGAATGCATCCTCACTGTTATTTAGTATCAGTGCAAGTCATTTTGTTCTCGAGAGCCTCCAGAGTATACGGATTGTTTCTGTACCATATACCTTTTGTTTGAGGTTTCTCTACGAGTAAACAAACAATACGCATGGCGCCGAGACTTACAAACATTAGATGTGTCTTCTGTTCATCCCTTCTGCAGTTCAATGGTGGATAAGACAAATGGAGTATGTGCAAGCTGAGCGTACAGAAGGTTCTTTATGTAGTAAATAGAAAATAGGCTTTCACAGATAGTAAGTAATTAAACTCAAGCAAAGTGGGAATTGTGTTTAAAAATAATAATAATAATAATAATAAAGAAACCTTTATTGCCATATTAATGTACTCAGAGGGACAGATTACCTTGCTGTTCCGCCCCTTAAAGCAACAATAATTAACATAATGTACTCAAGTCATAAGCACTGGTGCTGCCCTCAAACTACCATATTTTCATGTTACTGCTACTATGTTGTGCAGCTTTATAAAACCTCACACATAACTGCCTCTTAATATACAGTATTTGCCTGGATAGAGTAGATAGCTAACAGTGAATGTTACTGTATACCGTATACCATAAAATGTAGACTTACCCAATCAATGCTTTTGTATGCAATTCTTTTTTCAAAATTGAAAATACCATATATCAAATTCATTATCAATCAGTTTACCTAAATCAGAGAATGCCTTGTGGTGCAATGGTTAGCATAATTGGCTACCATCCCAGAGGCCCAGGTCTAATTCCCAGCTTTGCCAGGAAATTTCATTCTGGTCTGAGGTAGCCTACCGGTTTGGAAATGTTGAAATGCAAGTCACCAAAGTGGTATCAATCTCAAAGCCAGTGGGCTACACAAGTTTACTTATTATCTTAATTAGACATACATAAAACTATAATGCCTTGTGATAAGTTCTTGGGAAAAACTGGCAAAGAATTAAAATGAACCAAGGATCACATGCTATATATTTCAACGGAATGATGATAGTTCTTTTTCCAGTAAGTCTTTTTGCCATTATTTAGTAGAAGACTTTTTAAATAATTTGCATGCGTGATTAACTTTTAGCACCTCAGCTAAAGAGGCTCGAGACCTACAAATATACTTTGAGAGCTATAAGGCCTGTTACAGGCATCGAAAAATAAACTTCTACCTGAACTTCAATTGTTATTTAAATTGATGGGCTAAGTTAATAATTATTAACTCTCATTTGTTGTTTTCCATTACATTAGATCACTAACTTGGTATAAAGATAAGTTGTATAATACATGGGTTGGTTTTTTAGTTTTGGCACCTTAGTTATAACTGGATTAATAACTCAGATGGTTCCAAGTTTCACAGGCCCTCGATGTAGTCCCTACCGTTGCGTACAACGTGTTCCCAGCGATGCGGAAGTCGTTGGATCCCGTTGGCACTGCCCAATCTATTGATGGTACAAAGAGAGTGCTCGGCAGCCTGCTTAACGTCTTCAATGGTACGGAAGCGCTCCCCGCGCATTGTCATCTTCATCTTCGGGATGAGATCATAGTCGCAGGGACTGATGTCGGGAGAATATGGGGGGTGATAGAGGACCTCCCAGCCCCAGCGATCCAAGAATGCCGACACAACGCCTGCTGTGTGTGCCCTAGCATTGTCATGCAGAACGATGGGCGGTGTAACCAAGTGGAGGTGCCGTTTCCTTCTCAGAGCTCCTTGGAGATGGTCTTGCAGAAACTAACAATAGTACGCTGCATTAACGGTTTGCCCTCGGGGAACAGTATGGTGAATGATCACACCATCCCAATCATAGGCAAGAATCAACATTACCTTCACATTGGTGGGGGTTGGTCGAACTGTTTGTTTCCGTGGTGCCCCCACTCGTTCGATTGGCGTTTTAACTGTGGCTCATAAGATCTGGCCCACGTCTCGTCAATGGTTATGATACGCCGTAAGAAGGCCTCTCCTTCGCGCCCATAACGCTGCAAGTGCATACGACAAGCGTCATATCGCAGCCATTTGTGCATGTCGGTTAAGTCATGCGGAACCCATTTGGACGCAATCTTCCTCATTTTCAGTAAGTCCTTCAGAATGTAGAGGACAGTTGAATGCGCCAGTCCGGTATCTTGCTCTAATTGACGAATCATTATGTTCCGATCCACCTCTCCTAACGCGGACACCATCTGTACATTGTCATCACTTAATGGTGGGTGACCAGATCGAGGCATGTGCTCCACACGTTCGCGCCCATCTCGAAAGGCTGCAACCCATCTTGCTACTGTTCTGAACGGTAACGCAGCTGCACCGCACACTTCCTGCAATCCTCGGTGACACTGTTTAGCACTGCGACCCCTAGCACACTGAATTTTTATCCACGTTCTCTGCTCCTGCTTGGAAAACATTGCGACTGTCTTTCGCGAGCGTTGGTCTCACACTACTCATCTAACAGGCGCGAATGAGCACGAGCGGTGGTGAGGACGGGCGAGGTCATATGCTCTGAGGGAGAGGATGCAGGGCAGCAACCGTCGGTAAAAGTGGCAGCGCTCAACATTGTTGCAACTTGCACTGAACCATTGGTGCCGAAACTAAAAAACCAACCCATGTATTAGTTTTGGTATCTTTTTGTATCAAGTGACATTAGATCAACCAATGTGGTTTAAGCGTATACCATCTTTTTGTATAATTTTAGTTATGGTATCTTTGTGTATTGGCTGATGTTAGATCAACCAACTTGCTTTAAGTAAGCTGTTTAATATTAGTTCTTTTAAGGTATCTTTGTGTATTGAGTGACGTCGGATCAACCAACTTGATTAAGTACGCTGTAGGCCTATATTATTTATGGTATCTTTGTGTATTGAGTGGCATTAGATCAACCAACTTGGTTTAAGTAAGCTGTATAATATTAGTTATGGTATCTTTGTGTATTGAATGGCATTAGATCAACCAACTTGGTTAAGTAAGCTGTATAATATTAGTTATGGTATCTTTGTGTATTGAATGGCATTAGATCAACCAACTTGGTTAAGTAAGCTGTATAATATTATTTATGGTATCTTTGTGTATTGAGTGGCATTAGATCAACCAACTCGGTTTAAGTAAGCTGTATAATATTAGTTATGGTATCTTCGTGTATTGAGTGGCATTAGATCAACCAACTTGGTTAAGTAACCAGTATATTAGATGGTATCTTGGTGTATTGAGTGGCAATAGATCAACCAACTTGGTTTACGTAAGCTGTATAATATTACTTATGGTAACTTTGTCTATTGAGTGGCATTAGGTCAACCAACTTGGTTTAAGTAAGCTGTATAATATTAGTTATGGTATCTTTGTATATTGAATGGCATTAGGTCAACCAACTTGGTTTAAGTAAGCTGTATAATATTAGTTATGGTATCTTTGTGTATTGAGTGGCATTAGATCAACCAACTTGGTTTAAGCAGTATAATATTAGTTACAGTATTTTTGTATATTGGGTGGCATTAGGCAACATGTGGTTGAAGGGGGAGCAAATCAACTTCCAATTAGCTTCAAGTGCCATGTCGTTGCAGAACGTTGGCTTACAGTAGCATGATCTGCTTTTTGTCCATAGCTGTTCTGAACAGACAAGGCTTCATAACTCCTAACCACTGACTCAAGTTGTCAAGCCACAATGTCTTTCTTCACCCCAGATCACGTCTTCCATTAATTAGGTAGCTTTCTAATTGAAATCTACCTATTGCAATGGTTACCATGTTGCGACCTTCAGAAAATGTCGACATATCACATCCCCCAGGCCCCAAAACCACCGTCGGTTCAAAAAGTTTGTATATAATTTATGTATGTATCTATCTATATATATCTATATCACTTTCTTGTGGACACGATAACTGCTGCCATTTTGCATCAATCACTTTGAAACTTATAAATAATATACACTGCTCTCACACACAAAAAAAGTATCAAACTTTTGGTCATCAGTAATACTTTGTGTACAAAAACAAATATGAGCAAAAAATACCCACACGGTTACGGTTGACTGTCCCAAACTGAAACATTGGTCCAAAACCGAAAGTCACGGCACTTGCATGCTACTCAAAACAAACTGAAACTTACACTTAACTCTGAGTACTCAGTGTTCCCACCTCTGGCTCATAGCACAGCAGCACACCGGCATGGCATGCTTCTGATAAGCCTCCGGATGGCATCATGGGGATGGCTCCCCACTCTTCCAATAATGCTGCTGTCAGCTTCTGGAGTGTGCGGAGTTGCTGTGGGCGATTCTGGATGTGCCTACCAAGTTGATCCCACAGATGCTCGATACAATTGAGGTTGGGGCTACGTGCGGGCCAGTCCATTACTTGAAATTCAGCAGCTGCAAGGAAGTCCCTGGTGACCCTAGCAGAATGTGCAGTGGCTGCATCATGCAGTAATGTGAAATGTTGCCCAATGTTGTCTGCGATGGGTAATACATGGTTTTCCAGAACCTCCTCAATGTAGCGTACGGGTGTCAATCGTCCCTGAATGACTACGAGGTCACTATTATGGTTCAAAACCGTCACTGATCCGCCACTCTTAAGCGGCTGTTTCCTGCACGTCGCCAGACTCGAATAGGACCATCTGACCCCGAAAGCTGGATTCATCGGCAAAGAATACTGGCGTCCCGTGTCAGAGCTGCCAGTTGACATGCTGTTGTGCAAACTGCGGACGGCATCTTCAGTGATGAGGGGTCAATCGGGGCACTTTAAGCGGTCTCCGGGAACTGAGCTGACCTTCCCTTGGTCTATTGCAGACTGTCTGTGTACTGACACCAGTCCCATGTGCATTAATTACCTCACCTCGTAGGTTGCTGGTTGTACTGTGGTGATTTCGGAGGTCCTGTAAATAAGAAATCGGTCATCAGCTGGCTTTGTTTTCCATTTCCTTCCTGAACCAAGTCGGCGTTTAACAGTGTGTACCTCTTGATATCGCTGCCACCATCTGCAGATGACTGGTCGAGACACTTTGAGCCGCTCTGCCACGTAACGCTGAGTGCGTCCTTACTGCACGCATGACTTGTTCTGATGACAAATGCCTGTGCTAATTACCAATACGACAGCTCACACAACACTGACAGACCATGCCGTACGTCACAAACCACTGCTGTTTGGGGTGCGGTCACAACGATAACTGCTATGACTGGAGGGATAAACAAACAACCCTGCAGAGCACCATGGATGTGAAACAGCAGTTCTTTGTACATACGGTGCAAAACTTCTACATTGGCCATTTTATCAGTCCAAGGCAGGGCCGTGCAATGGGCAAGGTGAAGCAGTGCTAGAGAGAAATTTACTCGTGCCGGCCGAGCACAGCCCTACTCGGTCCAGTTCTGAGCAGTGCAGCACGACAGCACACTAGCACTGCAGCGCTTAGTCGCACAAGCACTGTCCATTTGACCGGGTACTGAAGTACGTTCAGTACTGAGCGCGGAGCCTGGACACTAGGCGCACTAGAGCCAACATTGTGGCATATGCGTGTGGTCTGCCGTGCTCATAACGTGGGGAGGACAAAAATAGCATAGTGGGAGAGTCACACTTAATGAATCAAACCGTAGACATATAAGACATGATATTTGGACGCACATTAACCAGATCTGGAGCAAGGATACAGAAATTTGCATACTTTTTGGGTGATGTAGCAGGTGCAGCGAGATATAATAGTCCTAAAATAGAATCAGGGGCCGGTATGGAATCAGGAGAGTTAAAATACATTTTTTTATTTGTTGACATAATGTCACAAACCAGCCGAGGTAGCTAAACACGTTAACGTGCATGGTCAGACTACTCCAAACTCGAAAGACCACATACAGCCACTCCATACATTACCTCATTAATTTTATTTGTCATTAACTCCTCTCATGAGATTGGCGTCATGAAATCATTCCCACAAGGAAACTGTCTCATCACATCCCCTACCTCATAGCAACCGGAATAATTATGGGTAGAACCAAAGAAACTACATTAGGACTATAAAACTGTATTTCAATAACAAGATTCTGAATTCACCAAATGACTAGATTGATGCTCTTCATGGATATGTGAGTTCGAGAAAAATGCGTTAGTAAAACTCAGCTGAGTTTTAATTCACCGGCTGTGAAAGCCAATATACCATCTTTTTGGAAGCCTTCATAGGGAGGTTAAGGCTGCTTGAGCTTTTAGTTCTCGCAGTCAAGTGGTGCAGTTGCACCTAATATAAAGGGAGGTGGCGCGCAGTTCGTCACTCCTGTGGGGGTCCAGGCGGGGACACCAAGAGCCCGCCGATGAGCCAGCTTGGTGTCCTAGGCGAAACCCCACACAAGACACGGCACAAACTTAGAAGAATGCTGAGTTTTAATTCACCGGCCGTGAAAGTCAATATACCATCTTTTTATGCGTTAGTAAATTCATCAGGATTTTAAAATGAAAGATATTCCGTCGCAATCCAAGGTCATTTATGTATTTTATTCTTATATTCAAGTCGCCTCCGTGGTGTAGTGGTCAAGCTGCCACCCAGGACTTCCGCGGTTTGATTCCCGGCTCTGCCACGAAATTTGAAAAGTGGTATGAGGACTGGATTGGGGTCTACTCAGCCTCTGGTGGTCCAAATGAGTAGAGGGGTTTCGACTCCCACCTCAACCATCCTCGAAGTGGTTTTCCGTGGTTTCCCACTTCGTCTTCGGGAAAATACCGGGGTGGTATCTAACGTAAGGCCACAGCCGCCTCCTTCCCTCTTCCATGCCTAATCTTCCAACTCTTCCCATCTCTTCATCAGGCCCCTGTTCGCTTTGCAGGTGAGGCCGCCTGGGCAACGAGCTAGTCACACTCCCCAGTTGTATCCCCGATTCAGAGTCCCAAGCTCCAGGACACTACCAGTGGCGGTAAAGGTGAGATCCCTCGCTTAGTCCGCGGGAAAAGCCAACCCTGGAGGGTAAACGATAAAAAAAAAAAATCTTATATTCAACATGGCCTGAAAAAATACCTCGTGGAATTTACCTACACATAAGATATACGGCAAAATAAGCAAGAAGATACGAAATCCTTCAAACCTTCAAGTTTTAGGACAATATTCATTATTTCAACACTATGGAGACCAAGAGTGCTATTCATTATATAACAATTAGCCTATTTTGCTCTAAAAATTACAAAATATGTTGTCTGTCTTTCTACCAGCTTGTCTGTATTTCTTTCGGTGGAGTGCCTAAGACTGTTTTGATTGTTAGTTCTTGGAACTATTCGACTTTAGGGTTATGGTACGCGAACCGTCTTCCTAACTTACCAGGGGCTATGCAATGCCAAAAATACGAAGAAATGTGTACTATTATAGTTTGCCCAGTGAAGAAATTACATGGTATCGTGCAATTGATTGCGCTGACAATGAAAGAGACCACCTTGTAGTGTAGCGGCTAACGTTCTTGGCTGTCGCCCCGGTGGTCCGGGTTTGATTCCCTGTCCTGCCACGAAATTGAATTTCGGTTTGGCGTACTGAAATTGTATCGATGATACGTAAATCATCCAAGCGGTGCTCATTTCGAGGACTTGCGCCAGGCCAGTGGGCACGAGTTTTCTTTTTTATACATTCTTACTCTGCAATTCGAATTGAGAGCACATCACTGCGTAGAGTTGTTAGAATAGCTTCCGTAAAATATTCTCAAAGGCCAATGCTATAAGTAGCCCTCATGAGTTAATCCAATTGCATATGTATATCTAGGCTAATCCAGATATGGTATTTAAGACATTTGATTTTTATTGCATTCTAAGTTCTGGGCATAGGAAAACCTCGAAGCTAATTTTGAAATTTTAAGTGAATGAACATCCAAAGTATAGTGAGCATCATGTAGGGAGACTGTACCAGAGAGAGCATGCATTGCTTGAAAACATGATGACATAGTGCGTAATTTGTGCTCGTACAACGAAGGAGGTTGTCAGGACGGTGTTGATGATGAAAATGGTGATAACGATGAAGATGGTGATTAATTATTTAGGAACCAAGGGAATATAAATAACCGATACTTAAGACTGAAGCGGATCTATGGTAAACACAAAATGAAATTTCAGGTTGATTGCGAAAGTACAGAAACTATCCAATCACCATATTTTATGGAGATTGACTAATCCAGAAGTAGACATGAAAGTGAGTAGCCTAGTACAAATAGGTGGAAGCAAAGGATGCTCTTGTGTGAGACCTCCATGGGCGTAGCCAGGACTCTGTATACTGCAAACACTGTGGAGTGCCTGATACCCTAGCTCTCGTTCAAAAAACATAATTAAGAAGGGGATTTACTACAAACGTTAGGAATCACCGAAATAGATCTAAGATGCAGCTGTAACATTTCAGAAATGTTACGCGATCCATGTTTTCGTGTCTTTCTCGTGTTAGAAGCAAAAATACAATGGGCATAATAATTGTTATTGGCCATAAGAATGATACAAGATTTATGCCGGACCCCACCATCAGATGTGAAGTAACCTTCGGCATAACAAAACAGGTCGTTTAGAGATAACGATAGGCTTCAAAGAGAAGAGAAAGCTTGTGGTACGTTTCGATTAAGCGAGAGGATCAACATCAACATTTTTAAATCACTCATCAAGTTTGGGTAAGCCTAAGTATAAATGACCTAATTTTACTATCAATGAATCCATTCAATAATAGAGAATTCATTTTCAATGTACTCGGGAACAGTGTGTGACGTAGTCTATTGGTACCCAATATCATTTTATTGCTAATATTAATAGTGTTATAATAATAATATTAATATGAAGGGAAGATAAGAACGGCTTTACGAAACCATGTCGGTACGGGCTGGCCGTGCGCGCCTGAACTGACGAGTTCCAGCGTAGACAGTGCTGGCAGTGTGAGGCAAGGTCATACGGCCCTAAAAGCACTTGCCAGGCTTGGAGGGCACTACGCCATACTATACACAGCTCGCTCGCACATGTAGCGAGCGGCAGGTGGGGAGAGGCAAGGACATGACGTCACGCGCTTGTGGCTTACTTCTTAGACTGCCCGTAAGGGAGCAGCAGGATAGAACATACTACAGGCACTAGCTACGCAGGGCCCTGGTCCAAGGTATCTTCAGCATCCTTCGATACGTCCACATATCAAATGTTTGCAATCATTTGCATAGGGTTTCATTTAAGGTCCATGCCTTTATGCTAAACATTTAGAACCAGAGAAGTTCTGTCCATAGTGTAATGGGAAGGTTTCTACTCGTTAAGATTTTTCAACTTCCAAGGCACAAATAAACTAATTCCTGTGTTGAGAAAGTAAAGAGTAAAATGATAAAATAAATAAACGCACAGACTCTGCGATTTGAACTCAAAGGATGTAGATACTTATTCTTTCTTCATATAAGTGCCTATAACATCTTCAAATTCTATATTCTTATAGATAAATTTAATATTGAACTCGGTACTGCTCGAGTCTAAGCTGCATGGACCTGAGAGGAATGTGCATCGCAGACTATGAGTAGTGGTGGTGACGAGTGATGCGGTTTCTCGGCCCTTGCGTAGTAACAGAAGCAAATACATTAGTTGGTGACTCAGTCACTCATTCCCAACGCCACACTGGTTTCAGAAAAGACCCATGTTAGCAGTATTGGAATAGATGAGAATGTCAGGTATCACGGCGGGCTGTCGACAGGCTTCTCAATTTTCACCTGCTCCTACCCTGCCTCTGCCCTTCATCCCGCAAGTTCACAGAGCTTGGAACCGAGCATGCAACTTTTGCTTCTATGAAGACTTCCAGGATATTATAACTCCCCTTTCTACTTGGTTGGATTGCTGTGTGATGAATCTCTCTGTGGCAATTGGTTTTTACAGAAACATTTTTCATAAAGCTTCTTCTTTAAAAGATACGTCTCAGCGAGAAATATCCACTGCTGTTTAGGGCATAGCATTAGGCTACTGACGTAACACGTTTGACAAGTTCCGATAAATACCGCTCATTTGCGAACTAACAGGTAAATGGTGCATTAGACATTGACCATTAGACCAAACTGACAACTGCCAGAGCGCAGGCCGTGCACAGCCTTGTCTTGGTCGCCACACGTCAGAAGCGAGCACCGGTGAACATTGCATAGCACTAGGCTCTAACCTCCTTCTACTAAGAGGTATTTGAAAAGGGTACAATTTGTATTCAATAAGTGTTTATAAAAAGTCATAGGTGGTGTTAAGTGTTTCTTCTTTGGTAATTTGTGTAAACCTGTTGAAAACTAACATCTAATGGCTATAAGATAAAGTTGAGGCCTTTTGCTTCGGCCCTGATAGAATATTCGAACAAGAGGGAAAATAATATCAATTATAGCTCCCATTACCTTATTTTCTTGAAGATCCTTTGTATTTCAAGCGTGTGTACATGTGTGTATTTTTTTATTCGTAAGCCTAGGCCCACCATTATAGTCTAGTCAAAAGCCATTGCATGTAATTGTTTGTTATTGAATAAATTGTTGATGCTTCAGCACTTGTGTTTTTTTTTTACTTATTTGTTATATAAATAGTATTACAGCCAATCTTTAAAGACATAAGTCTTGTGAAAAGAGTACCCCAACACCAACCTTTTGATATGATTGTATTGGAGTAACGAGGCGAAAACCACGAAAGATGAAAATGAGTGGCTTAATAGTGTGGAAATCAAAAAGAGCAATAATTTAACAAGAAAGCCCAGAAGCAAGACCCCATATTTAAAAAAAAAAAACATTTAACTTATTTTAAAATAGTCACCTGAGCCGTAGCTCGTGATGGTGCAGTACATACAAATTATATTTGGTAACAGAAAAGAATTACATGTTTTTACAAGTTATAACGTACATGAACAGAAGTAGCATAATATACTGTATATAAAGAGACAAAATTGTATCAACCATTATAATTTCAAGTACCGGTAGCTAATAAGATTTCTTTTACATTCTGTAAGAGAAGGAGCATATTGAAGTAATTACAAAGAGTTGTTACCATACTTGGACAACAATACATTTTGTTAGTTCCTATTGTTTTATGTGCATGCCTGCCTTAAGACAGTAGAAGCAATTTCAGGGTCAGTTCAGTACCTAATGTGCCACTTATTCACCAACTTGCTGGGAGCCCTACTAAAGTACATCTGAATGAGGGTAATGAACATGCAATTTGTAACTGACCACTATAAGGAACAATTTTCAGCATTACCAAGACTAATGATCAATAATCTGCCAATTTTCAGAGTAGGGAGCACACAGAAGTTCTATGTGAATATTAAGTTAATTATTATTATTATTATTAACTTCATTGGCCACATTGGATCACTTGAGTTTTCCATGTACACTTTTTCTTTATTAATATTATTACTGATTTACTCTTGAGATGGTCTAAAAAAAATACATACGGTACTTAGGCCTTTCATTTTCCTTGTTATTAAGTTAAGAGTTCGCCAAAAATTAATGAAACACAGTAATGTTCAGGGTATTCAATTTAAGTCTTCCACACAGACAATGTGGAGCAAGAGGAGCGAGAATAACACCTAGCAGCGCTCTACATGCCACGATTGTATTTAGATCGAGTGATGACACAAGCCAGATGGCTATGACTGATGAACAGAATATTCCACAGATGCAAAGTCTAATTCTTATATAGATTGCACTGTAGTTCCTTCTGGAATAAACCATATGGGCTTCATATGGCAAACATTTTCTCCTTTTATCTTGTAGGAAAGAGCCTTGAATGGTAGCTTAAATTTCCCATCCAGAACTTATAAAAACACAGACAACCATACTTCCTATTTTTTATTATATCTTCGAGAATAAGTTTTGTCAAGCATAGTCGGGTATATTTCAACGGCCATCTACAATGAACACAGACATGCAGTCACGAAATGGGTCAATTAACTGACCAAATTTCATCAAAATATGAAAAGCATGATGTACTTTTTTATCAACTAGATATTCCATAGGCCACCTATACAATAAATTCCAAATTAAATAGCAGAAATGAATAAAATAGTGTCATCTTTGCTAGTAGAAAATCTGCTATGTGGTGATGATGGGCTATACTATATTATTTTTCTTGAAAAATACCAGGCGCCTGTCATATGTATGGACAGAAACCTTTACTACTTTTAGCTTTTACGTGACCGTTAATCATGCGATCATGAGCCACGGGACCTCCGTTCTGGGGCGTATTCTTAGGGCTACCGGGGCTACCGGTGGTAGCCCAAGAAAATTACATTAAAAATAAATAACACTTTATTACAGGTTCAACAAAGCCCGACTGGAAAGCACCAAACTTTTGTTTACTTAGGCAACACTGAAAAATGGCTTCAAACCTCACAACGAAAGAAGTAATGGTTAGTGGGCAGTTAACGTGGCAACGCAGCAGAAACCGACCCAAGACAGCGGCAGCCTTACGCAGCTCTCCTCATATCTCCGCACCCACCCTTGTTCCGTGCAGGCCCAGTACTCATAGCGAGCGAGTTGCCGCTACGGCCAGCGGTTTCTTACCATACTGGACAGCGCCTAGGGGAGCGATGGTATATAAGGGAGCACACTAGGGTGCCTCTGCTTAGTCGACCAACTGGACCACGCTTAACAAGAGCACACACAACACCAGCTGAAGTTGCTATTACTGCACGCCACGGCCGGGAGGGCATGTGGTGTGCGATGGACTGAGTTACACGGAGCGAAATAGGTACAAACACATTTATACCACGCAAAATAACATCAAACTACTAAATATTTAAATAATTGCATACACAACATGAAAAACAATTATTCGCTTACCAACTTGAAACCGCCAATTTTTAACCCAGATTCAAGTTAAACCCCAGGCCAAGGAGCGCTTAGTCGCACCGCGTACCTGGCCCACACGCCACTGGCTCGCGCAGCCAGAGGCTAATTTAATTGAGTACCAGCGGTTTCTTTGAAGCTAAAAGCGTTTAAAGGAACAAATAACCTACAATAAATATACATTATCGCGCGCATATATGTGAATATGTTTTAGAAGTTGTAGTATTTTCGATGTGTGATTTATTTAAATGTGTGTATGCTGAAGAATCTTTATGTAGTGTTTTGTTTTAACTGTGCCAGTTGTGATTTTGTAAGAAAATTATGGAACAAACACATGCGAGGCTTTAAATGCCAATGACTGTATAATAGAGAGTTTGTTAGAAGTTCCTTTCAGCCGTCGTCCATACAGTGAGAAAGTTCATATTATACATATGACTTGAACTGCAATTGTGTGCCAATGTATACACGTCATTTCACATCATCTACATACGCTAGGTGGAATAGGTTATCTGGCAGTTCTAAACTGTCTAAATTGTATTGCTGGCCGTGTTTGTTATTTAGTCGTGAAAGGAAGGGTTTTCAAATATGAACTCTTTTCGCACGGCAGTTCAAAAGCATGTTTTGTGTAATATTAAGCTAAGTGGTAGCCCGGGTCTTCAGACCAGTATACACCACTGGTTTTACGTGGAATCCGAACACAGGACATGGCATTTCATTTCGAAAATCTCACATGCATTGATCGGGAATCGAAACCGCTCCATCTTGGTGAGGGGCCAACAGCTTGACTGCTGCGCCACCACGCCCCCCTAGATAGTTGTTTTATTGTTGCTTATTTTAGGGGCTGTGACATCGTGGTCATATAGCTCCATGTATCTGCATGTGTGGAATTTGTGAGAAAACCTGTGATATTTGATGGCTGTACTAGTATGTATATTTGTAAATGAAGGATAGGATTGGGAAGAAGGTGGCTGTGGCCTTAAGTTAGGAACCATCTCAGCATTTGCCTAAAGTAGCAGTAAGGAAACCATGGAAAACCACTTCGAGGATGGCTGAGATGGGAATTGAATCCTCCTCTTTTCAGTTTTGCCTCACAAGGTTGCGTGTACCCCATTCCAGCCCTCATTTGGCAGAGCTGGGAATCAAACCTAGACTTCAGGGGTGACAGTCAAGGACGGCTACTACACCATGAAGTGGTCAGCAGGGCAGATAGACCTAAGCAGATTTTCTACTGGCAATGACAGTTATGATACTGCACCCAAGCATAGGAAGAGAAGGAACATCTCGGTCCTGTCCGAACTCAGATTTTGATCATGATTATCTGTTATAAATCAAAAGTAAACTTAAAAAGGCTAGATAAAAGTAAGGTGGAAAGAGAGAGAGCGGCTTGTTCCTGAGTCCCATCATATGTCATGCCAATAATACAGAAGGGGCAGCCAAGCTTGAGTTGGCCTCTTTAATCACACAAGATGCTGCAAGAGCTGAACCAGCATGCTACATTGGTGCCTATTATTTCCAGAGGTGTAGACTTCTTTCAAATATTGGATGGGGGCAGGATTATACAATGTAGATATATATATATATATATAGGCTATCTTATAAAAGCCTACGGTATTAATGATGTTAGAAAACTTATAGATGCATTTAATGACAATACTAGTATGGTAATGGAAGTAATCATTTTCATTTATAATTTTAATGAGCAATCACGGTTGTTGGCAAAATTGTAAAGTCTCAACTCGTGTCTACACATTGCTAACACTTGAAGTATAACTTTTCAGATTCCTTTAATAACCGGGTTATTCTTCCAAAGAAATGAATACCGTATTCAGAAACTTATGTAGGAATCAATTCATTATTAATACAGAGTATGGGAAAGAGGCAGACAGTAGGCTATCATTCCCCACATAAAGTCTACGCTTTGGCACATTTCAATAAATTCAAGATACGGTAGGCCTATGGTACGATGAGAATCACGAGAACGATGCATTTTAAAGCAGTAGGCCTAGTGATGAAGATTTGATTTACGACTTTTGGCCATTACTGCTTTCATTACAGTATTAAAAGCTTATTTTTAGTGCACAAGAATATCCACACAAATCCTTCATTATAATTAATATAAAAAACGCCATTCTACACAAGATTACGTTTATATCAAAAAGCGGCACAAGAATATCCACACAAATCCTTCATTATAATTAATATAAAAAACGAACTCCGAAAAAAAACGCCATTCTACACAAGATTACGTTTATATCAAAAAGCGAGAACCGCGTGTGTTCACAGCTGTTTACAGCCAACAGCTTGTCACACTGAATCGACGAATCAATACGAACTCATCCGAGTCACGCCGAACAACTGCAGCAGAAAAATAGGTGTTGTCTGCAGACGCTTGTGCCAGGGTGTGGCCTAGTGTCCAGGGGCACGAGGAAGAGACTTTCCAGCTTGGCTACGTATTTAGGGTGGTTGAATTAATAACCGGGGTCGCTTATGGTAACCGCCCAACGTGTTAAGAGACGGTCGGAATTGTTGTTTGGATTTGATTATAATTTGGTTGCCTGCTTCTTAATGCGGGAAGAGGTTGGATCATTTCTTCTTGTGGTAGGCCTACATTGAGTTCAAAACCCAGACGGCAGTAATTCGAGCCGAAGGACATGAAAGAGAAACTGGTATTCAGAAAGGTGTGAAGCAAAGAAAACAAGAGACTGATAGTCTCAAAAACTGGACTTTATATCATTTTAAATGCTAGCAGCCGAGTACCAAGAAGGCAGTGCAAGAACAGAGTTTTAAGATTCTATTTTGTTTCTTCACTGCCTACTTGATTGTTCTCGCACTGCGTTCTTGGTACTCGGCTGCTACATCGTACTATGACGTCACACACTTCAGTGCATTCTCGGTACATTTCGTCCCGTCACCGTAACGTAACGCCAGACCCCAGCCTAACGACGAAGTCGACAAGATAACTTAAAATGATTTTAAAAAAGTGCAAACCATGGTCAAAGGAGGTAGCTGGCTGGATGACATCACATTCACCGGAGCACGCGGAGAAAGGAGGACGCTCAAGCGGTACTATGACGTCACACACTTCAGTGCATTCTCGGTACATTTCGTCCCGTCACCGTAACGTAACGCCAGACCCCAGCAAAGTCATATAAAAAAAGATAAGTAGGAGTAAAGATTCAAGGAGAAATAATTTCAACTCAGATTTGCTGATGACATCGTCATCTTAGCCGACACACCATGGTATGGATTCTGTCTTGAGGAAAGAATTCATGATGAAAATCAATAAATGTAAAACAAAAATATTGGCACGCAGCCGAAATAAATCAGAAACCTCTATGGACATCAAATTGGCGGGTGAAAAGCTAAAGAAAGTAGGAGACTTCTGTTACTTAGGAAGCAAAATAACCGGTGATGGACGAAGCAAAAGTAGGTTGGCTTAGGCAAGGAAAGCATTTCTACATAAAAGGAATCTGTTGACATCAAATATAGATTTAGACATTAGGAAGTCATTTTTGAAAGCCTTTGTCTGGAGCTTGGTGCTCTATGGAAGTGAAACTTGGACTGTTGGAGCAGCATAATAGAAGCGTTTGAAATGTGGTGTTACAGGAGAATGATGAAGATTAGATGGGTAGATAGGGTCACAAATGAAGAGGTATTAAGACGATTGAAAGAGGAGAGATGTTTCTGGTGATTGCTAATGAAGAGAAGAGATAGGTTGGTAGGACATCATACTAAGACACTCAGGAATAGCAAACTTAGTTATGGAAGGAAGGGTCGAGGATAAGAACTGTAGAGGTAGACCAAGGTTAGAATATGTTAAACAGATTGCCTTGGATATAAGGTGTGGTAGCTATGTAGAGATGAAACGATTAACTTAGCACAGGGAGACATGGAGAGCTGTATCAAACCTGTCAAAAGACTGAAGACTCAAACAAGAACAACAACTTGTATTTCTAGCCTATTTTCATTTTATGAAAAAATAGGCTTATGAGATCACCTTTTGTCCGTGTGTGTGCGTGTGTGTCCCCCTAATAACTTCTAAACGGCTGGAGCGATTGCAATGGAACTCGGTAAGATCATAGCACCATTCTGGCCGACCCCAAGTGAGCTCTTCAAATTTTATTGTCTCTCACCAATCCAACATGGCGGCTGTGCGAAATATTTTACCACAATTCAGTATCTCCGAAACTATTACAAACATCATCCTAATATTGAGTACGGTGATAAAGGGACCTACTAGAAGTTCACCTATGAGACTTTCGAAAACCTGGTAACTACAAAACCAACATGGCGGTCAAGCGAAGTTGAGACTTTTAAATATACTTTTCTCGCGATTTAACAATCTAAATGTAACGAAACATGGAACAGCAAATGTTTATACACATTGTAATGCACTGGCGTCTAATTTAGTTCAATTGTTTACATAACCTCAAAATGGCGGCTGTGCGAAATATTTCACTGGCATTCAATATCTCCGAAACTATTTATGATATCACCCTGAATTTTTGTACGGTGATAAAGGGCACTGCTACAAGTTTATCTATGTACTTTTCAAAAACCTGTAAATTACAAAACGGACATGGCGGCCAAGCGAATTTGAAACATTTTAATAGACTTTTCTCGTGATTTAATCATCTGAGCGCAGTGAAATGTGGTACAGTAAATGATTATGCACTGGCATCTAATTTAGTTCAATTGTTTACATAACCTCAAGATGGCGGCTGTGCAAAATTTTAAAATTAAGTTTTTATTTCTTGTGTCGTAATCATGCGATCGAAGTGAAAGTTTGAATAATGAACCTATACAATAATTTTCCTTTAATGGTACATAACTCTATGGCCTATACATATAACAATCCAAAATGGTGAGCATCTGAAATATTTAGTCGGTTCTCAATATCTACGAATCTTTTAGAGCAATTAAACTGATTTTTTTTATGTTCATAGAGGCTTTTGAATAAATTACCAAACTGCCGCCCCTAAAAATTTGACGCTCTAGGCTACAGCCTACTTATTAGTACATTTCAAAATACTGCCCTGTCCACGTTGTCGCAGCCCCTAAACTGAGGAACCAACAAGGAACCCGTTAAATTGTAAATAGACCATTCTGATGTATTTATTTACGTTCTAGTTAACTACCAAAAATAATTCAAAACATTTGGTTTACAATATTGAGGAAATTTTCTTAATTGTATATGAATGCCATAAATACTTGAGATACCGTAGCGAAGTTTGAGGGTGGAGATGAAATGGATGTAAAACATTGATGGTGATTGTTGTTTCCTCATGTGAGGGGCTTTAGCAGCGTGGTCATTTAGCCCCGTGTACTTGTATGGTGTCCACAGAATTTTCAATATCAATTTTCCTGACTTTTCCTGACCATTTTTCAACAAAATTCCTGACTCGTGAGGTCATCGTAACACCGGAAAAGAGGGTTATTGAGGAAACAAATATATATAGGCAGCCCCCACCGTCCCCATAGCTGCCCAACGCTCGCATCTTTATTCATTTCAAATACAAAACAAGAAGTTCCGTGATGAACTAAAGAGCCTACTTTTGTTAAAATTTAAGATTCATGCCAATGATTAATCTATATGGATCTATTTAGAATAATGACGAAATTAAGTTGGTAATTTCGAAATTTCTTATTAGTTCGAAATACTCTATACCTGGCATAATGTAGCCTAATAATAGAGAACTGCAGTTGACAGCCCTGGTGACTGAATATATTCTTAGTTCCATCTCTTAAGGTACAGAATACAAAATTTGGTTGAAGTCCAATGGATAGCATGGACGTTACATGCAGTTAAACATTGGATATAACAGTGCGCGTAAACTCATGTTGGCAACAATGGCATACATGTATTGGTCAGAAATAATCTGAAATAATATGATCTATTGTTGTGTCAATTTTGAATGAAATCCATTAATTAGTATAGAAGTTACATGCATTTTAAATTGGACCTATCAACAGGCTTAGTATCATGTTGGCAGCACTGGCGTAGGCCTATATCAGTTACTCCAAATTAATCTAGAATGCCAGGTACTATACGTGTGCAAAGTTTAGAGCTATTGGCTTGCATACTTTCTTATATATTGACATTAGGGTAACAAAAATAGAGACAGTATTTATTAACAGTTGGCAGCCCTGGTTACTCTTAAGAATCGGCATAGTCATATCTGTTATGGTACACATAGCACACACGAATTTTGGTTGAAATCCAACTGATAGTATAGAAGTTACATGTATTTAAAGTTGAACCTCTCATCAGGAGGCTTAGACTCATGTTGGTAGCACTGACGTATATAAGTTACTCCAAATTAATATAGAATGTCAGGTACTATACGTGTGCATGGTTTAAAGCTGTCGGCTTGCATACTTTCTGATATATGGGTATTTTTTTTTTAATTAGAGCATTTATTAACAGTTGGCAGCCCTGGTGGCTCTTAAGAATACGCTCAATCATATCTGTTCATGTACACATAGCACATACGAAATTTGGTTGAAATCCATTTGATAGTGTAGAAGTTATATGCATTTAAAATTTGGACCTATCAGCAGGCTTATAATCATTTTGGCAACACTGCCATGTATGGCCTCCTGGAAATTAAACTGCAATATTATTATCTAGACGTGTGCCAATTTTGAAATAGCTCCCATTCATACCTTCCAAGATATCCAACATGGAGTTCAAATTTCAATTGCGATTTTTCAACAGTTGGTAGCACTGACATCATTTTCAAATATGGCCGTGAGATATTCAGGTATAGATCTTTACTCCTACCAAATTTTGTTTCGATTGCTGCAGCCGTTTAGGAGCTGATAGGGGGGAAGGGACACACACACAGCCAGCCAGACAGACAGAAGGACAGACAGACTGACACATATTTGCCCGATCTCATAAGTCTACTTTTTCCTCATTTTTGCAAAATGTGAGAAGTAGGCTAATAAAGGGCAATGTGCTGGGTGATGGGGTCGCCACAGCCCTACGCCGATGCCAAAAAATAGATAAAAGAGGTTTTTACTATGACGCACTGTAAAAATGGAAACTTACTACAATGTCCAGTGAGTTATTGCTCTTTATCTTCAGAGATTAGTTGAACTAGTAACATCAAAATCATCATCATCATCTTTTACAGTTTCCAGCCCCAGGCTGGGTCAGTTTGGAACATAAGCATCGCCACTTAGTCCTTTCTTCCCACCACCTCTCCGCTGTCAATCTGGTCCAGTCCTCGCCTCTCTTCTTGACACATTCCTCCACTCCTTTCAGCCATCTATCTCTTGGTCTTCCCCTTGGTCGTTTCTTTTGCATCTGCATCTCATGTATCCTCTTGGGAATCTTCTTCTCTTCCATTCTCTTTAAGTGTCCATACCACCTCAGTCTTGACGTCTCAATCCTACCTTGCAAGGGCTTCTCTTTCACCATTTCCCTGACCTTTTCATTCCTCACCCTGCCTCTTCTTGTTACTCCGATCCTACTTCGCAGGAACTTCATTTCACCTGCCTGTATTCTGCTTATGTCTCTTTTCTTCATTGTCCACGTTTCTGAAGCATAGATCAGTATCGGGATATGCTGTAGTAGCTTCAAACATCAAAATATGACTGTAAAACACAAAATACCCTATAGTTAATATCCTGACTTTCTAATACTTTTCGCCGTTTTTTCCTGACTCACGCCAGTTTTAGACACTTTTTCCTGACTTTTCCTGTGGACACGATGACTTGTGTTTGTTAACCTGTGTTATTGTGATGACTGTATTAGTGTGTGTATTTGAAACTCAGATGAGTTAGGAACCATCCCGGTATTTTCCTGAAGTAAAAGTAGAAGACAACCACTTCCAGGATGGCCGAAGCGGGAATTGAACCCACTTTTCCTCACGAGGCTGAGTGTACTCCGTTCCAGTCCTCAGACCAGAATAAAATTTCTTGGCAGAGCAGGGAATCGAACCCAGGCTCCGCGGTGACAGCTAAGAGTTTAGCCACTACGCAACGAGGTCCATTCAGGCTCGTGAGGAAAAAGTGAAGAGGGTTCGATTCCCATCTCAGCCAACCTGGAAGTAGTTTTCCCGCTTCTACTCCAGGCAAATGACGAGATGATTCGTAACTTAAGGTCACGGCCGCCTTCATCCCAATTCTCACCTACAACATAATAACACAGGTGATCGTTCAAATTCTGGGGCTGCGACAACGCGACCATGTAGCCCCGTGTACTTTGGGTGTGTGTAGAATCTGTCTGATAACCGGTGTTAATTGTGATGGCTGTATTAGTGTGTGTTATCTGTTTTTTAATTTAAGTACTGCAACTTAGAATTTTACAAATAGTTCCTGATTTTGCCGCCAAGCGCCACCGTCAACGACTACTAGGCCAAGTTCAGAACTTAGCTACTAGACGCCACCGCAGTCGGCTCTTGGCTACGAACGTAGAAACCTAAGAGCGTTGTTTACATTCTTAACCTGTCCAATTTAGCTTCACACAGGTGCAATTTGTGGAAGATTCTTTAACATGCCATAAATCTATGACATGGGACCGCCGGCTTTACTTCCCCTGCGAAGGAAGTCATACTGAGGGATGTTTAACGCTCTTAAAAATCCGACGACTTCGACCTGGTTTGAACCCGCTATCTTGGGCATAGAAGCTCAGCATGCTACCGACTACGCCACCGAAGCCGCCGATTTCCGGTTTACATTGTCATTTTACATAAGAAAAACCTCCGTTAATTTATTTTTAATGGTATTGACGAGGTGGACCAAATTAATAATTTTTCATCCATTTTATTAATCGATATTTGGTTATTATAATTTCACTTTTCATTATTTATTTTACCCGCGTGAATGATCACCAAGGCAGTGTTACATTTTAACTAAGATCATAAATCCAATAGATGGCTGATGACGTCACTTTGTAGCAGTTTTGCTAGCCCACCCTTTGCCTAAGCTATGTTGTTTTAATGGGCGCCAAGACCTCAATGCAATGTTGAAATCTAAATTTGTATTTAACAACGTCTAGCTCTGGCAGAACACCTTCAAGACTCTATTCACTCAGATCGTGGTATGATTTGATCATTAACCCAACAAACAATTGTATCAGGAGAAGGAATTGGTCTATATCTAATGCTACCTACTGAAAGCAAAGATTGCATTGTAAAAGAAATGAATTTATTATATAAAACAAGAATAGCAAAATTAATAATAATAATAAGTTTAAAATTTAAATAGGAGCGTTGTGATTTTAATATTACCGATAGAAAATTACGTGAAAACGGAGTCTGATAAATTATTGATTTTATTCTTATTCCCAAGCTATGAAGTTACTGAAATATGAAATATAAAACAAAGAGAAATGAGAGATTGCGTATTTCTGCGTCATTCGCGCTTACCACTGGAAATTGCCGAAACATTTCCCTCGTACTGGATGATGCTGTGAGCTTCCCACAGTCTCCTGGACGTCGACATCTTTGTCGATATTTGATGAGATTCTGGTAGATTAGATAATTCTATGGTCCGTACATCGGACCCAAACACTCGTACAACCACACTGGTTAAGTTTTACAAAAGTTAGTCCTCCACTCCACGGAACATCGGAGCGACTCCCGCGTACAACCGTACTCGGCAAGTTCTACACAGATTGTCCTCGTTCCACGGAACATCGGAGCGACTCCCGCGTGCAACCACACTCCGCGAGTTCTACACAGATTGTCCTCGTTCCACGCCGCGCCGAACGATATATGCACACGTCGCATCCCCACTCCAGTCCCAACTTTCAGCTTACGTGGTCTCCACTGATTGGCTGAGCATCCCGCTACTTCCCCTCCTCTGGCTCATTACACACGGCGCGCGAGAGGGAGAAGTCGTTTTCCGTTCCATATATCCGCCTTTCCTTGACGCTGCGACCCAGGATTGCGTCATGCTTTCCGACAAGATTAAGCCTGTATATGAATTTCCAGTGACTCATGTCTCTCAAAATATCCTAACTGACGAAAACTCCGTAAAATTCCGCAATCACATAATTTTCTATGATATTGTCGTTCGTAATAATTTGCTTGATAGCGTTTTCTAAGACATAGAAAACCTATCTGAATGCTAATAATTTTTATAAAATGCTCCTAAAAATACCTTAATAATAATTATAATAAATTAATAATAATAATAATAATAATAATAAATTAACATGAAAAATTCTCTTGGCTGAACAATTTGCCGCGTAAATAAATATAGAATGGCTTCCTACTGACTTATGCCAGTTGCATAAAAACCCCTCGAAAAACACGTTACATATTTGCCTCGGATCATCGGATGATTTACCGTGACGACGGTCCATTATCCGATTATCCCAGACACGTTAATAAATCCCATCCAAAATACATATTACATAAATGAGATCACCCTAAATTACAGATATATACACTCATAATTTTTCTTCACGCACTTTGCGTCAAAGTTTGTTGTCACTATGGATTGCACTTTGCAACCAGTCCAATGTTTTACATATAGAATAGTGTTCCACGGATATTTCTGCCTCTCAAATTTCTCTATGTTGGAGAAATAGACATAATTAATGTGTGAGCACTATGTATTTATGATGTCATATCACACGCATTGAAGGTGTTCTGATATATTTATATCTCCTGTACCAATTTTGCAAATCGGTACATGTTCATCTTATCTTCGAGACGCAGCAGGAGCTCCAGGTCTGGCCAGATTATCATGAGAGCATACACCAGGGCTCTTCTGAGAATTCCATTCACCAAGCTGGCGCCTGGCTACTGGTGAAATGGGATCGCCTAGCCCTTTCTGCCATGATTTGTGCCCTTGTGTGTGCTGTCACCTAAAGGTTTATCGTAAATGGAAAAGAGGGATAAGTCAAGCTTTGATCCGTGAACTTTTGAAAGGTGAACATTTCTTGTCAGTTTCATTCGCCAAGCCTTTCTGCCAGGATTTGTGCCTTTGTGTGTCCTGTCACTTATAGGCTTATCGTGATAGACACTTGTAAAGGGAGATAAATCCAGCTTTGTGTCTGCAAACATTGGAAAAGCGAACATTAACTGTCAGCTTCATTCGCCAAGCTCTTATTCTGAGAAAAATCTTACAAAGGACATTGTGTAACGCCTCGACTCCTAGAAGGTTTCTACGCAGTAACCTGTATGGGCTGATATTCAATGATACCAACTCAAACCTCGGGCTCTGGCCCTTGTGTTAGCGGGTTGGGCCACTAGTCGCGTGTGGTATTACTGGAGTCAAGTGGTGGGGGGACTCTGGAATACAAGGGTGCGATCTGTGACAGGGAAGACAGTACGAGTGGAAGGTTGGTGACGGAAGGACTTAAAGGCGATCGCCTCTGGGGGAACGAAGCCAGCTCCTCCGGAGGGCTGAAATACACCAGGTGGTATTAACTAAATTTGTTAGAAGGGGCAACCGTTCGGTGGAACATTAAACTGTGTCATTTGACTATGAATTTTACATGCCATGTGTCGAATGGCGTTTCTGGACTGATATTTCTAGAATTACGATTGTTAGTTAATAAGTATATTTTGCTAAGTTTTTTGGATATGCAGATTCGTTTGATTGGCATTAGATTCAGGGAGGGTAAAAGGTTTTAACTTTGGTCAGAAAGGCTGCTGAAGACGGTAAGTCAAAGCAGGCTTTCGGACCGGCTTAGTCATATTAAACGGCTTTTAAGTTGCTTATGTAACATTGTTTTGGAAGTGGCACAGAGTCTAACTTCATGTTGTTATTCCTTTAGTTTTGTCGTCAGGGGAATCATTCTAATCAAATTCATTTCTATCACAAATGTAGATGTGTGTAATTTTGCCAAGCGGGCAAGTGTCTGGTTTGTTTAGGTTAAGTGATTCATTGGTGTTTAATTAGATCATATTTGTCAGATGGTTAATTTTAGTGGTGGAAGGTTTATCTTGTAATTTGTTTGATCTTAATGTTCAATACATGTTAGCTAATTTGATTTGTCATGTTATTTATTGCATGAAGTCACTAGGAAGATTATTCCCCTTTTCCTTCTTCATCTTTGGCAGGGTCAATTTAATACGGGCTGCTGAGGTACGCATCCGGCCGTCCTCTCAACAAGCTGGTCTTGACCTCGGTTACATCCCACCCTTTCCCTAATTCGTGTGTATAAATTATTAATATTTTTGATATGCTAATTTCATTTCATTATTATTATTATTATATTTGGTTTATTTAAAGAGTATGGTGGGGAAGGGATAATTACCGTTACAGTGGTAGCAGTGCACGTGGTTCGTTCTGTGATCTTGCCATTAGCAAATAATCTTTCCTGCTGACTGATTGCAGTAATTAATTAAAATTAAATTCAGTAACTTAATTATTAAAATTAAATTCAGTAACTTAATTATGGGCCCTCCTCCTTATTAATCTTTTCTCCACATAGGTAGGATTGGTTTAAACTCTGTGTAATGATTAATTTGTGTTCTGTTACATGAAATTTATGTACGATGGCTTCCCGCAAAATCATCGTGAAATACTTATCGGATGAAGAGGTAACCTACGAATTGCTGTTACGTAACCTTGAAGTGCCCAGGGACGCAGAACAAGCGCGCCAGAGTCTAGAGTATGCCGTGAATTTTGCAGCAACCCTTCCAAAGCTGTCAACTGCTGAATTCAAACTCGGTGAGTCAAGGTTATGTGATGCAATTAGGGAAATTTGTAATGTAATTAAGTATTGTTTCAGTGAAGTAGAATGTAGCCCTGTTGATCTCACCAAATTGAAAGCTAGAATTGATTACCTATATCTCCGATGTGTGGATTTGTTACAATCTGATGAAGAACGTCCCATCGCCGATTTGAAAGGTCTATTAGAGGCTGAAGTTAATTTAGTGGAATGTGCTCAGACTTTGGACACAGTTAATCGTGTTAGTGGAAGTGGGGATTTGTTGAATTCGACTCCTGCATGTAGCCGTAATGTCTCGACAAATCTAGGCGACAGTCTGGCTGAAAATGCCACTGGCCAAGTTGGTAATCATGTCACTGAACCTGCCGCGCCCCGTGGCAATGGAAGAGCTCGCCTGCCCGACAGCTGTGAGAGTCGAGAGATTCTTCCCATTGTCGGTAACCGTACTTTTAATCATGAAACTGTGACAACTAATTCTGGGTTTGACCAGGCACCGTTAGGCCCTGATACGGTGATACCAGTTTCGAATACCATTAACCCTAATGCTGTGATGACTTCTGTGCCAAATAATACCGGCAACGTAACCTTCAACCTCCCCGGACGCGAAAATTGTACTTGTAGTTGTAACTTGTAACTCCTTCTCTGCTGTTGTCGGCTCGCCTCGTGTAAGGAGGTCGGTAATCGAACCCCGGTCTGTCTTAAATATCCCCTCATCTAGTTGTAATCCTGTTAGTGTCGGTGCTCGAGAAGTGAATTCTAGAGATAATTCCGGGTCTGTTTCATCATTTAAAGTGCCGGGTAACTCAGGTCATCAGGGGCCTACAGTGACACAAAATTCTCCTTCCGAACCGGTTAGGGATTTAAATTCTGTTTATCGAGACTCTCAGGGGAGTGTTTCAAATTCAGGGCGTAACCTCGTTTCTTCATCTTGTTCCGGAAACCAAAATTATGTGCAAGGAAACCCCTGTGCCGAAATGCCGGGTCGTGACGTGTCCAATGTCGAGCATTCTAATTATTCTGTTTTTTCTAAAGCCAGCTTTGGTTCTGTCAGTCACCCCATTTTGGGTTTTGTTTCAAAGTTATCGGGTAAAAGTATGGACACGGTTGAAGGCGTTGTTGATTTTTTGAGAATATTGGTCGATATTCATGAGTGTGCTATCCAATTCGGTGTCAGCGACCAAGTGGTCTTTCAATTAATATCCTCCCATGTGTCTGATACGTTGGGGGCCTATGTGACTAGTGCCTTGTGTGAAGGTTGGAGTGTGGAGAATTTTATGTCCGAGGTGTTGCGAGTATTTGTGCCCATCAGGTCGCTCGATACTGTGAAGGGACGTTACCTGTACCGAGCACAGGGTATTAACGAGGCGTTAAATTCATACATTGTGGACATATCCAGGTTTGTAAAAGTCTTTAGAGTAGATATGCCAGAGGCAGAAGTGGTAAGGCTTATTTTGGCCGGTGCTACGCCGGAATTTCGGAATTGCCTGTGTGTTGGAACTAATCCAAGTACGATTAGGGAACTACGTGAAGCCGCTATTCAGTCCGAATCCGTGCGTTCGGTTGATATCATAAGGTATGCAAGTAGCATGCCCCCTCCTTTCATTAACCCTGTTCCGTTTGTTCGACCTCCCTCGGTTCGACCACCACCTGGGGCCGGTCGTCCTTCCCATAATTCGCCTAGGGGTAGTAGTAATCGTCCTGTGACGTGCTTCAACTGTGGGCAGCAGGGCCACATAGCGTGGAACTGTCCGGTAAAAAGAAATTGACTATTCCGAGACAAGCATCCTGAAATCCTGCTTGCCAAGGATCAGCGATGTGCATTGGGAAATGAGGTGACGAGGGATGATGCCAAAGTTATGGGAGCAAATGGTGTCTGTTCTAAAGTTTCTGATCTAGTTCTACCCTCTCCTATGGTTGAAATTGCAATTAATGACGCTTGTGTAATAGCTTTGTTAGACTCGGGAAGCGCTGCTTCATTGGTTAGCGAAAATTGGTATTTGTCTATGAAACTCATTTGTAAATTCAGTAACCTGTCAAATGTAGATGTTAAGTTGGTTTCTGCCAACGGTGCTCAATTGAACGTTCTTGGTTCTGTGAAGTTTAAGGTTCGGATTCATAAATTTTGTTGGAAATTTTCCTTTTGGGTCATTAAGAATTTGTCATGTCCTATTATTCTGGGCGCTAATTTTTTTGCTCATACTGCCTTACTGCTAGATATGCAACACGAATCATTCTGGTTCAGGTTTTGTTCTGAGGTAAAATTTAAATTCTTTTCTACTGCTGTCCCTAGCGCGAGTGCTCATGTTGCCAACCGTGATGCTGAACCCGTCTTGTCCACCGGGGTTGAATCCTTGGATTTAAGTAATTTATCTGACGCTCAAGCTAAAGAGATTCGGGATTTGTGTGGGTATTTTCCCGAGGTGTTCACTGACGAATTAGGAATGACTAAGGTCCTGGAGTATAAAATTGAAGTAACGGATACTATACCGGTCAGGCATCCTCCCTACCGTTTGAGTCCACCCAAAATGTTGGAATTAAAGAAATTAATCGATCAGATGTTACTAGATGGAGTGATTCGACCCTCCACATAAGCATATTCCTCACCTGTGTTCTTAGTACCTAAGCCAAATGGTGGTTTTCGGCCAGTCGTGGATTATCGTAGGTTAAACAAAAAGATTGTTTTAGAATCTATCCCTCTTCCTGATTTGCATAGCTGTTTTTCCTGGTTCAAAAACGCCTTCTATTATAGCCTCATTGACCTGACGCAGGCATATTTCCAAATTCCGTTAGCTGAAGAATCTAAGCATCTGACTGCATTCGCCACCGATTGGAATCTCTATGAATATTGCAGACTACCTTTTGGCATCTCTACAGGGGGCGCTGTGCTTAGTAGGCTTCTTGATCACGTGTTTTCTGGCATCAAATTTGATTATTTGTATCACTACCTGGACGATGTTGTTGTTTATAGCGAGACGTTCGAAGACCACGTGCGCCATCTTCGTGAAGTATTTGAGAGGTTAAAATCTGCTGGTCTAACCGTAAAGTTGTCTAAAGTGTCCCTTGCTAAACCTAAAATTGCCTTTCTTGGACATGTTGTTTCTGCTGAAGGTGTTTCGGTCGATGACTCCCGAACCCAGGTAATTAGAGATTTTGCACCCCCTAAAAATGTGAAAGGAGTAGCCCGATTCGTGGGAATGGTTTGCTTTCTGCGCAAATTTATACCCAATTTTGCACAGCGGGCGTTGCCACTTAATCATCTGCGAAGGTCTGACGTGAAATTTGAATGGGGTCCGTCGCAGCAAGCAGCTTTTGACGATTTGAAGGAGGCACTGTGTAGCGCTCCTGTCCTCGCTGTCCCTGATTTCAGTAAGAAGTTTATAATCCAGACTGATGCGTCGCTCGGTGCTGTAGCTGCTGTGTTGTTACAAGAAAGTGAGTTAGGTAGACGACCTATTGGTTTTGCTTCTCGAACTCTGTCCCCTGCTGAAGTAAATTATTCCGTGTATGAGCTTGAGGGGCTCGCAGTGATGTTTGGACTGGAGAAATTCCGAATGTATGTCGAACATGTTCCTTTCGAACTTGAAACCGATAACCAGGCCCTGAGCTGGGTCCTGGCTAGACCTCGAACCACTGGGCGAATCGCCAGGTGGGCAACCCGTATTTCATCATTTCAGTTCACCGTTCGTCATATAAAGGGTTGTGAAAATGTCATAGCCGACTCCCTTAGCCGCATGTATGAAGAAGTTCCTAATAAATGTAAGAATCTCGTTCCCGAGGAAAATCATGAAAATATTTGTGCTGTGTCACTTAAGCGTCTCTATGGAGAAATTCCTGACGGGTGTGAAACTCCCTCTTTAGAGGAACCTGTTGTTGTTGGGGCTAATTCAGCTCAACACATGTTAGTAAATTCACCGTTATTGTTTGGAGACATTGCTAACCATCAGAAGGAAGATCCCGTCTTGTGTGATTTAATTGCTCGATTAGTTTCTGGAGAAGAGATAAAGCCTTATATTTTAAAGTCTGGTGTATTATGTTGTGTAACTAGGCGTGATAGAAAGCCTAAGGTTGTTTTGCCTACTCAGCTGATAAATGGCATGCTAATGTATTTTCATGAGTCACCCGCTGGAGGCCACATAGGAATTTTCAAAACTCGACAGAAAATAAGGCAGTCTTTTGTTTGGAAGGGTCTCGATAAGGATGTGAGAAAGTTCGTGCTGGGGTGTCATGATTGTAAAGTGAGTAAGCCTACCGTCAGTGGTAAGGTTGGTAAGTTAGCTTCTGAATCTTCGTCTAGGCCCATGGAACGCTTGTATGTGGATTTCGTTGGACCCCTGCCGAGGTCTAAACTGGGTAACCGTTTTGCTTTTGTTTGTGTCGATGGTTTCTCTCGCTTTTCATGGATTTTTCCCACTAGAAATTGTGACTCTGCTACTGTCATAAGATGTTTAAAGTCTGTTTTCTCTTCCTTTGGTCCTAGTCAATACTTGGTGTCAGATAATGCCAAGGCCTTTGTTTCTCATCAGTTTAGAAAATTTTGTTTTGATTATGCTGTTTCCCATGTCACCACGACACCCTATTACCCCAACCCTAGTTTGGCAGAGAGAGTTAACCGAAATTTGAGAGCTGCACTTATCGCATATCATCGAGACAATCATGCCAAGTGGGATTCGTCATTACATTGGTTACCCTACGCTTTCAATACTGCTGAGCATGAATCCCATGGGAAAACGCCGTTCTCACTTATGTATGCGTTCGTCCCAAATTCCCCTCTAACGAATCTGTGGTCACTTCATGATCTGCTTCCTGACCAACCCTCTCCTGATCGTGTCAGAGAAATCTGGAAGGAGGCCAAAGCTGCTATAAAGATCTCGCATGATAAACTGGCTGAGAGATATAATTTGGGCCGAAAACAGGGTGGATATTCTGTCGGAGATTTTGTCTATGCAAAAAACTTCTGGGCTAAGGCCCCAGGTCGTCAGGTATCAGGTAAACTGCAGCCAAAATATGAGGGCCCCTATGAGATTCTGTCCTTTCCTTCTGAAGTAACAGTGTTATTAGAGGATCTATCTAGGAAACGTGTTTTTAGGACTCATATGTCGAATTGTAAACCTGCTAGTGAACGAGAAACTCGAGATGTGTAAAAGGTGAAATTATGATTTTCTATTTCCTGTGAATGCGATGATATGAAGTTCAGAGCGATGGGAGATGGTCTAGTTGTTCCGCTGAAGTCAAATCTCTTATGTCATTTTTAGTAATCCTCAAGAAAGGCTGTGATCTGCTTCTCTTAGCTGAGTTTTGTTCATCGTATTCGTGGTTGATATTTTTGAGTAAATTTTTTGGATAATTTAGTGATAATTTTGTTAGGTTGGTAGTGAAATTTCGATTTTATGTGAAAATAGGTGTAATGCTTCAGAGTGATGCTCATTTCGCTGTGTTGTTCAGCTGCTGACGTGAGGGCTTTAGAAATTGTATCAGTGATCTGGAAAATCTTCGAATTGCAATCTCTTGTCGGTTGAAAATGTATCTGGTTAGGTTAGTCAGTAGGTTACTTGTAATCTGCGGTATATACTGTTAGACTGCTGACTTGCTGGTATTGTCACAACGTTCATGTGATTGTAGTTGGAATCATAGTTCATGTATCCCCGTATACTTGGGTGTGAAAAGGAAAAAATTAAGTTCGATTAGCATCAGCTTCGAGCTGGTAGCCAGGCTATAGCGTTAGTCAGTTGTTCTATGCATCGAGATAGTGTTGCACTGGAGATGTCGTACCTGTTCTGGAGAAATTTGAGGTATCTATTAGTTGGTGAGCTAACTCTCGTTCTGTGTAAGGTGCATTTTCTTTGGGGACTATTAACCACCCCGTGCATTTTGAAAATTTATCATTTTTGTCACCTCAGTGACCTTGTAATTCTGTGTGTGGAACATGATGCAGTGTGTGCGAGATGTTAAAAGTGGAGAACATGTGAATTTGGGGGACAGTAACCGCCCCGTGCATTTTAAAAAAATTATCATGCCATCACATCTGTGATCCTGTAATTCTGTATTTTGAGCATGCTGTGGCATGTCGAGGACCGCTAGGTTAGAGAATCTGAAGTTTTGAGGATATTAATCACCTTGTGCTTGTAGAAATGTGTCACATGACACCTATGGGTGCTCGTTGTAGTGAGGTAGATCTGTGTATGGGACCATGGAAGTGGTTTGTTGTCTGTGTGGGAGTAAACGTTATAAGTAATTTGTGTTTTTTTTAATGGTGGAGCCACGTTCGTTTAGGTATGTCTTGAAAATTGGTTGGTACCAACTTGAATTTGTGTCTAATTCTGCTGAGCTATGTGCTTTGGGTGTAGAATTAGTGTAGCCTCTGCACCGGGCTCGTAGTTGTTGTTGGTTTGATATTGGTTGGGTTCCGTGCCTAGAAGATGGCATCTTGATTTTGAGAAGATGTTTTAATTTTGAACATTTGGTGTGACTGTGGTAAGTTGGTTCTCAGGATAGGTGTGATCACCTTAGTGTTCTGAGTTCGGTTGGTCATCCTACAGGAACTCTTGGGAGTTTGTAGACTGTTAGGATGCGTTGGCGAGTAGCGATGAAGTTATTTGGTGAAATTTGGTTAGGTGCTTGTGTGTGAATTGGTTGGATCGTGGCGTCTATTGTTTAGCGTGGTCTCCCCATTTGGTTATTGTTCTCGTGGAAGGTAGTTGCTGTTTTCTGTCGTTCGTCGGATGGCCACCGTGGACGGTTAGGGGCAGCGACTGGTGAAATGAGACAGTGGCTTTTGATATTCATTACGGTATGTTTTTATATGTGTCACATACCTGAGACGATCCATATGGTTTGATTATGGTATGTTGGGTTTGTTTTAAAATATTTTGGTGTTTCCTAAATGTGTTCTGTTTTCCTACGGTACTGCGTGAGGCCATCAAAGTAAATGTAAATTCATTTTTGAGTATGTTTAACTGTTTTGGAAGGGTACCAGTGAGTTCCCCCTTGCATTGTTTCTATTTTTATGGTGTTGCCCATAAAATTTCAGGGAATTTCGGTCGGAAAATATCTGAAATTTTGTAAATATTATGGTTTCTGGATGTTTTAGTCAAAAATTGATTGATATAAGTTGATTTAGTTATTTTTGCTAAGTATTGTAGTGAACTTTCAATTAAGCTTGTTAACGTCAGTCATATCGTATAGTTGGTTGCCCCTTTCGTGTGATTTTAATACTTCAGTGGACCTTTAATTATGCCCTGAACACTATCTCCTTGCGTAGAACCTTGTTTGAAGCCTCAAGTATCCCTTGTGACGTGAAAGACTCTTAAGTGAACTTCGATGGGACACTAATGCTTCGTGTAATATTTTTTTTTATCCTTCCTGGGATAACTTCGGCTGTTTGGGCTGGTTGACTGGCCTGGAACGATTGTTCCCTCTAAGGGAACTGTATTTGGACCATACGCTGCTGTTCTGATGTGTGTTTCAGTGGTCACTATGTGGGACATGTACTACCAATCTGGGCCCAGTTTGGAGGTACCATCTAGGTCCCATGGCATCATTCTACCCGAGGAGATCTACTTCAAGGTCCGCTGGCGGAGATTGGAGTAGCCTCTTCAGCTGCCAAGAGACCAGCTGGACACCATCACCCTGTTCATCATCTCCCCATCGTCTTCCTTTGGAGGAGGAGGATGTACCAATTTTGCAAATCGGTACATGTTCATCTTATCTTCGAGACGCAGCAGGAGCTCCAGGTCTGGCCAGATTATCATGAGAGCATACACCAGGGCTCTTCTGAGAATTCCATTCACCAAGCTGGCGCCTGGCTACTGGTGAAATGGGATCGCCTAGCCCTTTCTGCCATGATTTGTGCCCTTGTGTGTGCTGTCACCTAAAGGTTTATCGTAAATGGAAAAGAGGGATAAGTCAAGCTTTGATCCGTGAACTTTTGAAAGGTGAACATTTCCTGTCAGTTTCATTCGCCAAGCCTTTCTGCCAGGATTTGTGCCTTTGTGTGTCCTGTCACTTATAGGCTTATCGTGATAGACACTTGTAAAGGGAGATAAATCGAGCTTTGTGTCTGCAAACATTGGAAAAGCGAACATTTACTGTCAGCTTCATTCGCCAAGCTCTTATTCTGAGAAAAATCTTACAAAGGACATTGTGTAACGCCTCGACTCCTAGAAGGTTTCTACGCAGTAACCTGTATGGGCTGATATTCAATGATACCAACTCAAACCTCGGGCTCTGGCCCTTGTGTTAGCGGGTTGGGCCACTAGTCGCGTGTGGTATTACTGGAGTCAAGTGGTGGGGGGACTCTGGAATACAAGGGTGCGATCTGTGACAGGGAAGACAGTACGAGTGGAAGGTTGGTGACGGAAGGACTTAAAGGCGATCGCCTCCGGGGGAACGAAGCCAGCTCCTCCGGAGGGCGGAAATACACCAGGTGGTATTAACTAAATTTGTTAGAAGGGGCAACCGTTCGGTGGAACATTAAACTGTGTCATTTGACTATGAATTTTACATGCCATGTGTCGAATGGCGTTTCTGGACTGATATTTCTAGAATTACGATTGTTAGTTAATAAGTATATTTTGCTAAGTTTTTTGGATATGCAGATTCGTTTGATTGGCATTAGATTCAGGGAGGGTAAAAGGTTTTAACTTTGGTCAGAAAGGCTGCTGAAGACGGTAAGTCAAAGCAGGCTTTCGGACCGGCTTAGTCATATTAAATGGCTTTTAAGTTGCTTATGTAACATTGTTTTGGAAGTGGCACAGAGTCTAACTTCATGTTGTTATTCCTTTAGTTTTGTCGTCAGGGGAATCATTTTAATCAAATTCATTTCTATCACAAATGTAGATGTGTGTAATCTTGCCAAGCGGGCAAGTGTCTGGTTTGTTTAGGTTAAGTGATTCATTGGTGTTTAATTAGATCATATTTGTCAGATGGTTAATTTTAGTGGTGGAAGGTTTATCTTGTAATTTGTTTGATCTTAATGTTCAATACATGTTAGCTAATTTGATTTGTCATGTTATTTATTGCATGAAGTCACTAGGAAGATTATTCCCCTTTTCCTTCTTCATCTTTGGCAGGGTCAATTTAATACGGGCTGCTGAGGTACGCATCCGGCCGTCCTCTCAACAAGCTGGTCTTGACCTCGGTTACATCCCACCCTTTCCCTAATTCGTGTGTATAAATTATTAATATTTTTGATATGCTAATTTCATTTCATTATTATTATTATTATATTTGGTTTATTTAAAGAGTATGGGGGGGGGGGGAGGGATAATTACCGTTACATCTCCATAGAACTTCCTAATTTCACTGGAGGTCCCTTCCTTATGGTGAAATTTAATCTCACTTATCACTGAGCACACGATCACACTATTGTGGCAGCGCCTCGTGACCATATTACTTAATCTCTCTTTAAAGTAGATTAAATTAATATTGACTTCTGAAAAAAAAACAGTAAATGCGCATTACATATAACACCAAATATTTCTGTGCCGTAATCGCCCTGTCTTGTTAAGTTCCCGTAGACCATATTCTACTTAATACTAGTTCTCAACACAGACCATTTCTCCTGACACAAATAATACCTTGGTACAAATTACCTTAAATTACACACTTACAAATCTTACATGGCGAGGCCGTAAACAGAAATCACGTGTGCTGATATGTATGAGATTCATGAAGGACTGTCTCGCCTTCTGATGGCCCATCTTTTGCCTCGTGGACGCCTTAAGCAAAAATACCCTGTTCAAGCGCTCACCCATCTCTTGGAGGCAAATGGGAATTCACCAGCGCTACCAAATTCTGGCCTTGGTGTATCGAGACATTTTAGTGCTCAAGAGCATCCGACAATCCCGTCATATTTCCCTGTACCTTAAAAACTCTCATTTACTTACATACTACCCCCCTGTGTGACTTCTGATACGCCTGCCTGGAAGACCATCTCCTCCCACGCACCAAATACCACACTTACTCATTTGATAGGCTGGCTCGCCAGCTAAACACACTCACTTTATGACACATACTTTCGGAGACTATGTATATTATACGTCCCGTATAATCTGTTTCCCTTACTATCCTCCAGCACATATGCTGTTTTTCCAATACGTTTGGAAACTATAAATGTTTCTGTGTCACCTGCTTCCAACCTTGCAAGTGGCTCCCTTTAACTGAACGTCATCACGTTGCTCTACCTACCTATTTCTCAGTGTATGTAACGATGCCCTGTTGCTACTGTCCACACATGCACATATTAAAATACCGTCCTCTGCTTTAACCACAGGATAATCCCTACATAAATTAGTGTCCCTCGATAGCATGTCTGCAAGAATGTTATCTTTACCTTTAATATATTTTACTGTGAATTCGTATTCCTGCAGAGCAAGAATCCACCTACTAACTCTGTTAGAACTGAGTTTACAAGTCCTCATATACAGTAATGCATGGTGATCTGTGTGGATCTCAAATTTCCCCCCTACTAAATACATTCTAAATTTCCCTAAACTGAAAACAATACCTAAAAGCTCTAACTCAGTAATCGTGTATCTTTTCTCTGCTGCTGTCAGTCCTCGCGAGGCTAAAGATACAATGCACAGATTACCCTCATCATCTTTCTGACATAATACTCCAGCAATGCCTATATGTGAAGCATCTGTCATAACCACATATTCCTTATCTTTTAACGGATATTTTAGCACTACAGCTTTCTCAAAACCTTCCTTCAGCGCTC
Organism: Meconema thalassinum; assembly: GCA_946902985.2. Lineage (NCBI taxonomy): Eukaryota > Metazoa > Arthropoda > Insecta > Orthoptera > Tettigoniidae > Meconema > Meconema thalassinum. The sequence goes on from OX336397.1 coordinate 281,799,855, forward strand.
TAAAAGCCTGATCATGCTTGGACTCCCATCTCCACCGAGTCCCACTTTTAAGCAATTCCCTGAATGGTTCTACCAACCCAGAGTATTTAAGAACGAACCTCCTGAAAAAGTTGCAAATTCCCAGGTAAGTTTTTAACTGTTTAACATTCTGTGGCACCTCTGCGTTAAGTATCTTATTAACCCTACTTTCTTCTGGTGTTACACCTCTACTCGACACTCTATGACCTAAAAATGTCACTTCTGACTGACAGAATGACGACTTAGACAGCTTCAAAGTGAATCCTGCCTGATCTAACTTCTGAAAAACTATATCTAAATGACGTAGATGCTCCTCAAAACTGCGTGAACTAATTACCATATCATCTATGTAAATGGTTACAAACTCTCCTGTGTCATCCCCTAATGCGATGTTTAAAGCCCTAATTAAAGCTGCTGAACTACTCTTTAACCCATAAGGTGTTCTACAAAATTGATAAAGGTTATATTTATGACTAAAAGCTGTAAATGGTCTATCTTCGTACATAAGTGGCACTTGCCAAAAACTGGAACTCAAATCTACACAAGTGAAATACTTCTTCCCCTCAAATGTTTGCATTAATTCCTCTATTGACATAGATTTCAGCTGATCTGAACTAATTCTACTGTTAACCAAACGAGCGTCTAAACAAATACGAACCGTGCCGTCGGCCTTGGATACCGTGATCAAAGAATTAACATACGGACTGTTAGAGTGCTCAATAATCCCATCTTCAAGCATCTGGTTAATTTGTGCCTCAACTGCACTCTGATAAGCGAAAGGTACAGGATATCTATGTCCTGTGAATACTGACCTATCAATAACGTTCAATGAATGTGTATAGCAATTGGCCATACCAATGCGATCCTCAAAAACTCTCCTATTACACATTAACACATCATAGAGCCGAACACATTGTTCCACCTCTATATTTCCCTGAAATGCAGCATCACGTAACGAGTCCTCTAGACTACCGTTCGTAATCACACTGCCCACAAAACATGGAGAACCCCGCTCTACGGCTGGCGATATCTCATTTAAAGTACAAATCACACCTACAACACTACTTCTCTGAATATGGTCATTGAACGCTATTTCTACTTCAGAATCTCCCCATTTAAATTTCAAACTCCCTACATCATAAGTTACCAGACACTCTACTTAGCCACTCTGAACCCAAGATAACACTGAATACTAAATTTGGAATTACAAGGCAAATCTGCTTCTCTACATGATTATTAATTTTAATGTCTACTAAAACTTGCTTAGAAATTACTTTAGACCTCTTCCCAACAGCTGTGATAACAAAAGTGCTTTTAATTGGCATCTCCTCGAAATTTACTCCAGTTTCTTTCATTTTATCATAAAATGCACTACTTATGCAACTCTTCATACAACCACTATCAATTAAAACATCTGTGTACGCCTCGGACACGTTAAATTTAACTATGGGGCTCTTACTAACCACTTCCTGAATAATACCTTCATCATTTAGTTCATGTAATAATTCATTTCTTACATTTAGGTCATAGGGTTCCTGTATAATTGTATGGACAGGGCATGCTACAGACTGAGATTCTGACCTTACTTCGTAGCCTGGTTCGCGTTTAAAGAACCGTTACAGGTGGCCGTAGTACTACTAACTACTGAACTGGTCTGGTTGTTCTGGGCTGTGTTGTCATTGTTTGGCTGTATATTACTACCACTAGGCTGTCCTCTTCCTTGACCCCTATTCTGGTTGTAATTTTTGTCATTATAATTTCTCCCTTGATTTCCCCTGAAATCATTGTTTCTCCCTTGATTTCCCCTGTAATCATTGTTCCTTCCTTGATTTCCCCTGAAATCATTGTTCCTCCCTTGATACTGATTACCATAGCCATTTCCTCTGTTCTGATTTAGCTGATTATTATTATTTCTATTTTGAGCGTTGGCCCCTTCGCCACCATTCCCTTGAACTTCTTGATGCCTGGCTTCATTAGGTCTATTATTATTATTACCCTGGTTCCGATTGAAATTGTCCTCATAACCCCCTCTCCCTAGTGCATCAAATGGGCTTAACAAATTTTCTACTTGTGATATTGTCTTTACATTCTGGATACAAGCAGCCTCCTTGATCCTATAGGGAAAGTGCCTAAGTAGCAACCTTACCACATCACTTTCCTCCTTCACGCCATCAAGATATTTACACACTAATACCTGCCCTAAAAAGTATTCGGTCATGGTGGAGCTTCCTTTAGGGTTATATTTACCACACACTACTCCCTCACGATGCTGTGACTGAATAACCTCATTCCAGAACTTTTCACAGAATTTCATTTTAAAATCATTGATATCAGTAAACTTGTCTCTGTAGACAGCAAACCAATTCCTCGTTTCCCCCACAAACACTTGTTCTAAAATTTCAACTACCGGTACCTGGCACCACTCAATACTACCATTTTCCAACCTCTCCCCGAATTTATTTTCTATAGTGTTCATGAACTCCATTGGGCACCCCTGTCGATCGCTGAACTTACCCAGTTCTACCTCCCTGTGTGTGCTATTCACAAAAACTGGCCTATTCTGACTATTTTCTTGCCTGATCCTAGCTTTTAATTTCAACTCTAATTCTGCGATTTTCTCCTCAGCCTTCCTCTCAATACTGTTTACTGTTAATTTAATGTTTCCTTCTGATTCTTCTACTTTATCATATAGCTTTGCTTGTTTCTCCTCAATCTTGCTAAAGCTCTCTCTATTACTCTCTCTTAAATCATTTACTTCGGCAACTATTTGCGAGTGGACTTTCTCAATTCTACCCCCCAGCTGTTCCTTAACCTCGCTTCATTAGTTAAACCATAATATTTGTACATAAATACATACATACATACATGGTTTATTTGCAAATGTGGACACTGTCCATGGTGGCAAATTACAATAAATACACAAAACAATTCACAATTCAACCTCTTTAGTTGATACTTGAATCTTGTCAATTTCTCCCCCCCCCCCCCCCCCCAATTGCTTTTTGACCTGCTGTGTTTCCAGTTGCACTAGTTCTTTTAAATTTTCATCCTGTGTACTGATTCTAATTTCTAACTCCTCCTGTACTTTTCCTAATTTCTTGTCTACATCTGCAATGATCTCTTTAACCTTCTCTTCCATTACTCCTCTGATTTCTTCTCTAATCTGCTCCATTTTCGCACTAATTTCCTTGTTGTTCTTATCTAATTTTGCATTATTCTGTTCTAATTTTTTATTTAAAGCTTCTGTACTTTCTTTATTTTCCCTACTGTTTTGTTCTAATTTAGCGTTGTTTTGTTCCAGTTTAGCATTTAAAGCGTCTGTACTTTCTTTATTTTCCCTACTGTTTTGTTCTAATCTTGCATTATTCTGTTCTAATTTTTTATTTAAAGCTTCTGTACTTTCTTTATTTTCCCTACTGTTTTGTTCTAATTTAGCGTTGTTTTGTTCTAATTTTGCATTATTCTGTTCTAATTTTGCATTTAAGGCATCACTACTAACTTTGTTCTGATACACGAACTCGAGAAGTAAAGTTTTTAATTCTGGTTGGCCGCCTACACTCCCTGTTTCAGTATCGGGATTTACCTCCGCTACCCCGGTACTACCATCACTCGACATACTGCTCGTATCATCACTCTCCAGTTGATGACCACTACGTAACCTCATCTGTCTTTCTTTCTCATCCCCCATAATGATATACACTGATACAGACAAATAACCCCCAAAATACAGGCACAGAAATATATACCCTTCTCCTTCCACAAATGTTATTAGGTTTTCAGCCCCAAGTTGTCGGCGACAATTGTAGCAGTTTTGCTAGCCCACCCTTTGCCTAAGCTATGTTGTTTTAATGGGCGCCAAGACCTCAATGCAATGTTGAAATCTAAATTTGTATTTAACAACGTCTAGCTCTGGCAGAACATCTTCAAGACTCTATTCACTCAGATCGTGGTATGATTTGATCATTAACCCAACAAACAATTGTATCAGGAGAAGGAATTGGTCTATATCTAATGCTACCTACTGAAAGCAAAGATTGCATTGTAAAAGAAATGAATTTATTATATAAAACAAGAATAGCAAAATTAATAATAATAATAAGTTTAAAATTTAAATAGGAGCGTTGTGATTTTAATATTACTGATAGAAAATTACGCGAAAACGGAGTCTGATAAATTATTGATTTTATTTATTTATTTATTTACATAGGTCCCAATGAGCCTGAGCTCGTGTTAGGGACAATCAAGTAACATAGTTACAGAATGGCATATATACAATTTTTGTAACATTATTGTTTAATTTAATAGTAACTTATATTAGATTGCTAGTGACTAACTTTACAGAGATGATTCGGTATGATACATTGCATTGCTTAAGACTTAAGACTATTGTATATGGGCTATTCATTCCTTAATAGGAAGTCTTTTGTTTTCCTCTTAAATGTTTTTATAGAGAAACTTTCCCTTATGCCTAATGGTAGCGAGTTGTATTCTTTTATTATAGAGGACATAATTCCTTTAGTTCCAAATTTAATGGATTGGGAATGGCTGGTGAATATTTGATTTACTCCTCTTGTTGCATAATGATGAATGTCATTTGCATGGGTAAAATGGATGTGTGTGTGTATCAATTTGTTTTCTAATTTGTATACAAATACTGTTGCTGACATAGCTATTTGTTTTTGCAGTGGCATAATTTTTGTACTTGAGTATAATTCATTTGAGGGTGTGAGCCAAGGAAATCCAAAGATAGATTTTATAGCACGTTTCTGGAGTATCTCAAGTTCTTTTATCAGCTCCTTCTTACAATATCCCCATATGAAATTCATGTACATTAGATGTGAATGTATCAGAGCAAAGTATATATTTTTCAATTGTTGGCTAGTAAGACAGCTGTATCTTCATCTGAAAATAATACCAATTATAGGGCTGATTTTATGTTTTACATTTTCTACATTTTACTTTTATTCCCAAGCTATGAAGTTACTGAAATATGAAATATAAAACAAAGAGAAATGAGAGATTGCGTATTTCTGCGTCATTCGCGCTTACCACTGGAAATTGCCGAAACATTTCCCTCGTACTGGATGATGCTGTGAGCTTCCCACAGTCTCCTGGACGTCGACATCTTTGTCGATATTTGATGAGATTCTGGTAGATTAGATAATTCTATGGTCCGTACATCGGACCCAAACACTCGTACAACCACACTGGTTAAGTTTTACAAAAGTTAGTCCTCCACTCCACGGAACATCGGAGCGACTCCCGCGTACAACCGTACTCGGTAAGTTCTACACAGATTGTCCTCGTTCCACGGAACATCGGAGCGACTCCCGCGTGCAACCACACTCCGCGAGTTCTACACAGATTGTCCTCGTTCCACGCCGCGCCGAACGATATATGCACACGTCGCATCCCCACTCCAGTCCCAACTTCCAGCTTACGTGGTCTCCACTGATTGGCTGAGCATCCCGCTACTTCCCCTCCTCTGGCTCATTACACACGGCGCGCGAGAGGGAGAAGTCGTTTTCCGTTCCATATATCCGCCTTTCCTTGACGCTGCGACCCAGGATTGCGTCATGCTTTCCGACAAGATTAAGCCTGTATATGAATTTCCAGTGACTCATGTCTCTCAAAATATCCTAACTGACGAAAACTCCGTAAAATTCCGCAATCACATAATTTTCTATGATATTGTCGTTAGTAATAATTTGCTTGATAGCGTTTTCTAAGACATAGAAAACCTATCTGAATGCTAATAATTTTTATAAAATGCTCCGAAAAATACCTTAATAATAATTATAATAAATTAATAATAATAATAAATTAACATGAAATATTCTCTTGGCTGAACAATTTGCCGCGTAAATAAATATAGAATGGCTTCCTACTGACTTAGCCTATGCCAGTTGCATTAAAAAAAACCTCGAAAAACACATTACAACATTGTTGAAACCAACGGGCGCGTTCAGCGGGCTCATTGCTGGCCAGCAAACGGTCAGCAGATTCTGAGTTTGCCGTTCAGCGGGCTTGCTAGCGGATGTGACGTAGGTAGCAAGGGCTCAGCAGAGCCAGCAAACTTTTTCTCTGCTAGCTTGCTAGAGCTCGCGTCAGCTCGGAAGGCGGCCGGCTCTCTGGGATTTGCGCAGAGAGAGAAAGAGATACATGTCCACTGTTGCAACAGGTCCACCATGTCCGAGCCCCACACCGCAAGCTGCTGTCATGAGTTCCTGCGGTGTGGCAACACCGTAGCTTAGCTCATTGAGCCTGTCTCATTCACGCTGCTTTACACTTAGCTTTCCTGACAACACACTAGCTCAGATTCTCAAGACAGACTGACTGTGATTGGTGGGATGGAAGAGAGGCATGACGTACTGGTAGCGTTGTGTTCTGCGCACCGCCTTCCGGGCTGACTCGAGCTCTAGTGTTTCTGCTGACTTGCGGCACATGGCGGGGAATCAAATTGATCAAGTTCTGCACGTTCGGCGGATTAAACTATTAGGTTTCTGAAATTCTAGAGACGAAGATCTACACTCAAGAATGGTGACAGGTAATATAATACAATGTTTCTCAATAGCATAATTGTTGTAATTGGACCTTTTACGCGTCTCAAATTCAACTTTAAACTCACTAGGCCTAGGTCTAGTTGTTTTCTTGAAGGATGATAACTTTTAATAGTTATTTTATGTTGTATTAAGGAATTGGTTTGGTCAAGGCAAATCCGGCTCGTATTTTTTATCTATTTTTGTGTGTGATTTAAACCTATTACAGTCTTCCCGCTGTTAAATTGGGTTGAAATTAAATGCCACTTTGTACCGGTAGCACATGAACGCGATATTTAGAACAGAAGCTTTTCTTAACTCTGTTAACCATACTTTTGGGCTGAAAGATGTTTTAAATGTAGCCTACTGTGTATATAGGCTACCAAACAGCTTTCGGATTTCCCATGGCCAAATTATGTGTGAGTAGGCTACTGATGAGTTATTTATGGAATTATTCTGACTTTCTGTTTCTGAGCATTTTGATGTCTCTTCCTTGTATGTTAGGTCACGAGTTTAGTTAGTTAGTTATTGTTGTTTTAAGGGGCGGAACTACGAGGTCATCTGCCCCTAGGTCACGAGTTTGCCACTAATTATATTCAAGAAACATGGAGATGGCTGTATAATCTAGAAAATCGGCCCCTACTTCTTGGTGGTAAGTTTTAAAACTAGTACCGTATTGTACTTGGGATGGTATTCGCAGAACATGTTAAACTTTGCTTTAATGGTAATTCAGTGGTTAATTTTCGGACATTTGGACGAATGAGTAGGGCCTATAGGAAGAGGAAGGATCTTTTCAAAAGTACCGTACCAGAAAGTCTTGTGGGAAGAGGTAGCTCCGGCGATAAATTCCCAGGGGTAAGATGCTGCGCATTTTCTACATGCATCAGATACCAGAGGTAGAATTTTATTGCAGTAATTTACATTTCAGCTCTGATACCGTTAGGCCTATGCCTTTTGTGTAGCATACAAGCTTTTTTGTCGAATAGGTGGTATAGAATCTAATTTCAGTATAGTAGAGCAAGCAGGGTTCATATTTCGTACAATTACATACCGGTACCACTGTAACATTCATTTTGTCTATACATAAATACATTCTGCTAAGATTGGCCTCCCAGCGATGGTAGAGCTGACTTGACCAGAAGGCAAGGTAGGTACCGTAGGCTAACTTCTGTGGTTGGTGGCACCCTGGTCAATGTCAGTTTTTAGTCCTTTAGGAGATACCTTAACCTTAATTGGGAACTTGAGAGGTAGTTGGGCACTTCTTAACACATCTAATTTTTCTAATAGAATTTTGGTTTATTGTAGAAAATTGGTGTTCTAAAAATCTTTGACAGTTGTAAAGTCTGCTTTGTTTTGAAGAAATCATTTTATCATCCTTAGTGATGGTCACAGCAAATTGTATTTGACCCATGGGTGTTCAATATACTTTTTTTTTAAATCATTAAATCATTTCAAACTTACACGATGGTAGTTACATGTGCAGTATATGAAGTGGTGATGTTGCTGTGGTCTGCTGCCTTTCCACTGCTTTGAACTATATGCAACCGAAGGCACCTACCCTCATCAAAATATGTACTATCGCAATATTAAGACCACCCTACCTAATGATGGGAGGAACCACTCAGTAACGCTGAATGAGAGCTCATCATACATTAACATTTTCTAAAGTACCATTGTAATTAGCCAATATAGGCCTACCTTTTCTAATAATGGAAAATAAATCAGGAAATGATGTGATAATAGATGATTACTCCTCTGCTGTCCATAACCCACCCACCATCCCCTTTCTAAATCACGACTAATATAGCAAAATTCCAACTGTCTGCCATTCTATGAGTGAATTATTGTCAAATGCAGTATTGCCAGCCCCACGAATACGGTACTACTGTGTATATAGGCGGTACCGTACTGTAATCCTCCCACCTGCTAAAAGGAACTTCCGCCGCTACTGAGTAACGTCCACCACGTGCGTATTTGATGTGTGTAATAATTATTGGCTGCTGTGTTATTAATGTGTGTAATATTTCACTGTAACTGTTTTTTGTAATAGTACAATTTGTTAGATCCAGACCAATGGGTTTTGCCTGGACCAATAATTATTGGGTAGCGCGGCCCACCACGTTAGTCGTATATACACTTTTGGTTTTTGTCACGTACAGTAGGGTACTCGCGCATCAATAATCTTTATCCAGACCAGACCTATGTGGTATATTTTGTATCTCACATGTTGGTAACTGTAGTGACATCAGCATGTGCAATTCTTGGTACCAGTTGAAGAGACCTCATCCGCCTGCTGTCGTTGAATTATCAAGAAATAGAAACACATATTTACGTAATTTAGAGCATATTACCGGTGCAGTAGTGATCATGGTTAGTAATTTGTATTGGGAATGTCACCCAGAAGATGATACATTAATTCTGAATGAGACCAGAACGTGGCTTTTACACTTGCATCAGACGTCATTGTGGCTTTCATCTTCTAGGGTACATTACCAATTCAAATTAGTAACCCTGGTCACTACTGCACCTGAAATATATGCTAAACTACATAAATATGTGCTTTTATTTATTGCTCTTTTAACAACGGCAGCCATGTGCCGATGGCACATGAATGTCGTTGAGTCATCAAGGCGCACACATTATTGCCAGCATGTAGGATACAAAATACACCACACTAATTAAAGATTAGGTACGCGACAATCCCACTGTGCGTGCAGGGGTGTATGCATGGTTAACGCGCGCCCGCAGGCTTATACCATTGGATTGGACAAAACAAAGGTTAGAATGGTCGGGTTGAAGTGCGGCAAGCGGGGCACTGTTGATGACATGTTAGGCTGTAACCACTGATCTGGACGAGTTAGGCTGTAACCATTGACAAAACCACTGTTACTTTCATTTGAACCCCTCACAGAACGCTACCCTTGACATCCTATACGATTAGTACCGTATGGATGGGGTTACGTTGGGGTTGACAATGCTGTACGTTACATAATCCACGCTGATAATGGCCGACACAGCTGGAATTTTACTATATAAGTCGTGATATAAACGTGGGTTATGGTCAGTAGGATAGTCAACACCTATTAAGTTACTACCGGTACATCATTTCCTGATTTATTTTTCATTTGAAGAGGTATTTTGGCTAATTTCAATACTTTAGAAACTCCAACTGCGACTTGTTACTGTTACCATTGGCCATATAACAGTATGCCTCGAGACTGCTATATTATGAGTTCCAAACTTATGCTCCCCATGGAAGGTACCTGTATACTAAGCAATAAATTCATTATGGATTTGGTGTTGGAGCCTACCAACCAAAAGGATTTCATTTAAAAGTTCCTTGGAATGTGCTAGTGATCCTAGGAGTAATTCCTAGTTGCTATTCCACCTGTTGCTATTGAGAGAAAAAGGGTATTTTGGGCTCAGCTCTCCCATGCTAGACCAATTGTTATTTCTATTACATGCATGACAACATACATTTTTCTTCTCAGGGACATCATTGCACCATCAGCTGTGTACGGTATAGCAACCCTGGGCAGTGCTTCGACTTAAATACTTGTAAACTTATACCCATACTCCTTATTTCTAATTTGTTCCCCTAGGGCAAAAAAGAATTTTCCATTTTGAAGTACCTTTTGTATGGGCAGTCCACTTCTTTTTTAATTATGTGTTCCTTTCTTATTTAGGCACCTGATGGGGATGTAAATTCTGGAATATGGAGGTCACGTTTACAAAAATCCGGGATTCCGGTCGCTCAACATATTCTGATTCAGTCCAGTGAGAGATTTACAAGTTGTTTGAAGCAATTCTTTCCAACGATGAGACATTCAACCCTCGACTGACCATACCGACAAAGTTGAGGGAGATCGTCTCACCAGTGGAAGCAGCCTGTGCATCCACACAATCTGCCCCAGCAACTCTTCAAGGAGCGATCTAAGAAGCAGACCAAGTATAGCAAACATGGAGCTACATAGACAAGTCATTGCTGACACTGGAGCTTAGAAGTTGAAGTAGTGCTGCCTATGGCAGGCAGTTGCTAGAGGGAATGAACTGTCCCAACAAAGCAACAAATATTTTCATAAGAGGAATGATTTTATGGGAAAAATTAGTTTACCGGTAATTTGTGAAGAAAAAGAACTGTTGGTTTAGCCATAAATTGTACAACCTACTTATGTTTTCTATTTGTAGCAATGCCATTTGCAATATTTATTAAGCGGTTGGAAACTGCTCAAGATGATGATGATGAATTAGGTGTAGTGTTTGGTTAGGCAACTTCTCCCCTGCTGGTGACAAGCCCACATGAGGGAGGAGGGCCTTTATAAATAAACTTGTTCACCTCGTGTTACAGTGTCTAGTGTTCTCGGCTGTCGCCCCCAAATTCGATCAGAGTCGAACCAAGATGTTATTTCAGTGTTGTTGAAGTTGTATAATAGAGCCAAGATGATAATTGTGTTGGAACTCACATCTTTTCTCTTGGGATGTGCGAGTACCCGTGAATTTCATACTGTCTCATTTATATTTAAAATTATAAAACTTTTTCCTCTTCTAATTGAGGTTTTTTAATGTCTGTTGCATTAAGTGTCTGTAAAATGGTGGTGGGATGGAACCAAAGTCCAAAATGAGAAGAAATATCAATGAATTTTGAATAAATTAATATGAATTAAGTTAATAAATGGTTTAAAAAATATGTTCACTTCAATTCTTTTTCTGGTCTCCCTATATACTATCTTATACCCTTATTACAAAATGTGGATAAACGAATGGGTAGATTTCCAGGTAAGAGCACAATTCAATACAAATAGCTGTCATTGAATATTACGGTAGTAAATATGTTCTGTCTATTTGTCCGCCAACATAGGGAAACTATTCCAAATATTCAACCTTATTTTGAATCCATATCATTAAGGACATATAGGCCTCCGTGGCTTAGGCGGCAGCCCGCCGGCCTCTCACCGCTGAGTCCGTGGTTCAAATCCCGGTCACTCCATGTGAGATCTGTGCTGGACAAAACGGAGGCAGACAGGTTTTTCTCCGGGTACTCCGGTTTTCCCTGTCACAATTTCATTCCAGCAACACTCTCCACTATCATTTCATTTCATCTGTCATTCATTTGATCATTGCCCCAGAGGAGTGCGACAGGCTTCGGCAGCCGGCACACTTCGTATCCTCGCCGCTAGATGGGGGCTTCATTCATTCCATTCCTGACCCGGTCGGAGACTGGAAGCAGGCAGTGGATTTTCATTTTCATCATTAAGGACATGTATATTTCTCTTGCATTCCAATATTACAGTATTCTATGGTGAGTATCGTCTTACCCTCAAGTTTTATAATATTAAAAGAATCTATTTCCAGACAGTCAACACAGCAATGTGGCCAATTTAATCCTTTCCAGTTAGTGTGACAAATTATTTGGGCACATACTGTGTTTAGCGACTGAAAATTGATTCTTTCTTAGATAACAAAGGTGACACTCAGGATTTTTTTTCTAAAACTTGGTCAAGTCTTAGTTGACTGAATAGAGAACGTCTCCCCTAGCTGTGAAAACTTCCTATTAAATTTTCATTAACGGAATGCTTTTCAGTCAGTCAACATGATTCTGTCCAATTAGTTTGGGAGACGAGCAATAATTAATATTTTATCACACAAACCTTAAAGAAATAGTTATTGTTGTTTTAAGGGGTGTAACTATGAGGTCATCTGCCCCCTTAAAGAAATTTTACAAGAATTAAGTTATTTATTACTCGACACATTTTTGTAGAAAAAGTTTTTGTATATACATTTTTAATCGCATCTGATATGGTACCTTATTGAAATATATGGGGGAATTAAATAACTGAACGGCTTGGGGCAACATAGTGATATCTCTCATTTTATTAATTTTAAGCTAAAGAAAAAATAGCTTGCCAACAGCCTTGCACTACAATTATTTACATATAGTGCTGTGTTTTACCACTATGGGCAACAGGAATATAAACAAACTTCTTTGATTGGATTTTATGGCATTAATACATGTTAATTTTGTGGGTTATGTTGCCCCAAACAATTGGTTTGTTTGATAGTAGGGTATTTAATGATAATTGTTTTAAAGGATGGAACAGCGAGGTCATCTGCCCCGCGTAATTCGTAGGAGAATTAAATAAATGAAGGGCTAATTCAATATTTCTATACTAATTTCGACGGATGTTTAAATAAGAAATCAGCCTAATATTAATAAGACCAATTAAAGGAGTGGACTAGCCTACAATAAAATTGAATTTCAAAAGAAGAGTTATTCTTATCGTCAGGATGTCTACCCCCTTATTATTCCTGTTTTCAACAGGGTCGGGGATGAGATACGATGAAAGGCTATGTGGCGGGTGGTTTATACCGCCGGATGGCCTTTCTGACGCCAACCTCGTGAGAACTGAAATTAATGAAACTTGACTAGGAGATGGAAGATAGAGGTCGTGGCCTATTAGAAGGTAACTTACTGTCCCGGTATTTGCCTGGACCTGAAGATTGGAAACCACTGAAAACCATTTACATGACGGCCGACGGTGGGATTTGAACTCACGTCTCCCGAGTCCGCAGATAGCTTGGCTCCACGGCCTAGCGCCGCGCATTAACAGGGCTGTCTACAGCTCTGTCGCCTAAAAGTTATTATTTTCTATGTATTTATCATAGACCATAGACCAATAAGTATGGTAGCTTCAAAGGAATTATGTGCATTGCTCAAAGTTCCCGCGTCAGCTCGTAGCAAAGCGTTCAGGCGGGCTCACGCTTGCTAGCCTAGCAACAAGTCAGCAGGCACCTAGCAGGTTAGCAGATTGCTGAGCCCGCTGAACGCGCCCGCATCTCGATCAGCTGACTAAAGGGAACTGCGGGTAGTTTAGAGCACTGAAATACTACACGTGATGATAGAATTGGGTTATTTAAAGTGAGTTCTATTCATTACTAAGTCAGAATGGTGTATTACTGTGTCGCGTATGGATGTAAGGAGACGTTTAAAAAAGTATCGGGCATTTCTTTCCATACGTATGTAATTCATTGCTAAATAAGTTAACCCTAAAATTCGTGACTAAATTACTTGCATTTCTTTAGCCTACGTTTCCTCTTAACTCCGAAACATGAAAGAAAAATAATTAAACATGGAAATGCTGGAATTTATTATAAATTATTATAATTACCCTATCCCTTACTCCACTGAACAGACCTGTATTTAAGCTCGAAGATATCAAGTATTTACATGTCTATAGGCTAGACGTTTTTCTTGGTGTTTTGTTGAGACTGCTAGTAAATGCATCTCCGAACATAAAAATGCTTTATGTCCCTATGCTGGATTAAATGTAGTGTGGACTACACAATGCAGTCGTCAATCATGTTCAGTGTCAAATTGCAGGTTATGCTACAGATGTGACGGTGTAGTCTTCGATAATAAATATTAAACGTAAGTTATGGACAGTGCGTTTGGTTGAGGGAATTTTGAGATTCTTCTAGGATAGGCTACATTGCATCCCTAAATTAGTCAATTCTTCGTAGAATTTCAAAATTCTGGGTTATTTTTGCGAAGGTTTCCATGATTCATGGAAAATAGAATTAAAAAACAGTTCATTTAATATTTTTTTCCTATGTAGCAAATGTAATGCATAGTTGTTAAAAACCAACGCTTACTAAATCGATAGACTTCCTTATTTCCATTTGCCCATGTTGTTTTGTTCACTTTCATAAAAATACTGAAGTGAAGGGTAACGCTGAATGAGAGCTCATCGTACGATAAAATGTTCTTACGTACCGGTACTGAAATTAGCCAAAATACATTTTCTAATGATGAAAAATAATTTGGGAAATGATGTAGTAAGTTAATAGATTGAACTTGTTTGGAGCTTTCGGGCGTAGCCTACAATCAAAAATGACCAGCTCGACAAACACAATTCTGTTCAAGTCAGTAGGCCTAGTTCTCGGAGTTATATTTGTTATTAATTATTTACAAGATGGGATCCTGGATGTATGAGTATTACGGAACACGATAGCCACTTTTAACACCAAATATGTTACATTCTTAAGCTTTGCTACCTTCCGGTACGTGAAGAAACATGCGATGCTTTTCCCAATGCCGTATAAATTACGAAAATGTGAGTTTAAACCCTCATTAAAAATCATTTTCCCACATACTCCTATAACCTTCCATTACGAGTTCCTCTGTTTACCCCAGGCCTAAAAAAGTCCATACTACTTTCTCCGTCCGTTAAATAATTATTCTTTTGTTTGGGCCCGAACTCGGTAACAGTTTTGTAACCAACCTTGTTTGCTTGTTTGTCACTAGATTTCAGGGACTTTCCGTTCATTTTGTTGGTCCTTGGAAAAATTATATTTCCATGGCAACGTGAACATGGACGGTGAATGGATCACAGATTACCTACTACTACAGATAGCCGACAGCCATGCTAATTCTTGGCACCTAAGACTTCAGCGCTGCCTGGTGTATGACCGCGGTACTAGTTGAGCACGGCCGTGCGGGTAGCCTACCCCACCCCTTCCCCTCGTTCCGCTAAATATTCTCGTCCTAACTGCTCTCTGCCCACTTCAATGTTCCGAAAATCACAATCTTCCCAATACTTATAGCACACGTTTTTAAGTGTGGAGATAATAATATGATCTACACGAAATAAATCACATTCAAAATAGCAATAACAGTTTTTTTTTATAATACCAAAGTGGGAAATTGTGAATTCCGGAACTCTGAAATGAGCAATCACAGCATTTAGGACATGACCTCATCAATAATTTACATGTTTACATTTCTTTCAGTTGCAATTGGAGCATATTGCATTGACAAGAATTAGGCTACTATAAGGTCTGCAGCATATTATTACTCAATATAAAAAAATGGTCCCTTCCAATTAACCACTGTAGGCCCAATTATAACCGATTAGTTCCGAGATTAAACTAGAAAGGAAAAGTACTGGGAAGGGAGAATATTCATATCTTAAAATGCTTGATGCTGTTCGCAATAACAGGAAAATTTTAAGAGAGAATACTAAGGAAATAGGTGGTGTAACCTGATCCTCATCACACTAAAATTGTTAGTGTAATTAATGCCAAATTCATTAGTTTCAGAAAAATAATTGGATATCACAAAATTTATATACAATAGTTCATTTGATATTCCCTTTAAAATATATCCAGTCCACCAATTTTGAAGGGTGAAATACAGTAAGTACATGTACATAAACAAATTTCATGGCACACTAATACAGTAAATTCTATGACATGCTGTGAAGGGGAAAGGAGAAATAGGACTTTCAATGAAAAACAAGAAACACACTCAATACTGCTAGAAATCATCATGTTTTATTTAAAAAGTTTGTCAACTAAGAAAAAATAACAAGGAGAGCCAAAATCAAACTTAGCAAAAATACAGTAATCAAATCTGGTCCTTTTAAAAGTATGTGTTGAGGCATGTTCTTCTTTCTTGCCAAGGTATAACGGTAGGCTACAGCACATGATAATGGACCTATTACCTCCTTGACGCCATGGCTGACACCGATGAACCGCAAATTCCTACAACACATGCAAGTTTGTATGTTGAAACAGTTAACTTAATAAATGTGTAATGCTTGAAATGGAGAACTTGAATTTGCTGTTATGTGTATGTTATCTGTATGTGTGGGAACCCATGATAAACCACTTGCTGGGTGGCTAAGCGGAGAATCAAACCCAACATTTCCCGGTTTACCTCACTAGGCTGTGTGTACCCTGTTCGTACCCTCAGACTAGAATTAGATTTCTTGACATTCAGCAATCAAACATGGACCCCAGAAGTGTCAACCAAGAACTATACCACCTGGTTGGTCTCATTTATTTTTAAGAATAATATGTACTAAAAAGAAATTGAAATTGATCCAAGTTATTTATTTTTACTGTGCTTCGAATGGAGGTTGCGGCGTTGTGTATAGTGCAGCCATTATATCCAATGTTGCAATGAGTAGATGTTCCCCGATATTGGTATAGGACACATTACCTGTATGTACTCTGAATAAGTGAATCAATAGAGCAATACTTAATTAAATTACTAGAACTGAAAGTACCGGTAACAATTCCATAGCCAAAATTGTGACGTGCCTTTTATTTCTTAGTTGTTTTGCAGAAAATACCGTACTAAGAGTGTAGAGTTGAAATACAACTTGAACAAGAACACGACAGCCTAGAATAAATACACACGAGACACGACAATAGAGCACTTTAGAACAGTAACGAGAGCGAACTTTCAGTGGAGATGTTGGCAACCATGTGAATACAAACAATTTATGACCAGAACGTAAAACTATGCCAGCGCTCAGAGAATGTTAAAACAATTGGGATCAGTTCAGTCGTTTGCAAACGACTTGTTTATGTTACGGTGAGTAGTCGTTGAATTCATTCGACTGTTTTCTAAAAGCAGTCAAACAAGTCGATGGTTTTAACTTTTGTCAGTCGACTGCTGATGTCCATCTCTACAAACCAATTGACAACCAGAATCAATTTGAGCGTACACACCCTCGGACTTGCTAAAATGCTATTAATATTGGATCCCAATATAAAATATTTTCTGATGGTAATTTTCCTGGAAAATCTATTCTATGTTTGCATCGATCATTACCATCACGCTATGGGGAGAATTTCATAATAATTTTCTTGTAATTCATTTATCACGCGGTAGAATAAATGAATGAAATTCAATCATAAAATAAATAGAACTCTAAGCCATAATTGGTAAGCCCATGTTCAAGTTGTGTAATAATTCAAGAATGCACCCAATTCTCATTAAAAGTGTATAGACTGTGTTAAGGAGTTCAAACATAACCTAAATATTGAATGCTTAACATTTCCAATGAAATGACATACATATATACAGGGTCTTTCATATAAAGTAAGAACGGCGACCGGCGGTTTTGTCATTCGCTGCTGAAGCCGGCTTGGCCGAGCTTGTGACGCGCCACACCCCCTGCTGTAGTATTGAAGGCGCGCGCATAGTACAAACTTGACCTTGCAATAAGCGTGCAGGTGTTGTCAGTCGCCAGTCTGAACCACAGCTGCTAACATGTTGAGACAGTTATCATTGCAACATCGTATTTTTGTATGTAAAATTTATTTAAATTACGATTCGACTCGGCGGGTACGTGATGCATTTGTTCAGCAATTTCCTGATGAAGTGCCACCTTCACTAGCACAGATTCACGTAATTGTAAATAACTTTGACACTACTGGTTCAGTCTCTATAAAAAAACACAAAATAAAAAATCAGAAAAAATACAGTGGCATGACTCACTCTCGTCAGCCAAAATGTGGTTTCCAGATACAATGCCTCTATAACCCAGGAAGGACGACACTTCCAGCAACTTTTATAAGGTAATATTTCACAGAGGATTGTACACACGCTTAGAGCAGGGGGGCCACGTTTCGCCACAAGCTCGGTCAAGGCCACCACACTAGCGGATAACAAACCCGCCGCTTGGCGTTCTTACTTTATATGAAAGACCCTGTATTTGGACAACTGGACGTAGGCTATTTCATTGAAAGAATCTACGAACAAGAAACTGTATAAAACTATAGGCACCTACAGCCGTCAAGCTGTCCTCACAGTACCCGCTGGAGATTTACATCACCACTCTATCTGTACGGTAGCCTAAGTGCACCAACTGTGAGGGAACACATAAACTCTTCCATCCCTGCCCTCATGTCTTTGCCACTAACCCCCCCTCCCACACAGCACGCCACTGCTCTGACACAGTTGTTAGGCCTGCTACAACAACTCTCAGCCATAACCCTGTAAACTACAGCTAAACCAAACCCAGAACCCCCTAATACACTTCATTTGCAGAGCAATAAAATCCATAAAACAATTCCGCAACGAGCTTCACAAAACCTAAATTATAAACCAAAAAACTACTCCACAAACACCAAAATCAGTAAACCTCCCTCATTTCAGCCACACTACACCTTAAACAGACATAGAAAGCATAGTCATGACCCCTTCATGGAGTAGGCTATTGTCTAAACACGATCATGTCTCCTTCAACTTTACTGAAGACTTCATTAAATTCTATTCAAAATTCATAAACTCATTCCACAAATCTTAAAATCAGTATACATCCCTCATTTCAGTTACTCTATTCAATAAACAAACATAGAAGGCGTAACCATGACCCCTTCATGGAGTAGGCTATTGTCTAAATCTGACCACGCATACTACAACCTTACTCTAATTCAAAATTACAGCCAAATGATCCATCTGACTGGGAGGCTTGCCTGGGATGATGGGCCAGAAAACCGGGAGTTCAAGCATAACCTAAATGTTGAATGCTTAACATTTCCAATAACTTGGACAACTGGATTTAGGCTATTTCATTGAAAGAATCAACGAACTGTATAAAACTATAGGCACCTACAGGTATACTTAACTTATTAATTAAAGCTCTACAATAAACATACAGCACAATGAATTGTATAGCATGAAGTTATCCTGAAGAAGTCGTTTGATTAGAACGACTACTTAAATTCGAATGATTCCATTCGCTTGGAATTAGTCGTTTGCCAACGACTTGTTTCATTCCAATGATTTCCAACGATTGCTTTGGGATCAGTCGTTTACAACGACTACTTCAATTCGAATGATTCCATTCGCTTGGAATTAGTCGTTTGCCAATGACTTGTTTCATTCCAATGATTTCCAACGATTGTTTTGAGATCAGTCGTTTGCAAACGACTTGTTTATGATACGGTGAGTAGTCGTTGAATTCATTCGACTGTTTTTTAAAAGCAGTTGAATAAGTCGATTGTTTTAACTATCGACTAATTCGACTGTTTTCAGTTGACTGCTGCCCATCTCTACACACAACTAATTTTCTACACCAGCCGCTACTGAGCACGAGCTGTGACTGGCTTAGACATTAGCATCCTACGTGTTGAAAAATATTGTAAGTAACGTGTAGGAATAAAATACTACCTATAGGTATGTCAACCATTACATTGGCATATAATAAATGAATTATATTTATCTTGTATCTATCTATCCCACGATATAACATAATACAAGGTGAAGAGTCCTTTAAAACAAATTGTTTACTGTGATACTGGAAGAAACAATACAACACCGTGGTAATAGTTCTAGCCTGCACCTATTTGTTAATAAAATTTCATGTGATTTCACTCAGATCTCTGTTGTAGTGGCTTATTATATGTGCACCTTGTAACTTAATAGTACATTATGCAACGAGCCTATAATGACAATAATTAAGACACGAGTTTTATAATTTTCATACGAGTGTCTTAATTACAATTATAGACGAGTTGCATACGACTGTTTATGTTCGACGATAATTATAACTATTTTATGTTCGAACATAAATATTCATAAATATCTGTCGAGATTTCACCAGTTTTATATACTGAACAGAGCGCATGGGATGCAGAGAATACCTTGATTTGACCATGGCCTCCTGGAATACCTCACTATGACACTCGCCACGCAGTGAAATTTGAAATAGGGGGCCATGGAAGTGAGCGCAGGTGCGATGCTATCCTCACCTAATTGGTCACACAACTGTTTCTTGAGCTCTGATTGGTGGGAGAAACTGTATCATAATGAAAACTTGTACTATAATGAGCCTCATTATAGTACAGTTTTCTGACATAATATTTACATTTCGCCAGTGTCGAACATAAACATATTAACCTATCTTCTTTACACTGTTTTATGAGTTAAAACCACATCAAAACTGATGAGGATTTATTTTAGTTGGACACAGAAGCTTATTTATTAATGTAATAGACATCTATTATTGATGAAACACATAAGATTGCCTCTCTCACCTTTCAGAAAATAACTAAAATTTTAATTCTGCGATTAATGTAACTAATCCACGTGTGTTTCTATTACACAACAATTAAGGGTAACTCCAGCATATCTTCTAGATTTTTGATGTGTCTGGTGAGTGGTTTTGTTACTGCTTCTGCAGGTATCACCCTTCTGAAAGATGTCTCATCGTTTCTAATTCTATTCTTAATCCTCTGCCAGAGGAGAAATAGTTTTGCAACGCATGAATACAGTGCTGCTGAATTTTCTAAAAATAATTATGGAATGATGGGAAGAAAAATAAATATAGCCTATTCTAAAATAACATACGCATAAAATGAAACCATTCTGATGAACTTAATAAGCTTCAAATTCAGAGTACAAATGCGTTCACCATTTGGTGCTTCGTTCATTTGTATATTTGGACCAAAATGTAGACCTCTGAAATAAATTTTAATGTTGGACTTTGCTCCACAGAACAAGAGCACACAGCCACCCATAGGCCCAGTGTGTGTTAAGATTTTAGAACCTGTAATGACAGTTCTACATCAGTAATGGCATTACTACATATTCGACCAACTGAATACTTGCCACTGTACCAGTAACTAACATGTGCAAGAACTGATCTTTTTTAAATCCGGTACCAATAATTTGAAATTCAAGGAAGGGGAAAATATTAAAGCTTAGACACGTTGCCATGAGCCATGACATTTTTAATCTACCGCAATGTAAAATGAATTATTAACACTCCTCAAGAACTTGAGTACACATATGCAATAGGCTCATGGTACTGTATGTATCTCTGCAAGATGTAATCAAGTTGAAAACATTACGGTAACATAGACTCTTACCTGGTAATTTCACAGGAAAGTAGGCCAAATTGCCACATTCATCTGCTATTTCGAGAACAGCAATTTACGATTTGTTTGTTCACAGAATTTGGTAGGCCTACCTGTGGAATAAATAATAGTGAAAGTGTAATTAATATGTCAAGTAGAATATCACCTGTACACTGCGTCTAATATCAATTCAAAACTAGGCTACCGGTACGGTATATTTTTCACAGGCACTACAGAAACAAGTTTTCACTTAAACTCTTAAAATAAGCGTACTTACTTGGCGTAGCAGAAGAAGAACTGTTCACTTCTCATTACCAAGAAGACGATTTGATGAAAGAAAGATGAGAAAGAACACAACATTAGCTTATTATAAAATATTAATATACGGCCAATATTGTTGTTGTTGTTGTTTGTGTTGCGTTGCTGGACACAGAAGCTTCTTCGCCCAATAACATCCGGCATGGGAATAGTCTACAGTAGCCATCGCAGTAAAATGCCGCAGCAAATTGGTCCATATGTTCAAAACCACTAATCTCTTGAACTTCGTTTATCACATTGCAACTGATGTCCACATTATCCTCTTCACTATCGAAGCTGATCTTTAGCACTGATGTCTAAATTTATATAATTATCGCACACGCCAAACCAATATTGTTTACAGCAAGCACGACATAAACAGAGCGTCCATGTTGGTCAATGCCGCCAACCCAGTAGAAATAATGTTTATTTAATGATAAGTGCCGTAATTATCGTCGGTGAGCAAGATAATTGCAAGGAAATGTCAATTAGGAATTATGTGTATATTTATTGACTAAATATAGGGATATATTTGCAATTCAATTAAAACGTGTATCATGCATATGTTGGCAAGACGATATACAGCGCTTAATCCGCTCCTTACGTCTGGCCGCGCTACTACACCGATGGTACCAAATAATCCCTATCTGGTTGACACCCCCTGGAATGGATGCATGTGATGAGGAGTTCGCAAATCAAGATAATTATTACGTCTCGACATTTGGTGATTTACAGAAAGGTAATGGTAGTTTCAGTCGATAAAATGGCAGTATATTGTTGGTTGATTGTGTGTGAATTAAGTTCTGTTTTAGGTCGTGCTAAGTTTATAATAATAGAGGCATAATGAGATCCTGTATAGGTTATCTGATCTTAAGCTCTTCAATATTTGAGAAGTAATGATGGATGTGATGTGTGTTGCTCGTAATCCAGCCATCGGCTAGAAGTTTAGAAAATCTGCCCGCGTATGAATGAGAAATTATTATAGGCTATATATTGAAAATGTGTTAACACATACAGTACAAGTAGACTTTTTCTATTGGGATTAATGGTGTGCATTATATTTAGGGGAAGGATGAACATCCTCTTTATTCTCTACATGTAGCCTACATTCTCATCATTTCTCAAACTTTTGTTTCACTTGTTCATGATGAATAGTCTTGTCACTTTATTGCAGAATTACCATGCTGGGAAGAAGTTCGTGTACTGCTCTGAATTGTGATGGCGACATCTAACCAGCATAGGCACCTGCGTGGATTTCCCTTGGATGACCATATGGTAGTAGTTTTATACAAAACCTTGTATAAACCAGGTACAGTATTGTCCATTTTAGTCACCTTTATCTGTGATGTAGATTTGTGTCTGTTCATCCCTGTAGTTAGGCTATTATCAGTCAGGTAGTTGAGGTTTTAAGGGGCAGAACTACGAGGTCATCTGCGCCTATCAGTAGATAGCATAAGCTTCACCCAGATGTCCTCCATGAGGAAGTTTTGTTTCTGGTTTGACAAATCGTGATCATTATGTCGATGTTGATACCTTGACAGAATTATACATGTAATTGCAAGTTTCCACGGTTAACATAGAGCCAAATATTAGGCTTGTGACTGTTTGGAGTGTGATAAGTTATCAGCAGGGCCCGGATAATCGTGTACTTAACTCCCTCCTCCCAAATGCCTTGCTGTTTGGTGGGTTGTAATATCTGGACATGTAGCGATGAATTCATAGACTTGCTATTATTACGAAATGCATCTGGAGCTTTGTACCTTCAGAGGTAGAAAAGTCTTAATTGGAACAACTGTGAATGTGGATGCCATTGCTATTGTAAACCGGATACCAATTGCCTGATCAGGTAGCCTATACTGTACTGCCACTTGTCGCACATCAACTATGCACAGTGACCATATACATAACTTCTCTTGTGCCTCATTGTGTAGTGGCTAGTACTCTTGGCTGTCACTGCGGAGGCCCGGGCTCGATTCCTAGCTCTGCCAAGAAGTTTAATTCTGGCCTGAGGGTTGTGCAAAAACTGAGAAGAGGCAAGTTCCAATCACACCTCAGCCATCCTGGAAGTGGCTTTCTGTGGTTTCCCCACTTCTATTCCAGGCGTATGCTTAATTAAGACCACAGCCACCTCCTTCTTAATCTTCATCTGAGTTACAACTGCACACACTAATACAGCCTTCACATTAACACCGGTTATCAGACAAATTCCACACACACCTAAGTACACGGGGCCACATGACCACAATGTCGCAAAGCCCCGAAATGAACCAACAACACAATATAATTTCTTTAGGTGGCTTCAACACTGCAGCCCCCTGTGGGTGGGGATTTAGACTACACCCATGGTATCCTCTGGCTATCATACAAGGCGACTAAAAGGAGCAACCTTGGCTATTCTTTGAGGCTTCCTACTTGTCTTATGAATTGCCCCCCTCAAGCGTGGGAGGGATGGAATACACCCACAGGCAGAGTTGGATGGTTGGCACACGTGCTGTGAAAGTATTCTGGAAATATATATAATCTGGTGTAACAATATGTTAATGTTGTAGTAATTTCTAAACATTGCACTTTATCAGTACATGTGTATGTACTGTATATAGTTTAATGTAAAGTTTTTACATATTTGGTAGCTGCAATCATGTAAGTGCAGTGCTAGGCCATGGGGTCTATCTATCTGGTGACTGGTTTTGGATTTTTTTCCGGTCAGGTTAACCATTTTCAACATCCCCCAATGGCCTGGATGGTACCTCGCTTCATTCCAACTGCTTGGTCATATTCATTTATTTCATCCTTTTATCAGCTCCTTGTCCTCGGCAGCCGGCACAGTTCATATCCTCGCCGCTAGATGGGGGCTCCATTCATTCCATTCCTGACCCAGTCGGAGACTGGAAGCAGGCTGTGGATTTTCATTTCATCAGCTCCTTGTGATGTTGCCATCTATTACGACATCCGGCTGTACACATTGGCTAGGTGGAACCGCATCGACTTAAATTAATGCAATATTTCAATGGTGGTATTGTATTGGATGGCGGTTCACTGAAATCTTGTTTCAATTTTTATAGCAATTTATTGTATCTCATCTCCGATCCCTCTGAAAGAATAATAATTAGGTGTAGGTATGCCAGCAGCTAAAGCGCAGTGTTCGGCCATGGGCCCAAGCTCTCTGCTGACTCGGTGGACGTGGGTTCAAACCCCCGTCACCATCCTTGAAATGGTTTTCCGTGGTTTCCCCATTTCCAACTCGAGGCAAATGCTGGGACGGTACCTCTGACAGATCACGGCCGCTTCCTTCCACATCCGTGCCCAGTTTCATTAAATCATCTCTCATTCCGGTGCGCAGGTCGCCCACGGGCGTTGACTAGAAAGACCTGTACTCGGCCTCTCAGGAGGCCACACGACAAAAAAGATGACAAGGGGTAGATATACGTGCACATGTTTTGAACTTCACCAGTCCTCTTCAACAAATCAACATCGTCATTGCCTAACTTTAAATCAATAGATTTTAGCATTTAATGTGCACATTTCAAAACACACATGTTGTGAGATAATGGGTGAAGTTAAAGTCCAATGTAAATTTATATTTAAAGGGCATAGAGTATTTTCAAGAATATTGACAACTTGTCTGTAGGACACACTCTTTCCCAGTGGCTTCGGTGGCATAGCTGGTAGCATGCTGAGCTTCTATGCCCAAGATAGCGGGTTCAAACCTGGCCGAAGCAATTAGATTTTTTAAGAGCGTTAAAAATCCCTCAGTATGCCTTCCTTCGGAGGGGAAGTAAAGCCGGCGGTCCCATGTCATAGATTTATGGCATGTTAAAGAACCTTCCACTAATTACACCTGTGTGAAACTAAATTGGATAGGTTAAGAATGTAAACAATGCTCTTCGGTTTCTACGTTCGTTGCCAAGAGCCGACTGTGGTGGCGTCTAGTAGCTAAGTTCTGAACTAGGCCTAGTAGTCGTTGACCGTGGTGTTTGGCGGCAGAAGTAAGAACTATATGAAAAATTCTAATTTGCAGTCTGTACTTAATTTAAAAAATAGATACACACACTAATACAGCCATCACAATCAACACCGGTTATCAGACAGATTCTACACACACCCAAAATACACGGGGCTACATGACCGCGTTGCCGCAGCCCCTAAACTGAAGAACCAACCAACACTCTTTCCCCTCTCTCTTTTAATACAATGGGCACAATAATCCTGTGATGCAGATTTTTTTCTGTGTTATTATTTATCGTATGACTTTTGCATGCAGAAACAAGATTGAAAGATGACAGAAAGTACTATACAATATATACATAAATACACATGACAAGAAACAGCAACATATCTATATTTTTAAGTCCAAACTATCCAGCCACAGTATCACAGAAGGTGTGGCCTGAATCAAGTCCAGTGGATCACCTTCATAGGCCCGCAGTCTGCACTCGAATGCAATGTGTTGTATAGACTGGGAAGGAGCACCGCAGTCACACTGGGGGGACGGAACTTTGCCCCATCTGAACAAGGACTCTGCGCAGATTCCGGTATTTGTGCGGATCCTATTTAGAGCAGTCAATGCCCTCCTTGGGAGGTGAAATCCTGGAACTGGACTGTTTTTGGAAAGTAGAGGCCAAAGCAGGTGGTCAGTATTGAGAGTCCACTCTCCTTTCCATTCGTTGAATGGATTAAACTGGTTCTCAGTTAGTTCCTGTGCAAAAACAATTGGCGGATGTCTGGACTTCAGCCTTTTCTGTGTTTTTAACAGTAATATGATGTGGCTTCGTACATTTGGCCTGCAGGGGCCCTTTTAACATGCCCGAAACAGGAGGTTTTAATTGCCATTATACTGAGGTGGGGGGTATTAAATGTAATTGGTAATGTGTTGCACCATTACGTTCAACCACATCTTCCAAATTTCCCCTCCCTCTTATTTCTTGCAAGAAATGCAGCATTAACTGGAATTGTGTTGCTTTACAGGCTGAAAATTCATGTTCACCAAAAATAATCCTCTTTGAGTTTACAGCTTCTTCAGCCTGAGGATTGATCGAAGCTAGCCAAGAGGTTTTCCTGCGTTGGAGTGTACTTGGCTATGGGTGATCAGTTGTTTTCTACCGTCCTGCAGCATAGCCGATCATCTGAGTGCAGCCCGGCATGGTCTTCTTCCATCCTGTCTCCAGTCGACTTAGCCATTGGCGTTCACACATCAGAAGTTATGACTCACATGTGAAAGAATGTACAATGTGTACCGTGATTGAACATAAATTAATAAATCAATTGAAACTGTCTGGAAAATCAGCTTTCTCATTTCCTTGAAGACAATCCTCAACCCTGCCTATATTTTTTCTGTAGATACAGTTGAAAATCATTTAATCATCGAGGCCAAGTTAATTGTAATGAAATGACATTATTGGGCATATACAATTTATTTAGAGAAGGAGGTATAGCAGACAAGAAATCGGCCATAGTGGCGGACTGGGTCGGAATAGGGGTACGGTAAATTTGAGGTTATGGTATCGTAATATTGCAAACTTGCATGAAACTTCATGATTTATTTATTTTTATCGTTGAAACTTCAAAAAGATCATTCGCTTGTACTTCAACGTCTTAAAAGGGCGAAGAAACTGAAAAAAGTAGGAAATAAAACAACGACCGTCCTTTATTTCTTCTCATCGTACCAACGTCATAGACCACAACGGACGTATGAAATTCAAGTTTACGATGTCCGTTGCCTCTTAATATTCAATCTAAGTAATATATTGGCGTTCAAAAATAAATAGATAGATAGATAGATTTTTATTAATTCCATTTGATCAAATACATGCATTCAATACATTTTTGATATAGGACACGTCAGAATTTACATGCATAAAATAAAAGAACTAACAGGTATATATTACTAAGATTATAACTATTTATAACTTATTATAATAGCAAATCTTAATAGATACAATCTTATTGCACAACTATTTACACCTCACTCTATTATCATAATATGAAAACTTAATTCTATAAATACAACAACATACAGCTAGGTATTAAAATTAAATTAAAAAAAGTAAAATATAGTTATAGATTCCATCACTCCTATACGCTAAAATATTCAACTACTGAGTAAAAACAATGGCACTGCAGATAAGCTTTCAACATTCTATCAAAGGTTTTTATTTTTGGGGCCAGTTTTATATACTGGGGTAGTTTATTGTATAATTTAACTCCAGTGTGAAAAGTTCCTTTTTGATATATGCTTGTGTGTGTGTGTGAAATATGAATGTTTTGATTTTGTCTTGTGTTATGCCTATGAACATCATTGTTTGTTTTAAGAAAAACATCTTTATTCATTAAATTCTTTTTAAAAAACATAATACTTTCAAAGATATATATGCAGGGCAGTGGGAGAATGTTTAAATCTTTAAACAGAGGTCTACATGATTCTCTAGAGTTTACATTTGCCATAATTCTAATCGCTCTCTTTTGTATCCTAAACGTGCTTAGTACATCTGGCGACATACCCCAAAATATGATCCCATATCTTAAGTATGAATGGAAATAAGCAAAATAAGTATTTCTTAATGTGTGCATGCTAGTGCAGGTTTTCAAAATACGTAACGCAAAGCACATCGAGTTCAGTTTAGTATTCAGATATTGTATATGTTTATTCCATTTCAAGTCTTGTTGTATCCATAGTCCTAAAAACTTTGTTTCTGATTTATTTTCTATTTGATGACCATTTAATGTTATATTGGGCATCGCAGGATTCCTATTCTGTATAGTGTGGAAATTTAGACATACTGTCTTTTTATAGTTTATTATGAGGCGATTATCTTGTGACCATTTGGTTAACTCTCCTGTAACGGAGTCAGCAGACTGCTGTATGACCTGTTTAGTTTCACCTTTTATTACGAGTGTTGTATCGTCCGCAAACAAAATTTCCTTATGTGAATGAACGTTCTGTGTTATATCATTGATAGATAGATAGATAGATAGATTTTTATTAATTCCATTTGATCAAATACATGCATTCAATACATTTTTGATATAGGACACGTCAGAATTTACATGCATAAAATAAAAGAACTAACAGGTATATATTACTAAGATTATAACTATTTATAACTTATTATAATAGCTAATCTTAATAGATACAATCTTATTGCACAACTATTTACACCTCACTCTATTATCATAATATGAAAACTTAATTCTATAAATACAACAACATACAGCTAGGTATTAAAATTAAATTAAAAAAGTAAAATATAGTTATAGATTCCATCACTCCTATACGCTAAAATATTCAACTACTGAGTAAAAACAATGGCACTGCAGATAAGCTTTCAACATTCTATCAAAGGTTTTTATTTTTGGGGCCAGTTTTATATACTGGGGTAGTTTATTGTATAATTTAACTCCAGTGTGAAAAGTTCCTTTTTGATATATGCTTGTGTGTGTGTGTGAAATATGAATGTTTTGATTTTGTCTTGTGTTATGCCTATGAACATCATTGTTTGTTTTAAGAAAAACATCTTTATTCATTAAATTCTTTTTAAAAAACATAATACTTTCAAAGATATATATGCAGGGCAGTGGGAGAATGTTTAAATCTTTAAACAGAGGTCTACATGATTCTCTAGAGTTTACATTTGCCATAATTCTAATCGCTCTCTTTTGTATCCTAAACGTGCTTAGTACATCTGGCGACATACCCCAAAATATGATCCCATATCTTAAGTATGAATGGAAATAAGCAAAATAAGTATTTCTTAATGTGTGCATGCTAGTGCAGGTTTTCAAAATACGTAACGCAAAGCACATCGAGTTCAGTTTAGTATTCAGATATTGTATATGTTTATTCCATTTCAAGTCTTGTTGTATCCATAGTCCTAAAAACTTTGTTTCTGATTTATTTTCTATTTGATGACCATTTAATGTTATATTGGGCATCGCAGGATTCCTATTCTGTATAGTGTGGAAATTTAGACATACTGACTTTTTATAGTTTATTATGAGGCGATTATCTTGTGACCATTTGGTTAACTCTCCTGTAACGGAGTCAGCAGACTGCTGTATGACCTGTTTAGTTTCACCTTTTATTACGAGTGTTGTATCGTCCGCAAACAAAATTTCCTTATGTGAATGAACGTTCTGTGTTATATCATTGATATATAGAAGAAAGAGTAGTGGGCCCAAAACCGATCCCTGGGGTACTCCAAATTCAATAATTCCCTCATTGGACAATGTTTCATTAAGTAATTTGGTTCCATCATCCTTGTGTCTCAAGCTTACTATTTGTTTACGCCCTGTTAAGTAAGACTCTATCCATTTATTAGCTAGACCTCTAACACCATATTGATTTAGTTTGGTAAGGAGGATTTTATGGTCAACTACATCAAATGCTTTCGATAAATCCAAGAATAGGCCAGTTACATGTTCCTTATTGTCAATTAATTTCAGTATACTATTACTACATTCGTAAATTGCTGTCTGTGTAGATTTTTCCGTTCTAAATCCATGTTGTGAGTTTGATAATATTTTATTTTTTTCTATGAAACTTATCAGTCTCTTATACATAATTTTTTCCACAATTTTTGCAATACCAGTTGGTAAGGTAATAGGACGATAGTTATCTAATTCATCTTTTGAACCGTTTTTGTGCACTGGAATTACTTTTGATAACTTCAAAATATCCGGGTAAGTTCCTGAGAGAATTGAACTGTTTATTAAGTGCGTAAGTGGATTTATTATATTTTCTGCACATTTCTTTAAAATTGCATCAGGGATGCCATCAATGCCAGCACAGAATTTATTTTTTAGCTCTTTTATAACTATTCTTACCTCTTCACTTGTGACATGATTTATAAATAAAGAATCACTGCATATATTTATTTTATTATTAGAATTTAGTGTATTTACCTGTGATTTATTTAATAATTTTTGCGGAATTTCCAGAAAATAGTCATTAAAAGTGTTTGCTATTTCCTCTGGATTATTAATCACTTTATTATTTCTGGTCAGTGTAATGTTCCTTTGTATTTTAGCATATTTTCCAGTTTCTTTCTTTATTACGGACCACATAGCCCTGTTTTTATTAGATGATTGGGAAATAAAATTATCATTATGCATTTTCTTTGCTAGTCTTATTACCTTATTTAATATGCTATTGTATTTTTTGTAGTATAAATTGAATTCAGGTGTTGTGTGGTATTGTTTATATAATTTGTGTAGAAATTTCTTTCTTTGACATGAATTTATAATCCCTGTTGTTATCCAATTGCTAGTTTTGTTATTTTGAACAGTTCTTCGTTTAAAGGGGAATGCTATTTCAAAATAGTGTTTTAGGGTACTGTTAAATGCATTAAATTTATCATTTACATTTTCTAGTACATAAATTTCTGACCATGTTTCCTTATTTAATAAGTCATTGAAATATGTAACATTTGATTCAGTGAATGACCTGCACTTTGATTTTACTCCATTATCATTATTATTGATTACTTCGGATACTTCAAAACTCAGTATTTGTCCATGGTGGTCACTAAAACCCGGACAATAGACTTCTATTGAATGGTGATATTTATCTGTATTTATAAAAATTTGATCAGGAGTGGTTTTACTAAATTTTGTTATTCTTGTTGGTGTATTTACTGTAGGTTTCAGTCCATAGGAAATTAGTAACTGGTTTAATAATTCACAATTTCTATCAAGTTTTAAGAAATCCACATTTACATCCCCACAAATTATTATATCGAAATTTACTTTGCTCATGTTATTGAGTAACAATTCTAGTTTATCTATAAATAGAGGAAACTTTCCTGACGGAGAACGGTATACGCATACAATTATTAACTTAGACTGCTGAATTTTTACGGCAGAGAATTCAAAATCCTGTTCCATAATTAGATAATCATAAGCTGTTATCTGTTCATGATCTAAATTATTTCTTAAGAAGATGCAAGTACCACCATGGCTAATATTAGATCTAGAGTATTTACTAGCTTGTATAAACCCTGGGAATTGAATTAATTCGAGTTGTTCCTCTTTCAGCCAATGTTCTGAAATACATAGTGCTGAGATGTCTTTAAGTTCATTTTTAAGCATTAGATTTATGTAATCAATTTTATTATAAAGAGACTGGACATTCTGGTGGTAAATTTTAAATTTGTTACTTTTGCAAGCTTGTGTTGGTGATTTATTTACATTATTATTATCATAATTGTTATTATTATTGTTGCTAGACAAATCCGAAATACCATTGTTGCACTCCGTTAAATTTGACTTCAAAAGATGTGAATGCCAAACCTCACGTTTGGCTTCTTCTACCAGTTTCCCTGCTTCCACTCTAATGATATTACTGTTGAATTATTCTTACCATTTGAATTTACAATTTTGCAGATTTCATCACTAAGATACTCTTTTCCTAATCTATTTAAGTGTAGGCCATGCCGAGTGTGGAACTTCCTGTCTAATTTACTTACATCTACAATTTGGACATTTGGAAAACTCTTACAAATTTTATGAATTTTTCCATTTGTAGCCTCTATTTCTACATTTACACATGACTTGGGAATTAAATCGTGTCTCTGCGGAATGTTTACAATAATGACATTTGTTTTTTGCATGGATGGCAATGTACCCTTTAAATCTTTGATATAGAAGAAAGAGTAGTGGGCCCAAAACCGATCCCTGGGGTACTCCAAATTCAATAATTCCCTCATTGGACAATGTTTCATTAAGTAATTTGGTTCCATCATCCTTGTGTCTCAAGCTTACTATTTGTTTACGCCCTGTTAAGTAAGACTCTATCCATTTATTAGCTAGACCTCTAACACCATATTGATTTAGTTTGGTAAGGAGGATTTTATGGTCAACTACATCAAATGCTTTCGATAAATCCAAGAATAGGCCAGTTACATGTTCCTTATTGTCAATTAATTTCAGTATACTATTACTACATTCGTAAATTGCTGTCTGTGTAGATTTTTCCGTTCTAAATCCATGTTGTGAGTTTGATAATATTTTATTTTTTTCTATGAAACTTATCAGTCTCTTATACATAATTTTTTCCACAATTTTTGCAATACCAGTTGGTAAGGTAATAGGACGATAGTTATCTAATTCATCTTTTGAACCGTTTTTGTGCACTGGAATTACTTTTGATAACTTCAAAATATCCGGGTAAGTTCCTGAGAGAATTGAACTGTTTATTAAGTGCGTAAGTGGATTTATTATATTTTCTGCACATTTCTTTAAAATTGCATCAGGGATGCCATCAATGCCAGCACAGAATTTATTTTTTAGCTCTTTTATAACTATTCTTACCTCTTCACTTGTGACATGATTTATAAATAAAGAATCACTGCATATATTTATTTTATTATTAGAATTTAGTGTATTTACCTGTGATTTATTTAATAATTTTTGCGGAATTTCCAGAAAATAGTCATTAAAAGTGTTTGCTATTTCCTCTGGATTATTAATCACTTTATTATTTCTGGTCAGTGTAATGTTCCTTTGTATTTTAGCAGATTTTCCAGTTTCTTTCTTTATTACGGACCACATAGCCCTGTTTTTATTAGATGATTGGGAAATAAAATTATCATTATGCATTTTCTTTGCTAGTCTTATTACCTTATTTAATATGCTATTGTATTTTTTGTAGTATAAATTGAATTCAGGTGTTGTGTGGTATTGTTTATATAATTTGTGTAGAAATTTCTTTCTTTGACATGAATTTATAATCCCTGTTGTTATCCAATTGCTAGTTTTGTTATTTTGAACAGTTCTTCGTTTAAAGGGGAATGCTATTTCAAAATAGTGTTTTAGGGTACTGTTAAATGCATTAAATTTATCATTTACATTTTCTAGTTCATAAATTTCTGACCATGTTTCCTTATTTAATAAGTCATTGAAATATGTAACATTTGATTCAGTGAATGACCTGCACTTTGATTTTACTCCATTATCATTATTATTGATTACTTCGGATACTTCAAAACTCAGTATTTGTCCATGGTGGTCACTAAAACCCGGACAATAGACTTCTATTGAATGGTGATATTTATCTGTATTTATAAAAATTTGATCAGGAGTGGTTTTACTAAATTTTGTTATTCTTGTTGGTGTATTTACTGTAGGTTTCAGTCCATAGGAAATTAGTAACTGGTTTAATAATTCACAATTTCTATCAAGTTTTAAGAAATCCACATTTACATCCCCACAAATTATTATATCGAAATTTACTTTGCTCATGTTATTGAGTAACAATTCTAGTTTATCTATAAATAGAGGAAACTTTCCTGACGGAGAACGGTATACGCATACAATTATTAACTTAGACTGCTGAATTTTTACGGCAGAGAATTCAAAATCCTGTTCCATAATTAGATAATCATAAGCTGTTATCTGTTCATGATCTAAATTATTTCTTAAGAAGATGCAAGTACCACCATGGCTAATATTAGATCTAGAGTATTTACTAGCTTGTATAAACCCTGGGAATTGAATTAATTCGAGTTGTTCCTCTTTCAGCCAATGTTCTGAAATACATAGTGCTGAGATGTCTTTAAGTTCATTTTTAAGCATTAGATTTATGTAATCAATTTTATTGTAAAGAGACTGGACATTCTGGTGGTAAATTTTAAATTTGTTACTTTTGCAAGCTTGTGTTGGTGATTTATTTACATTATTATTATCATAATTGTTATTATTATTGTTGCTAGACAAATCCGAAATACCATTGTTGCACTCCGTTAAATTTGACTTCAAAAGATGTGAATGCCAAACCTCACGTTTGGCTTCTTCTACCAGTTTCCCTGGTAGTTGCTTTAAAGCTACAATAATGAGGTGTATTCAGATTAAATCAAACTCGATTCGATTTCCTCTCATTTCGTAAGTTGGCAAACGTACTCGGCGAAAGCAACCTAGATCCTTCGGTCGCTTATTTTTCTAGCACAATATACGGCCAGTTATTGCATCTCAGTGGCGTTGGAATTCACCACGTGGTGCGCACCATGCAACACTCTTTAGTAGCTTTGCGCACCATGTGCTTTTGAGTTGGAGCCCAAACAATGACGCAATCGCTAAATTTAACGGAACGCAGAAATAGCAGAGAGTCCATACTCTGTTATTATATGCTCCTTGGTTTACCCTTTAATCAGCTGATCGAGATGTTGGTTTCACGTCACAGTACAGGCGCAGTCAAGGATCATGTAAACTATAAGAGAATCGTCACTTTTGGTTATAGAGTTTCCGGGAGAGAGCACCGCCTGAGGCTATGTACCGCTATACCAAGTCTGGCAACATAAAAAGTAAAAAGCCATATGAATGTAGCATTTATTACTCGTAATTGACCAGTATGTTCTGCGATGAGTTATTGATTATTGATGAAAATAACACAAACATAACTGCGCCTTTCGCTAGGCGTAGAAATGTACGCCCTGATAGGATAATAGTACTCTTTGATATATATCAATGTTGGCAATAGATTTGTCACGAAGGATAGAATCATGCCGTTCTGGTGCTTAATTCACCTTTAGGCTAATTAAACATTGCTCTCCTACTCTACAGAATTGTTGGGATATTCGATGAATATAAAGAAAACTGTCCAAATGCACACTCTATATTGACATAACCTCACTTTTGCCTAGCACAAGGATCATGTAAGCATGCCGGCTGCCTCCCACCCCTCCCCGTAGCCGTAAACCACAAATTTTATTGCAATGCAAAGGAGAATGGGTAGGAAAACAAACAAGAGATGAAATGCACACATTTATTCTCTATATATATTTTTATTCGAGAATAGTCCATATTGTCCACTAGTTTTACACATGGTCAACTCCAGGAAGATGATAATTGCCGTATTGTTCTTACTATCATTATAATTCTTACATCCCGGTGCTTGGCAATTTTTCCTCCCTTGCAGTGGCATGATTGACTCTCAATTCAATTCAAATAAATAATCAAAATATCCAACAAATCAAAACAGCCAACACAACCACGAGGAAAATCAGTCAAAACAGACTATTCCCGCTTCCGTCAGTCTGCTTGCAGTGAGCGTTGGGTGAGTGCCAACTACGGAAACATAGTACTGAAATTAATTCTTCATTGGTTGGCAGAACATCTGTTGCGTAGCTTTATCGAACCCCACGCGCTCCCTATATGACTTGTCATCCCCCTGGGCGCAGTGTGGCAATGCGCACTTAAGCATTTTAAGACCCATGCGCCCTGGTGAGAGTAGTTGGAAACACTGTTTTAAAACCACGGCGGAGTTCGCATCCAGTCGGCCGTGTTTAAACCATGGGACCATGGTTGTCTCATTTATAAGAAAATCGAGACAGGTTTCAACTGTCTTCTGCAATAATGGAGACTGGTATCATATTTCCTCTTTGTTACCCTTTGTTCCGCAGTGGCAACCTTAGTTCCCCGTTGTTGTTGATGTGACTGACGCTGGTCACTGGTTACTACAATAGTTGGATGTCACGTATTCAGAAAAATAGTGGACCTTTTTGGAGAGCGTCTTCATTGTAGAAGGTATGTCATCTAGGCCTTTTTTATTTTCAAAATAATTCGTTTTTTTTGGTAACCATAGCTTACTTTTTATTAGATTTTGCAGTTAAGACAGCAGATTGTCATCAAACTCAGTAGGGCCTATATTTATAGACTGGAAATTGACTTCACATTGCATTGTGACACATCTACAGAAAATCTATTAGTAAACTAATGTATCAGTCCAAATATTTCAGATTGTTGATAACTAGGGTGACCCTACGTTCTTATTTTTCAACGCTGTCCCGCCTGTGCTGTCAGTATTTTACTTACAGTTTACCCTAAGTAGGCCAAAGTTCTAAGGAATGCAGCTTGTAGTTTATCGTTGCCGTTAATCTCACGATCATGGGCCACGGGACCTCTTATTTTTACGGGAATCGAACCCGGTCCGCCCTAGTGACAGGCCAACATCTTGACCACTGCACCACCACGCCCCTGCATCAGTTCTGAAGTGGATTGCTGTACAGTATCTTAGCAATTTTAATTATTTGACACGAAACTTTATGACAAAATAGAGGCGAATGTTAAATCTTCACTTCTGAAATGCTTTGACAAATCGTCGTGCACTTCATCAAATTTTAAATGTGTTATTATAACGCTCATTTTGAGAAGAAAAAAAAACTGAATCCTTCAAGAAACAGTTATTCCATCGTTGTTAATTATTTTGAGAGACATGGGACACCTTGGTCATCAGCCCCGTGTAGTTGGGTGTGTGTTGATCTTGTCTGATAACATCAACGAGCTTTAATGTTTAAGCTCGTTGAATAACGTATTCCGGTGATGACTGTGGTAGTGTGTGTAACTATAATATGTACAGGGATGAGGAAGATGCCCCGGGACTTGAAGTAAGGTACTACCGGTATCCTGGCATTTATCTAGAGGGAGTGTGGAAAGAAAAATCCATGGAGAAACCACACAAACTAGAGCTGCCGTCAGCACCGGGGTTCGAACCTGCGACCTCCGGACTTGCTGCAGCTGCCCGCTCGGTCGTGGTGCACGATTTAGCGAGTTATTCCAAATTGTCGTGCGGCTATTTTCGAGTGGTGAATGTTTCATCTTGGTTGGTTCCTTAGTTTAGGGACTGCGACAACGCGGTCATGTAGCCCCGTGTACTTTGGGTGTGTTTAGAATCTGTCTGATAACCGGTGTTATTGTGATGGCTGTATTAGTGTGTTATCTGTGATTCAGGTAGAAGGACAGCTGACGATTACATGTTTTCAAGTAGCTCCTACTTTCGCTACCAAATGCTACCGTCCACGACACCTAGCTGCAGACGTGGCTACTAAATGCCATCGCAGTCAGCACCTGGCGGCGAACGTTGGAACTAATATAGCGTTCTCAAACTAACCTACACATTTTAACTTCCACAAGTGTAGTTAGTGGAAGGTTCATTAATTCTGCAGAGTAGGAGAACATGCCTTTTCGTAACTTTTAACAACCTTTCTCGGAGTTGTTGGGAGTCGTTTCACAATTTCAATTGCCACTGTTGCACCGGAAATAATAACCTTTAACGTAAACAAAGCATTATTGGTCGTGTTCATTTGAACAAGGTCGGCCATTTTCCATTCACCCCGGACACTACGTCATACCCACGTGACACGTTGCCAACATGAATAATGAAATAATAGAAAAAACCATTGGCCTGGATAAAGATTATTGATGCGTGACAAAGACCAGGGGTGTTATATATTAGCTAACGCGGCCCGCAGGGCCGCGCTATCAATCCACCATTGGTCTGAACGAAAATATTGGTCTAGGCAAAACCATTGGTCTGCCACATGCGGTATAGTTCCGAATGCGTGGGGTTGGCATTATTGACTCCTTCACAAACATTCACAAAGATGGCAGTCAGGGCAGCAATTTCAACTACAAGTCGTGCTCCTATTAGGGCGGGATGGTGGGTCTACGGCAACGGACGAGTGAACATCTATTACTACCTATATCATCTCCAGACATCATTACTACAGTTATTTTGGCCAATTTCATTACGTTTTAAACACATGTTCTCCTACGCTGCAGTGCCACTGAAGGTTATTTTTCATGCCGTAATTACTTCCCCTCCGAAGGAAGGCATGCTGAGGGATTTTTAACGCTCTTAAAAATCCGACGACTTCGGCCGGGTTTGAACCCGCGATCTTGGGCATAGAAGCTCAGCATGCTACCAACTACACCACCGAAGACGGTTGTTCCATCTTAACTACTGAAATTCTCATGCCCGATGTCTGTAATGCAGATCAAATTATTATTTGTGAATTGGTATTTAAATACGCACATAATCATCTTAAATATAAAACGCTAAGGTGTACGTTTCACAAAACTAAAACTCTTAAACCAGAGGGAGTTAAAAGGTTCGTTTTGTGTCAAAATCTTCAAAATCGTCTTAATAGTTTTTTTAAAAATCGTCTTGCCCTCCAGGGTTGGCTTTTTCCTCGGACTCAGCGAGGGATTGGGATTACCGACTCCAGGTCAGTGTCCTGGAGCTTGAAAGATCGATTAGGGGGATACAACTGGGGATGTGGGACGAGCACCTCGCCCAGGCGGCTTCACCTGCAAAGCCAACAGGGGCCTTATGAGGGATGGGAAGATGGGTAGGGATAGGCAAGGAAGAGGGAAGGAGGCGGCCGTGGCCTTACGCCATTTTTAATAACTCCATGATCCGACTCAGGTGATGGGGTAATCTGAAGAGAATGAGGGAGGAGAGATTGCCTAAGAGGTTAATAACTTCGGCTACAGAGGGTAAGAGAAGCAAAGGTAGACCTAGAAGAAGGGGATGGTTAGATTCAGTGTTGAACCGTTTTAGAAATCTATATTTTCTATCGATTCGACAGAACATCGATTCGATCTGTGTAACGAGCCTATCAAATTATTTCTGAACTATCGAATCGTCAAAACAGTTTTTGCAAATTCGAGTAAAATTTGCCGTATGAAAATATTTGTCATTATCATCATCATCTTGCACAGTTTCCATCCTTACTGGCCGAAAACTTCTGAATGCATAAAATATAGCTTTAACGGACTGTATGAAAGTATACCACAATACCACACAACACCTGAATTCAATTTATACTACAAAAAATACACTAGCATATTAAATAAGGTAATAAGACTAGCAAAGAAAATGCATAATGATAATTTTATTTCCCAATCATCTAATAAAAACAGGGCTATGTGGTCCGTAATAAAGAAAGAAACTGGAAAATATGCTAAAATACAAAGGAACATTACACTGACCAGAAATAATAAAGTGATTAATAATCCAGAGGAAATAGCAAACACTTTTAATGACTATTTTCTGGAAATTCCGCAAAAATTATTAAATAAATCACAGGTAAATACACTAAATTCTAATAATAAAATAAATATATGCAGTGATTCTTTATTTATAAATCATGTCACAAGTGAAGAGGTAAGAATAGTTATAAAAGAGCTAAAAAATAAATTCTGTGCTGGCATTGATGGCATCCCTGATGCAATTTTAAAGAAATGTGCAGAAAATATAATAAATCCACTTACGCACTTAATAAACAGTTCAATTCTCTCAGGAACTTACCCGGATATTTTGAAGTTATCAAAAGTAATTCCAGTGCACAAAAACGGTTCAAAAGATGAATTAGATAACTATCGTCCTATTACCTTACCAACTGGTATTGCAAAAATTGTGGAAAAAATTATGTATAAGAGACTGATAAGTTTCATAGAAAAAAATAAAATATTATCAAACTCACAACATGGATTTAGAACGGAAAAATCTACACAGACAGCAATTTACGAATGTAGTAATAGTATACTGAAATTAATTGACAATAAGGAACATGTAACTGGCCTATTCTTGGATTTATCGAAAGCATTTGATGTAGTTGACCATAAAATCCTCCTTACCAAACTAAATCAATATGGTGTTAGAGGTCTAGCTAAT
Organism: Meconema thalassinum; assembly: GCA_946902985.2. Taxonomy (NCBI): domain Eukaryota; kingdom Metazoa; phylum Arthropoda; class Insecta; order Orthoptera; family Tettigoniidae; genus Meconema; species Meconema thalassinum. The sequence goes on from OX336397.1 coordinate 281,839,806, forward strand.
AAATGGATAGAGTCTTACTTAACAAGGCGTAAACAAATAGTAAGCTTGAGACACAAGGATGATGGAACCAAATTACTTAATGAAACATTGTCCAATGAGGGAATTATTGAATTTGGAGTACCCCAGGGATCGGTTTTGGGCCCACTACTCTTTCTTCTATATATCAATGATATAACACAGAACGTTCATTCACATAAGGAAATTTTGTTTGCGGACGATACAACACTCGTAATAAAAGGTGAAACTAAACAGGTCATACAGCAGTCTGCTGACTCCGTTACAGGAGAGTTAACCAAATGGTCACAAGATAATCGCCTCATAATAAACTATAAAAAGACAGTATGTCTAAATTTCCACACTATACAGAATAGGAATCCTGCGATGCCCAATATAACATTAAATGGTCATCAAATAGAAAATAAATCAGAAACAAAGTTTTTAGGACTATGGATACAACAAGACTTGAAATGGAATAAACATATACAATATCTGAATACTAAACTGAACTCGATGTGCTTTGCGTTACGTATTTTGAAAACCTGCACTAGCATGCACACATTAAGAAATACTTATTTTGCTTATTTCCATTCATACTTAAGATATGGGATCATATTTTGGGGTATGTCGCCAGATGTACTAAGCACGTTTAGGATACAAAAGAGAGCGATTAGAATTATGGCAAATGTAAACTCGAGAGAATCATGTAGACCTCTGTTTAAAGATTTAAACATTCTCCCACTGCCCTGCATATATATCTTTGAAAGTATTATGTTTTTTTAAAAGAATTTAATGAATAAAGATGTTTTTCTTAAAACAAACAATGATGTTCATAGGCATAACACAAGACAAAATCAAAACATTCATATTTCACACACACACACAAGCATATATCAAAAAGGAACTTTTCACACTGGAGTTAAATTATACAATAAACTACCCCAGTATATAAAACTGGCCCCAAAAATAAAAACCTTTGATAGAATGTTGAAAGCTTATCTGCAGTGCCATTGTTTTTATTCAGTAGTTGAATATTTTAGCGTATAGGAGTGATGGAATCTATAACTATATTTTACTTTTTTAATTTAATTTTAATACCTAGCTGTATGTTGTTGTATTTATAGAATTAAGTTTTCATATTATGATAATAGAGTGAGGTGTAAATAGTTGTGCAATAAGATTGTATCTATTAAGATTTGCTATTATAATAAGTTATAAATAGTTATAATCTTAGTAATATATACCTGTTAGTTCTTTTATTTTATGCATGTAAATTCTGACGTGTCCTATATCAAAAATGTATTGAATGCATGTATTTGATCAAATGGAATTAATAAAAATCTATCTATCTATCTATCTATATTTTTCCCTGGTTGGTCATGATCGCTTGAACTATCGATTGTTCGATAATTTGCAATCGATTTTAAATTGATAAATGTCAGCTGGACTCCGAGTTATTGCTGGTTTAGAATTTCTTGGAAATAGGCGGCAGCATATTTTTATTTTGAAGGAGTTTTTATATTTACGTGGAATTTGCAACAAGAAAATATATTGAATTGCAGTTGTTCATGATGTAAAATAAAAATGACTTGACAGGTAGGCCTTCTTGATATTACTGTGTTTGTTGTGGTTTCTTATGACAATAATATTTTTGTACTACCACCTGATGCGCTGTCCTAAGGGATGTACCGTAATAAATATCAGTACAGTCGTTGAGTGTTTAGCTACGTAGAATAATGTCGATATGTCACACACTGTGACATGATGTAAAATAAAAATGCCTTGACAGGAAGGCCTTCTTGTTGTTACTGTGTTTGTTTTTGGTTTCTTATGACAATATTTTTGTTATGTCACCTGATACGCTGTCCTAAGGGATGTAATAAATATCAGATATGCCACACCGTGACTGAATTGAAAAATGGTTTATGATAACTCGCTAATTGTGTTCTGTAAATAGAACTAACTATTCCCTCCATAATTTTAACCGTACTGCTGCGTCAGCAAAATACACGCATTTTTACGAGAATTATTAATTTGATAACCATTAGTGAATTCGTATGATAGCTGATTAATTTCGAACAGATTGTATTTTTTTCAAACTTCTTACACATTCTTTTTGTGCGTGTTGTTACCTATATCATTGACTGCTTATTGACATTTAGGCTTATTGACTGTATGTTAACTTCTTCATACCAAATAAGTGCAATGCATGACATTCATAGGCAATAATGTGTTGGTTAAAATGTCTGCCTGACATTACATGCTGGCCACTGTATATTATTATGAAGAACATAGTCCTTACTGTCCTTTTAGAATCAATTGCACCACCTACACCAACAGTAAAATCGTCCCCAAAAAATACTGTTTGTAGTAGCATCATTTGTGATCGTCTCCATAACTTAACATTTGTGTGTGCAGGAATTTTGCTGATATACTGTGCTATTGTGGTTATTGTAGTGGTGAGGGTAAGGCTAAGTAATTATTTCCATCTAGGATCCAGTAAGAAAATCCTTTGTATGGAGTGCACTGCTCGATGGAAGTGAAAGTTGGACTCTGGGTAAATTGGAAAAGAATCGACTTGAAGCTGCTGAAATGTGGATATGGCAGGAACGAGTTGGATGGAAAGAAAAACCAACCTGGAAGTCGTAAGGGAAGTCAAAGAAGAGAGAAGATTAATGAAGGAAATGGGAAAGAGGAAAATAACATTTATTGGACACGTCATCAGACACAACACTTTCATCGTTAAGTTTCTTGAAGGGAAAATGCTGGGAAAGAAAGGAAGAGGACGGCCAAGGACGAAGTATTTGGAAGACATCGAGAATGGAATGGGATGTGACAATAACATGGAACTGAAACGAACTGCCAACGACAGAACAGTGTGGTTGCATTGACAAGGCATTCGCCTTTAGAATATGATGATGATGATCCAGTATCATGCAATGTACTGTAATTCATACAAGTAAGGGACGAAGCTTTTAGAATTTGTTGTATGCACGTCCACAGTTAATGTTCAAATTTTAGAAACACTAGCCGTGAAAGCCAATATACCATCTTTTTGGAAGCCTTCACAGTGAGGATATGGCTGCTTGAGCTCTTATAAAGGGAGGGTAGCACGCATTTCTCTACTCCTCGGGGTCTGGTCGGGGACATCAAGAGTCCGTTGATGAGCTAGCTTGGTGTCCTAGGCGAAACCAGCCGATACGCGTCACAAACCTAGAAAAGTTGCAGAGTTTTACTTGTTGTTATTAATCTGCGCATTTCTGTAACATAGCGGTCAGCAGGGTTAGCTGCCACCCTGGAGGTCCTGGGTTCGATTCCCGGCTCTGCCCCAAAATTTGAAAAGTGGTATGAGGACTGGAACGGGGTCTACTCAGCCTCAGGTGGTCCAAATGAGTAGAGGGGGTTCGATTCCCACCTCAGCCATCCTCAAAGTGGTTTTCCGTGGTTTCCCACTTCCTTGCCCCTAACCCTCTCACTCTTCCCATCCCTTCATCAGGCCCCTGTTCGCATTGCAGGTGAGGCCGCCTGGGCGTAGTGCTGGTCACACACCCCAATTGTATCTCAGACTCAGAGTCTCAAGCTCCAGGACACTGCCCTCAGTGGCGGTAGAGGTGGCATCCCTCGATTAGTCCGTGGGAAAAAGTAACCCTGGAGGGTCAAACGATAGCGATCATTATTAATCTGCAAGAGTTGACGATATTAGTGAAGCTTTTTGGGAAATGTGTGAATGCTTTTTGAAGAGGCTGAAGAAGAGAGTGTAGGCTATATTCCTTCGAAACATGTACCTCTAGGTAATAAGAACATCATTAAAAAGGTATTGACTAGGTGGACTGTTGAGTTAAAACTCTCATAATATTGAAGAGAGCTTTTGTCTTGTGATTAATGTGCTAGAACAAATTCCTGCTTTGTGAATATTTTCTTCAGCCAATATATTAATTTTTTTCTCTCTCTTTCAGATGGAGGAGTATTGTCCTCTGTGTTTGGAGAGAGGTATACAATCCTTGACGACCTTTTATCAAATCGACACTACGAGAGCCATATTAGGATGCAAAAATACGGATGTAAGTTAATATTCTTTAGTTATTTTGTGGTTACGGAACTGTGGTATTGAGCTACTGTTGTGTCATTGCAGCGTGATTTTGAAATGTCGCCCCGGAGATCCGGGTTTGATTCCAGTCTCTGCCAAGAAATTTACATTCTGGTGTGAGGGTTGGAACGGGGCCCACTCTGCCTCGCGAGGCAAAACTGAGAAGAGGTGGGTTTGATTCCAACCTCAGCCATCCCGGAAGTGGTTTTCTTCACTTATACTCCAGGCAAATGCTGGGCTATTTCCTAACTTAAGGCCACGGCCACCTCCTTCCCAATCCTATCCCCAATTAACAAAACATGTATTAGAAAAAGCTACACATGCAATAATGGCTATGCATGGAATACGTTATATAAGATCCCTCAGATTAGAGACAGCATTGTCTCTATTTAAAGCAAAAATACTGCCAATATTGACGTATGGCTTAGAAATTATCTGGCCGTATCTCTCAATGAAAAACCTCTCCACATTCATCATCATCATCATCATCTTGCACAGTTTCCAGCCACTGGCCGGGTCTGTTTGGAACACAAGCCTCTCCAACGTCTTCTGTCTTCCCACCATCTCTCAGCCTCCACCCTTGTCCAGTCTTCTCCTCTCTTCTTCACGCTTTCTTCCACCCCCTTCAGCCACCTGTCTCTCGGTCTTCCCCTCGGTCTCTTTCCTTCCCACTTCGTCTCATGTACTCTCCTGGGTATCCTCTTCTCCTCCATTCGTTTTACATGTCCATAAGTCTAGATTTCTCTATACCATCCTGTAATGGTTCTTCCTTCATTAATTCTCTGGTCCTCTCATTTCTTATTCTGTCCATCTTTGTAGCTCCAATACTGCTTCTCAAGAACCTCATCTCACTGGCCTGTATTTTGCTCTTCTCCCTTCCTTTCATAACCCAGGTCTCCGAGGCATACGTCAGGATAGGGACATAGTACGTCCGATATATGATCTTTTTGCTGTTCTGAAGAACATCCTTGCTCCATAACATGCTTCTCACACTCCTCCGAAATGCTTCTGCCTGCCTCCCCCGCTCATTTATTTCTCTATCGTTTCTTCCATTATCTTGTATCAGGCTTCCCAGATACTTGAAACTCTCCACTTTCTTCAGCTGTTCCCCACCAATTGTTATTCCCGTTGTGGTTCTTTCCTTCTTCCTTGTTGTGATCACCATCTCACTCTTATTTATGCTAAATTTCATCCCATATCCTTGTATTATTCCTTCCCACACATCCAACTGTTCCTGTACCTCCTCCTCCTTGTTTCCCCAAATCATCTGCAAACACCATTGCTTTCACTTTCCGTCCCCAATTACTTGTGCCACACGGGACATTATGTCATCCATCACCACAACGAAAAGTAACGGTGACAGTGCACTTCCTTGTTTCAGGCCGTTTCTCTGTTCCAACCAGTCTGATCTCTCTCCTCCCACTTTCACACACCCCAACTTACCTTGTACATCTCCTTTATCCTCTTTATAGTCCATTTGTCTACTCCTCTATCCTCCAGGGACTTCCATACTTTGTTTCTGCATACACTGTCATATGCTTTCTCAATGTCCAGGAAGGCCATCAGTAGATCTGTTCCATACTCATAGTGCTGTTCTTGTAACTGCCTTACAGCAAAAATCAAATCCACTGTGGACCTTCCTGCTCTGAAGCCATGTTGTTCTTCCCTCATCCCTCCTTCTATCCTTGTCCTAATCCTCCTTTCCAAAACTTTCTCGAAGATCTTTGCACAATGACTCACCAGTGTTATTCCCCGATAGTTTCTGCAATCTGTTCTACTACCTTTCTTGAAGATCGGGACAATTATGTCCTCTGGGGTCTTCCTTTCCTTCCATGCTGTCTTCATCACTCGGTACAGCCACTGAGTGATGAGGACAGCATGGAAGGAAAGGAAGACATTAGAAAGAGTAAAAGCAGTATACATTAAGAAAGCAGTTGGAGTTTCAAAGACAAGACGATCCAGATTAGTTTATCTCCTGGCAAGAGAATCCTTCCTCATAGAAGATCTTTGGACACAAATACATCTACCCAACACACAAATGCATCAGAGAACCTATTCGCAACACTCATCCAAAAGTGCCAGATGGCGCCATGATTGATCGATCATGGACGAAAGCAAACGTTGAAATGCGTCACGTCTATACAAGAATGGGAGTACACGGCTTCCGTCACATCATTTGTCACAACAAGACGTATCATGAGCCTTCAATTACATGCAAGTGTGAACTGTGTGGACATGCGTGCGATCACTATGACTACTTGGAACTCTGTACAAAAAGAACAAGGACAATCGGTGATTATGCAAATTAAGTTTATATAAATAGTTCTCCGCAGTGGGAACGTGCAGCTGTGAGTGGTTGAGTCATGAGTTTTAGTTGGCTGCACTGCACTGTGCCCTTCAAAGCGGGACTTCCCCGTGTGAGCTGTCGATGTGCATCGGGATAAGCGCGCGAGCCTGCAGGTCTTCAGCGTGTATTACAGTCAGCGAGCGTTCGGATAGATTTTTATTGGAAGAGTGCAACAGTATACAGGCGGTAATGTTTACTACTGGAGAGAGAGTTTTCTTTTTTGGTGGAATACTTTTTTTGCGAAGGCGATCGGTTTACAGAAAATGTAAAATTAAGATTTCAGGCGCGGTTTCCTAATTCAAAGTGTCCAAACCGTGATACCATTCGGGATTTGGTAAGTAAATTTCGTGTGACTGGCTCAGTTCACGATGTACTGGGAACAGGCAGGCCTACGCTTTTAACAGACGAAAAACTTGATGAAATCTCCTATATAATGCTGCGAAGCCCAAGTAAATCAACACGAAAATTAGCTCAACAAACAGGAATCTCCAAGTCGACAGCACATAAAGCTGTAGGAGACAAGCTTCAGTTGTTCCCTTATAGTGAGCGATGTATTGAAGATACAGATATGCTCTCGCGGACTCTTTTGTAGAACTTTTCATGCTGAACAATTCTTACACTCGTAGTATTTAGATATTTTTAACGGTTTGCCCAGCGTAAGCTTACAAAGCGCTCGGACACCAGGTTTTTTATCGACTATTCCACTAAAATCGTTACTGCTCGGCTTCCTTTGATCATAAATAAATCATTTTCTACAGAAATCATACTCGATATATCCTTTACAGAATGGTGAAAACCGCATCAAAATCTATCCAGTGGTTCTCGAGTTTACCAGTAACATCCAAGAAACGGGGACTTAGTTTTATACTAAGTAAAGATGATGCAAGCGGCAGCCGTGCTACCAACGTAACTGCTGTAGCTAGCTGTCGCAGACGCATGTAGGCGCTGCGGAGAATATTCCCGGACTCACTGTATTTTTGTAAACCTATGTCCACTTGGCTGCATTAAATGTTTAATTAACAAATACACACTAGTACAGCCATAGCAATAACACAGGTTATCACACAGATTCCACACACACAGAAATACACGGGGTTATATGACCACAATGCCGCAGCCCCTAAAATAAGCAACAACAAATAAAAGTCTGTACTTTTATTGGATATTTCTCTGATTTCAGTGCCCATTCCCATTTGACAGGCGATATAGGGATGTAATATGGAACAGGAGTCACACGGAGATAGGGAAGAAAAGTTGCCCCAAAGTTAAGCTTGAAGATATTACTTTACGTAAGTACCTATTATTATTATGTACTTATTTGTTGATACAATTAACTCTCCATTATCCATGTTAATGCCGACTAGAGATTGCAAAAATTAAACAAACATAACATTAATAAAAAATTCTATAATGGGGTAATACAAATTATGAAAAAATGTTCCGTTTAGTGTAGCGATGTGGGCCGGGTAAATACCCAGCGGGTAGGTAAATATAAATTGGGTATTTTCCCAGTGGCCATTTAAATACCCAAAATGAGGGTATTTTCAGTTTTTCAGCTTTCTACAACACTTTTTATGTGTTTATGAAGTGTTGGACAAACAAGGACTGATACACAGGTATTTGATGCCTTAAATTGAAATTGGGAACAGTATTGATCCTTCAAAACTAAAAAGAAGAAAAATGGACGTCCGGGTATTTTTGGGTATTTATATGTTTTGGCGCTGTAACCTTGTCTTTAAGTGTGTTTTTTTCCTGAAACTAAAGTAAAATGTTTGCAAAAAAGCCTAGTTCAAATCTAACCCTGAGTTTTTCAGATTATAACTATTGAATTTTATCTCCTGATATAATTCCCAATTGTAATTCTGTTTTTAAGTCCCAAATCTAATTAAATTAAATTTTATTAACTATCTAACTTTTCTAAAACGTTAATGTATGATAGTTTGCATACCGGTAACTTACCCCTTTTTTAAGGTTCACTTACCACAACAGAGGATTTTTAATGTAAAATCTAAAATACCCGGGTATTTACCTGAGTATATACCCTGGGTATTTACCCTGATTTATAAATACCAGGGTATTTTACATCACTAGTTTAGTCCCGAGGTCCTCAAAGTGAGAGGTGTGCCATCTTCAGAGGGGATCAGAGGGTGATAATTGGGGGGGGGGGCGTCAGCTCTGATTGAAATATTTCTGTTTCATATTGTGTAACAAATATTGCACTCCTCATATCTATGAAGGTAGGAAGCTCCCACAACCATTCAAGGCTAATAAACTCGTACTTTAGCTGTCTTATTTCACAAGAACTGACCAGTAGATCCTGCCAACAGGTGTAGAGTAACATTTCCCACACAGCACTCTTTCACCCATCACCCCCAAACCACCACTAATGACAGTAAGCCGCTTGATAATGTGACCACCACATATTTACAAGAATAGATTCTTCTATTTCTGCCATTGTTGACTCGAATTCAGCCAGGCTTTTGCAGTCGGTTGAAAGACAGTGAGTGAACAGGTGATTTCTAGTGCGTGTTCAGTGGAAGCGGTTAGCTCGATTTACAGTAAACTGATACAAGTAACGCCATTACCCATGAGGCTTATTAGCAGTGGTAAAAAGAGACCCCATTAAGGTAAGAAAGATGTCTGCCTATCTCGCCCATGTTAAATCTTCAAATTCTTGGTACACTTGACTCAAAATCTGTCTGGGTTAGCCAATTGAAACTGTTTGGTTCATTATCTGCAATAATAAGAAGGATTATTGACAAAAACAAAATACTTTTGCCAATATTTTTTAATGTACGATGTTTTAATTAAAAATTATGTAGAAAAATATTTATATTTCATTTTGTATGTTATTTAGAGCAATATCCCTTCTTATTACTGTTTGTTAGGATGATGTTGATACGTAGAAAATAAAATTATGGACATATCTTTATTAGTTTTCTTACAAATGGTACCAAAGTAATGAATAATGTTAAACTGAGAAAAATGAGGTTGAAGTTTTTCATTACATTTTGTTACCTCTGACAATTCTTAGAACATTCCTGCCCAATAACTTGCAACATTTCGTCCAACACTGGTTATTTTGCTTCTCCTACTTTCTTTAGCTTTTAAATATATAAATAAGTAAATAAAAACAGTATAAATCAATAAATAAATAAAAGCGTATTTCAACTTATCTTTTTGCAAATAATTTATTATTTAATGAAAGATCGTGCAATGTACATAGATTATTCAATTTCCTTGCTCCACCGAGCAACTGACTCTCTGGTACAGTTCTCTGTAAGGGATACTTGTCTTTTCCCGTACACCTCTATGTGGTAACTATCACAATGCATGTTGCATAGTTCACAAACACACTGTTCTCCTGGGTCATGGTGCTTCTTGTTGCTGCAGCATTTGAAGTGAAATCCATGAACAGCGAACCTTGTCATCATGTGTCGAAGGTCGTAGTCGGATTGTTTCCATTCTGTCGTGACCATTGCGTCGGTGGAATACAATTCGTCTCATATTTCATTTCTCTTCATACGAAGTTCCTTGATTGCCTCATTGTATGCATCTGTGGTGGTTAATAACAGCTGAATATGTAGCTCTTCGATGTAGAATTGAAGGGGTCAGAGCCATAGTGGGCCATCTCCAAAAATCAGTAAAATCTAGCGGAATAATTTTGCACTGGAGCCCTATCTGTTGTGAAAGTGGTCCATCTCCAATAACTTCCATTCGTGTAATATTGTGCCTTCAAAATATGAAGCAAAATAAATTGCCCGCTCATTTTAGAGCCCAAGTGGTCCAAATCCTCGCAGCCAATCTGAACATCGCTAATAGTCACGTGACATAACTATACATCATGGCGGACACTGAGGCAGGCGAGTACGTAAACCTGTAAAATCAAGAAAAGATGTAGAAATACTGAAAAGTGGGTTAAAAATAAGCGAAAAATAATGCGAAACAGTGGTGACCAATATGTAAGTGTTAGTATCTTTCTTACCCAATGATAGGGATTTCAGTAGTATAGAAATTTCAAAACGCAAAGCGAAATCAATTTTTTCAGTCATTGAATACATTGAAATAATAAAAGGCTTGTAGGAGAAAGAAACCATTTTCTGTAAACCAAATGGTACAGTCTGATTTTGTCCGAATAAAAAACCTAGCGAATGGGTTATTAGTTCGTAAGGAAACTGTTGAAGGGGAAAAGGTACAGTGGCTCAAAATTAGGTGGTTCCGATTTGAATCAGAATATCCATTTCAGATTAAATTTCGCTACACCTTAAATGAGATGCAAGCTTGGCAAATAGTTGATTGTACTCCTAATCGCAGAGAAAGGCGTACAGTAAAGGTATTATCTTCAGTGCCTTCACCTTTCAGCTTAAGTCAGGCTTACAACGCCCCTATTCCAATAACAAAATCGAAATATGATGATTTAATTTCTATGCTGGAATATATTCCTCCCATTCACCATGACTTCTATAAATATTTAACTCGCAAAGAAGCCACTGATGAGCATCAATAAAGTAAATTCTGTTCTGAATGGATATGGCCCAGTGTATTGCACAGTTTAAATATAGAACCAGAATGGGCCAAATCCATGATGTCGAAAATTGTTCAACTTCGTTGCTGTTACATTTGTATTTGGAGTCAAGATAACAATATTACTTTTTGCTCCAAGATTTATGTATCCTTTAGTTACAATGTGCATGTATTGAATGACTTAATTTTTGTTCCGATAAATTATGACTAATGTTTAACTTTAACCCTTGTTTTCTCCATTTTTTAAAAATGGTGCTTGGCCCACTATGGCTCTGACCCCTTCAATTGTTCTCTTGTAAGTTCGTAGACAAGACGTGAGCGAGTGTACTTAGAGAGTCTTAGGGCCTTTTTTAAATATGTCGCCTTTAATTTTTCGATCTCTAGGTCTCTCTTTGTAAGGTGTGTCCAAATTGCTGGTAGCCCATATGGACGAGTGATTTTTACTTTTAAGAGTTTCAAGGCAGTATCTAATGAAAGTCTATGTAATTGTCTAACGTCGTTCTTTGCAATGATCGCTGCGGTGGTTTTTTGTTTTATGTGTCTTCTAAATGCTGGCCCATGTGTTTGAAAAGTTACTCCAAGGTACGTGAAATTATTCACCTGTTGCAAATTCTTGCCGTTAATTACGACATCGTCTTTATTTGTGGGTCGTCCACCCTTCCTGAAGACCATTAATACTGTCTTGTCCTCATTTATGTGAAGATCATTTTCATTTGCCCTTGATGTTAGTTGGTTACAAGCTTCTTGTAATTTGTCTCTTGATCTTGACATTAGTGCCATGTCATCCGCATAGGCACATATCTTTACGTCTTCCGTAGCAACTCCTTTTACCATGTCCATAACAGCGATATTAAATAGAAGAGGACTCATTGGGTCGCCCTGTAGGATCCCGTTAGTCTGGGCTAATGGTTCGGATCTTTCTAATTGGTAGTCTATTTGGACGTAGTTGTATGCTAGTATGTTGTTGACCATTCTTGTGAGGTAATGCTCGTTTCCTAGAAGTGCCTCCAGTTTGTTGATAATATTTTCTCTATTCACAAGGTCGAATGCTTTACTATAGTATATGAATACAGTATAAAGCTTTCCTCGCTGATGTCTGAGGGCTTCATGTATTTCATCTTGGAGACATGTCACTGCGTGCATTGTTGATCGTCCTTTTCGGAAACCAAGTTCTTCCTCTGGAAGTCTTTCGTCTATCAGATCTGTTAGTCTGTTGGTAATGATCTTTGTGAATATTTTAAACGGTGCACATTCCAATACAATGCCTCTGTAACAATTGGGGTCTCCTATATCCCCTTTTCCTTTATATAAGACTTTTATTATCGAGGAATAACAATTGGTGGGGAACAGCTGAAGAAAGTGGAGAGTTTCAAGTATCTGGGAAGCCTGACACAAGATAATGGAAGAAACGATAGAGAAATAAATGAGCAGGGGAGACAGGCAGAAGCATGTTATGGAGCAAGGATGTCCCTCAGAACAGCAAAAAGATCATATATCGGACGTACTATGTCCCTATCCTGACGTATGCCTCGGAGACCTGGGTTATGAAAGAAAGGGAGAAGAGCAAAATACAGGCCAGTGAGATGAGGTTCTTGAGAAACAGTATTGGAGCTACAAAGATGGACAGAATAAGAAATGAAAGGACCAGAGAATTAATGAAGGAGGAACCATTACAGGATGGTATAGAGAAATCTAGACTTAGATGGTATGGACCTGTAAAACGAATGGAGGAGAAGAGGATACCCTGGAGGATACACGAGACGAAGTGGGAAGGAAAGAGTCCGAGAGACAGGTGGCTGAAGGGGGTGGAAGAAAGTGTGAAGAAGAGAGGAGAAGACTGGACAAGGGTGGAGGCTGAGAGATGGTGGGAAGACAGAAGACATTGGAGAGGCTTGTGTTCCAAACAGACCCGGCCAGTGGCTGGAAACTTTGCAAGATGATGATGATTATCGAGTTTCTCCATCTGTCTGGTATACTGGATTGTATGAGGCTGACCCATGCTTCTTTTAATAATGTCGACGTCATTTGTTAATGTTCATTAAATATTTGGTCTTGCCCGACGGCTTTTCCTTGCTTTGACTCTTTGATGGCATCTTCCATCTCGCTTGTAGTGATCGGTTTGATATCAGTTCTTTAACGAGGGCGGGTCTGGTTTCTTTAGACTGTAATATACCTTGGAAGTGTCTCCATTGGTATCTCTCTTGGGTATTTTGGTTGCATAGGTTGTAGTGCCTTGAATGGATGACATTCAGCCGCTTCTATCGGTTTGGTTTCTTCTAACGCTAGGTACGCTTTCCTAGCGTTCTTCAGCACTTCCTTGTGTTCTTTATTTTTCATAGCATACTCTTGTAGGTCTTCTAAAGAATGGGCCTCTAGAGTTATCTGTCGTGATTTATAACATACTGCTTTGAACCACAGTTTGGATCTCCTTTGGTTCCACTTCATTGGTTTGATTAGTTGATGAACTGCCTCTTCTATTTGCAAATAAGTGGACTTGTTTCCCTCTTCAAATCAACGATTCAATTATTAATAATTGGGGCAGATGACCTAGCTGTTCCGCCCCTTAAACAATATTTCTTGAATAGGTCAGTGCATAATCACAGTGATTATGATATTATGACGATGTTCAGTAACCACTAGTAACATAAACAATGCAGGAAGTTGTCATTGTTACCAACACAAAGTCTACGCTCAATAGAGCAGACAAGAAGTGATTTCAGAAATCTATCTATAATAGTTCAGAAGTTATAGGCACAAACATAAATCTCTGTTAAAGTGGGCATTGTCATTCATGGTGCAGCATAGTCATTCATATCTTATAAAATGACCATTTTTCATATTTTTCGACTTTGTTTTGACAAATTCCTATTCTCTATATTGTAAATAACTAAAAACTCCAAAAAAGAATTTTTCATTTTTTTCGCCCCTAGATGGGTCTTTCTTACCTTAGGTGCTAGTGCTTGCCTTCCTTCGGAAATATTCAGTCCTAATAAATAACAAGAAGAATAAGGGGAGGCACTAGATGGGGGCGCGACAGAAAAAGTTTGAGAACCTCTGGCTCTAGTCAATACCTTTAAATTGTTTATAATTATTATACATGTTTTGGGGCTATGGACATCTCATGATGAAAATTAATACAAAGGTAGGATTTTCAATTTACATTTAACTTAGATCAAACTCTCTGATGAGTTAAAACTTACAGCTTCTACGTTAAAAATTGTGCTCTGGAGAAGGTGATTAGAGAATGGTGAAAATCAGACATGAAAGGTATAAATTTGGGAAGTAAAAAAAGATAATATCCATTTAGATTGCTTGGCTTTCACAGATGATATTGCTCTGATCACGGACACACCAGAAAATGCAAAGATCCAAGTAGAAAACTTAATGGAGCAAGCAGGAGAAATAGGTTTACAAATCTCCTTCCCCAAGACAGAATTTATAACGAATGTTCAAGATTGTCCTGATGTATAAGGTGCGTTCAAAAAGTAACGAGCCGGAGGCTGGAATGCGCAAACCGGTGACGACATCGGCTATTCGTGGCGTGTGTAACGAGGTGTGGTTCCGACCAGAGCGTGGAAGGTCACAGCCCGTCACTAGAGGGCACGCATGCACGTCATGTGACGATGCAAAGCAAGCAGCAGCATGCATCAATCGTCCAACGCTGCCAGTAGCATTGCAAACATTGACATGGAGGCGTCAAACGAAGAGCAAAAGCGAAAGGAGTAGGGGGAACGGACATTCATCGCCGAATGTCACAAGTGTACGGCGAACACTGCATGTCCCTTGCAAGGGTCAAGGCGTGGCACAAGCGCTTCAGAGAAGGACGGGTGTCATTAGCCGATGATGCCCGGTCTGTGGCACCCCCCTGCATTACCGATGACAACGTCCAGCTGGTTGATGCACGCATTACCCAGGACCGCAGAGTGACAGTGAATGCCATAGCCGCCGTGGTCGGATTGAGCGTCGGAAGTGTGCACACCATCATGAAGGAACGACTGCACTTGCGCAAAGTGTGTGCCCAATGGGTGTCCCACAGACTTCAACCACAGCAGGAAGCATGTCGAATGGGCTACTGTCTTGGTCTTGGTTGGACGATTGATGCATGCTGCTGCTCGCTTTGTATCGTCACGTGACGTGCACGCGTGCCCTCTAGCTACGGGCTGTGACCTTCCACATCTCGTTACACACGCCACGATTAGCCGATGTCGTCACCGGTTTGCGCATTGCAGCCTCCTGCTCGTTACTTTTTGAACGCACCTTGTAATAATCATAAACCAAAACAAAATACACAAAGTTAACTCATTTAAGTATTTAGGTGAATGGATAACTATCAATAACAATGAAAAAAAAATAGCTTAGAGGTCTGAGCAAAGAAAATGAACACAGCATTTCAGAAATGTAAACAAGAAGAAGGCATTATCATTAAACATTACAATTGTGTCGTGAGACCTGAAGCACTCTTTGGAGCTGAAACATTAAAGTTAATGCGGAAAGGTGACATAAACAAAATCATGCTCGTGGAAAAGAGATTGGTTCGATGCATCCTTGGCCCAAGGAAAACGGAGACAGACTATAACAGACCACGACCTAACAAGGAAATATACACCCATGTGGAGAACATAATTCACACCATGCGCAAACGACGGATGTCATTTATTGGGCATTTAAATAGAATGAATAATGACAGGCTAACAAAACAAATTTTTAATAAAATTTTAAAACTTAAAGTTCAACCAGCGTGGTTTACACAGACATTAAACGATTTTAAGGAAGCTGACATTGACATTACAGATACATAGGAATTTATTTCGGGACAAAATTCAAAAACTGATCTTCAGGGAGGAACAAGAAAGACAACGAAAGCAGCCATGGAACATTGAACAGCTCCGAAAGCAGAGATCGGAGAGGATGAAGCTAATGTGGGCAGAGAAAAAAAAAAGACATGTTGCAAGATTTGAAGTATTGACTTTACGTGCTCTGTAATAGTGCTATTCGATTAAATAATAATAATAAAAAATCTTAATGAAAAAGTGACAGTCAGTCTGAAAAACTAGACTTTGTATCATTTTAAATGCTAGAAAGGCTGGAGGCTTCTCGCTTTGCTCGAAGCCAAAGACTCTTGACATGTTAGAAAATTCTCTGCATAATACCGTACTTATCTTACTTTATTATACTTTACCTTGTTTCAAATTGCTCGCGAATGGCAAGTGCAAATCAAGGGCAAAGCAAGGTCAAGCGCGGGGGGACGTGCCCCTTCCATCCAGTCTAAAACACTTATAGTGGGCGATGTATTGAAGATAGAGATATGCTCTCGCAGACTTTCTTGTAGAACTTTTCATGCTGACCAATTCTTACACTCATAGTATATTGATATGTTTAACGGTTTCCCAGCGCAAGCTTAAGAAGCGCACGGACGCCAAGTTTGTTTTCGACTTTTTCACTGAAATCGTTACTGCTTGGCTTCCTTTGATCATACATATCGAGATATCCTTTACAGAATGGTGAAAACCGCATCAAAATCCATCCAGTGGTTCTCGAGATTACCCGCGACATCCAAGAATTGGGAATTTTGGCTTATACTAACGAAGTAGAGATTGTTGGGGAACACATGCACCAAGCGGTACTATGACGTCACACTCCTCAGTGCATCTGGGTACATTTCGTCCCGTCACCGTAACGTAACGCCAGACCCCAGCGTAACGACCAAGTCGACAAGATCATTTAAAATGATTAAAACTCAGCACTGAGGTACCAGCAAATAGCTAACTGAGCACAGGGTGTCTAATTCTCTGGAAAAAAAGGAAAACGGGGAATTTTTAAAACCGGGAAAATTCAGGGAATTATCGGGTTATATTAATGACACTCCAGGAATTTTAGTTTTACCTTGAATAATTGGCAATTACTCGTTCAAATATATTCTGGTGATGATTGTTCTTACTGACATTAAATCAGTAAGTTCTCATTTCTTGCAATATTGTGACACTGTGTATTTGTTTATAAAAGTGCAACTGAGCATTACTATTGATGAGCTACTCGATGTTAAAGCAACAACTATCATCATCATATTTTAATACTCACAAGTACAACAGTTTTTCAGGATGAAAAATTTCAAAATTGGCAAAACATAGAAAAATATATTTTTCTGTACTTTTTTTTGTGTTTTCAAGTTTGTCATGCTACCCTTTCTTGTTCAAGCACTTTTTGAAATGCTCTTTAACCCTTTATAGGGCAAAAGACCAGGGGTATAAAATATATTTATATATATTTTTTTGCACATTTGTAATTGGGGGTGATAGATTCTATTTTATGAAATATGGGGGTGGGAAATTATTATCCCACTGTCCACACCCGACAGTGTGTTTTCTTAAATGAGCAATGGGGTAATAATCTCCCACCTCCAAATACGGTGTCTATCACTCAATAATGAGGTTTATTTATCAGTATATAATATATAAAAACACCCATAACGCTCTATAATTTAAAAAAAAACAAAACGTTACTCCCAAGGGGTCAGTGACCTATATCGGTTGGTTCTTTAGTTTAGGGGCTGCGACAACGCGGTCATGTAGCCCCGTGTACTTTGGGTGTGTGTAGAATCTGTCTGATAACCGGTGTTAATTGTGATGACTGTATTAGTGTGTGTTATCTGTTTTTAAATTTAAGTACTGCAACTTAGAATTTTTCAAATAGTTCCTACTTTTGCCGCCAAGCGCCACCGTCAACGACTACTAGGCCAAGTTCAGAACTTAGCTACTAGACGTCACCGCAGTCGGCTCTTGGCAACGAACGTAGAAACCTAAGAGCGTTGTTTACATTCCTAACCTATCCAATTTAGCTTCACACAGGTGCAATTAGTGGAAGGTTCTTTAACATGCCATAAATCTATGACATGGGACCGCCGGCTTTACTTCCTCTTCGAAGGAAGGCTTACTGAGGGATTTTTAACGCTCTTAAAAAATCCGATGGCTTCGGCCGGGTTTGACCTATATCAATTTTGCAGAAAATTTCACAAAAAATATAAAAGTGAATGATAAAAGTTAGTATATTCGAATATAGTTCAATAATTTCAAAATAGTATTCACTAAAAACAAAGAAAATTAATTTTTAAAATCTTCTATTCTCTGGCAAACTCCCTGAGCAGGATAATTATTTCCATTCTAGCTGAAATAGTGACCAAAATCATTATTAACATTGTATTTTGGTTATATACCAACGTTTACAAATCTCTTAAAGACACCTTCTTCTGTAAAACAATACATTGCATTCACAAAACACAACCGAACTGGCGAGCACGTGCACTGTGGAGACCACTGGGATAGTCTACTGATGACAGTATACATCAAATTAATGGGTTTCCAATATTTCTCTGCATCTAGCATGTGGATGCACGTGGAACTGCTTGAAATGAAAGGGGTGGAAAGATTCTCTCCCTAACATTCAAATCAACAGACTCCTCTCCAGCCATCCTGCAATCAAAACAGCAATCAACCTGGCAAACCATAACTTCAATCTTCATGAAGCCTGGGCACAAGAATGGTATCATAACTCCCCACCAGAGCTACAAAGCAGCAACAAATCATGGGAACTTGATTTGCCCCGTCGGACTCACAAATGGGGAAAGATCGCCTCTCCTGAGTGCTCCTGCGGATACCCGCGTCAGACATATAGTCGAAGAGTGCCCTCGGAACTTGTTTTGTGGTAGCCGATTGGACTTGCTACAGCAAATGCAATTGACTATGGTAGATTTGCTTTCACGGCCGGTGAATTAAAACTCAGCAATTCTTCTAGGTTTGTGCCGTGTCTTGTGTGGGGTTTCGCCTAGGACACCAAGCTGGCTCATCGGCGGGCTCTTGGTGTCCCCGCCCGGACCCCCACAGGAGTAACGAACTGCGCGCCACCTTCCTTTATATTAGGTGCAACTGCACCACTTGACTGCGAGAACTAAAAGCTCAAGCACCCATAACCTCCCTATGAAGGCTTCCAAAAAGATGGTATATTGGCTTTCACGGCCAGTGAATTAAAACTCAGCAATTCTTCTAGGTTTGTGCCGTGTCTTGTGTGGGGTTTCGCCTAGGACACCAAGCTGGCTCATCGGCGGGCTCTTGGTGTCCCCGCCCGGACCCCCACAGGAGTAACGAACTGCGCGCCACCTCCCTTTATATTAGGTGCAACTGCACCCCTTGACTGCGAGAACTAAAAGCTCAAGCAGCCTTAACCTCCCTATGAAGGCCTCCAAAAAGATGGTATATTGGCTTTCACGGCCAGTGAATTAAAACTCAGCGATTCTTCTAGGTTTGTGCCGTGTCTTGTGTGGGGTTTCGCCTAGGACACCAAGCTAGGCTCATCGGCGGGCTCTTGGTGTCCCCGCCCGGACCCCCACAGGAGTAACGAACTGCGCGCCACCTCCCTTTATATTAGGTGCAACTGCACCCCTTGACTGCGAGAACTAAAAGCTCAAGCAGCCTTAACCTCCCTATGAAGGCTTCCAAAAAGATGGTATATTGGCTTTCACGGCCAGTGAATTAAAACTCAGCAATTCTTCTAGGTTTGTGCCGTGTATTGTGTGGGGTTTCCCCTAGGACACCAAGCTGGCCTTAAGTAAGTTCTGAAGAATTTCAATTGAGGCAGAGTCATCCTTATTTAGTTCATATATCACTGTTTTAATATTTTCAAGACTGTCAGCATAATACACTACTGCTTGTAACCATGTCCCTAAACGAGTAACTATGGGTCTAGGCCGAAGTGCAAGATCTAGATTTTTAGCTTTGAATAAATCAAACCTCGTTGGAGCTTTTACAAACACTTTTCTGCCGTTTGAAATTAATTGGTCCACTTCAGGATACAATGCACGTACCTGTTCACATACTCTGTGTAAACCATGTACTATACAAGTTACATATATGAGGAGCAAACTTTCAAAAGGCGTTTTCTCCCCCCCCCCAAAAATAGTTCCGCACGTCACTGTCTTTGTCTTGTCAATAGCTATCATGGTTCAACAATGTTTTCGTTCAAAAGGTGTTTTATCCCATTAAATCTGGAGGTTGAAAATTACAGTTTCAATCAAAAGGGTTTTACTCCATTGCTTGGTTTCGAACAAATGGCATTTTCTCCCTTCAACCAATCATCTGCTCCCTAGGCTGACATCTCATTGGCCGGCCATTTTGTTTGTTTTGTTTGAAGGTTATGAGGCTGACATATCAAAACAAAGCAAATTTTACACATCCATATCAGGAATTTAAGTAACTACGGGTACCTTTGTAAATAAACTACAGCTTTAACCCAATGTCAGCCTCAAGACAGTCACAAGTGTCCTCATCTTCATTTGCATGCTCACTGTAGACATGATCAGCCACAATTGTTTTATACCCAGATAAAAACCACTGGCGTCTGGCTGTCTGGATTATCCGCTAACCTCTCCCTTATATAATTCTACAATTTTCATTTTTACATAAAATTTAACATGTATTCGTATAGGCTAATAAAAGTTTGTAACTCAGTTTGCAAGAATGTTGGTATAATTCAATTAAAAGGAGTTTTCTTCACTTCACTTTCAAACAAAAGGTAATTCCTCCACTGCTTTCAATCATAAGGTGTTTTCTCCAAAGTTTAGAGTTAAATTACACGAAATACTTCTGTTCTAGATTTGTTTCACCATGTTACAATGTAAATATATGCTAACATAAATCACATGTTAAAAAATTGTACACGTATCATAGTTCTTTCAAGAAATATAAGTTTTTCTCATTTTCTCAAAAAAGTGATTTGGTGGAGAAACGCCTTTTGATAGTTTGCTCCTCGTATCATGTTTGGGAATCTTACAGACAGACCTTCTGCTGCCTCCTTCATATATGAAGCAGCATCCGTAAGTAAGAGTAAAACATTATCAAATTTCACCCCCATTCGGCCATAACAACTGCAGAGATTCATTGAATAAGCGAGCCATCGTAACATGATTTGTTGCTGATATTTCTCTACAAGCTAATAGGAAGCACTGCTTGGAAACAATTTCATCATTTTCTAGCACACTTACCACAACATTTACCACTTTCCTGCCACAGAGTCAGGTGATTCGTCCATGCTTACCCATATAATTTTTTTATTTTCACATTCTGCTCAGATTTTTCCTAGCATTTGTTCGTAACATGCAGGGACATACAATTTTCTTAAAGTTGATTCTGCTGGTGTTTCGAAATTAGTGTATTTTGTAAGAAATGTTCTAAACTCTGGACTTTTCAATTTATATGAAGGAATATCTGATGAATGAAAAGCTTTGCATAAATCTGCATAATATTCGGAACTTTTTGTAACTGGGGTTTGAGAAGAGGAAGCTGTTTCGCTAAAAGAACTTGTCTAGTAGAGGTTGGTTGCACGTGAAGCGGAAATTTTATGTTTACTACCTGCTAAATGCTGTAAGACTTGAGATCGCTGATTCGCATTTACAGATTTCCCACATTTTTTGACAGAAAAGTGTCTTTCCATTACTTGTAAAAATTCCACTAAATTCAGCAACATATTGCTGCAAACGAGAATGAATACTAGGCTTTGTTTTCGGCATTATCAGTTTTCATCAATCACTAATTCACTTCACTTAAATAGCGGTACTATAATAATAATATCGTATTGACGTCAGAAAAGTTGGATGGCGCAGCCACGCGGCAGAATGTTGAAGCTGTAACATTGTGACTGGTGACATTTATTTAGATGGTGAAGCATTGACGTCGTGATGGAAACAGAAAGAAATTTGTCAAATTCGAGGAGGTACTGCTCTGTATACGGTTGCAAATCGTATAAAACGGCTACGAAATATCTTCACTACTTTCCTGTACAAAAAGTTCAGAGAGAAAGATGGGCTTCGTCGCTGTCAATTGGAAAACGTGTTACATGTTACATGACAGTGTGCAGCCTGCATTTTTGTGAAGACGACTTCTTTCCACCAGTACTGTTGATTATTGATAGTTATTGTCTCTAATACATCAAAAATACTGATAAACTTATAGCCTATTACTTCTGTGCCGTACAAAGAATGTAATCCGCTCTTCGTAAACTTATTTTAGGGGTTCTTCCGATTGACAATAGCCGAATGGTTAGAAAACTTAAGAAAAATGCTGTTCCTAGCCTTAATTTGCCAGAGAATTTATATTCTTGCCTTTGAACAGCAAGTATGTAGGTCATTGAAGTATGATTTGGCTTAAATTGTGTTTTTCGCTATGATCTCCCTACTGTTGAATTTGTTAATTAAAATGTAAAATCTTAGTTTTAAGTATCGGTTTGGTGACCCATCATCCCAGGCAGGCCGGAAACACCTATACTACTCAGGCAGATAGGTAACTTAGCAGTAATTTTGAAGTTATAGTGATGTTAAGTATACATATGCGGTAATGTCGCAGGAGACCGGATCGGCCTAGGCTATTCTAACTTTAATTAGTTCTAATTTCAGGGTTTTACAGTTTTGAGTGTGAATAGTTGGTTTGAAAGTTGTACAACAGTAAGGAGAGTATGTTTTGTATAGGTTTTAATTTGTATTATGGTTTATATCGAGCTGAGGAGTGAATTTGGTTTGGCTTTTAGTGTAGTTTTTGATCTGTTCCGTTTGCTTATGACAAGTTCAAATGGAGACTCCAGCTTTGTTAAATATCTGTATTTTAAATATTTAATTAAATATATTGATAAAGAGGATGTCTCCATTTTAACTTTCCTGTGGCAAGAGATTAATAAATTAACATTCTTGCCTTTGAACAGCAAGTATGTAGGTCAAATTTGCAATATTGAAGTATGATTTGAGCATCCCAAGTACGCTTCTTTGAACCAAAACATTCATGCAAATTCAGGGTTGCTTGATTCAATTATTATCAGGGAGTCATCTTTTGTGTTATGTGAGATATATATATATTGTGAAATTAATAAAAACATCGATACCGCTAGGCTCCGAAGTACAGGCTTCATATATGTAACAGCAGACAGTAAATTAACTATCTACATGTGGGTAATATTTTTAACTGGTAGTAATTAGGCACTGCATTTAAATTGATTATAAAAATATTTCTATCAATGAAAGGAAATATGTAGTATTTTGCCATCATAAATTAGAAGCCATAACAAACGCACACCCAATTACTTCACGTCACTATATCGCCGCCATATTGCAAACAGCTGACCGTAAGCTCCTCCCCCGTTTCGGACGTCAATGGCTTCGGGTGCCGGGTGCAAGCTTTGTAATTTGATACCCAGAGGGTAGCTTGCATGTCGAATTTTGTTGTTCCTTGAATCACTATGAAAGTCAAGGAGGTTAGATATCTAAGCTCCTTGAAATGAGGAACTTTGTGTTGGCGGAAACTCCCGAGATTAATTTTGCCATTATGAACACGGCCTACTGAATTCAAATGGGTTCTTTGACATGCCAACATCATATGACATGCTTGTCATATTTTTGCCGCCTTTCAAAAATCACTTACCACGGCCAGGAACGAACCTGCCATCTTGGGGTTAGTAGACCGACACGCTATCCACTCAGCCACCGTGGCAAGCTATAGCGGTACTGAAAAATGGTCTGATTTATTCAATACGAACTGACTGACTCACTGCCTCACTCACATCACAAGACACACTGACAAGAATATTCAAGGCCAGTGTATTGCGTCAGCAATTCATAAGAAATAAGGGATTCCCCTTCGAGCTGGCACGTGGATTGAAGGTCACCTCTTCCGAAGACCAACCAAAAAAACAAAGAACAATTTGTTTTTTTTTTTAGGCAAGGAGGGTATTTCCCGACGGCTTATCTCTCTGCGATTGCGTTTTGCTGACCTGGAAGTGTTTGGGAAGTCTATAAATAGCCACTACACATTCGGTAACATGATGTTTGCATCATTTCATAATACAGAATCATTTTAAAATGTATTCAGTAACAAATATGTGCTTACTATGGATTTTCTAAAAATATGTATTTACATTTTTTTAAAATCTGAAAATATGTGTTTTTATGTGAAATAAGAATACGTTTCTACGCTTGGGGAAGCATACTAGGAATAACACGTTTCGAAAATTGTGCTAAAACGAACTCAAAAAGAATATGTAATTACATAAAAATCCGTTCCCTAATTATCACATTGAAATGACGTCGTCCTTATAAGTTGTCCTGCAACGAAGAATGCGTGGCGGTAATCAAAATGATGACAACACCGAGTGATGTGGAAAGTTACATCTTTCAGAGGGTCTCATTCACACGTCTACACACAGAACGTTACTGGGCTGGAAACACAGACCTGGATCATTGGATGAACATGTGTTTCGAATATTTTAAAATATTCTCTTGATAATTCCTCCACAACATTGAGGGTGCCCTGGAAGGTGATGGATGCGTTTGCACTAGCACCCCTTAGATACGTGCATCCCTTCGCTCCAACTCTCATACCAGCATTAAAGATCCTCCATGGTAGAGCTGGGGATCGAACCTGGAACCTACGGTGCAGTCTCATACAACTCAGGATGTTACACTAAATTTATATAAATTAAGACTTCAGGGGACAAGGTTGTACTATGGTGTCTTCTCCCTGAAAAGTTTAGTTTTTCCGGGTTCATCCTTATGGCAAAGAGGACATCGATTATCATGGTAAGACATTACGAGCCACTTAATCTCTACAGTAGCTGTGAGTGGTTTAGGGGTAAATGTAGTAACTGCCCTTTTCTAGACGGCTCGGGTTCGATCCCCGGTTTTGTTATGGAGAATGTAAATCCTGGTATGAGT
Organism: Meconema thalassinum; assembly: GCA_946902985.2. Lineage (NCBI taxonomy): Eukaryota > Metazoa > Arthropoda > Insecta > Orthoptera > Tettigoniidae > Meconema > Meconema thalassinum. Next base: position 281,864,502 of record OX336397.1, read on the forward strand.
GTTGGAACAAAGTACACTTAAAATTGTTAGGATAACCAAGGAGTAGATTCCCGGTACCTCCCTTGTCTATCCTAAAAATAGTTTCCCCATTTCTGGTCCAAACAAATATCGGGATGATAGCCTACCTAACATACCAAGGTCACATTCTTACAAATCCTAGCCCCACAAACGCTTACACACACTAGCAATCCCCACAATAATGCAGGTTATAAGACAGCTCCCACACGCAAGTACACGGGGCTGATGACAACGATACTCCCAAGTCGCTAAATAAAACAAATTACTCTCTACATTATCAACAGGGATATATTCAAATGTGTCATTACTAAATTGAGAAGTATTAATAACAAATTCTGGCATGCAGACACCCAGGTGAAATCACGGAGGTCCTTTTTCTATTCACCTCTTTTGGTTGTATATTTCATGTAATTTTACGTCCCTGGCGATTTTTATATGCTTCTCCAGCATCTTTCAACATCTTTCTATTGAAATCCTTCCCCTTTTGCTTCTTCCGTTCACGTCTTCGGCCAATATTGTCACTTTCACTAGCTGAGGGAGAGATTTCCAACTTCCTGACGCCCTCCATCTTAGAACACCAGAGTCCTTCTCCCACGCACGTGGCATTTGAATTGCAAATATCTACTCTTAGGAGGCACTTGTGTGTACGTTTGACATGTCATTTCATGCTATATGCGACCAGGTAGGCTACCTATTTCCATCATAATCTCAAAACAGACCGAAGTGGCGCAGAGTTCCTTATTCGTTGTGCGGGTTCAATTAACACTTTTGTATTTCGTACTTTTTGAAGATAATGGACAGATCATCGAAATTCAATCCAGAATAGCTGCAACCGTCAAAGTACCCAGATTTTCAGCCTTGGTTAGAAGATGTTCTCAAGACTGCAAAACATGCTTTTTGTAATGTGTGCAACAAACAGATTGCTTTGAGCAAGATGGGCAAGAGAGCTATCAGTAGCCACATGACAGGAAAAATCACAAAGCAAGTATGGATCACCAGCCAGCAGCTGACTGTGCTTTTGTCAGATAGAGCCATAGTTCAGTTTGGTCGTTTTATATCCCGTGTCAACAAGACAGCTTGAACAATTTGATAAGAGTAAATCTCGCCTGGATTATTTATATACTAAACAGTTCAAGGGCGAGGAAGAATATAAAGGTGTGTGGCAGATCATAAAAGTCATCCTCATTTTCTCATTGTAATGCCTTTGTGGAGGTTTTTTTCTCCATTAACAAAGAAATGTTAGTGGAGAACATTCACCAGGAAACTCTCATAGCGATGAGAAGAGCATGGGATGGAATTCAGGATGCAGGTGGAGAAGATGCCATCGCTATCGAAGAACGAAAATGACGAGAAACGGAAATAGAGCAGTTGAATCGGCACGAGAGAGAGAAGAAGAGAAAGGATGAAATGTTGATGACATTAAAGAAAGAAAGGGAAGAATTGCACACAAAGCAACATGAGCTGGAAATGAAAATTAAACATTGAAGAAATAAGAACTTCAAGCGTATTCAAAGTCGCCTATATCTGTGATTAAATATTATACCTACAGTAAATAATTGTGAATTTGTGAAAGATATACGTTGTCGTAAGAGACTATATTTGTTATGTATTTTACGTTCTATAATAAATAATTAAAGTATTCATTATGTAGAATTTTGGGCTTTTGCCGTGTTTTATTAAATCAAACTCGACGCGTTTCGAAAGAAACCATGTCTTTCTTCATCAGGAATAAACAGAAATACGACTAAATGGTTGCTAAGATAAAACAACAAAGAACCTAAAAAAGGTGCCTTAAGATGGACCCCATTTTAGCCCCATGTTAGGGACAACGGAAAGCAGCAGTGAATTACTTTCTCAGGGTTCTGATAATAGGTAGCCAGGATTCACTGAGATTGTAGCCGGTGTCACGGTTGAATTATCTGGGTGTTTACGTATTTCAACCACCTCCCTGATGATTCTGGGACAATATTGCTTTATTCGGGCAAGAAGATCCACTCCTTGGAACATGACATCATGGCCGGGTGTTAAAGCATGATCAGCAACAGCTGATTTATCAGGTTGAATGAGCCTGATACATCTATTATGTTCCTTAATGCTAGTGCTTATCGTTCTCAAAGTCTGCCTGATGTAAACCTTGCCACAAGTACAGGGAACTCTGTAGATACCGGTTGTTGCAATTTAGGCAAACTGTCCTTAGTTGGTCTTGGGAGTTGCCCAATCTTAACAGAAGTTCCAAATACAGTCCGTATGAAGTACCTACGCAGAATTTTAGCAATACGATCCGTCGTGTTATGTATGTACGGTAGGTAAGCAGTTCCTCTTTTATCTATATCTGAACTGACGTTCTATTATTATTCGTTGGTTTCAGTACCGCAGAAATCAAAGCCTTGCTATAACCGTTGCTCTCAAAGGTGGTTCTTAAGGTATTAATTTCTTCTTGTAAAGAAGACACTTCACAAATCCTCTTAGCCCTGGTAATTCGAGTTGTAAGGATACCATGTTTCTGGGCAGGGTGATGGTGAGAATTTGCGTGGAGATATCTATTGGTGTGTTTTGGCTTGCGATAAACGCTGTGTCCTAAAGATCCATCCTCTTTCTTGGTGACGAGAATATCTAAATAAGGTATTTTGCCGTCAGATTCCTTTTCCATGGTGAAACAAATAGAAGGGTGCTGGAGATTAAGGTGATCCAGGAAATGGCTAAGACTTTACTCACCTTCCGTCCAAACAATGAACGTATCATCCACATAACGCCACCAGATCTTTGGTTTGAAAGGAGCCGACGACAAAGCTTTCTCTTCAATGTTCTCCATGAAGAAATTAGCCACAACAGAAGAGAGAGAGGACTACCCATGGCCACACCATCAGTCTGCTCATAATAATTCCCATTCCATAGAAAGTAGGAGGAGGTCATGCAGTGATAAAAAAGTCTTGTGATGTCTTCAGTAAAAAAGCCATTAACGAGAGACATAACACCATCAATAGGTACTCTCGTAAACAGAGACACCTCGTCGAGACTCGCTAAGATATCACCCGGCTGAAGTGTTATAGCTTTCAACTTTTCAACGAAGTGTGTGGAATCCTTAATGTAGAAGGGGTGTTTCCCAGAAGCGGCTGAAGTAGTCTACCTAAGTATTTGGAAAGGGCATATGTACGAGAACCAATCGTACTAACAATAGGTCTAAGAGGAACACTTCCTTATGTATTTTAGGAAGACCATAGAGTCTCGGAGGAATAGGAAGGAGAGTCTTCGCTGCATCCGCTGGAATAGAAGATTGCTTGATCAATTTGACAGTGACATTTGAGTAGCGAGTAGTAGGATCACGACTATTAATCCTATATACAGGATCTGATAACAAAGACGAGATCTTGGAATCCTAATCATCCTTACTTTTTTTTTTTTTTAAAGTCGCACATTTTTCCGTATTGACAGATTGTAATAATAAACAATGTTTTTATGGTTCCGCCTAGTCAATACTTGTTTTATTAGAGATTTTATCGTGACATAATCACTTGTCTTTACGTATGTTGGGACATGTTTCGGTGTCTAGTAACATTGACACCTTCATCAGCCTACGATTATTGGCAACACTCAATGACATTAAAATAATTATTAAAACAACACACAGATGACTAAAATAACACTTTAAAAAGTTTTTTAAAACACTGTCATAATGAAAGTTCAATTAAAAATCTTAGAAAAAGGCTTGGTGCACTGTTTTGGTTTCCAATGTCCTGCTTCCGATAATAACCTCAGAAATCCAGCAAGAGGTGACCATACATAACTGGAAAAGGAAATCCCTGTGTGAACTACGATAAGTATTAAAACCGAAAAAGTGGAAAGCTAAACAAAGAAAAAGTGGAAAAATATATAAAAAAGGAGTGTGGTGAACTTACGGTGTAGTTGTGGCAGCGAGAAATCGGGCCGTGCTGAGGTATACGGAGACTGTGCAGTACTGGTATGGAATAGCTTGGGGGAGGTGGGCGAGGCTTCAGTCGAGAGGGGCGGGGGAAGGGTAAGTATACTGGCAATTTTGGAGGACAGGAGTGGGATGGGGGTATGGGGTTGAGGGGTGTGGAATGAGCGGATTTGTAGATCCTCGATTAAATGATAAAATTAAGGTGGTTTGTATTTAACTCTGTAATTAGTTAAGGTCTCAAAGAGTACATTGTTATTTTCAAAGTTGATCTCATTGATATTGGTTAGGGGGTCTGTTCTTTGGGCAAAATCTATTTCGATTTCTTCCAATATGTTCATTGTGATACCTTTCTTAGCAAGATGCAGGATGCTCATGTCTTTGTTGATGTCAGTGAATTCATGTTTACTGTCCTTCATGTGGTTGGCCATAGCGGAGAATTTATTGTATTTTAGAGCGTTAAAATGTTCACCATATCTTGTAGCAAATGACCTACAGGTTTGTCCATAATAATTAGTTTCGCATTTGGTGCATTTCAATTTGTATATGCCTGATTTATTAAACTTGTTCGTGTGGTTCAATTTGTTGGTGTTAAATAAAATATCTTTATTTGTATTAGTTGTTTTGTAGGCTATTTTTAGACCGCGTTTCTTAAAGATATTGGAAATGCTGTAAGATTTGTTGTTAAAGTACGTGAAGACTGCGTACTTGGGTGGCTCTTTTTGCTCTGGCGTTAGGTGGGTGACCGGTTTATTTTTAATTTTATTAATGATGTTGTTAACTATCTGTGGTGCGAATCCGTTTATTTTAGCAATTTGCTTAATGATTTTTAGCTCTTCACTTAGGCTTGTTTGGTCTAGAGGAAGGGAGAAGGCTCTGTTGATCATGCTCAGAAATGCGGCTTTCTTTTGATTACCTGGTTGATTAGAGTCCTGCCTTATGGTTGTATGTGTTTGGGTTGGCTTTCTGAAAATTTTATATGTTAATCTATTATTAATCCGACTGACTGTGATGTCAAGAAAGTTTATTTTATTGTTTACCGCTGATTCTGCCGTGAATTGTATATTTTTATCCAGACTATTTAATTTGTGTACCAATCCTTCTATGTTCAGGGTCGTCTCATCTAATATTACAAATACATCGTCCACGTATCTTGCCCAAAAAAATATCCCATCAATTTTGTTTATGATTTCCTCATGCTCTAGGTGATCTAAGTATATATTGGCTACTATGCCAGAGAGCGGGGAACCCATTGACAGTCCCTCTTTTTGCTTGAAGATTTTATTATTAAAGGTGAAAAAATTATTCATAAGTGTGAACTCAAGTAGTGTCATAAATTCACTGATTTCTACTTTCGATAACGAGCTACTGCTAGACAGGTTTTGTTCAATGACCTTGAGCGAAGGTTTGATGGGAATGTTTGTATACATGTCCTTCACATCTACACTGTGTAAGGAGTGTTTGCTCATTAATTTAAGTTTCATTGTTTCATCGCAGAAATGGAGTGTGTTCTTCAGGGATTTGTTGGCTTTGTAGGTGAAATGTTTTTCAAGAAATTGTTGGCAAAATTTAGCGGTTCTGTAGAGAGGGCTGTTTCTAAAATTGATTACGGGTCTTATGGGTGTACCTTCTTTATGGATCTTGGGGAGGGCTCTCAAGGTGGGTAATCCCGTGTTCATGTTGATTAGATTATTTGTTTGTTTATCGCTGAAGATAAACATAGAGTTTTTCAGAATGCTTTTCAATTTTCTTTGTATGGACTGGGTGGGGTCTTTTTTGACTTCATCAAATTTAGAGTTTTTAAGGAAGTCATGGGTGTTATTAACATATACCTCCCCATCCATCAGCACGGCCGTGTTCCCTTTGTCCGCTTTTGTGACAATTATATCGTTACTATTGATTTTTCTTTTTAATTTTTTAAGATGATTTAGGTTCGGTTTCTGGTTAGTATTGGTGCTGATTATTTTTTGGATTTCTTTATTTGCCGTGAATCTAACCTCCTTCTGCTTGTCAATTGGGAGTCTTCGTATAGCAGTTTCTGTTTCCGCTACTAAATTTGTAAGTGTCTTATCGTTAATTTCAACTTCCCAGTTATGTTTTGGTCCCCTGCCTAGTATTTCGAGTTCTTGACGATCGAAATTGACGCTTGATAGATTTTTGACGGGTGGAGAAAATTGTCCTTTGGTATGCTGTTGGTTGTTGAACTGTTCCTTGGTTTCCCTGATTTTTCTGGTTTTATTCTGTGTGAATTGTAAATTCCTAAATTTGTTATCCAATGACAACACTTTTTTGTTGATTTTCTTGAAAAGAATTTGATTAACTGTAAAAGAATATTCATCCCAGTCTTTTTTGCTGGATAGGTTTGCGGCTTCTAGATGCGTACGGTATAACTTATTATTAAGGTTGTTTTTCTTGATGTATAGGAATTTAATTTCTCTTTGGAAGACCCTGCTGTTGATTATTCTTTGCGTTCTAACTTCGTACTTGTTTAATGCGCCCTTTTTCTGGTAAGCCTTGAAGTGTGAAGGGGTTATGTTGTGTTCTCGGCATTTCTTTAGAAAACTAATCTCCTTGATGGTGCTGGCCAATTTGACTTTGAGGTCTTTATATTTGTAACGCGCTCTTTTGGCGCAGTTAGCTTGGCTTGCTTCGTACACTTTTTGACTTAAAAGTCGCTCATTTTTCCGTATTGACAGATTGTAATAATAAACAATGTTTTTATGGTTCCGCCTAGTCAATACTTGTTTTATTAGTACTAGTACGAAATACTAGGCAGGGGACCAAAACATAACTGGGAAGTTGAAATTAACGATAAGACACTTACAAATTTAGTAGCGGAAACAGAAACTGCTATACGAAGACTCCCAATTGACAAGCAGAAGGAGGTTAGATTCACGGCAAATAAAGAAATCCAAAAAATAATCAGCACCAATACTAACCAGAAACCGAACCTAAATCATCTTAAAAAATTAAAAAGAAAAATCAATAGTAACGATATAATTGTCACAAAAGCGGACAAAGGGAACACGGCCGTGCTGATGGATGGGGAGGTATATGTTAATAACACCCATGACTTCCTTAAAAACTCTAAATTTGATGAAGTCAAAAAAGACCCCACCCAGTCCATACAAAGAAAATTGAAAAGCATTCTGAAAAACTCTATGTTTATCTTCAGCGATAAACAAACAAATAATCTAATCAACATGAACCCGGGATTACCCACCTTGAGAGCCCTCCCCAAGATCCATAAAGAAGGTACACCCATAAGACCCGTAATCAATTTTAGAAACAGCCCTCTCTACAGAACCGCTAAATTTTGCCAACAATTTCTTGAAAAACATTTCACCTACAAAGCTAACAAATCCCTGAAGAACACACTCCACTTCTGCGATGAAACGATGAAACTTAAATTAATGAGCAAACACTCCTTACACAGTGTAGATGTGAAGGACATGTATACAAACATTCCCATCAAACCTTCGCTCAAGGTCATTGAACAAAACCTGTCTAGCAGTAGCTCGTTATCGAAAGTAGAAATCAGTGAATTTATGACACTACTTGAGTTCACACTTATAAATAATTTTTTCACCTTTAATAATAAAATCTTCAAGCAAAAAGAGGGACTGTCAATGGGTTCCCCGCTCTCTGGCATAGTAGCCAATATATACTTAGATCACCTAGAGCATGAGGAAATCATAAACAAAATTGATGGGATATTTTTTTGGGCAAGATACGTGGACGATGTATTTGTAATATTAGATGAGACGACCCTGAACATAGAAGGATTGGTACACAAATTAAATAGTCTGGATAACAATATACAATTCACGGCAGAATCAGCGGTAAACAATAAAATAAACTTTCTTGACATCACAGTCAGTCGGATTAATAATAGATTAACATATAAAATTTTCAGAAAGCCAACCCAAACACATACAACCATAAGGCAGGACTCTAATCAACCAGGTAATCAAAAGAAAGCCGCATTTCTGAGCATGATCAACAGAGCCTTCTCCCTTCCTCTAGACCAAACAAGCCTAAGTGAAGAGCTAAAAATCATTAAGCAAATTGCTAAAATAAACGGATTCGCACCACAGATAGTTAACAACATCATTAATAAAATTAAAAATAAACCGGTCACCCACCTAACGCCAGAGCAAAAAGAGCCACCCAAGTACGCAGTCTTCACGTACTTTAACAACAAATCTTACAGCATTTCCAATATCTTTAAGAAACGCGGTCTAAAAATAGCCTACAAAACAACTAATACAAATAAAGATATTTTATTTAACACCAACAAATTGAACCACACGAACAAGTTTAATAAATCAGGCATATACAAATTGAAATGCACCAAATGCGAAACTAATTATTATGGACAAACCGGTAGGTCATTTGCTACAAGATATGGTGAACATTTTAACGCTCTAAAATACAATAAATTCTCCGCTATGGCCAACCACATGAAGGACAGTAAACATGAATTCACTGACATCAACAAAGACATGAGCATCCTGCATCTTGCTAAGAAAGGTATCACAATGAACATATTGGAAGAAATCGAAATAGATTTTGCCCAAAGAACAGACCCCCTAACCAATATCAATGAGATCAACTTTGAAAATAACAATGTACTCTTTGAGACCTTAACTAATTACAGAGTTAAATACAAACCACCTTAATTTTATCATTTAATCGAGGATCTACAAATCCGCTCATTCCACCCCTCAACCCCATACCCCCATCCCACTCCTGTCCTCCAAAATTGCCAGTATACTTACCCTTCCCCCGCCCCTCTCGACTGAAGCCTCGCCCACCTCCCCCAAGCTATTCCATACCAGTACTGCACAGTCTCCGTATGCCTCAGCACGGCCCGATTTCTCGCTGCCACAACTACACCGTAAGTTCACCACACTCCTTTTTTATATATTTTTCCACTTTTTCTTTGGTTAGCTTTCCACTTTTTCGGTTTTAATACTTATCATAGTTCACACAGGGATTTTCTTTTCCAGTTATGTATGGTCACCTCTTGCTGGATTTCGGAGGTTATTATCGGAAGCAGGACATTGAAAACCAAAACAGTGCACCAAGCCTTTTTCTAAGATTTTTAATTGAACTTTCATTATGACAGTGTTTTAAAAAACTTTTTAAAGTGTTATTTTAGTCATCTGTGTGTTGTTTTAATAATTATTTTAATGTCATTGAGTGTTGCCAATAATCGTAGGCTGATGAAGGTGTCAATGTTACTAGTCACCGAAACATGTCCCAATATACGTAAAGACAAGTGATTATGTCACGATAAAATCTCTAATAAAACAAGTATTGACTAGGCGGAACCATAAAAACATTGTTTATTATTAATCATCCTTATCCATCACCACTGTTGCGTTACCCTTGTCAGCGGGGAGAACGATAATATCAGAATTGTCCCTTAGATCCCGGCTTTCGCCTTGTTTTAAGTTGGTGTTAGGTGGCTTAGCGGTCTTGAGAACTCTGGAACATTCTTGTCTGGCTTCTCCGGCATTTTCAGGTGTGAGGTAATTTACCGAGGATTCTATAGATGTAAAAAGTCCTTCATTTTGGAAATATCTGTTCCCGTAGGAAACAGGATGTAAAATTGTCCGATTGAGCTATGTACATTAACAAATTCACAAAGAAATTTGATACAATGGTCCGGCTAGCTCAAAACTGTTGCCAGCGTTTCGCCCCAGTGTACCAATGGGCTCTTCAGTTGATTATGGTACACTGGCCCATTGGTACACTGGGGCGAAACGCTGGCAACTGTTTTGAGCTAGCCGGACCATTGTATCAAATTTCTTTGTGAATTTGTTAACCCCCTTAGCGTGTACGGCGCAACGGTGCGCCCACTAGCCAGCTACGTTCTCAGCGTGTACGGCGCAAGGGTGCGCCGTCGAAATTGAAACGCCCGCTACGTGGACTTCGTAATAGTTATTTATTTGGTCGTAAGATGGCAGGAAGAGGCAACTTTTGGCTACACTTCGAGCTACTTATTATTGCCAGGAGGTGTCGCATATCTTCACAGTCATTTATTTTTCAGATCTCTGCACACGTGTTCCCGCTTTTGCGGACCGTGAGTTTGCTTGTAAACATGGCAGGTCGTGGCACAGTTATTGATGACAAAGAAATAGCTAATTTGCTCGATATTAGTGCCAATGAAAGTGATTCAGAGTGTGACAGTGATATAGAGGATGAGTTCGCTATAACTTCCAGTGAAGATAGTGACGCTGACGATGTAATTCGTGATAGAACGCCAAGAAATACGAACACATTAAGCGACTGTGATATTGTCCCAGTATTGACGTGCCGCTGACCAGGGATAACCAGGTTATTAATAGTTTATAATATTATGTTATATGTTGTTCTTATTGTGTGTGTTTTTCGAAAACTTTTGCCAGTGCGTTTGGAAATTAAAGCGAAATGCATATGACACCGCGCTTACTATTGGGAGTAGGCTAGAAATAATGCACGTTGTGGGTGCAGCCCAGAGTTTCACAATATCATGCTTGAGGGGTTAATGTACATAGCTCAATCGGACAATTTTACATCCTGTTTCCTACGGGAACAGATATTTCCAATATGGATTAGCTAGGTAAGCTAACATTATTTTTGAAAGGAAGGAAAAGGAAGATTGTAGTTTTACGTGACCGTGAATCTTGTGATTATGAGCCACGGGACCTCCTTTTTACGTGGAATCCGAACCACAGGACATGGCATTTCACTTCGAAAATCTCACATGCATTGACCGGGAATCGAACCCGGACCGCCTTGGTGAGAGGCATACAGCTGGACCGCTGAGCCACCATGCCCCTTGAAAGGAAGTTTTGACTTCCATAGTACATTGGCGCTGCTCGTGGCAACATTTGTGCCTTGCAGCGGCCTTCACAGTATGTACTAGCCACGCGTCTTGGTGAGGTGTACCTTAACCAACTGAAGAGCCCATTGGTACACTGGGGCGAAACGCTGGCAGCTAGCCGGACCATTGTATCAAACTTCTTTGTGAATTTGTTAAAAGTCCTTCAATCGGAATTCTTCTAGGCCCTGCAAAATTGAGAACTGCCTTTTGGGTATCATTTAGGGGCATGCTGGACAAATTTACGACAACCTTGTTAGCATCAATTCTAATGGCATGAGATTTCTGCAACTGACATAACCTTTCATATTTGGAAATATGTCTTCCCCTAACCTGATCTAAAAAGCTGTTAGCTTGCACTGAAGAAATACTATCCAAGATCTTCCATAATTTCTCACTTATGAAGTTCGAGAGGCATAGATGTAGCTGTAGTAACTCCCTCGAGATAAAATCCAACTGCTTACGCCAACACACACCAATAGATATCTCCACGCAAATTCTCACCATCACCCTGCCCAGAAACATGGTATCCTTAACACTCGAACTACCAGGGCTAGGAGGATTTGTGAAGTGTCTTCTTTTCAAGAAGAAATTAATACCTTGAGAATCACCTTTGAGAGCAACGGTTATAGCAAAGCTTTGATTTCTACGGTTCTGAAACCAACGAATAATAATAGGACGTCAGTTGAGATATAGATGTAAGAGGAACTGCTTACCTACCGTACATACATAACACGATGGATCGTATTGCTAAAATCCTACGTAGGTACATCATACGGACTGTATTTGGAACTTCTGTTAAGATTGGGCAACTCCTGCGGCCTAAATTGCAACAACCGGGTATCTACAGAGTTCCCTGTACTTGTGGCAAGGTTTATATCGTGCAGACTTCGAGAACGATATGCACTCGCATTAAGGAACATAATAGATGTATCAGGCTCATTCAACCTGATTAATCAGCTGTTGCTGATCATGCTTTAACACCCGGCCATGATGTCATGTTCCAAGGAGTGGATGTTCATGCCCGAATAAAGCAACATCGTCCCAGAATCATCGGGGAGGCAGTTGAAATACGTAACCACCCAGATAATTTCAACCGCGGCACCGGCTACAATCTCAGTGAATCCTGGCTACCTATTATCAGAACCCTGAGAAAGTAATTCACTGCTGCTTTTCATTGTCCCTAACATGGGGCTATAATGGCGTCCATCTTTGGGCACCTTCTCTATGTTCTTTGTTGCTTTCTCGTAGCAATCATTTAGTCGTATTTCAGATTATTCCTGATGAAGAAAGACATGGTTTCTTTCAAAACGCGTCGAGTTTGATTTAATAAAACATGGCATAAGCCCAAAATTCTATGGATAGTATCATGGGCCTTGAAAGTCTAAATGATAATAAATCATTAAAGTATTTACCGTACATAAATTTTGTTTAATTTTTTGAAAATAAACATAAATAGTATCCTTATAATAACACAGTGAAAACACAGGGAAATTAATTTTTTGGTAATCATTGGTCACCCTGAATCTAAATACATTCTTCCATTAATTGAAGGACAACATAAACAGAAGCCACCAAAATTCAACATGGAACATGGCCTATTTAGTGCATAGTAACAGCAAAGCATCTCATGCTGGCAAAGACCCCATTGAAGGGTCTATCTATCTATCGTATGGCTTTTAGTGCCGGGAGAGTCCGAGGACATATTCGGCTCGCTTGAGTATGTAGCTGGTTCCAGCGGACACCCTTAGGGTGAGCTACAAGTTCCGTTCAATTTCAAGTAGTTCCAACTTTTGCTACCAGATATCAATGATACCTAGGGGTGAACGTTGTAACTTTGATAGAGCGTATTGTTACAACAATAAACAATATAGTATTAACCAGTGGCGTACCGACGATGGGGGGAGTTAGGTTTTAAACCCCCTCTGAGACATTTGTTAAGGTTAATAGTGTGCATAATTAAATAAAAATAATAAAATAACCCCTGGCACTACAGCCCATGAAGGGCCTAGGCCTACCAAGCGACCGCTGCCCAGCCATTTGGCCTGCAGATATTGGGTTGACGCATGGTCAGCGCGTCGGGTCCTCTCGGCCGTTAATCTTGGTATTCGTGATCGGGGCGCTGCCTCACTGTCAGACAGCTACTCAATTGTCCTCACTAGGCTGATTGCACCTCGTTCCAGCCCTCACGTCAGTTCCAAAAATCCCTGACGGAACCGGGAAGCGAACCCGGGGCCTCCAGGTAAGAGGCAGGTGCGCTACCCCAACACCACGGGAGTGTGCACAATTACCCTACTATATTAATGAACCCCCCCCCCAGAAGGAAATCCTGCCTACGCCACTGGTTTAACTTGTGTTTTATTAAATTTAATTAATCGAAACTGTGTTGTAATTTTAAGATGCTCTTAAAATATTGTTGCATCCGTAGGATGGCACCCTCATCCCCTACTGTCTACGACCCACACATCTATACCCAAACTGCCCTTAACCCCGATATCACTCCCTAGAGCTACCCAACCAGACAGCACAATTGGAAGTTCTACTTTCGAGCTCCGTCCACGCTCTTGGACTGCTCAAACGCCCACACTTCCTACCACGAACCTCCAGCATCTCCCCAGGTTCCCATTTCTCATCCCCCCAAATATTACATTGTAGAGGGCACACACTCAGGTCCCCTACAATATTACAATGCTATTGAAATCAGATCTATTATTTTCCAAAAAACTTATAAAAGTGTTGTGTTCCTCTCAAGATAAGTGTAAATCTTATCCCTAGGAAGTTCACACAGATGTCTAAATGCATCCTAGTAAATAGCTAAACCTGAATACTGTATAAAATGATCTAATGTCAAAAATAAACACAGGTTTACAGAGTTCTTCCAATCTGGCTCCAGTAGGCCAACATGCAAGAAACCACATGGGGTCGGGATATTTTGAGGCAATTGAAAAAGCAACAACAAACATATTATAATATTATTTTCTCTTTTGTTTCAGGTGATGTCAAACCAATAGACGACTATTTCCCTAATCTTAAACATTCTGATGAATTTTTGCCTAGTATCCTTGAAACGGGAAACACATCCAATTTTTCGGACAACGTTGAGTTTGACAGTTGGTTGGCTTTATCCTATGATGCTGATAATGAGTTGTCTTCAGTAGCTAATAACGCAGAAAATTCGAATAACTTCAAAAGCGAAAATCAACATCCTGAGAATAGCATAATGGATTATTATACTCCTGAGGCAGTCATTGAAGATTTCTCGTTACAAGAATTGGGTGAAGAGCAACAGACTGAAGAACTAGTGTTAGACAATAATGGTAATTCTTGTATACCTGTGATTCTATTAGAGTCTAAAGATGAAGATGTGAAGGACGATTACCAGCAGAGGGTTGCAGACAAGAACCCGCATTCTGAAACTAGTGGCTTGTCTTTGAGCGGTGACTCGTCACGTGATAACTGGCAAATCATTGAAGAAGATTACTCCTTAAATAATTGTAACTTACAAATCACTGCTGAAGAGAACCACATGGATAATGACGATCATTGTGTGAATGCTCCCGCTAGTGAGGATCCTGTTTCAGAAAACAATTCCATCAAGACCTACATTGTCATATGTAAGGACACCATGCCTACCTTTGATGTCGATAAATTGAAACAGAATGGTATTTCGGTACAAATTTTGAGCCCAGATAATCCTAGCCAGGTAGGAGGTGTTCACGAGTCTCCGAGAGAAGGTGGTGATTCTGGCGAGCAGGTGATCGGTTCTCAAAGACACAAGAGCAACCCTGCCAAAGATGTCGCTACTAAGGTGGCGGACAACGTTTGGGAAATGGTGGAGGAAGACAGCATTAGAATTTGGCTTGGTGATTTTAATGATTCAGGGAAGGGAAGTGAGATGACTTTACCCACAGCAAATGTGTTCTATTACCTCATTCGCCACTTTCTGTGCCAACAAGAAAACAGTGAGGTGGATGGCAAAGACGGCAACCCTCCACCGGTATCGGAGCTAGTCGAAGAAGAGTTTCAACCTACGACCATAGATGCTGGAAACGTTTATGGAATTGAGACCAATTCATTCCCTGATGAAGCAACAACAGATCCAGTTATTCCCAAAAAACGACGAAAACTTCATAAGAGGAATAGAAAAAAGTTGAAAAAACAGACTGGGCAAGAAACTCTCACAGCAACGACTTCCTTTCCAGTTGAGGTTCCGCATATGACACCCCTCACCCCATCGGTAAGCGCTCTTGGTGATGCAACAATGTTCTCACCGTGGAAAGTCACCGATTGCATCCGCGGATTGTATGTTTCCAAGATGAATGCTGATAAACGGAACAGAACTATCCAAAGGAAACCCTCAATAGCTAAAAATCATGTTGGTATCAAATCCCCAAATGGTCCTATGCAAACTATTCCACAAGAATCAAATTCAACTCTTTTGGATGAATCAAATAATTCCAAAACCTTTTTGGCAGATCCTGTTAAACTATCTGGTTCTGTAGTGAAACCAGGTTTGTCGCACGAAAATACCAACACTACACAAAAATTTTGTTTCAAAAAACCCTGGGCCAATCCAAGGAGGAAAGCTGTTATGCAATCTGCTAACTCTAAAATCACTCATTGGAGAAAATCGGTTGTATTACCACCATATACTTGTCCGAAACCATCTTCTAACGGTCCAATAGCTTCCCCTGCTGTGGCACAATCCATTGTTATAAGATCTAAAATCAAGCAATTGAGGAGATTAATGAAACCTTCCCCTAATTTTCTTCATATGAAAAACTCAAATATTCAATCATTGTCGTTATCTAAAATTGAGGACTCTATATCTGGTGATGATGCTGAAGTATTAAGTGATTTGTGCACATCCGAATCTGCTTCAACATCCAAGACTACCCGCTCTGTTCAAAGGTCTTATGCTCTGAAAGCCAAACTTTCTCCAACGAGAGGATCTGTTATAAATACCGCTAAAGGAAGTGAATCAGATGGTAAATCGTTCGATAACTCTATACTGTTGTCGGAATCAAATTGTGTATTGGGGCTGAATAAGCTGGTAAGGGATTCTCATATTTCCAGAGAACTTAAATCAGATGCTATACAATTAGCGAAATTAACAAAACAATCTTCGCCCAAATCATCTGTTACCAACAACAGATCTGTTGGCCTGCAAGAATTTGTTACACCTTCAGATGTTTGCTGGTCGGAAACTGAATCTTTTACTCTTACGCCACCAGCAGCAACTTATTCTAGGAAGAGTCTTATTAAACCCAAACACGATCAGTTGATGATGTATGCTAATACTTGCTTGAAAATATCTGATTCAGAATCAAGTCCACCGACTCTGTTGCCCAACTCTGAACACTTGTCCCTTGAGGAATCTGATAGAACTGTCTTAAAAGAATGCATAGTAGATTTTGCTACTCCTACGTCAATAGAAGATCTTGGTATCAGATCTCATGCCATTCAGTCAAAGATATCAACCTATTCTGCAAATATGAGGTTGTCGGCTGTATCTTCAACCAGTGTTGAAGAACTACAAATAAGATCTGATGCCATTCAGTCAGAGAACTCAACCGAATCCGTGAATATAAATGTGTCAGCTAAACCACCAACAGGAGTTGAAGATCTTCGTCTAAGATCTGATGCCATTCAGTCAAAGAATTCAACCGAATCTGTGAATATGAGGGTGACGGCTATACCACCAATAGGAGTTGAAGATCTTCGTCTAAGATCTGATGCCATTCAGTCAAAGAATTCAACCGAATCTATGAATATGAGGGTGTCGGCTATACCACCAACTGGAGTTGAAGATCTTTGTCTAAGATCTGATGCCATTCAGTCAAAGAATTCAACCGAATCTGTGAATATGAGGGTGTCGGCTATACCATCAACAGAAGTTGAAGATCTCTGTCTAAGATCTGATGCCCTTCAGTCAGAGCATTCGACCAAATCTGTGAATATAAGGGTGTCGGCTATACCACCAATAGTAGTTGAAGATCTTCGTCTAAGATCTGATGCCATTCAGTCAAAGAATTCAACCGAATATCTGAATATGAGGGTGTCAGCTATACCACCAATAGGAGTTGAAGATCTTCGTCTAAGATCTGATGCCATTCAGTCAAAGAATTCAACCGAATCTATGAAGATGAGGGTGTCGGCTATACCACCAACTGGAGTTGAAGACCTTTGTCTAAGATCTGATGCCATTCAGTCAAAGAATTCAACCGAATCTGTGAATATGAGGGTGTCGGCTATACCATCAACAGAAGTTGAAGATCTTTGTCTAAGATCTGATGCCATTCAGACAAAGAATTTAACCGAATCTGTGAATATAAACGTGTCAGCTAAACCACCAACAGGAGTTGAAGATCTTCGTCTAAGATCTGATGCCATTCAGTCAGAGAATTCAACCGAATCTGTGAATATCAGGGTGTCGGCTATACCATCAACAGGAGTTGAAGATCTTTGTCTAAGATCTGATGCCATTCATCCAGAGAATTCGACCGAATCTGTGAATATAAACGTGTCACCTAAACCCCCAACAGGAGTTGAAGATCTTCGTCTAAGATCTGATGCCATTCAGACAAAGAATTCAAGCGAATCAGTGAATATGAGAGTGTCGGCTATACCATCAACAGGAGTTGAAGATCTTTGTCTAAGATCCGATGCCATTCAGTCAGGGAATTCAACCGAATCTCTGAATATGTGGGTGTCGGCTATACCATCAACAGGAGTTGAAGATCTTTGGCTAAGATCTGATGCCATTCAGTCAAAGAATTCAACCGAATATCTGAATATGAGGGTGTTGGCTATACCACCAATAGGAGTTGAAGATCTTCGTCTAAGATCTGATGCCATTCAGTCAAAGAATTCAACCGAATCCATGAAGATGAGGGTGTCGGCTATACCACCAACTGGAGTTGAAGATCTTTGTCTAAGATCTGATGCCATTCAGTCAAAGAATTCAACCGAATCTGTGAATATGAGGGTGTCGGCTGTACCACCAATAGGAGTTGAAGATCTTCGTCTAAGATCTGATGCAATTCAGTCAAAGAATTCAACCGAATATCTGAATATGAGGGTGTCGGCTATACCACCAATTGGAGTTGAAGATCTTCGTCTAAGATCTGATGGCATTCAGTCAAAGAATTCAACCGAATCTATGAAGATGAGGGTGTCGGCTCGACCACCTACTGGAGTTGAAGATTTTTGTCTAAGATCTGATGCCATTCAGTCAGAGAATTCAACCGAATCTGTGAATATGAGGGTGTCGGCTATACCACCAACTGGAGTTGAAGATCTTTGTCTAAGATCTGATGCCATTCAGTCAAAGAATTCAACCGAATCTGTGAATATGAGGGTGTCGGCTATACCACCAATAGGAGTTGAAGATCATCGTCTAAGATCTGATGCCATTCAGTCAAAGAATTCAACCGAATCTATGAAGATGAGGGTGTCGGCTATTCCACCAACTGGAGTTGAAGATCTTTGTCTAAGATCTGATGCCCTTCAGTCAAAGAATTCAACCGAATCTGTGAATATGAGGGTGTCGGCTATACCACCAATAGGAGTTGAAGATCTTCGTCTAAGATCTGATGCCATTCAGTCAAAGAATTCAACCGAATATCTGAATATGAGGGTGTCGGCTATACCACCAATAGGAGTTGAAGATCTTCGTCTAAGATCTGATGCAATTCAGTCAAAGAATTCAACCGAATCTATGAAGATGAGGGTGTCGGCTCTACCACCTACTGGAGTTGAAGATCTTTGTCTAAGATCTGATGCCATTCAGTCAGAGAATTCAACCGAATCTGTGAATATGAGGGTGTCGGCTATACCACCAACTGGAGTTGAAGATCTTTGTCTAAGATCTGATGCCATTCAGTCAGAGAATTCAACCGAATCTGTGAATATGAGGGTGTCGGCTATACCACCAACTGGAGTTGAAGATCTTTGTCTAAGATCTGATGCCATTCAGTCAGAGAATTCAACTGAATCTGTGAATATGAGGGGGTCGGCTATACCATCAACAGGAGTTGAAGATCGTTGTCTTAGATCTGATGCCATTCAGTCAGAGAATTCAACCGAATCTGTGAATATGAGGGTGTCGGCTATACCACCAACTGGAGTTGAAGATCTTTGTCTAAGATCTGATGCCATTCATCCAGAGAATTCGACCGAATCTGTGAATATAAACGTGTCAGCTAAACCACCAACAGGAGTTGAAGATCTTTGTCTAAGATCTGATGCCATTCAGTCAAAGAATTCAACCGAATCTGTGAATATGAGGGTGTTGGCTAAACCACCAACAGGAGTTGAAGATCTTCGTCTAAGATCTGATGCCTTTCAGTCAAAGAATTCAACCGAATCTGTGAATATGGAGGTGTCGGCTATACCACCAACTGCAGTTGAAGATCTTCGTCTAAGATCTGATGCCTTTCAGTCAAAGAATTCAACCGAATCTGTGAATATGAGGGTGTCGGCTATACCACCAACTGGAGTTGAAGATCTTCGTCTAAGATCTGATGCCATTCAGTCAGAGAATTCAACCGAATCTGTGAATATGGAGGTGTCAGCTATACCACCAACTGGAGTTGAAGATCTTCGTCTAAGATCTGACGCCATTCAGTCAGAGAATTCAACTGAATCTGTGAATATGGAGGTGTCGGCTATACAACCAACTGAATCTCTCAATGTGAAGGTGTTGGCTAGACCATCAACTGGTACTTCCAGTTCGGGGGAAGAACATTCACCTACTGTTACTAAAAAACTACGTACTTTCTTAGAACCTTTTACTCCTTCGCCATCAACTATCGATTCTGCAAAGAGTCATCGTATAAGATCTAAACATGATCAACTGAAATTGTACACTGATACTCGGAAATCTTCTGCTAAGATGGAAGACTTTACTCTGGTGTCGAACTCTGAAGTTTCATCCGTTTGTGATGCTGACAAATTGGTGAAATCAAATGAAACCGTCTCAGAGCAAAGTGCAGCAGATACTGCTTTATTAACTACAACCTCTGCTGCAAAAGAAGTTATTAGTACAAGTCCTAGTTACATTCAGACGGAGAATTTGGTCGTATCGCTATATGCTAAAGGAGGTGAATCAGTAGCATCATTTAATAACTCTGCACTGTTATCAGAATTAAGTCCTATAAGGGAACCAAATTCATCAGTAAGGGATCCTCATATTTCCAGAGCCTTAAAATCTGAAGACATACAGTTGAGGGAATTGACAAAACCATCATCGCCCAAATCATCTGTTGTTATTGATATGACAAACAAGGCTACACCAGAAGAATTTGTTGCACCATTAGATGTTTGTAAGTTGGGAACGGTTCCTGCTTCTCGTGAATCTTCACCATCAATTACTACCCCTGCCACAAAAGAAGTTCTTTTAAGGCCTGGTACAATTCAGTCGAAATCTGATAAACCATCGACATCTGAATCAACCAGTATTATTGAAACATCAGCAAGTGCTGCTTCATCCCTCGGTACTTCTTTGGAGGAACGATTTCCTATGGCTCCTAAGAAACAACCTACTTTCTTAAAAACTCTTAAGTTGAAAAAATGTAGTACACCTCCAGTCAAGTCTCATCGATTAGGGAAATCTATTTTACCATCAGCTAAATCAAAAATCCCTTCTTTGAGAAAATCCAGAGTTCATTTGAGATCTTCATTGGTCTCTGCCAAAATGAAGACTGGACCATCGGATAGAGTTGCAAGGAAGTCGGCAACTGTTTTGGACGAATCAAACATTTCGTCCGTTACTTCCTGTGTAGAAGTGACGGCGTCTACCTCGTCTATTCCAGGGCATGACATTCTGAAGAAGAGAGAAATTATTTCCAGTTCTACGTTGAAGTCTGCTACATCTGTACGGTCAGCTTCTTCAGAGCCATCCGGTCTGCTGCTCGAAATGTCATCACGGAAAGCAGAATGTGTAACTGAATCTGCCAACTTGAAGACATTGGCTATATCATCAACTAGCACTTCTGTGGAAGAACTTCCAGCTGCTGTTCTTAAGAAACAGCCTACTTTCTTAAAATCGCGTAAGTTGAGGAAATCTGTTTCATCATCAATCAAATCTAATAGATTGAGAAAATCAGCGATACTAAAAACCGTTTCTTTGAAGAAATGTGTGTCAGCTTTCCTGGGCTGTGGTTCCGCTCAATCAGGTCGAGTTGCTGTGAAGTCAACAACTCTCATAGACAAGTCAAACACAGCGTCCTTGTCTCCTTTAGCTGTTCCAGAGGAAACAGCAATCAGTAAGAGAAAAGTTGCTTTTGATTCTACATTAATGAAGTTGAATGGATCTTCCAGTTCTGGTTTGACAGCGAATTCGTTGTCGCCTGAATCTATACGTTCAGCTACTTGGGAGCAATCCTGCTGTCTCCAAAAGTCGAAAGGGAGAACTGTTACTACTTCAGAAATAATGGAGTCTAGTACATCCCTTACTGTGGAACCTGCTTCACCAGCACCTGCTGAAATTATTCTTTCCAATGCTTTTATTGATGCCAATTCAGCTACGAAATCTACTTCTATGAAGGGGTCATGTGTCACAAAATTAGTATCTGAAGCAAATCTTAAAGAAAGACCTAGGCTTTCTCATCCATTGGCTGCAAGCAAAACCAGTTTGGCTTTACAGATGGAAACCAAAACTGTGCGCAAGATTGGTAGGCCAAGAAAAACATCTGTTATTACTGTTGCAGGGTCAGTGGCTGCTGTGGTTGGCAGATCCTCTTCACTTTCGAAATCAAATAAGAAGTCACCCGCTGTAGAAGAACGATTGGAGACGCCTACTCGTCCAGACGAGAAAGCAGCTGCATTTTCCAAAGAGTCCCCCATAAGGAATTCTGGTAGGCAGAAACGCTCGTCCAAAGACCGGCCTGTAAATGAATATGTTACTTCCAGGCCAAGGAGAAAATGTTCACTTTTGGATTTACAAGAGCAGTCACCAGAAAGATTGGAGACGCCTACTCATTCGGAGGAAAAGGCAACTGTACCATCCGAAGAGTCCTCTATAAGGAAGTCTGGCAGGCAGAAACGATTGTCCAAAGACCAGCCTGTGAATGAATATGTTAATTCCAGGCCAAGGAGAAAATGTTCACTTTTGGATTTGCGAGAGCAGTCACCAGAAAGATTGGAGACGCCTACTCATTTGGAGGGAAAAGCTACTGTACCATCCGAAGAGTCCTCTATAAGGAAGTCTGGCAGGCAGAAACGATTGTCCAAAGACCAGCCTGTGAATGAATATGTTAATTCCAGGCCAAGGAGAAAATGTTCACTTTTGGATTTGCGAGAGCAGTCGCCAGAAAGATTGGAGACGCCTACTCATTTGGAGGGAAAAGCAACTGTACCATCCGAAGAGTCCTCTATAAGGAAGTCTGGTAGGCAGAAACGATCGTCCGAGAGTACTGCGGAGAGAACTCTTACTCCACCTACCACTGTCGTACAAAACTTGTCCCCAAAAGCCAAAGACCAGCCTGTGAATGAATATGTTACTTCTAGACCAAAGATAAAGTGTTCACCTTTGGATTTGCGAGAGCAGTCGCCTGACATACCAGACAGATTGAGGACACCGTTCAGAGCAGAAAGATTGGAGACTCCTACTCATTCGGAGGGAAAAGCAACTGTACCATCCGAAGAATCCTCTATAAGGAAGTCTGGTAGGCAGAAACGATTGTCCAAAGACCAGCCTGTGAATGAATATGTTAATTCCAGGCCAAGAAGAAAATGTTCACCTTTGGATTTGCGAGGGCAGTCACCAGAAAAATTGGAGACTCCTACTCATTCGGAGGAAAAAGCAACTGTACCATCCGAAGAGTCCTCTATAAGGAAGTCTGGTAGGCAGAAACGATCGTCCGAGAGTACTGCGGAGAGAACTCTTACTCGACCTACCACTGTCGTACAAAACTTGTCCCCAAAAGCCAAAGACCAGCCTGTGAATGAATATGTTACTTCTAGACCAAGGATAAAATGTTCACCTTTGGATTTGCGAGAGCAGTCGCCTGACATACGAGAAAGATTGAGGACACCCTCCAGAGAAGAAAGATTGGAGACTCCTACTCATTCGGAGGAAAAAGCAACTGTACCATCCGAAGAGTCCTCTATAAGGAAGTCTGGTAGGCAGAAACGATCGTCCGAGAGTACTGCGGAGAGAACTCTTACTCCACCTACCACTGTCATACAAAACTTGTCCCCAAAAGCCAAAGACCAGCCTGTGAATGAATATGTTACTTCTAGACCAAAGATAAAGTGTTCACCTTTGGATTTGCGAGAGCAGTCGCCTGACATACCAGAAAGATTGAGGACACCGTTCAGAGCAGAAAGATTGGAGACTCCTACTCATTCGGAGGGAAAAGCAACTGTACCATCCGAAGAATCCTCTATAAGGAAGTCTGGTAGGCAGAAACGATTGTCCAAAGACCAGCCTGTGAATGAATATGTTAATTCCAGGCCAAGAAGAAAATGTTCACCTTTGGATTTGCGAGAGCAGTCACCAGAAAAATTGGAGACTCCTACTCATTCGGAGGAAAAAGCAACTGTACCATCCGAAGAGTCCTCTATAAGGAAGTCTGGTAGGCAGAAACGATCATCCGAGAGTACTGCGGAGAGAACTCTTACTCCACCTACCACTGTCGTACAAAACTTGTCCCCAAAAGCCAAAGACCAGCCTGTGAATGAATATGTTACTTCTAGACCAAGGATAAAATGTTCACCTTTGGATTTGCGAGAGCAGTCGCCTGACATACGAGAAAGATTGAGGACACCCTCCAGAGAAGAAAGATTGGAGACTCCTACTCATTCGGAGGAAAAGGCAACTTTACCACCCGAAGAGTCCTCTATAAGGAAGTCTGATAGGCAGAAACAATCGTCCGAGAGTACTGCGGAGAGAACTCTTACTCTACCTACCACTGTCATACAAAACTTGTCCCCAAAAGCCAAAGACCAGCCTGTGAATGAATATGTTACTTCTAGACCAAAGATAAAGTGTTCACCTTTGGATTTGCGAGAGCAGTCGCCTGACATACCAGAAAGATTGAGGACACCGTTCAGAGCAGAAAGATTGGAGACTCCTACTCATTCGGAGGGAAAAGCAACTGTACCATCCGAAAAGTCCTCTATAAGGAAGTCTGGTAGGCAGAAACGATTGTCCAAAGACCAGCCTGTGAATGAATATGTTACTTCCAGGCCAAGAAGAAAATGTTCACCTTTGGATTTGCGAGAGCAGTCACCAGAAAGATTGGAGACACCTACTCATTCGGAGGAAAAAGCAGCTGCATCATCCCATTGCCCATTGCCCATGAGATCTCTTACACCACCCTCCACTGTTGTGGTACCAAGAGCTCCAGAGCAGACTTCTGCAGATAATTTGAATAAAACTGTGCAAAAGCCAAATGTTACCGTTATGCCTTCAAAATCAACAGTTGCTGCTACTGCAACTTTCAACAAGGATTTAGTGAGTGTCAGACAATCAAGGCAAAACAGTTTGGTTACAAAGGCTGCTGGTTGCAGTAAAGCCAGCATGATTCCAGTCAAGAAACCATCTCGTTTGCAATATAACTTCAGATCTTTGGACGAAACAACGACTCGAAGGTCGACTCCCCATACGTCTCCCTGTTTGTCTAATATTCCAGAATCGAGTAACATCACTAGAAATAAGAAGCCAATAAAAACCTGTGCCAGTTTAAAATCAAAATTAGAGTGCAAAACTGTTCAAAATTCATTTTCCTCGAAAGAAACTGTGCTCCATTCTCAATCCTCATTGAAGCGAGTCGACACAAAGAAGAAGGGTTCGACAGTGCAGTCTAGGTCGAGTGTTGGTGTGGGAAACTTAAAAACGGTTAAAAGACAGCTAGATACTAAATCACAGGAAGGAAACGTGCAAGCAAGCCTCCGAAGGAGTTGTAGTAATAAGTCTGTTATACATCTTGTTTAGGGGTAGTTCTCCTTTAAAGGATTAAAAATGTGTTTTCTATTGGGTGCTTTTAAAGAGGTTGGTAGAAGATTTTTTTAAACATCAATTATACTGTAGTTTGGACACCATAGAAATACAACCTCTGACCGAAAAGTTCGGTGAATTGGTCTATATTACGACTGGATTGTTGGCTTACCTGAAACATCAGTTACTGTCCTTCAAAATAATCCCCGTGAATGGTTATGCACTTCTGAGAACGTCTGTACAAGTCCTGGAAACTCTTTAGGGATAGCCTTCAGTAGGGTCGTCACATTACGTTTGATGTCCGAAAACCTGTAGCCCTTCAGGGCTTTTCGGTGACCCTGGATCTGGACCCCGCCACTCCTTACTTTGACGCTTGACTTCGGGGTCGTACCTCTGACACCAGGTCTCGTCGCCCGTGAAGATGGTTTTCAGAGGTCGAACAGGTGTGCATGGTAGGTTGCATAAATTCATCCTTCTAAACACGCACTGTGTCAAACAGGTCTTACACGTTGCATTGTGTGTCGCCAATGTTGCCAGGTCGATCGTTCTGACTTTCTTCACCGAACTTTATTGTCACAGGTTGTATACATTGAATCAGTGTTGACATAGATTCTATTTTTTACAATTTTTTTCTTTTAGATATCACAATTGAAAAATCAGTTATCTAAATGAAATACCAATGGATATTTATTAAATTTATTAAACCTTAGTCAATAAAAATAAATTAATATACATTAATTAATGAAATGTACCAGAGTCGGCCATATTCAACAACGTTGTTATAAAGAAAATAAACTAGTGTAATGATGAGCAAAGCTTTGTTTTTAATATGTTATTATTAGGGCTCGGACCGATATGCTCGAAAACCATGTGTTTTATGCTCGATAGATATGCTTGAAAAACCCATCATGTTCGGTTAATATCAGAATATGCTCGAAAGACACCGTTAAACGTTAAAAACTATAGAAAGGAAAGTGAAACGAAAAAAACAAAAACATATCTTTATATACAAGCTTTATTTTCTAATTGCATGTATGATACACTGCGATATACTCGCATTCAAGTTTCAAGTAGCATATACGGTACTCTGTATAAGAGAAGTTTTCTTATAAAAGTTACAGTTTAAAAGTTCATTTACAAAATGTTCAGAAGTAGATCTGCATTGGTCCGGACAACAAGAATTTTGCCTATGTTTTCAGTTTTGAATAATTTTCTTAGATCAGTCAATGAAAGTTTCAATGACGAGAACGACCTCACTAAAGGCTAAAAACCTGCGGTTCTATTATTCGCACCAGATGGGCTTTTCAATAATTATTTCTGTTTTCGCACCTTAAGGATGGTCAGGGCCCGAATTCAGGGGGAGGGGGAATTCGAAGAAAAATAAACTATTTAGACGAAAACCACAAGAATATGCATTTATATGTTTCTATTCTGAAAATCGCGGTTTTATACATTTATATGCTCGATACATTTCAATTCTGATGGTCCCAGAGAGGTGAAAATACCACCGAAAGGCTTCTTTCAATGTGTACTATTCGGGGAAAAAAACATGCAAGTATGCTCGAATCCGAGCCCTAGTGATAAGAATGTTAGAAACCATTTTTCAGTGTTGCCTTAGTAATCTGAATTTAATGTTTTTTAGTTGGTCAACATGATTCTACCCAATTGTAATGGGTGGTTCCCTAATCCTGAAAAAATTTTCCATGAGCTTAATAAATACACTTGGATAAGTCAGTGTGTAGGTTATAGGTAAAGCCCTGCGCGGATGCGGATATCCGCGGATAGACCCGCGGATATCCGCAACATTTATCGCCATGCGGATATACCTTGCATGGCTTTGCGGATAGCGGATAAGCCGCGGATAATGTTTGGAGTAAATTTGCGGATAGTTTTTAGAATACAATCCGAACTTGTTGAATATCTGGGGAAAGTTGGGTAATTGTGCGCAGCGGGTAATCGTGCGCATCTATGTTTTTCGAGTTGGTAGTACAACTAGCAACTCAGTTCACTGCTACCCTCAAGCTGTCATCGTACCTATCACATCGGATAGGGAAAGGGACAGTCGGCATGATGCCAGTTGCTTTGTGATAACCGTTTGCTTTGTGATAACCGTGAGGCTTGGATGAAGAAACTTAACAAGTTGCATTTTATTTTCTGTAGCCAGCAAATAAGAAGGTAAGCCTACAGTTGTGATTCAATTATTTAAAATTAAATGTAGTTTTAAATGCCAGTGTTTACAGTGGTTTTGAATGTATTTATTTTTCAATATAATACAGTAGATTAGTTTACCGGGATTCAGTGAGTTAACTTTTAAAAGCAGAGTGTGGTAATGGTGCGCAGAACATATATGATACAAGTAAATACAACGCGACATTAATGGCAAAATATTTCGTGTTTGTTCTCCAGATGCCAAGAAATGATACGCGGAAAACAGAGAAAAAATCCTACCCAGCAGAAAATGTGCAGAAAGCTCTACGTGTGGATAAAAGTCGCTTGGATGCGGGGTGGAAGCGGATAAAAGTCGTGCGGATGCGGATACCAGTCGTGCAGATGCGGATAACAGCCGTGCGGATGCGGATAACAGTCGTGCGGATGCGGATAACAGCCCTGCGGGGCGGATGCGGATAACAGCCGTGCGGATGCGGGGCGGATGCGGATAGCGTTTTGTCTATCCACGCAGGGCTCTAGTTATAGGAATATACCGTACAAACTCTCCAACCATTTATATGTCATTTTCACAAAATGATTTTTATATTATCATCAAATTAAAGCACACACTTGTTTCAGATCTGTTTTTAAATATTTTTTATAAAAATTTTCATTAAAAAAACAAGTAAAATATTAATAACTAAGCTTTGTTACCAAGAGATCGATGGCTGAAAGGAGTGGAGGAATGTGTCAAGAAGAGAGGCGAGGACTGGACCCGAGTGACAGCGGAGAGATGGTGGGAAGAAAGAAATAAGTGGCGAGGCTTATGTTCCAAACAGACCCAGCCTGGGGCTGGAAACTGTACAAGATGATGATGTTCATTAGTTAATTTTGTTTATGTTCGTCCCTATTATATGTCTGGAAACTGTATCATAATGATGGTCATTATAACTTAACACTATTTTTCATTATGAAACAGTTTCTCCCACCAATCACAGCTCAACAAACAGTTGTTTGACCAATTAGATAAGGATACCTTAGCGCATGCGCTCAAAATCCAACATGTCGGACATAAACACAACATCTTTCTATATAAATTACCAACATGGATGGATATGTTCGCGTAAATAAACTGGCGAATATGAGACAAGAAATAGCACTGAACCTTAATATCACAGCGCATTCCCTTCAAACGACTCCGGTGACAATATTAGTGAGGGACGGCAGATGTAAACATATGGCCTGCATAATATGGCATTGCAAGCACACAGAGCGCATGCGTCGGTCGGTCAGAGAGCTTGAAATACAGAGATATGATACCCAGCGCTCTCACGCCGATCACAAAATTCAAGTGACTGACTCTCAACAGATATTTATGAATATTTACGTTAAAACATATAATAAAGTTATAATTATCGTCGAACATAAACAGTCTTATGCAACGAACCTATGATGGTAATTAAGACACTCGTATGGAAATTATAAAACTCTCTTACGCTCGTTTTATAAACATACTCGTGTCTTAATTATTGCCATTATAGTTGCATAATGTACTATTTTAACAACATTGCTGTAGAAGACCGTAATGTGGTACATTTCATGAATTAATGGATAGTAACCCTTCCCGTGTGGATGCTTTTATGGCTCTGAGCAGATTTTTTTTTTAAATTCAAAATATTTAGATTATATTTTTCATGCACTAAATTTAATTATTAATTATTGTGAAAAAGTTTGTACTATTCTTCGGATAAGCGCCAAAAGTGACAGCACCAACCATTAACCAAAGTGGTTTTGAGAAAAAAAAAAAGGAAATCATGCCTCCCTTAATAGGCCTAATATCAAAACCGATTAAAATAGTCCTCTTGTAATTATAAGAATATGGGGCTTCTCGTGGTATATTGCAATTTTGGTAAATTTAGTAAATTCAAAATATTTTTCTTTGCCCGGTGAAGTCTACCTCTGCCCTCCGGCGTGCAGAGAGGGATTTTTCAAATTTGGTTATGAAAAAGTACAAGAATTTTGGATTTTCCCCCCCTCTTTTTATGTTTTTCATTTAACCCTCTCAGTGCCACGAGCCGATCAGATCGGCTCTCACGCCGAAAGTGCCAAAGCCGATTCAATCGGTGCGCTGTTTATCTTATATTTGTAGATTTCTGTAGGCATATGTCCGTGATTATTTCATACTGTTGGAAAGGTGAGGTTTCAAGCTTGCCTGTGGGGTGTCTACTTTTTTCCTTCGAAGTCCGTTACGCGATAGGTTTGAGTTTGTATTCACGCCCTCCCTTACCACTCCCCCAATCACGCGCGTTCCCGCCAAAATTGCGGTGCAGTTGCTTTCTTCTTGTTGAAGTTTTCTTTCTACAGATGTATTTAAGAACTTTATATAGCTGGAAACGTAGTGTTTCTTCGAATATGACTCTTAGGTGTCCTTCATTTAAATTCAAAATTGATTTTCACAAAAAATAAAATTAAAATAAAAAAATTGAACAATTATCAGAATAACCTCCATTAAAAAGGTTTAGATGCAGTATTTACTTTTCTGTTCGACCCTGAAAACTGTATCATAATGATGGTCATTATGACACTATTTTTCTTTATGAAACAGTTTCTTCCACCAATCAGAGCTCAAGAAACAGTTGTTTGACCAATTAAATAAGAGTACCTTCGCGCATGCGCTCAAAATCCAACATGTCTATATAAATTACCGAAAGTGCACCGTCCATATGTTCGCGTAAATAAACTGGTGAATATGAGACAGGAAATAGCACTGTACCTTAATATCCCCAAATCCAATTTCTACACAACACGTTGTTTTCAAACGACTTCGGTGACAGTTTCACTGAATACTGGCGCACAATCTGCACATATGGCATTGAAGCACACAGAGCGCATGCGTCGGTCGGCCAGAGAGCTTGGAGAACAGAGATATCCTACCCTGCGCAGCACCCGATCACACAATTCTAGTGACAATCTCAAAAGATACTTATGGATATTTATGTTAAAACATATAATAAAGTTATAATTATTGTCGAACATAAACATTCGTATGCAACTCGCCTATAATGGTAATTAAGACACTCGTCTGGAAAATACGCTCGTTTTATAAACATACTTGTGTCTTAATTATAGCCATTATAGGCTCGTTGCATGATGTACTATCATATAGCTGGAAACGTAGTGTTTCTTCGAATATGGCTCTTAGGTGTCCTTCATTTAAATTCAAAATTGATTTTCACAAAAAATAAAATAACAATAAAAATAAAAAATTGAACAATTATCAGAATAACCTCCATTATAAAGGTTTAGAT
This sequence comes from Meconema thalassinum, assembly GCA_946902985.2. Taxonomy (NCBI): domain Eukaryota; kingdom Metazoa; phylum Arthropoda; class Insecta; order Orthoptera; family Tettigoniidae; genus Meconema; species Meconema thalassinum. The sequence continues at coordinate 281,894,708 of OX336397.1, forward strand.
GCAGCATTTACTTTTATGAACATAATGTATGAAAGAATGAAGTACTGGTTATAATGCAAAGGGAAAATAATGATTCTATCGTTGGAAATGTGGTATTTATGACTTTTTTTTCCGAATAGTTTGCATGTACATTGAAAATGGCTGGGCATTCTTGGCAAGCATTTCAGGAAATGGCTTGGCACTAAGAAGGTTATCATGTTATCTTTTAAAAAAATCAAATTATTATTCAATACATGTATCATAATTATTCTGTCGTATTCATAACATTCTTCATCGTACTTAAATAGATATACACTGACCGGCAAAAAAAAAAAAAAAAAACGATCTCTTGAAAAATTCAACATTACTTTCATTCAAATCTGAACGGTATAGGATACAGTAGTTATAGCATGGAAGTAAGGTTAATTGGATTCCTGGATGCATTATCATTCTTCAAGCCATTATTTCACTTAACAATAGCAATTCTTTAACATGATGCTGTTTCCCGCGCCATCCTTATCGTCAACAATGGAATGTTTTATTCTCTTTTCTGTTGCCACTTGTTGGCTTAGGAAAAGATCAATACAGCCATAACCTCAGTTGTTCTTGTGCAATTCAGAAACGAATATGCGCTTGAGGCCTGAAGATGTTGCCAGGGCACTACTCCTGGAAATCCTGGAAAACTCCTGAAAAATGATGAAAATTCCTGGAAAATAGCCACTGTTAATTATTTATAAAAATCTTCCCATCCTAAATCATACTCCCGCTGGGGTTTTGGGTGAGCACTCTATCGTTAACGAAAGATATTTCCTCAGGCTACCCGTTTCTGTGTGGGAGAACACGCGGTAGTATTTTTGTAAAACATAGTAAGTATATTGACAACTTCACCGCAATAGAATTGCAGGCGGCAATCTTATCTCTTTTTTTTAATGCAGATATTTCGGTCACAGAGGCTTTTTTAAAACAGCAATTAAATTATTTGTGTGTAGGCTTGCGTATCAATAACGCAATCACCACTAATTTTTGTCAACATCTGTATAAGTAAACCAAACACAACTGCTTTATTTTGGTCTTGAAGTAGGCAACCGATAAAGCCCCCCCCGACTCGCGCTAATTTTTAAATCTGGAGAAATGAGAATTGCTCCTGGAAAACCGTTCACCGATTTGAGTGGCCACCATGAGTGTCTCTAACTTCCATGCTATAAGCAGTAACTTATTTACTAGGTCCGTACATATTTATGATTTAAATGATAGCAATGTTGCATTTTTCAAGTGGTGTTTGTTGTGTTTTTTTTTTTTTTGCCAGTCAGTGTATATATAGAAATTCAAAATCAGACATCTATTTTCACTGAATAATATCAACCAACTTTAAATCCTTAGTTTCAAAATTTTACCCAACAGAAAATTTAGACTATAAATTAGAACATTTCAATTATGTGAATAAATAAAGCTGTACAAATGTGTATATAGAAAACAAAACAGAATTCTTTTTGCTCATTATTATTATTACAGTATGTTAAAATATTGTGTTTTTTTTTCTAGTCTGTGCTGAAGAAGATTGCATGTTCGACTGAAACTTGTACATATTGATATAATTGTAATCTTCTGAGAACAGAAAAAAATCTGAATTGTGAAAAATTGACAGCTTAGAAGCACAAAAAGAACAAACACATTGACAGGCAGGTTCTAGAGGAGGGAGAAGGAAAAGGGAAAAACATTAAAAAAAAAATAGAAGACGGGGATAATCTCTTGTTCAATAGTCCGTAACAATATATAGTAAAACCCGTCTTGAACGGAACTTCAAGGGACCTAGAAATATTTCCGATATAGACAAGATTCCAGTTAATACAGGCGATCGCAAAAATATTTACGACTAAATACAATTCTTTGGTTTGGTACTCATCGTCATGAACCGGCTCCAGTTTCCCGGGTGCGGTGAATAAGTGCTCTCCATTTAGTTCTCTCCAAGAATGTCTCCCCCTCCAGGACCTGCTGTAAATCCAGACCTCTCCCTGCAAGATCATTTCTAACCTGGTCGATCCATCTCTTCCTCGGTCGACCTCTTCGTCTCTTGCCTTTCAGTTCTTTCTCAAACCACACTCTAGCTGTTCTTTGTGTGTCCATTCTTTTGAAATGACCGAACCATTTCAGCTTGGCTTCAATACAGATCTCATTACGAAATTGCTCTCCTTTTGTCTTCTGAATCATAGTTCTTAAAAACTTCATCTCCACCGCCTGTAGTTTGCTGGTATTGGTTTGGTAATACTCGTTGATAATCCATCTACAAGGGTTACACCAATTCCACGGTAAACACTAAATATTTTTGGCGGTAATGCTCGACAAATTCCGCCATGTTTTCTAACGCTAGCATCAATAACTTTAATTTTAACGTTTAAATCTAAAGCATCGTCCTTTTTCCCTTCCATCGCTTACGAACGTAACAGCAGCACGACTTTCTACAATTGGTCACTGAATTACATTAAATAGGAATTTTACAGTATTGTGTGAGAAGCGGCTTAGGTTTCTTCATTGGACCCAACATTCTTCCGCATTACCCCTCACAAGCATTCCCTTGCGAAGTGAAGGTCGCACAAGACTTCAGGAATTTCGCCAAGGGATGTTGTAACCCTGCAAAGTGAACAAAAAGGGTAGTCGAATGAGTTCATAAAACATTCCTGTTCCTTAAATGAAATACAGCTAACCACATAATTTTCCATTAAATAAACTGTAATTTGTTTCCGGAGGTTCCAGTACATGCAGGTAGATTAACAGGAATAATCATGGGACTGGTGATCTTTTCCGTTGTGGACAGGTTATTCTTCACATATTCCAGTAACTGAAAGCCAGTGCTAGAGTGTCGCCCACCAGTTGTGCCCTTTCTGGCTTGCATTAGTGTAATCACACATTTTTGATAAAAAATTATCTCCTGAAATATTGATCCTTTTTTTTCGTAGCAATGTGTTATTTACGTTTGAAATTTGTCAGTTATTTCTGCCGCACCCTGTATTACCTTCTTCATGTGCCGTCTCCTCTAAGAAGGTTGGCGATCAGCACAGCAATCCAGATTTTGGATCTAGAAGCACTGAAAAGTTCACTGGAACTACACTTGAACCAAGAGATCCTTCTTCTTCCTCCTCGACTCCTTCTGTCCTCAACCTTCCCTTGAATAATTTCTTGTAGAAGACGATACCTGTCCCCTCTCATTATATGACCCAAGTAGGTCATAAGGATTCTATCCATCCAGCATACTCGTAAGATCCTTCGATATGTCCACATCTCAAACGCCTCTAGTCTGTTAATCATATCTTGTTTGAGTGTCCAAGCTTCCATACCGTAGAAGAGTACCGAGAACACATTTATACTAAGGTCACTATTGCACAAAACATTTCTCATTTGATTGAATGCACTTCTGGCTTGTCCTATCCTTGCCTTAATTTCTTGAGAGCAATCATTGGTATCATTAGCTATGGTTCCCAATTTCTGAACTCTTTGAACTGCTTCACCTTTGATTATCAAATTTCCTGGATTATTCTCTTTTGAAATTATACTGTATTCTAAATAATTTAATTTAAAAAAATGTGATTTTCAATATACCGGTAATTTTGACAGCCTACACGGCCTAAATATTATCCTTTTTAAAACCTTAATTATCTCTGATCTGTATCCTTGGCCTTCCTCTTACATCCCGTTGGAAGTATTTCTTGGCAGTTCTTGTGTTGTACATTCTGGCTACAAGACCATACCACTGAGGTCTGAGTTTCCCTAGGAGGTTGCTAATAGTTAAAGTCTTGCGCAGATGAGGATATCCGCAAAATATTTTTCGCCATACGGATTTAGTTTCCATAGCTGTGCAGATAGCGGATAATGTTTGGAGTAAATACAATCCAAACTTGTTGAATATCATTGCTAGGACTCGGATGTTTATGACATATCGTATTTATCCGTTATGTCTTTTCCATGACAAATGTAAGACAATGATCTAAGCTAATCTCATTGAAATTATGTATGTCATTAAGCATAATTAACACTCCGAACTGAAAAGGGTAGCAATTCTGGATGTAAAACATTCATTTTAAACATAGTAGGCTACTTGACATACAATGCATAGCCTAGGGAATGACTTTCTCCTCAAATGTCGAAATGTGTTGATTCAATGATGATGATCAGCTGCCATCAAGTCGGCGTTGACTGCATGGATGGACTGTCTCCATATGATTCAGTCTTCAGCCATATCATGGTGTCCACAGGCAGGAAAAGTCAGGAATTTTGTGTTTGGTCAGGAAAAAGTATGAAAAAATGACGTGAGTCAGGAAAAAATTGCGAAAAGTATTAGAAAGTCAGGAATTTCATATTAACCATAGCCTAAAGTATTTTGTGTTTTACAGCCATATTTTGATGTTACTAGTTCAACTAATTTTCCAAGATAAAAAGCAATAACTCACTGGATATTATGGTAAGTTTCCATTTTTACCGTACATCATAGTAAAAACCTCTTTTACCTTTTTTTTTTTTCGCTTTTTTGGCGTTGGCGTAGGGATGTGGCGACCCCATCACTATAGTTTAGGTTATTAAGTACTTTGATTTATGTATTATTGCATTATAATTTACTTATTTTGTATTTTAAATGAATAAAGAGGCGAGCGTTGGGCAGCTTTGGGGATGGTGGAGGCTGCAAATAAAATATATATATATATTTGCTCAATAAACCTTTTTTCCGATGTTACGATGACTTCGCGAGTCAGGAATTTTGTTGAAAAATGGTCAGGAAAAGTCTGGAAAATTGACATTGCAAATTCTGTGGACACCATGCATATACTTCAGATCCTTCAGTGACATATTCATGTTGGATTTGATGGAGTCGATCAATCTCAATGCTGGCCGCCCTCGTCTCCGAGACCCTTCCACTTTTCCAAGCATAATTGTCTTTTCCAACGAATCAGAACGCCTCATAATGTGTCCAAAATATGACAGCTGTAATCGTGTTATCAAAGCTTCAAGAGACAGATCTGGTTTGTCTTCTTGGCTGTCTAAGGATTCAATACTTAATCTAATGAAAAATATTATTGCAATGTCAGTAGATTCGAATAACAAACGTGCGGATGTGGATAACATTTTGTTTATCCTTGCAGGGCTCTAGTATAACAGGAACCCTGATCTTATCTCATTTCTGTTGCTTAGATTCTGCTGTAGTCCTTATGTCTCCGTACCAATGGTATGAATTGCCTGGGGGTATTTTCTCAGCCCAGAGTAAGTTCCAAACTAAAAATGTGATGCTTTCTGTGTCTTGTGTCATATCTCAGTAGCCTCCATATATTAATAATTCCTTTATCTTGTTTTATACTGTATGATATTAATTCATTGTTTAAGAACATATTATAACTAGGGCTCTGATTTTTAGGTGCTAAAAATCGGGAAAATATTTATTTTTTATGTATTAAAAATACCTGAAATATGTGACAAAAAAGTTAAAATATTTAATTAAAATTTAGTTTATTAATGTGAAAATAAACAATATGCAGGACTCACGAATGCAATTTATGCTATGTCTCACTTACTACTGAAGAATTTCAAGTACACAACGAGAAACATCTTCAGGTTGTCCATCACAAATGACAGACGATTACCGCGAAACACTTCTTCTGAAGGAGCTAAACTGCGACAATATGTTCCTTGCCCTTGAGGTGTTGTGTAACTTGAGATCACTGTTCAGCCTTGTTTGATTTCCCACATGGTTGGCAGAACAGAACGCCTCCATCAGCAGTAAAATTGTCTTTAAATTCTGCAGACGATAACTTGTAGATGTTTTTACTTTAGGTATCGTAGAACTGCCTTCCACTTCACAGTTCCAGAAATGAACTGCATGTCAGTGAGTAACACAGAACAAAAATGCAATAAACTGAAAGATCTAGCATACTGATATTTAAAAAAATGTACAGTAAATATTAGGCTATGTATCTTTATGTGCTAATAAGTGAAAAACAGGAATTTATGTATTTATAGAAAATATGCTTAAAATATGTATTTACATTAAAAAAATATTTATTTACCTAAAAATCCGAGCCCTAATTATAAGGTTAATGTTGTTACATTTATAAGATCTAATGTTCCTATGTGTTTGTTAAATTATAATTTGAGTTTCTTGATGCCAATTCTTCCACAACTGTTCTTTGTATCTCATGGTTTATTTTCAGTATAATTTTAATTTGTTTTCTCAAGTTATAGTTTAATATTTTAGTCATAGATTTAGATTTTTAATTATATTAATTGTTTAATATCCAATTTGGTGAAGAAAGTCTTAAGGAAGACCGAAATATGTAAGTTTTTAAAATTCATTACACATTGACGAAGGTGTTATTTAATTCAATTCATTATTGTAAGTCAAAACGGGTACCATCTTATTAATCATTAAAATTAATATTTTTGCTCATTACGAGACTGATACATCGGTGAAAAGCTAGCCTTACACTTCTGTTTATAGGGGCAGATGACCTGTGTCGTCGGTATGTTTCCTGGTACTAGTATTAAGAATCACAGTACCATAGTTAAAAGGGATGTAAAACCAAGAACATTATTATATTTGCGGACCCATGTGGCTCTATCAGGAGCTATCGTCTTGTTTGAACACAATTTAGAAACTAATAAATATATTTCCGTTGACTTTCCAAGATATGCAAGATTTTGTCCTGTAGATTGAGACGATTTGGAATATTTTGGCACAAATTGCACCTTCTAACTCCCTCTGGTTTAAGAGCTAGAGTTTTGTGAAACATATACCTTGGTGTTTTATATAAATAATGATGATTTTTATCTTGCCATATATTTATTAGTTGAAGCAGCTGATATCTTTGGCCTCTACAGAGGCAGTGTTCCTACATTTAATGTCAGGCAAACATTGAAGGTCAGTATTTGCTTCTCTTAGGATATTTCTATTTGAAACTCTAATCAGTCCAGGGTATTTTTAGCCTAGTACAATTGCATACAAGGTATCAAATGTGATTTTGTCAGCTTATTTGGTCGTGTTGTGTATAGGGTACACTCCCTCTCTGCAGGGACACTTCTAACTGTGGCAAAATTGCCAATTCATTTTAGTTATATTTGTAATATAAGTCAATATTAATGTGTACCGGTTTCCTTCCTCAGCGCAAATAATATGAATAGAAATGCAAGACTTCGTTAAAAAAATTACCATAAGCGAAGGTTGTTCTCAACTATTTCTAAAAAATGAATCGTCTAACTGGTAAACAACACACACATTAAAATTAAAAAAAAACAGGTCTGTTATGAAAATGTGTTAAGTACGAATGGAATAAATCTTGATGTAAAACTAGCTTGATGTGCATGTTATATAGACAAAAGCAATTTAGGTTAAGATTTAAGTTGTCAGTGTGGGTATGATCATATAAAATTGTGAAGAAACTGGGGAATGATATCGTTGGAATTAAATATTCCAAGCTGTAAATAGGCCAATGTACAAAATGTTTGGTATCTTGGTTACCCTAGATGATTAAATTTCTAGAAATAGTTTTGAGAACAATCTTCGTTTATGGCAAAAAAAATTAAGTCTTGCATTTCTATTCATATTATTTGCGCTGAGGAAAGAAACCGGTACACATTAATATTGACTTAAGGGTTTTATTCTTCAAAACTTATTATATTAGTCAATAAGGAACATGTCACTTTATATATTTGTATTAGGTTCTAACTGTCTTGTTGATGAATGGGCAATGTGGAATATTAACATGATGTTATATTACAGCAGGCAGGCGTTCTTAAGCTTTTGGAGATTGTGAGCATGTCATATCAAGTACCTGAGCCCCATTTAATCCAATATAATAATAATAAAACAATCCGCATCCCGAGTGAAAGACTTAGGAGAATGGATCAATGAAACTGGCAACTAAAGAAAATCTATAGAAGCAAGACTACAGAAAATGGAAACTACTTTCCATCTGACAAAACAAGTTTATAACAAAAAATGCCTGTCTTGGAATTGTAATATTCAACATTATAAAACAGTAGTCTTGCCTGCAACCGAGACACTTAATCTACAACATAAAACACTGAGAATTCAATTGGAGATTAAGGAACGCAAAATCATGCGAAAAATTTTGGGACTGAGAATCAAAGATGGAATTCACCTTCCAAAATCTAATGCTGAATTTATTTAAAAATTATTAAAATCACAGACACAATCCATATGAGAAGGATCCAATTCATTGGACAGAATGGACAGAATCTATACGTTTTTCCAGAAAAAGTCAACAAGGTCCAATTGGTACAAACAGGTGGAAAAGGACTTGGCCGAATTAGGTTTTCCCAATCTCAAGTATCGAGAGGAAATTAGGAAAATTACTCATACACAGGGTTGGTTGCAGCAACGAAGACTCACTCAATCGTTGCGCGTGAAGAGTTTTGGGCAAACATCAAGGCCAAGAAGTGTTGATTCCGCGTGGTCCTAGGAGACCCATCCGCGCAGAACAAGAAAACAAACAGCTAACAAAAGATATATTCAACAAGAAATCCCTTTCATGGGGTCCAAAATTAAACATTAAAACCAGAAGCACTGCTCGCAGAATAAACCGTAAACATGAATTTTAGAGGTCAGATGGAGAAACTCAAATTATAGGAAGGAAACATTCTAAGAAAAATCATAGGACCAAAATTTCAGGATAATAATATAACATACATCAAGAATACAAGAAAATTGAAAAACTCGGAGATACTATGCAAAAAAGGAGGATACATTTTTACGGTCATCTTCTCAGAATCTTTGATTTCTTCCGTAACCGCAAAACAAAACCCACATGGTTTAAAGAAACTGAAAAAGACCTAAGTTAAAAATTACAGAAAATTCCCTTCTCAATTGAAAAGCTAAAATAATTATTAGACGAAAATATAAGGTTCCAAGACAAATCTCCACTAAAATACAAACTCATCTTCTCGGAAGAAGAGAGGGAAAGAAGTTCAGAAAGAATACTGGGCACTAAGGAAAGAACACAGAGAGAAATGATTGGTTCAACATACCCCAAAGAGGGTGAAACAAAAGACAAAGAAGAAAACAAGCTTGCACCTCTATCTCATAATCTGAAGTGCTGAAATCATCATAGAAACGTTTTCTAAAATATTGTACTCTACGGTTCAAAATTTCTAAAATATGCTTTAAAGTACGGTTTCTACATAACTTTTCCGATATTGGTTTGAAGACTTACTAATACCAAACTCTTGTCATAATACTGAGGAGAAGCACCGGCTTGGATTTTATCCAGCACTCTCATTGTCTTCTAAACTTAGCGATGTATATAACACTCATCCTAATTACTGTATTCTAGCGAGGACAACGGTACGACACTTCCAAACACTTTTAAGCAATCATAGAGATAGAATTTAACGGTAACTTGTCATGTGAGCTTCACTGAGCAGGCACTGCCTTTGTTGCGTGCTTGTCACCAATAATGATACATACGGTACTTATTATTGGACGCGAGTGGAGTGAACATTTTACAATAGATAGATGGCCTTGGTGCGATGGAAACCTGTCCGAATTCCAAAGTAGTGAGGGTTCACGGTATTATTTGACAAAATGATGACATTTCTGACTCAAAACTTGTAATCATTCGGGTTCGTGCAATAAAGTTAGAATTGGAGAATGCATCTCAGGGTAGCTATGTGGCTCGTATGATGAGAACGCCTGCATGTTTGGAGAAGGTTAGTTATGTGTTTGGATATTTTCTATATGTTATGTGTAAATAAATACATGTAAATGTTGTTGAAGATTTCTATACTTGAATGTAAAATTATGCAATCCTACTGTGGACTCTCTTGAGATGTTGCCATGCCATGCACTTCTTTGAAGGTTTGGAAGTTCATCAGCTATTGTTAATTACTGACAAAGAGGATCACTCATATTACCGGTGATAGAAATTTTTCTAATTTAACCATAAATCTCAATATTCTGTGTATAATTCTTAAGACATCACCATCTGTTTTTATTTTAGAAATTACTTGCTGATTTGGTTCCAAACTTGTACAAATAACAAAGATACTGACTGCATAGTGTGTTCTAGTCAAAAAGGTCTATCGTATTTAGACACTAAATGTGCACGATTTGCTACACCAATGCTTCTTACAGTTCCCCTTTTATTACTGCAGTTAAGAAACAGCGGCTATGGTACTCCTGCATTTGTCTCACAGGAATGAGAGTTGTCAAAATGACCGCCCACCTTCTCATCGTACCAGGTGACCTTGACTATTGGGGTCAGAACTTTTCTCTTGTATCCATCTTGCTGCAATTCCACATGCAGAATGCATGAACCAATTCTTACTAATGGCAAACTTAAACCAAACTGTTGGCAACAGTGTGAGCACATCTCTAACAATGCCAGGAGCGTCAGAGTTCCGTAGCGACTGTATTGCTCTACTTAATTTGTGTTTGTATTCAAATTAATTCTATATTTTGTTTGTTTGTAAATACAGTGAAATGATATTTTTCCTTAAATACGGTAACTGTTTTTTCTTGTATTGAACAGGGGAACAATTTGGTTGAAATATTGCCATGATTGACTCAAAACTAAACACATTTATGGTGTTAGATAATAAGAAAATCAGTTCAAAGTTCTAGAATAATGTGAAAGTTCGTTTTTCTAAATGAACCTTAAATGTGGCCAATAACTATTAAAAAGGTTACAGTAACTTGATAGCCAACAACTTGGGCACACATCGGCCATGGCAAGCACAGTGTCCTGCTTCTATGAGAGAGGAATTTGTAAGAACATTCATTGCTAAGATTGCTCTATTTTCTAAATGATATGTGATTTTATTTTATATGATTGGTAGAAATAATTGATATTGTATTTTCTGGATGTTGACAATGTATGTTTCTATAATATTAAAAAATTTACATATCTTAGAATGTTTTATTGTTTCTTTATTATAAAAAGGACCTTTCTTTTATGTGACCGTTAATCTTGTGATCGATAAAGAGAGCTTTGGAGCCATTTTACAGTGTTACCATATTAGCAATTAATATTATAACTTTTAGTTGGTCAACACAAAAAGCATTCCAATTACTGGAATATGTGTAAAATAATCTCAAATTACATGGAAATCAGGGAAATTTCTCTCTCTGGAAATATAAGGGAAATGTCAGAGAATTTTGCAAAAGTGTAAGAAAGATCAGGGAAATTTAAAGAAACTTAAAAAAAATATATACAGTGCTCTCTCTCGGTAATCCGGCAGATATCGGACCAGAGCACTGCCGGATTACTGGAAAATATCGAGAAAAACTCGGATATCATTTGAAAATCAGTTTTTTGGTAACAACCACCAAAATAAACCGCTCTTGTCCACATTGTAAACTTGGTCAGGAGTTAAATCCATTTCTTGGATAACCTATTTGAACCTTCAACAGCGCTTTCGTCACATGAAAGTTTCTCACCCGTTGTACATAGCAGTCTAATTCCGTAATGTTGTTTGAATTTCTGCAACCATCCCTCGCTGGCTTTGAAATCATCCTTTTTTTGTAATTTTCCGGTACAATTCCCTAGCCTTTCCTTTAAGGATTTCTTGTAAAAACCAATCATAGAGGCTATCGTAAACTTTAGAAGTTTCACCAGTTTTCAATGTCTGTCGTTTACTTTTTAAATTTTCATTCGTCTTAAAAACGACTGTATTTTATCACTGTTTTATCTAAAAGAGACTGTGAGGGAAATGCTACCGGTATGGAGTGCTCTACTGAACAAATGTCTCGAAACTGGAAGGGTCCCAACAGACTGGAGGAAAGCAACAATCCGAATGCTGTACAAGGGTAAAGGAGATGACGATGACCCAAATGCTTACAGAGGGATTGCGATGAAACAAACAGGTTTGAAACTCCTTACGAGGATCCTAACAAAGAGAGTGATGAACAAACTGGACCCATTGTTACCAGAGGAGCAATTTGGGTTCAGACGGAAAAGATCGACAACGATGGCACTGGAGAATCTACTGAATCACATTCATCTTGCCGTAGAAAAGCCAAGAGGTAAATTATTTGTGGCATTCATTGACTACTCCAAGTATTCGATTGGGTAAACAGACGGCTACTCATAGATAAGCTGGAGAAACTAATCGGAACATCTAACGTCACAATACTCATATCGAACCTGTTGGCTGAGAACTGCATACAGGTGGATGATGGCATCGGTTTGTCAGATTGGATGACACAGACAATAGGAGTCCTCCAAGGTGACCCACTCAGTCCTATATTATTCAACGTTTTCACCTCCGCTGTAGGGGCAGAGATAAAGGAAAAGACAGACACAGAAATGTACTTGTATGCCGATGACATGGCAATCGCGGCTGAGAACATAATAGAACTACAACGTGCAATGAACCTACTAGCGAACTGGGCAAAGAGGAACGAAATGAAAATTAATGAGGAGAAGACTGAACTAATCGTATTCAGGAAAGGAGGTAAACTAAGGAAAGCAGAGCACATAACGTGCAATGGCGTTCGCCTTCGCAGAACTAACAGCTTCAGATACCTAGGCGCGACCTTGCAGACCACATGCAGCAGCTTCAGGATCCACATAAGAACTAGAATGATTACAGCTCTGAAAGCAATGAATGACATCGATAACATCGCGCAAATTGCAGTAGAGACAGCCATGGTGCCTTTTCGAGTTAAAGTGCTACCAGTATTAACCTATGGACTCGAAATCACAGGCGAATTTCTGAGTGCAAAGCAACTAGGAGACCTGGAAAAGATTAAATCCAGATACCTGAAGCGAGTCCTGAGTGTATCAAAAACTACAAGATCCCTACTCGTATATGAGCTCACGAGGGAGACTTTCCTGATCGAGGACCTGAGATGCAACCTTATTCTACCAGGAGGAGCAGCATATGATAGGCTGTTGCATAAGCTAAGGGAAAAAAGGAGGGACATTTGGGAGGACTTCTATTCAACGGAGGCCATGACGGATCGGAATTGGATGGAAACGGGCTACCAACTGAGGCATATAGTCACGAGACTGGCGGTCCACGGGTTCCACTTTAAGATGTGTAAAAACAAGGTTTTCCATGAACCAAACACAAACTGTGTGTGCAAGCTATGTGACCAGATATGTGAAAGATATCACATCCAGAAGTGTTCCTCGAGGTCAGGTTCGATTAGTGAGTTTATCAAGGATTAACAAACACTTATTGAGAGCTCATTGGTCGTCACGTTGTTGTACCGGTATGTTATATTTTTCTGTATCCTTTATGCACATTGTGTGCAATAAAGTTAATTATCACTGTTTTTAGCCTACTTTTCACATTTAGCAAAAATGAGGAAAAAGTAGACCTATGAGATCGGGCAAATGTGTCTGGCTGTGTGTGTCCCCCTATCAACTCCTAAACGGCCATATTTGAAAATGATGTCAGTGCTACCAACTGCTGAAAAATCGCAATTGAAATTTGAGCTCCATGATGGATATCTTGGAAGGTATGAATGGGAGCTATTTCAAAATTGGCACACGTATAGATAATAATATTTCAGTTTAACTTCCAGGAGACCATACATGGCAGTGTTGCCAAAATGATTATAAGCCTGCTGATAGGTCCAAATTTTAAATGCATATAACTTCCACACTATCAATTGGATTTCAACCAAATTTCGTTTGTGCTATGTGTACATAAACAGATATGACTGAGCATATTCTTAAGAGCCACCAGGGCTGCCAACTGTTAATAATTGCTCTCAATTTTTTAAATCCAAATACCCGTATATCACAAAGTATGTAAGCCGACAGCTTTAAACTATGCACATGTATAGTACCTGACATTCTATATTAATTTGGAGTAACGTCAGTGCTACCAACATGATTCTAAGCCTGCTGAGAGGTCCAATTTTAAAATGCATGTAACTTCTATTCTAACTAATGGATTTCATTCAAAATTGACACAGCAATAGATCATATTATTTCAGATTATTTCTGACCAATACATATATGTCATTGTTGCCAACATGATTTTACGCACGCTGTTAGATCCAATGTTTAACTGCATGTAACGTCCATGCTATCCATTGGACTTCAACCAAATTTTGTATTCTGTACCTTAAGAGATGGAACTAAGAATATATTCAGTCATCAGGGCTGCCAACTGTAGTCCTCTATTAGGCTACATTATGCCAGGTTAACAGTATTTCGAACTAATTAGAAATTTTGATATTACCAACTTAATTTCGTCATTATTCTAGATAGATCCATATAGATTAATCATTGGCATGAATCTTAACTTTTAAGAAAAGTAGGCTCTTTAGTTCGTCACGGAACTTCTTGTTTCTTATGTCATGAACTGTAGCTCGACCAAACCGTATTCGTTAGCAACACTAGTTAACGTTTCGCCCTTTTCAAGCCGCTTTAGGATTTCATGTTTATCTAACAAAGTTAGAGTTTTATGTTAACGTTTTTTCTGCACGGATGCCATCTTCAACACAACACTACTACAGTACAACTATCCAATACTAAGCACCTGAGGGGAGGGGGGCGTGCGTGAGTCATCGCTCTTGGCGCCAATGCATTGTTTACTCAGACACTAGTCTTGTCGCTGAGTGGGAAACATTGTACAGTATTGGGGACGCATTATCAAATCAAGTGTTGAGCTCGTACTCGAATACAAAACGCCGGATTACTGGGAGCACCGGAGAGCTGAGATGCCGGATTACAGAGGGAGTACTGTATATATATAATCTAAAATGCAACAAATTTTGAGTTGAGCGAGTGAAAATTATTTTGCAGCCATAACCTGGCGCGGTGAAAAACGCAGCGCCATTCCCCTCACTGACTAAAGCATCTCTAAATGAATCGTTAGGCAAGAGGGGAGGCACCATATAAGCAAGATTATATTATACTAATTAATACATTATCCGCTAAATTAATATCGGGTAATTGTGTGGCAACATCAGGGAAATCTGTCGCCACCATGATTAGGGACGCTGATTTATGGAAATATTAAAGGCTCCAAAACATTGAAATAGAACAATATGCAAACATTTGGAGGAATAACAAAAACAATTTTCTGTGTACCTAACCTAACATTTACTTCGACATAGTCCTTTTCTCGCTAACTCGTGAAACTTATGTTCCCAAAATTTAAGCAAACCAGTGTTTCCTTGATTTCAGGATGCAGAATTGTATGTTGAGTAGCAGGAAAGCCTCTTTTATCTTTAGATTTAAGATGTCTTATGAGAAGGTAGTGTTATATGGGATGAAGTTCTCAGCACAAAAGAGTGAAGTGGTCATCACAACGAGGTGGAAGAACAGACTGGATATGGGCATAACACTTGGAGGACAGCAGTTGCAGAGAGTAGAATGCTTTAAGTACTTGGGAAGCATAATTGAAGAAAAGGGAGGCAATAGGATGGAAATAAATGAAAGGGGAAGGTGTGCAGAGTGTTAGGGGGATGATATGGAATAAAGATGTACCACAAAATTATAAAGGGATCATCTACAAGACCTACTTTGTGCCAATTTTGACATATGGTTCAGAAACATGGGTGATGAAGAAAAGGGACAAGAATAAAATACGAGCAGTGGAGATGAAGTTCCAGAGGAGTAACAAGAATGGACAGAGTAAGGAATGAGAGAGTCAGAGAGATGGTAAGAGAGGAACCATTGAGGCTACAATGGTATGGACATGTGAGAGGAGAGGATACCGAAGAAGATGTTTGGAATGGGAATGAAGGGAAGGAGGCCAAGGGGAAGACCAAGGGACAGATGGACAAAAGGAGTTAAGAAGAGTGTGGAGGAAAGAGGAGTGTGCTGGGACACAGTAAATCACGAGAGATGGTGGATGGACAGGAAACGATGGAGAGGCTTATGTTCCAAGCAGACCCGACCAGCGGTTGGAAACTGCTCAAGATGATGATGATTTTCTATCAGCATTTTGTTGCTATTTCACGTTTTAGGGTTCAAGTAAAATGTAGCAAAAACATTTTTTTTATTTCGCTACCTCGATATTGAAATAAACGGCATTTTTGGGGGTAAATATATCATTGTGGTAACCAGGGCTCGGATGTTTAAGATTTAAATAAGGCTGTTTTTCTAAGCGACGATCCCTTCGAGATTAAATAGTTTCTTTATTCCTATGTTCATATTAATTTTCTGAATAAAATACATGTTTAAGTGTTTTTTTCTGTAAACACTAGTTCCCGATCGGTAAGTTGAGGATGATTGCACATCTACAGCTGCCGTCAAAGTACCGAAATATGTCGTTCATGCCAAAAAATTGCTCAAAATATGGCCTAATGTTAAGAAATGTTCGAAATATGCATTCATATGACAAATAAAAACCACTGTATTGTGACGATAATCACTTGTTTTGCATCAGAAACCAATCGGACATGACAATAGAGGCGAAGGGAAATATAGGAGCCCTAGTGATGACATATAGGCTACATGTTGCTGAAAAAAAATTGTGCATATCTTTAAAACCAAAACTCTGGGACTCTACATATGATCAATATACGGTATATGTATCTTGTATACCTGACCGACTGAACGTTACCCCCAGGGGCTCACATCTAGTGGGACATGGGTTGGCGACCACGGGACCCCAGCTGAGTCCGGCATTGCTTCCACTTACTTGTGCCGGGCTGCTCTCTGTCTTCTTTCCTGTCGACCCCCCCTTGGTCAACTCTTGTTCTCTTCTGACCCCGACGGTATTAGGGTATCCAAGGCCTAGGGAGTCTCTTCCTTTCCCGCCTTAATTGGCCCTTGTCTCATCTTTTCTGATTCCCTCCTTCTGGGAGGGGTCAGCCTTCTTTTTCTTTTCCTGTTATCTCCTGCCTTCTGCTCAAGGCCCTCAAGGAGGCAGGGTGTGTGTAGCCACACCACTTCTGGTGCACCCTGGATATTGCTACACCCTCAGGGGCTCACGGCTGTGAGTTCGGGAGTTGGCGACCCAGAGGGATTCCTGAGCTGGGTCCGTTTTGCCCTTTTGTCCCTTACCTTTGGGGCGGACTCTCTCCTCTTTCACTTTCCTATCTGCCTTTCATGGCTCTCCTTCCTTCCAAGTCCCTCAATCCGCATTCTTCGAGGGTTGAGGGCATTTCTTTTCTTCCTGTCCTTTATTTGCCTTATTGTCCTTTAGTTTTCCATTTCTTCTTCTAGTTTGTAGGTTATTCGTTAGTTTTAAAGTTTGCATTTCATTTTCATCTTCACGATCACCCAAACCATCAGGGGCCGATAACCTAGATGTTAGGCCCCTTAAAACAACAATTATCATCACCATCGACTGAACGTTGCAATATTTATTTCCAATAAGGCAACACTGGAGCATGGCCTCAAAGCTATCTTTACTGGGAAATGCAAAAGAATGACATGCGATAAAAAAAATATTTCTTGCAGATTACAGAGACGGAGAATGAAATGTGTCGCTCAAGAAGTGAGCAGCATCAGATCTCAAAGTTCAACACAGTACTAAATGTTAATCATAAAACGGAAAAATGACCCTCTTCTGTAATCTGTAACAAATATTTTAAAATCACATGTAATTTCTTTTGATCATTTTAAATGATCTTGTCGACTTGGTCGTTACGCTGGGGTCTGGCGTTACGTTACGGTGACGGGACGAAATGTACCCAGATGCACCGAGGTGTGTGACGTCATAGTACCGCTTGGTGCATGTGTTCCCCGACAATCTCTACTTCGTTAGTATAAGACAAAAATCCCCGATTCTTGGATGTCACGGGTAATCCCGAGAACCACTGGATGGATTTTGATGCGGTTTTCACCATTCTGTAAAGGATATCTCGAGGAAAGATTCTGTAGAAAATAATTTATGTATGATCAAAGGAAGCCAAGCAGTAACGATTTCAGTGAAAAAGTCGAAAACAAACTTGGCGTCCGTGCGCTTCTTAAGCTTACGCTGGGCAAACCGTTAAAAATATCAATATACTATGAGCGTAAGAATTGGTCAGCATGAAAAGTTCTACAAAAAAGTCCGGGAGAGCATATCTCTATCTTCAATACATCGCCCACTATAAGTGTTTTTAGACTGGATGGAAGGGGCACGTCCCCGCGCGCTTGACCTTGCTTTGCACTGGCCGTTCGCGAGTAATTTGAAACAAGATAAGTATTATGCAGATAATTTTCCAACATGTCTTTCCAGCCTTTCTAGCATTTGTAGCATTTAAAATGATACAAAGTCTAGTCTTTCAGACGTACTGTCTCTTTTTTGATGTTGTTTTTCACTTTTCCCAGTAATTGTGATAACATTGATGTTGCAATATTATCAATTGTGATCATAAGCCTCTTTACGTCGGGTTTGTATATTCTGTCTCATTATTTCACCCCATCTCAAACCCCTTCAGAAGCAAATCCTAGTTATGCCACTGTGCACCTAAAATATAAGCTATTCTAGCGCCATACATAGGGGTCTTCCAGTCGAAGGTTGAAATCAGAATTCACATCGAAAAAACGACCACCTCGTGGTGCAGTGGCTAGCATATGTTGGCTGTCACCCCCGAGGTACCGGGTTCGATCCCCGGCTCTGCCAAGAATTTTAAAATTTTGGTATGGTCTGGTAGAGGTCTCCCAGCCTCGTGATGCAAAATGGGAACCTACCGGATGCTATGGCAGGAGGAGGAGTGGAAAGGAACTGGCCACCCTACCACACACAAACTCCGGCTTGGGATGCCTGGTTAATGATCCTTGACAAAGTCAAGGGCTTTAATTTAGGTCGCCTATGTCTCTGGAGGGGATATGGCACTCTAATTTAAATTTAAATAGAAAAAACACGCGGTGTATTGCTTCAACAATGACAACTTAAACCTGAAGCTCCGTCAAAGAATGGCTCGAACTAATGTCTGGACGACACACTTGTATGGTACAGTGGCTAGGACTTAGAAAACTAGCACCCTGGACCTATCAAGTTACGAACAAAGATGTCCTCAGAAGAGCAAACAGTGATGGTCAGCTTTTGTCTGCAATTAAATGTCGCAAGACTGCCTGTTTGGGTCATGTACCAATAGCAGCTGCTTCAACTGATATTGCAAGGCAAAATAGAGGGCCGGCCGGCGAGGACGTGGCAGAAGACAAATGTCCTGGCTTCAGAACATCAAAGAGTGGTCAGGGATTCGATCCGCCGGAGAATTGTTCCTGCTTGCGGAAGATAGAAACGCCTTTGCCATGTTCGGGGGACAGAACATTGTCAATCATTTTACGTTCTGTATTGACAAATCACAATTATTCAGAAAAGAATAGGAATTTATCCGCCTAGTCAATACTTTGAATAAAAAGTACCGTACTGACTAGGCAGAAAAATTCCTATTCTTTTCTGAATAATATACCATATATAGGGGAGTGGTCATTACTTCTGACTTGAGAGTTTACAGGCAGTGTTGCCAGCCCACTAGCATATATTAGCTGATATATGTGATACAGAACCCTCATAGTACCATTGCAAGTGTTGGATCTCCACACAGACGGCACTGGTAATACCTGTGCCACCGAGCCCCGCAATCAACAGAGGCTATAATATCGTATGGCCTCGGGTGCCTGGTGCAAGCTTTGTTAATTGACACCCAGAGGGTAGCTTGCATGTCGAATTTCTTCGTTCCTTTGAACGCTATGAAAGTCAAGGAGGTTAGATACCTAAACTTCTAGACACTATAGGGCTTTCAAGTAGAGAATGGAGGAACTTTGTGTTGGCGGAAAATCCCGAGATTAATTTTGCCATTGAACACGGCCTACTGAATTCAAATGGGTTCTTTAACATGCCAACAACGTATGACATGAGTGTCGTGATTTTTGTCGCCTTTCAAAAAAATCACTTACCATGGCCAGGAGCGAACCTGCAATCTTGGGGTTAGTAGACCAACACTCACCCACCGTGGCAATTAAAACAGAGGCTAAAACTGGTTCTATCTACGTAAGAAACTGATGCATGCAACTCACATTGAAAAATGATTTCAGCACTTTGGAGTATTTTCTAGATGATTCTGCTGGCTTAGAAGTAGCCAGTCATCTCTCTTTTATGCGGGAGAAGAATTGACATTTCAAGTGGGGAAAGACAAGTTTAGATAACACACATCTTCATAGCATCCCAAATTGTGGAACTGCCTTTTGATTTCAAATCTAATATGTTTTCTTGAAGTTAATGTATTTTAGCTGTAGATACATTGATTTTATTCTACTGTATGTTCTAATTAAATGATATTTATGGGCAGATGACCTGGCTGTTCTGCTCCTTAATACAGGGTGTCTCAAAAAAAATGTACTAACACTTTGAATAAAATGATTATTTATGAACATACAGACATGTTTAACCCTTTGACCGCCAGCCATGTACGCGGTGTCCGTACCCTATACTGCCAAGGCCTAATCTGCACTTTTAACCCTGCGGTAAATTATACGTAATAACTTCTGAGATATTTATGTATATTGGATGATCGTTTTTTTGTTTTGAAGTAATGCTCTGGGCGTTGTATTAATGTAACTTAATGTACTCTTATTCTGTAATTTATATTAAATGGAGGGATATTTGAAATAAATATTTACTTTAAAAATTTTAAAAGAAAACTCATGATCAAAAATCGTTAAGAATAAAAAATATTTTTACTATCGAAAACTGCTTTATTTTAGCGACGTGATGTTTCCAATATCACATACTCTATAAAAATTTGAGCTTTCTATAAAATATTAGAGCTACAATAATTCATTATTATTTTTATTACTGTAACATGAAATTTTCTAATTCTTTCATTATATGCAAATGGCTGCAGTTCCAGGCTAGTTTTAAGTAAAAATGTTTACTAATGTCTATTTCACTACTTCACACAAACTGAACACTCCAGAATTCACTTTTTGGATGGAAATAAACTAATTAGCTAATATTTACACATGTTGATTACGCGCCCTAGCAATTGTGATTAGAGAGGCACAAAGAATGTACACTCTTATTACATTCTTTACAAATGTATCTGCTCATTTTCCTTCTACCACCTCGAATTGTACTAATCTTGCTGTATACGGAACAATTGCGTTAATTTTTTTCTCCGGTAAAAGGTGAAAGGGTTCGTTGCCCGCCCGCGATAGCTGAATTTGCGCTTGGTTACTCGGCAGCAAGTTCCTCAGTGTGACAAACTTTCAAACTTGTAGTATATAGTCTTATTTAATGCACTGCTAGACCAAAACATATTGTGAACTATTAAAATGAATAAGTAACTTGGAAAATAATTTTTTTCAGAACGTCCGATCAATCGGACGTTGGCATTTTTCAGCTGAACTCCGAACGTCCGATGTCAAAGGGTTAAGGGCTTCAATTATAGAAGAGACATGTAATTAAAGACTCATGTTTTCAAAGGTTCCAATTGATAACGTCAGTGTCCAGACATAGCTGATAACATGAACCAATGGATTCGCAAACGTTACGACAAAGTTCATTTGAAATTTCGTGACATTGTCTTTCAAATTCCAATTTCAATGCATCAATTGTTCTTGGTTTGCTGCGATAAACTCTGTCCT
Organism: Meconema thalassinum; assembly: GCA_946902985.2. Taxonomy (NCBI): domain Eukaryota; kingdom Metazoa; phylum Arthropoda; class Insecta; order Orthoptera; family Tettigoniidae; genus Meconema; species Meconema thalassinum. Next base: position 281,916,175 of record OX336397.1, read on the forward strand.
TGAGGTATCCCCATAAAAAGAAGTCCATTGGCGTGAGATCTGGGGAACGCGCAGGGTATTCAATGGGACCCCTTCGTCCAACCCATGTGTCTGGATGAGCTCTGACATCGCGATGGTAGTGGGGAGGTGCTCCGTCTTGCTGAAAATAAACCTCGTCATCACCAAACATCTCTTCAATATGTGGACCGACAGACTCCTCCAGCAAGTTTAGGTGCCTGTCACCATTGACAGTTCCGTTAAGGAAAATGGTCCTTTGATGCCCAATGCTGATATCCCACACCATACTGTTACCCCTGGTAAGTTCAAATGGTGCTCAACTGTAACATGAGTATTTACAGGACTCCAGTACTAGGTACCATTACGGCGATTAATTGTGCCATTTAATTTAAACGTGGCCACATCGCTTCAGACAATTTTGTGTGGAAATCCTGCATTTTCTGCACATTTTTCCAGGTACCATTCAGAGAATTAAACTCTCCGGTCCGGATCGTCGTCATGGGTTCATGTTGGAATGTAGGATTTCCAGCGCAGACGCTTCATGATGCGATGGACACTATCTTTTGAGATGTGTGTCTCTCGAGCCATTTGGCGTAGTGATTTCGGTGGGGATCGAGTGAGGGCTTCCTGCACCTGTTCTTCTTTTCTAGGACTGGTGGATGTTCGTGGTCATCCAGAACGTTTCTTGTTGACGTTGTGAACGGTTCCATCTGCTTCAAATTTATCTCTGATGCGAGCAATAGTCCGGTGCGTTAGTTTGTCAAACTTCTGGACACTTGACGGTCATCAATTTGAACATTTGCAAACATGAGTCTTTAATTACCTGTCTCTTCTATAATTGAAGCCCTTAAACTTGTCTCTAAGTTCATAAATAATCATTCTATAGTCATTCAAAGTGTTAGTAAAATTTTTTGAGAAACCCTGTACAACAGTCATCATCATCATCATCTTGAGCAGTTTCCAACCGCTGGTCGGGTCTGCTTCTGTACAACAGTAACTAACTAAATTACATTTCTGGTTCTTCAATTTCCTCTTTAACAAAGCAATTCTTTTCCTGGCATTTGCGGCATCAATCTTCAACTACTAAGCACATGGGCTGATTAGCGCTTTTATTAAAGACATCTGTTCACATGGATTCTCTCTTCGCGAGAGAGTCATGTTTTTTAACTGTCTTGGAGAGATGTTTGGGCAGGTTAGGAAATATATGGAGGAATGCCTCTGTTTTGGTATCTCTACTCTTTCACCATTCACAATAAACTAGTCTATTTTTATTAACCCTCTTTGTCTCAAGGTAACCCATGCTCCAGCTTATCATTCAGCTTCGGTAAATTCACTTTCTTTCGAATGACTTCATTCCTAACTCCCTCTCTCCTTGTCTTCTGTACCATAATCCTCAGGAATTTCATTTTGACTGCCTGTATTCTACTTTCATCTCTACTCGTCATCTGCCAAGTTTCTGCTCCATACATTCATGATCTTCTTTGCATTTTCCCACTTATGTGGGGTCTGCCTTCCTGCAATGTTTCCTCCACTTCAATCGATCCCTAGCGTCCCGGGGGCGGAGTTTAGTGAGCCGCATGTCATCTCTCACCCTAACCAACCAGCGTGTTTGAGATCGCCCTCGAGGTCGACGACCCTCCACGTTCAGTTGAAGGGCAGTCTTAGCAACTGAGGTTTCACTGCTACGGAGCACATGTCCATACCACCGCAGACGTGATTCACACATTTTCTCTGTGATTGGGGCAACCTTGAAATCCTTCCGCACAGTATCATTCTTAATATGGTCCAGTCGAGTCAAACCATTGGACCACCGCAACATCTTCATTTCTATTACATGAAGCGCCTGTTCGTGCTTCGATGTTGTAGGCCAGCATTCAGACCCATAAAGGGCCACCGGTCTAATCACTGTGCGATATACTTTAGATTTAGATGCAATGGAATTTTCTTATCCAGTAACTTGGCGCAATTTCATCCATGCGGCAGTGACTCTTCTTTTGACATCAGGAATCGTGCTGCAGTATTTGAATTGGGTCACTTTATTAAGTTGAACCTCACCAACAGTGATCGTGCCATCAGTTTGGTCACCGCATTCCAGGTATTCCGTCTTCTTCAGGTTCAATTTCATCCCAAATTCTTCAAGACTCGTCTTCCACTCTTGTACTTGCTGTTCGAGGCGCCCATACGTCATTATTGGTAAGTAATATGTCTTCTAAATCACTTCTTTAGCCTTCAGTGGTGTGTCTTGAAACTCCAAACCTGGTGATAGAAAACACTCGCACTCTTGTTGATCTCCAATCTTACATTTTCCATCAATTCACATCCTAAATACTGTATTTGAAGTGCTCTCCTACTTCCAGATCCACATCTCCACTTTATCAATCCCTTTTCCTTCTCCCTTTCCTCTTGTCTTACTTTTCTCTCTCCTGAGTTTCATTTTAACAAAATGTGGTAATAGACCGATATGTATGGTTGGTTGGTTCTTAACACTTACCCTGCTGATGCCTTAAATGTTGCTCCTCACCTGTGAGCTGGCTCATTTCCAGAATGTCTGGCTATGTTCAGAATGGCACAAACTGAATGTGCTTTGAGTTCCAAATAAATTGAAAAGTCCGTTCGATTTCCGAACCCTTACACTACAAATTTAGTAAAAATCCGACAGAATTGAAAAAAGAACTATATTGTAAAAATATAATTATAATAATAATGCCGTAAACAGCTGTTTGCACACGCTCCCTTCCTAGAACGAGCGGGCGCGCTGGTAGAAGTAGAAGGGAGAACTGTCTCTTCGGTTGCGTCAGAATCAGAATCTGTAATGCGAATTATAACCCCAAATATATATACTAGTCGTAGAATAGACGTTTTTGCGAGACAAAAATCTGTCCACAAAGAATGAAAACAAAGGAAAGAAAAACAGATTTGACCTACCTGAAGTTGCATCGCTTGCCTTCGAACAGATCGATATTCTTCCGGGGGTGTGGTGGCTCAGCGGTCTAGCTGTATGCCTCGCACCAAGGCGGCCCGGGTTCGATTCCCGGTCAATGCATGTGAGATTTTCGAAGTGAAATGCCATGTCCTGTGGTTCGGATTCCACGTAAAAAGGAGGTCCCGTGGCTCATAATCACTAGATTCACGGTCACGTAAAACTACAATCTTCTTTTGATATTCTTCCGCTGAACAGTGACGTGGTGCTATCTAGCGATAGTATGTGCAACTTCATGCTTACTGGCACCCACACGCGAGTGCTAGAGCTGTAATATTACGTTCGTCTCCAACACAAAGTGCGAGAAATCTATCAACGTAATATTACGGTGCCCGCGCTCTGAGTGTTAAGTTTAGGGGCTGCGACAATGCGGTCATGTAGCCCCGTGTATTTCGGGTGTGTGTAGAATCTGTCTGATAACCCGTGTTAATTGTGATGACTGCATTAGTGTACCGATATGTATGTACGTGAGTATGGTAATGAAGGATCACATTTTTAAAAACATGTGAACTATTTTGTGTAGTCCGCGTTCTTTATATTTCCCAGTAATGAACTGGCAACGCTGTCTCTCTCCCTCATGAGAAATATCAGAGCCGGAGACTTGGTGATTGCTATGAGGTGTACGGCTAGTGAACTACCTTGAGACTTGGTTTCAACAGGACGTATGGCACGGGAGTCTTTGGTCGTCTTGAGAACAGCTTTTCTCAGCAGTCTTCACTCCCGATATCTTCCTTCACACTGAGCTTGGTAGGGTAGTTATAAACAATCTTCTTCCAATGTATCCCGTCAAGAAAGGGATTATCACTGATTCCCAATTCCATTCTCTGCTTTCCACATCCTCTTTCAGTTAGTCCATCCATCTTCGTCTTCCAACTGGTCTCTTGCTGTCGAGTCTTTTTTACATATGCACTTGATAATCTTGTGCTATTCATCCGCTTAACATGTCCAAACCATTTAAGTCTGGCCGACCCAAGTCCATAGGTTCATTTAAACCAGTGGTGGTTCAGGAGTGAATAGGATGGTGACGCACTGATATACGGGAAAACATTTAAAGAGAATAATTTGTATGCTTCCAAGAACACATCGTCCATACTGTTTTCTTTTGGGTATTTCACTAATGTTTAAGTACTCATAATTTTGTATTATTTTCTCATCTTGGAATATCAAAATGTAAAACATACTACACGTCGCTATCTAATATACAAACTGCACGTGCAGCGAGTATAGCTTGAAATGAGAGCAATGTGGATGAGCAATCACTGGCGAGAAACGACTCGTCTTCTGGCTGAATTTGCAACACGGAACTTCTGTTGCCATGGTTACCACTGACTTCCGTTCCCCCTCTGGCCATACTCAATCGCCAAGGCACGGACGTTCTCGCCAGCACATTCCTGTCGCATCAGGCTAGTTGAGCAATGCGGCAGTAGATTCGCCACTGAGCCATGTCGTTTGAATGTCGATGTTCATGCCTTAATTGGCAACATCTAATGCAGTAAAAATCATGTTTAAAAATTCTCTAAAATATCAAAATGTTTATTTTTGAATCATTGAAATAAAGCAGGAGACGCGGCGATTTAAACGTTTTAATGGAGAACCGCCACAGATTTAAACCCAAGTTTGAACAGATCTCTTCATTCCTTGTGTATGTGTGAATTTTATAAGTTAGTCTAGGCCCATTCTATCTAAGTGCCCCCATTAATTGGATTTTATAAATTTCTGCATTTGGTTTTGGAAGATGAACCCCACCTTTCATTCTCGACCTTACGATTATCTCATTATTTTTCGTTCTTTCACTTCCGATTGTCCTGTAAGTTAAGTATTTTGTGTTGAAGAGTGAGAATTTCTGAACCGTAGAGAGCTTTGGGTCTGATTACTGTTGTATAGTCTATTATTAAGCGGCTACGGTGGCGTAGTTGCTAGTATGCTGGAGCTTCTATGCCCAAGGTTGCAGGTTCAAACCCGGCCGAAGACGTCAGATTTTTTAAGAGCGTTAAAAATCCTTCAGTATGCCTTCCTTCGGTGGGGAAGTAAAGCTGGCGGTCCCGTCATAGATTTATGGCATGAAAAAGAACCTTCCACTAATACTTGTGTGAAGCTAAATTATAGGTTAGATTTGACTAACGCTCTTAGGTTCCAACGTTCGTTGCTAGGAGAAGACTGTGGTGGCATCTAGTAACCAAGTTCAGAACTAGCTGTCGTTGACGGTAGCGTTTGGTAGCAAAAGTAGGAACAACTTAAAAACTTAAAAATTGAATGTCTGCAGTCCTTCCCTGAATTACAGATAACACACACTAATACAGCCATCACAATTAACACCGGTTATCAGACAGATTCTACACACACCCAAAGTACACATGACATCGATGTCACAGCCCCTAAACTGAGGAACCAACCAGTCTATTATTATTTTATTTCTATAGTTTACGCCCACATTGGAGCACTTAAATCCAACCAAATACGTATCAAGTCTTCCACAATATAACTTATTTCTCAAACATCTTTCTTCCCTGCCAGAATTTCTTCATTCGAGTCGATCTTGCCACCTTTTCATCTTCCGATATGACCTACTGCTTAAGCTTTACAATTTGTAAAGGAAGTCTTGAGTATTTGTTTCTTAAAATATGTTTTGCTTCTTGTCGTTCAATGTGCTTCATTGTAACGTTTAATTCATCTAAATACGTTTGAAAAATAACTGGCTCGAGGAAGTACATTTTGTTTTTCCAAAAATATTCAAGAAGTTGTGTCAAAATTCTTGTGTTCTTTAACCTTTTCATATGATAAAAAAAAAGCAATTCCTCATTGTATCAATTACAGATACATTCTCCCTTATTATTTATCTATTTAACCCTTACCGTGTCTTTTCCAGAATTTTCCGTGTTAATATCTTTACCTTACGGTGTCATTTACGATATATTCCGCTACATAATTTCTGCTCGTGGGTCACATACGGAAGGTGGCGGCCATGGCTTAAGTTATAAATCATCCCGGCTTTTGCCTGAAGAAGTCGGAAACCACTTCTAGGGTGGCCGAAGTAGAAATCGAACCCATATCCTCTCAGTTCTGCCTCGCAAGGCTAACAAGGGGAGGATACGATGCATGGATCACCGATTCGAACCATGGTGACCCATGCATCGTACCCTTCCCCTTGTAAGCGAATCCCATTCCAGCCAAGAACGCTAATCACTATGCCATGAGATGGTCGGCAGCCGGTACATCCTGGAAGTAAGATATGAAGTAAAGGGATTGTTGTAGGAAAAAAAAACAACACACTAATAGGCATCAGTTTTGATTTACTCAGCATAATATTTACACAAAAAAGATTGGCTACAACAACAATATCAGAGCAACAAAAGACACACACAAGAAATTAACATCCGTAACTTTTGTTGAGAGGCAGGCACACACACACACACAGACACACCCACACACACACGTAGCTCACACACACATCAATGTCATGCAACAATAAATTACATTAAACAACAATTTGGCTTTAATTCAATTTTAAAAACAATTCACTCCATGCTATTAGCTGTAGTCGCTTGTTTGTCGACATATTGCCAACGTTACAGTCCATTTAGTATTGACAGCATGACTTGTTTATACCGTGTCTTGGGACTATGCAGGAAACCTCTTGCTGTCTGGGTTTGTGATTCTATTTTACTTTTCAATGCAGGTTGGCTAAATATTTACGGAAGCATTAATTTCGCAATCAAATGTGCAGGGAGGTTCCAGTCCAAGCTGCGTTATTATATACCAACTAGTGCTCCTCTCTAATGGCATTTCTATGAACTAATATCACAATATTATTGTTTTGTCAAGTTGACATGTAATTTGTTCTTACTTGGCTCTGAATTGTGATATTTTGCACTGCAATTGGAATATCGGGGGTTGTATTGGGTAATCTTAGTTTCTGTGATGCCAGTGGCAGAGTGTGTAGTTGTATCAAGGCCAGGGAAACGCCAGACACCCCGGGTACAATCCCGGCATTTTCTTGGAGGGAGTGTGGAAAACCCGAACTAGGGATAGCTGCTGTCAGTGTTGGGATTCGAACGTCCGATCTCCAGATTTGCTGCGGCTGCCCATCGTCCTGCATAAGGCAATGAAAAGCTAGCAAGAGGTTCCTTGCTGGTGCGACTCTTCCCAACTACTGAAAGTCTCCTGTAACGATGGTTGAACATCGGACATGGAAAATCAGCCCAAGACTCGACTACAGCCAATGGCATCCGGCTCCAGCTGCGAAAGTCTACGAAACAAAATTCCTTCCATTTTAAAAGAGGCCTAATGTTTTCACGTCATCTAATGCCTTTGTATGTAAATGAGGATATTTTCACCTCAGCATTTCCTTTGTATTTTTTTTACATTAACACCGACGAAACGACCAAGAGTTCTGTTGGGGGTCCTGGTGCTAAGGGACAAGAACACCTGTGATGTTTCATTAATATATCTAGTATTTACTTTATACATAAGCCCTAGATTTGTCTCACTTTCAACTAATTTAGTTCAAAGAACTACACACTTTGATGCATCGTCTGCTGCTTGTACTGCAGCAAAACCCTTTCTGATACTCACTGGAGAATTAGAAGCCAAGCAGAGAAAGTCTGTGAAGTTATTAACACCAAGTATATTAATAAGAAAAAAAACTTTTGATTAATGCAAATTTGGATATTGCAATTTTTAAAAAATAGAAAAATTGCCATGTCTTTTGTATGGAGTGTGCTTCTGTATGGATGTGAATCTTGGTCAGGGGTCAGGATTGGAAGAGACTTGAAGCGTTAGAGATGTGGGTCTGGCGGAGAATGTCACGGGTTAAGTGGATTGAGAGAGCACTAACACCAGCATCCTGCAAGAAATTCAAGGGAAGAGAGAACTGAGACCAACTATCTATAAAAGAAAAGCTAAATTCACAGGCCACATCTTGCGACATAACGCTTTCCTAACTAATCTCCTGGAAGGAAAAACACAGGAACAAAAGGCCGAGGTCAACCTAGAAAATGTTTCCTTCAAGACATCACACTAACTCTTCATTATGGTTCCTACTGTGAAATGAAACGAGGTGCTGTAGACAGAGAACAATGGCATTGCCTTTAGAAGTTGACGATATTAATTTGAGATGAGATGGAGAAAGATTGGAGATGCAGAGCAAATTATTTTCAAAATTGGCCATTTGGGCATAAATAGACAGCAGTAGTCTGCTGATATTCATCTCTCTCCTGCAATTCCTATCTGTCATGGCTTATCAAGCCAATCTTGGCATGAAACATTTGACCACATTGGTTGCAACTTGAAGATGGCGGCGGATGTGGTTGAGCCTGGTGATTATCGATCTTCACGCTCAAATCGTGCGACTGCAGCTGCCTAGGGGAGCGCTAGCAAGGGCGATCCTCTGCAGAAGCACATCGCTGACAACTCTTAGTACATATTATCTACCGCCGGCTAGGATTCGCCAGACAGGTAATACTTGATCTAGAGGCAGATCTCTCCGTTCTGCCCCTTGAACAACATCGTAACTACATCTGTCCGTTGTGTGGCATTAGCAACCTGGATGCTCAAAAAGCACCTCGAGGTGGTGAAGATTGCTATTACTTTCCTCATTCAACCAGTGTAGTAGCACTGACCTTATCAACATAACGTGGGCGTACTGGACAAACAAGAAGAATGAAGCAGTCCAGAGATGGCCGATACAAAATGAAGGAACATTTTCTAAAATTAAATTTATTGGTCACATTGGTCCATCTTTATTCTTTGGTTTTTGCGATCCTCCCAGTACCTTTTCACTCTTTGTAATTACCCTATAATATTTTCAATTAGTCTGAAATCTCTATATGTGTTCTTTGCGTCATTTTTCTGAGAATTTTAGTCTTAAGAAGGGTTCTCTGCAATTGCTCTCTCGATTCTAACTGTTTTGAGGTCCTTTTTGAATTTATTGGATCCATTTTCCTCAGGTCTTCTTGTCGCTAGTTGATGTAAATTTCCATTATAATAATCGTCATAATAACCTTTAGGTTTTATATTCCTTTTTTTTTTTTAAACTCAAAACAGATTGAGATGGTTTGGACATGTCAAATGGATGAATGAAGTAAGGCTACCAAGACGAGCACTGGAACGACGGATGACAGGGAAGAGAGAACGAGGAAGACCAAGAATGCGTTGGATGGACTCTGTGAAGAATAGCATTAGAAAACGGAACATGGATTGGAACACTGTGACGGAAGAGGAGTGGTGGAGCGACAGAACAAAGTGGAGAGGAACCATATTTGCCCCCACCCGGTGTCAGCTGGAAAAGGGGAAACTAAGATAATGATTCTTTTTAACTACTCTGGCTTTTCAAGACGCTAGGGTGCTGCAATTTTACCCCAAAGGAGATCTCACATTGAAGCACACTCAAATGCCAACAGACTGCGCTAGGCCGATCCTGCAACCTTGGCGACCTTTCACAGGCACCAGAATGGGTTTTCTCCGCACCACTTGTATCTCAGTTTCCATAAAATCACAGCCATAATGGAACTAGAGATGGCAACAGGTATAACCGACAACAGGGAATACAATCTCTCGACTTGGTTCCCATTCTCTTCATGTGTAGCAAAAAAGAAAAGCAGATTGGTTCACTGGTTATTTTCCAATCCGAATCAAGTTGCTACAGTACAAGCAGCTGTCTTGGTTTTTATTCTCTCACAACCTACCAGGAAAATAGTTCCAATCTCAATCTAGAAAACACATTAAGCATGTAATATTGTCTCATGTATTTACACTCCCATATAATATAATAGAGAAGATACATGCACACCAGAAGGCACAGACACACAGCAAATCTTTCTAACAACTGGGATGTTTAACATTGAGTGGTACACATGTTCTGTTTCTTCAGCCATTGTACTGTATTTGGACTGGAACGCACTAAAATACAGTAAAAAAATAAGACCACTGCTGTGCAATGATTATAAAGGGTGTTTCAAAAAAAGTGTCCGATATTGCAACAGAGGTCAAACGAGAAGAAATGTTCCTATAAACATATGTCTGTAAACAAATACCTGTTGAGATATGCACCATTTTACTTGGGTTGTGTATTTACACTTCAGCCAATGGACGTCATCCTACCAGCTACTTCTAATGAACACTTGACTGTCCCACACGTTGGGCAAACATCCATCAACACCACCAACCAGGAGCTGTGATGATGTCCGCTGATACCATCTGCACGTTGCAAGAGATGCTCTTCTTCGCAAGGAATCCCCAACTCGTCCCATCACGTCTGGCTGCTTGCGAATGTGGCCACTCTCATAATATCTGCACATTAATGATGGATGTGCCATACACCAATGACTTTAAATGTCCCCATAGCCAGAAGTCCAATGGATTAAGATCCGGCGACCCGCACAGCCGCATGCTATGACTCAACATCCAACTCGTGCAAAGACCTTCAACGGAAAGACGCCTCCACAACGCCTCGTCCACACGGGTAAAATGGCTCATATCTCAACAGGTATTTGTTTCCGGACATATGTTTATAGGAACATTTCTTCTCGTTTTGACCTATCCCAACCCGTTACAATATCGGACACTTTTTTCGAAACAGCCTGTATATCATTGAAGAATTTGGTGTTACAGGAGAATGATTAAGATTAGATGGAGCAACAAATGAGGAGGGATGATGGATGGATGTTGCTAGGTCACATACAAAGGCACCCAGGAATAGTAAGTTAACTTAGTTACAGAAGAAAGACTGTAGGGGTAGAATATCTTAAACAGTCGCCTTGGATAGTGTAGTGGCTACGCAGAGATGAAACTATTTTGGCTCAGGACGGGGGGAACTGGAGTGCTGCATCAAACTAGTCTAAAGACTGAACACTCAAACACTCACTTGATCGTCATAGATTACCAGAATTGTAGTAATTATGGATGGGACAATGAAAATATCTATTCCAGAGAATTGTTTTGAGGATCAACATTTATACCAGTCCTCTTCAAAATATTTTCATTGCTTTCAAAGGTTGCCAGCCCATGCAAAATTAGTTGGAAGAAGAAACATTCAAGAAACTAATGCATACACTGGGCAGGGGTTATTTTGAAATCGATGAGGTTTGACGCTTTAACTCTCAAACAGGAATATGAGTCTTCTTGATTCCAACAGAGGAAGTACTTCAAGGTAGCAATTTAGATAAGAGCAACAGCCTTTGGAATTACGAAGTCCATATCCATATCCAAATTGCATTTTAAAACTAAGAGGATGTTCTGATGCAAATGGTTTCCCACAAGACAGGAAGGAGTTGAAACAAAGTCCAATTTTCCTTCGAAACCAAGGCTTTTCAGTTCAACTATTAACCCTCCACTGGTCACACTTGTCTTGTGGATTGCAATTGTAAGCCAATTAGAATGGAAATTTCATTAGCTATTTTGATTTTTAATTTTATGAGAAGGATTGATACTCATCATAGACACATGAAATACCAAATATTTCGACACAGCACGAAAAACTTATTTAATTTGAACGTTTGAAAGAAATTTGATAATATTTCCTTTATTGAGTAAAAACATGAAATATTTGTGAACCGAGGAGTATTTTTCTACAATTAATTGTTCATTATATATTCAGTTTCTAAATTATATACAAGCAAAATAACGCAGTTCAAGCGTAGTTCCGTAAATAGTTGCATGGAGCAGGCTATAGTTGTAATCCAAGTTAACTCTTTGGTATACCACAGACACTCTAATGGTCATTGATTGTAGTGGGGAGACCTAGGGAAGGTACTGTATAGTATGTACCAAAAGCTAGTTTATTATGTTCGCAGGTATGAGCAAATGAACAATAGTAATCCATGCGACCAACGGACGATTAAGTTTGTACATTTAACTGTCTCATGAAATTGTAAATTATTAAGACAGAATCAGTGATTTTATTCTATCCACATCCATATTAAGTAAATAACTCTCCTGGAAAAATTTACATGTATTAGTTATGATCGCTATTAGAATGAGGCATAACTAATACTCGTAATTTTTTCCAGGATTGACGATAGAGAGATGCTCTCATGGACTTTTATGGAGAACTTTTCATGATGAACAATTCTTACACTCATGGTATATAGATATTTTAACGGTTTGCCCAGCGTTAGCTTAAAAAGCACACGGATGCCAGGTTTTCTTTCGACTTTTTCACCGAAATTGTTACTGCTTGGCTTCCTTTGATCATAAACAAATTATTTTCTACAGAAACGTCCCTAGAGATATCCTTTACAGAATGGTGAAAACTGTATCAAAATCCATCCAGTGATTCTCGAGATTACCTGCAACATCCAAGAATCGGGGACTTAGTTTTATACTAAGTAGAGATTATATGCATTGCATCCTGCTCAGTGGTCGGGCAAATTTGTGAGGACTGACTGAAGAGTAACACCTGACAATTTGTACAGCCCACACAAGGCCTGGCTTCAAAACTTGACATTAACTTATTCTGGCAAGTAACTTTGTGCTTTGCGACCAAAATATGTTCCTTGCCTCGTAACATATCGGGCTTCTCTACTGGAAGGACGAAGTTTGATCCTACCCCCCACAAATGTACTGAGGAAACAAATGGTCCGAGTGTACCACTGCAGTAGTGTACCGAGACAGGGTGGTGTCATTTGAAAGAAAAGGCAACAACAGGAAGATATCGACTGTGATGAAGCCCGCAGATGTACAACATCGACAACAACACGCACGTTACTCAAAAAATATATATGTCTTACGTCGAACATTATCTACCTGTGAAATTTAACTACATTATTTTACCACAAAAAAAATTCTATTATTTATATTTATACATGGACTCAATATCTGAACTTTTTATCCCTTAAAAATGTGGAAGTTGCAAGAAATCCAAGGTGCAGAAACAGTTAACACCTAGTGTATAAAAGATTTTCACATCAAAAAACAATCAAAGCCAAAATGAACAACATTCTTAAACAACAGTACGAGAAGAGACATTCTAAGCCCAGAATAGTCGACTTCTTGAGATATTTCAGGCTCGTGCCGTGTGAATAGCTTTTGTTCCGTATCACTGGTAAATGCAACTAAACTCAGTGGCCGACAGTTACCCTTCCCAAATGCGCAGAGAGCAGTGCGGAAGTCAATTGACGGTGAAATTTGATTAATTTAGTAAAAGGCGGAGATGAAAGAGATAGTGGGGGAGAATTACAACCAGGCTGCACGCTTTGAACGTGTGATCTTTGAGAACTTTAAATTCTCTACAAATGATGTTATTGGTAAAGCCCAGCGCAGATGCGGATATAGTTTACAAGGCTGTGCAGATAAGCTGTGGATAATGTTTGGAGTGAATTTGCGGATAGCTTTTAGAATACAATCCAAATTTGTTTAATAGATTATCATTACTAAGACCCGGATGTTTAGGACCTTTTTCCGGTACGTATTTTCATTACAAATGTGAGATGATTTAGGCTAATCTCATTTAAATTATTTATCGTAAGGCTTTTAGTGCCGCGAGTGTCCGAGGAAATCTTCAGCTCACCAGAGGCTGTAGCTGCTTCTAGCGAACACCCATAGGATGTGCTACAAGTTCTGTTCAATTCAAGTAATTCCAACTTTCACTACCCGATGTCAATGAAACCTAGTGGTGAACGTTGGAACATTCCAACAAAATCTATAGAGCATCCAGCGTTTAGAAAAGACTGGAGCCTTATGGCGACGGTGTTGCTAACTCTAGGCAGAGGTAGCGCTGACGCCATACGTTATGTTCACCCGCTTCGAGTACTGCGCTTTCATAAGTTAGCGAGACAACCACAACCCCAGCAGCTGCCTGAAATAGAACACGCCCAGGAAGGAGCAGTTTTGCAGGTGTTAACGGATTGGACCAGTATTAAGGATACTGTATGCGAAGAGAACCAATAACGACATTCATTTCATTGTGATATGACGCATTTCTGATTGACAGATGTCGAGAGCACAACCCTTCCTTCCTTCCTTCTCGAATGTATGCCGACTATGCAATTTTTATGTCAGCAATACTGTTGATCATCACCTCTTTAGTTATTAGTTAGGCTGTAATTTAGTTTCTTTCAATTTTATTCTTGTTGTTTGGTTTAGATTAATATTTGTAATATTGTAGTGAGTTAGCCGTGCGGTTAGGGGCGCGCAGCTGTGAGCTTGCATTCGGGAGATAGTGGGTTCGAACCCAACTGTCGGCAGCCCTGATTCGATCGAACAGAACATAAAACAGACACACAACAGTAACACCAATGACGGATAGTGCTTCAGAACTTATGTTGTCGGCGGAACTGAGCACGTGCACCACTCCGGCGAGCATACAGCACAGGACGAGGCTCTTCTCTCCAGCGTGCTAACCTCGAAATTTTTTTAATTACTAAGATGTAATATAAGCGATACTTGTACGCAATAACAAAGGTAATCAATTGGCTGATAATTGTAGGAAGCTATTATTACAAAAAATATATATGTTCAGAGTTCCTTCATGATAAAAGGTGAGGTAACAAAACCAGTGTAGGGAGGGGGGGGGGGGGGGGCGTTAAAAGTAAAAGCCCATAAGACCCACAATCTTTTCTCATCGCTGGATGCTCGATAACCTAGAAATTTAGCTTCACACAAGTGGAAGGATTTTTTACATGCCATAAATCTTTGACATGGGACCGCAGAGTTTACTCCTTTCCAAAGAAAGGCATACTGAAGGATTTTAACGCTCTTAAAAAATCCGACGACTTCGGCCAGGTTTGAACCCACTATCTTTGGGCACAGCAGTTCAGCATGCTACTAACTACACCACCAAAGCCGCTAACACTCCGAACAGGAAAGGGTTGCAATTCTGGCTGTGTAACACAGCCTAGGGGAACAACGTCCTCCTGAAATGTCTGAATGTGTTGCTGTAATACTTTATGCTCTTATGCAGGGCTATAGTTTCCCCTTTTAACTACTGCGACTTTTAGAGAGGCCATGCTGCCGGAATTTTGCCACGAAATCTACTGATACTGCTCCCTTGCATTTGTGCACACTCAAATGCCAGCCAACTGCGGCAGGATTCAACCCTGGGAACAGCAGGCAAGAAGATTATTGCCCAGCCATGCAGCTAGTCCTCTAGTAAGTTTCATGTCTGAACATTTTTGAGTCAAACTTAGTATTTATGCTGGATGACGATGAGGGCTGTACAAATGTTTGATTAATTCAACTACTTCGAGTATTTCCCAATTCAAATGTTTGAATCTATCCATGTATGTCTACCCCTTATAAATCCTGTTTCCGATGAGGTCAGGGACGAGATGTGGCCGATAGTTTCTACGGCCGGACGCCCTTCCTGACACCAACCTCACGAGAGGGGTTAATGAGAAATTAAATTAATGAAGATAGATGAAAGTTCAATTTTAAGTAGTTCTAACGTTGGCTACCAGACGCCACTGACACCATCACGCAGTGGTGAACAATGGAACTTGATAGAGCGTTTCCTAACCAACCGAATATAACCTACAAATTTTGCTACACACCACCAATTGTAGTGGTAGGTTCTTTTCCATGCCATAAATCTATGACAAAGGATTTAAATGCTCTTAAAAATCTGAAGACTTCGGCCGGGTTTGAACTCACGACCTTGGGCACACCAGTTCACCGAAGTTGTGTGCCAACCTTTTACAATATGCATGTCGACATACTACTTCTGTTTGAATTATTCGAACATATGAAATACCGGTATCCAACAGTTCATTGCCAAAATGATAAGCACCCAAAAACAGCAATTTGTGTACTGAAATATGTCCAGTGGTCGAGTTGTTGGAAGCAGAGGCGAATCCATTGAGCCTGATAGATCCTTCTAAATAAATAAGATTCACTTTCTTTTCCCCTTAAGCTTTCTTCTCTACTTTTTTCATGTTTATTCTAACTATTCAAAATTTAATCATTCTACTATGGACTAAATACAGTAGTTATGTTATTTTACTAACACGAATATTTCAAAATTCAAATAGTTGGGAAATTTGAATACCATACTTTGAATAGTAATTGGTGAAGGAAAGATGAAAGTAATGGTGTTTGCAAATGATTTGGGGAAACAAGGAGGAGGAGGTACAGGAACAGTTGGACGTGTGGGAAGGAATAATACAAGGGTATGGGATGAAATTTAGCATAAATAAGAGTGAGATGGTGATCACAACAAGGAAGAAGGAAAGAACCACAACGGGAATAACAATTGGTGGGGAACAGCTGAAGAAAGTGGAGAGTTTTAAGTATCTGGGAAGCCTGATAGAAGATAACGGAAGAAACGATAAAATAAATGAGCGGGGGAGACAGGCGGAAGCATTCCGGAGGAGTGTGAGAAGCATGTTATGGAGCAAGGATGTCCCTCAGAACAGCAAAAAGATCATATATCGGACGTACTATGTCCCTATCCTGACGTATGCCTCGGAGACCTGGGTTATGAAAGAAAGGGAGAAGAGCAAAATACAGGCCAGCGAGATGAGGTTCTTGAGAAGCAGTATTGGAGCTACAAAGATGGGCAGAATAAGAAATGAGAGGACCAGAGAATTAATGAAGGAGGAACCATTACAGGATGGTATAGAGAAATCTAGACTTAGATGGTATGGACATGTAAAACGAATGGAGGAGAAGAGGATACATGAGACGAAGTGGGAAGGAAAGAGACCGAGAGACAGGTGGCTGAAGGGGGTGGAAGAAAGCGTGAAGAAGAGAGGAGAAGACTGGACAAGGGTGGAGGCTGAGAGATGGTGGGAAGACAGAAGACGTTGGAGAGACTTGTGTTCCAAACAGACCCGGCCAGTGGCTGGAAACTGTGCAAGATGATTGAATAGTAAAACACCTTTTAATAGTCCAGAACATTTCATCTTAATCACATGTAATCCTATTTTCACTTATTCCAGCAATTGGAATTATTTAATGTCGACGGACTAAAAGCCGTTTGAATTAAGCGAGCATACGAGTTGTCATTCACTCGGGGCCTGGAGTACGGATGATCGAATCTCTTCACAACTAGTATTCCTCAATGCTCTAGCTTGGCCCGCAAATAACCCACACTTTTTTATTAAGATTATTTGGGTGCAGCTTATATTCCCTACTTTAATATGTCATGCTCATCGCAGAACACCAAATATAATAGAAGTGAATGATGCATGGTCAAGTATGGAAACAAGAAACTACTGCAGCATGCCTAGTGGTATGGCAGCCAACTACGAGTACGGTATGGAAATATCAGCTCCCAAATAGTTTTTCTCTATTCTTTTTATTTTATTTAACCGGGTCACTCCAATCCATTTTTTATTTAAGGACATTTTCATTTAAAAAATCGCAGCAACTTGAGACTTTGGACGGGTTGCTTTTGTTCAGAACTCTTCAGGCCGATGTGGTATGACCCATATTCTTTGACGTGAGCAACACCCGCATTTGACAAATAAGTTTTACGAATGAAAAGTATGGAGCACGATTCCAAGTTGCAGAAATACGACAGTATCGTGTTATCCAGTAACAAAATTTGCTATTGCGAGTAGCAATTTCGACTTAAATATCTCTCAAAATCAGGATAATGAACAGATACTATCAAGTTTTGCAAGCATGCGGAGACACCATGTTATCAACAACACAGAACCTGGCCAAATCAACCAATTACGAGGCGACCTTTTGCCTAGCAGCACTCGTAGTGGGGTGGCGGTGAAGTACCCAGTGTTGTCAGTTACTCGTATCGTAGCTTCATCCCCGTGATGCTCATTAGCAAGAACAAAGCAACAATACAGTCTGCAAGAGAAACTAGGAGCATTTAACGACAACAATGTGAACTTTTGTTTTGGTGGCGACATTGTTATTCGGTAACACGGCATTGTTTCGTAAGCTTGAATAATCTACAGTAGCTCAGTCAGATCTGTAAGAAAGCCTGTTTAACTCACACAAAAATGAGCGATCATTTACCGGTAGAGCGAAAAGCTTCATCAAGCCAAGGAATTCGGCGTGCTTATGATGCAGTTGTGCGTCGTCATGCCAAAAGCACAACCAACAGCGAGTCCAGAAGAAGATACGGATGTCAGAAAACAATTTTTACACATTGGCAAGGATAAGAAAATTAATGTGTCTTCCCTTAATTCGGATGCGGCTTATTTTCGGGCATTAACTTTTTCCTCTTTGAAGCAAGGCTAGTTCCACATTCCATCTGTGGCGATGTTATTTGAAAGTAGACTTACCTGTTCTTTTGATAGTCCATATAACCATTCACTTTGCATTTTTAATCTCTATGGTGTTCAAAGAGATGGCAAAGTTGACTTCAGTGCGCTGCAATGGCCGACAACAGACCAAGTAGTAACTGCTAAACATCTACCGCACCCCCTAAAAGTCAATTTGTCACCCCTATTGAGAGGCCATGTAGCCAGTCTATTCCTACTACCAAATCCACTACCCTGCGTCCAAATTATGCCCCTGAAGGAAACTTATTTGAGTACTTAATGATCACAAGTAGTTTTACTCATTGCCGCGAGTCGTGACCTGCTCTCCGCTCTCCCTGTAGGTCTTGTACCCTCTCCTTGATTATTCTTCTTATCTCCATCTCTTCTCACAATGTGTCCAAAGAATTGAAGGATTTCTTGGTCGTCTGAAGAATGAAGATTGTAGTTTTAAGTGACCATTAATTTCCAGATCATGAGCCACGAGACCTCCTTTTTTTACGTGGAAATCCGAACCACAGGACATGGCATTTCACTTTGAAAAACTCTCATGCATTGACCGGGAATCGAACCCCGTCCACCATGGTGAGAGGCCAACAGCTTGACCACTGCGCCAACATGCCTGGTCGACAATAGAAGAAAGGCCCCAAGAGATTTTATGTTCTTTAATAATGTACACGAGTAAAGCAATGGCAAACTACCTCGCTCCTCATCTTGCCTAGTACACCTCAATATAGGTCTGCCTGGGGTTTTTGTGGGTATCTACCCACATAACCTAACAGCGGTACTTTTTGAGGATCCAACCAGCCTTCGGGCCGACTACCTTACAGACAATAATGTACATATTAGTTCTGCTTTCAGTCCAATTTATTTGCAACATTCTGTGCCAGCACCAAAGCTTAATATGCTGCTCATCTCTGACCTTGAGGGTCCAGTTAATATGTTATATATGGAACCAATAGGCGAGGGGAGAATATGTTGAATGGGTTTAGGGCCGTGATGTAGAATGGGGCTAAGATGTGTGAAAATGACTCGGCACAGGAGTTAAGAGGTTCAAGCATCCGCTGAACAAGGATCCAATGTAATCTCCTCATGCAATTACTTTCAATTATAGTATTGCTACACCAGTGTTTTAATTGTTAATTTATTCTATATCAATATCCTTTTGAGTAGAAATATATGGAGACTCTTCTATTTAAAATCTAGGTGGTGCAAATGGTAGCAGAGCATGGTTTTGATCCACAAGACCTCTGGGTTATGGGCCCAGCAAGCTTCCAGTGCACGACATAGATTAAATAGAAGAGTATGTTTGTTGAGACAGTACAGTGTGTACACGAGACCGGTACCAAGGAGAGAGGCTACTGGAGCTGAATCAACTTGGTCTCCAGCACTCGTACCTCAAATGGTTATCAATTTTTACAGCCAGAATGTAAAATAACTTCTAGTGTAATTCACGCCACCAAATTCTTACGCCGTTGATTTCCTGCAGTTCAAATAACAAAGGATTCATCTTCTATTGTGAACTTTAGTTGCTCTCGCTCTGGACGAGGTACAGCTTACGGAAGCATAACAGTTTTCCTAGCTATTCACACAGCATAAACCGCAAACATGAGAAGTCGTCCCAGTATTCTGAATAAAGTTAACAAAAACCGTTCAGGCAAAATAACGAATGGAAGGAACTTACAGTATTCTACTTTTTCCATATAATTAACATCAAAATAAGGAATTTGTTTCTTTCCTATTTAAATCAGAAAAATCCTTTATCCCACTTAACGACAGCATACAAAATTCACCACGCTAAATACACCTATATAATAAATCTTGAGTATCAATTGTTTTACATAATTTCTTCCAAATAAAATTACAGCAATGACACACTGAGTAATTTTTATTATTTCAGTAACAGTTATATGGGTGAGGTATATCTAACTACCTTACCAGCATCATGTTCTTTATTCCGTCTATATATATATATATATTTATATATATTTATATGTAACAATGCTAACTCTATGCAGTCCATGTACGGCTAGCACGAGATATTCTTCTAGTGACGACCACAATATATAACTACTATATAATGCGTCCACCAACAAAAACATTAACAGTTTGGTCTTCCGTAATATAGGTTAAGGGGGAGAAAAAGATTTTACCAGTAGCCAGCTTTAGTAAACAAAATGCATTACATGAAAAAATACTTCCTCCCCCTTCATAAGCAGTGACTGAAGAAGGTTTAAAATCCACCCCCATAAACAGACACACACCCGACTAGTTCTGCTTCAATTTACAGTTATATAAAATATGGAAGTTAGCTGAGATGGCCCAAACTGAAATAAATAAATTGAACTTCATTTACATGCTATAAAACAAAAAGACAAGTCAGAAAATGTCAGAAAAGTGCAGATATATTTAGTAGAGAAGCCCAAGTTCTAGCTTGCCATTTTCTTCTCCAAATCAAATGGAACAAATGGTATTACAGGATTTTAGACTAGACTGCAAGATCTTCATACCACTAAATATAAAAACCTCTTGAAGTAGCAGTACAACCATGTATCACATAGGCCTACATAATTATATAATGTGTGCACTCAAGGTTTTGGTAGACTACACCGCGTCATATTGTTATTCACCAAGGTTTGGCAACCACATTGGCGTAACTGCCACATGGTAGGGAAACTAGGACGTGATGTACCAAAAGATTGCAGTGCACATGAACTGTAGTAACTCAAGACTGGCAACCAAGAAGAAGAAATAAAACAAACCAACATTAGGAGATCCAATATTTCTTGAATTAACAGAATTTCTTCATTCTGGAATCTTTCTTTTAGTGTGTCAAAGTTTCTGTCTTCCTTTTGGAGACAGGCAATGTGTTTCCCCGAAGGTTTAAGCCATTTCAGCTAGAGAAATTCCTTCCATTCTGAATGGTAAAATTATCTCAACAGGTTGAAAAAGAAAATAGAGAGTATGTAAATAGATTTATTTACGAAGGGGTGGTTCTTAAACTTATATCCAACACTGTACACATAACCATCACAAAATATCATATCAAACAAGACCTTAAATTTTTTCAAAGATTAATCTACAAAAAAAGAAATTTTATTCCTAAATTTAACTTCACTGGTTTATCTGTAATATCTCTTATTTATACATATATATTATTTATACATTAACTATACACACAACATCTCGCATACATGCACGTGACCAAATAACCAATCATTTCTCAAGAGTTCGACTGAAACCTGCCGGTAGTATCAACGTTTGTCTTCCTTCCCCTGCGAGGGCCGTGTTGCGCCACAGCCTACCACTCTTGTTGGAGGGGGAACGCTTGCTTGAGGACAATTATGTACAGATGATGCCTCAATTCCATTTGAAATCCTGGGAACAGAAAAAAATTAAAATTAAAAAAATACGAACTTCAGGAAAATAATCTTTAATTATGAGCCAAAAAAAAAAAAAAAAGAGCCAAAAAAAAAAAAAAAGACAACTCAACCCCAGAGCTGATTAGCTGACTACAGGCCGGACGTTTGTTTTAGACGAGTGAAAAATCTTAATGGAAGCCTGGAGGCGAGTTACTGCAGTACCCGTGTTGATATCAGCTGCCCCAAGCGGTCCGATGATTGACAATGCTGTCTCACACTCCTACTGAAGTACAGTCATTGGCAAATATAATGACGTTCTGTTCGTAAATACGTAACTTGTACTTCCGCGTCACACAATACTTCGACGTTGACTGTACTGTCCGCAAGTCGGTGTCGCCACGTGCTCAAGTCTGGAATTCCATTACATCAGATCGGTGGTAACAAATGTGAAGCGATAGGGTGAGAGAGCGACTGTGTACAGGCTCACCCGCAGGCTTCAAGGTCAAGGGCAATCGTCTAAAACAAACGTCCGGCCTGTACATCATTTGTATTGTGGATTTTTGGAGATATGACAAATTTTTGAGCAACCTTATTTACAGATATTATTGCTTATTTGGTTTGAGGCACTTGTTTAGTTTTGTTATTAACAATGTAGTGTTAAGTATGTTAACCTGTGACGAATTATGTTATCTACACTAATTTGTTATTTATGTTCTAATTCAATTGTCCCTATTTAAACTGGTGCCCTATTGTAATGTCAATGTAGCGAGTACACTAATCACTCGAGTGGAATTAGGTCAAGTAAAGTTAGCAGGTATTGGAATCTCGAGTCCGTTCTCGCTCACTGCTCACCTCCGAGGTGATAATATCTTGTGATCATCATCATCGATGACCAACTCCAGTTTCCCGGGTGTGGTATACGAGCTCTCTCCTGTACATCCTTCTTCACCAGATCTGTCCATTATTTTCTAGGTCTCCCTCCTAGGTCTCTTTCATGCTCCCTTCTTGCAGCATTATTCACGTGGCCGAACCACTTCATTCTAGCCTTTTGGATCTTTAGTACTATAGAGTCCTCTCTTCTCACCTCTTCACTGATTTTTTTAATTTCATTCCTGATCTTGTCTTTCCTGGTCTTCTGGATCATAGTACGCTGCTGCTAGGAGTTTCGACTTGTCTTTCCTGGTCTTCTGGATCATAGTACGCTGCTGCTAGGAGTTTCGACTTGTCTTTCCTGGTCTTCTGGATCATAGTACGCTGCTGCTAGGAATTTCGACTTGTCTTTCCTGGTCTTCTGGATCATAGTACGCTGCTGCTAGGAGTTTCGACTTTTCTTTCCTGGTCTTCTGGATCATAGTACGCTGCTGCTAGGAGTTTCGACTTTTCTTTCCTGGTCTTCTGGATCATAGTACGCTGCTGCTAGGAGTTTCGACTTGTCTTTCCTGGTCTTCTGGATCATAGTACGCTGCTGCTAGGAGTTTCGACTTGTCTTTCCTGGTCTTCTGGATCATAGTACGCTGCTGCTAGGAGTTTCGACTTGTCTTTCCTGGTCTTCTGGATCATAGTACACTGCTGCTAGGAGTTTCGACTTGTCTTTCCTGGTCTTCTGGATCATAGTACGCTGCTGCTAGGAGTTTCGACTTGTCTTTCCTGGTTAGTGTGGTGTATGTGTGTACAATGTCACCTTGGTTTTGAGTGGCACTCGTTAAGTATAAATACTTGTTTTCCCGCCCAATGCAATTGGGGACAATTTGTGTTGCCCGACTGGAAAGCTTTCTTTAATTGTACTTATTAATAAATAAAAATGTGATAATTATGTCAGTTGTGCGCACTCGAGACAGGTTCAGGAATTTTATGTAATAAATGTCATACAACTTTGCTTACTTTATTCATCATCATCATCATCATCTTGTACAGTTTCCAGCCCCAGGCTGGGTCTGTTTGGAACATAAGCCTCGCCACTTAGTCCTTTCTTCCCAACACCTCTCCTCTGTCACTCTGGTCCAGTCCTCCCCTCTCTTCTGGACACATTCCTCCACTCCTTTCAGCCATCTGTCTCTTGGTCTTCCCCTGGGTCGTTTCTTCAGCATCTGCATCTCATGTATCCTCTTGGGAATCTTCTTCTCTTCCATTCAAGTATCCATACCACCTCAGATGTCTCAATCCTACCTTGCAAGGGCTCCTCTTTCACCATTTCTCTGACCTTTTCATTCCTCACCCCGTCTCTTCTCGTTACTCCGATCCTACTTCGTAGGAACTTCAGTTCACTTGCCTGTCTCCCACAAGTCCAACCCCTCCTCCACGTGGTGGGAGACGGGCAACGGCATGAAGTAAGGGATTGCCTGTAGGGGTGAAGTACAGTGGGGACTTAGTGTGCCCCGGGACCGCTACGGTAGCTGTGAAGGCTCTATAGGAACCCTGAAAAGTGACTGCTGACGGGGCTCTGGTGAAGCTACGATAGGCCCAGCAAGCCAGTAGTGGATATCATATTTGCTTTCAAAACACGTATATATGCTTAGTTTATTATTATTATTTATGTCTATCAATTAGGCCTACTTAGGACCATACGGTTTGTATCTACTCTTAGGTAAAATTGTTGCTTTCTTGTTTTCTTCCAATAGTCCCTCATTTTCACACTGAGTCAGTCTTCCTTATTATTATTATTATTATTGATTGATGGAAATTCTTAATATATATTTAACAATTTGTCAATACAGACCAAGTATGGAGGAAAGTAATCCCAGATCAAACAGCACAGCCTAAGTGAACATACCATGATATCGCACCCAACTTTGGTGGAGCTAAAACTCTGCAATTTTTTACTGGCCGTGAAAGATTTATAGTGGAGCTTTTCAGGATTACTGGTGCAGTTCACGTGCCTGAAGCTTTGCTTGTCCTAAATTAGTGTGAGAATTACACCAGTAAATACAGTAGCTGAAATCCTCCAATGATTTATTTTTTCAGTGTGATATTTTAGTGATCCGAGGTTCCACTGTACAGGACTTGGGCAAAGAGAAGAGAGGAATGAGGCCTACCTAAATACAGTCCCCTTGGATTCACAGCGCTCCAAACGGGTCTAGAGGCTGTGAGGATTGTGTCGCCGACGGCTGCTGCTGACCTATCCGCGGACTACCCATCATGGCCGCTCCACCACCGCTCATCATGCCTACGGGTGCCGCCGCTGGCCCGCCTATCAGGGGCGCAGCCACTCCCATTGGCCGCACACCAGGTGCCATTGGTTGCATGCCCTAGAGACCAACAACACTACACTATGTACAGAATACACACACCACCAGAAAATATATATACACTATATACAGAGACAAGAAAAGAGACGAACATGGAAAAGAGGTCGAGTTTGTGGTTTTTAGCATTTGGAAATCCAAAATTCCACATTTTGTAGCAAAATTTGTTTAAAAAAAAAACCAGTTGCAGCCCTTGAGGCAAGCAATTCATGTTGAAGACATCCTCTAATGCATTGGCTAGACCTTCCATGTACACTGTTCCTTTATTGGTGCATTTGTAATTAATATTAGTTGTTTTCTCCACTTTACCAAATGTAAAGGACACACTAAACGTTTCTTACGAGGTGCCGACATGATGACACGCGGTAAACTCATTGTTCACCGGAAACTCAACCATATAATCAAAATTTTCTCAAAAGAAAATCATAATGAGTAGCCTATTGTCCGTTGAGTCATTATAATTAACACGAAAAGTTATAAAAATGGTTGCTAGCATTTCGCCCCAGTATACCAATTGGGCTCTTCAGTTGGGAAAGGTACACCTACCAAGACGCATAGCTGGCACACACTGAGGCCATGCAAGACGCCTCGTTACATGTGTAACCATGGTCTTGGTAGGTGTACCTTTCCCAACTGAAGAGCCCAATTGGTACCGGGGCGAAACGCTATACTCTGAATTACCAATAATGGTCGCTGACAGCTGTCAAAGCTAGCACGTGGAGAAATGCTGCATTGCCACTGAGGCAGTTCATGACTCATGACATTCCGACAGGCTTGCAGGAAGACACAAATACTGGGGAAGTTAGCCCTCCTGCCTGGCGCTCTAATGACAGTGACGAGAGAAGATACACCGAGTCAAACCATGTGCTCACTGGTGTGTCGGCATACATTGCAACACTGCTCACTGTTGCCATGGAGACAGTTACCCCTCTCGTCACCACTCCTCACCTCGCCCATCGAGCGGATGACAGCTTTCACCGAGCATAATTTGTAAATCAGAGTATAGCAATGTGTTGAGTTATGCTGGACATTTTTATCACTCTTTGTGTGAACTCAACCATACCCGCTCAATTACATTAGCAGTTTGCCTTTTCTACCACTACGAGAGCTAGTAAGAGTCAATGCAGAGTTTCACTTAAGCCCTTACAACTACTTCCGGTGTGAAGACTTTTCAAAAAACCAAGATGCTACTCCAAGGAACACATTAAATAAATAATTATGTTAATACATTAATTTGGCTAAGATTTCAATAAAAAAACTAGTGAAGAAACTAGCGATTTTAGGCAGTTTTCCCGAAACTGCATTTACGCCGGAAGCGATTTCTGTCAGCAGCTTATGATGCTAGGAATTCTACCTAATACACTGTCAACCATTATGAAAAATTAACAAGATTTATAGTGCTGTGATGTTTGAAGTATTTGGTCTTTTGAATTAAAGATGTCCTCCTTTCAAATAGCTCTGTTTTAATTTAACTTGTGAGACCAGCAAGAACATTAGGCATCCAACCGTGGGAAAATTTGTTTAATGTTTCTTGAGTGTGTTACTTCAGTTTATCAGTTATGGAGAAGATTAAAAAGTCTAGAGCAGTTTTAAGACGCGTGTTCACTACGCAGTACGTAACATTGGGGAAGCTTTTCGATGCCGAACACGTGGACAGTCAGCAAGTTCGTAGTCAATTCGGGGTCTTTGAAGACAGTATGCTTACCATAAACCAAAAGGACGAAGAAATATTCGAAAGTTTGCTAGAGAACGACGCGACGGAAGGAGAGTTAGAGACCCATTTGAATGAGGTGAGCCAGTACAAATTAAAGTTTGAAACTACACACATCAAAAAAAGTTTTGCATCACCTCGGTTCCCAGATCTCCGGCATATAGACGTTGACTGTGTATATTGTATCAAAGATACAGTCCCTTTGACTGTTCATAGATGTCACTAAAACTGCTCAAAGATGTAAACAACCATGCATGAGCAGGGCCTATTAGACGGAGGGGGTACGACAGCCGATCAGTTCCAGTCATTCCACCAGGACGAAGGTACGCTGCTCATGTTGTCTGTAGTTCTACCATGCCTAGAAGGTCAATACCGCAGTTCGATCGCGTCCGCATTGTTACTTTGTGTCAAGAAGGGCTCTCAACAAGGGAAGTTTCCAGGCGTCTCAGAGTGAACCAAAGCGATGTTGTTCGGACATGGAGGAGGTACAGAGATACAGGAACTGTCGATGACAGGCCTCGCTCAGGCCGCCCAAGGGCTACTACTGTAGTGGATGACCGCTACTTACGGATTGCCGCTCGGAGGAACCCTGACAGCAATGCCACCATGTTGAATAATGAGTTTCGTTCAGCCACAGGACGTCGTGTTTCAACTCAAACTGTGCGCAATAGGCTGCATGATGCGCAACTTCACTCCCGATGTCCATGGCGAGGTCCAGCTTTGCAACCCAGACACCATGCAGCGCGGTACAGATGGGCCCAACAACATGCTGAATGGACCCCACAGAATTGGCATCACGTTCTCTTCACCGATGAGTGTCGCATATGCCTTCAACCAGACAATCGTCGGAGACGTGTTTGGAGGCACCCTGGTCAGGCTGAACGTCTTAGACACACTGTCCAGCGAGTGCAGCAAGGTGGTGGTTCCCTGATGTTTTGGGGTGGCATTATGTGGGGCCGACGTACGCCACTGGTGGTCATGGAAGGCTCCGAAACGGCTTTACGATACCTGAATGACATCCTCCGACCCATAGTGCACCCATATCGGCAGAATATTGGAGAGGCATTTGTCTTCATGGACGACAATTCTCGACCTCATCGTGCACATCTTGTGAATGCGTTCCTTCAAGATAACTACATCGCTCGACTACAGTGGCC
This sequence comes from Meconema thalassinum, assembly GCA_946902985.2. NCBI lineage: Eukaryota > Metazoa > Arthropoda > Insecta > Orthoptera > Tettigoniidae > Meconema > Meconema thalassinum. Next base: position 281,943,779 of record OX336397.1, read on the forward strand.
AGCATGTTCGCCAGACATGAACCCTATCGAACATGCCTGGGATATGTTGAAAAGGGCTGTTTATGGACGTCTTGACCCACCAACCACTCAGAGATTTACGCCGAATTGTCGTTGAGGAGTGGGACAATGTGGACCAACAGTGTCTTGATGAACTTGTGGATAGTATGCCACGACGAATACAGGCATGCATCAATGCAAGAGGACGTGCTACTGGGTATTAGAGGTAGTGGTGTGTACTGCAATCTGGACCACAAATGCTGAAAGTCTAGCTGTATGATGGTACAACATGCAATGTGTGGGTCTCATGAGCAATAAAACGAACTGAAATTTTGTTTGTGTTGATCTCTATTCCCTTTGTATTTAAAGGTTCCGGAACTCCTGGAACCGAGGTGATGCAAAACTTTTTTTGATGTGTGTATAAAGGTCAAGGTCAGTGACCTCGAAAATCGGTTACTAAAAGTGGATACCAGTAACTTAAGTGAAATCTCGCGTACTAATGTTAGAAAATTCAAACTCCCGGTCATTGAGTTTCGGAAGTATGGTGGCGATGTACGGGAATGGATTCCTTTCTGGAGCCAGTTTAGGAAAGTGCATGAAGACTCAAATATACCACCAGAGGACAAGTTTTTGTATCTCATGCAGGCAATGATTCCCGATTCACGTGCTAATGACATTGTAAGTAGCTATCCACCTTCTGCAGAGAACTATCATTTAGCTATAGAAGCTTTAAAGAATAGGTTTGGCCGAGAGGATATCCTAATAGAAGTGTACATTAGAGAGTTACTTGGCCTAGTATTACAGAATTATAAGAGCATTAGGCTACCTCTTGGAAAATTATATGACAAATTGGAGAGCCATATGAGGTCTTTGGAAGCATTAGGAGTAACTAGTGGAAAATGTGCATCTATTTTGTGCCCACTGATAGAATCTTGTATGCCCGAGGACTTTTTAAGGGCATGGCAGAGAAGTCAAGCATGTAGTGAGGTGACTCAGGCAGAATGTAGGCTATCAAATTTGATGACATTTATGAAACTTGAAGTGCAAAATGATGAACGTATTTCTCTTGCTTTATCAGGATTTGAGGTTAAGCCTACACATGTCAGGGCGCACGACAAGAAGGAGCCAAGGAATTCTGTGATAGAAAAACCTCCATACACCGCTGTAGGACTCCTCACAAAGCCAGAGAGTAAGACTACACATTTTACTTGTATATTTTGAAAAAATGAGCTGTTTTGTGTGTCTGAAACCGAATCACATTTCAACCAAATTCAAATCAAAACCTAAATGTGCAGTGTGTGACAGGAAACATGTGATTCTGTTATGCCCTGATTTGCCACGGAATGTAAATGCCAAGTCTGCTTCAGCATCTGATAAGTCAAGTCCTGCCCAGACGGATCAAGTACTTGCTAGTGATTTAGGCGTTGTGCTACCAACACTCAAGGTCATCCTTCGTGGAGAAAGCCACCAGCGAGAAGTGAGAGCTATTGTGGACACGGGATCGCAGAGATCTTATGTTTTGAAAAGCACTGCCAAAGAGATGAAATACAAACCTGTTGGTGAGGAGCAAATCGTTCATTCACTCTTTGGAGGTCAGAGAAATGATAACTGTTTCCACACCAGGTACAGAATATATTTAAGTAGTCTTGATGGTCAATACAAGTGCAATCTTGAAGCTTTAGATCAGTTCAACGTCGGTGACAATTTGCCTTGTCTCAATGGTGAAACCTTGGAGAAATTGAAAGACACAGGTATCACATTATCTGATAGGGCTACTAGTAGGCATCCAGGTCCCATTGAGCTGTTGCTAGGGGCTGATGTAGCAGGCAGGCTGTTCACAGGAAAAGTCAAAGATCTTACCCCTGGACTTGTTGCTGTACACACCCGTCTTGGATGGACGGTATTGGGTAAGGTATCTGAAAGACCTGAAAGAACTGATTCCGCTCTCATGGTGAAATCTATGCTAGTCAACGAAGTATCTATTGCCAACATGTGGAAGCTGGATCTCATCGGAATTACAGATCCAGCAGAAAAAAGGACTAAGCTAGAGCTACAAGCTGAAGCTGAGCGACACTTTTTGGAGACTGTTGCGACGGATGATACAGGTAGATACCAAGTTCACTTGCCATGGTTGGATGGGCACCCCGCTCTCCCAAGTAACTTAATAGACTTGACAACACTGTGAAAAAACTAAAAGGTGACCAGTGTTATGATGAGTACCAGCAGGTTTTCGAGGAATGGCTAGATGAGGGAGTGATTGATAAGGTTCCAATGTCTGATCTTCCTCACAGGCATGTCCTGAAGGAGAACAGCACAACCAGGGTAAGGCCTGTATTTGACGCCTCTGCTCATGAAAAAGACGCTCCTTCGCTAAATGATTGTTTAGAAAAGGGACCAAATTTGAGTGAGCAAATTCCTTCGCTGTTAAATTTTCGCATGAAAAAACTTGGTGTGGTTGCTGACATTTAAAGGGCATTCTTGCAAATAAGTCTGAATCCTTCTGATCATGATTTTCTTAGATTTTTGTGGCGAGACAAAGATGGCAATCTTGTAATATTTAGACACAAAAGGGTTGTGTTCGGAGTAGCACCAAGTCCCTTTTTACTTGGGGCGGTAATACGCAATCACTTGTTGACGGCACTTGCAAGGTGTGAAGAGGGAGGATCACAATACTCACAAACTACAATTCAGACATTACTTGATGGCTTTTATGTGGACAACCTTCTTAGCTCAGTGGATTATGAGATGGAACTAAAACGACTTGTCAATGAAGCTACGGCCCTAATGAGTGAATGTAAATTTGATCTTAGGGGATGGGAATTTTCTGATCCTTTCTGTGCTCCAGAAACAAAACTTTCTAATGTCCTTGGCCTCATATGGGACAGAAGAAATGAATCCTTGAGTAATAGCCCTGGTAGCTTAAATGTTTGTGTTACTAAGGTGACCAAGCGGATTATCCTGTCGTTCGCACACAGGGTCTTTGATCCAATTGGCTTTACCTGTCCAGCTACATTGTTTCCGAAAATTTTACTGAGGACAGTGTGGGAACTTAAACTGAGCTGGGATGAAGAGGTACCTAGCCAAATCCAAACAAAGTTCTTACGATGGCTGGAAGAATTGCCTAGTATTTTGCAAATCAAGATTCCTAGGTGGTTACCAGGATCAAGCAATGTTCACAAATGGTCTTTGCACACATTCTGTGATGCAAGTGAGGTAGCATATGCCGCTGTTGTGTTTCTACGAGTAGAGACGGAATTTGGTGTGAACGTCCAGTTGATCCAGGCCAAAGTTCGATTGGCACCTACAAAAAGGATGACTATACCTCCAGATTAGAGTTACTAGCGGCTACTATTGGTGCTAGAATTCACCGCTCTGTGAGGGAAAGCTTTCTGGAGGATTGTCAATCTGTTTTCTGGAGTGACTCGTCGACAACCTTAGCCTGGATACGAAGAGAAGACCAGTGGGCTCCTTTTGTTTGGAATCGCACCATGGAAATAAGAAAACTGACAAAAGTCGAAGAATGGCGTTTTGTACCTGGCACCTTAAACCCAGCAGACTTACCTTCAAGAGAGTGTTCAGGGAACAAGCTCTTACAGTCTTCTTGGTGGGAGGGTCCAAAATGGCTTCGCGGATCATCTGATCGTTGGTTGTTGTCCCTGGATGTAAATTATGATGAAGAAATTATTTCTAAGGAAAGAAGAAAAACGGTGGTTTCCATGTCTAATGTCTCTGAGAATCTTAGTTCACTACTGGTATTTTAAGTACTTTTCAAAATTCGAAAAATTGGTTCGAATGAACGCATGGATGTATAGGTTCATTCACAATTGCAAAGCTTGTCAGTCGCAACATTTTGTCAGGAAACAAGGTTCCCTATCTGTGGATGAAATAATGCAAGCTGAAGTCAGAATTTGGAAATATGTTCAACGTGAGTGTTTCTCAAGTGTTGCGGATAAGTGCATCTCGGCTTTACAACCTTTTGAGGATCTAAATGGGCTTTTACGCTTGAAGACTAAAGTATCCTATCGCCCTGATTCAATGGACTTCTGTTTTCCTGTGATCTTACCCAAAAGTCATCCTGATGTAGAACGTCTGATTCGACATATTCATGAGAAACAATGTCACGTGGGAGTCCAAGGCCTTCTTGCAATTCTCAGAGAGAAATATTGGGTAATGGGTGGGAGAAAGACTATTCGTTCAGTTGTGTCTAAGTGCATCGTTTGTAGGAGGCAAAACTCCAAAAGGCTGGATGCACCGGCACCCCCTTTACCTGTTGACAGAGTACGAGAAGCAGCAGCTTTTGAAATTACAGGCGTATATATAGCAGGGCCTATTTATCTCAAGAACAATCAAAAAGCTTGGGTATGTCTCTTTACTTGTGGTGTAGTAAGGGCAGTGCATTTGCAACTCGTTTTGTCTTTATCAACTGACAGTTTTCTGCAAGCTTCAAGACGATTTGTTGCCCGGAGAGGTCGACCTGTCAGAATTTGTAGTGACAATGGGACTAATTTCACAGGTGCCAAAAATGCATTTTGGAAAATTGATTGGGACAAAGTGTTGGAGTATTGTTCAGTGGAAAGAATAGACTGGAAATTTAATCCTCCTACAGCTGCCTGGTGGGGTGGTTGGTGGGAGAGAATAATTGGCTTAACTAAACAGTTGCTGAGGAAGGTGCTCCGTCGATCATCTCTGTCTTATCCAGAGATGGAAACTGTGCTGTGTGATTGTGAGTGTGTCCTGAACTCTCGTCCACTCACCTACCAATTGGATTCAGATGGCCTACAACCCACACCTATTACTCCAGCAATGTTCATTCAAGACATCAGGCAAGCAGGAATGCCCGAGTGTGATGTGATTGAGTCGACTAATCTGGAACAAAGACTGAAGTATCGTGCCAAAATTAAGGAAGATTTGCGGAGACGTTTCCGTAATGAGTACCTTGGTCAGCTCGTACAGAGAAGCAAAGGTAAAGAGTTTCCTAATGTTAATATTGGCGACTTGGTTCTTGTTGGGAATGACAGTGATAAACGGTTAGACTGGCCTCTGACTACTGTGAGTGACTTGTTACCAGATCAAGAGGGCACAGTTCGACTTGTCAAATTGAAAACTGCCTCTGGAGAGCTACTTCGACCCATTCAGAGGATCTACCCCATACTTGAGGCTAAAAGTGAAAGTGTCATGCCTATTGAGGAACTGCTACAAGTGAAAGTGAACACACCACCAACTTCCAAAAAGGATGGTGCCAATATAACTGTGACACGAAGTGGAAGGACAGTTGTGTTACCTAAAAGATACTTGGACTGAGATCTTGAAGTTTGTGTATGCTTTACTGCAGTGTGTACAGTTGTTATTTGATTCTTGTTTAAAATGTCTTTAATTTCCATGTGTTTCTAGTTGCTTGGGTAAGTTAATTGTTTCTGTTTTTGTGCATATTGTAAGCTAACTTCATACCATTTCAGTTAGCTTAGGTGGGAGGATGTGATGTTTGAAATGTTTGGTCTTTGAGTTTTGATGTCTTTGGTCTTTGACATTCAGATGTTTTCTTTGTGTACCTTGTTCTTTGTGAATTAAAGATGTCCTCCTTTCAAATAGCTCTGTTTTAATTTAACTTGTGATAAAGTTGGAGACCAGCAAGAACAAGTGCTATGCAGTAGTGAAGTTTTTGAAAGGAACTGAAAATACATACAAATGGAAATTTATTTACAATATTGGCACAGCAACATTTAACCGTAGTTGGTATACCTGCACGAGTACTCCTAACGACAGTTCACTATAGGCGTGTTTTGGCGCTCCCTCTGGTTTGAACCTGGGTTAGGTTTGCTTACAGTTTGCGGTAACACACTCCAAAATGAAATAGGTTTTTAAAAGTTAGCAATATGGCGACGAAAGATGTTTTGGAATTTGAGAGGCGTGCAGGTGTTGAGGACGCGGACCTGAGACCTAAGTCGAGAGCTTTAACACATGGTGAACTAGATGGAGCACCGACCATCCAATGACTACACTTTTCGAGTAGAGGTTGTAAATAAAATTTAATATATCAAAAAACAAGACATAGCAAAAGGGGACGTGAGGGGTGCATGAAATGGTAAGATGAGGGATGATGGGCCTGTAATAAAATATGTACATGGTATTATAAAACAGTAAAACGTAAAACACACAATAAAGATCTATAAAAGGAGAATGTCGACGACGAGGAGAATGCCTAAGTCGCTGGAGATCGTTCAGTAGAGGGGAAGAAATTAACGATAGTGTTAATAGTGCGTTTCGTTCCACCACAGGCTGACTACAAGAAGGTAGTCAGAAGCATCATTCTTAGAAGTACATGAAATCGTGTCTCCCACGAACTGTCTATCTGACCACCCTTACATTAACCTGTATGTCACACCAAGTTACCCAAAGAAACAACCAACAACAGCAACGACCCTTAAATGACAAGTCAATAAACACAGAATAATTACACAACTTCACATGACGTGCCGTGACATACAAACTCGGCAAATAAACATAGATCAGTTCAGTAAAATTAAAACAAGCAAATCCCAAATGAAGATAAAACTATTTCATGAGCTGGTAGAATAAAACTTCTCGCGAACGAAAGCACAAGGTTCAGTTACCTTGCGGGATGCCAAATAAGCGTCAATTGCAGTCCCGGGCACCTACAACGAATACACATTCCATCATCTCGGAAGAGTAAACAATATACCTGATTAGTAACGTAACGGGATCACGCGTTGCTTGCTGACTGAAGGCTACAACAAAACAGAACACTAAACATGACCCTCGACAGTCAGTCAAATTCCCACTTAAACAAACGACATAAACCCTACCTTAATATCAAGTCTAGAACCATGATTGTAAATGAAACATATTTCTGAAACATACATAGATAATGCTTGCCCAGTCTCCAAGGATAATAAGGAAACCTAATCGGCCATCCTTGGAGTGCACAAATGACAAGCATGATAAAAAACAAACCCTTGAAACATAAAATAAACTGGTGTGTGTTCCAACAAAAATATATTACATCCAAAGCAATGAACAACACACCCTCCCACGTCTAGGCACAATTAATATCGCGAACTAACCTAAAGAATACCAGTCCCTAAAGGTCCCTGAAAGATACCATACTCTTGCAAGGGGTTAGGAACTGGTAAGAAACATCTCTCATAAATACAATCGCGTTTCACAACATAAAACAAACGCAAGTAACACGCACTAAAATAAAACTCTACTAGATACGGAAATGAAAAAACAACAAGCACCCATTTAAATTAATAAACCCATAAACAAGCAATTTGATTCTCCACTACGTGCGTATATAAACAAACTGGGGACAAAATAAACACCAAATAACTTCATAGAAAAACATGAACGGTCTCCAGGTTAACCCTACCTTAGCAGATTAAATTACGGAACTTTTAACACAAACTTGGGGAGTATATATATATATATCGTGATCAGTTTTCTTCAAAACATGACTCTTTAAAACAGAATAGCAACAAGGACCATTTCCACTTAGCTGATGCTCCGAGACGTTCTGGAAGTTCACTGATGATAATTTTATTTTATGACAACTCCATATTTACGGAATTCTTCACTATGAGACAAAGCCTGAAACGCGTAGTGTCTCCCCAACATTTATATCTTCTCAAAAGCATATTATAGAGGACATCGCGGAACATTAGAATAGAATTATGGGTAGTTATAACGCCAGACGATCATCAAATTCTCCTCGCGATAATTCAGGCGCGATAACAATTGCCGAAGGCGCGTTTCTTTGACAAGGATGGGTTCTCCAACGCGGGCACATTCCTTTTTCAGACGTGCGGAAATTACGATCTCTTAGATGTATTACTAGAGACCACTAGATGGAAATAACGTCGAACGGATCTTAAAATTGTACCAGCTCAGAATTGATATGGTGAATAAATAATGATGTCGACCAGATGGGTTTCGTACAATCTATAGATGGTGAAACTAATTTTAAAATATTGCAATGGCTCTGACTGCGCCCACAGAATGGCACTTAAGACCTTCACCGTAGGCTATAGCGAATATTGGATATCATACAGGGACACCGATTTTCATATTCACTTTAGGCTGACTCGAGACTTTCCATAGTCACAGTAGGCCAGACGGGGAGAAATGACAGTTTAGAAAATACTGGAATTGCAATTTGGTACTTGGCAAAAGAAGGCTCAATGGTCACCATTGCCGATAGCTTCAACTGATGTTCGATGATGAACAGATGGTGTAGCGGCTAGCGAAGGTACGGGTTATATTCCTGGCTCTGCCAATAAATTTGAATCGTGGTGTGGGGGCCGCAACGGGGTGCATTCAGCCTTGTGAGGCTAAAGTGAGGAGAGGAGGGTTGGATTGCAACCTTGGCCATCCTGGAAGTGGGTTTTTCCGTGGTTTCCCCACTTATACTCCAGGCAAATGCTGGGATAGCTACGGCCGCCTCCTTCCGAATACAATCCCCAATTTACAAGTACTCTAGTTCAGCTATCACAATATGATGTTATGACACAAATTCCAAACACACCCAAAAATACATGGGGCAATATGACCGCGATGTTGCTGCCCCTAAAAATAAGCTTCGTAACAGGCTACACTGTTGAAAGAGCCACCATAATTCTTAAAAGAGTGTATATCAAATGATCAACAGCTCAATTTTGAAATAGCCAAATAGAACATTGTAAAAACCACTAAGAATTTGATATTATAAGATTTCATTTGTTGCATGCTGAATGCTTCAAGTTCAAATTTGATATTATATCTCATACTTTCAGATCATGTTTGAATTGGCACTTCTAATGTAGTTAAAACTTCAATAACCGCAGTAGTAGCTTTGTTACTGATTTCAAGAGCCTGGTTTAAACCACCCGAGTTAAATCCAAAGCTCACATCGGTCTGCTTAGCTTTTGTATTAATCAAAACACGCCTTATTCATGTATTTATGATAATACAGTAGAACCACAATTTTTAACGGATTTCTACATCTCAAATTTTCAATTATTATTTACAAAAAGCACTTCCGAGATATCGAAGTTGGACTGCATTTCCAAGAGGGCAGATTTTAGTCCCGTAATGGATTTTTGAGATTCACCAAACATTTTAGGAATGTGACCTATTTTGAAAATTAACTCTTTATTTTCCACTTCATATTGCCATGACTACCTTTGTGGGGGATCATAACCACCTTGACTGAAATGTAAATACCAACCTAACCAACAAGCATAAATTTTAATTTCAAAATCAGTCATGCCTCTCCATGCAATTAACATGGTGCTAATTGAATAGTGGAGCTCCTACCACATGAACTACTGAATCAATTATTATGATAAAACAACCCTTATATGATAAAATAGTTCAGTTATTGAAAAGGCAACATAATAATTAGAGATACGGGAAAATCGCAATTGCGATAAATGCGAATTTTACTTTCTTCTCCTTTTTTCAACTACCTGGTAACTAATATGACTATGTATACCCAAAATTTGCGAAACTGAATGTGCGACAAAGTGCGATAACTAAGGGTCCTTGCGAATTATTCCCATAAATACGGTAAGTGCCGAATTTACGATTAATGTTGAATATTATGTTTTATTACATTTTCCCGCCGCAACTTTGAAATTTGCGAGTTCCCAGCAATGAAAATATCTGCTATACAATCGATATTTACGAGTAATAATCGATATGTACCAACATCGATTATTGTCGTGAAAACAATCTATTACGGTAAAAATTAATTTGAAAATGGTGCTGTTATTATTGCCGCATAATATCCACTGTTTATTGCCAGTAAAACGGTAAGCCTCCGTGGCTTAGGCGGCAGCACATCGGCCTCTCACCGCTGGGTCCGTGGTTCAAATCCCGGTCACTCCATGTGAGATCTGTGCTGGACAAAACGGAGGCAGACAGGTTTTTCTCCGGGTACTCCGGTTTTCCCTGTCAAAATTTCATTCCAGCAACACTCTCCACTATCATTTCATTTCATCTGTCATTCATTTAATCATTGCCCCAGAGGAGTGCGTCAGGCCTCGGCAGCCGGCACAGTTCATATCCCTCGCCGCTAGATGGGGGCTTCATTCATTCCATTCCTGACCCGGTTTCATTTTCATTGCCAGTAAAACGATTATTTTGGAGAAATTATTTCGTAGTTGTGCTAATAAAAGGAATATTCCAATCGTTTGTGCCGATTCTTTTAAAAAATTAGAGCAATAAGGTTATGTTTACATAGGTTTATATTGCGCCGGCCCTCATTTCTTGTATTTGAAAACTCAAGTACGTATCGTGATATGAATAGACAATTTTTGTTAGGCGTTCTCTTTGCTTTGGGAAATGTTGTATAATTTGATGAAAGTATTCTCTACCATGTATGAGTTATAGTTTATGTAACATGTCGTCCGGCGATTTCTCCGTGAATTCTGAAACTGTTTTACAGTCGAGAGTCGCAGTGTGGTCAGGAAATAATGAGGGAGTAAACATACATTTTATTATTTAGTTAATTATCCACTGTGTGATATTTACACAAAGTTAAGTAAATGTATGATTCACATTAACTTATTACGTACTTCCTTTTCAATGAGGGGCATTGAATTTCTATTTGCCGGTGGTTTAATGGTCAAATGGCACTTCTTGAATCCTACCTCATAAGATAAATTATTAAAAGAAATGAATGGAACTAGGCAAGGAGTTAGTAGGAAAACCACACAAAAGGATTCCATAGACATCCTCAGAATTTGAACCAATTCGTCCATCGAGTCCAGGAGAGCCCGGTATTGTCGTCATTCCACCTGCCACACAGTAAACTTCGTAAGACAAGCATTGTTGCCTGACCACAGCTCGCTTTATTCTAACAATTGGCACCTTGGTACCAGTGAACTAATACAACTCTCCGCCGGCCCTCAATATTTGAGTTGCTGCACAACACCTGGTTCGGCCACTGTCTTGGCAAACCAGTTTTTGTGTTTCCCTATTTGTTTCCACTCTGTATGGTTGTACATATCTGTATTATTTGTCTTCATTGTATTTATTCATTGTCAAGTTAGTTTTGTTTCTGTTGATTAGTTGTCATGATTTATTTGTTTTGATTGCATGTAGTATTCCCACTGCCGTGTTTCCAGTAGGATATTTTGGCTTAGAAGGTATTTTGGTATTTCTAAGTTGGCCACATTGATTCATCTTTAACTTGTTTGAACTCTTTACTGTGATTGGCTGCTTTCGGCCTATCAGAGGCCTCTTACTTGGTTTTTAAACTCTCTACTGTGATTGGCTGCTTCCAGCCTATCAGAGGCCTTCTTGCTGCTTGTAGCGCCCAATCACGTGTTTCTTCTTCGTTGTTCTTTGAAGTGTAGCCATGACACAATGTTGTGCGTCAACGCTGGTTGTGATATATCAATAAGTATCCAGCTAATCTTTTCTATAATTGGTGCTATCTTCATAGTAACCGTGCTTAGCAATCATGTCCTATGCACATGATTCATATTTTGTTTGGGCAGTGACATTACGGTGATTTTCGATCTCATCATCGCCATGCTTGATGTTGATACGCGTCATGTCGACGAATTCCTCAATCCGCGGCGTCGGATAGTTTGTTAATGTGTTTACTTCTATCTTCATGCTTCGTGTGATAAGTAATTCATCGTGTCTGGAAGCATGTTACAGGGCCAGGCATCATCACTAATTGGAGGTTAACTGCTTTACTATTGTGACAATACCGCGCGATTGGCATATCCCGGTATTTGTATGATAGCAACTATTTTGACTTCCTGCAACATCACTGGAATGGAAGTTGACGCTGGGCTTAACTACTTTACTATTGTGACAATACCGCGCGATTGGCATATCCCGGTATTTGTATGATAGCAACTATTTTGACTTCCTGCAACATCACTGGAATGGAAGTTGACGCTGGGTTTAACTACTTTACTATTGTGACAATACCGTGCGATTGGCATATCCCGGTATTTGTGTGACAGCAACTACTTTGACTTCCTGCGTTTCACACATAATTTGTTTTATTAACAATTCATTTTGGGCTTACAGTATCGGCGCATCACTGTAAGTCAGTCCTGGTTCGACGACACATTCTCGTTCCATGCGACCTGTTTTTTCATTATTTGTTGCAACTCCACTTGTGTTGCATATTTAAATTATATCATTCTATGGAACCGCCGTGTATTGCATGCCGTTCTATGATGTACTGATCTGCAGCTACGTTCAAGACAATATGTGTGTTTTAGGCTCAAGACGTAACGTGTGTTAATTCTTAATGAGTGTTTCTTCAAGTGTGTAAATTTGTGCTAATGTTTCTCATATGTTTATGTGCCATCTATTTGATAATATATCTTATTATTAGTTAGTGATGGTGTCGTGTCCATTATGCCTTCCTGGACTTCCTTATTTAGTGACAATAATATTGTCTGGTCCTCCACATGTTTGCTAAATTGTCAAGCGACCTTTGTAAAGTCAACTCTTTGTATTATCACATCATTATCTAATGCTTTGGCCAACAAATTATACATTGTCCACTATTACCAGAATACTCTTGGTGGGTTGTTGACTTCCCGCGTTGGCCAATACATTATTTGGTCCTCTCCGGGCCGGATATTGAGCTGTTTACTACTTTGAATGAATTATTAAGCATTGTTTTGGCCATGTTTGGCCCTTGTTTCTTGCTATTTCACCAGGAAGGCCATAAATTTAAAATTGTATACGTTCCCATTAACTTCCCAAGGACACAATACAGTATTCTATGTTCAGATGTTTGTTTACAACTTAATCGAGACCATTGTCTCAGTGTTTATTTTTTGTGTTAGTTAAGTTGGTTGTGTTAGTTAGGTGTGCAACTCTGGTAATTACATCTAGGCGGGCAATCCTAAAGTCATTATGGAGGATGCCCAAAAACGACCTTTAGTTAGGAAGCGTGCAGTCGCTAAGGGCATGCTTACCTCACAAGAAAAAGTAATTAGCAACTTTCAGGACATTACAGAAGAGCAATATCAAATGTTAGTGTTACGCAAACACAAATGCGAGGAAATTTATGAACAATATAACGAAGCGCAAGTCGCTTTAGAGGATATTACAGACAATATCGACGAAGAAATAGCCGAACGTTGTGACTTCGAAGATAAATATTTTGAGTTGCTGGTTAAAATCAAACTACATTGTGACAATTTCAAAAAATCCAACACTACAGACAGTGATAACCCTTTGAATAATTTGCAGAGTGCACAATTTCCTAATGCTAACGTAGCTGCAGCGCATATAAAGTTGCCTGAAATCCAAATTCCGCAGTTCAGTGGCGACTTCACAGACTGGTTGAATTTCAGAGATAGCTTCAAGGCTATAGTAATTGATAACCATGCTCTGTCTGATATTGTTAAGTTCTACTACCTTAATTCTAGTCTTAGTGGTGAGGCCAAACTCCTCTTAAAGAACATTACTGTGTCAGATGATAACTTTATGGTTGCATGGAACTTGCTGACAACTCGATACAATAACATTAGGCTCATAGCGCACAATCATGTTACCAAGCTTTTCAAGCCCCCCGCATACGGTAATGATTCAGTGTCCTTGCGTGCCATCATCGACCACTTGGTTTCTCATGTCAATGCGTTAGAAGCTTTGGACTTTAACGGGGTTCCCCTTCAAGACCTGTTATTGTCACATTTTATATTGGAGCTACTAGATAATGATAGCATCCGTGAATGGGAGAATCATGTTGATTCTGGGAGAATTCCCACTCTCCAGGACTTGGTTAGCTTCTTAGAGAAAAAATGCAAGGTACTGGAAATAACTGAAAAGAATGGGTCCAGGCCTGCAGTACATACTGCTGTAACCATACTTAAAGCTGAAGGTCATTCGCCTCAGAAACCCATGTTAACTACTACCAAATCTCGTTGTACATATTGTAGGAGCATTGATCACCAATTGTCGAAATGTGGTACCTTTATCAAACTTTCGTCCACAGCCAAATGGGATTTTGTCAGGTCTCGTAAATTGTGTTATAATTGTTTGCGTAATTTCGAGCCTAATCATCAATGTTCGAAGTACTCTTGTAACACTTGTTCCCGAAAACACCACACTCTTCTTCACTATGAGCCCTCCAGTGGCACTAGTAATGATGCTTCTCAAGCTCATGCTAACGTGGTAAACACTAGTTGCAGTAACGTCGCTCGTGACAATCAATTTTCAAGGACTCTATTACCCACTGCCAAGTTGAATATATTAGCTGGCAATGGCTTACGTGTACCTGTCACTGCACTACTTGACTCTGCATCAGATTGTAACTTAATTTCGTCACACTTAATTAAGAAATTAAGACTCCACACCAAACCTATGAAGGTACACATTCACGGTGTTGGTCAAAATCAAAGCACTGCTACTGTTGTTGCTGATGTGAACGTTTTTGCCTGTGCTACTAATTGGTCTGCTAAGCTTGAATGTCTCGTGGTTCCCAATATTGCACTTGAGCTACCCGCTGCTGGTTTCGATACCTCTGAATGGAACATTCCATCACATATTGATTTAGCTGATCCTGATTTCAATTGCACTAAATCTATTGATCTTGTTCTTGGTGCAGAATATTTCTTTGACCTGTTATGTCCTGGTAAAATCATACCAGTTGGTGATTTGCCCATCATTCAAAATACCTCTGTGGGTTGGGTGTTTTCTGGGAAGCTGCCCAGTGCAAGCACCTCTCAACCATCGCACGTGGTATCAGCACTTACACTCTCACGCCCTCATGTAGAACAACAGCTGGAAGCGTTTTGGAACGTTGAAGAAGTTGAAACCCCAGTGTTGTCTGTTGATGAATCCATATGTGAAGAACACTTCGTTGCTACTACCACTCGCAAAGACGATGGTAGATTTGTGGTTAGACTCCCTCGCAAGGTAGACTCGGAGCCTCTAGGTGCCTCTCGCTACGCTACACTAAATCGTTTTCACTCTCTCGAAAGACGTTTGGCTCGTAACCCTGAGTTAAGGTTAGAATACACTGAATTCATGCATGAATATCTAGCCTTAAATCATATGCAAGTCGCCCCCCACCCGACTGATGGTGAAGTTTACTACATTCCCCATCATCCTGTTTTCAAGCCGCACAGTACTTCTACAAAGCTCAGAGTGGTATTTGATGCTTCGATGGCTACTACGTCTGGGTGCTCCCTTAATGATACTTTGTTGGTGGGCCCTGTAATTCAGCAGGATTTGTTCTCTATTTTGCTTCGGTTCCGTACTCACTTGATAGCGTTTGCAGCTGATCTGAGTAAAATGTACAGACAGATTCTTGTAGATCACAAGGATCGTGACTTACAGAGAATATTTTGGAGAGACTCTCCTTCAGACCCAATGGTAGAATATCAATTAAACACCGTTACATATGGTACTGCCCCAGCTTCCTTCTTAGCCACTCGTGTGCTAAAGGAGCTCGCCCTCACTGATGGCACAGCTTTTCCAGCTGCCACTCAGATTGTTTTAAACGACTTCTATGTTGATGATTGTATCTCGGGATGTGATTCCGAGCATGACGCACTCATTCTGTATGAAGAATTGACCATTCTCGTGGTGCAAATGGAAGCCATTCTAAATTCTAGACCCATTTCGCCTATGACTGAGGATCCTACTGACTTGTGCTATCTCTCGCCAGGTCACTTTCTTGTTGGACGACCTTTGAATGCCTTGCCCATTCCTGATGCTTCTGAAGTGCCCATCAATAGGTTGTCTAGATGGCAATTACTTCAACAGATTATGACTTCATTGTGGCGTAAATGGTCCACAGATCATTTACTCTCCCTTCAACAACGTCGCAAGTGGAACCGTATGTCTCCTAACCTCAAGGTTGGCACGCTTGTGCTTATTATGGACGACAATGTTTCTCCTACTTACTGGCGACTTGGACGTATTCTTGAGGTTCATTGTGGTAAGGACGGCCTAGTTCGTGTGGTCTCTCTACATACCACCTCTGGACTGTTGAAACGTCCCATCGTCAAGGTGTCTCCCTTGTTGCCGCAGAACTAAACACTCTTGTATTTTCATAAACAACCTGCCTGTTGTTTCTGTGCGGGCAATATGGTTCGGCCACTGTCTTGGCAAACCAGTTTTTGTGTTTCCCTATTTGTTTCCACTCTGTATGGTTGTACATATCTGTATTATTTGTCTTCATTGTATTTATTCATTGTCAAGTTAGTTTTGTTTCTGTTGATTAGTTGTCATGATTTATTTGTTTTGATTGCATGTAGTATTCCCACTGCCGTGTTTCCAGTAGGATATTTTGGCTTAGAAGGTATTTTGGTATTTCTAAGTTGGCCACATTGATTCATCTTTAACTTGTTTGAACTCTTTACTGTGATTGGCTGCTTTCGGCCTATCAGAGGCCTCTTACTTGGTTTTTAAACTCTCTACTGTGATTGGCTGCTTCCAGCCTATCAGAGGCCTTCTTGCTGCTTGTAGCGACCAATCACGTGTTTCTTCTTCGTTGTTCTTTGAAGTGTAGCCATGACACAATGTTGTGCGTCAACGCTGGTTGTGATATATCAATAAGTATCCAGCTAATCTTTTCTATAATTGGTGCTATCTTCATAGTAACCGTGCTTAGCAATCATGTCCTATGCACATGATTCATATTTTGTTTGGGCAGTGACATTACGGTGATTTTCGATCTCATCATCGCCATGCTTGATGTTGATACGCGTCATGTCGACGAATTCCTCAATCCGCGGCGTCGGATAGTTTGTTAATGTGTTTACTTCTATCTTCATGCTTCGTGTGATAAGTAATTCATCGTGTCTGGAAGCATGTTACAGGGCCAGGCATCATCACTAATTGGAGGTTAACTGCTTTACTATTGTGACAATACCGCGCGATTGGCATATCCCGGTATTTGTATGATAGCAACTATTTTGACTTCCTGCATCACTGGAATGGAAGTTGACGCTGGGCTTAACTACTTTACTATTGTGACAATACCGCGCGATTGGCATATCCCGGTATTTGTATGATAGCAACTATTTTGACTTCCTGCAACATCACTGGAATGGAAGTTGACGCTGGGTTTAACTACTTTACTATTGTGACAATACCGTGCGATTGGCATATCCCGGTATTTGTGTGACAGCAACTACTTTGACTTCCTGCGTTTCACACATAATTTGTTTTATTAACAATTCATTTTGGGCTTACAGTATCGGCGCATCACTGTAAGTCAGTCCTGGTTCGACGACACATTCTCGTTCCATGCGACCTGTTTTTTCATTATTTGTTGCAACTCCACTTGTGTTGCATATTTAAATTATATCATTCTATGGAACCGCCGTGTATTGCATGCCGTTCTATGATGTACTGATCTGCAGCTACGTTCAAGACAATATGTGTGTTTTAGGCTCAAGACGTAACGTGTGTTAATTCTTAATGAGTGTTTCTTCAAGTGTGTAAATTTGTGCTAATGTTTCTCATATGTTTATGTGCCATCTATTTGATAATATATCTTATTATTAGTTAGTGATGGTGTCGTGTCCATTATGCCTTCCTGGACTTCCTTATTTAGTGACAATAATATTGTCTGGTCCTCCACATGTTTGCTAAATTGTCAAGCGACCTTTGTAAAGTCAACTCTTTGTATTATCACATCATTATCTAATGCTTTGGCCAACAAATTATACATTGTCCACTATTACCAGAATACTCTTGGTGGGTTGTTGACTTCCCGCGTTGGCCAATACAACACCTGATATTGTTGATTGCATAATGAGAACATGACCTTTGGATCTTTTGAGCATGGCTTAGATACCCTCGTCTCACGTCATACAACCAACCGACAGCACTTGAACTCAATCTTGCCAATTAGCCAGGCTGATGCCTTTATTTTCAGAGATCTCACATTTCTGAAAAATGTATGATGTCAAGTTTCTACATTTCTGTAATACTGATATTAGGATTTTAATTGTTCTATCACTCCCTTAGTAAAAATAAAAACCACACACACAACAGGAGACATATTAAATGCTTATGCCGTTTATCAGAAACGCCCATATTTCCAATCCTGCACATGTTTGAATTAGTTTCAGTGCATATTATTTTGAACCTGTTTATTGTACCTGGTGACGAACTTTTAAATGCTACAAAATGCTAATTTTTAAATTTCAAAATGCAAGGGCTACAAAATCAATTTCAAAATGCTATTTTCTCGTATCTTCAATAATAATCAATGAATTCTTGAAAACAAAATATTAAGCTAAAGGTATATTTATGACAACTATTAAGCCTAAGATTTGAAACTAAATACCGTATTTACTCGAAAACGACCCGCCCCTGAATAAGACCCGCACCCTGATTTTGAAGAACAAAAAAAAAAAAAAATACTCTAAACTATTTACAATCTTTACTAAATAAACAGAATAGCATTTCTACAAAATAGTTTCCAACAGTTCTGAAGTCGTCCTAAAATAACACACAGAAACAATTAAAAGTACAAATAAAAGACACAAACACTTCATTCATCGTCATCAGAAGTACCAACTTCGGAACTTTTTTCACCATCACTTTCCCACAAAATGTCGTCATCACTGCCATCCATAGCATTGGAAATACTACATTTCTTGAAGCTCTTCCGTATGAGATCTCCTGAGATACGATTCCATGCCGTCAAAATCCACGAACAGAGCAGCTGAACTTCCAGGCCCTGAATACGACCAGTTGGGGTCAGTGTGTGCTTATCGGCCGCCATCCACTCCGTATACAGCTGTTTCAAGGCTGCTTTGAACGGTCGGTTCACGCAGACATCCAGTGGCTGTAGCATAGACGTCATCCCACCCGGGATGATTGCTAGGTCGGTTTTCCCATCCTTGACGAATTTCTTCACAGCGTCTGTTGTTTGACCGCGGTAACTGTCCAGAACAAGCAAGCTCTTTCGTCGTAATAATGCAACACGTTTTTTTTCTTTCTCCCTTCTCGAATACATGACTCGTCAATATCATATTTCCTACCGGCGTCACGATTTCCAACAATTTCAGCTTCTCACTCACAGTAAACGACCGCAAACGCTTCGTAGAACTCATGTTTACACTCGGAAAACGTGCGTGAGACTGTATGACGCCGCCTGCTTACGGTAAAACAAAGTGATAGCCGGAAGAAGGCTAGCACCATCTAGCGGATACTCGCAACACCCGATATCGCGCGAGGCGGGCAATTTAAATCTTTAAAATCAGGATGACTCAAATAAGACCCGCACCCCAATTTTTCACGTCCGATTTTGTTTAAAAAATGTGCGGGTGGTATTCGAGTATATACGGACCTGACGATTTTATGGCTTACAATCCAACAACAATGGGTCTACTGTAGTTCTTCAAACTTATTATTTGTAAAGTAAAAACCTTTTAGCTCAACTTACATAAATACTACAGCCATTATTCTAGGTTAGATTAATGAACATAAAGATACTGTGAAAATTCCAAGTCGATCGGTGCAATAATTTCTGACATAATGTACCTTAATTGCATAAAAATGTTGTAAGACATGTCTGCAAAAGTAGATAAATAAAGATTTAATAGATGTTTGCCAAAGTTGACAAACTTCAATATCCCTTATCTCACAAATAGATTAACATTTTTGCTCCCAACAAACTACCTATTATATTTCAGTATGTTGAGAACTCTAAAACAAACAAAAAAAGATTCTTTTTTACCAAAACCTAAATTAGCACCACCTTAAACCTTGTCCATCCTGGTTTCAGATACTGAACATTCCCAGAGGGGAACTTGTTTACACAATATGGAAACTGTACACACGAACACTCACCGTGATTCTGTAGAAGTTACTAAGTGCAGGTGCAGAGGCTCAACTACTGTGCATAGCTTATCTACAAGTACAGGGTTATCATAAGCGATTCGAGTGGTTTTGCAAATTTACTGTGGCTACATTATTTCACAGATTATGATGAAACTTTAAAGGCAAAACGAAGTGAATGTACAGAAGCTGGAGCAGAACAGATCCAGATGGTATGGACATGTGAAAAGGATGAATGATGAAATAATGTCGATACAAGTGATGCAGAGACAGAGGTCGAGGAAGACCTAGAGTACGGTGGAAGGATTTGGTGAGAGACAACAAAGGAGAACTCTATAAAGCAAGAGATCCGTAACAGGACCCAAAGAGCTTCTTGTCGTCAAGTGGGAAATCTACTATGGGATGACAAAATACCCCCGAGAAAGCAAAATTAAGCATGTTTCACACCTACTTCATTCCAATTCTCACCTACGGACTTGGAACATGTGCCCTACTCAATAAGGCAACAGAAATTAAATTCATCAGAACAATGAACCAGAGCACCAGGAAAGATAAGATTAGGAATGAAATTAACAGGCAGGAAGTTGGTATCACTGAACTCATAGGAAGATTGTAGTTTTACGCGACCGTTAATCGCGAGATCACAAGCCACGGGACCTCCTTTTTACGTGGAATCCGAACCACAGGACATGGCATTTCACTTTGAAAATCTCACATGCATTGACCGGGAATCGAACCCTAGATGGACACGTTGTGAGAATGGACAGAAATAGAACACCAAAAAATTATTTTGACAGAGAAGTGAGAGTGAGGAGACACAGTGAAGTTAGAGGTCGACAAACAAAATGTGAAATGGAAGATGTAGAAGAACAGAAACTCTACTCCGACCGAAGGAAATGGTGAGCGCTTGTAGACCACACCCGGGAAACTGGAGCTGGAAAACTATGACGAGTGTGAGAGAACGGAACCTGGAGTGGGGTTCAGTTGTTGAGGAAGGATGGTGGAGGGGGGGGGGGGGGTTCTTAGACTGAAAAACTGAAATTGATGACTATTATGAAAGGCAAATGGAAAGTTTTGTTTTCTTTCTCCACGTTGTGTGTTTCTGTCGCAGGAGTGCAGCAGCAGGCACTGATGAACTACACGACGAGGCCTGTATAGTTTTTTGACAATATAGCCTCCGTACATTTATGGAAGTGCTCTAATCATTTATAATAACTCAATTAAAATATGATTGCTGATGGCCAAGTGCTGGCATTATGGTAGCAATTTCTCCTCGTCCCTTGCTAGCAATCATATCTCAAAATAGGATGTTTGATTCACAGAATGTATACGTGCCCAATAATTTCCAACATACAATGTGGAAGCTGCAATATAATTAAGCCAAGATAATACATGAAGACCTCAACAAAGCAAAGGTCATAAATCATACCTTTCACATAAACGTAACTTGCTTACATCAAAATTATAAAATCCTCCATTTCCTTACTCAAAAGCCGAGTCTACCATTTTAATGAACTCGAGCACATAAGAAAAGAGTGATGAAATATAAACTTTCAAGCAGAGTCAATACAATTTAAGAAAGGAAAGATGAAATGAAAACTTGTTGAAATTTTTGTATTGCAATTTATTTTGTTGTTGCTTATTTATGGGGCTGAGACATCATGGTCATATAGCCGCATATACTTGTGTGTGATACCTGTGGTTGTACTAGTGTGTGTGTATTTATAACTTGGGAAAGAGACGGCTGTGGCCTTAAGTTAGAAACCATCCCGGCATTTGACTGGAGTAGAAGTGGGAATCCACGGAAAACCATTTCCAGGATGGCTGAGGTGGGAATTGAAACCTCCTATGCTCAGATTTCCCCTCACGAGGCGGAGTGGACCCCGTTCCGGCCCTCAGCCCAGAATTAAATTTCTTGGCAGAGCCACCGAGGTGACAGCCAGGAGTGCTAGCCACTACGCAAGAAGGCGGACGGACCTAAGAAAGTTGGGGAGAGATTTAATTTCCTCATTTATTGCTGAATATTGGCTGAACAAAAATGTCTTATTAGTCCTCGAAACATGTTCCACAAAAGTGGTGTAGCATTTTCAATAAAAGTACTGATTCAGGAGAGAAGAGAAGAGGGGAAGGCAAGGCAAGCAGCACTAACATACTCACCACACACACTGCTTGGAAGGGAACAGGCAAACTCATTGCAGGCATTCCTTGGCCCTGAAATAGTGCACATGCATTCAGCCACATTGTCTAGCTACACTTAAAAATAAAAGTCTAGTGCAGCGTGATCCTAGTTTACCATGGGCCTGTAGTTTGCGCCGGTCGTGGCCGCCATGGGTTGTGGGGTCCAGCCCGCTCCTCCGGGCTTGGCTGCGTTCTTCGGAGAGTTCCACTGGACACCCCTGGAACAGTTCAACCTTGATCAACAAGAGTTACAGGGGGATAAGGGCAATCTCCACAGCCAACTAGTACTAGTGCATCACTGTCTTATTCTAAACTTAAAACGCAACGGTCTCCAGGAAACCGTACCTCGAGTCAGAAAATATCATTTTTGGTTTCTTCTTCGCGAGTGGATCACTTAGGACCACGCGGAATCAACATTTTGCGAGCTTTTCCCCCCTTGCGCAATGATCTTCATTTTCACCGATTGTTGCAATCCCTTTTCCTTTGTCCAGAAACAACGTGTTGGTCTCATCTTCCTCAAATCCCCTTGTGTGGACAATTTTTCTTATGACTTGGTTTATTTTTAATATGATAGGTAAATTGGGGAGCGTTATGCCATAGTGAACTAAGCGAGTCGATAGCAGTTTTGAGATAAATGGCATTGAAGTTTACAACTTCAATACTTTGTAACAGCCAAGAAACAAATATCGATTCGACTTAGTTTGTTATGGAAGCTCACAAAGAACACATGTCAGTCACATAGCGTGACAAACTTGTTTTTTTTTTTTTTTTAAATGTCGCTTAGTCCACTATTGCACAACACTCTCCAATTTGCAATCAATTTCGTTAAAACCAGAACTCCCTAGCTTAAAAATTTGTCACTGAGCAACTTTGAAGTTTTAAAAGTTGAAGTTATAAGCCAAAATTATGATGGTATGTATCATTGTAGAATAGGAATATGCTTTTTTTTTTTGAGCACATGTCTGTGTAAATATCTATTTTTTAACCGTCGACTTGAGCCTCTTTGAACTGCGTGTTAACAACCACTCCCATTTCAGTGTCTGCGTCTCGTTCGTTTGTCGGCTTTGAGATCTTGCCAGTACAGTGAAACTTGGATAAATCGAACCTCAAGGGACCAGTAAAAAAATTCGAATTATCCAAAAATTCGAATTATGAAAGTTCTTTGACAAGGGTAGACTAAATACTCAAAATTCAAATTTTCTGGTTCCCTTAACCCTTTTTGGCCTTTGCCATTCTCATTTTCATAACCGAGAATGTTGTCTCTATTTTTTAGGTATGTAGACAACGTGTTTGGAGGAATCCCGAAAGCCTTTGCAATTTCAGATTTTTTCCTTCATTCTCTTTTCCACTTCTTTAATCACCGCTACTTTCTCCGTCAAAGTCAAAGTGTGGTATGGAACCCGAGGCTTTGATGACAGTTCTGTACACACACTTTAAAACACAGGCAAAACCAAACTTCTAAACAACCACCACAAGTCTAATCAGACCACTCAGCACGCATTACCAGACAGGTGTAAGGGCTGACACCGTTATGAGTTAACATATGTGGAGCTTTGCAAAACAATCGGAGGGGTAGGGGGAGGGGTTGGGCATTGACCTCGGAAGGAGCGTCGCAGGTGTGTTAGTCATGTAGGTAAAACCATCGAGTAGGGGCCGCATGCCAATGATACGTCATTTTTCAGGAATTCCTCTTCCAACGATTTGGCTTTTTTACACGTAAAAACTTCGAATTATCCAAAATATAATTCGAATTAACCACGATTTTTTAGCATCGATTGTATATAAAATGCTAGGGACAGAGAGAAACATTCGAATTAAAGAAGATTTCGAATTATAGAAGTTCGAATTATCCACATTCCACTGTATTTCTTGAGCCTATCAGCTTTCTCTCCCCCCCCCCCCTCCCCCCCTCCTCTGTTAAAGGGCCTCTCCGTCTTGTGGGTTCTGCCTCGACCATTATTCCTAGTAGCTGGCTGCCAGAACTTGGTGTGGTGTGAAATGACGAAACAACTGATATAAGTTTAACACGAGTACTCACTTGACTGCTGTGGGTCCGCCCTTGTTAATGGAGAGGTTCTGCGCCAGCGAGGCCAGGCTGCTGTCCAGGTCGCCGGTGAGCACCTTGCCGCCACTGTCTGTCTGTTGAAGGCCTGGGCCCATCCCCGGTGGAACCCCGGCTGCTGAAATACCATGTGGCTGAATTGGGTGCAGCACATCGCCCAAGGCATCAAAACCTGGTGTAACCAACAAGCAAGCAACCCCGTCACCCATGCCAGCGAGGCGAGCAAGCCACAAAGATCCCCAGCCCACTTGCACAACATGCTTCTACTACTGGCTCGACTAGTCACTAGCATTCTCAATGCTTGCATACATTAATACCAAATTACACAAATACTATAGAGAAAAACGTAGATGAAAAGCAGTGTGGTACACACTAGTGCCCTTGGCTCGCGGCAGTGCCACACAGCTGAGCCTAGGGCAATCTGGTGTCCTAGATCCTCGAGACCTATTCCTCGGGACTAATTTCTAACAGAATCACTCCCTCGACTACTTTCGAGTAAACTTGTGGTTTGGTTTAAAAAAAAAATAATAAAAAAAAACCTCTTATCAATAGACGACATGGTTGAGACCACCCAGAACAGTCATTTGTGATTTCTCCCCTCCCAATGACAATGAAGCAAAATAACCAGTGATGGACAAAACAAAGAGGATATAAAAAGTACGTTAGCTCAGGCAAGGAAAGCATTTCTACAGAAAAGGAATCTCTTGACATCGAATATAGATTTAGGTATTAGGAAGTCATTTTTGAAGGCCTTTGTCTGGAGCATGGCGCTCGATGGAAGTGAAACATGGACTATTGGTGCAGCAGAAAAGAGGAGAATTGAAGCGTTTGAAATGTGGTGTTACAGGAGAATGATGATCAGATGGGTAGATAGGGTTACAAACGAAGAGGTATTAAGACGAGTGGGCGAGGAGAGATGTTTCTGGCGACTGCTAATGAAGACAAGAGATAGGTTGGTAGGACACATACTAAGACACCCAGGAATAGCAAGCTTAGTTATGGAAGGAAGGGTTGAGGACAAGAACTGTACGGGTAGACAAAGGTTAGAATATGTTGCCTCGGATGTAGGGTGTGGTAGCTATGTAGAGATGAAACGATTAGCACAGGACAGGGAGGCATGGAGAGCTGCATCAAACTAGTCAAAAGACTGAGGACTCAAACAACAACAACAACAACAACGACAACTAAATGCTTTTACAAAATTGAAAAAGTATCTAGGAAAACTTGACTTGATTATACCACGTAATTATAGAAAAAATCTCTTGGCACGCTGGGAGGCGGAGGTCGATTTCACCGGGCAAAGAAAAATGTTTCGAAAACTTTAAATTTGCCAATTGTTGTAAACCTACTAAAGTTCCACACGTTTAGTCAAAAACATTTTGTTCATCCCTTGGCGTAAGGGTGAAGGTAAGGTTTAGATTATTAACTGTTTTTATATTCTGCCCACCAAGGGAGGTATTTTTTTTCTCTCTTAAGTACATTTTTCCCCACGCCTTTGGTCAATGGTTGGTGCTATCAAAAAACTTTACCAAGATAAGCTTTTCGCCCTTACCGAAGAATACTATGAACTTTCAATGGATTCGATTTCTCTCATACTAAGGAAGTCAAAGCAATATTTCACTTTTTAGAAAAAGAACCCTCCAGCCCCTGGTCCAATTTTCCCAATTAACGAACTCTGCCGAGATTTTAAATGGTTACATTTTATGTATAAATTTGAAAGTGACAGTTATCATGTCCTCGAGAAATTGATATATATAAATTATATATAAACTTTTTAAACTCCCTGTGGGTTTGAGGTCTGAGGGATGTGAAACCTCAACATTTTCCATAGTCTTAACATGGTACCCAATACATTTCTCATGAAATCTACCTAAAAATCCTTAAATAATTTAGACTGCTGGCAACCAAACACTTCACTTCTTGAAACGTTCCAGCAGCAGAAATCTGTCCCAGTCAAAATACTTTATATCAACAGTAATTAAAATCCTGAACCAGACTTGAGGCTTTCACTTACCAACCGAGAGACACACGAGTTGTAAAACACATCAAAATGGAGTTATATCTTAACTTTTCTACCTCCAGGACAATTTATATGTGGAGGACTCGTCCTATAGCAGATTAGCTGTACCCGGCATGTGTTGCAATGCCAATCAATGAAAGAACATGTTCATAATTATTTTTATTCCTCCGTCTGGTGCGTACATGAATAAATCGGAAGGCTTTCCGATGCGTGAGCAGGCCACCAACAGCTGTCCATGTGAGAAGCATGAATTTTCCAATTTTATTCCACACACTTGCAGGGATTGTCCCTGTGCTTTGTTGATGGTCACACCAGAAACTGCTAAAATTTCGAACACAAACTACCGCTTCATACACTCATTTTGTGTAACGACTTGAGCCACCTATTATAAAATGGATTTACTAAATCAGAAACCTTCGCAGGAGTGCGCACAACAACTCGCCAATGTTTCATTGCTATCGGATAAAGAGAAAGAACAGGCAGTTGAGGAATGGAACGAAGAGCAGAAGATTAAAGGCATGACTATCAATATGGAAAAGAGTGAAAATTATTCAAGGGGTATATCTGGTGATATGTGAAGTAAAGGTATTGGAGACCTTTGAATACTTGGGAAGCATCCCATCCCAACAAGTGCCCAAGAAATATCACTTTGTGCAAGTGACAAACTGCTTGGAACATCGAATGTAAGAATTTAACCTGAAGGTCAGCAAGGATAAGGACGTTGATATGACCTCAGACAGAGAACAAGGTCTAACATTTATTTGGTGGGAACAAAACCAGAATCAGTTTCTCACTTTCAGTACCTCAGAAGTTGTGTCCAAGGAGAAGACTGTCAAACAAGAAATCCTAAATAGGACACAGAAAGCATCACATTTCAATAGTCAAGTTCGGAATTTACTCTGGGATAAGAAAGTACCCTAAAGTCTTCCACCTACTGAGTACCAATCCATACCTTGGTATGGAGATATGTACATTGGTAAGTGAGTAGAGCAGAATTCGAGCAACAGGAAATGAGGTTTTATCAAGACAATGAATCAAAGTACCAGACCAACACAGACTTCAGTGGTATGGTCATGTAATGAGAAATAATTCCAATTGCACATGACGAAATAGACCAAGAAGAAGGCCAAGGAGATGGATGAGGTGATAGTACGATGAGAGGTGGAGAAGAATGGTTTTAACTGCGACAATGTTCCAGAACAAATGGTGGATCACGATTGGAAGAAACGTCACACCCAGGCATGAACTGGTCATTGGTACACTTGATTGACAAAACTCCACAAGGAGAAGTGGCATAAGGTCTGGACTTCCTGGAGGGCCAAGATATCCGAAGACTACCACTCACGATCCAGTGCACATTATCTGCATAATGACATGGCGGATCATCTTGTTGGAAGGATGTTGTGGCAAAGCATATAATTCCGTGTCTAGGTTCCTTTGTGAATTATCGGTACTCCCCGCAAAAAAGAATGGTTCTATGACGCTGTTCACCAATTCACACCAACATTCACTTTCGAAGAGTCACGTTCGCACTCTACCACAGTGGGGGCGTTTTCCCCTGTGGCAGTCGTGTCAAGAAAGCATGTTGAGGAATTCCTCATTTTAGTCAATTTTTGCCAGAACTGCCTCCGCAAATGCCTTTTGGAATGGGTTGTGGTCAGGTTTAAGTTTCTGACAAAGCTCTTAAGTAAAAAACAGTTTCACTACTTGTAGAAACAACCCGCCAATAATTCTCTCCATTAGTTTTCAAGATATAGAAACCCAGCCGCAAATTCTGCAAGATTAAGTAAGTTTTGAGGAGATTAATTTTTGTTTTTTATATATCGATACGGATTCTTAGTGATGCGATTACAAACTATATACATCCAAGCCAGACATGCTGTATTTTTGTACCACCACCACCACCACCACCACCACCGGTAATAGGATCACAAACCAGCTTAAAATTTCATATAACATCATTTTTATCCTGAAATAAAACACTTCCAAATGCAACAAACACAGTTGATTGTTGGAGTGTGATAACAGCACATACCAACGCAATGTTTAAAAAAAGGAAACCAGTGCATAAAATGCAGTCTAATTCAGCTTAGAAAGGAGTTTCTGATAAATGCCCCTCAAGCCATATGGAAGGGCAAGTTTCATAATCTATTACTGTGCTTCGGTTCACTGTTACATTAACAGAATGTTGAAATATTGCAAATGAAATAGGCACCTTCACATTTGAGCAGAAAACCTGAGTGGTCTCAAAACTGCAGTTCTGATTTAACACTACCTTCCCCAAGAATTTTGTACCAATTGCATTTTTCCGAGTTGAGAAGAACCCCTATGAACAACAGTGAGAGCCTTCCCTATAGAATGGAGCCTTGCTTGGGCCGTGTGACGGGTGGAGAGGGTTGAGTCACCGCCAGTTGACTAGCATCTACCGTTACACAACAGTGGGTCGGAGGATCACCGCATACTGTCATAGCATTGACTACATACGGAGCTGGCAAAATCCCTTAGTTGGGAGAGTTACGACTTGTGGCGAAGTGCTATTGACGTCCGAAACGGGGGAGGAGCTTACGGTCAGCTGTCTGCAATATGGCGGCGATATAGTGACGTGAGTAATTGGGTGTGCGTTTGTTATGGCTTCTAATTTATGATGGCAAAATACTACATATTTCCTTTCATTGATAGAAATATTTTTATAATCAATTTAAATGCAGTGCCTAATTACTACCAGTTAAAAATATTACCCACATGTAGATAGTTAATTTACTGTCTGCTGTTACATATATGAAGCCTGTACTTGGGAGCCTAGCGGTATCGATGTTTTTTATTAATTTCACAATTTATATATATATATATATATCTCACATAACACAAAGGATGACTCCCTGATAATAAATTTAATCAAGCAACCCTGAATTTGCAGGAATGTTTTGGGTTCAAAGAAGCGTTACTTGGGATGCTCAAATCATACTTCAATATTGCAAATATTGACATACATACTTGCTGTTCAAAGGCAAGAATGTTAATTTATTAATCTCTTGCCACAGGCAAGTTAAAATGGAGACATCCTCTTTATCAATATATTTAATTAAATATTTAAAATACAGATATTTAACAAAGCTGGAGTCTCCATTTGAACTTGTCGTAAGCAAACGGAACAGATCAAAAACTACACTAAAAGCCAAACCAAATTCACTCCTCAGCTCGACATAAACCATAATACCAATTAAAACCTATACAAAACATACTCTCCTTACTGTTGTACAACTTTCAAACCAACTATTCGCACTCAAAACTGTAAAACCCTCAAATGGGAACTAATTAAAGTTAGAATAGCCTAGGCCGATCCGGTCTCCCGCTACATTACCGCATATGTATACTTAACATCACTATAACTTTAAAATTACGACTAAGTGACCTATCTGCCTGAGTAGTATAGGTGTTACCGGCCTGCCTGGGATGATGGGTCATCAAACCGATACTTAAAACTAAGATTTTACATTTTAATTAACTAAATTCAACAGTAGGGAGATCATAGCGAAAAACACAATTTAAGCCAAATCATACATCAATGACCTACATACTTGCTGTTCAAAGGCAAGAATATAAATTCTCTGGCAAATTAAGGCTAGGAACAGCATTTTTCTTAAGTTTTCTAACCATTCGGCTATTGTCAATCGGAAACAACCCTAAAATAAGTTTACGAAGAGCGGATTACATTCTTTGTACGGCACAGAAGTAATAGGCTATAAGTTTATCAGTATTTTTGATGTAGCTAAATCCATGTGAATACAAATTAGAGACAATAACTATCAATAATCAACAGTACCGGTGGAAAGAAGTCGTCTTCACAAAAATGCAGGCTGCACACTGTCATGTAACATGTAACACGTTTTCCAATTGACAGCGCCGAAGCCCATCTTTCTCTCTGAACTTTTTGTACAGGAAAGTAGTGAAGATATTTCGTAGCCGTTTTATACGTTTTGCAACCGTATACAGAGCAGTACCTCCTCGAATTTGACAAATTTCTTTCTGTTTCCATCACGACGTCAATGCTTCACCATCTAAATACATCTCACCAGTCACAATGTTACAGCTTCAACATTCTGCCGCGTGGCTGCGCCATCCAACTTTTCTGACGTCAATAGCCTGTCTCTTATCCCGTGAACATGGTTAACATCGCATATTTCTAGTGAAAGATTATCCTCTCAAGAAGAAAGTTTTACAGTAAATGTGTTTGTAAGTTTCAGCGCCGTGCAAGTTTTATTTGTGGAGGAATCTCCAACAAAAGGTATACAGAAACAATCTGCGCACCCTGGAGGCTCGAGAATGAAATGACTGCACCGATACGAAATATCAGTGAGAATGAATTACAGTGAATGTATCAAAACTTCCTGCGTCGGTGCAACGTGTGTTAGAAAATGAAGGACAGTATTTCCAGCAACTACTCTGAAATTCATGGAAGTAATAATTACTAAATACGTTAAAAAGTGTAAATGTGCTGTACTAGTTGGGCACTATGCTGCTGCTAGTCCGTCACACGGCTCATCTGAGGCTCCGTTCCCTAGGGAGGGCTCTCACTGTACATACCGTAGTTGACGCACAAGAAGAAATGGCGAGTGTAAAATCTGAACTGATAAATGAAATAGAAAATAAACCTATGAAATAAAATTATGAAATAATGAATAAAACCACAGAAACATCATCAAAATTTAAAGAATCTGAAAAGTTAATCTGGTTAGGTCCCTCAGCATTAGCCGTGCTTCACCCCATTGTATCATTGGGCTCGTCAGTTGGTATGGTACACCTCACCAAGATGCTGTCTAGTACATACTGCAAGCCCCTTACAAACCACAAGGAGTGGCATTGTATTATCGAATATTTATTTAAAAAAATAAAAATCGCCTGCCTGGCAGATCCAAGAGAATGGTCCACGTTTCCAGAGAAACTTTGCTAGTTTGTACTCCAATTGAGCGAATCAATACAGACAATTTCAGAGAAAAAAGTAGTAACCAGATATCCAAATCAATTTGGTGAGGTGTACCATACCAACTGATGAGCCCAACGCTACACTGGGGTGAAACGCTGGCAAAATCAATCCAAGATATCTGAACAATTTAACTAAGTTTCTTCAGAAACACCGACCATCCACACAGAGCTTTTATGTCCTCACCAGGATTTTAATGAATATTCTGGTGTTTAAATGACAACTTTTAACAAATCCTCTCTAGTAGACCTGTGAATTGAACAGAAAGTGAATTAACCGCCTGCTATAGATTGTAACTAGCGGGAAGATAGAGTGACTGGCCAGTCAAGCCTATGTGTAATCTCTTGTTCCCCACTGAAATACAATATTACTGCCAAGCTTACCGAGAAGCCCCCCTTTGCTTCTACAACAATGTCTACTCTTCACTCTGACCGCATCTGCCGTAAGAATGAAGACAAGTTGTGCAATGTCTCCACACAAGACATAGTGGACTCGGAACCATGCAAAGAAAGTAGATGAGATTTCAAACAAGCAAGCAGAAATATATCAAGTTCCCAACACTATTCTACATTTCATATCACCATATCTAATGAAATAGCAAGTGCTGCTTTCTGTCACTGGTTTTTTGCCAGGGGAAAACAAACCCAGATGCAGCGAGCATGAAAACGTTAAAGTTTCTCAGTATTGGAATTGTTAGCATAGATACACCTGGCAGAGTCTTCGGACTTTAGACTGATTTGATGAAGCAATTCATGCCTCCTGCTCCTGAGCTAATTGTTCCATCCCTAGATAGCTACCACACCCTGATGTCATCGCGCCAGGAGATGGCAGTTCAACACGGTGGCATGCGCGGCCCACCTATTCCCAACCTAAATATATCGGCTGGCAGTCAGTTGCATGATAATGTGTTATCGGGCTTCACGTGTGTGGGGATTGTTACCTTCCTTCCTACTGTCGATATTCTTACAAGCCTGAGTGTTTGCTTGTAACAGTGTGGCAGTATCAGGTACAGTATTGGAAACCGTGACCAACTTAATGATTTTGGAATGCGCGATACGCAGCGAGCTGGAAGACAACTGCAATTCAAACCAGACTGCCATCTCCTGGCGCGATATCAGTACATACCAGAGAATCTGTGTAACACATTCTAACCTTGACCTACCCCTACAGTTCTTGTCCTCAACCTTCCCTTCCATTACTAAGTTTGCTATTCCTGGATGACTTAGTATGTGTCCTACCATCCTATCTCTTTTGTATGTCTCCTCTGCCACTTTTCTTGATACCTCTTCACGCTCCAGACAAAGGCTTTCAAAAATGTGGACAGATTTCTTTTCTGTAGAAAAGATACCGCAGATGCACAGAGCATACAAATGTGAATGTTTCATAGTATAACCTGTCATAATAATAGTTTCGTAGTGGAGATGAAGTTCCAGAGGAGTAACAAGAATGGACAGAGTAAGGAATGAGAGACTCGGAGAGGAACCATTGCAAAATAGAATAGAGTGGTCTAGGCTACAATGGTATGGACATGTGAGGAGGATGCGAGAGGAGAGGATACCGAAGATGTTTGGAATGGAAATGAAGGGAAGAAGGCCAAGGGGAAGATGGACAAAACGAGTTAAGAAGAGTGTGGAGGAAAGAGGAGTGTGCTGGGACACAGTGGAAGACGAGAGATGGTGGATAGACAGGAAACGATGGAGAGGCTTATGTTCCAAGCAGACCCGACCAGCGGTCAGAAACTGCTCAAGATGATGAATAATAGTTTCACAATTGTTAGCGTAGATAAACTCAGTTTCATTTAGGAATTCACGTTCCTGCCCACATGCCATGGAAATTGCAACCCACACACGTGCCAACATTCCCAGCAGTTTGTTTTGATAAGCTACAAGTGCGTCATGAAACACAGACTCTTCCTGCGACTAGTTAGCGAAAGAAGCTTACTAAGCCGAGCTCCAATACAGGTGGCAACTTTTTTGATTAGTGTGCAATGTGCCTAACGCATGGAAAAGATATTCCTCCTCTACTTATTTAATAAATCGCCAATTACTTGCTTTGACGATACTTATAAAAAGAATTGACAGAGAGCAGCAAAGATATTTCAGTAAACACTGTATCAGTTCCAAAGAGCCAAAGACAAGACATGAAGCAGCAAGCAGGATGCAGCACTACACCATTCAATCGTCACCTGTCATGCTCAATCCTTGCTTAGCCGGCGAGCCGTAACCAAGAGGGGCGCTGCCGGCCACTTGGCCGAACACCATCCCGCCTCCTCCTCCCGCCTGCATGTCGAACCCTCCGAAACCCATCCCTGCCGCGCCATAATTGGGCGGTATGCCCGTCTGAGGGGGCGTGGTGCTAGCCGCAGGCTGAGCCTTGGTCGGAGACCCGCCAAGGGCAGCGCGGATGCTGTCGTTCAAGTCATCAAAGGCGCTCTTAGAGGCCGCGGAAGAAGCCGCAGACGAGGGGCGGCCCGGAGACCCTCCCGCCGGCACGGGAGACATTGTACGGGGACTCCCCCCACCGACTAAGGCTGCTGGTGGTGGAGGGCGAGGTGGAGGAGGGGAAGTAATCTTAGCAGCAGCCGTAGCAGAGGTCATGACCGAGGGGGCGGGAAAGACACCGGTAAAACCGTCGTCGCCATCGAGCTTTGCCTCCTCACCCATCTGCGGCTGATCATCCATTCCGAAAGACATGGCCTCGGTGGGCTGTAACACTGCACCATCCCCAGTCATATCCCCAAACAGGTCAGTGGTGGACTGATCACCGCCCGAAACCATCGAACCGAAAGGCCCCCCGTCGACGGCAGGCGGCCCGGAGGAGGCCTGGCTAAAGTCTGACATGAACGGATTCGGGGCGGCCATCCCAGCAGTCGCAGCTTGCAGAGAGAGACAATACATCATGTAGAGAGAGACAGAAACAGGCCTGGTGCAGGGTTGCCACCTTTCACACACATCAACACTTCACTACACAATACACCCACATTACATAGAGTAAGGGAAAAGCTTTCAATTACCACTTACATGGCAAAAGAAAAGTGACTTGATACTAGAAAGATCTTTGGTTCATAATTATAATACTTTACATCAGCAATTGGGAACCAAGTGTGACTGGAACATCCTCTAAAGAGATGCTGATATATCAGAAACAGGCCCCTAAGATCACCCAATCTGAATCTTAAGCCAAATACTATACAAAATATTAAGATTACTAAGCATTTTTTCCTTCCCCACCCCAATGAGTTTGGAGCAGTCTTTTGTCACTTTCCCTTTCTGCCTTTCATAGCCCTACATTTTTCCAAGTCTCTCAACCCCCATTCATTGAGGGTTAAGAATTTTCCTTTATTTAGAGTGTTTCCATCTCTCTTGGCCTTACAGAACTGAGTGGTCTTGAAAACATCCAATATAAACAAAGTACTATAAAAATGAGAAATTTGTGTCAAACACTGAGGAACATTATATTCCTGTCTTATGCATAATGTGTGCCAGCCAAGGTGCAAGTGAGAATAAGAGGAAAGGGAACATAATTAGAACTATAAAGATATAAATCAGCATTGTACAGAGATATGGAACAAAACTGTCAAGAAGAGACACTAGAGGAATTAATTGCATTCACACTTGACATTTGGTGAGGATTTTTAAGACACTTCAAGATTCCCACTATTTTATTTTATTTTTTAGGAACTAAGTGTGACTGGAACATTTTTCTAAAGAGATGATGAATCCTGCGAATATCTAATATTCCAGAAACAGGTCCGTAAGATCACCCAATCTCAATTGATATTATGGTTGCAAGCTCTTTTGTATTGCTTATGAAGAGACAATTTTGTTTCCATCCTCATGGCTTTCTAGTTCACAATATTATGAGATAATGTAAATCTTTTTAAATGAAAATGTGCCTTTAAAATACCCCTACTCCTGCACCCTCCCCTGACTACTTGATAATTTTAAAAAAGAAATTATAAGCATGTCTGAAACACCTCTCCTGAAGAAAACAGAGGCCACAAAACATAACTTGCCTTCCATAAGGTGGCAACCCTCACAATATCAGTGTTTAGTTAGCTCTCCTTTACTTTTTTATTCTATTAAATCTCTGCTTTCAGGACAACTGAGAACCGAGATCAGGGTGACCACTTTCTCCAGAAAAGATCCCTTACCATTCCCAACTTGTTCGCCAACTTACGAAGGAATGGTATGGAGTATAATTGTTTCAAAAAGGAGAAATAACAAGGTTTTTCAAGATGGAACAAGGTTTCTTTTCCATACATACATACATACATATACATATATATATATATATATATATATATATATGAAATGAAAATCCACAACCTGCTTCCAGTCTCCGACCGGGTCAGGAATGGAAGGAATGAAGCCCCCATCTAGCGGCGAGGATATGAACTGTGCCGGCTGCAGAGGCCTGACGCACTCCTCTGGGGCAATGATTAAATGAATGACAGATGAAATGAAATGATAGTGGAGTGTTGCTGGAATGAAATTTTGTCAGGGAAAACCGGAGTACCCGGAGAATAACCTGTCTGCCTCCGTTTTGTCCAGCACAGATCTCACATGGAGAGACCGGGATTTGAACCACGGACCCAGCGGTGAGAGGCCGGCATGCTGCCGCCTAAGCCACGGAGGCATATATATACATATATATATATATATATTTATTTATTTTTTTGTGGGGTGATGTAAAAGTTTAGCTTCTCTGATGGAAAAATCTTGAGATTTTGGTCATTTTGGCAAAATATTTTTACGTCTAAATTGAAAGTATTAGGAGTGTTCTACCTTGGGATGAAGTTATTCTGTTCAATCTTAACTATTAAAGACTCCAAAAATGCTTGGCTGACCGGTTTACACACAGCAGAAATGGTGTGGAACATGGCCAGGTTTCCATTTAACGAAATATGCATGCTCCGTGCAAGCTTCTTACTTGGTCAACACCCTATTGGATTGGGTGTGGTGGTACAATTAACACCCTAGAGCCTGAAAATAATTACGAGAATTATTTACACACTCAATAAAACACTTCACACACAAATAGGGGCTAAATTGGATGGCCAGTTGTTTTTGTCAAGTGATCATCATCAGATCCTGATCACTTAAGCTTAATTTAGGTTCAGTGGATATGTAACAACAGTATTTACATTAAGTCAGCAATGTTTTTATTTAATTTCATTCCAACCTGAGGATTTAATTTCCTTCCACATTTAATTTCATTCCAACCTGAGGATTTAATTTCCTTCCACATTTAATTTCATTCCAACCTGAGGATTTAATTTCCTTCCACATTTAATTTCATTCCGAGTTCAAGAATTATCTTCATTCCAGATTCAATTCCCTTGGAGTTTCATTCCAGGCGTTTCGTTCTTTTATTATGAATGGAGTTTTATTCTTCACATTTCACTCTTATTTTATTTCTTAATTTCACTCTGAATTTAATTCCACACCGAGTTTCACGAATAAGTTTAATTCCTTTTAATTCACAAAATGGTTTAGTTTACATATTTCACTTAAACTTTGTAAACAGTCAGTTCTTTTAACCATTAATTCTTTTATTCCGTTGTAAATGGTGCATTTTATTTTGTTTGTTAGTCCTTGTGTGTGTAAATTTGAAAACACTTTGAATCACTAACTTGTACAGTAGCAAGCTTTTGAAGCGATTGCGTTCTAAACGGTTTTGTTAGCAACTCTAAATTTCCTATTAATGTAACAAGCTTTGGTAATTGGTTTGTTAATTGAACAAACCCAAATATGTAACAATTACTAACAAAAATAGTTTACAACGCGAACGCTTCCAAAGCTTGCTATGATAGAAGTTAATGATTCAAAAATGTGTCACACATACACATAAAAAGTCATCATCATCATCTTGCACAGTTTCCAGCCACTGGCCGGGTCTGTTTGGAACACAAGTCTCTCCAACGTCTTCTGTCTTCCCACCATCTCTCAGCCTCCACCCTTGTCCAGTCTCCTCTCTTCTTCACGCTTTCTTCCACCCCCTTCAGCCACCTGTCTCTCTGTCTCTTTCCTTCCCACTTCGTCTTGTGTATCCTCCTGGGTATCCTCTTCTCCTCCATTCGTTTTACATGTCCATACCATCTAAGTCTAGATTTCTCTATACCATCCTGTAATGGTTCCTCCTTCATTAATTCTCTGGTCCTCTCATTTCTTATTCTGTCCATCTTTGTAGCTCCAATACTGCTTCTCAAGAACCTCATCTCACTGGCCTGTATTTTGCTCTTCTCCCTTCCTTTCATAACCCAGGTCTCCGAGGCATACGTCAGGATAGGGACATAGTACGTCCGATATATGATCTTTTTGCTGTTCTGAGGGACATCCTTGCTCCATAAACATGCTTCTCCCACTCCTCCGGAATGCTTCTGCCTGCCTCTCCCGCTCATTTATTTCTCTATCGTTACTTCCATTATCTTGTATCAGGCTTCCCAGATACTAAATCTTCTTCTTCCTGGCGTTGTTCCCAATTATTTTTTGGGGTCCGCCACTCTGCACCTCGCTCTCCATTCGTTGCGGTTTGCTGCATATGTAGGACGAAGACCTACGATGCGCATATCGTCGTGTAGGGTATCCATCCAACGCCTTTTTGGTCGTCCTGGATGTCTTTGTCCATCAGGCTCGAGAGCAAGTGACTTGCTTACAATGGACTCTGTATTTGCTCGGGCTACATGCCCGTACCAACGCAACCGAGTCTCCCTCATTTTGGCTGGAATAGGGGCAATTCCAAGAGTATTGCGGACGTCTTCGTTCTTAATATGATCCAGCCGTGTAATTCCCAAGGACCATCGTAGCATCCGCATCTCCATTGAGTGCAAGGCTTGTTCATGTTTCTTTGTATTAGGCCAGCATTCAGCTCCATACAAAGCAACAGGGCGACGACTGATTGATGGATCTTCGTTTTGAGGCGCAAAGGGATCTTGCGGTCACAGAGAACGCTGCATCCATGCTGCATTCACTCTTGCACGGGCATCCGAGACTGTGTCACCATCAGGTCTCACAACAGAGCCAAGGTATCGGAGATGTGAAGCCTTTGGTAGTGGGGTGCCATCTACTATGATGGTCCCATCTGTCCGGGAACTACATTCAAGGTACTCAGTCTTAGTGAGGTTGAGCCGTAGTCCAAATTCACAGAGGTTGACCAAGTGCTCTAGATCATTAAGGGCGTACAGTAATGTCCATGGTGGTTGCCTCTGCAAATCGGCAGTCACCGTATCCATGCATAAGATAAATAAGAGTGGAGAAAGTGCAGATCCCTGGTGAACCCCAACTCGAATATCGAACTGTTTGGTGAGGCCAGCAGCACTGTGTACAGTAGTTGGACCCAACGCACATAAGATCGTAGAGATTACCATATAAGCTGATGGGGAACCCGGTCGAATGCTTTCTCCACATCCAGAGAACAATATTGTTTACACATTAAAAACTTGTATGGCTTAGTAATCATAAATACTGTGTTATAAACATACCCACTGAGCCTAAGTCAGTGGAATCTGATGGTCTCGTGACCAAAAGAACTAGTCCTACATTTGTGCGAGAATTTTTAAAATTACTCATCATCATCTTCATTTCCCGTTTCCAGCTTCGTGGGTCGGGTTGTGAATTAAGGACCTCCAACGTTTCCTGTCTCTCCACCACTCCTCTCCTGTTTTTAGTACTTCTTCAGGTTTTCCTCCTCTCTTCTCTACACACTCCCACACTGTATCTGCCCATCTCTTTCGGGGCCTTCCTCGTGGTCTCTTCCCTGTCATCTTTTCACAGAAAGTTTTCTTTGGTACTCTCTCCTCTCCCATTCTCATCATATGTCCATACCACTTTAACTTTGTTGTTTCTATCCTGTCCTGCAGCTTCAAGATTCCTGTCCTGTTTCTAATCTCTTCATTTCTAACTCTATCTCTTCTGGTCTTGCCCTCTATACCTCTTAGGAATTTCATCTCCGCGGCTTGTATTCTACTCTCCTCTCTTTTTGTAGTAGTCCACGCTCCAGCTGCATATGTTAGTATGGGTCTGTAGTAGGTCGAATATAATACAGTGTATATATAATTCACGTATTTATCTTAGGCATTTTAGTGATGCCACTTTATGTTTCAGTGCTATAACCAGCCAATCACAGGCAGCCATTGAAATCTATTTGTCGTGATATATTCATTGAATGGCTGCCTGTGATGGGTGGTTAGAGTGATTTCACTTCTGACCGCTAGATAGCTCTGGCATAGAACTGAAACGCCAAATCAGAAGTAACTATGGCATTAAATGCAATTCCCCGCCCAATCCATTGGGCACACTTGTGTTGACCAACCAATAGATTACTTTGGCAACACTGGAAAATGGCTTCCAACACGATGATAATCTGATAATTTAAAACATTTAAAAAAAAGCTGCTCTTCTTGTTGAATTTAAAACTAGTACAAAAGGTGTTTTGTGCAGTGAACAAAGAGCTTGAACCAATGAATTAGTGTTAGAGTGCTTCGAAGTTTGCTAACGTTCATAACCTGAAGAAAATTAATTTTGAAGTTTAAAAAAAAAATTGTGTCCCAATTTTGGGCAGAAACCTTATTTTCGGTTGAATTGGTTAGGTTAAAGAAAATTTTCTGTGCAAGAACTATTGGCAAAAATAATGAATCCAAATAGGTCCTTAAATGAAAAATATGGATGAAAGGGTATTTTATCAACATCCCTCTTTAGTCCTGTTTGCTGAAGGAATAATAAGTGAATTGTAACAGCCGTGGCTATAATAACGGGGAGGGCAAACTGGAATGCAAAGAATTGTGTTAAGGTTGCATTATCCAAGCTGAATCCTCCTCACCTCCTGAGGTTAGGTAGACTTTCTGTACATTACACGACCTAAATTACCCTAGTTATCAATGCAGTCGTAGAATCGCTGGTTAGACCACAGACAACATGGAACATGACTTGACCCTGGAGATTAGTAAACATGAAGCACCAAATACCCTCACCACAAGAAACCAGTGGACATACTACAGGTGAGACATGCAGCAAGTGTGCGAGTCCACTGGTCTACCTCATCCACTCGCAGTACCAATTGCTTCACTTCCTTTCATCTCTTCTCATTTCCAACACTTCCACCGAGTTTACAAAAATCAGGTCATCGAATTTCAAATATTTTGCAAAACTGATCAGGTTATCTCAAACCACTATTGCCAGAGTCTTGGGGAGGTGAGGTGTACCATCTAAAAAGAAATATCTTAGTTGGTTCCTCAGTTTAGGGGCTGCAACAACGCGGTACATTGGGTGTATGTAGAATCTGTCTGATAACCGGTGTTAATTGCGATGACTGTATTAGTGTGTATTATGTGTTTTTAATTCAAGTAAGGACTGAAGATGTTCAATTTAAGTAGTTCCTACTTTTGCTACCAAATGCTACCGTCAACGACACCTAGCTGTGAACTTGGCTACTAGATGCCACCGCAACCGGCATCTAGCGATGAACGTTGGAAGGTTCTTTTACATGCCATAAATCCATAGCATAGGCCCGGCGGCTTTACTTCCCCACCGAAGGAAGGCATACTGAGGGATTAACGCTCTTATAAAATCCGACGACTATGGCCGGGTTTGAACCCATGATCTTGGGCATAGAAGCTCAGCATGCTACAGACTACGCCACCAAAGTCGCTAAAAATGTGGGCTTTAAATTGATAATATAAAATAATTTTGTGCAAAATGACAAATCTAAATTTTTGTATTCCCATAAATAGACAGAAAAAAATAAGACCTCTACAAAAGTAAAGAAATTGAAAAATCTACGATACGATCAGGAAAAGGAGGGTTAATTTCTTTGGACACTTAATGAGGATGAACACCACTCACGAAACACAGTTTCAGTCATGTATACAAAAGCAAGAATGGTAATCAATGGGTACAAAGTATAAAAAGGGATATGGAATTAACAATAGATATTATTGAGGACAGACCACTTTTCAGAAATATGATCAAAACTTTTAGGGGTTTCCAGGAGAAGGAAAAGAAGAAGCGGGACGGAAAAGACAAAGTGAAGTAATGAAGAACTACTGGAAGGCAAGAAAGGATAAAGGAGATAAGAGACAGGGAGTTATTTTATACGGTTCAAGGCCAAAATCGAGGAAAGAAGACTAAAATTGTACTTGCCAAGTCTTGATATGATCTTTCTACGAGATGAAGAAACTCTTTACTGGGTGGAGCAAGGGTTGGAATGTTATTGTAACATCCTCTGCTCCAATGACAATTTTTGATGCGAGATGGAAAATGTTGATGGTCCTCTACTAGTAACTGTTGTGTTGTAGTTTCTGGTTGATTTTGATATACAGTAGAACCTCGTTAACACGTTCCTCATTAGTACCTTTTATCGCATATCACGTCGTAATTTACAAGTCCCGATTCTTATCTGATGACAATAATGTAAAAGTACCTCATTTATCACTTCGCACATTTTGCCGCGCATCGCGTAGTACGATCTCATTTTCGTCAGCCCTGAAAGCATTCTTTGTCCACCCCTAGTGGAATGTGAGACCGACAGCTCTGAGATAACATTCCTTGCCAACAAGCGGGCGAGAGTTGCGACCTAACAGGTATAGGCGACTCTTAAAAGTAAGACAGTCGCACGCGCCGCGGCACTTCTGATTAATGCGTTTTTTACATTTCCCTTACTGATACAAATTAATGAGGTTTAATTATTATTTTCCATTAGTACGTTTCCCCGCTTTTGAAGTTCAAATTAGGGAGGGTGGTGGCTCAGCGGTCTAGCTGTATGCCTCTCACCAAGGCGGTCCGGGTTCGATTCCCGGTCAATGCATGTGAGATTTTCGATGTGAAATGCCATGTCCTGTGGTTCGGATTCCACGTAAAAAGGAGGTCCCGTGGCTCATAATCACAAGATTCACGGTCACGTAAAACTACAATCTTCCTTTTCCTTTGACGTTCGAATTTTTCAGTCCCTTGAAAAACGTCCTAACGAGGTTTTACTGTAATTATGTTACTGTATTCCTTGGTTTGCATTTGTAGTGTTCATGGAAAGCAATGGCACACGGGGGAGAAACTAGTTCCAGCTAACCGGATCAATTTTGCTAACTATTTGAATTTTGATACATTGTCATTATGCTCGTTTGGAGTAAAACATATCTTGGATTCTCTTGGATATTTCAAATCTGAAGGAGGAGGGATCAGAGGATATTTAACTTAAGAACACATAGTGGGCAATGTATTAAAGATAGAGAAATACTGTCACGAACTTTTGTCGGATCTTTCATGCTGAACAATTCTTACACTCAGTTTTAACGGTTTACCCAGCGTAAGCTTAAAAGTCACACGGATGGCAGGTTTCTCTTAACACTCGATTCACTAAAACCCATACTACTCGGCTTCCTTTGATCTTTTCTACAGAAACCTTCCTCGAGAAATCCTTTACACAATGGTGAAAACTGCACCAGAATCCATCCAGTGGTTCACGAGATTACCCGTTACATCCAAGAATTGAGGACTGTTTTATATTAAGTAGAAATATAGATAG
This sequence comes from Meconema thalassinum, assembly GCA_946902985.2. NCBI lineage: Eukaryota > Metazoa > Arthropoda > Insecta > Orthoptera > Tettigoniidae > Meconema > Meconema thalassinum. The sequence continues at coordinate 281,986,319 of OX336397.1, forward strand.
AGAGTCTCTCCTCGCCTATCCTTTTGTCCCTCCCTCAGTCAGTACCTGCCCGTTATTGTGCTTGCTTGACTTTTTCTCAATGTATGTATATTAAGACTCATTCTTATGCCAAAAAAGAGGAAACTTGGCAGTGGTTTACAATCTAACTCTGCGAGTGAACGAGGCTTCATTGTTTACGAGTCAGTCCATATTATGTACATTGCATCATCCAGTGCTTCAAACTTTGCGTTAGTTAGGATCTGGATGCAAGAATTTATACGGTACCCAAAGTTGCAAGAATGATCAAGAATTCATAAGCTGTTACTTCTCATGCAATGCTAGAAGCAAGAAATTACGATGGTAAAACAGGCAGGCCACAGTACAATGATACTGATCTGTTGTTAAATGATGCCGTTATTTAAATCAAGAACTAACCTATCAAGATAACACCACAACCTTCAAAATTGAATCTTTTGCACGATATTCAAATAAGTCATTTAATTTAAATTACTGACAATACCACGTTGAGGAACATTTTTATTGAGGCACATATTATTTCATTAGTTTTGATTTCCTAGGTTTTAACTTAATTAGCAATATTTTTTTTTGCTTTTTTAGTTTCTTAAATATCCAATGTAACAGATCTGTTTTTTTTTAACTACAACCTTTTTACCCTGCTGTACGCACTCTGAATAGTATCAAGATTGACTTTTTTGTTGTTCTTGATTTTAACATTATTTTAAGCAGATTTCATTTTATATTCGACGGATACTACATTTATCTCGCAGCAAATATTTTTATTTTAGTGGTTAATTTTTATTTATAGTGAGATCATCATCATCATCCTCCTCCAAGTCCCACTCCAGCCACTTGGGTGTGGTTTCCAAGCCTCCTCCACTCCTTTCAGTCCTTCCATTTCTCCTGTTCCATCACTTGTGTCACATCCAATCCAGCTTCTCCAATGCCCTTCAAAATTTGGTCCAAGCACCTTCTTCTCGGTCTTCCAACTGGCCTCTTTCCCTTGACTTCTCTTTCTAATTCCCTTTTTGCTACTCTTTCTTTACCCATTCTTTTTACATGTCCGAACCAACGTAACCTTGCTTTCTGTATCTTCTGATTTAACAGTTCCATATTTAACTCTTCTCTGATTTTAATATTTTGAATTCTATCCCTTCTTGTCTATTTAGCTGAAGTTCTTAAAAATTTCATTTCGGTCGCTGGAGTTGCATGTTCAGTGGGTTCCTCATCCACAAATGTAAACAGCATTGCTCAAGTAGAGGACATGGAGTTAGCGGACAGACGCATGACGGTGTCAGATGTGGGCTCCGCACCGAGTATTGGTCGTGCCCAGACCCATCACATGCACCATGATGTGTTGGGTGACCGCAAGATGCGTGCCAGGCTGTGCGAAAATTCCTTGCAGCGCAGCGTACAGAGTTTTACCAGAGTGGTTTCTTCAAACTGTTTGAAAAATAATGAAAGGTGTATGCATGGTGGCCACTCAAATCGGTCAACGATTTTCCAGGAGTAATTCTCATCTTTCCAGACTTAAAAATAAGCGTGAGTCCCGGGGGGGGGGGGGCCTTTATCAATTGCCTACTTCAAGACCAAAATAAAGCAGTTTTGTTTGGTTTACTTATACAGATGTTGACAAAAATTAGTGGTGATTGCATTATTGATACGCAAGCCTGGGGCACAAATGATTTAATTGTTTTAAAAAAGCCTTTGTGACTCAAATATCCACTTTAAAAAAATATGAAAAAAAGGCCGCCTGCAATTTTATTGCGGTGAAGTTGTCTATACTCAATATGTTTTACAAGAATACTATCGCGTGTTCTCCCACACAGAAACAAGTAGCGTGCTCACCCAAAACCGCAGCGGGAGTATGATTTCGCATGGAAAGATTTTTATAATGAATTAACAGTGCTATTTTCCAAGAGTTTTCAAATTTTTTGTCATTTTCCAGGAGTTTTCCAGACCTAATAAAAATCCAGGAGTTTTCCAGGATTTCAAGGTTTTCCAGGAGTAGAGGCCACCAGGTGTATGGTTCACGATGTCTTGGTGTTTGTCAGTTTAGCAATAAAGGGTCCCTGGAAAGGAAAAGGATTAAAAAAAAAAAAAACTTATTTTCGTAACTTCCCTCGTATATAATTGGTGGAATAAAACTAGTTAACCTATTCATAGGTATTTTACTTTAACTTCCATGAGGTGTTAAGACTCCATGTTAGGTCTCTATGGACAGTAAAATTAACATGATAAATAATATCGAGGAAACCTGTCAATCAATGCAATATAATTATTAAATTTTTACACTTAAGGGTACAGGTTTCGATTTCATTAAGCCCTCCTTCAGACACTCGCTGCAATAAGAAACAATTTTTTCAAGTGTATTTTTAAGAACAAATTTCGAGCAGTCAAACATGACTCCACTGAATGCATAGTTGTTTTATACTAAGTAGAGATTTTAAAGTGGTTTTTATCATGTTTTGTATAGTTTTAATGATATTTATTATGAAATGATTGTTGATATGTTGGTGATCTTTGCATGTATGTGTTGACGTGAAAGAGCTAAAGAAGGGCTTGATGAGCTCGAAGCATGTACCCTAAAGTGTACAGTTTAATAATTATATTGCATTGATTGACTGATTTCCTCAATATTAATTATAGTACTGTTATGTTACCGCCGAGTGATTTTATGACTAAATGCCTATGTTGGCACCATTGTCTCTGATAAATAACTTGCTATTTAGTGATTTAAGTAACATTCAGTGTCACCAGACATTGCATGCACTCATTCATTGCCGAATATAATTCAAAATCGCCAATAGTTTGAAGCACTGGATCGATCAATCTATCTTCACGATAACTAGATTAAGAATGTTTTAAAAGAGCACACGCACACCCCCGATGCACAGAAGATGTGCTACTCACCGGACCCGGTGTCTGTCGTCCCAAACACTGAACTGAAGTTCTGGTCGGACACGAAGGAGTTGGCGTTAGCAGCTGGAGCCGCTCGGAACCCTGGAACCAAGAGCAACATTTCTCTTTAAGTGAAATCCCTCCCTATATTATTCTGCTAAGATCCCATTCCAGTTTTGTACCGAAAATAAGGTCTCATTAACACCAACCTACACATATGGGGTACCTACAGGTTCAGCATACCGCACTCACTTACTCTTTAAATGCCTCACAATTAAATAAATACCTTAAAACATGTATATTTACAATGAAATAATGAAAGAATGCAACACTGTAACCATGGTAACAGAATCTATTTCTGTAAGACGCAATGCAATTCCAATTATTACATTACTGTGAAAGTTTCCAGACGGTTATAAGGTTATCACTGAACCAAATTAAGCTGTAAAATTCATCAATACATACAGTATAATGCGCTTAAGGGGATCAAGGGGCACTCTAGAATGTATTCACACAATTTTCAAGTGTGAGTATGGTACGAAAGGTCTTTTTCACCCGGCTATAAAGGGTCTCCGAAAACCACATTTAAAGGCCCTTAAATTAACAGTGTCTGTGATATTCCCAGAAAACTTACTTCGCTCTGATATACCTATGGAGGAATGACAAACCCCTAACCACTGCACCAGTAGCTGAATTGAAAAGTCTGATTATTCATACCAAGGATAAATCACTCATAGCATTCACGATTGAGAATTTGCTAAGTTTACTCTTTAGAACTAGAATATTCACGGGCGAAGCCGCGACGGGTAATGCTAGTTAATAAGTGTTAAGTCATTTTGAGATCCAACATACTGGTCCACCGTGAGGATGATTATAGAGGCAATATGAATAAATCGATGGTGTACAGGCCAATTGGCGTAACCCTCTCAAATTCTGAAATGCAGATTATGTTTGAATCAAATAGTTAGCACTGTAGTGCACAAACTGGAAAATTGGAGCAACCCTCAACAACATCCTTCAATATGAAATTAAAAAGCAACCATGGCAATGTAACCCAACTCATGGCGAAAGTCAAATAGGCCACTTGTTTGGTTCCTCAGTTTAAGGGCTGCGACAACGCGGTCATGTAGCCCCGTGTACTTTGGGTGTGTGTAGAATCTGTCTGATAACCGGTGTTAATTGTGATGGCTGTATTAGTGTGGGTTATCTGTTTTAAATTTAAGTAAGCACTGCAGACATTCAATTTTCAAGGACTTCCTACTTTTGATAACCAACTCCATTGCCTACGACAACTAGTTCTGAACTTGATTACTCGATGCCACCGCAGTCTGCTCCTGGCGACAAATGTTGGAACCCAAGAGCGTTAGTCAAATCTAACTTATAATGAAGTTACTCACATCCGCAGCATACCTTAAGCTGTACGTGTCCCCTGGGTGGTGCTAAACGAGTAACAATTTTGGCAAAAACGTTCCAGAATAGAGAAACATGAGCAAACAAATGCAAACAAATAAAACTGCTCTTTTCAGAGCAACACGAAATAAGAATACTGCAATGGAATGCAGGTGGTCTATCAACAAAGAAACTTTTGGAAGTAAAGAAAATCATGATAGAGATATAGACATCCTTCTAATCAATGAAGCCAACACTACACCTGAAAACATACAATATTTAAAGATCCAAGGGTATACCATCTACACTCTCTTCAAAACAAGACAAATAGCAAGTGGAATATTTGCAGCAGTGAAGAACAACATCATGTCAAAATTCAGAATTGTAAAAGAAATGGACCCAACAGATACATCAGAAATTATCGATTATCCATATGGATCAACAACAAGAAAATAACAATATTCTGAGTTTACAGTCCTCCAAACAATAAAAATCTGAATCTTCACCTTTTAGAAATCAAAACAGCTACTATTGTTATAGGAGACTTCAATGCAGCTTCTCCAGTCTGGGGCTACAACTACACAAATTCAGCTGGTAAAACAAAAGACCTTATAGAGAGTAGCTCTCTTGAGCTATTATATAGTAACAAAGACCCAGCAACATTCATTTACCACTCTGGTTCCACAACTAACCCAGATCTCATATTAGTCTCGACAGATCTTACAAACCACAGTCATCAATCAGTACTTGAAGATCCAGGCAGTGGACATAGAATGTCCCTTCTTACTATTACATCATACAGTGAATCTGCTCAAAGTGCAGACCAGAAGATTCGGTGGAACTTGAAAAAGGCAGACTGGGAAAATTTCAGAAACAAACTCTAAACTAAAATGTCGGAAACTGATCTTGATGTACCTCCTAACATCATCCTGAATAAGTTTACTACAGCCATAAAAGACATAGCCAAACTGTGCATACCCACCGGTGCCCAAACAAAATATAAACCTTTCTGGTCAGATGAATTGAACAATCTTAAGTCCGCCAGAGACAAAGCAAGAAGAACAGCTGAACTTACTCAGGATCAAAATGATTTACGGAAATGGCGACAAGCAACAGCAAAATTAAAACAAGCAATAACAATATCAAAAAGAGAATCTTGGAACAAATTTTCAAATTTTTAACAACAGTTGACTATAGGACAGACAGCAATAAAGCTCACAAACTTATCAATTCTCTAAACAAACACGTAGTCACTCCTTTGAATCCTATTATGATAAATGATAAGGAAATTTCAGACTGTCATAAAATAGCAAACCACTTCTGTAAACATTTCACTTCAATTAGACTATCAAAACAGAAGAAGAAAGAAGACAAGACTCTCAAAAAAATAGTCAAAAAATTCATGAATAATAATGCAGATGATATCTTTAACAATAAATTTTCAATGGAAGAGTTAATGTTAGCAATAAAGAACACACATGTCAGAAAACAACCAGGACAGATGAGATATTCCCAGAATTCATAAAAAATCTAGGTCCATCTGCTCTAAACATCCTGCTACACATTTTCAACAAATTTTGGACATCAAATGATAACCTACCTAAAGACTGGACTAAAGCAAACATCATTCCAATCTTAAAACCAGGCAAGCCAAAAAACCAAGTCCCCTCATACCGACCTATAGCACTTACCTCCATTCTGGTAAAAATTCTAGAAAGGATGATTACAAATAGACTCAATTGGTACTTGGAAACAAAATCTCTTCTATCTGAAGAACAAGCAGGGTTTAGACAAAACAGGTCCTCCTCCCACCAAATAATGAGATTTACACAAGCTGTTAAAGAAGCCTTTAACAAAAGGGAAAGTGTTCTTGCAGTTTTCATCGATTTTAAAGGAGCCTATGATACTGTATGGCGAAACATGCTGCTAAAGAAACTTATCAACTTCAAAGTAAATGGATGTATGTTAAACTGCTTTTCAAGATTCCTTTCACAAAGAGTGATCAATGTTCGTTACAACAACAAAACTTCAGGTTGCAAGCAATCAAAACTAGGCCTCCCACAAGGAGCTGTATCAAGCACAACTTTATTCAATGTGTACATCAACGATCTTTCAAAAACAATAAAGAAAGTAGGTAATGTGAATATCAGCATGTTTGCAGACGATGTTATCATTTGGACCACAGCACGTAACAGCCCAAATCAGCAAATGCTTCTTGAACACAGAATGAACCCGGCACTTACAAAACTCAAAAACTGGACTGAAAACAATAATATGGAAATCAATACTTCCAGAACAGTATACCAGTTTTTCTCCCCGAGACACCACAATCCAACCTTAAGTCTCAAATTTAGTAATCAAGACCTTCCAAAAAGTGAAAGTACAAAGTACCTAGGTATCATCATGGACAAGAAGCTGAACTGGACCAAACACATAAAACATGTGGAGGATAAGGTAAGCAAAAGGATGAAATTACTGAATTACAGGAGCTACTTGGGGGAGCACTCAAGACACACTCAACAAAACATACAATACTTACATCAAACCTATCATAAAATATGGCAGTGAAATACTCTCTACAGCACCCCAGTCAAACATTGATCGCCTCGAGAGGTGTCAGAATAATGCCCTACGAATCATAACAGGTGCAATAAAAACCACACCTATAACCGCCTTGCAATTATATACCCACAACTTACCAATAGAAGAAGAGATGAAACATCAAACAGCCAATGCATATCTCAGTATACAAAGACTACCTCAAATGACATGGATCAAAAAACCAGTTTCTAGCCCCAATCTTAAAACACAAAAAGATCCCTTAAGTCTCGCCAAAGAATATATCAATAAGAGCAATCTGCAAATAAAACTTGAACCACTCTGTATGCCAGTCAACCCCATTGAATATATACAAGTGACTACAGATCTTACTTTGCTAGAAGAGGTCTGCAAGAAAGACTCTTCACCACAAGATCTAAAACAACTGGCCCTCTGTACAATAGAAGAAAGATATCCATCTAATCAATGGCTAAAAATATTTACAGATGGCTCACAAGACAAAGAAAATAGAACTGGAGCAGGAATACATTCATCTCTCTTCTCACTCTACTTCCCAGTAGGCCAAAACAAAACAAACTTTGATGCTGAGATAAGAGCAATTTCACATGCACTCCATCAGTTATCAGGCAGAAACATTGATTATAAAAAATGCGTTATTACAGATTCAAAAGTGGCCACCCAAGCCGTCTCGTCAAATTATAAGCCCCAAAATAAAGAACTGAAAGACATTTTTTGTATGATAAAAACCCTTCAAAGACTCCACAAACAGATCTCATTTCAGTGGATCCCTTCTCATGTTGGAATAGCAGGAAATGAAGAGGCAGACAGATTAGCAAAAAAAGGAACCACACTACAACTACCTGACTGATTTTATGTCAGCAAAAAGGATCTTGTAAAATACCATCAAAAACAGGTATGAAGAAATGGCAAAGAAAACAGCAGAAACCAAATTATGGAAGGACATTGATGCTAAATGGGATCAATATAAATTAACACCAAGAAGAGAAGCTGTAGCCTTCTTCAGACTTAACACTGGCCACGACTGCCTTGCAGCTCATCTGAAACGAATCAACATCCTGAGATCTGAAGAATGCACACTTTGTCACGAACCTGGAAGTAAAATGGATAAGGGGCACCTGCTACATTGCAACAAACTTGATGTGACTGCTAGAACATCAAGAAACCTCACACAACTCTATTGGAACGCAAGAAAGCTGATGGATTGGAATCCGGGCTAGCCATAGGAAACAACAACAACAACTACTTATAATTTACCTTCCACAAGTGTAATTAGTGGAAGGTTCTTTTACATCTTTTACATGCCATAAATCTATGACATGAGACCGCCGGCTTTACTTCCCCTCCAAAGGAAGGGATTTTTAACGCTCTTAAAAAAATCCAACGACTTCGGCTGGGTTTGAACCCACGACCTTGGCCATAGAAACTGAGCATGCTACCAACTACGCCACCGAAGCCGCCCAGGCCACTTGGGTTTAGTAACTATACTCTGATTTACAAAAGATGAACGGTGAAAGCCGTCATCCGCTTGAAGGGCGAGGTGAGGAGTGGAGTCGAGAGGGTTAACAGTCTCCATGGCAACAGCGAGTAATGTTGCAATGTATGCAGACACAGCAGTGAGAACATGGTTTGACGCAGTGTCCTACTGTGCCTCGACTCATCACAGTCGTTAGACCGCCAGGCAGGAAGGGGGGGGGGAACTTCCCCGGTATTAGTGTCTTCCTGCAAGCCTCGTGAACTGCCTCACTGGCAATGCAGCATTTCCCCACGTGCTAGCTTTACAGCTGTCACCGTTCATTATTGGTAAATCAGAGTATAGTTCTGCAGAATATCTTACCAGGTGTGGTAAATGGTGAAAATATATTCAAATTGATTAAGAAGGTATCTATTTCGAAATATTCACCATACTCAAGTTATCCTGAGGTTGATGAGAAAACCGTGACGTTTGGATCTGTACGGAACATGCACACCAAGAGGAGCTTGTTTCTTTCACTTAAATGAGTTAACAATTCCAACTGTAATCTCTGTGAGGTATCTTCTCATTCTCTCCCAGATGAATTTCCAAGACAGATGGAGATACTGAGCTATTCAGTGTGTTATTTTACTTCAAATTTGTAATGTAATGCAGTAATTAATTTCGTTTCTCTTCCAAATTATTTTATTATTACATTACCTCTGCTAGTATATTTATTAGTGCTGTTCGTACCCAATTTTTAAGCACATTAGAGATATATATTAATGTAAGCCAAAATACAAATTGGCGTTATCAAAAGTAGTATCGATCCCAATAAATTAGTTTTAACGCTCACAATTCACATTTCTATATAACCTACTGTTTGAACACACACCATATATTCCAGCAAACTACAATCAGACACATTTTAGAATGTCGTCATCGGCCAATCCCCCTGTCCGAGTATGTTTCTTTCCTGCATTACTAATTTGTATTCGCTGGTGACTCAACAGACCAATTCTAGCATAGAACATACGGCCGCACACAATGCAGATGATGGAAGGTGGGGGACGTGGCAATATCTGGCGCAGCTTTCTCCTGTGACGAGTTTCCATTTCCTGCCTTCGGCGTTCTTCTTCAAAATGTGAATCCGCAGCTGAGGTGGCTGCACGCCAACGTGCGTGATCTTCCGCAAGAGTATGCCAATTATCAGGATCAATGGCTACACTCCTCAAGGTTTGTTTAAGCTGATCTTTGTAATGCTTCCGAGGTGCTCCTAGATGTCTCTTGCCCGTGCTGAGCTCGCTGTACAGGATTTTCCGTGGGAGTCTGTCGTCATTTATGCGTTGGACAACACCGATCCATCTAAGCCGGTGACTAATGATGATGGCCTCTATGCTCTCTCGAGAACCGCAGCATTCGTCGTTATATAGTCATCCCATTCGATGTGCATAATGGAACGGAGTTTCTGCAGGTGAAAGGGTTCCAGTTTTTTGATGGTCTGGCAGTATAGGGTCCAGGTCTCGCATCCATAGAGTAACGTAGAAATGACAACAGCTTGATATACCATTAGTTTTGTACAGATCCTTAGATCTTTACTCTGGAATACACGGCGTGAGAGACGCAGCACGGATTCTGTTATCCACGTCCTTCTCAACAGTACATTGTGTAGACAGAATACTCCCAAGGTATGAGAAGTGATCGACTTGGTCCAAAGATGCGTCAGAGATAGTAATATCAAAACCTGGGATAGAGGTTCCAGGAACAGGTTGAGCTTCTGAATGTTTATGGTAAGGCCATATGCTCTCCTGAATGAAAATGCAAATAAAGAACAATCAACACAAACCAATATGGCTGTACTGAATTGCAAACAGTTTTTTTGTCTCCCCTGAAAAATTTGCTCTTTGTGGCTTACGCCAATTGACCATTGATATACATTGGGATGCAACAGCAACTGAAAGAGATTTATACCTGATTATATAATACTTGATATCTCAGTTTTTCAGTGACAATATAATCCCAGAAATTGTGTTGACTGTCTGAAAAGTCGAAGTATCAATCGAGTTGCTGTGGCGACTAGTCTAGTGTGCGAGGTAGGTGTCCCGGGACTTAAAATAAAGTAGCCTACTTTCCCATCATTTGCCTGGGGGGAGTGGAGAAAATTCCACAGAGAAAACACATTCCGGGTAGTGTCGTTGTCTGCGCTGGGATTCGAACTTCCCGTCTTCAACATGTTGCTGCGCATAAAGCCACGGGATGTGAAAGAAAGCCGGCTAACTCAAGTAAATGGAAGCAATGCCACGATTCAGCTGGGATCGTGTAGTTTCTAACCCACACCCCACTAGTTCTGAATCCATGGGAGTGGGGAGTGCAAGTCTCAAGTGCACTGAATTTATTTCCGAAAGGATCCAAGACATTGAATTTGTTTCACAGCAGCAAAACGCATGCGTAGCCAGTTGACTCATTGCCGCGAGATATATCGCTGCACTGCTTTATTGCTAGACAGATAAAAAAACTCTGTAGTTAGTTATTGTTTTAAGGGGCAGAACTACGAGGTCATCTGCCCCTAAAAACTCTGTATAAATTGACAGCAAGTACAAGAAGTCCTGGATTTTGCAGGAAAAAGTTTCATTTCAATATGAAAAGCCAGGCAGATGATTTTAGAATTTAAGGGAGCATAGCTCTTGTACTACATTGGCACTGCTTGTGCAAAAGTCTTGGTGCATTGTCCATTTAAATGCGTAGAATTTTGCCCTCTCTAGGTTTAGTCCAGATGAATTTAGGGCATCACATGTTTCACTTGCAACCTCGTGAGCATGTATACAAGAGTCTCCGCGTGATCAGGATGTTCCCTGGTAAATCACCAAGTATTAGAACTGTATCCCGGGTTGTGGGTGCGGAAACTGTCGGGAATGTGAATGTTGACCCACAGGATCAGTTCAGCAGGAAGCAGGTCTTACCGTTGGAGAGCCAAATGTCCTGCGAGCCGGGCTGTACCACAGCGACCGGTGCAGCCTGAGGAACTCCTCCAAACATGTCGGCGAAAGGATTCCCACTCAGTTGGAGGAGATCGTCTGATGCTTTTCCTGCCTGCAACACATTCAAATAAGAAATTACCCAGATTAGTGTACATTTCTTTGTATGTGACTGATATGACGAGAAGTATATTTTACATACGAACTAAGTTAGGGTTCACATCATCTATAGATTCTCCGTATGTACGATGTACGTCCAGAAAGTAAGTTCCGTTTGGTATTAACATTAAATTGTGTACAGATACAGAAAAATTATTTATTGCACAAAATTCTACAACCCTTAAACTACTTTTCCACATAACTGCCGAAATGCTGCAGGCATTTGTCGTAGCATGGCACGAGTTCTTGTATACCTTCTTCATAGACTTGTCGGCCTGTGTCTTCAACTAGTTGTACGTTCCGCTGCAGCGCAGTTCCGCATATGCGCGGTAGACGCTCTGTATCAAGGAGAAGAAACGTGCGCCATTTGGAGAGCGCTGTCAGCCACGTATGCGTTGTTGTGCATGTTTACTCGTACAATGTCGGTGTTGATTGAAAATCCCGCCGCTTGTGAAATCAGATCTGTGATTCGTTTCCTGAATGCTAGGAAAGTGAAACCAATTGAAATTTATCAGCAAATTTGCGAAGTGTATGGACAAATTGCGACGAGTGATTCAATGGTGAGAAGATGGGTCCGACAGTTCAATTTTTTTTTTTTTTTTTTTTTTTTTTTTCGTGTGGCCTCCTCAGATTCCGAGTGCAGGTCTTTCTATTCGACGCCCGTGGGCGACATGCGCGTCAGGATGAGAGAGGGAATGGATGAATAGGAAATGAAACTGGGCAAGGATGTGGAAGGAATCAGCCGTGGCCTATCAGAAGGTACCGTCCCAGCATTTGCCTGGTGTTGAAAATGGGAAACCACGGAAAACCATTTCAAGGACAGCCGACGGTGGGGCTCGAACCCACGCGTCTACAGAGCCAGCAGAGAGCTTGGCCCCATGACCTAACGCTGCGTTATAGCCAGCTGGACAGTTCAATGAAGGACGTAGTGAAGTGCACGATGAAGAACGAAGTGGGCGTCCATCTTAGGTTACAGAAGAACTGGTTCACGCGATTGAGTACAAGATCCAGGAAAACCGCAGGTTTACAATTAGTGCTCTCGCTATGGAATTTCCCCAAATCTCACATCACTAATTCATAAAATTGTTACCGAAAAACTGAACTTTCGTAATCTTTGCCGACGTTGGGTACCTAAGATTCTTACGGAACAACACAAAACAGAACGGATGGGTAGTGCACTTCAGTTTTTGACCCGTTACAATGAAGGCGGCGAAGAATTTCCGACACAGATAGTCACAGGAGATTAAACTTACGACACCCCTGAAAGTAAGCGGCAATCAATGGAATGGAGGCACACTTCATCCCCAGCAAAGGTTAAGCCGAAACAAATCTTGACACCTCGGAAAATGATGTACACAGTGTTCTGGGACTGAAAAGGCACCTTACTCATTGATTTCTTACCGCGTGGTCAAACAATCAACGCAGATGCTTACTGCGAGACACTTAGGAAATTGCGCCGCGCAATACAAAATAAGCGCCGAGGGTTGCTGTCAAAAGAAGTTGTTTTTCTTCACGACAACGCACGACCACACACTGCAAATGTGACGAAAAACCTCCTACAGGGATTTGGCTGGGACGTGTTTGACCACCCTCCGTACAGCCCTGACCTCGCTCCTAGCGACTTTCATCTGTTCACACATCTCGAGTCTTTCCTTGGCGGTCAACACTTCAACAAACTTCTATGAAGAAGGTATCCAAAAACTTGTGCCACACTATGACAAATGCCTGCAAAAGTTCGGCAGTTATGTGGAAAAGTAGTTTAAGAGGTGTAGAATGTTGTGCAATAAATAATTTTTCTGTATCTGTACACAATTTAATTTTATTACCAAACGGAACTTACTTTCTGGACGTGCCTCGTATTTATAAGAGACACAAGATACAGAGAGATTCTCTTGCTACAGGCCCCAAACATGCCATTCATGTGAATTTTGTGTGAACACACCCTGGACCATGTCCTGCAGTACCTTACCCCTCCCATTAGGCTTGAACTGTTCCACCGACCTAGGTTTGTCTTGCTCCCAGAATCGGACACTTGAACCTATTTAGACCCAGGGTGCACAAATATGCACCATCGTTTTGAAGTTGGTATTATGTGAATTCTGACCTGTATTTCTACCCCTAAACTTTCAAATTTTTACAGGTTTGGAGATGACTTGGGATTTCTATGTGGCGTGTTGGTTTTACGATCTATGCTCTTCCTAACCTCTGGTGATGAATGCAGCTCGGCAAGAAGTTGGAAGTAGCTGAGACCTATGTTGACGGTTACGCCTGGAGTTGAAAGCAATAAATCATGAGAAACCATTTAAAGGGCTTGCAAGGATCAAGTTCAAACCCAATCGTCTTCCTCTATAAACTTGTGACTGAGCTCATTACCGAAATCGGTAGTTATGACCTGTAATTTTAATATTTTCTTAGGACTGTCTATTATTTGTTGATGCTATACAACAAAACTACTGGTGCCCCAGGATTAAGAAAGCCGATCCCGCGTAACAAGAAAAGGCGAGGAAGAAGAAGACTGTCTTATTATTTGTGCCATTATTTAAGAGGAAATGCTGGAAAAAGGGACTCGTCTTCACATTTTGCCTTGGGTCTGAAGAGGTTAATAATAAAAATATTCTGGATGTGTTCAAACATGCTTGGATGAGCAAGGGGACCATTTTCAGCATAGTTCAAGATCTGTGTATATCAAGTTTCAAAACAAAATTCACATAAATGACAATTCCACTGATAAGACAAATGTTTATGGCCTGTAGCAATCTGGTAGTGGCATTCTGTAATGGGAAAAACAGGTTTTCAAACTTATGTAATTAAGCATATTTTAGCTATTTTGGAAGATTTAACGGCAACACTGAATGAAACTTCACTTCACTTTTCTGAAGTACTGAAATTAGCCAAAATATATTTTGTAACTATCAGGAAATGATGTAATAGATGTTTACTCCTCCGCTGTCCATAACTCACCCACCATTCCCTTTTTAGATCACATTCCAGCCGTGTCCGCCATTATTCACGTCAATTATAGTCAAATACAATATTGCCAACCCTGCGCTTACAGTACTACAGTGTATGTAAGAGATCAATGGCTTCTGTCTTGACCAATGATACTGTTAGGGGCGCGTTGTCTCGCATCAATAGTTTCAACGTTCACCACTATTGTCGACCAAAATATTATGTGCACTCGAGTTTGAAGGTTGTTTGTGAAGTAACCAATAGACCTACATAAAATCCAATAACATCATTTTCATCGTTCTAGTTTACGTTAGTTCACGTAGGTTTGGAATTTTTAATTTATATTTTAATATTTTTTTATCGCAGTTGAAACACAAAAAGTGCCCGTTTTTAAGTGTGTTTCAACCATGCGTCAGATTTAAGAATTATCTTGCAAACCCGTCATCAGATGGAATCCAAATTTTAACACAATATAGCCTACATTGAATGTTTTATAACTGGTTTATTAATTTCATAATTGTGTGTGTGTGTAGTTCTTGGTCGCGTTGTAATCCTTATACATCAAAAAGTTGTGCTGTATGACTGTGAAATACGTAAACTAATTCAATTATTTTATATCGGTTTGTATTTGTACGGGGAAATAATACATGGTTCACCAGTTAGCCGCTCCGGTGAAAGCTGTACAGCGTTGCCGAGATGGACCCCATCGCTTGTCATGGCGCGCCTCGCTCGGAAGTGATGGGCTCCACTCAGCAATGCTGTACAGCTGTTCCAGGAGCGGCTAGCTGCTGAACCATGTATTATTTCTCCTTACAAATACAAACCGATATAAAATAAGTTAATTAATTTATGTATTTCACAGTCATACAGCATAACTTTTTGATGTATAAGGATTACAACACAACCAAGAACTACACACACACAATTATGAAATTAATAAACCAGTTATACAACATTCAATGTATATTGTGTTAAAATTTGGATTCGATCTGATGACGGGCTTTTGAGATAATTCTTAAATCTGACGCATGGTTGAAACACGCTTAAAAACGGGCACTTTTTGTGTTTCAACTGCGATAAAAAAATATTAAAATATAAATTAAAAATTCCAAACCTACGTGAACTAACGTAAACTAGAACGATGAAAATGATGATGGTATTGGATATTATGTAGGTCTATTGGTTACTTCACAAACAACCTTCAAACTCTAGTGCACATAATATTTTGGTCGACAATAGTGGTAGCGAAAGATGGAACTACTTGAAATTGAACGGAACTTGTAGCTCACCTCATGGGTGTCCACATTGAAGCAGCTGCAGCTTCTGGAGAGCTGGACATGTTCTCTGACACTCTTGGCACTAAAAGCCATACGATAAATAAATAAATAAATAGTCTTTATTTAGTGTGGTGTGTTTTGTATCCCACATGTTGGCGAGACTCGTGCGCTGTCCAACATGGCTGCCATTGTTAAATGAGAACTAAATACACACAACGGTGCAGTCGTGACCAGGGTTAGTAATGTCCCCCAGAAGATATTATTGAAATGAAAATTAAAAAGAAATGAGTGATGTTTCATTCAGAATGCCTAGTGTGGCGCTCACCATGGAGGCATCCGCGGTGGCCGGGGGCGACCCAAACAGGTCCACGATGGGCTGCGACTGCTGGAGGGGTGGTCCACCAGATGTGGGCGAGCTGAGGAAGGGGTTGGTGCTCGGGCCGCCGGAGCCTGGCGACGACACTTTGGCCTGGAACATACCAACATTCGTTACCATCCGTAACACCCTAACATCGCCACAATTAAGGCACCAATAATAATACAAAAAAATATATTAACCCCCCCATCTCTCAAATTTACCCATTTGATCCCAAGAATATCAATACACTAGCAGTAATGCCCGGTGGATTTATTTGTTTTACGGAACTGGAGCGCTCAAGGATAAGGATCGGAAAGCACCAACGCTTATTGCAGCTGATAACCTCAGTACACTGCCCTTATACAGAGGCATACTATTGTCATGATAACCGTTTTAAGGGGCCTAAGAAATCTTTCTGCAGCAATTACTCCCCATGACTGCAATTTATAAGCAGCTCGCAATTCTGCACCAGAACATTAGTAGGGGCGACGTGATGCAGTCCGCATTGCATGGCAACAATAGACTTTGGTATTATTGAAGCTGTTCGGGAGCACTTGTTCTTCTGACTTACTGAACAAAAATCAATCTCTAAGGTTACCTGAGAGGTGTAGCCTAATGCTACATGGCCTAAACTATTCCTCTTGAATGTAGCCATCATATACAAAAATAATTTTTCGAATGCGAGTGGTAGTTCCAGAGATTAGCGCGTTTAAACAAACAAACAAACAAACTCTTCAGCTTTATTATATTAGTATAGATATCTCGAAGTCCAGACATCTCACCAAGATACTAAAGAAGAAGAGTGTAATTTTGTGTAACCGTTAATCTCACGACCATGAGACTTACATTTTTATGTCGAATCCAAACCACAGGATGTGATATTTCACTTTGAAAACTCGCAAATGCATTGATCAAGAATCAAACCGGGTCCACCTTGGCGAGAGGCAAGCAGCTTGACCACTCTCCAAGATACTGATGCAGAGTCTGATACTCCCGATTTTTGACTATGGATCCATTTTCTCATGATCTAGGAAAGGTCCTCGATACAAAATTGTAAAGAATGCAAAATGATTGCGGAACTTCATTCTCAAGGTACCACGAGACTGCATTCAGAACGGATGGCTGAAGCTAAAGTATGCCACGGCTCTGACTATGACAACAATTTCAAACTTTAAAAAGCCATCTTACATTTACAGGACACTAATTCCCATGACTCTGCAAACGCACATTACAGATCAAAATTTTATCTGGTACGGTTTGTCATCTAAATTCCATCTTTTATAGATGTTGGTTGCGGTTTGATTATTTGGGTCCAAATTATCTCTATGATATATTATCCTTCGTTTTGTGATAATGGATTACAATTGGTTTTCTTTGTGCTGAAGATGTTGTGTGGTTATTATGTAGTTTGTATTAACGTTGAAGAATCAGCTAATAATACATCGTTTTGAAATCTAGAAGACAACAGCACCAGATAAAAGTTTGAACTGTAATATGAGAGATACACTATGTTAGAATCAATTCCTCCAATTTGTAATAATAGACTTCATACAATAACAAAGCAAGAATGTCTTACGAACTAAAAGGACTAGTTGGCACCTTAAATAAGATGATCCTGTAAGTAAATAATGCACATTTATATTACAGTGTATTTTGATAAAAAGTTTCCTTCTAATAGCCTTTATTAGATCTCAAATACAGGTTCAACTATTTTGTAAGGACGTCCATATTTCCTAGACTTGCATGACAATTTTACTACACAAGTATGTTATCTTAATGCTGACCACGACCCCAATGAAGGGGTGAAAGCATGTTTCATTTAACATTCTAGTGTTAACTTTCTCCCCCCCCCCATGCGAATTGACCACTTAGGATCCTTCAACAACTTTCATTTTCTTTTCCTTCGCCTTTGCCTGGAGTTTCCTCTGTCTTCCTTTGATCTTCTGTCCAAGTTCGTCCACTTCTCTCCCTTCAACTTGAAGTTTTCTTAAAGTAAACATTCCTGCTGATATTGGCAAACAGCTCTGATTTAGACCCAAGACTTGTACGGTTTGTATTGACAAAAGCATTTTATTAAAGAAAGTTAGTTATTGTAGTTTTAAGGGGTCATCTGCCCCTTTATTAGATAAAGCTTTCCAGTCTGTCAACACGAATTGCGCCCAGTTACATTAGGCAGGAAAATAAGGCATTTATTTACCCCTACCAGACAAAGGCAGACAAGCATCGAATATTCTTATGAATAAAAATATTTAACAACAATGGATTAGTTGCACATTTCAAGGTATTTCAGACTGCTCAAGTTTCATTTCCTGCGACAGTGAGGTGGGGTGTACGTGTGGTCACATTCTCAATAAAGCGACAAACGTATTATTAATTTCAGTATGTGTAATACTAATAAGTATGCACAAATTTACATCACCACCATCATCGATTGTCCACTCCAGCAGCCGCCACTGTCCTCCATTCTATGCCCATCTTAGCCAATGCTCCGAGGACCTGCTTCATCCACCCATCTCGAGGTCTCCCTTTGGGTGTTCCACCAGAGGCCATCCTCATCAGATGACCGAACCAGTTCAATCTCTACTCCTCAAGAATGTCAAGCACACTTCTTTTCAGCCCTAGCTTTAGGTGGACCGACTCGTTTCTAATTTTGTCTCATCCGGTCTTCTGAATTAATTCGGAAAAATCCATTTCAACACAGTGGAACATCGTTTATCCGGACTAATTGGGACCGAAAGTATTCCGGATAACTATTTTTCCAAATAATCGAACATGTGTTTATATCATAGTACAACCACACTATAACAGCGCAATTTCTAATGCAGTAAAAGCTACTCCACGACTTGGTCCTCCTTCACTTTTCTCATCTATGCTTTCATCCTTTTCATCATCATCATCATCAACATCTAAGATTTGAAAACCTGAGTCACTGTGACTTTCCAACCAAGCTTGTGCGCCTTCTCTATCACAGTCGGAAAATCCAGCTACTTGGGGGAATAACTCATTTGTCACTGCATCCAGATCTTCATCAACAGTGTCTGTGGTCTTGATCTCTTCTTCTCCTACCAATTTATTCCATGCATTTCGAAGATTCTGTGGTGTTAAAAGTGTTCCATCCATCAGCTATCAATATCACACTCTCCTCATCTTCTGCCAACAGTTAACGACGTAAAATGTCCTTCTTGCACATCCGCTTAAGCTTTTTCTTTTTTCTCATCCAGGAATTGACGTTCCGGTTGTTTGACATCCGGATAAACGACGTTCTACTGTATAGTGTTTTTCTGCCGAAGTCCTTCAGCCCAATTTAGCCCTTTTTAGGATCCTGCATACATCTATTTTGTCAATGGTTTGCTCTAGTCTTCAGTCATTGGACTGGTTTGACGCACTTCATCTGTTCTGAACTAAACGTTTCATCTCTACACAGTTACCACACCTTCCAAACTGCAACATATTCTAACCTTGGTCTACCTTAACAGTTCTTATCCTCGACCCTTCCTTCCTTCCTTCCTTAACTAAGTTTGATATTCCTGGGTGTCTTAGAAGTGTCCTACCAACCTATCTCTTGTATACTCCTTTCTTTTTCCCCTACAGATAAAATTCTGAAAGAATAAGTAAAAATCTGGATAACAGATTATAGTGACAAAGGGCTGTCACCCCGATTTTTACTTATTCTTTAAGAATTTTATCTCTCTGTTAATTGTGGATGACTCTTGTAAAAATTGAAAAAAAAAAAAAAATATATATATATATATAAATAAATAAATCCAGGAACGTAAAATTCTCATGAAAATATATGGCCCCGTTTATGTTAATGGTATATGGATTAAAAGGAAAACCACAGACTTTTACACAGTAATCAATAAGTTTACTGATACCGTGCATAAGAGACAATTGAAATTCTATGGTCACATCTGCCGAATGGACAACACCAGATATGCAAAAAAACTGCTTGATATAATTAATTCAAAGAAGGTCAAAATCAGTTGGTTAGAAGAAATCAAACAGGACTTAAAGGAAATAAACATTACAGAAGATAGCATCATGAATCGCAAGACTTTTGGAACCCGAGTTACAAATCACACTTTCACCGAAAAAGCTAAAAAGACCACTGGAAAAAAAATGGACGGAGGAACGTAAGAAGGGGCATAGTGAGTTCATGAGGAGATTTTGGGAGGAGAAGAAGAGGAAAGCTCCATCAACCCGAGTCAACAAGTTCAAGCGCGCTCCTAAGTGGGCAAAACGAAGAAAGAAGAATAAATAAATACTGAAAATGTTATGTATAATAGTTTTAGATTGAACTTTGAGAATTGTATGTGTCTTTTTGGCTGAAGAAGGCACGATAGGCCGCAACATGTATCAAATGAAGTATTTTATTGTAAAGTCTCACCATCAAGTTATGTGTAGTTAAACTAAGAAAATAGATTTGGAAAAGATACTAACACCGACCTTGTACTGGTTCATGGCCGCCTCCTCCTCCGCCAGGACCTGCTGCTTGAGAGTCTCGTCGATGCCGTTGGCGTGCGAGTCCAGCCGAGTGTTGGCCGCCGCCGTGCCGAACGCCGTGCTGGTGGAAGACAGTGCAGACACTCCCGACTTTACATTGGTTCGGTTGCTGCACAGTGGGGAGGTGGGGGGAGGGGACAAAACCAAAACAAAAAAAATAACTACTCAAAACAAAAAACATTGTTTGAAAAAAGAGAAAGCAGTGTGATCATCTAAGGCATGCAACTCTAGCCCTTCAGCCCCGTATTGTGTTTTCTAGCTTTACTACAACTACTATCGCGATCAGGACTACCGCAGCTCGACTTTAATCCACTGCAAGACAGTGCAACTAGCTCCAAAAAAATCCAGGAATATGACACAGTTGTAGAAACAAGTGCTAGTATTTGAAATAATTTAATGTCAGTCATTGGCACTGAGACTTCCATTGCTCCGCACTTGATAAGAGTCGTCAGCCAAAGCAGAGCAAATATTTGTTGTGTTTTGCTACAGTTTGGGCGACCGATCTGTGTGACTTCGGAAGGAACATGGTTAGGCAGGGAAGTGCAAGGAGAGACATCTGCTAAGAGAACAAGAATACGCTACTGCTCTTGTAATAATACTATCCACTCGAAACTGAGGAAGGGTGTGTAGCCCTGTCTTTTCGGAAATAATGTGGAACGTAATTCCACCAACAGTGACCCGAACTGTAGTTTCAATAGATTGCACAATGTCTGCTGCAGAGCAGTGAGCAAATAAAAGTGTGTTAGGGGACAACGAGAAGAAGCTTCTGGTGCAGCAGCAATGGAGGAAAAAAATTATTAAATAAAGAATAAATTAAATTTTGGCAAGAGTCATGCAAATGCTGAGAATGATTTTTTAAGGCTTTGAGTCATTTCTCATCCGGTGTCTAAGTGTTCTTGTGGGAGGGGACTATTTTGAAAGAAATAACATGTGAACAAGTGTAGATTACTTAGTGTGTTAATAATAAACCTTCAGTGGCTTCGGTGGCGTAGTTGGTAGCATGCTGACCTTCTATGCCCAAGATCGCGGGCTCAAACCCGACTAGAAATCTGATTTTTAAGAGCGTCAGAATCCTTCAGTATGCCTTCCTTCGGGAGGTTGAGGGGGGGAGTAGAGCTGGTGGCCCATGTCATGATAAAGAACCTACCACTACAATTGATAGTGTGTACCTAAATTTGTAGGTTATTTGGTTACAAACGCTCTATCAAGTTCCAATGTTCGCTGCTAGGTGTCAGTGACAGTGACATCTCTGGTAGGGAAAGTTGAAACTACTTGAAATTGTACGCGATGGGGAGCCTACGGGCGTTCAATTACAATATCCCGCTCTGGCCATTGGCTGAAATCCAATATAATAAATAAATCTAACTTTTTGAAGCAAGTATATTGAAGGAAGTTACTCAGTTACAGTGTATCTGAAATCCAAGGAAACCAACCTTAATTGATCAATTCCAACAGGAAAACTATTGGAGCCATTCACGATGACTGTCGCAGAAAAAGATACAGATTAATAAACCCTAGTCATCAATACATTAATTAATGGGTGTTCGTTTTATGCTCGTTGAGAAGGTATTAGTTTGAACTAATACTCTGTAAAACTAAAAAGATAACTGGAGCAATGCATTGCAAGATTATAAACAAGTCTTAAATGGATCATTAAACATTTTAGAGTTCGAAACAAGCAATTAATTATCACTTTTGTCGACTTTAAGAAAGCTTACGACAATGTCCATTGTGAGTCATTAAAAGTCCTTCGAGAATTTGGTCTACATCGAAAACTCAACCTTCTTGGAATTACCCTTGAGAATACTAAATCAAAAGTAAAATTTAGAGGTGCATTGTCGGAACCATTTGAAATCCAAACTTTACTCCGCCAAGGAGATGGTCTTATTGTTTAATTGTGCATTGGAGAAAGTCAAGCGAGGATGGAATGAGCAGTGTCTTCCAACCATTAAGATTGGCAGAAATATCAAACTAGCATTCGCAGACGATCTTGCACTACTAGCAAGGACTGTGGAAGAGCCTAAATTTCAAATCAAAGAACTCCAAAAAAAATTGCATGCAAATTTGGTCTACAAATCTCTTATGAAAAGACTGAAATGATGCCGAACTTTAGAATTGATACACCAACATTTCACCTAAACAATAGTAAACAAATTAAGATTGTGAATAAGTTCAAATATCTTGGGGAGATAATCACCTGGAACTCAAACGAGAAACTATCGATAGCAGAACATCCAAAGTGAAGCAAGCACAACGAATCACCTGCCCAACCAACTGAAGGAAATCTCTCTCAATGCATGCTAAATTTCGGCATTACAATTCCTTTGTTAAACCCGAGGCAACTGATGGTAGAGAAACACTCTTCAAGTTGAACATCAAATTAACAACTGACAAACTGCAGAAAGCAGGCAGAAGAATCATCAGAACAATCATCAACAAAAACACATGAAGTAAAAGGCCAATAGAGATTACTGCCGAATGAAGTGGTATATCGAGAAAATGTATCAATAATAGATACAAAAAGGAGAACCTCTTTTCTGCCATATCTCACACCTAACAGAAACCAAAGAGTAAAACAAAAACAACAGGTTCAAAGAGATCCAGCATGATTTAGATTAATTAAATTTAACGTTGCTCCAAATTAAAAATAGAGAGGAGGAGAATATTTTAAGGAATAAATACTTACGATTCACATTAATAACATTTGAACGGAAAACGGCACCTGGCGACAACGTTGGAACTTAATAGATCATTAATCAAATCTATCCTACAAATTTAGCTTCACACAATTGTAGCTAGCGGAAGATTCCTTTACGTGCCATAAATCTATAACATGGGCCCGCCAGTTTTACTTTCTTTCCAAAGGAAGGCATACTGAGGGACATTTCGCTCTTAAAAACTCTGATGACTTCGGCCGGGTTTGAACCCGCGATCTTAGTCACAGAAGCTCAGCGTGCTACCGACTACGCTACCGAAGCCACGCAGGAAGACTGAACTGGGTGATAGGTTGGGAATAATACTAACATTCTGTGGAAGCGATACGACTATTGTAGTTGGACCCAAAAGCTTACTTTGCGAGTGGATTATTTCCCAGTCCCCTTCTTTCTATATTCTCTTTCACATACTGTGAAATTAAATGGTTTGAAAAAGGGCACACATACAGGGCTGAAGTATTGACAGGAAGAGAACAGACCATGTACAACCAGAATAGCATGTTTATAGTGCACTTCAACCTTTGGGACACTAATGCATCATATTTTATTTTTCAATTCTAGTAGCAATTGGAGTATCAAGTTAACTATTGTTTTATACAGTTGGCAGGATACCTCCAGTCTCGTAAGTCATTCATTCACAGGTACATACTGTAGTAAATTTCACCTGCAGTCTCTACAGAGAGAAGTTCAGGTGTGAGAACAAAAAATGGGAATCACGATTTAGTTCTTCAAATTCATTCTGAATCAAAAGAACTAAATTTCAACTTGGCAGCAACACACTAAATTATTAGATCATTGGTTGCCAAAGTGAGCAAGGTCTCTGGCTTCGATGCCCATATCATCGATCATTTCTTGTACCGCACAATCATTCTTAATTTTTCCTTTTATTTACATGACAAGCACCATCCCCTAGAAAAGAAGAATGACCTCCAGTACCCTGAGCCATTACAGCCACAATCATGTTTCGAGGTCACCGAGTCAAAATCCAAAACACAGAAAATGGTTACACTTCTCTCTTTAAGAATGTCGAAGGAAACTACAAGGAGATGGTATTCCAAAGGTCTGCAGAATAATCTTACTACTCTGAGTAATCAGACTGGACTCTCTTTGATTGAACTAGACTTCTAGTTGAATGAAAATCTGACAGTTCCAAGAAGGTGCTGTTGTGTGTTCTACAGAGGCTTTACTTTTAGAGTGTATATTGTTTTTTCTTCAAGTACGCTGCACCACTAAGGCACTTGGGAAGTTGTGAATTTGGAAGCCATCCAAGTGTACACTAGCATACTTGCCAACCTTACAAAACAAAAACAAAAAATAGAAATCAGGACATTTTGATATGAAAATCAGGATAAATATATATATATATATATTATAAAATCAGTCAACATATTGGGCTTTTGTACGGATATTTTCTTAAATGTAGAAATCAATATCTTTAAAGCTAAAAAGTAATCTAGTAGCATAAGAGACTGCAAGGGAGTGCTGGCAATGACTGGGATGAGAGAGTTCGCCAATTCAAGCTATTGAGCATTTAGTATGTCGAGTTTAACAGTATTGTACATTTTTAACATTGACATGTCTAAGGGCTGATTAGCGTGAACACTGGTTACCATGGCAACAAGTGTTCAGTAAACACATCTATATGTTGCTATAAGAACATCTTACTTACTCTTATTGCAAGTTAGTACACCTATCTGTGATTAGCGTGGTTACCATGGCAACAAGTGTTCAGTAGGGACATCTATATGTTGTTATAAGAACATCTTACTTACTCTTATTGCAAGTTAGTACGCCTATCTGTGATTAGCGTGGTTACCATGGCAACAAGTGTTCAGTAGGGACATCTATATGTTGCTATAAGAACATCTTACTTACTATTATTGAAAGTTAGTACGCCTATCTGTGATTAGCGTGGTTACCATGTCAACAAGTGTTCAGTAGAGACATCTATATGTTGCTATAAGAACATCTTACTTACTATTATTGAAAGTTAGTGTGCCTATCTGTGATTAGCGTGGTTACCATGGCAACAAGTGTTCAGTAGAGACATCTATATGTCGCTATAAGAACATCTTACTTACTGTTATTGAAAGTTAGTGCGCCTATCTGTGATTAGCGTGGTTACCATGGCAACAAGTGTTCAGTAGAGACATCTATATGTCGCTATAAATACATCTTACTATCATTGAAAGTTAGTACGCCTATCTGTGATTAGCGTGGTTACCATGGCAACAAGTGTTCAGTAGAGACATCTATATGTTGCTATAAGAACATCTTACTCACTATTATTGAAAGTTTGTACTAGCTAGCAACTGATAAACGTACTAAGTCTATTAAATTTACTAAAAGTCTTAAAATTTCAATATTCTTGTAAGAAGTTACTAAATTCAACTTTCTTCAACAGTGTATCTAGGCAACATGGCTCTCATTACTATGAATTACATCCAATGTTGCCTCTAAGTCTTCATTTGGAATAATTAACTGCCCCCCTCCCCTGATATGGAAGATATGTGTAGGAAAATACCAACATTGTTGACCAAACATGGAATACACCTATTAGCATACATGTTCTCATTCCTGAGTGTAACATTGATAACAATATTTCTTTAGAAACACTAATAATGACTGGCATTGGTTGTTTCTTGATCAGTTATTCCAAAAATAATGTCCGCATTCCCTCCCCAAAATAATAAACCTTTAGATTTATTTTTATTTGTTTCAAGGTGGTTGCCAAGACTGCAAGAGCTGGCGAGCCCATAGAATGTCCACGAGATTGTTTATAAAGTTTGATGAAATAATTTGAATCTTGAATTCTTCAATTTCAATTTTAGAAACTTATTGACTGCAGATGGCACCTTGTTGGAACTGTTTCAAGTGCTACACATATTGATCTACTCTAGAATGGTGAACAGTGTATTCTCTAGTCATCTAGGCTACATCACACTGCACCATCACAAAGACCATGTGAGTCATCGAGATACATAGTAACATAACTATGTTTGGAATGACGAGGCTAGTCAAACCCTCATGGCCAGCTCACGTTCAATGTGCGAGAATTACGTCCATAGAACAATGGACATTAAAGCAATAGAAACAGGACAAACTTGATGACAGGAAGGACAAGGAAATCTCGACAGCTGTCTTCCAAGGTGGACATTCAGACCATGAATCCAATCAATGCCTCTCCCAGTCTCTTCAGGAAGGCAGATTTCCCTGCATGTTAAATCTTATAATTTTCTTCGAGGGTCTTTGGTCATTTAGCCTCATGTAATTGGGTGTATGTGAAATAAATGAATACAAATATAAATTAAATATAAATAAATAAATAAATAAAGAATTCTGTCTTCCAAGACAGAAGATCCAGTTATGCACTGCTGTGTGAACCGGACAGCTATTTATTAGATTGATGGTATGGAAGCCCACCTGGAGATCATCTCTCTTCCTCTCCCTGTCCATTGATTGGATCCCCAGTGTTGTGCAAAGAGGTTAATTCTTTCCAGTCATTCCAAGCTTAGTTACACTCACTACAGTGTCCGGCTCTGACGTTTGGTGACTGTGGGAGAACAGGGGTAGAGATAACAATATAGCCAACCTATGCCAGTGAGAAGCTGTTAATAGAAGCTGTTAATAGAAGCTTAAAACTTGCCATCATTGTAATTCTTCTCCAGCGTCTTCACTACGTAACGTGGAAGTCCCCACACCCTATTTGCAATTTTATGCATCATTTTCTTATTCCGACATTTTGCAGTTACAAAACCTAAATTCATCGATTGCAGTGGAATTCCGCCTATGTTGGTGAAGTCGCTTACTGCCATGAAGAATGTTGTCACCTGTACCAATCAGCGGCTTTCCCGGTAAGCCGGTCTTTAAATTAAGCTCGATCTTGCAAGGGCTCTCTTCTGTTGCTCTTTGTGCTAGTGCAGGGTGGTGGTTTTATTGTCTTGTGTGTGCACACTTAACGGTAAACTCTGTGTGTAATATTAGGCTACTTTAGTAATATGGTCAGCGGTTCATCAGAATTCATTTAAAAACATGTGAAATATTTTATGTAGTCCACGCTGTTTAATATTTCACGGTACATAACCGGCAACGCTGTCTCCCTCCCTCATGACAAATGTCAGAGCCGGACACTCGACGGCTGTACTGTAGCTCTCAACAGCTCACGTTACAAAAAACAACATAAGCAGGGGTCAGGTAAGAACGAAGGTGTTGTTTCTTCATGTGTACCATTTTTAAATTTATTTTGTACTAGTGTCAAGTGATATTCGTCCATGCTGGTGGATTCTTTTACATATTGAAAAGTCAACAGTCATCCCTTCAGAAATCCTGCTTAATTAAAATAAGTTTTACAGTAGCAAGAGTGATTGCTGGCTTAAGAGAATAAAACATTCTAACAAACTACTATAAAAACTTGTCAAATTACACTATTCTTTATCAGGAGATTCAATAATCCACATACTGGCTAATGTCTTCCTTTGAATCTGAAGTGCTACACTTGAAAATTTTAAGGTGGGGAGGAAAGATGCTATGTTAAATCAAAACCCAGTGCACCAGCAATCTAAAGGAGGAGGATGATCAAAATAAGGCTAAAATATTTACAAATTAAATGTTAAACTTAAAAAAATCTAATGGACTATCGATTATTCGAAACAAACCGGGTGACCCACCAGCCCCTTATGATATAGTTACAATTCTGAAATATATCTGTCCCTCTCCCTAATCCAGGAACTGTGTGGTTGTGGGCTAGAATACTGGAAGAATCATGGGTGGCTACAAGCAGATCAGGAACCGCCCGCTGCATACCGAGCCTCGCAATGGCGCCCTTGGCACAGGTACGGTTGGAGACAGTGGACAGAGCTCACGGTTCCCATCTGTCTAGACGTAAGTGTTCTTTGTATCTGTGCGTATTTTACGATTTCATTTGGGGCATCCCATAAAGAAATAACGCTTTCACAACTTCTGCCGTCTTCTAGTCCGTACCTACACATCTAGTTACAATTCGCCGGATTAGGGAAAGAGACAGATGTTTAACAGAATTGTAATAAAGAGGGTGGGTTTCATGAAACTATATCGCAAGGGGCGGGTGGACCACTACGACTCATAGTGGTAATTATCTCATCGATAGAGTCTGAGAAATATATAAGGAAGAACCCCTACAGGATAGGATTGAAAAAAATCAAGGCTACAGTGGTATAGACATGTGAAAAGAATGGGAGAAGAGAATAACACGGAAAATATTGGAAATGGAGTGGAAGAAAAAGAGACCTAGAGGAAGACCAAGAGATAGGTGGATAAAGAAAAGTGTCAAGAGAAAAGGAGTTAATTGGACAACAGTGACAAGAGAAGTGGTGGATGGACAGAAAACTATGGAGAGGCTTTTGCTCCAAGCAGGCCCAACCTGTGGTTGGAAACTGCTCTAGTTGATGATCTCATCGAAGTCTGGATTTGCTGGAGGCACAATTTGATAGGGCGAGGGGAATAGTGCCTGCACCAACCAATAATAAATCATAACAGAAAGAGTTCATATGAAGGTCAAAGTAAATTCTTCGCAATCCCCTAAGCTAAGGTGCATTTTTTTCTGCCGCGACTTATGAAACGCTTCCAGTACCCAAGCCCTATCAATACTTAAAGAAGAACTACTTTACAGGCACTCTCCTGTAAATGCACGAGCACCCAATATTCCATGACCAATGATTTTTGCTGTCACATGATCAGACAGATTTTGCAAGCATTTCTGAAGCGTTCGACTGCTTTGTCAGAAGTTCTATTCCACCAGCAGGAAAGAAATTGTAATGCAACACTTGCAAGAAGTGAATCTGGACATGTGCAAGACAAGGTGTAGATCGTATTCTCACCAGTGCAACAGTGCCTTTGATGAAAACAACCCATTGCATAGGAAGAATATTTTACTGGAGGAACAGAGCAATACAGAGCAATGTAAAGGAACAATAGATATTGAAGGAAAACACAATTCAATTCAATTGTTCATTAGGGATTATGACATGCCTTATAAGGTCACTTCTGTAGGACTTGCCTATGGAAAACTTTTCCCTCGATTCGCTTCGATGACTTAACACTCTCCCTAACAAACCCGTAGTTCGTACAGGCCTCAATTCTTTCGGAGATCGCCGAGCCCGTAGTTTTTACCAGGTCGCTCATTCAAACAAACACAAATTCCCCCTTGGCATTTCTACGGGCCTGGTGAGCAGAAACTCGTCCTTGTAACATTGGTAACAACTTTCATCCACAGATGGCATCCTATGTCTGTTTTACCGTGATTGTCTTCAAGGTCGTGCATGACAACTGGCGCGGACGCGTTATGTCATTCAAAATTTTTCACACAAAGAAGCAATTTCATTCACAGTAAATGGGTGTTCAAGATATCAAATAGGTGTAAAATTCATTACAAACACATTTCACAGTGAAGATAAATTAATTTGAAGAGTATTGTGAACATTGAATATTTGTTTGACTTTTCTTTTTGAAATGCTTATATGTCTATAAGAAATGTAATATTGAGAGTATTTTATTTCACAATTCAATAAGTGTGGTATGTATATTATTGTAGAAAGATAGATCTGTAAAATAAAATTAATTTTGTCAAATTATATCTTTTGTTTGCGGTGATAGAAATTAATGAATATCGTTGAAATTGACTGGTTTACAGCATTTGGTACAAAATAATATCCCGGTACAGAGAGTGTTAAGTACTTGCTATTACACAGTCAAAACGATAAATGTTCTAGTGCGGCAAGTCTAACTGTAGCCCTGGCAAATACCTCTCTGGTACCACATTTCGAAGGCTTTAGGTTTTTTCTGAACATTTATACTTCATGCAATTAATTAACCATAGAGATCCAAGCAGGAGATCCTGAGAGTTCACTGGCATATTCATCTCTTGAGCATGTGACTTGCTCTGGTTTCTGGCATTATAGTAATCAACTTCAGTCATGTATCTATAATCCTCTCAACTTTCAAGTTCTTTCTTCATCCAAATTATGGTCTTTTGATTTACCCCACTTCTACAGACCCATTTGCCTCCCACGAAAGATTATTAAGGAACCGCGAACCGGCGACATACATGGGCTACTTTTTACAAATAGCGTTTTTTCTTACCACAAGCTTACAATAATAAGAATTCTGTTTAATTACAGACAGCTGCCTACAAACTGTGCATTTTTATTTCCAATGCTCATTTTTGTTCACAGAATGTTAATGTGCTCTTAGTTTAATATTTTTAATTTTAATTATAATTGAGGAAGGTTAGAGGCTAACCTAAACTAGTATTGGCTGGTTCCTCAGTTTAGGGGCTGCGTAGCCCCGTGTACTTTGGGTGTGTGTAGAATCTGCCTGATAACCGGTGTTAATTGTGATGGCTGTATTAATGTGTGCATCTGTTTTTTAATTCAAGTAAGAACTGCAACTTTGAATTTTTCAAATAGTTCGTACTTTTGCCGCCAAACGCCACCTTCAACCACTACTAGGCCTAGTTCAGAACTTAGCCACTAGATGCCACCACAGTCTGCTCTTGGCAACGAACGTAGGAACCTAAGAGTGTTGTTTACATTCCTAACCTATACAATTTAGCTTCACACAGGTGTAATTAGTGGAAGGTTCTTTAACATGCCGTAATCTGTCATGGGACCGCCGGCTTTACTTCCCCTCCGAAGGAGGGCATACCGAGGGATTTTTAACGCTCTTAAAAAATCCTTATATTAACATTAGTTTAAATATATTATTGACTTAAAGGTGGATTATTTTTATTTTAAGGTAAACAATATTAATTTATATGTCAATTTGGACAAATTACATGTGGTATGCATTTCATATCAACACATTGTTATTCTAATCAATACAGACAAAAAAAAAATAGTTTACTATATGTCATAGATAGACAAATAGATCCAGCATAATTATTGAGAAACTACGTCAAATTTAAACAAGTAAATGATTAATCATATGCTTAAAGACCAAAGTGTATAAATGGTTGTTGACATTACGTAAAGAGCCCTCAAAACAACCTTTTAACCAACAGTTTTCCTTCAATATCTAATTATTCCAGTGCACATTTAAACATAAAAACAAAGGAACAGAACACTGCTACAGAATGAACTATGGTATGTAATGTCTACCTCTAACTAGGAAGACCACTCCACCAGGTCTCCATTGGCATGCATGTTACAAACAAAAACTGACCGCTAACAGTATTGTGTAGAACAGAAAAGAGGGGTTTGTTCCAATTGAGTAAGGCATGGCAACACAACTAAAACAAAACTATTACTTTAATCCATCACAGGCAACAACATTTTTCAGCATTTCATAGAGATTAAACAAACTCAACATCTTACACAACTTTCCAAATGAGATATACCATTGAACTTTTAAACCAACATCAAAAATGGAAGGAAAATTTAGATGAGAAATAATAATCCAAATCATTTCAAAACAACCCTCTCGGCACGCCAAAAGGCAGAGGTAGATTTCACCGGGCAAAGAAAAATGTATTGTATTCACTGAAGTTTCCGATTGCTGTATACCTACTAAAGTTTCACATGTTTAGCCCCAGCTTCTTAGACTTCGAAAACAATTTGCTCATCCCTTGGCATAAGGGTGGATCAAATCAAAAATTCTTTCAGACAAAAGTTTTAGGTAATTTTTAGTAGAGTGCTGATGTTTTTCACTTGTTTTGATATTGTGCCTATTAAGGGAGGTATGATTTCCCCCCCCCCCCCCCCTCTCTCAAAACACCAATTTTTCCTACCCCCTTGGACCAATTTTACCCAATAACGAACTCTACTGAAATTTTAGAGGTTTATATTTTGTGTACAAATTTGAAAGCGATTGGCACAAAATGACTAGTTCTCATCTCCACAAGTAAGTAGAAACTGACCGGTTTTTGGGTTCTGGGGGGATGTGAAACAGGAAGGTATGTCAAAATTTTCAGGAAAATTTTCTTTGCGAAGTTGGTACACACACACACTACAGCGTGCGCTGGCAGTCAGTGTTAGTTAGGATGGTTTGGTTCGTGAAAGTGAAGTAGGTGTCCGAGCACTTTATGAGGAATGGGAAGAACAGTTTCTCGTTACAATGGGAAGTGCTTCAAAACCGATTTGTTTGATCTGTTGAACGTCAGTAGCAGTTACTAACAAATACCACCTGGAAAGGCATTTCTAACGAACACATGATGCATTCAACAAATCTCATCCTCCTGGCTCTGCTTTGAGAACGATTTCATCTCAAAGAAAAAGAAAGGACTGCAGTGTATGCAAAAAGAGAAGTGAAGAAACAGAAAACATGGTAAAGGCTTCTAACAAGATATCACTTCTTGCTAAGAAGAATAAACCGGTATCAGACTGTGAGATTATGCAGTAAACGCTGCTGATATCAATATCAAAGGAATGGCAGAAAATATTTCCCCATACAAAACTATTAAAAAAAAAAAAAAAAATTTACTGGCCCAAGCTCAAAATAGGTTGGGCACCCCTGATCAAGAGAGAATTATGAACTTTGAACCTTGGGCGACAATAGAGTTCGATAAAGAGAAATAAACATCAAAGTACTGCAATTAAGTGATAGATTGTTACGGCTGTGAGTTTGTTTTGTCGCTCGCCGCATGAGTCACAGCTCCCCGGGCTGTGTGTGTGCTCTGCCTCAGTGTATTACGTGCGTGTTACGCAACGGACTGAGAAGTGAAAGGGATGGTCCAGAATATTCATGACCGAGCCAGTAAAGGAAATGTCGAGAAGCCGTGTGTCCTGGACGATTCTAGAATTCAGTGAGTCACCAGCCTGCTATATAAGCGGCTTCAACAGTGAGGGGACCGAGTTTTCTGTGGGTGTGTGTTTTACGAGCTAGTGTGATCGTCTTTCCTGAGCGACAGAAGTGTGGTGACGAAGTGCCGTGCGAGTTACGAAATCCAGTGACATTGTTTCCCCCCAGCTTGTGGACAGCGAAATAGCGTGTAGCGGAATATCTTAAGTAACTGTAGTTGGTGTACATGAGGAAGAGGTGCAGGTAGTTTCTGTCAAGGCCACCGGACTCATTAAGACTGTTTTACTTCTGTGGTTTGTTGACAAGTGAAAGGGGGCAAGAGCACTCAAGGAAGAGACTTGAGGAAACTGGAGTAAGGTTCTAATTGCTTGTATTCGCTGTTGAGTGGTGTATCTTTCCTGCAAGCAATAAAGCTAACTTCTCTTTAAAGCAGTAATTGGTGTTGTGCTTTCTACCCTCCGTAATCCAGTTAACGGAATTGCCACTAGGGGGTGGCACGTAACAATATCAAATGGAGTATTTTTCTACATCTGTTACTTTCCTTCCACCTTAATATAGGAGAAACATGACAGGGACACTTCTCTGATCTGGTACCAGCTTCTTCACCTGCAAGAACTCGGCCACAGAGCCCATACAGAAGAGGAAACTGATATGCAATCTCTTCATCATCCGAGGAGAACTCTTATTCCTCGTCAAAATACTTAATTAACCTGCCAACATGTATTTTCCCAAGTTTCTGTTACAGGCACATCCACAATTCGAATTTGCTCAATAAAGAAGAGTCTATGCTAGTCGTCGATTGAAACCTTTTACACACAGCAAAAAGTGACAATACCTTCAACCCTACATTAATTCGTCACAGTAGGAAAGTTAACAAGGAATGGTACTACCCACACATTTCTTTCAAAAAATAAAAGTGAAAAATATGAGTCAAGGTTGATACCAAGCGATGCATGCTCTGAGCATACGTGTGCAATATCAGTCTCCCGTGGATGCTCAAATAGAGCTTTTATGGCCTTTCTTCCTGTGGACTTATTAGTGATTGAGGCAAACTTGTTAGTTTATGCGATGCCTTAGTGATGCAAGTGACACCAACTTTATTTCTAGTCATGTCGAAACGGCCGCCAAAACTGTGTCTTAACGATTGCAAAACTTAGGGTTGAGAATAAAGCCAACATTAGTACCACTGTAAGATCGCGATACAAACTCCTGTGGACATTAAAACTTAGCCTACTGATTGCCGATGAAAGACGCATTGAACCGCTAACTTGCTAGGTAATATTGCGACATTAAAGCTGTTTCTGTCCAGTGGAACACAAGTCTTGATTCCAACGAGAAACTACTTCAAAGGGGGAGATTATGAATATTAACTAACCTGACACCAAGTTGATATTCATTGAGACACCCGATTTCATGGCCAATAAAAACCACGATAAAAAATCTTGTTTTATTTTTCCAAATTTCGTCCCTAAAATTGAATATGTCATTTATAATACCACACGAGTCCACATTTGAATCAAAATGAGTTTACCAGTACTATAACATGCTTTAGGGGTAGACTGAGTGCAATCATTACTAAGCAGTCTATAAAATCCTTTCAAAACCATGTGAGTCCCGGACTCGTGTGGTTTGAAACTGAACGCTTTACCAACCAGGACGCATTCATGCACATCGTTTATTTTTAGAACATTTTTCAGGAGCCAATAGATTTCTTCCCGACGCCAACCTAACCGAGACTAACGAAACTGGGCAACTAGGCCTGTAGGAAATCAACATCGATACATTTCCCTGAAATTGAAAATGGGGAAATCACAGAAAACCATTTCATAAATGGCCAACTGAGGAATCAAAATTTTCGTATCGTATAGGGATATCCTGGCTCCTTCCTACCTAACTTTCCTACTATAATGTTTAAATAAATGAATGTATGAAGACAGACGTATGGCGTGGTCTTACCTTGCGGTCTGCGTGGGAGTGTTGGCCGCTGAACCCTTCTTGCCCTCCAAAGAAGCTAGGTGCTGCTCTAGGGCGTCCAGTAAACTGCTGGGAGCCTAAACACAAACAAACAACACAGCTGCTAGGCTCATCTCTTAAGAGTTCTACTGAATCAATACAATTTTTATTTCATTAGAAAGCTCTTTCAGAGCTGATTTCCTAAGGAATCTTCAAGTGGCAATTTCATCAGATAAACCCGTAAGAAATGTGAAAGAACTTTTAACTCCAATTTTAACAACATAATGAAAGAACTGGGAGTACAGAAATGAAACTACAAACTGGAGAACAACAGATTGAGATGGTTTGGACATAATGAAGTGAGGCTACCAAGACGAGCACTGGAACGACGGATGACAGGGAAGAGAGGACAAGAATGCGTTGGATGGACTCTGAAGAATAGCATTAGAAAACGGAACCTGGATTGGAACACCGTGACGGAAGAGGAATGGTGGAACGACAGAACCAAGTGGAGAGGAACCATATTTGCCCCAACCGGTGTCAGCTGGAAAAGAGGAAATGAAGAATGATTGTACAGCTCTATCCAGACTGGAGAAACCGTAACATATCCAGGAAGACGAAAATCAGACTTTTTAATACCAATGTGAAAGCTGTCCTATTGTAAGCATGTGAAACATGGCAAGTTACCAATCCTATCAGCCACCAACTTCAGGTATGCGCCGAATTCTGGGTATACGATGGTCAGATATAATCCTAAACTAAGAGCTGTGGCAAAGGGCCGACTAACAAGCTATAGAAGTCCAAATTGAACTGAAGAAATGGGCTTGGATCGGACTGAAACAGAAAGATGCTGTAGAAAGAAGAGCTCTAGAGTGGAATCCTCAAGGGGCTCGGAAACGAGGAAGACCTGGAAAGTACCATTGCAGGAGGTCAGGAAAGCTGGAAACACTTTGAGGAAGTGAAGCACTTGGCAGCAGAGTTATGCCCGTTGCTCACGGTAAAATTTTCCTTCAAATTTATTGTACAATAATTTAATTTTATAAAATTTCTGTTGCTCACGGTCAAATTCAAGTTTTATAAAACCTTTGATAAAACTTTCCATAAAATAGGACATGTTCTATTCCGTAAAACTAATTTTACGAAACGATATCAGGGAAGCTGACATGAAGATGATGCTGGCGCCACGTGGTGAGAAGATTGTGAAGCTCGCTTGTAAACATACAATTCGAAAATGGCAGGCTCCGGCTGACCTAAGGAAGCTGTTAGTGTTTTACTGGACGAATACCAGAAATATCAGTGTTTGTATGAGGTTAAAACGCCCATATACCACAGTAGAAATGCAAGAAGGAAGGCAGAAATCTCAATCGCCGAATATGTTTCACAAATTCGACCGAACACAAGCCAGGCTGATGTGAAGGCGAAGATAAATGGGCTTCGAACTCACTTGCAGTCTCATTTCAGGAGAAATGGCTTGCCTCATGTTAGTGTCCTGTCGAATAATTTTGGGACCAACAAGATCTAGGAGTTTTTTTAAAACTGCTTTCCTCCATTCTTAGAAAATTCCTATATGAATTCTAATCTTCTAACCTTAACTCATTTTCGACCAAGGACAGCATTGCTCTACTCTTCTCTTCTATTTATCCAGTCCCGAGTCCAGGACTTCCTAGCATTTCTTTTCTTCCTTTTTACCACTAGACGACATAATTGTAGCTAAAGCAGCAATTTTTGCTTTGTTTGTTGGAGCCATACTCTCAAACCAATGTGTGTTGAACAACTGATTCTTGGTTCAGAAGTTTATCGGCAGATAGCGATCCTGATACATCCACGTATTTTATAAAATAATTTTACCGTGAACAACGCAGCTTGCTTTCGTCAAATTTTATAAAATTAGTTGTAAAATAAATGTTAAGAAACATTTTACCGTGAGCAACGGGCATTAGATGGAAATCATTCTTGGATGCCCTATGTTCTGCACGGAGCGAAAGGAAATAAGTCAAGTATATTTTGTTTGCCGAGGCGATCGAGGAAACTTGCACATTCCCGCCAGCATATCTGTGTCACCTATCACACTCCCTTCCCTTGCTTGAAGCACAGCGGTGGCCAGCGGCTTGCTCTCTAGCTCAGCAAATACGGCGAGTTCGTAGATTTGAATTGCGCGCCCGGAAGTAACAAAGTAACCTCATTTTCTCGGAGGGAAAAATTTACTCTGCCAATCAGATTGCGGCATCGTCTTTTACATAACATGCAGCGTCCCTGATTTTTTTGTCGGTATAATTAAGACACACACACACACACACACACACACACACACACACACACACACACACACACACACACACACACACACACACACACACACACACACACACACACACACACACACACACACACACACACACACACACACACACACACACACACACACACACACACACACACACACACACACACACACACACACACACACACACACACACACACACACACACACACACACACACACACACACACACACACACACACACACACACACACACACACACACACACACACACACACACACACACACACACACACACACACACACACACACACACACACACACACACACACACACACACACACACACACACACACACACACACACACACACACACACACACACACACACACACACACACACACACACACACACACACACACACACACACACACACACACACACACACACACACACACACACACACACACACACACACACACACACACACACACACACACACACACACACACACACACACACACACACACACACACACACACACACACACACACACACTATATAAAGTAAGATGTAACATACCACAATTTCATTAAAAACAATATACAATCATTTATTAAAATCTTGGTTGAAATGATTAATGAGTCCTTAGTTACTGGCATGATACCAGATGACTTAAAAGTGGCCAAAGTAGTTCCTATATTTAAGGGTTGTGACAAAAGAAATCCAAATAATTATAGACCTGTTTCTATTTTATCGGTAGTTTCAAAAATTCTGGAAGAAGTGGTAAAAACAAGATTGCTTTCATTTCTGAACAAGAATACATTCTTTCATAATATGCAATATGGATTCAGGGAAAATTCTAGTACTGAGGCAGCAACTATTGACCTAATAACAATGCTACAAGAAACTATTGACAAAAATAATATGGCAGTTGGGTTATTTATTGATCTCACAAAAGCCTTTGATACAGTAGATCATAAAATACTGTTATCAAAATTAGAAAATGCTGGTGTCCGAGGTATAGCACTAAAATGGTTCCAAAGCTACCTTATTGGAAGAAAGCAGCATGTAGCTTTGAATAAATGCATAAGTTCAGGAAAATATATAACTCATGGAGTTCCACAAGGATCTATACTTGGACCTACATTATTCTTAATTTATATAAATGATATTGTGGAATGTAATTTGAGAGGGCATATCAAATTGTATGCAGATGATACAAATATCTTCTACACTGGGAAAGACATAATTGAAATCATACAAAATGTGCAACAAGATATAAATACTCTCTCAAAATGGTTCCAGGCCAATAAATTAACAATGAACCTACAGAAGACCAATTACATGGTAATTTCAAAGCAAAGCATGAAAGAAATCACACATGACAAAATATATATAAATAATATTGAAATAAAAGAGGTTAATCAGGCAAAGTATTTAGGTCTAATCATCGACAAACACCTGACCTGGATTGAACACGTTGAACGAATTGCTAAGAAACTCTCACCTATAGTAGGGATCCTAAGGAAACTTCGGTATCTTATTCCCCTAAACCTTGTAAAACAAATCTACTATTCACTTGTACATAGCAAGCTCCAATATTTAAATGTTATTTGGGCTCACTGCAGGAAATCCACACTGAATGATTTAATGACTATTCAGAATAGGGCTATTAGAAACATATTTAACCTTCCTTACTGCACTCCAGTAAAAGATCTGTACATCAGAAGTAAAATTCTACCCCTCAGCATAAGTGCAGATCTCCGAGCAGCTATGCTAATATACAAAATTAAACACAACACAATACTCTATAGCTCTCCCTACATCTTGAACTCAGACAATCATTCTTATGGAACTAGGCATGCGAAGGACGTAGCCTTATATATCATT
Organism: Meconema thalassinum; assembly: GCA_946902985.2. NCBI lineage: Eukaryota > Metazoa > Arthropoda > Insecta > Orthoptera > Tettigoniidae > Meconema > Meconema thalassinum. The sequence continues at coordinate 282,025,469 of OX336397.1, forward strand.
CACTCTTCTAAATACGGTAGAAATAGTTTCAAGTTCTCTGCATCACAGTTATATAATAAACTTCCCGATGAAGTAAAAAGTGCACCAACTTTGTCAGTATTTAAGAGGAAAACTACGAAAGTATTGTGGGAAAAATTCGATGCATCGTAATACATCAAATAAGCTCAAAAATCCTGTGCTTATCATTTTAAGAGACCTTGGTCTAAACAATCTTAGATATAGTATCAACTTTACTAATAGGCCTATGCCCTTATTCATCAATTTGTGTTACCTTCAGAATTTTCTTCCTGGTGTGTAAACACACATATTACTGTACAATTCCTCTGTACGAGCCTATGGCTCTTTGGAATTAATTGAATAAATATCATATCAAATATCAAAAAAACTTACCTTGGTGAGGTCTGGAATATCACCCTTGTCTATGCCTACATTCTGGAAAGGAACAAGAGAAGACCAACTATAGCAAACTGTACAAATGCATAGCCTAACAATGTTTACATTACTAGAATATGGTGTATGACAAAATTAATCTGGAGGGGTTGGGAGAGAGGGATTAATATTTCTCTCTGCACTTAGCAATGAATTGCTTAAGTTAGCGTACAATACGATGAAAATGTTTTCTATAAACTTGTTCACATTTGAAACTGTTAGTAGTTCTTAGTAGCAAGCAAAAAAGTTAACGCTTCTGCAGCAAGAGTGATTAGAGTTAATTGATTACTGTCCTCTCGTCGATTGTGTCCTTCCACACTAATATGGCTGACACCACTGATCGGCAGACAGGGGACCCGACTTTCCCAGTCCAAGCCTCTTAGAATGTCATTAGTCGTGACGCACCTCGCACACGAGGTAAAACCTTATAAAAAGGCTGACTTTTAAAGATAGCCATGTGGTCCCATTCACATATGCTGTATTATTATTAGCCGAATAGTTTGTGGATATCTAACAGTTTCGGCAAAGTAGACCAAGAAGTGCTCACAAGGCTTAAAGTTATTTTGCAGAAACCATTACTGCTTGGCTTCTCTTTATCAGAGTTCAACATTAATACAAAAAATGCTTCCTCGAAAGGTCCTGTTGGCAAGAATGAAAACCGCACCAAAATCGGCTAAGTGCTTTTTGAGTTACACGTACATAAAGAAACAGATGAGATAATCTGTTGTAGCGGCGTTTCCCCACACGCTGGCCTTGACAGACGTCGGCACTCTTCTTTCGTAATATAGAGTATTATTTTATAAGTAGAACAAAATACATAAAATGAATGATTTGTCATTTGATAAGTGATCACGATCATTTCATTGAACACCCTCCCCACACGACGACAACAATCATAAGCTCTTCGTGATTACGTAATATGTGGACGGCCCCTTATATCGTGCATCATGCACAGAGGTGTGCAAATTAAGACTCGACGGCAGTTTCCCAAAATTCCTTTTATATTTTCCACAGCTTAATGCACTAAATATGTTTGTGAGGATTGACTTTACTTCAAATGTTTAACCAAGAGCCATATTTATATTTTTTTGGAAGAAACTGAGTAAAATTATTTTTTAGAACTTCTACTAACATAGGAGTCTTACTAATGCAAAATGCCCCACGTTTTGTTTTGATTACTTCACTGTACTTTTCACGTGAATTTAGAGCTGAGGGTTTTGGAGTCATTTTACTGCTGATCTGCTCTTGAACTATTCAAAATTAGTAGGACATGGATTGAAATCACCTGACCTAGAGGGTGCATTCCAAAGTCAATGAAAAATAGAAAACAGACCCAGCTCAGGTATTCCTCGGAATCCCCTATTCTAAAAGTTTCCAGACTCAATTTCTTATGAGAAAAGGTGTAAGTCCACGGTGGAGAAAACATTACTAAGTAGGGTAACAAAAGATGCCAGCAGTTGGTCAATAAAATGATTTTGAATACAAAATTGTGGCTGGTTTCAATTCTTTACTTGATTCTAATAATGTGCACACCTCTATGTGCTGATTCTTTTTGTGATATGAAGGCGTAACAGCCTAAGAGGATGATTCATAGACCGAATTTGTCGAGTGCGAATACCATGGTCTCCCTGAATTGATTCATATTTTGCACTTATTTTACCTTTTAAAATATGTCAGAACAACATTAACAAGCAAAAAATAATAATAATAATAATAATAATAATAATAATTAAGATTTATTAAAATTTTGATTGGAAAAAAAAAAATCAAGGAAAAGTATAAAATATTTCAGTGACACCGCAAGGGTTACTTCACCACTCAACTTCAAGAAGACAAAAATTTAGTTTAAAAAATAAACAATGTTGTGCATACCTCTGCTACTTTTAGGAATTCTGCTACTCGATCCATCCGAATGAGAAATTTCTTGTACAGATCTAAAGCATCTCGACATTGCTTCTTGTTCATGTCGAAGTATTTTTCTGAAAGAGAAAACGAGCCAAAACTCTTACATGCAATATATTTTGAACATAAATAGCCATTGTTATTAATGTGGCTGCAGAGTCATACTCTAGCAAGCCTGTAGATGATGGCAATTGCACTATTTCCCATGTCATTTCAAATTAGGAGTACACAATGCGATTTCATTACGACCTTATTTATTTACATACAGTACTGTTTGTAGAAATTGAAACCTCAAGAAAAAGAGATGTGACCACATTGCACTTTATACCACAGATTAGGGACATGACAATACATTACTGTAGGACAAGTGGAAACCCTCCATTTCCCCACTCGGCGTGCTCATTGTAGTCTGAGGCGTCTGTGGTTCTTAGTCAATGGAAGCCAACACAGAGGCATGCGTGCTACCAGTTCAGCCCTCAAAGATGGCGCCGCACCGTTGACGCGGACGATGTCCACCCCCGTTGCAGTGCTCCAACTTAGAGCCAACACCAAGGACGACGCTGTTCTGTCCAGGGCAGATGACCTCGTAGTTCCGCCCCTTGAAACAATAATTAACTAAGCTGTTCTGTCCGATACGGCCATGCGGAGAAGATGCCGGTCGTCTCGCGCTGTCGTCCCATCGAGTCGTCCTGTACCCTGTCGTCGCTGTGTACAGCCCTCCTCTCTCCACTGGATTCACGAACGCCTTACTGTTGACTCAGCGTGTTCTGAACGAGCCGCAATGTCCCGGAACGACAGACCCGCCTCCTGAAGCCCAAGCATTCTGCCCCGTTGAACCGCACTCACATGCTGATAGTCCACCCAGTGATGTCGGCGAGGCATCGTTGCACTTGCTTACACGTTTCCACTTGGTAAGACTGCCCCCACGCCGACAGCTGAGCGGAACACTGACCTGTCCGGTCCCATGACAGAGGCACTGGTGGGCCAAGATGCACGCCATCTCTCTGCGATTTCAATCACTTAGTATGGTACCGCAGGCCTACACGACCCCTGTTCTGGGAGAGTCTCCGACCATTTCTTCTGGGTGTTTCACTTTCTACAAACAGTAGTGTAGTTTAAATCAAACCGAATACATTTAAGTCATCCAAGAAATTAACAGGGAATTTATCAGTGATCATCTTCCTCCTCTCCCAAAACTTCTTCATTCTGGCTGCCCTTTCTTCACGAGATATGACATGGTTTTTGTTGCATAGTTTTTATTAAAGCTGTAGATCCATTAAACATTTTGATCGGTTAACCGAATGCCTTTAATCTGTTGATTAATCGAACTTTATTCTGTTTCACACATTATCAGTTCGAGAAAAAGCCTTTGAATATTTGAATAGGCCTAATATATTTTAAAAAATTTACAATTCCATTTGTGCTGAGGAAGATATAATTTTAAATTTTAATTGTATTGGTGGCGTGCAAGTAAAATAAATAAATTGAAAAGCATTGAAGTTAATAATATAATAGGCCTGTTATTTAAAATATATTTTAATATTGATTATTTAATGACAAGTGTTTGAAGTTGAAGTTACTTACAGTCACACTTCTTTGCTCTAGGACCTCGAACATGTCAGTAAATTGACATCCTCAGACTTAAGGGCTGCCCTTCTCTTACAAGGGGAGGATACAATGCATGGATCACCGATTCGAACCATCTTCAGTACACTTGTAGGACACGACCAGGCGTGTACCAGGTGCAAGTAGTAAGGTGCGCTTCTCAGCCGTTTCAGAGTAATTAATTAATTGCAATTACAGTGTGGCGTCTATGTGCATTGTACACCAGCAAGAAGCCAACAAGCGTGTGGTGCAGCGGTAAGAGCCCTGCTTCGTAAGCACGGGATCGCTGGTTCGAATCCCACCAGTCAGCCTTTGCAGTGTGGTTTAATTTTTATTTTTTTTTACTATTGTCAATTTCCAACCAATACCCATAGCAGGAGTCACTGCTTACGGGGTGGTCTGATGGTTTACACACTTGCAATGAACGGAATAGACTGGGCCTTCAACGTATAAATGTATACATATGATAGAATACACCTGACCGTGTATAATACCAATGTATTTGCAATATCGATACTGTACAGTATGCAATGTCACAAACGTTGACCCCCATACGATGATTTCAGAATCCCTTTTTCCGCTCACAAAACACTTTATTACAATTGATTGCAAAATGAACATTATTCGCGACACCTACAGTTGTACGAATTGCCTATGTTAAAAAAAAAAAAAAAAGGCTCACCAGTGGGATTCTATCCCAGTTATCCCACGCTTACGAAGTCGACCTCTTACCACTGCACCACGCGCTCCTTGGCTTCATGTTAACGTACAGCGCACATGAACGCCGTACTACTTGCACCCGATATATGCCTGGTCATGCCCTACACGTGTACTAAAGATGGTTCGAATCAGTTACCCATGAATCGTATCCTCCCCTTGTAAGTAACAAAATTTTTCCAGCTTCACTGAACACACTCACACGGAAATGAAGTAGCAGGAATGCAAAGCAATGTTTTGCTATGCGTGCGAGATGTGGAAGTTGGACTGAATGTTGTGGAAGTCATCTTCTAGATATTACCGCTTTTATCTTTCTGAAGCAAAGGCATAAGCATCAGCTAACTTTAATGACCTGTCAATCTTACAATAGCCGATGCTAGCGCGCTAACTGGCAAATAATTCATATATAGGGTTTTTTATTTTTATTTTGCTCCGAGTATCAGGGGAACATGCATGGAAGGCGATAGCCCGGCCGGGTGACTCATTTGCAGAGAAATATATCCCGCCATGGCGGCTAAGATGATCTAATGCAGTACAGTAGCGATAACTATTGCTTCACAGCAATAGTTTAGTTTAAGATCTGTGGTACTGGTAGCATGTTCAATGTGTTCGCTTTAAAATAGCGTAGTTTCTGTAGGAATACGAAAGTTATCGTGTGTTTAACGAGTAATGTATACAGTGGAACAGCATGTATTCATTGTCTTGTGCTATGTGAAGCAATCTTCTTATACAGAGTGCCGCAAATTTCCTGGCATCCTCCCTCCCCCCCCCATAGTAGTATGGTACGTAAATTATTAAAGAAGTTCCGCACCACCAGGTCCATTCTAACAAGAAATCACACAGGAGACTAACAGTTTTAACAGAGGAAAAGCTTGACGAAATAGGAGCTCTCTTGGAAAGAACTCCAACAACATCCCTGTCACGTCTCGCCGTACAAAGCAACAAAACAGTTAAAAGCCAAACCGTACAAACCCACCCCTGCCCAATAATTAAGAGGCCCTGACAGCTTCACTAGGGTTCAGTATTGTAACTAGTTGCTTCAGTCAGTTCACGATGGGTATGTTGACCCAGAACTTTTATTTTATGGTGATGAGGCATGGCTACACTTAAGTGGCTATGTAATTAGTAATAACAATCGCTACTGGTGTGCACAAAATCCCCACCAGCTGCATGTCCGTCCACTTCATGATGTAAAGATAGGAGTTTGGTGCGCAGCAAGTGCTCGTAGAATTATAGGGCCTATATTATTCCGTGAAACAATAAATGCTCATTCTCAGACCATTCTTTCAAGAGCTGACGGAAGAAGAAAGGAGTAATGGTTACTTCTTGCAATATAATACACACTGCTAATCGGTCTATGGAAGGTTTCGAAGATCATGTGCTTAATTATCCCCCTAGATCTCCAGTGGGGGATGCTGAAGGGAACAACCCTCACACAAGAGAATGTCACACTGGCTGAGATTCGTCGAGTGTCTGCAAACCTGTTTACGAGATGTCAAGGCGTGTTTGACAGCTGAGGGACAACATTTTGATCATCAAATGTAATGCCAGGTAGGTTTTAGACTAATAGAAACGGCTTTCTAGAAGTGTGAATTGCCGCGATGTAGTGGGGAGGAAAAGAGCGCATTATACGGAGCGCCAGCCGTGCCGTGCTCCGAGTGGTGCAGCTGCTGAGCGAACTTAAAAAAAGACCCTGTATGAAGACAATTACTTTTCCTACACCACACTACTATATTTTAAACGGTCCGATTAATCGATTAGTGTAAGTCAGAATCCTTTTTCCTTCTCAATTTGTAATTCATTTCATTGTGAGTCGAGGTGTGGAGATGGTGAGAGCAGCAGGGGTGATAGGAACACAGTGGCTCTTTCGAGTAATGAAAGTGATATGGAGGGAGAAGAAAATACCAGAGGACTGGAATAGAGGGATAATAATACCCATATTTAAAAAGGGAAGTAGGAAGGAATGCAAGAACTACAGGGGAATTACACTCATGTGCCACTGCGCCAAAATATTTGAGAAGGTACTGGAGAGAAGAATTCGGACAGAAGTTGAAGATGGGCTGAGGGAAGAACAGTATGGATTCAGGCCAGGAAGGTCAACAGTTGACCTCATCTTTGCAGTAAGACAGCTACAAGAACACCATTATGAATATGGGAAAGATCTGGTGATGACCTTCTTGGATATTGAGAAAGCATATGATAGTATTAATAGAAACAAGGTATGGGAAGCAATGAGAGCAAAAGCAGTGAACAAGGAGACAGTGGCAAGAGTGAAAGCAATGTACGAGGGAAGCAAAAGCTGTGTAAAGGTGTGAAGAGAGGGAACGGAATGGTTTCACCTGGAGAGTGGTCTGAAACAGGGAAGTGCCCTCTCACCCCTGTTATTTATAGTGGTGATGGATGAAATCATACGAAAAGTGGTAAATAGCATTGGGGAAAGGAAAATGAAGGCAATGTTGATTGCTGATGACCTTCTGGTATGGGGAGAGGATGAGCAAGAAGTACAAGAGCAATTAGATGAGTGGGAGAAGGTAGTGTTATCATATGGGATGAAGTTCTCAGCACAAAAGAGTGAAGTGGTCATCACAACGAGGAAGAAGAACAGACTGGATATGGGCATAACACTTGGAGGACAGCAGTTGCAGAAAGTAGAATGCTTCAAGTACTTGGGAAGCATAATTGAAGAAAAGGGAGGCAATAGGATGGAAATAAATGAGAGGGGAAGGTGCGCAGATGGATTTTTCAAGAGTGTTAGGGGGATGATATGGAATAAAGATGTACCACAAAAATGTAAAGGAATCATCTACAAGACCTACTTTGTGCCAATTTTGACATATGGTTCAGAAACATGGGTGATGAAGGAAAGGGACAAGAATAAAATACGAGCAGTGGAGATGAAGTTCCAGAGGAGTAGGGTAGGAGTGACAAGAATGGACAGAGTAAGGAATGAGAGAGTCAGGGAGATGGTAAGAGAGGAACCATTGCAAAATAGAATAGAGCGATCTAGGCTACAATGGTATGGACATGTGAGGAGGATGGAAGAGGAGAGGATACCGAAGATGATGTTTGGAATGGAAATGACGGGAAGGAGGCCAAGGGGAAGACCAAGGGACAGATGGACAAAAGGAGTTAAGAAGAGTGTGGAGGAAAGAGGAGTGTGCTGGGACACAGTAAATGACGAGAGATGGTGGATGGACAGGAAACTATGGAGAGGCTTATGTTCCAAGCAGACCCGACCAGCGGTTGGAAACTGCTCAAGATGATGATGATGGTGAGTCGAGGTCCTTGATTCACAACACGACCCAGATTAACTTACTGGAACCGGGAAATTAATCTTCTTCATCTCTTCTAAATCATTTCGAACTTCTTTCAACCAATTAATTTTTGTTTTACTTTTCCAAAAGTAGTTAAATAGTTGTTTGAGTGACTATTGTCATTTAATCTCGATAAATGACAGAAAAAGGTTGGGGGGGGGGGGAGGGGGGCATAATTGAACCACTTTCCTGGTAGGCAACAACCTCCATTGTCCATCCACCTGGTGTTTATTAATTACCTTATAATAATGATTCAAGCATTTTCCCCTGAATTTAAAGTTTAGCACATTATTCTCAAGGAGTCCCGGATATGCTCGAGAGAAAACTTAATGTGTAACCTCACCTTGCCTATCATTTTAATGTCCCGTGATTTTCACCTTGAAAATAAGGCTACCCTGTTTGTGTGCGACCAAAACCCACAGCGATAAGTAGCAACGCACCTAAAAGATTAATGATGCCGTCATTGTAGCAGGCAAATAATCTGATGAGGTCTCTGAAGAGTAACATGAACGCCATGTTGATGACTCCGTTGGTCAGGTCGTTGGCGGTGCAGTCGAACTCCAGCAGTGCGTCCAGCTGGCTCTGCAGTACTGGCAGAGTCTTGAGTAGCTTCTCCGCATTCATCGTGCGGAGGGTTCCGTCCTCCTTCCTGAAACAATCCGTATGAACGTCTTCACTGCTTGGATCAAGCATTCTTAACTTTCTTTCAATCCTCTTTCATTACCTGTCTTTGCAGGTTCAGAATCCCCATCACGAAATAGAATAAAGTGCTACCATCAATCACATCAACCAGACAAAAGAAATTTAAAGTCTGAAATCAAGGTATCTGAAGAAGGTGGTGAGGGTCTCAAAATTTGCCCTCTGATAATACGTGTATGCATTATCTATTATAATAAATTTCCAGTTTACAATAAAATAGTTTTTCCAAAGTGGAAATTTATTATAATAGATATCATAATCAATACGGGAAAAAGAAAGGTCATAGATATGCATGTGTATGCGTTAGCCAGAGAAATATTTTTGGTAGAAATGCAAGTGCACTTACCATCCACACAGTCATGTGTAGACCTGCAAAGAGAACTTCATACCAGAAAGTTTCTACATCACAGATGGATACGACCAGATTTGCAATCCATGGCTTCCATCATCGCATCTGCAGGAGTGTATCACCATGCCATGGAGACTAGTATCACCGACTCGGTTTCGTTTAGACGAGGCCTGAGTGTAGTGTAGTGAGAAGAGAGACTCTCAACACAAGTCTGGTTGGTTCCTCAGTTTAGGGACTGCGACAACGTGGTCATGTAGCCCCGTGTACTTTGGGTGTGTGTAGAATCTGATAACCGGTGTTAATTGTGATGACTGTATTAGTGTGTGTTATCTGTTTTTTAATTTAAGTATAGACTGTAACTTAGAATTTTTCAAATAGTTCCTACTTTTGCCGCCAAGCGCCACCGTCAATGACTACTACGCCAAGTTCAGAACTTTACCAGACGCCACTGCAGTCTGCTCTTGGCAACGAACGTAGAAACCTAAGAGCGTTGTTTACATTCTTAACCTATCCAATTTAGCTTCACACAGGTGTAATTAATGGAAGGTTCTTTAACATGCCATAAATCTATGACATGGGACCGCCGGCTTTACTTCCCCTCCGAAGGAAGGTATACTGAGGGATTTTAAACGCTTTTAAAAAATCCGACGGCTTCGGCCGGGTTTGAACCCGCTATCTTGGGCATAGAAGCTCAGCATGCTACAGTCTCTGGTGTTATATAATTGAATCTAATGTACATTGTTCTATGAGGTGCTACTCTATCGCCATTGGCTGCAATAAATGCCTTATTTGGAGAACTCAAAAGATAATTTATATCGATGACAATTGTCATTTTTATTGTCTGTATTGATTAACACTTTTCAATAAGATTTGTTTCTTTTTGAACACATTTTACATTAAAAGTAAACGTTTCGATATTTCAGGACCATCATCAGCCTTTTCTCCCCCCAAATTTAGCAATCTCCAACTTAAGAAATACATCTATTTTATATGCATAATCACAAAATCAACATTAACAATTTTAAATAATTTTCAACAAATAAATTTTAAGAAACTTAAGTTGATTTTCTGATATGTATATCAAATAGATGCACAGTAGAGCGTCAAAAATCCGAACTAATTGGGACTGGGGGGAGGGGTTCGGATTTCCGAACATAACCTAAAAATTCACGTTCAGCTCTTTTAAGTCTATTATTATTATTATTATTATTAATCTTGATTGGACCACTTGAGTCGTTCCACAATCACTTCTTCTTTGAAGGTAGTACTGCTTGGTTCGTGAGTTCTTTCCAGTACTTTTTCATTCTTTCTGATCGAGATTTTCTCAACTCGTCTGAAATCTCCATAGGCTTTCTATGTGTCATTTCTGCAGAAAATTTGTCTCTAAGATTTAGAGTTTGGTTTCTATAGTTAGAAATTTCAGTGTCCCTGATGATGCCACACAAACAGTACTGTAATTAAAATACAAATTATGTACGCACTACGAACCACAACATACAACTACTGAACAAGTGAAGCAACTGAACTGACAGGGTTAAAATAGACTGGCCCGCTGGGGGGAGGGGGAGGGGGAGGGAATGGTTCAATGAAGTCCTGACCTCACCCCTTTGGATTTTTTTCTGGGGTACATTAAAAACATTGTGTATGCAGAAAAAATTCTGGATTTGAAGCTTCTGCAGGAGCGAATTTCTGCCGCCATCTTGACTGTTACTCCTGAAATGATTGCACGTACCAATCCAGCCATTGGGAAAGCGTGCGTTCAATGCTGATGTTCGTGGTCGGCCTGGCAGAGATTCTCTCTCTACAGACCCTGTTTCCTTAAACTGATTAAACCAACGAATGACAGCTTTGTAATCAGGTGCAGTTTGTCGGGCGGTGCAGTCATAGGCGCGCGCGCCCCCGGCCGACCTTGGCTACTGCGCATCTAGTGTGCGCATAGCCAGGTCACGTCCCCTCCAAAACAAAACTTACTTTAACAAGCTGGCGTTCAGTAAAAGAATTACACGTTTAACGTAAAGGGTTTCGGTGCTATTGGTTTTTTTTTAAATGTTGGCATGATTTTTCGATGACCCTGTCGAGTTCACATGTTTAAACGAGGCGTTCGGATTTTTTATGCTCTACTGTGCTTATTAAGTAGGAGATTGCTAAATTTTGAAGGGGAGGGGAAAAAAAAAGAGAGATAGAGCTCATGATGGTCCCAAAAGACCGAAATATGTACCGTTAATGTAAAATGTGTTTGGAAAAAAAAGTATTGAAAAGTGGATAAGAATTATAGTGTTACTGAACGGTAACATTCACTTTCTTTTCCTTCTTTTGAAGATTTTCCTTTTTCTACCTAATCAAGCTAAATTTCAGGTTTTCCAGTCAGTCAACAATTTTACACAATACAGGAGTGTAGATTTTTTTTTTTTTCATTGTCAGAAAAGAGTATGTCCCCTTGCAAATAAATACAATTAGACTTGCTTATGGCATGAGAAATTTTGAAGAATCTTTCTTGTCAGTCCCTTCAACTGAACAAGCCATTCAGAATGTTAAGACTTACCCACGTTTCACCTTGCAGAAGTCGAAGGCGACTGTTCGGTAGGACAGAGCCTTCTCGTTGAGATACTTGGCGTATCGCCTGATGAATGGAGACATGTCATACCCTGGAACATAGCCGCAGTCTTCTTCAACATTATCACATATGTAGCTTAAAACATTAGACCCCCCGAAGCATCTACTAAGCGCACAGCCACACAATGCAAGCCCTCTACAGCAGCAACTAAGTGCAAATTCAACTGCTTACATACCAAACAAAGTCTTCCTTTCAAGTATTAATCATTTCAATTTGATACAAATTTTATTGACCTGCCCAGTCAATGCACAAAATTCATATAACATATGTTCCGTGCTACTGTGCAGCATACACGGAAACAAAGCTTGCGTCACTTTCAATAAACACTGTCTTACACATGTCACAACTTGTAAAATTCATAGAGTTTAACAAAATACTTTTTTTTTAAGGATGTTCGATTTAGAACTTTTATGAATTGCGATATTCGATAATAAGTCCCCTTATCAAGTGTAGTATCCTTTAGGCTATTTGTTTTCATGCTGTGTACAAGGATTCGAACAAAAATATAAAATATCCCACTTGAGAATAGGACTTTATAATTAATATTATTATTATTGTTTCTTATGGCTAGCCCGGATCCCAATCCATCAGCTTTCTTGCGTTCCAATAGAGTTGTGCGAGGTTTCCAGAAGTTCTAGCAGTCACATCAAGTAGCAGGTGCCCCTTATCCATTTTACTTCCAGGTTCGTGACAATGTGTGCATTCTTCAGATCTCAGGATGTTGATTCGTTTCAGATGAGCTGCGAGGCAGTCGTGGCCAGTGTTAAGTCTTCTCTTCTCTTCTTGGTGTTAATTTATATTGATCCCATTTAGTATCAATGTCCTTCCATAATTTGGTTTCTGCTGTTTTCTTTGCCATTTCTTCATACCTGTTTTTGATAGTATTTTTCAAAATCCTTTTTGCTGACATAAAATCAGTCTGACTGACAGGTTGTTGTTGTGTGGTACCTTTTTTTTTGCTAATCTGTCTGCCTCTTCATTTCCTGCTATTCCAACATGAGAAGGGATCCACTGAAATGAGATGTGTTTGGAGACTTTGAAGGGTTTTTATCATACAAAAAAAATTCTTTCAGTTCTTTATTTTGAGGCTTATAATTTGACGAGACAGCTTGGATGGCTGCTTTTAAATCTGTAATGATAACACATTTTTGATAATCATTGTTTCTGCCTAATAACTGTTGTAGTGCATGTGAAATTGCTTTTATCTCAGCATCAAGGTTTGGGAAACGGCAAACTGACCGAGTACAGGTTACAGTGGTTTGGCCACATCTTTCGAGCTGAAGTCCATCATTCACAACCTGCTGGAAGGCGCCCAAGGGGACGCGATGGAAGCATCGAGTATTGGCAATACCTCAGCAAGTGGAGTTGAATGCGGTGGAAGATGAAGCTAGAGACCGGCAGCGTTGGAATGCTATCTGCAGTAGATACCTCCTCCTTCGTGACTGATTCCTTTGTTATCAGTAGGGCTTGGATTCGAGCATATTTGCATATTTTTTTCCTGAATAGTACACATTGAAAGAAGCCTTTCGGTGGTATTTTCACCTATCTGGGACCAACAGAATTGAAATTTATCGAGCATATAAATGCATAAAACCGCGGTTTTCAGAATAGAAGCATATAAATGCATATTCTTGTGGTTTTCGTCTAAATAGTTTGTTTTTCTTTGAATTCTTCCCCGAATTCCGGCCCTAACAAAGTTTCGAAAACAGAAATAATTATTGAAATGCCTATCTGGTGCGAATAATAGAACCGCAGGTTTTTAACCTTTAGTGAGGTCGTTCTCGTCATTGAAACTTTTATTGACTGATTTAAGAAAATCATTCAAAACTGAAAACATAGAAAATTTCTTGTTGTACAGACCAATGCACATCTACTTCATTGACTCGCCTAATTCTGAACATTTTGTAAATGAACTTTTAAACTGTATCTTTTATAAGAACACTTCTCATATATACTTGTAAAACTTGAATGCGAGTATATTGCAGTGTATCATACATACAATTAGAAAATAAATCTCCTATTTAAAGGTATGTTATTGGTTTTTTCGTTTCACTTTCCTTTCTATAGTTTTTAACGGTGTTTTTCGAGCATATTCTGCATATTTAACCGCAAATAATGGGGGTTTCGAGCGTATCTATCGAGCATATAATGGGTTTATAATGGGTTTTAGAGCATCAAGCATATCTATCGAGCATAAAACACATGGTTTTCGAGCATATCTGGAGATTTTATCGAGCATATCGATCCGAGCCCTAGTTATCAGTATCACTTTCTCTCTTTTTTTTTCTTTCTTTTGTTCTTCTGCTGTAGGCCTTAAAGCCCATAAGCACAATAAATTTTGATGAATTACATAAAACAAAAAGTTTTTCGATTCACTACCCCAAAAATATTTAGTTTATAAGAATCCCATGGATTTTAAATATTGATAGCATATGGAAGCATTTAATTTGTAGGAATTAACTGAAAAGTGATGCAAGCTTTGTTTTAGAGTTATGTTGCTGTAACCCAAAACCGTGAATGATGTGTACTGACTGGGAAGATCGTTCAAATTTATATTAATTTAATACAATTCAATATGAATCCATTTTTCAACCTTGTTTATTTCATGTCTAACTGCAAGTCATTTTAATTCTCCTGTTAATTGGATTTTATTTCTCATACACAACATGAGCTAACATTTGGTTCTGGGTATTCTTTCATGCCAGGAAGAAAGTGTGCAAAGTTTGGAATTTGGACACCCACATCGATTCAACCTAAGAGTAGCCCTAAATTACTACATTATTGGGCAAACCGATAAAATACACGATATATTTTCAAGAGAGAGAATTCTTTATATTATACAAATTAACTGTGGAAGTTAAGTTTATCGAACATTTAGTTAACAACTAGAAATGGTAGATCGTACAGTAGTTATTTCAGCATGCAATTATTTTTCCAGGGTTCAATTGGGGGGGAAAAAAATCGAAAAATTTTCAGTTTGACCAACTGTTTTACATTACTTTTAATGTGGTCACATATGAATAGAGGAACCACCCTTGTGTGTTCACAATTTAAGCAACAAGCCACTAGAGCTAGTGATACATAAAATATAAATTCAGTATCCTTAAAATCGGGATAATACAGTTTCTTATGGTCTTGTAAGGATAGGCATTTCCTTCTTTATTGATAACATATGAACTGGTGACCTTTAACAGTCATTTGCAGCAAATGTAAGCTGACAACACTGACCTCCAGTAAATGAATCCAAATCTACCACATTTCAGGCAGGAGGAAAGGTTTAGGTGCAAATTGAAACCACATCTGTGTGGAATGCAGAATATTCGGGGTTGCTTTTAAAGGGTGGCACCTCACAGTATTAGCCACGTTTGGTCTGTATTGATGAATAATAATAAACCCTATGACTTAATAAAATGAAACGGGAATACAAATTTGAAATGTTTGCATGTTTTGCGGTGCCAGAACACAGTCATTAGACTATCACAGAACGCAGAATATAAGCGCAAAACATGTGGTTGATATCCTGGAGAAAAAGAGATACTGTCCATTAATAACCACTCATTGGTTTATGGATAAAACACTTCCTTGCAGCACATAAATGCTGTATTGACACCACGATTCCAATGTACAGTGTGATTTTCTACAAGATATCAACGAGATATTTTAAGCTTATATTCTGTATTCTTCGACTGTCTGATGAAACGTGTAACAGGTATTTTAATAATTTGTATTGACCGGGCTGGCATCCCATTTTCGTGTATTTAGTTATAACGTTTATTAACATCATTTTGGAGGATAGTCTCATTTGCACGTCACCTCCAACATTTTTGCATACTTTACCGATTTAGAAAAAAACCACCAGTCCTTTTTTTAATTCCAAAATTCCTTAAACTATAAAATATAACCAACCAGGCCAGTCAAATCCATTACGATAACGAAAATCAATTTTGACACGACTTATGAATTTACTTTCCACGCCAGTTAACTAATGTGTGCAATACCAGCACCAACACAAATCTGTTGATATTTTAAGAGAGCAGACCTCTACTTTTACAGACATGCTACAGTAGTTATGAATACACAAAGCAGTACACATTGTTTATACAGTATTTACAGTTAATGATCACAGCTACCATAGCCATTTGATTTATTTACAATATTAGTACATGAAATATATTTTTTCTATGAACATGCAATTTCCCCAATTCATGCAGATTCGTAATATTCTGTTTAATAAATAGCACTTCACTAAATTATCCCGAAAAATGAAAATCTTTTCGACAGGAAAGGACAAGCACAATAAAGGTAGCTGTATAAGATTAAAAACACGAAAGGACAGGGATAACCTCCACAGGGCATTTAAGTCATCAATCCAATCATTGAAGACAACTTCCTCCTGCGCACACTGCCTTGAGTGACGAGATGAACTGGCTGCTGCCCATCTTCCTGACGAGACTGGAAGGTTCAAATAAGCTTGTTGGGGGCTAAAGCATTGATTATTGGATTTATGGCGTGAATTTGCACAGGCAGTTGAGATTGCCCTTGTCCTTTTGGGTGTGTATCTCACCCTCTTTCTGCACACCTGCCTGTCAATGTTTCTACCTTTTTCCTGTCCATCAATTGATTTGATTGATTGGATTGAATGTACACATGTTATCCAATGTAGATTCATATAATGTGAGAAATACAAGTAGTAAGAATTAGAGCCCAGATGTTAGATAATATGTTTCAGCAAGTTTAGGGGTGATCAATTTTTATTTCTGGTTTTTCTTATCCTGATCTAGTAAATATTTTATGCCTGCTTTTTTTTTTAAATATAGTTTTGTTAGTATCACCATAAACAGAATCTGAATATTTCATTTTACACAGACCAGTGGAGCGAGTTTATATGCATGCTACCTAAACTCTGTATCCTGCCAGGAGAAGGGATGATCTATTCCATTATAACCAATTAAAAAGAAAAAAACAACTATTGCTGGACACTATGCAAATAATTTACCATTTGCATTGCAAAATAACTGGTATTTACAATTAGCATCGCTTAGCCTCGATCACTTGGATGAAAGTACATCTTAACACTAATTCACTGCTCCATGGGGATTATTACAATGTAACTCTTACAATTTTATTTTCAGACGAAAATTACGAATAAAAATTACATTTTCCAAACAGTAACCATTACAAGTAAATACGCCCAAATACTGTAATCCCAATACTTTTACTCCAATTACTTCCCATCACTGGAAATCACTGACTATATTTAACATCTGTAGTGAATATTAGGAAAGCAGCTCTGTAATTAGTTTTCATTTACATCACGTGCCATATCTCAACCTCTTCAGTGCTCTCCACCAGATTAGCAGAGCACTGCATAGTATTTACAAAATAGTGAAGATGTTAATTGAGTACCGACAGACACCTGTTAATACTATAATGTTTATTGAAACATGGTTTCACCCCTTCACTGGGATCATTGCTATAACAAACTTATACACTGAATAGGGCATTTATTACAAAAAACAATGTAGTAAATCAAACTAACACTAAGAATATAACTTTGAATATACAAGTCTCATAGAAAATGGACATCCTTACAAAAGTATTTATAAAAGTATTTAAATATGTGATTTATATGAAAATTATCAAATTTACTGTACTAATTTTTGTTTTATTATTGTATTATTATATCTCGATATTCCCATGTAACGCCGCCTAGTATTTTAGGTGTTGAAATTGGTTTTAATGTCAATTGAATCCATTATTCTATGAAATTATTTCAAATTGGAGTTTATTATCATCATCATCATCATCATCATGTATTATTGTCTATATTGATGATGGCTTGTGTTACCATACGTGATAATCAACAACTCCAATTTCAAATAATTTTCTGGAAGAATGATTAATTTCATACCCAGGTAGTACATGGTTTTTTTTTCTTTTTTAGGCCTATATGATGAATATTTTTTGTCTTTATAACTGCCGTGTCATATTTTGGTCCATGCTAAACACAGATCGTCTACCCCCCCCCCCCAGCCCTTAAGCATATCCACGTTGATTTGTACTAAACTGAATGTATGTATAATTGTGGTATAAATTTGCATGTTTTTATTAGTTTCCTATAATATTTCATGAATTAATATATTAATGCACAATATTATTTTAGTCCTAATTGCTATATGTAACATTACACTAACTCAACATTTGTAACAAATTTGCTAAATATGAAAATCATAAGATTCTTCAAAATACTAAATTCGGAATTCAAAATATGAAATTCTGGTTTTCTTAAATGCTAAAAAGAAAACCACTTCTAGTTATATATTGTTCAAGACAAACTACAAAAAAAATAAAAAATGTATAAGTGAGGTCCAAAGCTAAACTATTCTAAAAGACCTATAATATATACAGTAGAGAAACATGGTCTACATACAGCCATACAATGCACTAACCACTATATAGCACACTAAATGATACAACACAAATCCAAGGCGCACGACTAAAACAGCACATATAAACCCCACAGACAAAGCATTACGAATCAACTTTCACGTCAACTCACCGTATGAGAAACATCTGCAGCACGAAGTCCTCTCAACGAATACTATCCTTGATTTGTCCAACATAAAACTAGTCCAAAAGTAAGGCGTGTCCCGAGTCCGCAGGGGAGTGGTTCAAGAGAAAGGACATGTATAATTTACCACAGCTGAAATCCCTTCACAACCCATTCAAATTTAATATGACCTTTGCATCAGAACAGCTTGTCAAGGAATATCTTCCAAATGTTATTCTTATTAAGAAAATAATGGATCCTGCTTTAGGGATAAGGTGACCATGGAGGTCCAAGGTAATTATTCTAAAACATTTCTGGTAAGTTATTGTACGAATTGTGCAAAATACATACAAAGTAGTTACACAAAAAATACTCTTTTTTTACATTTAAGGTTGAGCATATCCAATTGCCATTATGCCTTCAAAGTAATGTTTTTCAAGTGAATTGGACATTGAAGCAGTATTAAAACTGCTAGTTTTTTCAACCGATTTAAGATATTTGATTCTCTTTATAGATTAATTCTGAATAATTACTACTCAACATTTTGTTTCTTGTCGAGTACCAAACGCGTAAATATTACAGTTTTACAAATTACACATGCTTCATTTTCAATCTTGACTGCAACACGACACTTCTTTTAGAAGATAAGTTATCTTTTGGTTATATTTTTGATTAAATATTAACAGATCTGATTTCGATAGTTCTTGGATTATTTCATGGGATTCTCTAAATAGTTTCAATGTTTTTAATAGTTCCTTCCAACAACTTGAGATTGCTGACGATGACCTCACTGTGGTCGAAACTAGTCCCGTTACGATAATTGTGTGCAATTGAAACTGTATGGCAATTTAGAGATTCAAAATATTCCAAATACTGATGTGTTACAATTTAATCAAAAATATAACCGAAAGATAATTCATATCTTCTAAAAGAACTTATAAAAGTGTCGTGTTGCAGTGAAGATTGAAAATCGAAAAGAATTTGTAATTTGTAACACTGAAAGGATGTTTTATAGATTAAAATCAAATATAAATTTTCTTCTGATATTTATGAGTTTGGTGCCTCTCGAGATGTAATCTACAAGAAACAAAATGTCATAATTTTTTAATAGTTTCTTCTGTTATAATACAGTGCGCCCGGGAGTGTTCTCCGCTGCTGCGAGAGATTAGGTTACTAGTTACGTTGGCAGCACGTCTGTCGCTTGTATCATAACGAACAACAGTAAACTTGATCCTCACCACAGCCATTCATAACTGATGCTAGAAGTGCTGATGACACACATGCTCGCTTATTGCAACACACACTGACGAATTCGACAGCCCACACATGTGGCCTTCGCCCTATCAAGGACACAGTGCTGCCAACTAAACTCCTGACGTAACCACTCCCAGATGCACGTAGCCACTGTGGAGAACATTCCCGGGCACCCTGTATATTTATTGACAATTGGTGGTTTAATACCATTTAGATTTACATTACATTTTGTCAATATAGACCAATTTGTGTCAGATATGGTTAATTTCATATCTATTATTATTATTATTATGTGCGTATGGACCCTATTGGATCACGCATTACATTTATGATTCGCCTTTCTAACAGACCATATTGCTTTCATTCTTTCACTGTGCGCTTGTTTCCTTTCTTCTGACCACTTAGTCCCCGATCTTCTGGGGACTTCATTCTCTGGCTGTACCACCCATTTATTTATCTTCTGACGGTAGACATTTCTGTCTAGTATTTCTGACGTTTCTATCCGGGCCTTTTCCAGGTCATTTTTAACATCTTGTATCCAAGATACGTTCTTCAGTTTTCCAGAGTATGTCAAAATCTTGTGAGTTAACCTTGAAGATGAGAGTCTGTGAACGTGTCCATAGAATTTCAGTCTTCGTTTCCTGATGTCTGCGGCGAGGTTGGATAGTTTTTCCGTGGCTTTGCGTGATTTGAGTCTATACCCTTCTTCGCTTTTCTCTGGGCCCAGAATTTTCCTCAAGATCTTTCTTTCCTCCTTCAAGATATTTTCCAGATCACCTTTCTTATTAAGTACCAAGGTTTCACTTGCATACAGCAGGTTTAATCACCGTATTATAGTGTTTGATTTTTGTATGTATTATTATTATTATGTACGAATGGAACCAGATGGATCACGCAGTACTTTTATGATTCGCCTTTCTGATCCATATATATTCCCTCTATGTGGGCCATCTTCCTTTCCTCAGACCACTTGGTTCCTGGTCTCTTTAGAGCATCATTCTCTGGTGTTACTATCCATCCATTCACCCTGCATCGGAATAGGCTCCTGTCGAAGACTTCCACTGTTCTTACTTGGGCCTTCTCTAAATCCTGCGACTTGCTGAATCCACGGTATATTCTTCAGTCTTTCTGCGTAGGTCATGATCTTGTCGAAGTCTTTCAACATGTCCATAAAACTTCAATCTTAGTTTCCTGATGTCCGCCGCAAGAATAGATTATTTATATTTATATTTTTTAACCATCGACTTGAGCCTCTATGGACTGCTTGTTAACAACCACTCTCATTTCAGTGTCTGAGTCTTGTTCGTTTGCCAGCTTTGACATATTCCCAGTATCTCGAGCCCATCTATCAGGTTATTCTTCCACTCCTCTGTTAAAGGGTCTCTCCGTCTTCTGGGTTCTCCATAAAACCCTGATAGCTTTTCACCACCCTTCTGAAACTATTCCTGTCTTTTATTTTATCCTCTGTAATGCCCACCTGTCACATCTCTTTCTCACACTCTTGGAACCATTTCAACTCAGATCTTCGGTTTAAGAAAATTCCAGATTTTCTTTGTGGACATAAAACGGCAATCTTCGCTTTCTAATTGTTGTCGTCGTCGGTTCCATCTTGCTGTATATTTCTTTATTTGATATCAGTCGAACGTGCCCAAGATCTTCCGTAGTAGCCTGCTTTCTCTTTTAAGTAACTGATAGACTTTTCCTGTTCGATTCATACACAGGGTCTCTGAAGCATATAAACCATCTGGTCTGACGAGAGCTCTGTAATGCCTTAGTTTGGCTCCTATACTCGGCATCATCTTATTGTAGATGTTTTCAGTCAGAACGCTCGCTCTAATTTCAGGGTGCAGATATCGGTCGCTTCTTGTTCTAGCCTATTCTCTTGGATTACTTCACCCAGGTATTTACGGTAAACTTCTTGACTCTTCGAATCTTTCCATGGTCTGAACAACCATTCTGGACCTTCACTGATGTTATTCATGCATTTCGTGTTCCTACTTTATTTTGTAACGTGTGAAAATATATCTGTGATGCAGAGTAATTTTTGAACTGAAACAAACAAATGATCCAAGCGCTGGCATATTTTGTCCACTGCGTAAGGGGTCGGGCATCCGACGATGAAACATACGCCACAGCAAAATAATACTCGCCTTACCCCGACCACGGCGACGAAACGATAGATAAGAGAACTGTTTTATTCATTAACAGACCGTATAAAGCGAACCACTGAGCACAGAAACCCTATTTTTGTTTCTTTTATTCAAAAATCTTCTCTCTATTCATAACTGATGCTAGAAGTGCTGAGACACAGACTACATGCAAAATCCCTACCGCAAAAGCCTTGTCCTAGTGCAAGTGGTACTTGACGTTGCAGCAAGAACGACTGCTCATACCCGGCAACTGTCGCCGAGAGTGAATATAACTAGGCTTTTTATTGACCAACTGAAAAGCAAACTATTTATGGGACTATAGGTCTATAGTGGGAGGAGGAATCTGCTTTCTGCGATTGTAATATCCGGTCTTTCGCTTGTAGGAAGATAGCACTAATAAAGAGAGTTTATCAGCAACCCTGATATTAACTTTCAATATCGACAACCGGTCGGTGCACTACTGCTTCGGCAACCCTGATGGGTTCTTCTGCCAGATACCTTGAACCACTCGACTTACGGACTGCACACCAAAATTTCTACCAACCGTCACACATGTAAGAAGGAACAGAAGGAACTATGTTAAACTTTTAGTCTGGTGAAAGGAGACCCCCAAATACAAGAAGTGTTAGTGCTAGAAAGAGGAGAAGAGAAGAAAGAGGTTGCATCCACATCCTGCTAGCTGGTACTTACCGACACGAGCACCTAGTGGGCATGGCAAGAGAAGAACACATTCAGTTTACAGTATCATCATGTGGAATATCCATGTGTGGTCATGTAACAATGTCAAGGAAAGTCAAATATTACCCTCCGAGTCATCTTTCTTTTACCTCAAAGAAGGAAGGAGGTTATATGACCACGATGTCGCAACCCCTAAAATAAGCAACAACCAAGAATGCTACCCGATTCCTATATGAAACATGAGTGACAACAGTAAATACAACCTTGATTCAACCCAACAGCAAGAAATTATACTGATCACTGTGTTTGTAGTGATGGGGGACAAATGCTAAGGTTACATTGTTAATAAACTTTTTAAGGCGACATGATATATGGAAAACATTCTGTTTATCAGATCAATTTTTCAGTAAAATGGATTGAACACACAAAACACTTATCTTTTAATGTGCTCAAAAGTGGTAACTGAAACCCAGGACGTGATGGTTGAATGCAGTATAACATGTTCTCTATCCAGTTCTTTCGAACCATTACGTTGGTAAAGTCTTAACTACCAAGATAAAGAACAGGCAGGTAATTTTACACAAAACTGAAATATGAAGCGTATGCCTTGAAAGAACACAATTTAATATTCTCCGTGGAATATTCACTAAGATATGTGTCTACATTCCATACTATGGGAAAATCTACCTCAAAATGAACAAGAAAAGTAGAATAATTAACAGAGCAAAAATTAATTTCATACACCTTTCCTGTTTTATATAAGCCAATGGTATTCCTTGCATTCTACATCTTGAGATAGATTATTTGATGTTAAGCTCTCTCCTTTGGGGAAGAGAAATGTATATTCTTATATTTACATAATGTTACATCACCACACACGAATAAAAATGAGACAAGACTGTTCATCCATCCTCAGAAAATACTTTGTATTACCGTACCCCGATTAGAAATATATGGAAATTGCTATTTTCACTATAGATAAATAGAAGTATTTAAAAAGTAAATAATATAAATAGTAATAAAAAAGAACATTCACGTAGTTCAGATGTTAGATGCGGATACATTTCGGAGTATTATTCGATATTTGGAAGGGCTCCAAGACTGAAGAACTGGGAAGACTGGAAGAACCTGGGCGGATCAACAGAAACAGCAGCACAGCGTCCATATGAAGGAATACTGGAGGAAGAGGAAGCTTAACACGAAGAGAAAAATTTGATTGTAGCGTGATCCTCAAGGGTTTATTTGCAAATAAAAAATAAATAAAACTATGAAAAATAAATAAAAAGTGAATAAAATTATAAATAAAACATAATTTTTAAAAAATTAGGTAAGAGCAGAAATTAATTTGATTGATTTGAATGGCTGCTTCAAGTGATATCACTTCTAGCGTAGCAACGATGGCATCACTTTCGCAATCCTAATGTACATGAGGCATGGAAGTTCTCCCTAAATTAGCTCAAGATATTTTCTAATGTTTGTATGAAAAAAGGAGAAAAAAATAGTTTAAAAACTTAATTTTATGAAGAAAATTTACTTCTCTTTCATTTAATGTTAGCACTCCAGAATATCCAATTAGGCTCTAACAATTTCTCTATCATAGTAATAGTGTACCAAAGTATACCTGAAGATGGATAAACAAGCCAGTGAGAAAAATGTGACACAGGAAAGAAGACAACTTTAAAAAACAAAGTTGCGGTTTGCAACTGAGGAACCCAGAACAGAGAACAGAGCAATTAACAGATAAAATCTATTCCTTTGTGGACATTTCAATTCTTTCAAAATTCTGATATTAGTAATGGGAATAGTCTGTGTGGTATGTGAAATTAAATCCACCAAGTCTATACGTTTTATAGATTCCTGATAAGACAACACGAGTTTATTGACAGCTACAAGGTTTTTAAGGAAGAAATCTTAAAAATCAAATAAAGTATTTGAATTTTTTTGTATCTGGGTTGTAAAAGTCATGTTCTAAGTTCCTAGTTGGAGAACAGAAGTCTGAAGAAAGTGAACAGCCAAGAAGCTCAATGAAATGAAAAGGAAATATTCCGATTATATAAGGTTGTTAGTTTTGTATTTATGCTAGATAATTTATGTTCATTTAAGATTTCTTTTTTTACTTCTCAAGTAGTAGCAGCACGATTATTAAATGTTAGCAGCGTACAGGGTGAATAAAACGGGGAAAATGAGCGACCACAGCCAGGTCCATGTAGTAGTCAATATGTCGTCAGACTGAGCCTATGCAGCAATAACCTAGTTTGAAGGTTTTGTCTATTGTTGGAAACGTTCATGAAGTGGCACAAAGTCTCGTAGGCTGTTCCTTCCCCTAACCAAACCACGATTTAATCAACATGCTGAAGAAACTACGATGTTCGAAACATGTACAAGCAAATAATATTGAAACTCTTAATTGAAAGCACAAAATGGGTAAAACCTGATAATGTAGTCATCATGACAGATTCTAATACTGTAAATTCATGGCTTGTTACTAAGAGATGTGTGAAAGGGAGACTTTTCTTTTGTGCCACATTGAATTTCTCCCGTTTCTGTGAAAGTGAAAAGCCGCGGAGTAACTAATATCAGGTAGTGGAGGTTCTGCAAATACACACATGCAGTACACAACAGAGCACAGGCAAACGAAACCTAACCAAGGTATTGTTGCACATTATGTCCCCTACCTCAGACCTGGTTGTGGTCGTTTTCTCCGAATGCGCTAGGTTTTATTCATCCTGCATTATAATCATGAAGAGCAATTCTAAACTAAGAATGAATTCTCATTAAAATTCACACCAGAAGCAAGCACAGCGACAGGTTATATAGAAGGGTTGTTTCGAGAAAAGCACGCTTCTTGAAATAAAAATATGACTGAAGACATAATCAGAAATCAACATTGTGGTGTTTGAAGCCATATTTTCAGTGTTGCCTTAGTAAACAAGTGTTTAGTGCTTTTCAGTCGGTCAACACGAATGTACCCAAAAGAGATGGGTTATGCCCTAATCCTGAAATAAATTACATGAGATTAATAAAACACTAGGATGACCAGTTTCGATCGTCAAGCGATCATCATCAGATCGATTACACTTAGGCTATAAAATCTATGTTTGAAATACAGGTGAAAATATTTACAATATGTACAATTATTTAGTTGCAGTATTGGTACTGCAACTGTCAGTGTATGCTAAATGCAGTATATATGTTAGGTGAAATGCTAAATGGTGATAGCTATCCGGAGATTGTACTTTAGAGAGATTATATGGTTGTAAACTATGGTTAAACTATAAAATTTTAGGCTAACTACTTATCTGATTGTCTTCCGTATTACAGCTACTCGCAGTTTTCGTGCTTACTAGAACTCACTGTACGGTCGACTGCGGTGGTTATCTTAACGACTGGTTTTTCCCTCCCTTCTCCCCCCTTCCCCTACGTGCTGTGGGGAGTGATCGCGATGTGTTTATGTGAGGTGTTGCCAACCTAGATAAGATGTATGTTATTGAATGAGGTGGGTCTGCAACTATTAAAGACCGTGGAAACGTGCTGTGGGGAGTGATCGCGATGTGTTTATGTGAGGTGTTGCCAACCTAGATAAGATGTATGTTATTGAATGAGGTGGGTCTGCAACTATGAAAGACCGTTCTAGTAAGCACGAAAACTGCGAGTAGCTGTAATACGGAAGACAATCAGATAAGTAGTTAGCCTAAAATTTTATAGTTTAACCATAGTTTACAACCATATAATCTCTCTAAAGTACAATCTCCGGATAGCTATCACCATTTAGCATTTCACCTAACATATATACTGCATTTAGCATACACTGACATTTGCAGTACCAATACTGCAACTAAATAATTGTACATATTGTAAATATTTTCACCTGTATTTCAAACATAGATTTTATAGCCTAAGTGTAATGGATCTGATGATGATCGCTTGACGATCGAAACTGGTCATCCTAGTGTTTTATTAATCTCATGTAATTTATTTCAGGATTAGGGCATAACCCATCTCTTTTGGGTACATTCGATCAGAAATCAAATCTGAACTAGCTGCATCCGAGTAATTTCACAGTTATCAATCAGGCTTGCGATGATTTCAGGTTCCAATTGCATCCTTTCCAGAAGTTCAAATTCACATTCATAATAAAAATTGGCTGAAAATTTATTTAGCAATTGCGAGTGTTGATATTTGGAACAAACATTTAGTCTATTTACTCGTCCAGGGCTGCTGAAACAAGGCTCCTGGAAGAGCCTCGCGAGTTGCTGTGTAGACCGAAGTTACCTGAATGTTTCCGACCAGTAAGCGTGCACAACCAACGAAACTCACACTGTAGGAAATCAGACTTCCTCGGCTCGAACCCAATTACTACCACCACTGACCCATAGAGCACAGTTTTAACAGCAGTGAATTTTCAAGATTTATTCATATTTTGAAGCATTTCCTAAAGTAGACGTGAAATATACTTCAGTTTTTTTCTTTCTTTTTACAATGCCTGCAATTAAATGTTTGAACAAATAAGTTTTTTTTTGGTGGTGGTGGTGGTGGTGGTGGTGGTGGGAGGGGGGGGGGGGGCAAAAATGCTTCATTTTAAAATTAATTTGGTTTCTCATGTGTACAAACATGGCCATGGAGAGAGAGTAAGGGCCTACATCTTTCTTCGTTCAGTGACATCTTGGAAGTATGGATTTATTTTTAGACCTCTGTCCACCCAAAAAAAAACTTTGAATTAAGTTTTCAATTTTGCATATAAATTTTAACTGTCATTTTCATTGTATGTGACTGAAAAGTTTACTCTCATCCCAAGGCCTTTCCACAACCGCATAAAATTAAAGTCTGATTTTCCAAACTTAATTTAGAAATTATCCGCCCTATGAAGACTTGATAACTTAGGAAGCTTTGCTAATTCTGCTGCACTGAACATATTAACACAATGGTTATTAACAAAATTCAACCATTTTATATTCTCTTTATAATATTATGTTTTGTAGTTTATTTATTACATTCAGTGCAAATGTGATTTATCAGAAAAAATTAAAATTTGTTTGTAAACTAACCTGCGTGGACTTTTCTACAAGACTCTTCTACTGCCTCAGCCTCTCGGAAAGTACCAGGTCTCATCTGCTCGGTGTACGATTGATATAATTGTTAACAATAACAATATTCTGCTCAAATATAGTTCAAAATCTTCTCTTATATAAAACTAAGTGTCCTGACTGACTGACTGACTGACTGACTCATCATCGCCCAGCCAAAACTATTTAAGTTAGAAACATGAAATTTTGGGGATATGTTCGTTGTAAATCGAAAACGCCCACTAAGGAAGGATTTTTGGATATTCAGGTTCTAAAGGGGTGTTCAGGGGGGTAAACGTGCATTTCATTGAATAACAATATCTCACAAGTGGTTTCATTTGGTCATATAAACTTATCATTAAAAATAAGCTGACACGTGTCTTAATGATTTTTCGATGTGGTGTATTATGAGGTGAAAGGGATGAAAAGTGGGGGTTGAAAGATTCCTAACAGAGCGTGTATCTCTTAAACGATATAGGCGAGGAGTTTGAAACCCAGAGGAAAACTATCAGCTTAAAAATAAATAAATAGGTGTTGGACCGTTTTTTCATAAATCCAATTTCAGGGGCCCATGGGGAGGGGTGAAATTCTGGAAGAAAAACTTCCACTAAGGAAGGTTTCTTGGATATTCACTCTCATCGACCAACCAAAACTATTGAAGTTAGAAGAATGATATTTTGGGGATATGTTTGTTGCGTGTCGAAAACGTCTAAGGAGGGATTTTTGGATATTCAGGTTCTAAAGGGGTGTTAATGGGGTTAAACCTGCATTTCATTGAATAACAATATGACACGATTATGACGCGAGCAAAGCCGTGGGTACCTGCTAGTGTATTATAAAAGGCATTTCATTGTGCACGATGTGTGTTTTAAAAAGCAACACAGAACCAGTGCTGCTGTGCGGGATCACAAAGGGAGGGCTCACTTCTGGTGTGATTAGAGTTACTTAAGCTTGCTTGCTTACCTTGTACACCACTCTTGTCGAGGAAGTTGCTCAGCTGAAAGGTGCTATTACTCGAAGCTAAGTACTGCGTGAAGCGCTGAAAAAGAAACAACAGTAGTTCTAGTTGGGAACAACTCAACAGCAAGTTATTTACTCTTTGACAAAGATTCCTCAACGGAGACAAATCCACCAATTCAGACATCTACTTTAGTCACCATCATAAAAATCGAACTTCAAAGTTGAAGAGTCGACCGAGCCATTTCTGCAATAAATAGGTAGGCAATTTTACATTCTAAATAGTTTCATGCAGCGACGTATTCAGGGGGTGGGGTCTAGAGGGAAGTTTGATTGCTCCTTTCCCCATCTACCGGCCTCCTAGTCCTACTGCATAACGTATGAATAAAAATAACCCGCCATTCAGGAAATGCTTAAATCCATCGATGAATTATGCAGTTTTATCAAACTGAGATCCAATGAAAAAGCACAAAGAATATAAGTTAGCGTTCAAAAGTGAAACAAAACATTTCCCCACACTACCATCCTGAGCGAATACACAGCCCAAGTACTTAAAATGTTCCACCAGCTCCAATTTAGTTCCTCCTATCTGGTATTCTAGCTTCTTGTTTCTTGCCTATCGACATAACTAGGGATTGAATTCGAGCATATTTGCATATTTTTTTCCTGAATAGTACACATGGAAAGAAGCCTTTCGGTGGTATTTTCACCTCGCTGGGACCAACATAATTGAAATGTATCGAGCATATAAATGCATAAAACTGCGGTTTTCAGAATAGAAGCATATAAATGCATATTCTTGTGGTTTTCGTCTAAATAGTTTGTTTTCTTTCAAATTCCTCCATCCTCCCCCCTTCCCCGAATTCGGGCCCTGGCCACCCTTAAGATTCGAAAACAGAAATAATTATTGAAAAGCCTATCTGGTGCGAATAATAGAACCGCAGGTCTTTAACCTTTAGTGAGGTCGTTCTCGTCATTTAAACTTTTATTGACTGATTTTAGAAAATCTTTCAAAACTGGAAACATAGAAAAAATTCTTGTTGTACAGAGCAATGCAGATCTACTTCATTGATTCGCCAATTCTGAACATTTTGTAAATGAACTTTTAACTGTAACTTTTATAAGAAAACTTCTCTTATACTTGAAAAACTTGATTGTGAGTATATTGCAGTATATCATACATACAACTAGAAAATAAAGCTTGTTTATAAAGGTATGTTATTTTGTTTTGTTTCACTTTCCTTTCTATAGTTTTAACGGTGTTTTTCGAGCATATTCTGCATATTTAACCGCATATAATGGGTTTTTCGAGCATATCTATCGAGCATAAAACACATGGTTTTCGAGCATATCTGGAGATTTTATTGAGCATATCGATCCGAGCCCTAGACATAACCTTTGTCTTTGAAGTCTTCCCTACATTTCTGCTCAAGTTCTAACATGTTGGCTTGCAAGCAGTCATTGCAACCAGGTCATTAGCATAGGGCAGTCTGCTTACCTGGTTTCTAGCCAATTGAATCCTACCCTTCAGCATAGGGTCCATATATAAAATGAACAGCGGCAATGAGAGACTACCTCCTTGCAACACTCCTGTAACAACCTTGAAGCAAGAACTCATCCTACCAACAACTCTCACTATAGCCTGATTAACACTTTGGATTGCCTGTAGCAGCCTTCCCTCGATACCATAATCCTTCACCATCTTCTCATTGGGTATTCTTATCATATGCCATCTTAGATCTATTCCCCGCACATCATTTCTCAATAACTTGACACCCTTACATCCTCGCGGTCTAAAGCAGGCGTTCTCAACCCAGTGCACTCTTCAAACGATCCAAAAAGTGCTCGCGAGCACAGGCTCCCCCGAGATCAATTCTTCAATTCCAATTCGGTTGCACGAACCAGAATAATTGTGTTCTCATTACCGTACAAGTTTTGACAGCATTTTTATCATTTTGTGAAATATGAATCATTGCACATTCTTTCTTCCTTCCATATTTACGCCCTCATTGGAGCACTTAAATCAATACAAATACAATTGAGTCTAATAACAGTATTTGGAGATTAGCGATTCGGCTTCTTCATTCTATCTGACCTCGCTGCCCTTTGTTCATCTGTGATTGTGTAGTTTTTCCGTTCAAATGTTGTTGATGTGAATCTTAAGTATTAATTCCTTAAAATATTTTTCTCTTCTCTATTTTTTGATTTGAAGCATCGTTAGATTTAATTCACCTAAATCATGCTGGATCTCTTTGAACCAGTTGTGCTTTATTTTACTCTTCCAGAAGTAACTAAACAGCAGTTTTATTAGTCTGGTTTCTGGTAGGCGCGAGATTTGGCATTGTACCTATTATTGATTCACTCTCTCGGTATACCACTTTATTCGGCAGCTATCTCCATTGGTCATTTACTTGATGCTTTTTGTTAATTGTTCTGATGATTCTTCTGTCTGCTTTCTGCAGTTTGTCAGTTGTTGATTTGATGTTCAACTTGAAAAGTTATTTCATAATAAACTTCAAAAGCACACAACGTGTCCTAGACGAAACCCCACACAAGACACGGCACAAACCTTGAAAAATTGCTGAGGTTTGACACTGATCCATTTCCACAATAAGCTGTTAGGGATACAACTCTACTGACACGATAGCACAAATACACTGGGAGTCTGGGTCATAGCGTTCTTGATGCATATTTTATGATGAAATCCGTGTTACCAGCCTCGACACCAGATGTCTGAGGTCGTATTCTGCCCATCTCCATTCCGTTGTTATTGCGTCCGTCGAGTAGAATTCCATCCAGATTTGTTCTTTCTTTCGTCTTACTTCCTCCATTGTGACTTATGCTTTTATGGACTGCAGGTGCTCTGTTTGTCTCACAGTTTTTCAATATTTTAGGAGTAACACAAAGGATGCTGAATCCACTATTGACGATGATCAGATGCCATCAAGTCGGCGTCGACTTCTAGCGACTGTCTCCATATGATTCGGTCTTCAGCCATATACTTCAGATCCTTCAGTGACATATTCATGTTGGATTTGATGGAGTCGATCCATCTCGTCTCCGAGACCCTTCCACTTTTCCAAGCATACTTGTCTTTTCCAACGAATCAGAACGCCTCATAATGTGTCCAAAATATGACAGCTGTAATCGTGTTATCAAAGCTTCAAGA
The DNA here is from genome assembly GCA_946902985.2 of Meconema thalassinum. Lineage (NCBI taxonomy): Eukaryota > Metazoa > Arthropoda > Insecta > Orthoptera > Tettigoniidae > Meconema > Meconema thalassinum. The sequence goes on from OX336397.1 coordinate 282,056,919, forward strand.
GACTGATCGGGTTTGATTTTTTGAATCACCCATACACCCTACTATCCACACGTAAATGCATCTTATCCTGCAAGAGGTTGTAGCATGCCTGATGAGCTATTTTAGTACTTTTGAGGGAGAGGCATAGGAAAAAGGAAGAGGCACACTTATTATTATTATATACTATTTAAAGGTGCTTGGTATGGCTTGAGGGAGGAGCTCACAGTCTCAAAAAGGTTGAGAACACCTGCTCTAAAGCCATACTGGTTTCCATCCATCTTACTCTTGCCCAATGATCTAACTATGAATTACTGAAACTAAAGTACATAAGCCCAAAGCTCCTCCACAGACAGAAAAAGTCAAAAATACAATATTAAAAAAAATTCTAACATACAAAGTACAACCCAAATAATAATATAACTGCCAACCTCATTAAACCGAAAAAAAATTGTGATTTTGATGTGAAAATCAGGAAAATTCAGGAGATACAAATACTGTAGTGCATATCAGCTCAAATAATTGGCAAACTATGCTTCAAAATGAATGATGTAAATAAGCATTCGGCATTTATTATCCCAAACACTTCCACTTTTAACACACACAAAAAAAACCACATTTAATTTTCCCTTTTTTTTTTTGCTAGACTTCACTTTTTGTGCTTTCCTCTTTCCACGAGTTTCTCATTTTCCACCATGTGTTATAAAAACATACATCGACAAACAGCACAAAATGCAAAATCTTTGCTGGATTCAATCATGCACCAAAAAACTTTAAAAACAGGATTGTATTTTTGCCATAGTGAAGAGTCAAACACCGAGTAAAACCACTAGAATGGTGAAAATGTTGCAGCAAGATCAATAAACACCGAAACAAAACCCATTTATGAATTCAGGTACCCAAATAACCAGCCCACTATTAACACTTCCAAAACAATACTGGAAAATGTTTGAGGTTCGTCAATAATTTACTAAATAAATCCGAAGGATAGTTTGAGTGAGGCGGGAAAAAATATGGAAAATCGGGAAAAGTTGGCAGCTATGTATTAACAATACCATCATGATCCTCGGATGTATTATCCCTAGAATGGTAGTGCTTGTCTCCGCGTGGAAAACGCGGTACCCTCCCCTCCCCCCCCCCACTTCTCCCTTTGTCCAATCCCCACCAGTGTTTGCTTTGTATTTTAGAACTGCCAAATTAGTCAAAATCTATTACACCCCCCCCCCCCCCCGCCCAAAAAAATCATTTGTCAAGAAATAAGCTCAAAACGAAAAAATACTTAAGTTAGGCTAAAAACTAGAGCTGTCGATTTGATCGATTAATCGGACCGATTAAAACAGTAGTGTGGTGTAGGAAAAGTAATTGTTTTGTGTAGCACAAAACCTGTGTAGTGTATTAGTATTTGCTATTTGGCACAGGCGCGGATTCAAGGGGGAGGGAATCGCGGGGGTCATGACTCCTCCCCCCCCCTCCCCCTCCCCACCCAACGGAGACAGACTTTTTTTGCCAACTCAAAAAACGAAAACACAATTACCAGACAAATAAATCTTAAAGAATTTTAACTGAAAAACAGTTTTTTTCATTTTATTCATTACTGAAAATATCTTTATTGCAATTATTATGTTCTGTTACAACTGTACATATTTACAACTTCATACCTGTTATATAAAACGATTATGTATTTATATAACAAAATCAACTGGTCTATTTTGTTTAGCAAACCTTGTGATTACCGAATCGATGTTTATAGTGATGTCACGATGAATGTGCAGCAACGCACGGATAGGAATTTGGGGCTTTTTTCGCACCAAAATTTTGCCGACGTCCTAACTGCAAGCTTGGTTGGCAATTTAAGCTGTGACTTTCTCCCTTTGTCGGTACCAACTCGACTTGCCGAAACTGTAACGTACCTTGATACTTTTCTCGAAGCTCGATGTAAAAGTCTCAAAACACGCCGTTGCAATTTGAAGGAATATTTTTGGTGCGCTAAACGCATCAAATTTCTATCCATGTAGCTTGCAAAAAAATTGGTCTGGTTTTGTACGTTTGGTTATTTTGTGATTGCGTTTTTAATGATACCATTTTTCTTAACAATTTCGATTCTCTGACCCCCCCCCCCCCCAAGCCAAACTCGAGATCCGCGCCTGATTTGGCATCAGCTATTGTAAGAATGGGAGGTCATTAAAGTTAAATGATTTATTTATTTATTCATATATATATTTATTTATAGTATGGCTTTTAGTGCCGGGAGTGTCGCAAGATCATGTTCGGCTCGCCCGAGTCTGTAGCCGCTTCCAACGGACACCCATAGGGTGAGCTACAAGTTCCGTTCAATTTCAAGAAGTTGCAACTTTCGCTACCAGATGTCACCGACACCTAGTGGTGGTCTTTGGAACTTTAATAGAGCGTTCCAACGAAATCTAACCTAGAAATTTAGCTTCACACAAGCTTAAGTCTGTGAAAGGATCTTTAACATGCCATAAATCTATGACATGTGAACGCCGGCTTTACTTCCCCTCCGAAGGAAAACATACTGAAGGATTTTTAACGCTTTAAAAAAACGAAGACTTCGGCCGGGTTTGAACCCGCGATCTTGGGCACAGCAGTTCAGCATGCTACCGACTACGCCACCGAAGCCGCTGATGCACATGCCTTTCCTTTAGGAAGATAAAAGCGATAATATATCCTTAATTGCTTTCTTGTAATTAAACGTTTTTGAAATTTATTTTACTTACACGCCATCAAAACAATTAAAATTTTACATGATCATCTTCCTCACAGCAAATGGAATTGTGAACATTTTAAAATATCTTTTTCAAAAGTTTATTTTTCTGGAACCGATACTGTGTGAAATCGACTAAAATTTCGGTTAATCGATCAAAATTTTGAATCGATTGACAGCTCTTAACGAAAACACAAAAATCAAAAATGTAAAAAACAATATTAGTCAAAATTAGTGAAAACTCCAAAATTAAATAAGTAGTTCCGTGAAGAGCTATAAAGCCTATTTTCAAATATCCCACTCATATTAGTTGCCTCGATCAACATACAAAATTTCAGTTTGATTGTTGTGATAGATTCGTAAATATTGAGAACCGACTAAATATTTCCGATGATCGCCAGGTTGGATTTTTATTTTTGTACTATTACATGAAGATTATTGTGTACGTGTGGTATTCACACTTCCATCGCATGATTAGGACACAAGAAGTAAGAACGAGATTTTAAAATTTCGCACAGCTGCCATCTTGTGGTTATGAAAACCATTGAAATAAATTAGATGCTAGTGGATTAACATTTGTACGAGCATTTAACATGCAAAGTTTCACCACACTCGGATGGTTAAATCGCTAGAAACGTCCATTTAAATATTTATACTTCGCGTCGCCGTCATGTTGGATTTGTGATCACCAGGTTACCGAAAGTCATATAGGTGAACTTATGTTTATAGCTTCTATGAACATAAACAATTCTGAGTGATTGCTGTCAAAGATTCGCAGATATTGAGAACCATCAAAATATTTCGGATTCTCGCCATTTTGGATTGTTATTTGAATAGACCATAGAGATTTGTACCACTAAAGGAAAATTATTGCTTAGCTTCATTATTCAAACTTACACTTCGATCGCATGATTACGACACAAGATATAAAAACTTAATTTTAAAATTTCGCACAGGCGCCATCTTGAGGTTATGTAAACAATTGAACTAAATTAGATGCCAGTGCATTACAATATGTATAATCATTTACTGTACCACATTTCACTGCGCTCAGAAGGAAAAATTACGAGAAAAGTCTTATTAAAATGTTTCAATTTCGCTTGGCCGCCATGTTAGTTTTGTACTTTACAGGTTTTTGAAAGTTACCTAGATAAACTTGTAGCAGTGCCCTTTATCATCGAACAAAATTTCAGGGTGATATCATAAATAGTTTCGGAGATACTGAATGCTGGTGAAATATTTCGCACAGCCGCCATGTTGGATCGGTGAGACAATACAATTTGAAGGGCACGGTAGGGGTCGGCCAGAATGGTGCTTTGATCTTACCGAGTGTTTTATTGAAATCGCTCCAGCCGTTTAGAATTTATTAGGGACACGCACATTCACACAGACAAAAGGTGATCTCATAAGCCTATTTTTTTTTTCATAAAATGAAAATAGGCTAAAAAAAGAGAAAAAAAGGGTCGAAGACTGAGAAAAAAAATAACAAAAAACATACAAAATTATTCTGCTAACCTGGAGAGTTGACGTAAGTGGTATTTATTCTGAGTCTCTAGAATCCTAGTCTCTGCCGATGCGAAGCGCTACCGTTCTAGCGTTAAGGTTCAAATGAGTGTGGCAGTAGGAGTTGCTTCACGTTAATAATAATAATAGTGAATCTTACCTCGTTGCCGTAACAGAGCATGTGGTGCACGGTAATGAGCGCCTTGAACACCACCACCCAGTTGGTGTTCTGTGACCGCTCGATAAGTAGATTCGCCAGCTGTGGTATAGACACATTCGGCTCGTTTGTACAGTGGATTAAATCTGAAATCAAACAAGAAACAGCCATAAGAACACGTACAACACTTCTTGTATCAATATCGCCAGCTCACTAACATTCACTCAGAACAATGTTTAAGGTGCGTAAGTACAACAACAGAATCTCTTAATTCATCATAAAATATACACATTTTCCAAGTTCGTAAAGGAGTGAAGATGCAAGGAGAAATAATTTCAACTCTTGAGATTTGCTGATGACAGCCTCATCTTAGCCGACACACCCGAGGATTTGAACGAGATTTTAAATGGTATGGATTCTGCCCTAAGGGCAGAATTCATAATGCATATTAATAAATTTAAAACAAAAATATTGGAACGCAGCCGAAAGTTAGTTATTGTTTAAAGGGGCGGAATTACGAGGTCATCTGCCCCTTTTAACAGAAATTGAATTCTACACATTTGGAACATATCGTTAAATTTTGAGGTGGACACCTAAATGTGAAAAGACCAAAAATAAATAAAACAAAAAATTCAATAAAACTTATAAGTATAACTTAGGTATAAACAAAAAATTACGGAAAATAAAAAAGTCAGAATTAAAAAAAGAACAGAGTATTTGAGACTATCACTTGTAAATTTAGATTGCTGGCCCTAACCCACTCTCACTTATAAGGCGGATGACTCGATCAGCAGCCACCACGTCATCAGCTAATTAAGTTTCAGTGCCATCTGCAAACCAAGGTTTCTTCGTAAATCAGCAAGATCCGCACACACAGTTAAAATGTGTGCCAACGGCTCCACAGGCACAAAGGGGGGGGGGGGGGGGTCTTCCCTTCTCATTATCTATGGAAGTGAAACTTAGGCTGTATATTGGCTTTCACGGCTGGTGAATTAAAACTCAGCAATTCTTCTAGGTTTGTGCCGTGTCTTGTGTGGGGTTTCGCCTAGGACACCAAGCTGGCTCATCTTTTTGGAAGCCTTCTTAGGGAGGTTAAGGCTGCTGAGCTTTTAGTTCTCGAGTCAAGTGGTGCAGTTGCACCTAATGTAAAGGGAGGTGGCGCGCAGTTCGTCACTCCTGTGGGGGTCCGGGCGGAGACACCATGAGCCCGCCGATGAGCCAGCTTGGTGTCCTTTGCGAAACCCCACACCAGACACGGCACAAACTTAGAAGAATTGCTGAGTTTTGAAACAGACAATTTTTTCACAGCAGAAAAGAGGAAATGATGATAATTGTTGTTTTAAGGAGCCTAACACATAGGTTATCTGCCCCTAATGATCTGGGTGATAGCGAAAATGAGAATGAAATGGAAACCAGAACGAAAATTATGTGAGACGGAAAATACGTACAAAGAGAAACTCAGATGGAAACAACTCACAATATGGTCTTACAAAAGGGAATTTAGAACGAAAAGATTCACTAAGAGAATAGATGGAAAAAGACCCACAAAACGTAGGCTAAATTCAAAATACTTACAAAATGCAATTGAGGTTCAAAATACGTACAAAATGCAATTGAAATTGAAAATACTTACAAAATGTACGGTAGATTCAAACGACTCATGTGGATTGACAATACTTACAAAAAGCAACTTAGATTCAAAATACCCACAAAATGCAATTGAGAATCAAAATATGTGCAAAAAGCCCGCCAAACAAAATGCAATTTATATTCAAAATTCGCGCGAAATGCGGTTTTGGTTGAAAATACTTACAAAATGCAATTGAAATTCTAAATACTCACAAAGGTCCCTCCGCCACATTGAAAGACTTACTAAAAAGCAATTTAGATTGTCAATCTTTACAAAATGCAATTGAGGTTGAAACCAATCGCGAGATTTAATTTAGATCGAAAAAACATACATAAAGCAACGTAGATTAAAAATGGCTTAAAAATCGCTAGAAGAGAATTTAGATACACGGTGAACCAAGTAACAAAAACAGTGCGGGAATCTTAAAGAGAAAAGTAAATATAATGAAAAGAGGAGAGGAGAGGAGAGGAGAGGGGAGAGAGGAGAAGGTCCGCCCCAAAGGTAAGGGACAAAAGGGGGAAACGGACCCAGCTCAGGAATCCCTCGGGGTCGCCAACTCCCGAAGTCACCAGCCGTGAGCCCCTGAGGGTGGGGCTACATACACCCGGCCTCCTTAAGGGCCTTGAGCACAAGGCAGGAGGTAAAAGAAAAAGAAGGCTGACCCCTCACAGAAGGAGGGTATCAGGAAAGATGAGACAAGGGCCAATTAAGGCGGGAAAGTGAAAGACTCCCTAGGCCTCGGATAACCTAATACCGTCGGGATCGGAAGAGAACAAGAGTTGACCAATGGAGGTAGACAGAAAAGAATACTGAGAGGAGCCCGGCACAAGTAAGTGGAAGCAATGCCGGACTCAGCTGGGGTCCTGTGGTCGCCAACCCACGCCCCACTAGATGTGAGCCCCTGGGGGGAGAAAAGAGGAAAATTGGAAAGTGATGTTACAAGAGAATGATGAACAAAGGAAGAGGTAGTATGATGAGTGGGAGAGGAGATTTGTTTCTGGCGACTGCTAATGAAGACGGGAGTATAGCAAACTTACGTTATGGAAGGAAGGGTCGAGGACAAGATAATACTGTTATTGGTTTTACGTCCCTTTTAACTACTGTGGCTTTTAGAGACGCCGGGGTGCCAGATTTTTTTCCGAAGGGGATCTTAAACTTGGCAGTAAATCTACTGACACGACCCCCTCGAATTTGCATACCCTCAAATGCCAGCTGGCTGCGCCATGATTCGATCCTGCAACCTTGGGCCCAGCAAGCGAGAACGTTACCGCTGCGCCACACAGCCAGTCTTCGAGGGTAAGAATATTGTAGGGGTAGCCCAAGGTTAGAATATGTTCAACAGATAGTAAGGTGTGGTAGCTTCGTAGAGATGAAACTATTAGCTCTGGACAGGGCTGCATCAAACCAGTCAAAAGACTGAAGACAACAACAATCGAGATATCGTGAGCCCAAGTATCCACACATGTGAGACTCCTTTTACACCCTCTACTGTTTGGTTTTAGTTTACGTTTCGTTTGGCGGATTTCTTGTTTGGAGCCACTTTGTAGTCACGTCCTAGTTAGGGAACAAGGGGCTACATATTCCGAGTCGTGTGCTGAGGCGGCTAGGATTACCTCTCACCGCAGTGGGTCAAAATCGAAATCTAGGAGGACAACATTATTTTTACGTTTTAATCATGAATTTAGAGTGAAAGCAACGTATTTAATTTGTTTTCTTCATGATACACGTCAGTTAAGACCTTTTTTAAGCTACGTCTACACATGCAAGAAATTGTCTATGACTAGGAGTTGGATAGAACATTCAGTTACCTCTTCAGAACAATTTTCTACCCCTAATTCACTTTTAACAAAGACACAAAGTTCCACTTTTGACATAATCGTCGAATCCAGTGCTTCAAACAGTTGTAAACGTGTGAGAACTGGTTGCGCGGCATCTCTTAAAATGTAAAATAACTAAGTAAGTTGCAAAAAGATGCAAAAAATCTTATAACAGGCGTAAACTACAAGATTTTATCGACATTTTAACATTAAATAGAAAGTGACGCAGTGTGACGCGACATACTAAAAATCTAAGTGAAAATATAATTTTAAAAATAATAGTTAAATATTATACAATGCAAATATAGCTAAAAATACGTAACAATTACGCCAATTAATAACTGAAACACGTTACAAAGATCATACCTTCAGATGCATGTTCCATCTTAAAGCATCACACTAACCACAAAGACAACCAAACCACAGCCACTTGCATTCACCCTCCAATTCAGACTGCTCGAACAGTGGTGACAGATTTACAGTAAGATGCGTTTATATCCCAGAATAGAGAGCGGCAATTATATGAAAATGCTGTAGAAGTAATAAATTTTGATTTTTTAATTATGAAAATAAATAATGTTGTCCTCCTAGATTTCGATTTCGACCCATTGTGCACCGGTTTCATCCCTGAACCGTTAGAGGCGAAACTCGTGGGGCCCTGTGTAAGTAAGGCTAGCAACCTGTTCCACTTTTACATTTGGAAGCTTGCTACTTGAACAAACATTGGACCTGTGGGAGTGAGAGTCCTACTCCCCTATTGCTGTATTTCCATGGATTCTGGGTTGCCCTCGCAAACACTTCAATGGTAAGGAAATATGTTCCCCTGCCGAATGCTAGTATTTATCTAGTTCCACACCCACTCAGTTATCAGTCAGTAACATGAGCCCAGTTCCGCCCTGTTAACGCCCTCTCCGGCGCCTACCACGACCAAACACTGGACTGATCCGATATGATGCATCCGTCACCTTTTAGTTACTAGGCTAACAATATAACCTTACCATTCGACGCCATCAATAACAGACAGGAGGTATATTCATCTCATCCGGGATAAATACAAATTTAACAAAGTTCAGACAGAAAGCTCGATCAGCTGTCCCTCAGTGATACAGCTGGGAATAAGCGTTCTTCGGTTAACAGACTAATCGAGTAATTTAAAATTATTCGACGGACCGTTCAATCCATTAATCGGCTAACTGAAGAATCTACAGGGGGTCTCAAAAAATGCACCAACACTTTGAATTACTAAAAAAAATAATTATGAACATACACAAGTTTAAGGGCTTCAATTATAGAGGAGACATGTAATTAAGACATGTTCGCAAATGTTCAAATTGATGACCGTCAGTGACCAGACAAAGCTGATAACGCGAAGCAATGAATTCGCAAACGTTACGACAAAGTTCATTTGGAATGTAGGATTTCCAGCGCAGATGCTTCATGATGCGATGGACGCCATCTTTTGAGATGTGTCTCTCTCGAGCCGTTTGTCGCAGTGATTTCGGTGGGGATCGAGTGAGGGCTTCCTGCACCTGTTCTTTTCTAGGACTGGTGGATGTCCGTGGTCATCCAGAACGTTTCTTGTTGACATTGTAAACGGTCCCATCAGCTTCAAATTTATATCTGATGTGAGCAATGGTCCGGTGCGTTGGTGGCGGATTGTCGAACTCGTGGACACTGTCGGTGATCAATTTGAACATTTGCGAACACGAGTCTTTAATTACATGTCTCTTCTTTAATTTAAGCCCTCAAACTTGTCTATGTTCATAAATAATCATTTTATAGTCATTCAAAGTGTTAGTACATTTTTTGAGACACCCTGTATTAATTGGTCAGTAGACACTGAAATAAGAGGTCATCAATCCTTAAGTTGAGTTAAGCATTTTAGGAATGTTGTATAGAAATCTATAAGAGTTACTTTTTGCCTAAATATACAAAGTGTGCTTCCTTTTTTTATGTTAACAATAACAGTGACAGTGGAAGGACAAACATCAATCAATTGGGAAGGGTTTCGCAAAAAGAAAACTTAGGAGTTTTCAGCAAAGTTTTTGAATTCTTGTTCAATGTTTACAATTAAGGACAGCAACATTTTTGTTTTAGCCTGGATTCCACAAAGAAGGTACATTATTAAACAAGTAGTTCCGTGAAGAACTATACAGCCTTTTTTCATATATCCTACTCATGTTGATTGCCTCTACCAACATACACAATTTCAGTTTTATTGCTGTACTAGCTGTTACCCGCGACTTCGCCCGCAATAACATTTGGAATCCCGTTATAACATTAGTTATATAGATAGATAAGCATGGGTCCTAGTGGAAAATAATTATATCACCTGAAACCAAAAATGCATGGGACGAAAAAAAAAATCATGTTGGTTTCGGAACCTAAAAGACGTGAAAAATATAATAAAAGTATTTAAAAAAACGAATTTTTTGAAATTTCATTCGAATCAATTTTTATGTCATTCCTGGGAGTTTGAAAATTCCGGCCAAAAAGTACAAAATCATTAATAACTCCGTAAGTATTCGTCGTATGATGAAATAGCAAGAGACAAAAAAGATGTAATGTGTTATTGTCTACAACATAGGCCATGTATAATTTTACACACAGACATATTACGTTTCCACCCCCACCCCCTTCCATAATTTCAGCCCTCCCCATGGGCCCCTTAAATTGGATTTATGAAAAAACGGTCAAACACCTGTTTAGTTATTTTTTATGCTGATTTTTTTCGGCTGAGTTCCAAACTCCTCGCCTATGTCGTTTAAGAGATACACGCTCCGTTAGGAATCCTTCAACCCCACTTTTCACCCCTTTCACCTCATAATATACACCACATCGAAAAACCCTCAGACACGTGTCTTCTTATTTTTAATGATGAGTTTATATGCCGAGTATCACATCCCCCAATGAAAGCAATCGGGAGATATTGCTATTCAATGAAATGCAGGTCTACCCCCTTAACACCCCTTTAGAACCTGAATATCCAAAAATCCTTTCTTAGTGGGCGTTTGCGGCCCTTGAGGAACCTGCATACCAAATTTCATTCCAATCCGTTCGGTGGTTTCAGAGATTTCGTGATGAATGAATCAGTGAGTGAGTGAGTGAGTGGTATTTGAGCTTTATATAGTAGATTAGATTCGTAGATATTGAGAACCGTATAAATTATTTCGGATGGTCGCCATGTTGGATTTTTATATAAGTACGTCGTAAGAGTTGTGTACTATTAGATGAGGATTATTGCGTAGGTTCATTATTCTAACGTTGACATCGATCGCATGTTTAGAAGACAAGAAATAAAAACTTAGGTTATACAAAAAAATTTACTAAATTAGATGCCAGTGAATTACAGTGTGTTTATACATTTGCTGTACCGTTTCACTGCGCTCAGATGGTTAAATCGTGAGAAATTTCTTTTTAAACGTTTCAACTTCGCTTAGCCACCATGATCGTTTTGTAGTTAACAGGTTTTTGAAAGTCACATAAATGAACTTTTAGTAGTGCCCTTCATCGCCGTACAAAAATGCAGGGCGATATAAGTAATAGTTTCGGAGATATAGAATGCCAGTGAAATATTTCGCACAGCCGCCATGCTGGATTGGTGAGACGTAATAAAAGTTCAAGGGAACGGTCGGGGTTGGCCGAAATAGTACTATGACCTTACCGAGTTTCATTGAAATCACTCCAGCCGTTTTAAAAGTTATTAGGGGGACACAAACACACACACACACACACACACACACACACACACACACACACAAACAAACAAACAAAAGATTATCTCAAGTCTATTCTTTTTTATAAAATGAAAAAAAAAAGGCTAAACATATTTTCATTGTCTTGCTTCTGTACATCGATAAATCGACGAAACAATTAAACGACCAATGGAATGAGTACCAGCCTTTCCAAAGTTGGGAATTGTGCCTTGTTATTGGACTGGTTTGCGCTAAAGCTCCCGCTTGCCCCATATTGGTGAAGGAGCCCTTCAACATGACGTCAGCAGCATGTGCTTTTTATTGCCCGCGCGAGTAAATTCACTAACAAATCAAGATGTTTAAAATAAACGGCGCAGTCGGGAACAACATAATTCATGTCTATACAAACCTTGGACTTCTATGAACTAGATTCTCGAAATAAAACTTTAAACTAACATTTCAATCGCCAACCGGGTTTAGGAATGGGATTGAGAACAACCATGTCAAAGAACAAATAATGCTAAGGTGTTGCGGGGCCATAACAGTGTCTGATAAACCTCCAGATGAAACAATCCACAGCCTGCTTCCAGTCTCCGACCGGGTCAGGAATGGAATGAATGAATGAATGAATGAATGAATGAAGCCCCCATCTAGCGGCGAGGATATGAACTGTGCAGGCTGCGGAGGCCTGTCGCACTCCTCTGGGGCAATTATTAAATGAATGATCGATGAAATGAAATGGTAGTGGAGAGTGTTGCTGGAATGAAATTGTGACAGGGAAAACCAGAGTACCAGGAGAAAAACCTGTCTGCCTCCGTTTTGTCCAGCACAGATCTCACATGGAGTGACAGGGATTTGAACCACGGATCCAGCGGTCAGAGGCCGGCGTGCTGCCGCCCAAGCCACGGAGGCTTTTTAAATATCCGCAAATTTTTTTCGCCAAGCGGATAGTTTGCATGGCTGTGCGGATAGTGTTTAGAAGATAATTATAATGTTATTATTATTATTATTAATATATCGTACGGCCTCGGGTGACGGGTGCAGGCTTTGTTATTTGACACCCAGAAGGTAGCTTGCAAGTCGAATTTCGTTGTTCCTTGAAGCACTATGAAAGTCAAGGAGGTTAGATAGCTAGGGCTTTCTACTAGAGAAATGAGGAATTTGTGATGGCCGAAACTCGCGAGAACACTGCCTACTGAATTCAAATGAGTATGACATGCGTCTTACCGCCTTTCAAACATCACTTACCACGGCCAGGAGCGAACCTGCAAGCTTGGGGGTTAGTAATCCGACACGACAGCCACTCACCCACCGTGGCAAGAGTTTATAGAATACAATGTTTAACTGGAATTATCAAAAATAACTTCAGTTCTTGCTAGGATCTTCCACGTTTCTTGTTATTTGCTTCCGCTTCGATTGTATGAGAATAATTTATTTCTTTATTTTATTTATTTATTTATCGTATGGCTTTTAGTGCCGGGAGTGACCGAGGATCGCCTGAGTCTGTAGCTGATTCCAGCGGACACCCTTAGGGTGAGCTACAAGTTCCGTTCAATTTCAAGTAGTTAGAACTTTATCAATGATATCTAGTGGTGAACGTTGGAACTTTGATAATGCGTTCCGACGGAATCGAACCTAACAATTTAGCTTCACACAAGTTTAGTCAGTGGAAGGATATTTCATATGCCATAAATCTATGACATGGGACCGCCGGCTTTACTTCCCCTCCGAAGGAAGGTAGGCTATACTGAGGGATTTCTAACGCTCTTAAAAAATCCGACGACTTTGGCCGGGTTTGAACCCGCTATCTTGGGCACAGCAGTTCAGAATGTTACCAACTACGCCACCGAAGCCGCTATGAGAATAATAGAGAAGTGAGAAAAGCCAGTCATGGAAATACCCTCAGTTGACTTTTCCCAAAAAAATGAATATCCGACAGGTAGGCTATCTCGCAGGTATATCCGACAGGTAGGCTATCTCGCAGGTATATCCAACGACTACTGTCGACCGAAATATTATGTGCATTCGAGTTTGAAGGTTGTTTCTGAAGTAACCAATAGACCTACATAAAATCCAATAACATTTTCTTCGTTCCATTTTACGTTAGTTCATGTAGGTTTGGAATTTTTAATTTATGTTTTAATATTTTTTTTATCGCACTTGAAACACACAAAGTGCCTGTTTTTAAACGTGTTTCCACCATGCGTCACATTTAAGAATTATTACTGTATCTCACAAACCCGTCATCAAATCGAATCCAAATTTTAACACCATATACATTGGAATGTTGTATAACTGGTTTATTAATTTCAAAATTTTGTGTGCTCAAGAACGAAAGTGGTTATTTTTGTAAGGTAACTTTTTCTGGGCTCGGGGTCGTTGGAAAATGTTCTTGGTTGCGTCGTAAACCTTATACATCAATAGGTTATACTGTATGACTGTGAAATACGTAAATTAATGAACTTATTTTATATCGGTTTGTATTTGTACGGGGAATTAAGCCATGGTTCACCAGCTAGCCGCTCCGGGAAATTCTGTACAGCGTTGCTGATATGGAGCCCATCACTTCCGAGAGAGGCGCACCATGACGCGTGATGGAGCTCATGTGAGATCTGCGCTGGACAAAACGGAGGCAGACAGATTTTTCTCCGGGTACTCCGGTTTTCCCGTCAAAATTTCATTCCAGCAACACACTCCACTATCATTTCATTTCATCTGTCATTCATTTAATCATTGCCCCAGAGGAGTGCGTCAGGCCTCGACAGCCGGCACAGTTCATATCCTCGCCGCTAGATGGGGGCTTCATTCATTCCATTCCTGACCCGGTCGGAGACTGGAAGCAGGCTGTGGATTTTTATTTTTCACAGCAAACCTTTTTAATGTATAAGGATTACAACGCATCCAAGAACTACATTTTCCAACGACCCTGAGTCGAGAAAAAGTTAACTTACAAAAATGATAACTTTGTTTCTTGGACACATAAAATTTTGAAATTAATAAACCAGTTATACAACAGTCCAATGTATATTGTGTTAAAATTTGGATTCGATCTGATGACGGGTTTGTGAGATAATTCTTAAATGTGACGTATGGTTGAAACACGCTTAAAAACTAGCACCTTGTGTGTTCCAAATGTGATAAAAAATTGTAAATATAAAATAAAAATTCCAAACCTTCATGAACTAACGTAAAATAGAACGACGAAAATGATGATATTGGATTTTATGTAGGTCTATTGGTTACTTCACAAACAACCTTCAAACTATAGTACACATAATATTCCACTTGCCGTTACTCAGAGGGACAAAACTCAAGTCAACAATGCCTTGCGATTCACACAGCCTAGGGGAACTAACTTCTCTTCGAATGTCTAAATGTGTTGCTTTAATTTATTAGATAAAGCATCAAGTATTAAACATATTATTATAATGTCAGCAGATTCCGATAACCAAGGTGCGGATGCGGAACGGAGGAGGATAACGTATCGTTTATCCGCGCAGGGCTCTTTCTATAGACTTATTGTCCTCTTCCTTAACTGTTATGGTTTTGACGACGCCCGAGCGCAGGAATTTTGGCATACTGTACGCAACAGTCATTTCGATGACCACGGCTCTATTTTAATAGACGATCTGCAAGTGTATGCACCTGAACAAGATATTTCTGTGGAACTATTGCACAACTGTCCTTGTAAATAGCGCACGTCATCTTCAAGGCTATAATCATATAATATTACTATGCACTACTGCAGGAGAGCAAAGTAATTATTGGAGCTCGGATGCTCAACCATCTCCATTGCCGAATGTTGCCACTAAATTTATCAAAATAGACTCGTAATAAAAAGTTAAGCATATTTGCAGTATACCCAATAATGTCTAATGTGTAATGGACCGGTTTCACCCTAGTTCGTCAAAATGTTAAACCAATAAATTATTAATGCCGTTAACGGATGATTACCGAAATGTCGTGGTTCACCAAACTAATAATCAATTAGCTTCCCGAACGAGCCATTAAAACTAATGAAAGTGTCCACGGTACGTACAATTAACGGCTGACGACGTGGCATTCCAATCCAAAATGGAGCGTGCATTAAACTTAATTATGAACGACGACGCAGTTCTTGCAGACATGCTAGATATTCGTTGACCTCGAATTTATAAAGAATGGAGGAATTACTTTGATGAATGCGACGACCCAATTTATTATGATATTTCGGTTGTCAAAACCTTCTGTGGTGAATGTTCTACAGTCGATAGAACCTAACCTGGAATCTATGTGACAAGTACCCATTCTTCGAACGGTCTTCGGTATTAATAACCAGACGTAATCAATTGAGCTACAGTTGCAATGGAACCTGTTTGTCGACAAAGAAAAATGATTAGTTAAAATATGCTCTGAAACTAAATTTACCTAACGTGTACTTCCACTAACGTGAAAATAAAATTGAAAACCTCGTAGACGAAACGCAATACACGTCAAATAAAACTGACCTTCACTGCTGTGTCAAGTCCCCATCCAGAGGAAGATCCCTTTAGTAAATTATAAAGGCTTGTGGTGCATGAAAATTCAGGGTTTTGGCTTCCAATGGCCCAAATTCCTAAAAGAAAGAAAAAAACTATTTAAATTCAGGAATTTTTGAAAATAATGTTTCTGTTTGGAGATATAATAGACCTTCTGTACGACATAACGCACATTTAAGTCGTCTGAAAAAACATTAGGGTACCCCTTGACCCCCCTTGAGCGTATTGTACAGTTTTAGTTGATTCCGTAATAACCTTATAGCAATTTGCAAACATTCACAGAAATTTAATAAATGGAGTGGCTTTACTTCTTGCGAAAATAGATGGAAAGTTGGATGTCACCTTTTGAGATACTGTTGTCATCATTACTGGCTTTCATTCCTTCATCAGTTTATTAAATGAAATTAGTTTTCTGGGAATATCTCAGAAACTGTATTCGAGCCTTAAAATGAGGTTTTCGGGGTCCCTTTAGGGCCCCCGAGTATTGTTTCTCACATTG
Source organism: Meconema thalassinum (assembly GCA_946902985.2). Classification (NCBI taxonomy): domain Eukaryota; kingdom Metazoa; phylum Arthropoda; class Insecta; order Orthoptera; family Tettigoniidae; genus Meconema; species Meconema thalassinum. Next base: position 282,073,435 of record OX336397.1, read on the forward strand.
AGGGGCTGAAAATGAGCTTTGTCTCGCCCTTCTACGCCTATTTCAGCAAGTATTTTAAGGGGTAGGCCCCCCTTTTATGAGAGGTACAGAGAAGAGTTAATCAATGATTAGTGTCGTGCCTCTGAAGAATATCTGTACCAAATTTTACGTTGATCCACCCAGCCGTTCTCGAGTTATAAGGGAACAACCACTTTGTCCACAGACAGACAGACAGACAGACAGACAGACAGACAGACAGACAGACAGACAAAAATTTCATTTTCGGGCGCACCCGTCATAAAAACAGTTTGAAACGCGTAAATAACGAAAATTTTCGTAGAAATTCAGAAAAAACAGACAAACTTTCATTTTTATATATAGAGAGATATCGGGTGATGCATTATGCTATAGCAAATGTAGTTAATTTAATAACGGACTACCTAGACGTCACATCAGTCCTGTTGCGACATTGTAGTCTTGTAGACCCATGGACTAGGATGCGTGCGGAATAATGTCTGATAACCTGTGTTACTGTGATGGCTGAATTAGTGTGTGTAGACATTTAGATGAGTTTGGTACGAGGCGGCCGTGGCCTTAATTAAGGAACCATCCTGGCATTCACCTGGAGTATAAGTGGGGAAACCACGGAAAACCACTTCCAGGCTGGCTGAGGTGGGAATCTAACACGCTTCTCCTCGTTTTGCCTCACGAGGCTGAGTGTACCCCGTTCCAGTCCTCAGACCAGAATTACATTTCTTGGCAGAGCCCGGGTTAGTCCAAAGTGCTAGCTACTTCGAAACGAGGCGGACTTTTTTTCTTATGAGTGTACTGTACATTTAAAACCGTCAATTCGTTTTAAGGAATTGGGACATCGTGGTCATTAGCACCGTATACTTTGGCTAGGGTGGGTGTTCAATTCATGTGATACAATGTTTGTATGTCTGTAGTACCGAGTGCAACTACGTAATAGGGTAGGTGCTCCGGGATTTGAAATCAAGTACTATCCCGGCATTTTCCACACCCAGGATAGCACTGGGATTCGAACCACCCGACCTTGCTACACCTCCCCTACAGTCCTTCCTTAAAATTGGATGCTCTAAAAGAGATTAGATCCCTGGTCCTTTCGTACAAGAGTCCAGCGCTCTACCCATACCACCAACTGCGTTTGGTTACATGTATTAGCTACCGGTAAGGATCAAGTGCTTATTTACACTCGCTTGTAATACGAACTAGCCTATAATGCAAATTACATTATTCATGCTTTTGGGATATTGCCATGTGAAAATAACATTTAACATTCTAGACGTTTCGGGAGGAACCTTGCCTCCTTTTTCAAAAAAATCAATATGTATTTTCACTCGGCAATAAACCAAAAGCATGAATAATTTATTAGTATTCCGAACCGTGAAAGCCTCAATCTACAAATATTATAACAACACTACAATTCACGGCTTTATTCAGTCTATTTAACTACCTAGTTCTTCCTTATATCTTGAAATGTGCGTCCTTTATGTAGGTTACTGAGCTTATAGCCTCTGCTATTTTTACTGCACTTTCCTTTATGTTTTCACATACGGTATTTTATATCATTTATAATGTAACATTCCAGCTGTTATGATCCGCCATTTTGGTTTGAATCATTTACCAAAGATAGCATGATCATACATTTTATAGACGAAATTTTATAAAACCATCTTTCATAAAGATTCCCCCGTTATGTCATAATATCTTCTATAACAAATTTCGTTGATAGTGTAATACCGGCCTAAGAAAGTAAGTTTGTAGTCGTACGCGGAATCCGAACCACAGGACGTGACTCTCATGCAGCTTTACCACTGCATCCAATATGGAGATACGCGTACTACAGTCTCGGTACCAGGCCGCAACTGGCATACATAACTTTTACGTAATCATCGTAATCAGTTACCATGACTACACGCACTGCCTCCTCCCTGCAAGCCTAGAGGAGTTTCTGTTCTCCAGTGTGTACGCGAGTCTTCAGTCTTGACTAGTCTGATGCAGCACTCCATGTTTCCCACTCCTGAGCTAATTGTTTTATCTCTACATAGCTACCACACCTTACTACCTGTGTACATGCGCGGATTCAAGGGGGGAGGGGTCACGGGGGTCGTGACCCTCCCCAAACGGAGACCAATTTTTTTTGCAAACTCAAAAAACGAAAACAATAACCAGACAAATAAATCTTAACGAATTTTAACTGAAAAAGTTTTTTTTCCATTTTATTCAATACTGAAAATATCTTTATTGCAATTATTATGTTCTGTTACAACTGTACATATTTACAACTTCATACCTGTTATATAAAAACGATTTATATAACAAAATCAACTCGTATATTTTGTTTAGCAAACCTTGTGATTACCGAAACGATGTCTATAGTGATGTCACGATGAATGTGCAGCAATGCATGGATAGTAATTTGGGGCTTTTTTTTTTACACCAAAAAATTTTACCGTCGTCCAAACTGCAAGCTTGGTTGGCAATTTAAGCTGTGACTCTCCCTTTGTCGGTACCAACTCGACTTGCCGAAACTGTAACGTACCTTGATACATTTCTCGAAGCTCGTTGTAAACGTCGCAAAACACGCCGTTGCAATTTGTACTAATATTTTTGGTGCACTAAACGCATCAAATTTCTATCCATGTAGCTTGAAAAAAAAAATGATCTGGTTTTGTACGTTTGGTTATTTTGTGATTGCGTTGTTAGTGATACCATTTTTCTTAACAATTTCGATTCTGTTGACACCCCCCCCCCCCCCCCCCGCCCCCAAGCCAAACTCTAGATCCGCGCCTGCCGGTGTAACATTATTCTAACCTTGGTCAACCCCTACAATTCTTATCCTCGACCCTTCCTTCGATAACTTACTTTGATATTCCTGGGTGTTTTAGTATGCGTCCTACTAAATCTCTTCTGTTCATTAACAGTCACCAGAAACATGTCCCCCCTCTTCCATTAGTCTTAATACCACTCATTTGTTTCCTAATCTACCCCTCTGATCAATCTCCGGCAACACCACACTTCAAATGCGTCTATTCTCTTTTCTGCTGCGCCAATAGTCCAAGTTTCACTTCCATAGAGCGCCACGCTCCACACAAAGGCTTTCAAAAATGACTTCATAATACCTATATCTGTATTTGATTCCTTTTCTGTAGAAATGCTTTCCTTGCCTGAGCAGACCTAGTTTTTACACACTCTTCGCTTCATCCATCACTCACACTTCATTACTGACATGGGGGAGCTGCAAGTTCGGAAATCTGAACTTGCGAATCTTCGTCGCCAGCGATCATCGTGAGTGGGGTCCTTCCCAGTGGCGTTATTGCGGGGGAGATCAATCCCCACAACGAATTTCTTTCTTGATCAACTAACGAATTAATACAAATAATCGCTTTTGAAAATATTTAATATGTACAATATACAGTATAAATTTGCACGTAGTTTTCTATAATATCTTGAAAATAATATATGATTACCAATATTATTATAGTCCTGATTGATACATAAAATATTGGACAAAATCATTTTTTTTAACAGATTTGCTACAAAACGTTAAATACGGGATTCATAACTCGAAATTTGTTTCTTTACGCTAATAACCACAAACACTCTATATAACCTATTTTAGACTTAGCGGGCATAGAGAATACACGAACCATATTGTAATTTCTCGCTTCCGCAGTACACTTTCACGGTAATGGCCATAATTCAGAATAATAAAAAAGGAGGATTTGCGAACTCGCGTTGCATGTATGCAAATTGAACCACAATTCATTACAACACCATTTGGCCTGGTTGCTTCAATTCCATTACCAGCACGGGGAAAGCTTCACTATTGTGACTCATCACTAGTACTAAAGGAAGTGGGAATCTCTTATAGAGATAGAAGAATAATACATAGTTTATATAAGAATGAAAGGGGAATAATAAGATAAGGCAATAACCAGGAAGAGGTTGAAATAAGAAAAGGAGTACGACAAGGATGCTCGCTATCTCCTTATTTAATTTGTATGTCCTTAATTCCTGCCGCTCCTTCCGAAGCATAGGGCCTTGGCGAAATTTCTCCACGCAGTACGGTTCCTGGCCATTCTCTTCACTTGACTCCAGTTCTTGTCCACCTCTGCAATTTCATTTTCGATTGTCCTCTTCCAGGTCTTCTTAGGTCGACCTCGCTTCCTGGCGCCTTGAGGATTCCAGTCTAGCGCCGCCCTCTCAACAGCTCCGTCCGGCTTCCTTAGTGTGTGACCGATCCAGCGCCATTTCCTCTCGATCTGGATGCTAATCGGTTGTTGATTGGTGATGGTCCAAAGATCTTCATTTGAGATTATGTCCGGCCACCTCACATTCATGATGCGACGCAGACATCTGTTAATGAACCCCTGTAGCTGGTTATTGATCGGTTTTGTGACTTTCCATGTTTCACAGCCGTAGAGAAGAATCGACTTTGCTATTGAAAAGGCGGAGCTTGGTCTTCCTGGAAATGTTTCTATTTCTCCAGATGGGGTAGAGCTGGACAAAGGCACCATTTGCCTTCCTGATACGGCTTCGAACATCTTCCTCTGCTCCCCCATCATTTGTGACTATACTTCCAAGGTAGAGGAAGGACTCAACTCGCTCAATGTCCTTTCCGTTGACTGTCAAACTAGTCGTGATGTCAGAATTTATCCTCATCTCTTTGGTCTTGTTGGTGTTGATCATCAGTCCTGCACGTTCTGTTTCTCTCTGCAATATCTTCTATGTCTCGGTACCGTTGTGCCATAAGACAAATGTCGTCTGCGAAATCCAGATCTTCAAGCCTGTCATTTATACCCCATTGAATAACCCTCTTCCGTCCTCCGATTACCTTCATCACACTACCCAGGACCAACAGGAACAGAGTGGGGGAAAGGACACACCCCTGTCTCACTCCGGAACTGACCTTTATCTTTTCTGTTAATTTGCCTTAGTGAAGAACCTGGCACTCATACCCTTCGTACATCTCTTCCATGATTCTGATCTTTCTTGGAATTTTATATTCCTCGAGGGTCTTCCACATGATTCATTGATTTACGGAGTCTAAGGCTTTCTCGAAGTCAACAAATGTGAGGTAAAGGGTATTCCGCCACTCCACACTCTGCTCCAGGATGATTCGGAGGGTGTTGAGATCCACACAGCTGCGATGTTGTCGAGATCCAGCCTGTTCCTTCCGAAGCCTTTTTTCTGCGCAGTCTTTTATACGATTCAGGATGACTCGCCAGCACTTTGCTTGGAATGGACAGCAAGGTGATACCCCTCCAGTTGTTACAGTTTGTGGTGTCCCCTTTCTTCGGCAACTTGACTATCAACCCCTTCTTCCAGTCGGTTGGTATTTTCTCCTTCCAGATCTTCTCCAACAGCGGGTGCAGCAGATTGATCGTAATATCCAGGTCTGCTTTCAGTACTTCCGCTGGGATATTATCCAGACCTGGTGCCTTCCCGCATTTCATCTGCTTCAACGCTGTCCGTATTTCACCCCGAGTTGGGGAGTCGAGGCTGATGCTTGGGTCACTTTCTGCTTCCTTTTCATCTTCTCCTCGCTGCTTACTTTCTGCTCCTCCATCTCTATTAAGAACCTCCGCAAAGTGTTATCTCCATCTTGTCAGCTGCTGTTCACACGTCGTGAGGATCTCGCCCGTCTTGCTCTTCACAGGCCTAGTTTTATTAAAACCTTTCTTCGAAAGCATCTTTGTGATGCCATAGAGCTCCTTAACGTCCCCCCTTCTTGCCGCTTCTTCTGCTTTCTCCGCCTGCTCATCAATCCACCTCCTATGATCCTTCCGTACACTCCTCTTTACCTCCCTGTTTGCTGTTGAATACTTGGCTTGTGTGAGAGCCTTCTGCTGCCTAGTCTTGCAGGTGTTGAGCTTGGCCTTAATCTCCTTCCTATAATTTATCTTGTCCCAGGTCTGATCGGATATCCATTCTTTCCGCAGGTAGTTCTTGTACCCGAGCTGCATCTCTCTGGTTTCCACGAAGATATTCTTTACCTCGCTCCACACAGTCTCCACGTCCTTCTCTGTCTCTGAGTCCAACACCTGGAATTTATTTCTGAGCTCCAGTTTAAATTGGTCCAATCTCTGCTGGTTCTTAAGCTTGCCCACATCAAACTTGTTGTGCCGAGTGTTAAACTTTCGGCGGACTGCGACGATCTTCATGCGGAAGTTGACAACCACAAGATGATGGTCACTACCAACGTCCGCTCCTCTCTTGTTCCTAACATCTTCCAAGCTTCTTCTGAACCTCCTGCTCACCGCGATGTGATCAATTTGATTTTCTGTGACTTGATCAGGAGACACCCAGGTGACCTTGTGGCACCGCCTATGAGGAAATACCGTGCTACCCATCACCAAATCCTGACTGGCGCAATATTCCGTAAATTTCTCCCCATTGTCATTCATCTCACCAAGGCCATGTTTACCCATGATCTGCTTTAACCCCTCAGTGTTTGAGCCCACCTTCGCGTTGAAGTCTCCCATAACTATGAGAATGTCCTTACTTGTTTGTCTTGTGACATCTCGCAGCATTTGGTAGAATTCTTCCTTCTTCTCTGGCTCCGATTGTTCTGTAGGCGCATAGCATTGGATGATCACATTCCTGATCTTTGTCTTGAACCTAGCAAACATGAGCCTACTAGAAATTGGCTTCCACTCCATGAGGCTTCTCTTTGCATTTCTGTTGAGCAGCAACCCCACTCCATCCCTGTGTACTTCAGCATCGCCCCCAGAATAGAGAAATGTAATTCCATCAGTTGTCTGTATTTCACCAAATCCTGGCCACCTCACTTCACTCAATCCTAGGATATCCAGCCCATAGTTCATCTCCCGTGTCACTTGTTTCAGTCTGGTTTTCTCCATCAAGGTCCTCACATTCCAGAAACCGATTTTCGTAGTCCTCTTCATGCCAAAAGTCGTCATCAGGTTATCCGTCCGGTTTTGTAATTTCGTTTCAGTTTCCATAATCAGTTTATTTAAGAGGAGCGAGTGATTAACCCACTGCCTCCGAGTGCCTTGGAGGGGCTGCCACCTTACGCCTGAGGCACCAGGCTGATTTTCTGTCAGGGTTTCTTCCCTTAGCCTTTGAAGAACCAACTCCAAACTACAAGGCAGCAGTTGTTTCACCAGAGCCCCGTTAGCCGTAATTTCTTCAGGGTTCCTGTAGGGCCTTCACAGCTACCGTAGCGGTCTTGAGGCACACAAAGTCCCCACTGTACTTCACCCCTACAGGCAATCCCCTACTTAATTACGTTGCCCATCTCCCACGACGAGGACGAGGGGTTGGATTTGTGGGAGACAATTTGTAGGTTCAAGATGCCATAAATAGGATAAGAGAAGAGATTCAAGTTGGAGTAAATATAGCCTACATGGGGAAATGATTGACATGCTCCGATTCGCAGATGACATTGCTTTAACAACAGATAATGAAGATGATCTTCAACAGATACTTCATGTAATGAATAACATCCTTAAAAACGAATTTAACATGAAGATGAATAAAAATAAAACAAAAATACTCGTATGCAGTCGGAACCAGGAAGATCATAGAAGAGCACCAGCAATTTATATCGAGAATGATAGAATACAACATGTGAAGGAATATAAGTATATGGGAAGCTTGATAACTTATGATGGAACCAGCAAACTAGAAATTTGGAGTAGAATTATTCAGGCAAAGAACGCCTTTTATAGAAAGAAGAATCTCTTCACATCCAGAAGTATAGACCTAAATATAAGGGAAAGACTGTTGAAGACGTGCGTGTGGAGTGTGGCTTTGTATGGTAGTGAGACCTGGACAATAGGGAAGTCAAAAGAGAGGAAGTTGATGGCTTTTGAGGCTTGGTGCTGGAGAAGAATGCTTAAGATCAGTTGGATACAACATATGACAAATGAAGAGGTATTCAGAAGAGCAGGAGAAAGTAGAAGCTTTATGAAGACCCTGAAAACAAGAAGAGCAAATATGTTGGGACATATTCTCAGACATAATAGTCTGCTAGCAAGAGTCATCGAAGGGATGTTAGAAGGGAAAAACACAAGAGGAAGACCACCACTTTCATACATCACACAGATAATGATGACAGACACGAACACAAAATCATATCGTGAATTGAAGAGGTTGGCGGGGAATAGAGAAGATTGGCGAGTTGCTGCAAACCAGCCCAAGGGCTGTTAACTTAAGAGAGAGAGACTAGGGCTAGGGTTATTTTTTGTAGGCGGCTTCGGTGGCGTGGTAGGGAGCATGTTGAGCTGTGCCCATGGTCACGGGTTCAAACCAGTCCAAAGTCATCGGATTTTTAAGAGCGTTAAAAATCCCTCAGTATGCCTTCCTTCGGAGGGGAAGTGAAGCCGGCGGTCCCATGTCATAGATTTATGGCATGATAAAGAACCTTCCACTAATTACACCTGTGTGAAGCTAAATTATAGGCTAGATTTGACTAACGCTCTCCAACGTTCGTCGCAGGAGCCGTAACTAAGTTCAGAACGAGTTGGTCATAGACGGTGGCGTTTGGTAGCAAGAGTTGGAACTACTTAAAAATCGAATGTCTGCAGTCCTTACTTGAATTTAACTTAAAAACAGATAACACACACTAATACAACCATCACAATTATCACCGGTTATCAGATCCTACGCACACCCAAAGAACACGGAGCTACAAGACCGCATTGTCGCAGTCCCTGAACTGAGGAACCAAAAAACCGTTTTGTAATGTAATATCAACATGCAAAATATGTACATGTTTACGTAATAATACTACGTGAAATATGTAATATTAATTTAATTTGTATATAAATGATATACAGCATTGTTCTCTTTCGATTCGGCCATCTAAGGACCACGTCATTTCAACTGTTTCTTGTTGCATCGAGCTTTAACATCCTCCCAGTACTTTCGTATTAGTTCTCGATGCTGTTTCCTTTCTGCAGTCCACTTCTTGCCTGTTGGAACCTTTGAAACATAGGTGTGCTATTATTATTATTGTTATTTTTTTTCTTCCGAATTTGCCCGCCTGTGGACCGTATGGAACCTACGGCTTTCTGGTTAATCTCTTCTCTTCCCAAAACCTCTTCATTCGTTCACTTCTGATCTTTCGCTCCTCCTCGGATATTACCAGTTTGGCTCTAATTTTAGGTGTTTTCTCCTCTAACATCCTGATGTCAATTCGGTTTCTAAACTCTGTTGTGGATCACATCCACTGTGAGTCCACTTTCCTTGGCGTCTCTTTTAACCTCTTCTACCCACTTAGTTGTAGTCTTCAGCTCTGTAATATACTTGAATATCCTCTTAGTCAGTTCTCGTCCATTCTCACCAAATGTCCGTAGAATTTAAACCATCGCTTCCGCATTGTGACAGTAATTTTTTCAGTGTAATCAAACTTTTAACTAAGGAATCAACTTATCCTTTGTTATCAAATTACTTTTTATATTATTTTTCCCCTATTTTTAGATTATTCTTAGTTTTATTAAATTGAATAGTTTATCCCTTTTTGTCAGTTATATTTTGATAACGTTGATTGGACTAAATTGTTTGACATTTTGAAATCTATTGGAATAAAGTACAGGGATAGGAGGGTGATATACAATCTATACAGAAACCAGACAGCAGTCATTCGAGCTGAAGGACATGAGAGAGAAGCTGGTATTCAGAAAGGTGTAAGGCAAGGCTGCAACTTATCACCCATACTTTTCAATCTTTACATTGAACAAGCAATGAAGGAAATTGGAGAAAAATTTAAAGTGGGAGTGAAGATTCAAGGAGAAATAATTTCAACTCTGAGATTTGCTGATGACATCGTCATCTTGGCCGACAAGCCTGAGGATTTAAATGAGTTTTTGAATGGTATGGACTCCATCTTACGGAAGGAATTCATGATGAAAATTAATAAATGTAAAACAAAAATACTGGAATGCAGCCGAAATAAATCAGAAACCTCTATGGAGATCAAATTGGCAGGTGAAAAGCTGAAGGAAGTAGGAGACTTCTGTTACTTAGGAAGCAGAATAACCAGTGATGGACGAAGCAAAGAGGATATAAAAAGTAGGTTGGCTCAGGCAAGGAAAGCCTTTCTACAAAAAAGGAATCTGTTGACATCGAATATAGATTTAGGTATTAGGAAGTCATTTTTGAAAGCCTTTGTCTGGAGCGTAGCGCTCTATGGAAGTGAAACTTGGACTATTGGAGCAGCAGAAAAGAGGAGAATTGAAGCATTTGAAATGTGGTGTTACAGGAGAATGATGAAGATCAGATGGGTAGATAGGGTTACAAACGAAGATGTATTAAGGCGAGTGGGAGAGGAGAGATGTTTCTGGCGACTGCTAATGAAGAGAAGAGATAGGTTGGTAGGACACATACTAAGACACCCAGGAATAGCAAGCTTAGTTATGGAAGGAAGGGTCGAGGACAAGAACTGTAGGGGTAGACCAAGGTTAGAATATGTTAAACAGATAGCCTCGGATGTAGGGTGTGGTAGCTATGTAGAGATGAAACGATTGGCTCAGGACAGGGAGGCATGGAGAGCTGCATCAAACCAGTCAAAAGACTGAAGACTCAAACAACAACAACATATTTTCATTCAATTTAGGACTTATTTTTTTGTGTTGTACGAGTATAGGTGTTTATACAGTTATAATTGCTGGGTGATCTAATTCTAATTATGCCTTGTTGTGTTCTTCCAAGTCCTCAGTCAGCAGTTTTCTGTGGTCCTAAAATTTTCCGCAAAAATTTCCTCTCCTTTTTTTTCCAGTTCCTGAAGATCCCCTTTTTTATTCGTTACATTTTTGCGAAATGAAGTGTGGTACAATAATTGATTAATTAATTGATTTTATCCATATTATAGCAAATTTAAGTAAATTCCATTATGCCTGAGAAAATGCGTAATAAAATGCGTATGAACTCAATAAGTATTGTGAGGGGCACTTCTTGTTTGCGGGTTGAAAAGTAGAATCTCAAGCACTCGCTCGACAACCGAAATTAACTAAAGTTAAAGGAAGCTTTTAGTTTTACGTTGCCGCTAATCAGCCACGGGAAGTCAAGTACAGCTTAAGCATTTAGCTCTCGCAGTAAAGAAGTGCAGATGAGCTTCATAAGAAGGGAGGTAGTGCACAGTTCGTTACTCCTGTGGGAGTCCGGGCACGGACACCAAGAGCCCGCTGATGAGCCTATCTTCGTGTTCGTAGGCGAAACCCAGCACAAGACACGGCATGAACCTAGAAACATTGCTGACTTATTTGGTTGTTGTTAACATAAAAGGAAGGACACTGTGTATTTAGGCAAAAAGTAACTTTTATAGATTTCTATACATCATTCCGAAAATAAGCGTCACTCAAATTAAGCGATGACCTCTCTTTAAAAATTATTTTCTTATAAAAAAAACAACCAACCAACCCCTGGCACTATACAGCCCATGAAGGGCCTAGGCCGACCAAGCGACCGCTGCCCAGCCATTTGGCCTGCGGATATTGGGTGACGCGTGATCAGCGCATCGGATCCCCTCGGCCGTTAATCTTGATTTTCTTGATCGGGGCGCTGCCTCACTGTCAGACAGCTACTCAATTGTCATCACGAGGCTGAGTGCACCCCGTTGCAACCCTAGTTTAAAAATCCCTAACGGAGCCGGGAATCGAACCCGGGGCCTCCGGGTGAGAGGCAGGCGCGCTACTCCAACACCACGGGGCCGGCTTTGTTTATCTCGTGTCTACTAATCAATTAATCTACAGTATTTAACGGCCAGTTGATTTTAAGTACATAGTATTAGGATGCCCGCGCTCACAAGGGGAGGATACGATGCATGGGTCACCGATTCGAACTATCTTTAGTACACGTGTAGGGCATGAACAGGCGTTAACAGGTGCAAGTATTAAGGTGCGCTTCTCAGTCGTTTCTAAGAAATTAATTAATTGCAATTACAGTGCGGCGTCCATGTGCGTTGCAACGAGCGCGTGGTGCAGAGGTAAGAGCCCTGCTTCGTAAGCGCGGGATTGCTGGATCGAATCCCACTGGTGAGCTGGTCATGTCCTACAAGTGTACTAAAGATGGTTCGAATCCGTGACCCATGCATCGTATCCTCCCCTTGTCAGCTCCAAGCCTGTTAACGGCTACTGGGACTCCTGGTGTTAATAAGATACATAACTGTACTGTACCTGTTAATGACGTCCTAGCGTGAGGCATTTCGCACCGCGCGCGATCCCAACTCAAGCAAGACATGACGGGTGTAACTTCCGCCCTAAGTTCCTCCCCCCGGAAGACGCATGTGTGTGTCTGGCGGAAATAATCACTACCAACCGTGATTCTGTGCGGGTTAGCGGTGATGCCAACACCTTCAATTCACTTTCTTCAAATTGACCAGAAAAAAAAAACGTATTTTAGTTTTACGTGACCGTTCATCTTATGATCATGAGCCAACCTGTTTGCGTGGAATTCTAACAATCAAACGTCACATTTCAGCTGGAAAATCCGATATGGGCGGCTTCGGTGGCGCAGTTGGTAGCATGCTGAGATTCTATGCCCAATATCGCGGGTTCAAACCCGGCCGAAATCATCGGATTTTTGAGAGCGTTAAAAATTCCTCAGTATGCCTTCCTTCGGAGGGGAAGTAAAGCCGACGTCCCATGTAATAGATTTATTACATGTAAAAGAACCTTCCACTAACTTCAAATTGTGTGAAGCTAAATTTTTAGGTTATATTTGATTAACGCTCTATTAAGGTCCAACGTTCACCGCCAGGTGCCAGTTACGGTTTGGAGCTAGCTGTCGTTGACGGTAGCATTTGGTAGCAAGAGTAAAAACTACTTGAAATTGATCGTATGCAGTCCTTAGCTGAATTACAGAGAACACACACTAATACAGCTATCACAATTAACAGATTCTAAACACACCGCAAGTACACGAGGCTATATGACCGGTTGCCGCAGCCTCTAAATTGAGGAACCAATCAACCAACCAAAATCCCATAATGCATTAATCGGCAATCTAATCCGAACCTCTGCGATGACAGCCAAGAATACTACGAGGTGAACTGAAAATACTCCAGTAACATTTTGATCTCTCTATTCGAGTCTCCGCTCATCTTACATTGCCCTCAAAGTGTGAAAGCCTTGTCCGCTATAGTAATGCCATAGTTACTTCTGACTTCGTTTCAGTGCCACGATAGAGCTATCTAGAGGTCAGAAGTGAAATCCACTAACCAGCCAATCACACGCAGCCATCAAACCGAAATATCGCAACAAATAGACTAGAGATTCGTTCGCGATGTCGCGATTGAAACTCGATTTGTCGTGATATGTCAATTTGAATGGTTGCCTGTGATCATCTAGTGATTTCACTTGCGATCGCTAGATAGCTCTATCGTGGCACTGAAACGTAAAGTCTGAAGGAACTATGGCTTGACTATAGCAGAATATATTTACATTCTAATCCATCTTCTACACAGGCAATGGAGCAATGGAAGGTAGGGGTTTCAACTTTTAGTGACATCGGTATTTGATGGGATGAGTTGTCAATTCCATGTTTCCATGGAATTACCTTAGTACTCATTTCTGCTGTAGGCTGAGTAAATCCACTGCCTTCGTAATGTACAGGCCGTATTGTAGCTCCGGTGACGTCACCCAAAGAGGCGATTAGCTAGCTCCGTTAGACCCGCGCAATGCAAGCAAACATCGTAGTTATGCGATACAATTTGTATTTCAGTTAAGACATTGACGAATGTTGCATTAATATAACAAATGAAAACCTTAACACTGTGATCTTTCGAAATATAGTAAATAAGGCCGACATAATTTCTGGATAAGTAGGTTTAAAACGTGATAAAAACAGTCAAAGGATAACGATTGTCTTACTTGTGAGCCCACCTAACAAATCTTATTATGAATTAATAAACGCATGGAAACAACGAACGTGCAAAAAACAAAATGTATAATAATAAAAAGCATTACCTCCATACATTTAGATGTCCATAAATTCGGCAGCTTTCCTGTTTTTCTTCTTGGAACTTCCGGCATTATCCTTTCAAGATCGTTTTGAGCTACTTTCTTCCACACATACATTGTTTGAATTTTACTATAGTTATTTAGGAATATGTTCGCCCAAATTAGTTCTACATTTTAAGCTGTCCTTTAATCTTACTTAGCTTCAGGGGGAAAAAGGCAGCTTATTCTCAATATTCCCTACCCATGGAACACTATAAATTCAGACTCATTTGCTATCCTTTTAATTACTTGTAAGCTTGTTCTGTATCACATAAAACTCACTACTATAAATCTGAACAACAACAACAACAACAACAAGAAAGACAAAAGCAGGACTCGCTATCAGCACGGGTTGCTCTGATTTCTCTCTCAATTTGATCTGTAGGAAAATGAATGATGCATACTCCCGTATTCCTAGTAACTGATAAATTATCCCTTGGTATTTTCCTCTTCCATAGATTAACTCTTTCCTCGTCGGAAGGAAATGAAAATATTGGTGTAACCGTGTAGTTGGATTTGCATCCTGGCACACAACAGCTTCTTGGCATAGTGACACTTGCTTGTTTTCACACACACTTCTACACACAACACATTGTATTCACACAAAACAGTGCTATTCAGTAAATATTCAATTATTATATACAAGGAGCAATATATCCTCTGAATTAACTCAACGGCATAGCCTCACTATTTCAATTACAGTTATTTATGTGCATCTTTATGTCATAAATTACGATAATTTAGAAAAAGGGCAATTAACATACTTAAAAATAAATAGCTGAGACTCAACAACCCCAATTATTCGCAAAAAGCTTCCAATAACTTCGCATTACACTCACAAAACAACTCGTTACATTCGCCTTAATCGATCAGCTGATTGCCTTCGCGTGCTTCCTACAGTACGGCTTGTTACATTACGAAGGCAGTGGTAAATCCCATGGTCATTTGAGTTACTGGAAGTGATTTTGTTATAGAATGTACATACATTTGCCATTAATGGCAAAATGTTTTTTTGCTGTCCGTATTGATAGATTATACGCCAATCAATAGCCTACTAGAGCGTATAATTTTAAAACTTCGAAAGGATTTTGTTGTTGATTGATTTAGGGTAGGGGCTTTGCGACATGGTGGTCATGTAGCCCCGTGTATTAGTGTGTGTGCGTAATTTGAAGACTTGTGTTTTTTGTGATGGCTGTATTAGCATGTGTAGTAAGAGGATTGGGAAGGAGGCGGCCGTGGATTTAAATTAGGAACCATCATGGCATTCGCCTGGGGAGTAGAAATGGAAAACCACTTCCAGGATGGTTGAGGTGGGAATCGAACCTGCCTTTTTCTTTTTGTCATTTCAAATTTGCCTCACGAGGCTGATTGTACCCCCCCCCCCCTTACAGCCCTGGGACCAGCATTTAATTTCTTGGTAGAGCCCGGAACCGAACCCGAGCCTCAGTTGTTACAGCCAAGAGGGTTGGCCAACTGGTAGTCAAGTTTAGTTTCCAAAAGTTGAGTGGGATTCGAATCCACTTTTATTATGCTATCCCTAGAAAGTACTCCGCCCCCTGTCGGGTGATGTGTGAATAGAAACAAGCAAGAGCGCATCACAAACTAGGTTAAAGGTGCAGTTCACACAGCTACTCGCTGCAGGGGTAACCGCGAACACGAGTGGATTAGCTTACCATTCCCGTTGGTCAAAGGGGGAAAAATAAAGCTAACATACGTGGGAAGTTCCGAAAACAAGTTTTGCTACTCCCCCGCCCCGGGAACCCTTTATTGCCAAACTGGCATACACCATGGCATCATGAACTATACACCTTGCACTATTTTTAGCCTGCTTTCGACTTATGAGATCTACACAGGGCCAAAAATGGTGTGTGTGTGTACTCTGAATGTCTGTCTCCCCCCTCCTATCAATTCGGACACTGTGAAGCCGAATTGAACGAAATTTGGTACAGAGGTAGAACTAGCAAAGAGCACCTCAGTGTCATTCTTTATATCGCCGCCATCTTGACGGAAACTTAATGGCGGCCACCCAAATGTGTTCAAAGCTTAAATCAAATTACCATTAACCTAATCATTCGATCTCTACCAAATTTTGCAACATACAGTACGTTTATATGGCGAGCGACTAAACAACAAGGTCATCAGCCTAACAGTTTGCAGATGACTGCTATGTATGCGTGCAAATCGATTCCCCATATCAATTCAAACACGGTGATACCGAGGTAGCAGTAGCAAAAGGCACCTCATATTCATGTTTAATATCCGTATAGCACGTTGTATTTCAACAAGCTACTACAACCAACATTCAATTATACTCCTTGAAAAGGACAAAGAGTTGTAACAATACCCATGCATTTAGGACAAAGTAGGCTATATGTTCTTTACTGAACATCTTGTTAACATAGTCGTCACCGACCTTGAGACACTTGTGTCTCTGGCCGTGCAATCGGTTTGAAAAAACCATTCTGGTAAAACTCTGTGCCCTGCGATGTGATGCAAGGGGTCAGGTTTCTCGGTAATCCAACATTATGTAGGCTAGCATGTGATGGGCCCGGGCACAGTGTGGAGCCCACGTCTGACACCGTTATGCCAACACTATGTCCTGTAGTCGAGCAATGCTGTTTACATTCGTGGATGTGGAGGGACGCCCACTGAACGTGCAACACCAGCGACCGACCGAATGATATCGGGCACACCGGTCTGCTACTCCTCTCCGTCTGCGCATGCGTCATTCCCCCTCCACTGATGCTGCTTCCATCGTTGAACCAGCCACGAGTGATTGTTTTCACCTGGTGTACCATCTGCTCGTGCAATAAAATTACGAAAAACACCTTCGGAGCTTCCCTGGTATTAAAGTTGACTGACAAAATCAACTGGTTAAAAATCAAACACTTTTTTAAAGTAATCAACCGATTAATATTTATTTGTGGTGTTTAAAGCCATATTTTCAGTGTTGCCTTAGTAAACAAGAGTTTAGTGCTTTTCAGTCGGTAAAGTAATAATTGAGAACTTTGCATCCACATCCTCTCCATGCAAGGCTCGAACTCAAAAGAAATGGACCACAGCCGTCCACACTTGGATGATTTACCATCAAATTTCTTAATTCATTAAGGTCTTTGACATTTGTCATTAGTTCCATGTACTTGGGTGTGTTTATGATTTCGGATAGCCTATGTTTTTGTGGCGAGTAACAGCGTAAGTAATTAAATGTCTATGGTATGAGGTTCCTGGCATGTGCCTGAGAGGGAAAAGCTATTTACGATGATCGTTGCCGGCGCTGAGACTCTAACCTTTGATATCCGCACTGCCAAAATTAATCTTCAGCAAGGGCTGGGATTTACATTAACTAAAATACAATTACGGCACCAAGAAAAAGAAATTATATATATATATATAACACTGTATATTATTTGAATTGCAGCCAATGGTCATAGCAGGGTATTTTAATTCAACGCCCGTAGGCTCCCATGAAGTTCAATTTCAACGAGTTATTTGGCTACCAGATGCCACCGTCACTGCATGGTGTCCACAGAATTTTCAATGTCAATTTTCCTGACTTTTCCTGACCATTTTTCAACAAAATTCCTGACTCGCGAAGTCATCGTAACATCGGAAAAATGGTTTATTGAGCAAATATGCAGTACAGTATATAATTATCTTTTATTTGCAGCCTCCATCATCCCCATAGCTGCCCAACGCTCGCCTCTTCATTAATTTAAAATACAAAATAAGTAAATTATAATGCAATAATACGTAAATCAAAGTACTTAATAACCTAAACTATAGTGATGGGGTCGCCACATCCCTACGCCAACGCCAAAAAAGCGTACAAAAAATAAGTAAAAGAGGTTTCTACTATGATGTACTGTAACAATGGAAACTTACCATAATGTCCAGTGAGTTATTGCTCTTTATCTTCAGAGATTAGTTGAACTAGTAACATCAAAATATGGCTGTAAAACATAAAATGCTGTATGGTTAATATAAAATTTCCGGACTTTCTAACACTTTTCGCCATTTTTTCCCGACTCAAGCCATTTTTTCACACATTTCGCGACTTTTCCTGACCAAACACAAAATTTCTGACTTTTCCTGCCTGTGGACACCATGCACTGACACCTAGCGGCGAACGTTGCAACTTTATAGAAGGTTTCGAACCTACAAATTTGGCTATACACTACCAATTTTAGTGGTAAGTTTTTTACATGGCATGCTATGGGCCCGCCGTGCCGGGTTTGAACCCGCGATCCTGGGCATAGTAGTTCAGCATCCTACCGACTACGCCACTGAAGCCGTGAATTATATACCTAGGTATATAGGCTAGTTATTTTTTAAATCGAATTACACTATTCTAAATAACAATTATAAAAATAAGCGCAGAGGTACTGAACGGTACCGGCTGGCGAGGCCTGTCCCACTCCTCCAGGGCATGCCACTTTCGCCCAACACAAATTCCACATGCACCGGAGCTGTAGCTGAGGAACTAAGAAAATTAGGTTTTTACTTCTTTTTTTTGTAACGTTCAATTACCAAGGGGAATCCAGTATTTTGAAAGGCTCAACGTCGCTTTGGCAAAAATGTCATGTAAATTCTGTTCAGGCGGCTTCGGTAGCAAGCTGAGCGGGTTCACACCCGGCCGAAGTAGTCGGAATTTTTAGAGCGTTAAAAATCCCTCAGTATTCCTTCCTTTGGAGGGGAAGTAAAGCCGGCGGTCCCATGTCATAGATTTATGGCATGAAAAAGAACCTTCCGCTAACTACATTTGTGTGAAATCAAAATTTGTAGGTTAGAATTGATAACGCTCTAATAGTTCCAACGTTCGCCGCCAGGTGCCGACTGCGATGCCATCAAGTATCCAAGTCCGCAAGCTAGGTGTCGTGGACGGTAGCATTTGGTAGAAAATTGAAATTATTGTCTGCAGTCCTTACCTGAATCATAAATAACACACACTAATACAGCCATCATAATCAACACCGGTTATCAGACAGATTCTACACACACGGTGCTACATGCCCGCGTTGTCGCAGCCCCTAAACTACAAGGAACCAAAATAATTTCTGTTCACTGGTAGCCTGAGTCCTGAGGAAACGGGTGATACCGAGCTCCGGTGATGAGTTCTCTCCACGGGGGTCAATTAGGAAAATCCTAACAGGGGAAGTTGCCTGAGGTGTGTTTTACTGCCCCCCACTCCAAACTGGACGTGAAGGTAGTAATATTAACGGAATGTGTCAACCTGCGATGATCTTCACTATCTACTCTTGTTATCTCAAACACGTAGTCCTTACCACTCATTAGAAATTCTAGGCGTACTATACAAATCAATATGCACATTTTAATTTGTATGTTGTAGCTTTGTAAAAATGTTATCATATGAAAGTTATAACCAGCAGTATGAGCATTACAACGATATTCTGCTACAAAGTGCAAAACTGCAGACAAAAGCTTTACTTCCACTGACAGTTCGTTAAAACATTGACGGTATGAAAATAATTCATCTTCTTAGTATTTTCATTCAATCAAGACGAAGTACTGGTATAAGAACAAAATTGAATGTAGAAATTTTATGACACATCGTTTAAGTCTTAAGAGAATAAAAATAACCTTCACCACAAGGTGATTTCTTAAAGTCTGCAAATGTGTAAATTGGGGGATCAAAGTGAAACGATCATGGGGGGGGGGGGGAAATTGTGTTTAAATGTACCTCCTGTATTAGTCCAATAACTAACCAAAATACTCATTCTACTAATATTTAATATAACAACCGCTATATATATATATATATTTTTTTTTTTTTGGTGGGGTGTGAAATTTGTCACCGCACTGGTAGCCCCACTAAACTACATTTAGTGGCAATATACCTAAATGAAAAAATGAAAATCCACAGCCTGCTTCCAGTCTCTGACCGGGTCCGGAATGGAATGAATGAAGCCCCCATCTAGCGGCGAGGATATGAAGTGTGCCGGCTGCCGAAGCCTGTCGCACTCCTCTGGGGCAATATACCTAAATGAAACCTTGTTATTGTCACATTGCATTACATTTCATTTGCATATTCCTTGTTGGTGCACAGTGTTTCTTGAAGATAGTTGAGTTTATTCTCGACTTATCCATATATTTTGGCCCATCAATGTCCAAGTATTTCATTCAACCTATAAATATACTTGGCAAATTGAATTATGATATGAAATTAATCACCCGTTTGGACAGCTAGTTCTACAGAGCTAACCTAGAAGTAGGATCCTCTGGTTTTATTCGAGGTTAGTTAGATGGTTTTAACATTTATAAAACATATTGACGGTGTTCGACCATCTGGAAACAACATATTGTAACCACAAATATATTTCAACAGGACTCTTTCTAAGGTTAGACGACTTCAAAAATCTTACGCATTGTTCCATATCAGTATGCCTGGCTGGAAACAACATCCCATAGCATCCATCAGCGACATCCGTTTCAATATATAATAATAATAATATCATATGGCCTCGGGTGCCGGGTGCAAGCTTTGTTATTTGACACCCAGAGGGTAGCTTGCATGTCGAATTTTGTTGTTCCTTGATGAAAGTCAAGGAGGTTAAATATCTAAGCTCCTTGACACTATAGCGCTTTCTAGAAGAGAAATTAGGAACTTTGTGTTGGCGGAAAATCCCGAGATTAATTTTGTCATTATGAACACGGCCTACTGAATTCAAATGGGTTCTTTGACATGCCAACATCGTATGACATGTCGTAATTTTTGCCGCTTTTCAAAAATCACTTACCCCGGCCAGGAGCGAACCTGCAAGCTTGGGGGGATTAGTAATCCGACACTATAACCACTCACCCACCGTGGCAAGCAATATATTATTATTTAGCCGTATTGAATAAATCCAGTCTAATATGGGCCTAATACAGTATAGAAAGTTTGGGTTCAACTAGAACGTTTTTCAAGGTTAGAGGACTTTATCAGTCAAAAATTGTTACGCATTTCACCAATTCTTTATACGTGGAAACAACACCTTTTTGCAATCAACAGGAGATCCAATTCATTATATTGAACCATAATGAAGAAGTATAATGTAGACAATCTATTAAGGTAGATTTATATTAACAATAGTCTTGTTTCGTTTATGTATTTTTGTTGTTTTTTGTGACCTTTCATTTTATTTAAATTTTAATATGTACTTTGTAAAGATATCCATTTTCACTTAGCCATTTCTTAACATAGTTTTTAAGATTCTTTTATTATTTCAATCCACGCTGACGATTATCGTTGTATACCGAAGCATGTACGTATTAATTCAAATATTAAACGTCTTTTAAGTGTTTGACAAGGCGGCTATTATAATTTGAGATTAATACAATGAAAACCAAAATGTTAATGTATAGTCTATATCATTTTAAAGCTCATAAAACAGGTTACAACGTTAATACTGAGAGCTCTCCGTTATTTTTTGACGGAGGTCCATGTTTTATTCCCGGCTCTGCAAAGAAATTTAATTCTGGTCTATGGGTTGGAACAGGGTACACTCAGCCTCGCGAGGAAACACTGAGAAGAGATGGGTTCAATTCCCACCTCAGCCATCCAGGAAGTTGTTTTGTGTGGTTTCCCCACTTCTACTCCAGGCAAATGCTGGAAGGTTCCTAACTTAAGGTCACGGCCACCTCCTTCCCAATCCTCCAGTCTAGTCTGCAAACCTCTGTTTGTGAACAAGTCACCTCCATGATCTCCTATTAGCAGTTAGCACTGCGGCCTCCTCTGCTTCTACACCTCTACATTGAAATCGATCAACACTGAATCTAACCATCGCCTCATAGGTCTACCTCTACTTCTCTTACCCTCTACAGCCGAACTCATTAACCTCTTAGGTAATCTCTCCTCCCCCTTTCTCTTCACATGACCCAACCATCTGAGTCGGCTCATACGAACATCTGGCGTGTTTATTTCTAACTTATCCTGTTTCTCTTCATTTACTTACAACAATACTTAAATGTTCTGTCTATAAAAATAGTCTCTCTTTTACACAAGTATTTCAAATTTGATGCAGTAGAAAACATTATGTTATTTCCTCTGTCTTTTACCAGAAGCATATTTTCTTTTAGTCGGCTCCGTGGTGTTGGGATAGCACGTCTGCCTCTCACCCGGAGGCCCCGGGTTCGATTCCCGGCTCCGTCAGGGATTTTAGAAACTGTCGTTAGGGCTGGAACGGGGTTCACTCAGCCAATATTAACGGCCGAGGGGACCCGATGCGCTGATCCGCGTCACCCCAATATCTGCAGGCCAAATGGCATGGCAGCGGTTTCTTGGTAAGCCTAGGCCCTTCACGGGCTGTAGTGCCAGGGGTTATTATTATATTTTCTTCTAAGTTCGATCGAATGTCCATAATGGCTAGAGTATCATGAACTTCTTGCTTATTTTGAGGCAGCGGTGGTATGTTTCTCAGTCGCAATATTATTTTAAATCCTCTCTATGCCATTTGATAGTAAATTATCAGACAAGTGCTTAGGGGCAGCAAGTATATCCTTTCTCATCAACTTCGATGGCCGTTCACATATATTGTCACTACATTTCTTTTTACACTGTTCGAAATAAATTCTTGATTAATCGTCGTACATAGTTCGTGATTGTGAGACCCACATAACAGAAAGTTACAACCATTTGTAAATAAATGGGCAGAACATTCCTTGACACCTCCACTGTTGGCCCCATTTTGACAACTCACACGTATGAAATTTATAGTTTCCTATAATTCGCAATTCTCCAACTCTTTGACTGTACATGGATAACATGTTCGCTGCACCGATTATATCTACGGAAACCCCAGGGGGTCCAGGTGTATGTAGCTGTCAGTCAACTCATGACTTACAAACATTTCAGGAGAGGTTGCCTACCCCCACTCTCTTCCCAAACCCATTAGCGTGAGCTGACAGGACTGTTTGGGTTTAACCTAATCAGCGGAGTTCGACCATCCCGGAGGAAACAAACTGACTGCTTGTGCCCTAGTTGGTCATATTGCAGTAGCGCCACACGAGGAGGAATGCGGATCTAGGAACAGACGCACTCTTTTGGGGGCCAGACCCTCCCAGACTGGAAGGAGTGACTCATGCCGACAAGGTCAATCTCTGCCTCTAGAGAGGAGCACGTGCCAGTTTCTTCATTAATAGGCGTTTATTTTAAAAGCGAGTTTCAAAACCCTTAAGAGATGCCGATATGAACGCTGAATGAGACATCATCGTAAGATACAATTTTCTGAAGTATTGAAATTAGCCAAAATACATGTTCTAATGATAAAAATAAATCAGCAAATTATGTAGTAATAGATTTTTACCCCCTCCGCTGTCCATAACCCCCCCCCCTCTTTTTTTTTTAGATCACGACGTAACTTATATAGTAAAATTCCAGCTATGCCCGACATTATGCGCGTAACTTATCAAATACAGTAATCTAAATGAAATACCAATGGGTATTTAATAATGGTATTACATCGTATGTCAAATTGAATATACATTAATTATACTAGTTATGGCCTTCTTCAGTAATTACAGATCTGTAACAAATATGTACTTAAAATTGATAATATAAAATAATATTTTGAAAATTACATATCAAAATCGTTGGTATTTGTAGGCTATAGTCAGTCTGTGCGGACTCTTTGTTCAAGTGGAACAGGTTACAGTGTGACTATGGAGCTCATAGACAAACTGTGAAGCACATCATTCACGACCGTCCTCGAAGAGCCTATGGTGGTAACACAATGGATTTTATGTCAGTGAATCCTACATCAGTGGACTATATCTTAAATTTAGATGTTTAATTATGAGACTATCTTTTTTTTAAGCTGGGATATGATGCGTGTACCATACCATACGATTAATAATATTACTATAAATTAGACAAAACAAAATAGGTTGGAATATGTATCTTCTTGCTCCAATGAATGGTTCTTGGCAGAGAACTGTTGGATTTTGTCATGTTACTGTGTGTTTTGGTTTTCATGGACATGGAGATGTCACACATGTTAACTCTGTATAAACGTTTAGACTAGGCCTATTTACAATACAAAAATTATCGTTTTCACTGACTTCCAGAAAAGCAACAGATTTCGTAAGGCGGGGAAAACCGTGCAGAAATCTGATTGAACCCTAAAAAAAAATGAGGGTATAATGAGAGACAAGGGCCAAAGAAGGCCGACAAATTGTAAAGACACCCTAGACAAGCCTTCGGAAATTGAAGACAAAGCGTTGACCAAGAGAATGCGATTTATATAAAACTAGAGGAGTCAAGCCCCAGTGTAAGAGATTCCAAGCTGATCAGCAGTCTGATTTTTTTTAAATGTATTATTTTTTAACCAAGTTATAATTAAAACATCTTCCTAACTTTCACCACCTGATAAATAAATAAAACCAACGTCGAGCAGGTTGTGATCTTTAGTTTGAAGATTTTAGCACAGTGCGTATGTAGTAAACGCACTGCATTATATTTATCTGTGGAGTGCAGGTCTAGGAGGCGTGGCCGGCCCAATGAGCCGAGTCAGTCCGGCAGTGAAGTGGGTCACGCGTGATCCACACGTTGTCCTTACCACTTACCTCACCAGCACATGACCATCCGTAGCCATCAACTAGCAGAAGTTCTTCAGCCGGCTGTTTGTTTACTTACCGGAAAAGAAACCTCTCACGTATTATTAATGTGGTATTCAATTAGATAAACATTGACCTCGTTTGAGGAAAGATAAGCTGAGAGGAGGAAGTACTAAACTAGTGGCCAGGCGCAAGTCTTCAAACCCGACAACACTTGAGAGTGTACGGTTTCAGTACCTTATGCAGATCTGTCAATCACACCCACACAACCCTAGGGGAGGGACTTTTGAGTTACTCAGATTTAGTATGGGTGAAAATACACACTTAAGGAAAAGATCACTTGTTTACGATGTGCAGCTTGAGAAAAACCGGTCATTTAAATATATATGTTGAAAAAAATATTTAAAAATTGTTATTTTAATGACTGTATGAAACCTCTCTGGACATCAAATCGGCAGGTGAAAAGCTGAAGGAAGTAGGAGACTTCTGTTACTTAGGAAGCAAAATAACTAGTGATGGACGAAGCAAAGAGGATATAAAAAGTAAGTTGGCTCAGGCAAGGAAAGCATTTCTACCAAATAGGAATCTGTTGACAGCGAATATAGATTTAGGTATTAGGAAGTCATTTTTGAAACTGAAACTTGGACTATTGGTGCAGCAGAAAAGAGGAGAATTGAAGCGTTTGAAATGTGGTGTTACAGGAGAATGATTAAGATCAGACGGGTAGATAGGGTTACAAACCAAGAGGTATTAAGACGAGTGGGAGAGGAGAGAAGTTTCTGGCGACTGCTAATTAAGAGAAGAGATAGGTTGGTAGGACACATACTAAGACACCCAGGAATAGCAAGCTTAGTTATGGAAGGAAGGGTCTAGGACAAGAACTGTAGGGGTAGACCAAGGTTAGAAACAGATTACCTCGGACAGGGTGCGGCAGCTATGTAGAGATGAAACGATTAGCTCAGGACAGGGAGGCATGGAAAGTTGCATCAAACCAGTCAAAAGACTGAATACTCAAACAACAACATGAAACTGTACGAACACAATCTGCAAGCTGTCTGTTAGGTTGTCAGCCTGGAGGCTGGCTGGATCCTCAGAAAGCACCACCATAGGTTGTGTTGTAGAAACCCACAACCATAATTTATTTGTATTCATTGTGTTTCTAATGATTCAGAAAATCAGGAAAGACAAGATCAGGAATGAGAAGATTAGAGAAGAAGTAGGAATAGATGATTCTCTCCTCAATTAAGATCCAGATCTCAAGACTGAAATGGTTTGGTCACATGTAGAGGATGCCACCAAACAGAACTGCACGGAAGGAATTGGAGGGAAAAGTAGAAGGAAGGCGAAGAAAGAAGTTGATAGATACAGTCAAGAACGATGTACTGCAGAGAGGTCATGATTGGGAGAAGTTCGTGGAGGAGGAGTGCTACAAGGAGGGGGCTCATATTCTAAGAGGCATCTACCTAATAAAAAGAAACTTACATTTCGTTACACAATTCTATAAAGTATTACCCTACTAGCTATACCCGGCATGCTTTGCAATGCCAATCAAAGACAGTGAAAGAAAGGAAGATGTTCTTGGTTTTACGTCCCTTTTAACAACTGCAGCTTTTAGAGACGCCGGGGTACCGGAATTTCGCCCCGAAGGTGGTGATGATTGTTGTTTTAAGGGGCCTAACATCCAGGTTATCGGCCCCTTATGATCTGGGTGATAGCAAAAATGTTAATGAAATGGAAACCAGAACGAAAAGTGGGACGGAAAATACTTACAAAAAGGAACTCAGATTGAAACAACTCACAAAATGTTCTTACAAAAGGGAAGTTAGAACGAAAAGATTCACAAAAAGAATAGGTTGAAAAGACGCACAAAATGTAGGCTAGGTTCAAAATACGTACAAAATGCAATTGAAATTCAAAATACTCACTAAAATGCCCTGAATCTAGATTGAAAGACATACTAGAAAGCAATTTAGATTGTCAATCTTTACAAAATGCAATTGAGGTTGAAAACAATCGTGAGGTAATTTAGACCGAGAAAACTCACAAAATGCAACATAGATTTAAAAAACCTACAAAAAATCGCTAAAGGGAATTTAGATACACGGGGAACCAAGTAACAAAAAAAAGTACGGGAATCAAAGAGAAAGGGAAATATAATGAAAAGAAAACAAGAGGTCTGACTCCTCGAAGAAGGAGGGATCAGGAAAGATGAGACGAGGGCCAATTAAGGCGGGAAAGTGAAAGACTCCATACGCCTCGGATACCCTAATACCGTCGGGGTCGGAAAAGAACAGGAGTTGACCAAGGGAGGTCGACAGGAAAGAAGACAGAGGAGTCCGGCACAAGTAAGTGGAAGCAATGCCGGACTCAGCTGGGGTCCCGAGGTCGCCAACCCACGTCCCACAAGATGCGAGCCCTGGGGGATCGCCCCGAAGGGGATGTTGAACGTGCCAATAGATCTCCTTCACATTCGCGCACCCTCAAATGCCAGCTGACTGCGCCTGCAACCTTGAACACAGCAAGCGAGAACGTTACCGCTGAGCTACGTAGCCATTTTTCAGCGTTGCCTAGTTGTCGACCGACTGGAAAGCTCTCTTTAATACACACACTGTACACACTAGGCGAGAAAACAAGAACATCGTTTATTCGGCCCTCAATCCGGATTATCGGGATCGAAAATAACAGAAACGTATTTTTACTGTACATTATTTCCTTTACGGGATCTACTCTTCTTGAATGTCTTTTCCGCCCAAGATAGTTAAGGAAAGGAATTCGGCCACGGTCTATCGAAGGTACCATTCCGGCATTCGCCTGGAATTGAGAACTGATTCGTGATCGCGCTGGGCGGAAACGCTATACAAATGTGAAACAGGAAAAAACTCACATTAATTCAGTGCATAAAACAGAGTCGTAAATGTAAGAAAATTGGTTCTGGTACAATTGAAAGAAAAAAAAAAAGGTATTACAACTTATGTTAATAGATTATGTAACATGTATTCGTTTTTTTTTCGGGTAATCCGGATTTTCGATAATCCGGATTAGTTCATGTCACACTTAATCTGGATAAACTAGGTTCTTGTGTATTTATCCACCCTAACCTGAAAGAAATATTACATAAGCTATACAACACAAAATAACACGCTTTTATGTACAAAACTGGGAGGGGGAGCCTAATGTAATTTGTGTTGACATACTGGAAAGCTTTACTTAATTGAACAACACTTTCACAATCGTAGCGAGTACGCGCTTAATAAATGTTAAAATTCTCATGCTCGCCCAAAATTCGTGGATTTCGAAACATGCAGTTTTGTCGCTTTGCGAGTAGGTTTCTTAATCCTGTTAGTTGAGTAGCACATTAGCAATGCTTACAGAGGGCAATGTCCAAAGCTTGGAGCGCCAAGGTCACGTGTACTCGCCGGATCAGAAATCAGTGGCGTAATTAGCACCTCAACATTGTCAGCATATTGAAGTTGGCAACACTGCGTGACGGGAATTCCAACAATCATCATTCTCCTGAAGGCCATCAAGTCAGATGAGTTTCCGGAAGAAAAACTAGCAGTATCGCAGTTCGAGTGCAATGCAACTCAAGCTACAATTAGTTCTACTTACACGGGAACTCTGATGGCGTCTACTCTGTCCTCTCGATCTCTGGTGATAAAATCAAAATCTGCTAAAATTAACACGAAGCCTGTATCTAATTAACCCTTTCAAATGTGGCTTTTCACCGATGTCTCAGTCTCACTCATGGCTGTGATTATATGGAAGCTACTGAGGTATGGGTGGGGCTTAGTAATGGCATTCGAGGCACAGTCAGTGTCTGTGGATGCTGTGAAAGGTTCAACTCATAGGGTTAGGACTACTGTTCTGACTCAGTGAGGAAAGCAATGGCAAACTACCTCACTCCTCTTCTTGCCTAGAACGCCTCAAAATAGTGCTGCCTTGGGTTTTTGTGGGTATCTACTCACATAACGTAACGGCGGTACTTTTTGAGGATCCAACCAGCCTTCGGGCTGACTACCTAACAGACAGATCCCAAGCAATTTTCATATTTCATCTGGCCACACAATTGTGTGTGTTGTATTTCTTGGTTGAGTTCGCTTTTAGCGATTTAATATAACAAAAGGGCGGCTTCGGTGGCGTAGTCGGTAGCATGCTGAGCTATGCCCAAGATAACGGGTTCAAACCCGGTCGAAGTCGTCGGTTTTTTTAAGAGCGTTAAAAATCCCTCAGTATGCATTCCTTCGCAGGGGAAGTAAAGCAGGCGGTCCCATGTCATAGATTTATGGCATGTTAAAGAACCTTCCACTAATTACACCTGTGTGAAGCTAAATTGGATAGGTTAAGAATGTAAACAATGCTCTTAGGTTTCTAAGTTCGTTGCCAAGAGCCGACTGCGGTGGCGTCTAGTAGCTAAGTTCTGAACTAGGCCTAGTAGTCGTTGAAGGTGGCGTTTGGCGGCAAAAGTAGGAGCTATTTGAAAAATTCAAAGTTGCAGTCGTTACTTGAATTAAAAAGCAGATAACACACACTAATACAGTCATCACAATTAACACCGGCTATCAAGACAGATTCTACACACCCAAAGTACACGGGGCTACATGACCGCGTTGTCTCAGCCCCTAAACTAAGGAACCAACCAACCAACCAATATAACAAAGGATAACATTTCATAAGATGTATTAACAAGAGATATTCCATGGTAATTTTGAAAATAGTAATATAATGATAATTATTTTGGTATTCGCCTTTTATGGACCACACTTTGTCTTTCTCCTACTTCCCAATTCTGTGAAGGTTCTTTTCTTTGTCACTGGTTCCTCCCTCGTCTCCTGGAAACCTCTGTACTCTTTAATTAGTCTGCTATGTCCTTAGGTTCGCTCTCGCTTCTCGAAACCATTTGAGCTCTGTCTTTCTCTTCCTGAAAAATTCAAAAATTCTTTTTGTCAGTCTGTTGTCTCAGGAGGTGTCCATACAACTGTGTTCTCCCATTCATCAGTTCAACTACACCTTCAATTTTCTGGTACAATTCTTTGTTTGATCTTAGTCTTCTCTCTCCATCTTGTATCTAAGCATTTTTCTCTATTTTTCCTGACATTTTCAAGCCCACCTTTCCTAATGATTATACGTGTTACCCCTAGTAGAAAGTTCGTTGATCGGATTACAGTGGGTAAAAGCACAACATAATTGGTCCTTTAAAATATAGCTTTATTGCAGGTCTAGAAAGTTACACCACACAATAAGCAAATGGAAACAATTAGCTGTCTTTCTTCGTGCTTGCTCCCTTATGAAGGACACTCACCCTTTCACTTCCTTATTCTGTTAATCCTTCACTAATTAGGCAGACCCGTGTCCAGCCACAGTCTGTCACTCACTGTTCCTGAATACCGTACTACACACCGTTTCACAATTCACACGTCACCTTAACACCTCTATCGCACTGGTAAGAACACACTCGCACGGCACTTCGCCTCAATACTTCTGTCGCACAGTCAAACACACAGTCCGTCCCTCGCTGGCCAGGTCGCTTTATATATAGCGGGGCTGGTGACTCAATGGATGTTTCTAGAGTAGACCAGGGTTTACACCTTCTCGAGATTTCCAGTACTAGGCCACCAAGAACCTTCTGGACTATGTCCTAGTTCTCACAGCCCTGTTGCGTTAGGCGCTGGTAACACTCAGGGATAACCTGGGGCGGCCTGAGTCACGCGCAGGCGACGAAATTCTCTAGCATTCGTAACAATAATAACAATATCTTTTGAAGGAAAAGCTTGGAGCACACCACCAATTCCAAGAAAAAGCGAAATTAAAAACCGGCAAGAAGTGGTCTGATGAAAGAAAGGAGTCTCACAGGGAGCGAATGCCTGAACACTGGGCTAAGATCAAGGTCCAAAGACTGAAGCAGTTGAAATGACGTGGTCCATAGCTGGCCTAAACAAAGACAAGAATAATACCGTGCAGATCAAGGTTTCTTCGTAGATCAGCAAGATCCATATTAAAGTGTTTTTAGATGCGAGTGCCTCTGGCGTTGGCTGCGCAAGCGTTTATTAACTAGCGGTGTCAAGAGTGAACCGCTGCGCCAAAACAAGCCTAGAAATCTTTTGAGTTCATAGCTTGGCCCTCAGTAATCCGAACTGCAACTTATGGTCTTACCCGACATCTTGCACTTTCCGTGATGTTACACCTCATTGAAATGTTCTGGGCTAATCTAGAGACTTGTCGATTAAGTTGGCAGCACTATATTCTAAATCAGGGGTTCTTAACCTGTGAGGTGCGAAGAGGTTAGTGGGGAGGTGTTGCTGTCCTCTAATTTTGTAATATTGCTTTTCAGAATTTATACCAGTCTGATCGTAAAACCAAGTTATAAGAGTTTCTTCTTTATACAAATTATTCTGATCACCGATTCTTCAGTCACGACATTGGTGAATCTTTGTGCTCACAAATTGACGCATATCCAGTTCAATCTTTAACAAGTTTCCAACAACATACCTATGTGAATCAGGATTCTGTGGTGTCCGTGAAAACAAAGGAACGAAATCTGTTGGATTGCAGGCATGACATGCGGCTCGCATTATCTAAGACTGTACCCGAATGGGTGATCTCATTGACAACAAGCAACAACAAGTCACTTATTAAATGACATAGTGACTCTATAGTAACACTGAAAGACAAAAAGTGTTCCTGAAAAAGAACATTTCCTGAAGTATTTTTGTGTAACCATCTGAGAAGGTAAAAAAATACATAACATAACTGATCAATTATTTATTACTTTGTTAAAGGAGTGGGGGGGGGGATGAGGTGAATGAGGTGAATTTTTAAGTTTACTTTTAGGGGAGATGTCAGTAAAATGGTTACGAGATTTTATACACGTATGGTGAACTTTGGTTTAAGGGGCCTTACTTCTAGGTTATCGGCCCCATAAGGGTTGAGTGATAACGAAAAATAATGGAATGAAACTAGAACCAACCACTGACTTACGAACTACAAGATAAAAGGAATAAGCAAATAAAGACGGGAAAACTGACCCAGCTCAGGAATCCCTCGGGGTCACCAGGCGTGAGCACTATCCAGGGCGGAGCTAAACGCACCCGACCTCCTTTAGAGCCTTGTGCAGAAGGCAGTAGATACGAGGAAAAGAAAAGGATAGGTCTCATCCCTCGAAGAATGAGAGAATCAGGAAATATGAGACTACGGCCAATTAAGGCGGGAAATTAAAAAAACTTCCTAGGCCACGGATACCTTAATACCGTTGAGATCGGAAGAGTCGACCAAGGGAGGTCGACAGGAAAGATGTAGTGGATACCCGCTCAAGTGGAAGCACAGTTCTGGCCCCGTGGTCGCCATTTCACGTCCCCAATCAAGGAAGGATTTACACTGAAGGACTTCACAAAGGACAATCTGAATCCATTGCGTATTTCAGCACAAGGAGAAAACGATCTGCTAGAACCCATTAAGCTTTTACAAAAGATGGCGGCCGGTGTCTTACATAATGTAAGAGTCCGTAAGGTCACCCAAGAAGCGATCGATGTCACCTAGGCAAAGAAATCAAACCAACACTATAGGCGAGACTACAAGGGGGAATGAATAATTCACAGTACTCTAAGACGTAACTACACGTTTCACCAACATTTTTTTTTTTTTTTTTTTGTAGACTGCTATACACTTAATCCCTCCACATGTCAATATGCATTAACATAAAACTACAACTATCCTCTACGGTTATATGACATAACGTACCACTTGGCCGGCTGATTACCTGCGAAGAGTCAGCTAATGACTTTAAAATATTTAGGAGAGGACATAACGAACCACTTTGAAGTATATAGGGTGCATGAAACCCGAACCGCACGGCCACTTGCTCGGTTTTGCTCAATTAATCCTGGTAATAAATACGTGGACAATAATAATAATAATAATTGTATTATCACAGAATGTTTTTGGATTCTCACCACCACTTTATCCATGCTTTGGACAGGCAAAATGTTTATAAACATTTTGGTGTGTTTAAAATCAGCTGTGGGGTTTTCTTTACTTCGTTTTTTAATTTTTTTTAAATTTTTAAATTGTTTTCGTGGGTTTTATATCCCAGCGAATAGCGAAGGTCGTCATGGAATGTTTCATTCTAAGTGAATATCAAGTTTCATTCGAAGTTCTGCGAATATGAGAGAGCTCTCAAGCAAGATTTCAAGTTTCCATTCTCTTCATATCGCTTCATTATTCTGTCAAGCCGTTCATCATACTTGCCATATTTCTTCTTTCTCTTTGAACTTTTAATGTACAATTCGTACTTCATGAAGGCGCATGTTACAATACCAAATTGTTTAAAGCCGCACAGTGCGATCGCCTCTGATATTTATGTGGTAATGAACCTGTAACTGGAATGCCCCCTCTGACATCAAATGGTACGTTATGTCCTCGAAAATCAAGTGGTACGATTTTTCCGTGGTACATTATGTACGGACACCATCCTCTACGACCAGGAATAATAGCGAATGTGTGATATCTATCCTCGGCTTAGCTCTTCCTCAACTTGCTCATCCCATGGCGTAAGGGTGGGTCATATCAAAAAAATATTTCAGGCAAAAGTTTTAGGTAATGTTTAGAGGACTATTAGCTATTTAGAAAGGTTTTGATATTGTGCCTATTCAGAAGATGTTCTTTTTAAAACACGAAAACGATTTTTCGATGCCTTTGGCCAATGGTTGGTGCTATCATAAAACTTTACGGACGTAAGTTCCTGGTCCTTATCCGAAGAATGGATTCGATTTTTCACATACTAATAAAAGTTATAGCGAGACTTCTCTTTTTTTTTTTTTTTTCGAAATAAGCCCATCCCTCCCTGGTCCGATTTTGCACATTAACGAACTCTAACGAGATTTTATACATTTATATTTTGTGTATACATTTGAAAGTGATTGTGGAAAATGGCGGTAGTTATCGTGACCACAAAAAAGTATGTTTAGATATATAAATCTCTACGTATTATAAAACAAAGTCCCCGATTCTTGGATGTAACGGGTAATCTCGAGAACCCTTGGATGGATTTTAATGCGGTTTTCACCATTCTGTAAAGGATTTCTCGAGGGATTCTGTAAAAAACAATATTTATGACCAAAGGAGTCCAACAGTACAGATTTCAGTGAATCCAGTCCAAGAAAAACCTACCATCCGTGCGCCTTTTAAGCTTACACTGGGTAAACCGTTAAATATATCTATATACCGTACTACGAGTCTAAGAATAAGTTTAGGATGAAAAGTTCTACAAAAACTTCCCCGACAGCATGTCTTTCTTTAATACATAGCCCACCATAAAAGTTTTCACATCTTAATTTCTTCCAACAATCATTCAGTGAAAATTTAAATTACTAGCTTCGGAGCGAGCGAGCCTATCACCCCAGCTTCGGCCAGCATCAAACTGTCGAGTTAAGACTTCTAAGAAGAGTATGTGTGTGGAGTTTCGCTGTTCACCTCGGCTTTTCTGAATTGCGTCTGGCACCTGCCGTCCGTGCGGCTTTAAAGCTTCCGCTGGGTAAACCGTTCAATATACTGGACAAAGCCGGGAAGGGTTGCTAGTTATATATGAAGTGAAATGCCAAGAAATGTCGACATTTTTCGGAAGTCGAAACATGGTACCCTTTGCTTCAAGTGGCTTTCTTAAGAAATCTACCAAAAATGAAGACACTTTATTTCAAAATATTCGTTGCTTCAAATGTTCTCGCTTTTTCAAAACCTTAAAAAGTGGTTTAAAGGTAGTTATTAAATAAAAATACGAGAGTACAAGCCTTTATGGACCTTTCGCATTTGTGAAAACGCACCACCCCGTAAGTATGAAATGCAAATGCAGGACTGCCAAAAACAGCTTAGGAAGCGGGTTATCGAAGTTTATGTCCACGCCCCTCCTATCTCCGGGAGGGATTTAGCGCCAGAGGCCTGATTATGTAAGCATCATTACCGCGCATGCCAGGAGTAAGCTTATTGAAACTCCCGGGAACTTTTAGACCGCTAACTCAACACATCTCGGAAGTAACCAAAACCTCTCAAAACAAAAGGAGACGTTCCGCAAGGGTATTAATAAAACCCAATCCATCCCAGAAGTTCATACAGTCGGAATACTCTGCTTACAAGTAAAACACACTGAGTCTAAGGGGTTACAGGAAATTAAGTGTAGATACAGATATTCACGGTTCATCTTCTCATAGCGTGTACTCTAGCTGCGTGCCTTTAATAATAATAATAATAATAATAATAATAATGTTATTGGTTTTACGTCCCTTTTAACTACACTGGCTTTTAGAGACGCCGGGGTGCCGGAATTTTGCCCCGAAGGGGATCTTTAACGTGCCAGTAAATCTACTGACACGGCTCCCTCGCATTTGCGCACCCTCAAATGCCAACTGACTGCGCCAGATTTCGAACCTGCAACCTTGGGCTCAGCAAGCGAGAACGTTACCCCTGAGCCACGCAGCCAGACAACCGCGTGCCTTTCCCCAGGCAGCCGGATATGTAAGCAGTCGAGAGAATATTATTATTATTATTATTATTAGTTTTATTATTATTATTATTATTATTATTAATAGTAATAATAATAATAATAATAATAATAATAATAATAATAATAATACAAGGAAGGATCCACTAGTTATCTGGATTGAAAACCTCTGAAGACTAAATTCCCAAAATTTAATCAAGTAAATAAATTCAAGTACTTAGGAGAAGAAATTCATCTATCAGGATTGAATCGTGAGGCAAACAAAGAGAATTTCAGAATTACAGAAGACCAATAATAAAATAATTAATAAATAAATTAAGACATTACACCACAGTAATCAAACCTGGAGCACTGTATTCCCCCGAAACCTCTACCATTGGAGGCGTATCTGTTCGTATAAATAATTGCTTTAAGGGGCCTAACATGTGGGTTATCGGCCCCTAAAGATCTGGGTGATAGCGAATCTGACAATGAAATGGAAACCAAGGCACATTGAAAATAGTTACAAAAATTGAACTCTGATTGAAACAACTCTCAAAACGTAGAGTGGAAATACTTACAAGAGGTAATTTAGATGGAAAATACTCACAAAATGCAATTGACATTGAAAATACTCATTTGGATTGACAATACTTTAAAACAATTAGTTCCGTGAAGAACTATACAGCCTATTTTCATATATCCTGCTCATGTTAATTGTCTATCAACATACAAAATTTCAGTTTAATTGCTGTAACAGATTCGTAGATATTGAGAACCGTCTAAATATTTCATATGTTCGCCAGGATGGATTTTTATTTTTGTACTATTACATTAAGATTATTGTGTACGTGTGGTATTCAAACTTCAATCGCATGATTAGAACACAAGAAGTAAAAACGAGATTTTAAAAGTACGCACACCAGCAATCTCGTGATTATGCAAACAATTGAAATAAATTACATGCCAGTATAAGCATTTCACGGCACTGATAGTTAATTCGCGAGAAACGTCCATTTAAATATGTATACTTCGCGTCGCCGCCATCTTGGATTTGTGCTCACCAGGTTACTGAAAGTCCTATAGGTGAACATATGTTCATAGTCTCTATGAACATTAAAAAAAATCAGTTTGGTTGCTGTAAAAGATTCATAGATATTGAGAACCGTCTAAATATTTCGGAAGCTCGCCATTTAGGATTGTTATATGTATAGGCCATAGAGTTATGTACCATTCAAGGACAATTATTGCCTAGCTTCATTATTCAAACTTTCACTTCGATCGCATGATTACGACACAAGAATAAAAACTTAATTTTAAAATTTCGCACAGCCGCCATCTTGAGGTTATGTAAACAATTGAATTAAATTAGATGGCGGTGCATTACAATCTGCAAAATCATTTACTGTACCACATTTCACTGCGCTCAGAGAGTTAAATCACGAGAAAAGTCTATTAAAATATTTCAAATTCGCTTGGTCGCCATGTTAGTTTTGTACTTTACAGGTTTATGAAATATACATAGGAAAACTTGTATCAGTACCCTTTATCACCGTACAAAATTGCATGATATATGTAATAGTTTCGGAGATATAGAATGTCAATGAAATATTTCGCACAGCCGCCATTTTGAGGTTATGTAAACAATTGAATTAAATTAGACTCCAGTGCATTACAATGTGTATAAACATTTGCTGTACCAAGTTTCATTACGTTTGGATAGTTAAATCGCGAGAAATTTCTATTTAAAAGTCTCAATTTCGCTTGACCGCCATGTTGGTTTTGTAGTCACCAGGTTTTTGAAAGTCTCGTAGGTGAACTTCCAGTAGTACCCTTTATCACCGTACACAATTTCAGGGCGATATCGGTAATAGTTTCGGAGATATTGAATGCTAGTGAAATATTTTGCACAGCCGCCATGTTGGATTGGCGAGACGTAACAAAATTAGAAGGGCACGGTCGAGGTCGCCGAGAATAGTGCTATGAACTTACCGAGTTTCATTGAAATCGCTCCAGCCGTTTAGATTTTATTAGGGACACACACACACACACACACACACACACACACACACACACACACACACACACACACACGCACGGACAAAAGGTGATCTCATAAGCCTTTTTTTTTTTTTTTCAAAATTGAAAATAGGCTAAAAATGCAATTTAGACTGAAAATACTTACAAAACGAACTTATGATTGAAACTACAAAATGGAGTGTAGTCAAAATATTCACAAAATGGAATTTAGATACACGGGGAGCCAATTCACAAAAACAGTTCGGGAATCTTAAAGTGAAAAGGAAATATAAAGAAAGAAAAAGAAGGCTGATCCCTCGAAGAATGAGGGATGAGGAAAGATGAGACAAGGGCCAATTAAGGCATCTTGGTACCCTAATACTGTCGAGGACGGAAGAGTTGACCAAGAGAGGTCGTCGGGAAATAAGACAGGAGCACGGTACAAGCAAGATTAAGCAATGCCGGACTCAGCTGGGATCCCACAGTCACCAAACCACGTTCCACTAGATGTGAGCCCCTGGGGGAGGGGGTCTTAGTACAGACGCAGAAAAACAAAAAAATTAAAATCCTTGGTCCGTCTGCTCAGAAGGAATCGGGAAGTCTCAGTAGCTTTATCAGTAGAAAAGATCAGTGACACCTTCAGTTCTACGGCCATATTCTCAGAATGAACAGTGACAGGCTCACCAAAAGGATTCTCCATTTCGCTCTCTCAATGTAAGTCAACAACTGGCTTCGTGAAATAGTAATAATGTTATTGGTTTTACGTCCCTTTTAACTACTCTGGCTTTTAGAGACGCCGGGGCGCCGGAATTTTGCCCCGAAGGGGATCTTTAACGTGCCAGTAAATATAATGACACGGCTCCCTCGCATTTGCGCACCCTCAAATGCCAGCTGACTGCGCCAGGATACGAACCTGCAACCTTGGGCCCAGCAAGCGAGAACGTTACCGCTGAGCCACGCAGCCAGTCAATCCGTGAAATAGAAAAAGAACTCAAGAAATTGGCATCACACAGGAGATTTTACAAGATCGACTCCAGTTCAGAACATGAATCAACAACCATCATTTCTCTGAGAAAATTACTACCAGGACCAAGAAAGTACGGAGGAAGATTTTCAGTGCCCACATGAAGAGATTTTGGGAGAACAAAACACCATTAGCTAAATAAGTCTTATCGCGCGCAACAGATGTAAAATAATTTTTCATCTGAACTCAAGACTATTTAATAGAGTGGAGAGTTATATTGTTTATTAACATCTGAAATGACATTGTTTGATTTCGCTTGGGAAATACGGCACATTGAACCATCGCTGCACAACGCCTGCTGCATCTGCAAACCGTTCGACAAGCATGTGGAGCAGGTTGCATTAGAGAGAATGCAGGCGTAATACGGTATTTGACACCTGTGATCGTGGATGAGGAAGTGTCCTTGGCCCCACCGAGTTCACGAGCCTTCACGCTAATAAATAACATCTTCAACCGGTTTGTCTGTGAACATCGTGGAGACACTGCTCCCCCCCAGTCTTATGCAACAGTTCATCGGAATTCAGGTAATTCACCGCAATTCTCTTCAAGAGTTCGTACGAGCCTCCCAAGTATGCTACAACAGTTCTCCATTTGCCACTTATCCCCAAATAAGAATACAGGAAATTTGAAAACGTTTTCATGGGCATTCATAAAACTTCATGTTAAAAAGGCAGGCAGTCTGAGAGACTAGACTTTATATCATTTCAAATGACGCATGCTACACATGTTAGAAAGGCAGGAGGGCTCTTTCAACAGACTCCATTACCCATTAACTTAGTAGGCTTGCCGCGCAGGGAACGGAGACCAGGAGGTCCACTGCTGCATGACGTCACGCACTCTCCGTCTCCGTATCGCATAACGCCATAGCCCAGGAGTAAACTCAGATGACGTCATAGATCTCCGTAACCGTAATCCATAACGATGAAGTCGACAAGATCATTTGATAAGATAAAAATACTGCGTGATTTAAAAAAATCGCGGGATAAACCAAGTAGCCCCGTTTAGAATCTGTCTGATAACCGGTGTTAATTGTGATGGCTGTGTGTATCTGTTTCTTAATTGAAGTAAAGACTGCAACTTAGAATTTTTCAAATAGTTCCTACTTTTGCCGCCAAGCGCCACCGTCAAAGACTACTAGGCCAAGTTCAGAACTTAGCTACTAGACGTCACCGCAGTCGGCTCTTGGCAACGAACGCAGAAACCTAAGAGCGTCGTTTACATTCTTAACCTATACAATTTAGCTTCACACAGGTGTGATTAGTGGAAGGTTCTTTAACATGCCATCGTAAATGAACAGTTTTGGTAACACTAAATATTTAACACAGTTAAGTACGCATAAACGTACAAAATACAGTCATTTGTCATCAATCCGAAAAATTGCTCTTTTTTAATAAAATTACTTTTTTTAAACTATTTGGCTTCCCCCTAATCCCCCCGTAGTTGGATGTTACTTTGGTCTATTTTGCAATGTTAAGCTTTGAAATCCTTTATTATAGATTCAATTTATTGGAAACGTTTCAATCGGTCAACAGGAATGCGTGCTCAATTATATTGGACCGCCTCGTTGCGTTGTGGTTAGCGCTCTTGGCTGAGAACGCGGAGGCCCGGGTTCGATTCCCGGCTCTACCAAGAAATTTAATTCTGGTCTGAGAGCTGGAACGCGCGTACACTCAGCCTCGTGAGACAAAACTGATAAGAGGCGGGTTCGATTCCAATCTCAGCCATATTGTTGAGTGGTTTTCCGTGGTTTCCCACTTCCACTCCAGGCAAATGTCAGGATGGTTCATAAGTTAAGGCCACGGCTGCCTCCTTCCCAATCCTCACCTGAATTACAAATACACACACATACAGCCATCACAATAATACAGGTTATCGGACACACACACACACACACACACACAACCCCCCCCCCCCCCAAATACATGACCACGATGTCGCAAAGCCCCTAGATAAATCGAACAACAACAACCTAAAAAACTACGTCTAGTAATAGCCTGTGAGGAACTTCACTCAGGTTTGCAGGCGAGTTATTAAGAAATATATTACCGGTACTATTATATATAAGGTGCGTTCAAAAAGTAACGAGCCGGAGGATACCTTTCCTGCACTCGTGTGGGTGGCCTTGCCTGTTTTCTTTGGGTGGTGTTGACCCTGGATGCTTCCACTGGAGGCTATGTCGTTTGGATTCTGGTTCGAAGTGATGACACCATGACTCATCTCCAGCCACCACTCGTGCCAGGAACCCATTCCCTTCCCTCGCATAGCGCTGTAGATGACAAAGACAGTGGGCCATTCGACATGGTTCCTGGTGTGGTTGAAGACTGTGCGGCACCCATTGGGCACACACTTTCCGCAAGTGCAGTCGTTCCTGAAGGATGGTGTACACTTCCGACGCTCAATCCGACCACGGCGGCTATGGCGTTCACTGTCACTCGGCGGTCCTGGGTAATGAGTGCACATCAACCAGCTGGACGTTGTCATCGGTAATACAGGGGGGTGCCCCAGACCGGGCATCATCGGGTAACGACACCCGTCCTTCCCTGAAGCGCTTGTGCCACGCCTTAACTCTTGCAAGGGACATGCAGTGTTCGCCGTACACTTGTGACATTCGGCGATGAATGTCCGTTCCCCCTACTCCTTCCGCTGTCAGAAACCGAACAACACCTCTTTGCTCTTCGGATGACGCCTCCATGTCACTGTTTGCAATGCGACTGGGAGCGTTGGACGATTGATGCATGCTGCTGCTCGCTTTGTATCGTCACGTGACGTGCACGCGTGCCCTCTAGCGACGGGCTGTGACCGTTCACGCTCTGGTCGGAACCACACCTCGTTACACACGCCACGATTAGCCGATGTCGTCACCGGTTTGCGCATCCGGCTCGTTACTTTTTGAACGCACCTTATAGGAATTACAGCCAATGGCCATAGCAGGGTATTTGAACGCCCGCCTGCTCCTAGCAAGTTCAATTTCAAGTAGTTCCAACTTTGGCTACCAGTCACCGACACAGACACCTGGCGGCGAATGTTGGAATTTGTAATATAACATTTATACACTGATCAAAAAAAGTTTTGCATGATGCAAGATTTTGTATTTCTGGACCAAATATAATACAACGTGCCTTATCCGATAACAGTGTACATGAGTCAATGTGCAAGAACCAAATGTCGTCATACAGCAATGCAAATACAACATCTTGCAATATGCAAAACTTTTATTGACCAATGTACAGACAACTGAAGATCACGGATGCCATCATCTCGGACAGGGAGGAATTGCGGGTCCATTCAGCAGATGTTATACGTTTCGAAGTCCAACGACGGTGATGTCAGTGGAACAACGGCAAACGATTAGCCGCCGAATGTAAAAGATGATTATGATAATTGTTTTAAGGGGCCTAACATCTAGGTGATCGGCCCCTAATGGTCTGGGTGATAGCAAAAATGTCAATGAAGTGGAAACCAGAACGAAAATTAAGTGAGAAGGAAAATACTTACAAAACGGAACTCAGACGGAAACGACGCACAAAATGGAGAGCGGTAATACTTACAAACGGGAAGTTAGAACGAAAAAACTCACAAAAGGAATAGATTGAAAAATACGCACAAAATGTAGGTTAAGTTCAAAATACGTACAAAATGCAAGTGAAATTCAAAATACTCACAAAATCCAATTGAAATTCAAAATATTCACATAAGACCCCGTCACTATATTGAAAGACTTACTAAAAAGCAATTTAGATAGTCAATCCTTACAAAATGCAACGTACAAGATGCTATGTAGATCGAAAAAACGTACAAAATGCAACGGACATTGAAAACCCCTACAAAATGGAGGGAAAAAATCAAATTTAGATACACAGGGAGCCACTTAACAAAAACAGTGCGGGAATATTAAAGAGAAAGGGAAATATAATGAAAAGAAAACAAGAGGTCAGACCCTTCAAAGAAAGAGGGATCAGGAAAGATGAGACAAGGGCCAATTAAGGCGGGAAAGTGAAAGACTCCCTAGGCCTCCGATACTCTAATACCGTCTGGGTCGGAAGAGAACAAGAGTTGACCAAGGGAGGTCGACAGGAAAAAAGACGGAGAGGAGCCCAGCACAAGTAAGTGGAAGCAATGCCGGACTCAGCTGGGGTCCCGTGGTCACTAACCCACGTCCCACTAGATGTGAGCCCCTAGGGGGGGATGTTATCTGGGAAGAAAAGAAAAGGAAAAAATGTATCATTGTCTTAGATTCTAAGCGGTCTCTAATTGACCAAATTCTGTAGGCTATGTGTGTGTGAAAAATAACA
The DNA here is from genome assembly GCA_946902985.2 of Meconema thalassinum. Taxonomy (NCBI): domain Eukaryota; kingdom Metazoa; phylum Arthropoda; class Insecta; order Orthoptera; family Tettigoniidae; genus Meconema; species Meconema thalassinum. The sequence goes on from OX336397.1 coordinate 282,115,753, forward strand.
AGACAAATTTGGCTACACACAACCAATTGTAGTAATAGGTCCTTTTACAAATCTATGCCTCCCATGGAAGGCATATTGAGGACTTAAACGCTCTGAAAAATCCGGTGACTTCGGCCGGGTTTGAAGCCGCGATCTTGGGCATAGCAGTTCAGCATGCGCTACCGAAGACGATTATGAAACACATTACAAGTGGTATTGTAGTCAATTGAGAACAAGTTGTTACACAGCCTCGTCTGGGAGAATGGCGCACTCTCTACCTTGGCCTGGTAAATGCACCACTATACATGGGCGATTGTCCACAATACAGCCCCCACATTCGATCAATGTTATGGTTTTTACGGTATAAGTCAGACTTTTCTGCGGTAAAATAAATTGAAAATTACGCCCATCATAACTTACGGCATGGAGTTAATTAGGGAGCACCTTACCAAAAGCAATCTAACGGACTTGGAAAAAGTAAAAGGAAAGTTCTTAAAAAAGACGTTGGGTGTATCGAAGTATACGTGCTGGCTGAGAAGATCTCCGCCTGCAACTACACATGCGTATCAGTGCTTGCTTATAGACCTTCAAAGAAAAAGGGAAAAAATATGGCTGGAGTTTTACACTACAGACGCCATGTTGAATAGTGATTGGAAAAAGCCAGGATATGAACTAAGACACTTAATGACGCACGGTTTTCACCACCGGGTATGCAGCAGAGCCAACTATCATGAACCACAAGAATTAGAGAGGTACCACGCAATGTTTTGCGGGAAAAGACTCTTGTCGCTGAATAAATTCTGTCTAGATGTTTAGAACTAATATGTTTTCTTTGAACATTGTGCGAATCTTTTCTCTATTATTAAATAAATCGTCTGCTTCTTACTTGCTAGATGTGAATCTATGCATCCAATGTCTTATTGATTATTAGTTTTTTTTTTGCTGACAAAGAAATTCAACTCGAACTAGGTATTAAAGAAAGTAGGCATTAATTTGGTGTACTGTCTGATATGTGAGAATAATTTTAAAAAATGGCTCCCTTGGTGTAGGGTTGTGACGTTTTACCCATTACGTAGCCCATTGTGAGTCTATATCTTAAGAGAGTTAGTTATTGTTTTAAGGGGCGGAAGTACGACGTCATCTGCCCCTTATATCTTAGAGAGTATGGACTAATGTTTACCTCACTCGCAATCCCATGTCGTCCAATTAGTTTCGTGCTTTTCTACCCTTGCGATTTCCCAATAGTGCTACGTAATAAATCTAATAAAATGATTGCCTGGCTCTACAAATAAATGTCAGCTCTTTCTAATGTAAAGTAAGTCTTCAATAATTAACACCTACACCTCTGGTATAGAGTGGTCTTCCAACAGTATCCTCTTCCAATTACAATCTGATCGGAGGGTAGACGCTACCCGAGTACAACGGGCACTGCTGCCCTTCTGGATCTAGCGGCTCTACGATAATCAGTGACCAGAATCAATCCTTTTGAGGTAGCAGAGTTCTCTGTAGCTGGATAATCGCATTGGCTGTCAGAATTCAGCACTAGAAAGTAAAATAAACTGTGAGTGCAGTGAACCGTTGATAAGGTCAAGTGTCCTCGCTAATTGCGTGTGCTGTTGGCCGTATTAAGGTCATTGGAGCTGTCACCGTGGAGGAATTCTCTCTTCGCACTTATCAACGAGCCTTGACCTTGTGTCGTGTTGTTGCTGTGTGGCCACATCTCCGTCCCTTGGAACAGCCAAAACACACACCTTGCAGAAATGGAGCAGGTCCAGAGTTGGGTGATAAATCATTGTGTTCTTTCGTTAGATTAGAAAAAAAAAAAGAATTTAGCAATAATTTCAGAAAACAATGTAAATACACAATGATAGAATTTCTTCATGAGATGGCACTTAATAACTTAACTTCAAATATCGTATGAAAATAGAAAAACTAAATACATTGAACACTGATATAATAAGGATAAGTTTATAACACAACAAAGCCAGATTCGAAGAATAAATGAATGTTTCCACTAAAATGTCATACAGAGGTCAGCCAGTCGCACACAAACTTTATACACATACCTAGGTAACATCTTAATAAATTGAGTATCGACTTCCCATGTATTAGGTCGTATTTCAATCCAACATGCATTGAGGAAATTATACAGTTATGTGTCATTACGATGTATTTTAACCACCAAAAAAACTAGTGGTAATACACCCAAATAAAGGAGGGATTAATGTACAATAGTTTGAGTTGGTTCTTATTTTTTAGAATTTTAAATTTCACATTTTGATTTCCGAAAGTATGGTTTCCGGATTTAGAGTTTTGTATCAGATTTGTTGTAAATTAGGACTTGGTGCAATTAGGACAAATGGTAGGTAACAAATTGCTCATTACGAAGTATTAGAGAGAACCGACTCCTGAGGAACCTAACATACAAATGCACATATCAAATTATGAACATGTACACAGTGTTCATACATACATTGACTTTGGCAAAATATTTGGTCTTTGGGAGAAATAAATCCCTTACAATGAAGTAACTAAACTAAACTCACTACACTTCTTGTGGTCCGATAAACCACAACACAGTGAACAGGATCTAATGATAGCCGTTGAAGGTCAAAATTGCCCCATTATAACAATGATCATAACTAATACATGTAATCTTTTCCCACGAGTGTTATTTACATTGTATCCCGCCCAGTCATTGGGAAAATTCGTGTTGACCGACTGAAGAGTGACAAATGGCAATTTGTACATTTCATTTTGTAGCAAGTTAGCAAGGAAAAAATAGTCCAATTGTGTAGCAATTATGGCAACAACAAAAACTACATTCTCATCATATTTACAAAATATTTTATAGAAAACTAACACACATGAAGAGCGTCGGAACAAGAATTGATAAATTCCTTTTGGTCTTGGGAATAGCAGGGTGAAACATTACTTAAAACATGATTCTATGATCATCTTCTATCAAGAGCTGCTCGATCTATCTTAAAGAATCGTTTGAAATATAAAAAAGTCTGTTAATTACATTCTGCAATGATTGCTTCGCTCGACTCATCGGCTTTTGTTCCATCGCTTCACAAATAATAGTCTATATAATAATAACCCCTGGCACTACAGCCCATGAAGGGTCTAGGCCCACCAAGCGACCGAGGTGACGCGTGGTCAGCGCATCGGGTCCCCTCGGCCGTTAATCTTAGTTTTCGTGACCGGGGCGCTGCCTCACTGTCAAGACAGCTACTCAATTGTCCTCACGACGCTAAATGCACCCCATTCCAGCCCTCACGTCAATTTCTAAAATCCCTGATGGAGCCGGGAATCGAACCCGAGACCTCCGGATGTGAGAGGTGTGCTACCCCAACACCACAGGGCCGGCACAAATATATAAATATGCCATAATTGTACTGCCCCCGTAATTGAATTATGTAGAGACCACGGTGGCTATATTTGAAATTATAAGGAGAGTTATGGCTGTCATAGTTATGACGTGGGTAGTCATGACGTAAGAACGGATGACGTAAATGTTATACCAGCAGGTTACTTGAGCTGAGATTCTCAGTGACGTCAGCATTTAGTCGAGAATGTTCCAAGATTTACGACGCAGTCGCAGGAAACGAGGAATTCTGCTGAGGAAGAAACTATGCTATTGGAGGAGAGGCTTGAACCAATGAACGATAGTTTCAAGGAAGACGGAGATTGCTGAAACTATGGTATTTTTATTACTTTTGGAATGCAGAATTATGGAAATCCATTTGCAGTAAAAGCATTGATTTGGAATTTTGGTGAAATTTATTTTCAGTTTTTGAATTTTGAAAATCCGTCATGTATTAACGAAGTTGGAAGTTTTAGCGATGACGCAGTACCACGCTTTGGAAGGGATGGAAACGCCCCTCGTGAAGTTAATAAAAGGGCTTGCGCAGAAGAGAGGAGCCTCTTTCGTTCTCCGATCATTCTGAGATCTCATTCTCAGATCATCGAAGTCTATTGTGAAAGTTCTTTTCTTATACATTCATTATAGTGAGACGTCGAAGTGAACAGAAGTGAAAAGAATCGTCTTTATAACGCGTGGCGAGGCCACTATATTAACGAGATCCAAGTCAAACTAGGTGAAGTTGAAACGGACCTTAGAAAGCTTCTACAAGTTTAGCTTTGAACAGTTAGCGGTCGCCGATAAGCTAATTGTATTGTGCTGTGCTTCATAAAGTAATAGAGAAAAGCTGAACAATTTCGACCGATTAGTTTAAAAGATATTAGCAGTTTTATACGACTGACAAAAGTGATTATCTCGCCACAAGAGAAGCACTTTTGTATAGCCAGAATCAACGCAACGGCTGACGCTGCGAGTGGAATAGAAAGACTTCAGATTGCTTGGTTACACAACGCTACAGTATAATGGAGCAATTGAATACGGCAGTTTGTTCTTCTAACACTACAACCGAAGAGCAGATGGAAGGCTAAAGAGCTTATTGCAATTGGGACATATTTCAACGGAGTAAGATAGCGACATGGAACTTCGCTAATTGCTATTCCACACAAGCGAACATGCGGTGAATACCATCTACACCCATGTTTCGTAATTAAAGGCTGAATACCATCGAACAGCCATAGAAACAATTTCATACTCTGAATATGAATAATTTCTTCGGAAATTTCTACAAAACTTCATGGCGATTGTCTACTGGAACTTCAGGGAATTTTTCAAGAGAGGTCAGGGATATCCCGACTCACAAAGAAGATTATTGCCGGAAGGATGTCTATTCGTCTTCAAGGAGCAGAGCGATTTCCGGAGAAGGAAGCAGTTCGATTCTCCGAGGGTGCTATTTCCTATTTCGAGGATGGAGCTCAGCTTTAACGTGGTGAAATGGATCTATCAGCAGTCTTCTTTGGGGAATTTTCCTCTGGAACGTCAATCGGCAGATAAGGTAGTCGTGAACGTTTATTGTATTTGAGTTTATTAATGATGTTTGAGCAACCATTTTTCCCATATTTTTATCCTCATGTTTTTTGCCCTATTTTCTTGTTGAGATTCATATTCTCAGTACACCTTGATGAGTTTTGCATTTTTCGACGATTTATTAAGACATTGTTATGTCATGGGCATAGTTAATGATTTTGAATCAGTTGAGACTGATATTTAGATTTTTCAGTAATTAATATTTTTGTAGTCACGATTTGACTGTAAGTTAATGATTTTTATGGCAGATTTAAATTCAGACAGCGTGTCACTTTATTAAAGTAATTCTACCCCAGTTTAATTACTTTGACCAATTTTCTGTCATCATCAAGAAGGAAGAACATTTAAATGATTTTAGAGCGTTAAAATCTCTTACGTTGTCGACGATCTTGGAAATACTAGTCGTTATTTGAATTGATTGCAACACAGACATTTATCGTCAGTTATGAATGAACATTGCATCATAGACACTTTTGTGAAAGTAACTTTAATAATGAATTATTGAATGCATTAAAGTCTAGAACTTTTGTTAGGAGTTTTTCTCAATTAGAGATTTATAGAACGATGTTTGCATTCCCCAGTCTAATTGGATTCTATTCGACTACTTTGCATTTTAGTCGCACTTTATTTGAAGATAGTATTTTTATACTACAATTTCTTTTAAGATGTTAATCTTAAATTTTGATAGACCAGACAGGCGTATATAAGCGTATTCACTATTAAATTTGTTTGTGATTGGCAAGTTTTGACTTCATTTCGGTTCATGAATGAAATCCACGAAGGTTAAATAGAAAAACAGTTTTGAAACAATTAATGATTATAAAAATTTTTAAGTGGAACTATGAATGTATAATCGCTAGTGCAGCGCGTGTTGAAAGTCGCTGAGATATATTGCCCTTGAATATGAAGGAAGTTCCCACAGGAATAAATGTTAAAGAATTATTTGTGGAAGTTTTGTAAGTTATGTGGAAGTTTAATGCCATATAGATTAATATATGATGATTTTGGGCATATTTTTAATGCAGTTGGTGCATTAACTTGTTAGCGAAGGATTTTCCGCTGGAGTAAGATTGTCATAGTTCGTTGAAAATTAATCAAATGAATTACTGTTATAATTAACACGAGTTTTGAAAGAATTTGAGATAAGATTTTGAATGAAGATTGCCGTCACAAATCATTAAAACCTTTATTAAACCAGATTGTGACATTAACATGTATAACTAACCTTCATTGGTCGATTATATTAAACACAATTATGAAAATTATCAACCGAATGAACCTGTGGTTAATGTATTTATTAAATTAATAATTTAAACAATTAAAATGTTAATATTGTAAATAATTGCTGTAAATATTTTTGAAAATAATATGGAACGAGAGTGATGTTAAAGGCGTGCTTATAATATGTTTATTGTCTTTGACAAATATTATAAACAATTTCTAATTGTTATAAATAATTTTGTGATTTTGTTATAAACATTTAAGAGCTAATTAAACATTTGGATTAAACTTAACAAGTTTAAGGAATTAACATAATGATCCAATAGGATGTGAGCAAAGTACTTGAAAGATTTGCGTAAATAATGTGAGTTGTCTTGTAGACATTTAAAGGTTTGAAAGAGCAAGCTGTATTCTTACGTAACATAGCATGTGAGAAGGGAGTGCATTTGACCAGGATGCAACAGGTTGGAGGGTAGCCCGCAGCTGTGCCAACATCTGGTTCTCAGAGAGTGAGGTCGTCCACACTCTGGCCTTGCGACTATAAATACCATTCTCATGTTTATTAAAAGGAAACCAAATGCTCTATATATGTCACACCCTGACGTCCTTTTTCCAATCCAATAGTGTTATGAATATTACGTTATTTGGAGCTCTTGGGAGCTAAAATGTTTTATATCATGTTGTATGATAATTTTTGCAAGTCCTACTGGAGGACGTAGTCAGATTGACTTGGGCTACTGATAGCCACGTTGATTTTGTTGTGTTATCAAAATCATACCCTTTATTAGAAATAAAGCTTTTGTACAGTTCAAAGTTCTCGTCTTCGTTCTGGCTCATTTTTAAATGTCATGGTGGAGGTTATTGTGTGAACAGACTTTTAGTGATCCTGTTGTCAACTCAAACCCCGAGATAATTAAGAGGTAAGTAACGGTAAGTATGAACCCCCGCCTATTTTGGTGTGTTCCACAATGATTTCCTGTGAACTTCTGTGCTCTTATCTCGATAGTATCTGTCAGTGCCATTTTCATTGATGTAACTGTGCCGGTGCGATTGATAATTGGCAATCCGATTGAAGGGGCGGATATCTGACAGCCTACTATCCAGGTAAACGGGGACAGTACCTAGCGGTCACACACAGAATCAGTTCAGTAAAAATGCAGCATCTTGCTCGTTGACCGTGAAGGAAATCACTTCCGTAAAAAAAAACTCGCATAATCCACGCACAAAAGCCAAATTTTTGCTAACTAATAAATATTTTAACTATTTTTTGGTATGAAACAATTTTATTGTAAGTTGTTTTTGGTTGACTTTTTAGTCAAGAATATCGCATTATTTCTCAGAAAACTAATAATTTTGCATTATGAGCCAATTTCGCTGTGTATCGCAAATAAAATAACGCTAAAAACCCCCACTCAGAACACGAAGATACATGACCGTCATTTGACTTAGGATTAGATTGCTGCAAGAACGCCGCAAATAGTCATTACTAGGGCTCTGAGGCTTAGGAAAAATTATTTTTCTCCTCGAGTGTCCGAAAACTAGGCCAAACATAATACTGTATATGATCACTTAGGGTCTTTGTGCTTCTTTTTTTTCCCAACTTCACCCATTTTAGACTGCATTTTTAGTGCCCATTCTCAGTTCATCACTTCTTAACATATTTTCTGTAGTAAATACATATGTTTGAACCATATGTGAAAGAGAGAAAATCATTCTTGGACGACCGAAGATAAGTCGGATAAGGAAGTGGCAATGACCTAATCAGAATTTAAACTTCTGTAAACCTAGTGATACTAATTTCAATCATATATTATTTTTAATATTCTAGTCTATACATTTTCACTAGGATAGGTTCATGTTTCAAGGAAAACAGCAACTTAACTGGCTTGAACATAAACTGGTCATCAGTATAGTCCCATTTCTAGAGTGTGAATTTATTTATTAACAAATATTTAAAAATTTCAGTGGTTGATCCTTATTAGATATGACCGGTATTTTAAGTAGGACCTAAAATATAAATCCCCCCCTATCTATCCATCCTGTATGAAGATTTGCTAGAATATGTATTGTGATTAAGAAAACTATCTAGAATTTTACTGTGTATGGAACCAAATAGATTTAAGGATTAGCATAATTATACAAATCCCCTTCAGATATTTTTGAAATCCCCTCGGCAAAGAGCTTTCGAATGCAGTAAGAATATTTTAAAACGGTCCAGTAGACCCTTAGTAATAAGGGTTGGCGTACAAAGCCGTAGCGTAGAAGATAGTGAACCTAACTGTCACAGGTGCAAACGCACGCCAGCGAGTGAGCTGGTACACCACTTATTACAGTGTTCAAACAGTCGATGAATCAATACAGCTCTTTTCAAATTCTACGGAGAAGGAGAACGAGGAGACACACGCCGCCAGCGATAACTCCTAATCTCACCCTTCAGTCGCGTTGTATCCTTTTCGCAGCCTTAAAGGATAAGTCTCGGTCGACTGGGTTCATAGGTAGCCGCCACCCCAATATTTAAAAATTAAGAAATATAAAATATTGTTACGGCTGTGAGTTTGCTTCGTCGCCTCGCCGCGTGAGTACCGCCGCCCCCGGGCTATGCTCTGCCTCAGTGTATACCTGCGCCTTTCGCAACAGGGCTACTAGGACAAAGGGATGGTCCAGAATATTCGTGACCCAGCCAGTGATGGAAATCTCGAGAAGCCGTGAATCCTGGATGGGTCTAGAAGCATTCATTGAGTCACCAGCCTGCTATATAAGAGCGTCCTGGCCCGCGAGGTGGACAGTGTTTCTGAGCTAGTGCGAGCTTTTACCTGAGCGACAGTTGTTGGTGACGTGACTTGCGAAACCCTAGCGAAGGAGTGTGAAGCCTACGGAGGAACTGTGTCTTGAGCGAGTGTGTTCTCCAGTGCAGCAGAGGTTAGTGTGGTGAATTGCGAAAACACCGGGGGCTGTTTCCCTAGCCAGCGGACAGCGAAGCAGAGTGTAGTGGTATCGTAAATAACTGTAGCTTGCGTATTCAAGGAAGTGTTGCAGGTAGTTCTGTCGAGGCTACCGGTCCCATTAGGAGGGATTAACTTCTGTGGCTTATTGACAAGTGAAAGGCAAGTGTTCCCTACGAGAGGAAACTAGAGTGAGATACCGTACTAATTGCTTGTATTTGCTATTTGTGTGGTGTATCTTTCTGGCCCGCAATAAAGCTAATACGTTTCTTTAAAGGAACAATTTGTGTTGTGCTTCTACCCACCGTAATCCAGTTAACGGAAGTGCCACTAGGGGGTGGCGCGTAACAATATAAAATAAGATACAGTATTTTTAATTACCGGTACCTATTTAAAGAATCGAACAGTAAATATACTCTGATCAACCATCTCATCTACATCCCTTTTAGTACATACATTTAGACAGCACTATGAAGTAAGCATACATACAGTACTTTGCGAAGTTTACCACAATCACTAATGTAACACTTATGCTATGCATCTCCACAACTCTAATTTTTGATAAGTCGAATTTATTTTGACATTTCCTAACGATTCGAGATATCGAGGTATCTGTTCTAGCTGTGCATGATGAATGTCTTTCCAGATCTCTCAGTTTCGATTTGAATATTTCATTAGGTACATAGGAAAATGCTTGTAGGCCATTCTTTTTTCATGAACGGTAACATATGAAGCGTTAGCATACAGAAGTAGCACACTTAGGAAAGGGAGAGGGGGGGGGGGGGAGGGGGGTCATATCAGGTGCCATTTAAGCGACGATTACCATCTTGTGTGCCAACCCACCAGTCCATGGCAAAAACACACGCAAACCAGAGATTTAAGTGCCTGTTGGCCCTTTATCGTGAAACGCAAGGAGCTAGCCATGTCAATGCAGGCTTGTCAATACTGCCCGAATTATTATTTCTACACTCCCTCCAAGAAAATGTCGAGATGGTACCTAACCCCCAATCCTAGACCCTTGCGAGAATATTACACACTTTGCTATAGCCCTGCCATTCTTTGCTGTCATCCCTGTGGACCGAGGTTGGTTCCCGACTCCGAATCTAATCTGAAGGCTGGGGCAAGGTTCACTCAGACACGTGAGGCAGAATCGAAAGAAGTAAAGGCTGTTTGTTCGAGTCTCATCTCTGCCATTCTATACGTTGGTTTCCTATGGTTTCCCTGTTCCTACTCCACGCATTTACTGTAGTTCCGAAAATGGGTCACAGCCGCCCATTAGAAATACACACACCAGTATAGCTATCGGCAGAATCCGGATGTTTTGGCATTGACAGGATGGATTGGCTCAAGTTAAAGAGAGAATTCTGTTCCTGCAGTATAGGTATCTTTCTTAATAAGCTCCTTCAAGCCTACATTCACTCCTGTAAAATTTAGAGTTTCACTTGGAAATTAGTGTTAAGATCACTTTAGGACCATCGATTTCAGACAGATGAAAAAAGACTAATAGCAGCAGAAATGACATTCATGAGAGGAACTTCTATCTAGTTACTCATTCGATCATCGGAGGAATGAAGACATCCTGCAAGAACTAAAAATCACCCAGTTGTACAGCATATACAGGCTGTTTTTTTTTTCCTGGCGTGCTCACGCCTTCCGCCAGCCAAGCAAACTCGGGTCGCAGATTGTGCGGACATAGAAACCGTAACAAGAGTACATTAATTAATGGTAAATTCACCAGCAAATCATAATCAAAGAACTTACCTTTTCACGGAAGATTCTGAAAATGCTGAAGCAATATACGGTAGGAGAATAACAACGTATAAACGCTAATTTATTTACACGGTACAACACCTGTCTGCCTGCTTAAGAACATTTTCAGCATCTTCTGTGAAAAGGTAAACTTCATTAGATCTGATGATGCTCGCTTGACGACATCGTCATCCTATAGTTTTGTAGTCCATAACAAAGTAATTTTTTACGCATGTCCCAGTAATATTGTGTGGACCGACTGAAAAGTTGCAATATGGATTGTCCATTGAGATGACGTCAAGCACCCAATCCCCGAATGAATCAAAACATGGGGCAGATGACGTAGTCAAATCCTGGCTACGAACCGGCCTAGAATCGAACCCAACCCAGACAGCCTGTAGACACACATGAATCATGCTCCACTTTGCTCCCACCCAAACCCGTCTAGTATTGATCTAGATGAGGACACAAATCGTAACGTTGTGACTGGCGGACGGAGGAAATATCTTCGACACAAGAATTGGTCGACGACTCTGATCGATAATACTGACCCTGAATGTGTCAAGGTGGCGCTAAAGGAATAGTTCAGTTTCTTAATATACTCCTACCACACCAACTACTGAATCTATTGTTATGAAAATGTATCAACATTTACCTTTATTTATTAAATTTATTTATTTATTTACTAGGGTCGCAACGGGGTGCACTCAGCCTCGTGAGGACAATTGAGTAGCTGTCTGACAGTGAGGCAGCGCCCCGATCAAGAAAACCAAGATTAACGGCCGAGGGGATCCGATCCGCAGGCCAAATGGCTGGGCAGCGGTCGCTTGGTCGGCCTAGGCCCTTCATGGGCTGTATAGTGCCAGGGGTTGGTTGGTTGGTTGGTTGTTTTTTTATAAGAAAACTAGCAGTAGTACCCGGCTTCGCCCGGTGGAATGATGATAATGTTTTAAGGTCTCCTTAGAAATATAATGGACTTAAAATCTAAGTCATTTGCCCCCAAAGACAATGAGGGAGTAATATCTAGGTCATTTGCCTTTTGATAAGGATGATAATAAAAACTACTGTTGAATTGACACGTCAAACTTACAAACTACCGTAATAGAAATACATATTTCAAAATTCAGAGGCGAGGAAGACTTATTGTGTGTGGTGATTAATGGTGTAATGGGCGTAACATCTACTGTAGGTCATTTGCTCTTATGATCAGGATGATAGGGAAACTACTACCGGTATTGAATTGACACTTCAACGTATAATGTACACAATGTACTGTAATAAAAATAACTATATGGCGGCTACGGTGACGTATTTGGTAGCATGCTGAGCTTCTATGCCCAAGATAGCGGGTTCAAACCCGGCCGAAGCCATCGGATATTTTAAGAGCGTTAAAAATCCGTCAGTATGCCTTTCTTCGGAGGGGAAGTAAAGCCGGCGGTCCCATGTCAGATTTATGGCATGTTAAAGAACCTTCCACTAATTACACCTGTGTGAAGCTAAATTGGATAGGTAAACAACGCTCATAGATGTCTACGTCCGTTGCCAAGAGCCGACTGCAGTGGCGTCTAGTAGCTAAGTTCCGAACTTGGCCTAGTAGTCGTTGACGGTGGCGCTTGGCGGCAAAAGTACGAACTATTTGAAGAATTCTAAGTTGCAGTTTGTACTTAAATTAAAAAACAGATAACACACACTAATACAGTCATCACAATTTACACCGGTTATCAGACAGATTCTACACACACCCAAAGTACACGGGGCTACATGACCGCGTTGTCGCGGCCCCTAAACTTAAGAACCAACCAACCAACCAAAACTAAATATTTTAAAAATCACAGTCGAGAAAGACTTTATGCGGCGGTGATTATTGGTATGATGCGCGTAACATCTAGGTCATTTGCACTTATGATGATAATAATAAGGTAATGAAAAAATGACTACTAAACGAACATGGTGTTATTTTAAAACTGATATAGGTAATTCAGGTGTCTAGCTTCGATGTCTTCCAAAGTCTCAACCTTATTTTCTGGCTTAGGCCTGTACTGGATGCGTCTAGTGAAAGAGCGTACTGCTCGGCAAAGACAAAGAATATAGGTCCAAGCTGCACGAACCTGAGATGATCGCAGATGATGACGAAATATGATGACACACGTTCGGGGTTCCCCGTCCTATACAGATTGACCGGGAATCACTCACTGTTTCGCAACGGCCCTGTGCTGGCATCAGCATAGACAGCAGGAGATAACACGGCGGGCTCTGGAAAGTAACTCTCAAGTCACCTCGCGATGAATCAGCAAGCTATTCTCACAACTGACCCCTCCCCCCAGGGTCTAACAACTTGTGGGACGTCGGTTGGCGACCACGGAACCCCAGCTGAGTCTGACATCGCTTCTACTTCCTGGTGCCGGGCTCATTTCAGTTCTCTTTCCTGTCGGCCTCCCTTGGTCAACTCTTGTTCTCTTCCGACCCAGACTGTATTAGGGTATCCGAGGGCTAGGGAGTCTTTCAATTTCCCGCCTTAATTGGCTTTGTCTCATCTTTCCTGATACCCTCATTCTTCGAGGGGTCTGCCTTCTTTTCCTTTTCATAATATCTCCTGTCTTCTGCTCAAGGCCCTCAAAGAGGCAGGGTGTATGTAGACCCACCACTTCTGGTACACCCTCAAGGGCTCATGACTGGTGAGTTAGGAAGCTGGCAACCCCGAGGAATTCCTGAGCTACATGCAGGGAATGGAGTGGTATGTCAGAAATTTCAAGTGGACAGTGTTACGCATCGGGTTCCAAAGGGTAAGTATACACACTTTGTTTTCGATAGGTGAACGATGTAGATTTGTGCCAAAGGGCCTAAATGCGTGGAATGGAGTGGTCTGTCCGAAATTTCGAGTGGACAGTGTTACTCGTCGAGTTCCAAAGGGTAATTATGTAAAATCTGGCTGAGATCGCTGAAACGGTGTAGTTTTCTGCCAAAGGGTCAAAAAGCAGGGAATAGTGTGGTCTGTCCGAAATTTAAAGTGAACAGTGTTACTTGTCGGGTTCTACGGGTAAGTATATAAAATTGGGGTCCGATCGGTGAAACGGTGTAGATTTGTGCCAAACAGCCTAAATGCAAGGGATGGAGTGGCCTCGCCGCAATTTCAAGCAGACAGTGTTAGTCGCAGTGTTCCAAAGGGTAAATATACAAATTTTGGTTGAGATCGGTGGAACGGTGTAGATTTGGGCCAAAGGGCCTAAATGCAGGGAATGGAGTGATCTGTCCGCAATTTCAAGCAGACAGTGTTACTCGCAGGGTTCCAAAGGGTAAGTATACACATTTTGGTTCAGATCGGTGAAACGGTGCAGATTTGTGCAAAAAGGACCTAAATGCAGGGAATGGAGTGGTCTGTCCGCAATTTCAAGCAGACAGTGTTACTCGCAGGGTTCCAAAGGTTAAATATACAAATTTTGGTTGAGATCGGTGAAACGGTGTGGATTTGGACCAAAGGGCCTAAATGCAGGGAATGGGGTGGTCTGTCCGAAATTTCAAGTGGACAGTGTTACTCGCAGGGTTCCAAAGGTTAAATATACAACTTTTAGTTCAGATCGGTGAAACGGTGTAGATTTGTGCAAAAGGGCCTAAATGCAGGGCATGGGGTGGTCTGTCCGAAATTTAATGTTGACAGGGTTACTCGCAGGGTTCCAAAGGGTAAGTATACAAATTTTGGTTCAGATCGGTGAAACGGTGCAGATTTGGGCCAAAGGGCCTAAATGCAGGGAATGGAGTGGTCTGTCCGCAATTTCAAGTGGACAGTGTTACTCGCAGGGTTCCAAAGGGTAAGTATACAACTTTTAGTTCAGATCGGTGAAACGGTGTGGATTTGGACCAAAGGGCCTAAATGCAGGGAATGGAGTGGTCTGTCCGCAATTTCAAGTGGACAGTGTTACTCGCAGGGTTCCAAAGGTTAAATATACAACTTTTAGTTCAGATCGGTGAAACGGTGTGGATTTGTGCAAAAGGGCCTAAATGCAGGGAATGGAGTGGTCTGTCCGCAATTTCAAGCAGACAGTGTTACTCGCTGGGTACCAAAGGTTAAATATACAACTTTTAGTTCAGATCGGTGAAACGGTGTGGATTTGTGCAAAAGGGCCTAAATGCAGGGAATGGGGTGGTCTGTCCGAAATTTAATGTTGACGGGGTTACCCGCAGGGTTCCAAAGGTTAAATATACAACTTTTAGTTCAGATCGGTGAAACGGTGTAGATTTGTATACATAACAGACAGACAGACAGACAGACAAACTTTGTCTATATATATAAAAATCAATCTTACGTGATAGTTTGTCTGTGGGTGTGTGTGTATGTCTCCTATGCATTCATATACCACTCAACCGATTGCGATGAAACTTGGGTGAGATGTTGAGTACACTCTAAGGAAGGTTTCTGACTTAGTAAATCCATTTTACAATAGGTAGCGCACGCGTAGATTCAACAAATGAGTGACGATGCGCGAAGCGTTTCAAACAAGTCCCGTATGTGTTCATATACCATTCGTCCGATAGCGATGAAACTTGGGTGAGATGTTGAGTACACTCCAAGGAAGGTTTCTGACTTAGTAAATCCATTTTACAATAGGTAGCGCACGCGTAGATTCAACAAATGAGCGACGATGCGCGAAGCATTTCAACAAAGTCCCGTATGTGTTCATATACCATTCGTCCGATTGCGATGAAACTTGGGTGAGATGTTGAGTACACTCCAAGGAAGGTTTCTGACTTAGTAAATCCATTTTACAATAGGTAGCGCACGCGTAGATTCAACAAATGAGAGACGATGCGCGAAGCATTTCAACAAAGTCCCGTATGCATTCATATACCATTCGTCCGATAGCTATGAAACTTGCGTAAAATGTTGTGTACACTGCAGGGAAATTTTCTGGCTTAGTACATCCACTTTACAATAGGCAGCGCACGATTAGATTCAACAAATGAGCTACGACGCGCGAAGCATTTCAACAAAGTCACGTTTGCGTTCATATACCATTCGTCCGATAGCGATGAAACTAGGCTGAGATTTTGTGTGCACTCCAGGGAAGGTTTCTAGCTTAGTAAATCCCTTTAAAAATAGGTAGAGCACGAGTAGAATCAACAAATGAGCAACGGCGCGCGAAGCGTTTCAACAAAGTCCCATTTAATTTCATATACCATTCATCCGATAGCGATGAAACTTGGAGTGTACACAGCATCTCACCCAGGGAAAGTTTCTGGCTTAGTACATACATTTTACAATAGGTAGCGCACCAGTAGATTCAACAAATGAGCGATGACACGCGAAGCGTTTCAACAAAGTCCCGTATGAAGTCATATACCATTCGTCCGATAGCGATGAAAGTTTGGTGAATTGTTGTGTACACTCCAGGAAAGGTTTCTGGCTAAGTAAATCCATTTTACAATACGAAGCGCACGTTTATGTTCAACAAATGAGTGACTACGCGCGAAGCGTTTCGACAACGTCCCGTATACGTTCACATACCATTCATCCGATTGCGATGAAACTTGGGTGAGATGTTGTGTACACTCCAGGGAAGGTTTCTGGCTGAGTACATCCATATTACAATATGTAGCGCAAGAGTAGAATCAACAAATGAGCGACGACACGCGAAGCGTTTCAACCAAGTCCCGTATGCATACATGTACCATTCGTCCGTACCTATGAAACTTGGGTGAGATGTTGTGTACACGTCATGGAAAATTTCTGGCTTAGTAAATCCACTATACAATATGCAGCGCACAAGTTGATTCAACAAATGAGAGACGACGCGCGAAGCGTTTCAACAAAGTCCCGTATAAGGTCATATACCATTCTGCCGTTAGCGGTGAAACTTGGGTGAAATATGGTTGACACTCCAAGGAAGGTTTCTGGCTTAGTAAATACATTTCACAGTAGGTAGCACACGAGTAGATTCGACAAATTAACGACGATAGCGATGAAACTTGGGTGAGATGTTGTGGACACTTACGTGACGGTTTCTAACTTAGTAAATACATTTTACAGTAGGTAGCGCACGAGTAGATTCAACAAATGAGTGACGGAGTGCGAATCGTTTAAACAAAATCAGGTATGCGTTCATATACTATTCATCCGATTGCGATGAAACATTGATCAGTTATTTTGTACCCGCCAGGGAAGGGGACTTAGTAAATCCATTTCACAATAAGTAGCGCAAGAGTAGATGCAACAAATGGGTGACGACGCGCGAAGCGTATCAACAAAATTCCCTATTGCGTTCATATAACATTCTTCGATTGCGATGAAACCTTGATGAGTTATTGTGTACACGCCAGGGAAGGGCTTCGACTTTGTAATACATTTCTCAATAGGTAGCGCACGAGTAGATTCAACAAATGAGTGACGGCGCACGAATCGTTTAAACAAAAAAACCTATACGTGCATATACCATTCATCCGATTGCGATGAATCATTGATGAGTCATTGTTTACACGCCAGGGAAGGGTTTCGACTTAGTAAATCCATTTCACAATAGGTAGCGTTCGATTAGATTCAACAAATGAGTGACAGCGATGAAACTTTTTGAAAGTTGTTGTGCACGTCCCACGAATGGTTCTAAATTAGAAAATCCATTTTATGATAGCTTAGAGGCAGTTAACATGTTGTGTATCCAAAAGCACTTCAAGAAACAGAATTTCAACGCCAACACTTTCTTTGATTGGCATTGCAACGCATGCCGGGTACAGCTTGTGCTTTATATATATAGATTTCTCGTGTCTGAAACATACAAATGTACAGTTGCTATACATACAAGGGTAGAATTGTCTATACAGCGCGTGCCGAATACAAAGCAACATCCAAGGCACTCGGAGTGGCTAGCAGGAGATCTTCCTCTGCACAAGATGAAAGCAGGGGCGTATATAAGGGGGGTGCTGAGGGGGCTCCAGTCCCCCCGAAAAAAGCCAATAACAAATAAGAAAGTGTTGCTTTAGTAAGAGCATAAAGTAATTGTAAATTTGGTTGTACCCTAATCTTCACTTATTGGCTAAGTTATAAACAATATTAAGATTGAAATTAGACTACCTCGTGGTGTAGTGGCTGGCATTCTTGGCTGCCGTTCCGGAGGTCTGAATTCGATTCCCGGCTATATCAAGAAATTTTAATTCTAGTCTGAGGACTGGAACGGGGTACACTCAGCCTTGTGAGGCAAAACTGTGAAGAAAAAAAAACTGTTTACCTTTCTGCTTAGTAAATTGACAAATATTTCGCTATTGACCATTCATACTCCACAGGCCATAATAGAAAATTCATTAAGTATAAAATTTTATTTGTGTGTTGTGTTTTATTTTACAACATTTTTATATTGCCAGTAATAATAATTGTAGGCTATGTAAACTTTGAATCTCATCTTAAAATTATTAAGTTTTATCATCTAAGATATTGGTTGATATTTCCGGGTATTTTACGGTGACAATCCCCTGAGAATACTCACAATTTTCCAGGATAGTCAGCCCCCCCCAATTGTATATACGCCCCTGGATGAAAGGCACAGAGGGCAATGGAGCACGTGTTTTGAGGGTTTGTTTTTGTCCACATTCGCAAGACGTGTCACATGTACTGAGGCCCCATCTCCTGATAGCAACCTGTTCAGGGACTTCCACACCAACCAGCTTTCGTTGGGTCTGCGTGGTACTGGCATCCACCCGCAGGGTTGAGTCGCCTTCTTGCATGAATCCAGCCTTGTCTTCTCCAGTGAGACGGTAAGCATCTCAGATGTCCTCAGGAAGCTATTTCGGACCTCAGCCGTTGTTGAGGAGGATTATATCCATGCAAGAACAAGATGAGTTCAAATAGGAAGTTGAATGATTGTCTTCCTCGAGGCTCTGTGTTGGCTCCTTTACTATTCAGCTTATATATAGTTGATATGCCAGACACCACTGCTAGGAAATTTGGATATGCTGATTATTGGGCCCTTGCTATCAGCCACAGAGAATTTGAAATCACCGAGGGCATACTAACCAGGGACCTATCAATTATGGGCAAATATTTCCGTGATTGGAGGCTGCAGCCTAGTGCTACTAAGACAGAAGTGTCATCTTTCCATCTCAGTAACAGACTAGCCAATAGAGAACTGAATGTCTATTACCCTCACACAACAAATATCCCAAATATTTAGGAGTTACTTAAGATAGAACTGAGTTTCAGAGAACATCTGCTAAGCTCAGATCTAGAAATAATATTCTACAGAGACTGTGTGGTACAACGTGGGGTTCATCTGCTTCTGCCCTTGGATTGGTGTACCCAGTAGCTGAATACTGTGCGTCCACCTGGATGAATAGTGCTCATACCAAGCTTGTTGATATTAAGCTCAACCAAACTATGCGCATCATCTCGGGGCCGACATATTGGCTGCCAGTGCTGAGTCACATTCCACCTCCAAGTATGAGACGAGAACTTGGACTTATGAAGGTGTACAGCGCCATCTGCAAAAATCCTCATCTTCCCGTGCACCATGATTTTCCTGATATTAGTAGGAACACCCTCCTCTGACTACTGCACAAAGGCTCGTTAAAAGTGAGTTCAGAGTGACTGCCCGTTGGAAGCAGTTCTGGTAGATCTCTGCCTCACTGGAACAACAAACTATGCTGTGCATTACAACCAAGCCTCCAGGTTTCGAGCTTCATAGAAAAATGTGGTCCACCCTAAATAGAATAAGAACAAATTGTGGCAGATGCGCGGACTCTCTTCACAGCTGGGGGAAAATTCCATCTCCGAAATGTACCTGTGGTGCTGAAAGACAAACTATTCAGCATATCACACAAGATTGTCCACTAACTGCCTTCTCTGGGGCTTCAGTTGAGTTCCTGATGGCTACACAAAAATGCATCGACTATATAAAGGATGGTGTGACCCTTATCTTAGTTCAGCCTTGTATATAGTTTTTAAAAAAATCGATGCTGTTTTAAGTATCTTTATATTATAACATGTATTGTGATGTGTTTTGTACAATGCGCGAAATACATATCCATGCAGTGGGTTGTTCTCTTCCATTTTCAGCCTCTCCATGTTGGCAGCCACCTCTCTGCGTAATCAAGATGGTGGTATTTCCAGCCAGGTAGTAGAGCTTATCTGTTGGAGTAGGTTTTAGGCAACCTGTTATCAACATGCAGGTTTCATTCAGAGCATCAGATGAATTTACCTTTATAAGATAAAGTAAAATTACTGAAAAGGTATTATCTTTCACTGATAGCTTGCCACGGTGGGTGAGCGGATAGCGTGTCGGTCTACTAACCCCAAGCTTGCAGGTTCGCCCCTGGCCGTGGCAAGTGATTTTTGAATGGCGGCAAAAATACGACACCATGTCATACGATGTTGCCATGTCAAAGAACCCATTTGAATTCAGCAGGCCGTGTTCATAATGGCAAAATTAATCTCGGGATTTACCGCCAACACAAAGTTTCTCATTGCTCTAACAGAAAGCGCTAGTGTTCAAGTAGCTTAGATATCTAACCTCTTTGACTTTCACAGTGCTTCAAGGAAACACGAAATTCGACATGCAAGCTACCCTTTAGGTGTCAAAGCTTGCACCCGGCACCCGAGGCCATACAATATTATTCACTGATTCCAACATTACAATGAATTAAATATTTAAAAAAAGAAAAAGAAACGCTACATTTATGACCTAACTACACTTGATTTCATGGCTTGAAATACCAAGTGCTTCAAACTTTATACCATAGACTATTTGTACATTTTTCTTCGACAAGTTTAAAAAGTCAGGCAATGCATGTAGTTTTCCTCAAGTTACATAAATACTGCAGCCATTATTGTAAATTATGGATATAAAGATGCTGTGAAGTAATTTCTGAGATAATGCACTGTACCTTATTTGCATAAAAGAACAGTTGTAAGAAATGGCCCAAGTTGACACACTTCAAAAGCTCGTGTAGATCAACTATCTTGCTCCCAACTTCCTGTGATAGTAGAGACTCCAAAACATCAAAAAAGAGAACATTGAATTTCTCCACCGAAACCTTAAGCGCTGGGTTTCTAGAAACCCCAACGCATCAGAATGGTGATGCGGACTACACAACTGGATTGTCTTTCAATGAATATATCTATTTATTTGATTCTTTTTGCAGCAGGCGATATTAACTTACTAGTTAACATAAATTACTGAAAAAGTCACCCGAAAGAGCTTCCTAAGGACATCTGAGGTGCTTACCGTCACCGGAGAAGGCAAGGCTGGATTTATGGAAAACGACGACCCCTCACCCCTGCGCTTGGATGGCAGTACCACGCAGACACAACGAAAGCTGGTTCGTGTGGAAGTCCCTGAACTGGTTGCGATCAGGAGTTGGAAGATCCCGAGACTATCTGAGGAGATACATGTGACAGGTCTTGGATGTTTCTCAGTATTGGGCACGTGCTATATGTATAACAACTGTACCGACAGTATAGCCTACGCTGGCTAATGCGTAGTGCTGACTCTGTAGACGCGTGGGTTCGAGCGCCACCGTCGGCCGTCCTTAAAGGGTTTTCCGTGGTTTCCCATTTTCAACACTAGGCAAATGC
Source organism: Meconema thalassinum (assembly GCA_946902985.2). Taxonomy (NCBI): domain Eukaryota; kingdom Metazoa; phylum Arthropoda; class Insecta; order Orthoptera; family Tettigoniidae; genus Meconema; species Meconema thalassinum. Next base: position 282,137,147 of record OX336397.1, read on the forward strand.
TGGGACGGTACCTTCTGACAGGCCAAGGCCACTTCCTTCCACCTTGCCCAGTTTCATTCACCATCGTTCATTTCATCTCTAACTCCTCTCATGAGGTTGTCAGGAAGGGCATCCGGCCGTAAAACCATCGACCCCGTTGGAAAACTGGAATAATAAACATACATGTATAGCAACTGTACATTTGTATGTTTCCGACACGAGAAATAAATAACTGAAGAAGTAGAGCTGAAGCCTTTTGCTGCTAATACTTGAATTCAGTACTAATTGGGTTCGAAACCCATTCGTCGGCCAATCTCCTTAAAGCGTTTACGCGAGCAGCTTAACCGGCCCAACTCGCAACACTGCGAGTGCACGTACTCATTAACCTGTCGATAATTAAACCCCCCATGCGGTGTCATTAACAATCATAGCTAGTCTGTAACGCCATTACACGGGTTGATTACCTCGTTATCGATTTTATCTCGGACGTAAAGTCGTGCAGCCACAACACATCTATCTCATGAGCTAAGACGGTATGAGGAGCTACTTCTGGGCTCCTTAGGGGCCGTCCGCATACTGGTCATCAGCTAATCACAAACAGGGACGGGGTTCGAAGCTGATGACTTGCTGGACAGAGGGTCAACAATATAAAAATGTGGTCATTTTTACAACAAACCAACTCACTTTACGTTCTACGAGGCTTTCCAGCCACGATGACGGAAAGCTTAAGCCCTTAGTCTCGGACATAGTGTTTTTTTAATATTTATTTACTTCGCCCGCTATCATTAACGGTTTACCCAGCGTAAGCTTCACAGACTTTTTTTCTTTTCTATTTCAATGAACTACGACCCATATCTGTTTTCCGTCACAGCATGATGGGTCACTAACGGGACTATTATCATGGAGATAGCATGAGCAACGAATTCTTGTCAGACGTAATTTAAGAATGGCGAGGTGCTTGAAACACCAACTCCATTCCGTTCAATCTAAACTTGACTCTGTATTCTGCGAAACGAAGGCTGGAACTGGGGTGATAGGCTCTTTCCTAGCTAGCTAGCTCGTAAACTGTCTCCGAAGCTAGTAATTGAGTGGAAATTGTTGGAAGAAATGAAAACTTAGAAACACTTATAGTGGGCGATGTATTGAAAATAGAAATATGCTGTCGCGGGCTCTTTTGTAGAATTCTTATGGTGAAAAATTCTTACACTCATAGTATGGCCTATACAAATATTTTTAACGGTTTACCCAGCGTAAGCTTAAAAGGCGCACGGACAGTAGGTTGCTTTCTCGACTCAATTAACTAATATAGTTACTGCTCGGTTTCCTTAGGTCATAAATAAATAATTCTGTACAAAAAAAATCTCTCGAGAAATCCTTTACAGACTGGTGAAAACCGCATCAAAATCCATCGAGTGGTTCTCAAGATTACCCGGAACATGCAAGAATTGGGGAATTTTTTATACTATGTTGTTGTTGTTGTTGTTGTTGTCTTCAGTCTCGACTGGTTTGATGCAGCTCTCCATACCTCCATGTCTTGAGCTAATCGTTTCATCTCTACATAGCTACCACACCCTACATCCGAAGCAATCTGTTTAACATATTCTAACCTTGGTCTACCCCTACAGTTCTTGTCCTCAACCCTTCCTTCCATAACTAAGCTTGCTATTCCTGGGTGTCTTAGCATGTGTCCTACCAACCTATCTCTTCACTTCATTAGCAGTCGCCAGAAACATCTCTCCTCTCCCACTCGTCTTAATATCTCTTCGTTTGTAACCCTATCTACCCATCTGATCATCATTCTCCTGTAACACCACATTTCAAATGCTTCAATTCTCCTCTTTTCTGCTGCACCAATAGTCCAAGTTTCACTTCCATAGAGCGCCACGCTCCAGACAAAGGCTTTCAAAAATGACTTCCCAATACCTAAATCTATATTCGATGTCAACAGATTCCTTTTTTGTAGAAAGGCTTTCTTTGCCTGAGCCAACCTACTTTTTATATCCTCTTTGCTTCGTCCATCACTGGTTATTCTGCTTCCTAAGTAACAAGTCTCCTACTTACTTCAGCTTTTCACCTGCCAATTTGATGTCCGTAGAGGTTTCTGATTTATTTCGGCTGCATTCCAGTATTTTTGTTTTACATTTATTAATTTTCATCATGAATTCTTTCCGTAAGACGGAGTCCATACCATTCAAAAACTCATTCAAATCCTCAGGCTTATCGGCCAAGATGACGATGTCATCAGCAAATCTCAGAGTTGAAATTATTTCTCCTTGAATCTTCACTCCCACTTAAATTTTTCTCCAATTTCCTTCATTGCTTGTTCAATGTAAAGATTGAAAAGTATGGGTGATAAGTTGAGCCTTGGCTTGCACCTTTCTGAATACCAGCTTCTCTCTCATGTCCTTAGGCTCGAATGACTGCTGTCTGGTTTCTGTATAGATTGTATTATACTATGTAGCGATTTATTTATTTATTTATTTATTTATTTCTTCTTTGGTCGATTGGGCCACCTATGCACCACGGTGCTTGTTGTCTGCCACTTCTGGAGTTATTCGTGGATTGTTTGTGCAGAGATCTGGAGCCTTTCTATTCGACCAGTAATCTTTCATTTTCTTGCTGAACTCCTTACGCTCCTTGGACCATTTCCTGGACGCGTTGTTGTGGTGAGGAAAGGTCTGGTTTCAATATTGTTATACGGTAGCGATTTATTGCGTCTTGCTGAATATTATGTTCAGCAAGATCCTTCTCAACTTGTTTGGTCCTCAAGAACCCAGAGGCTTTACCCTCTGCTACCTTGAAGATCTTATATAAGACAGCGGTGGTCCATTCTGTACGTGGCCGTAGAATGCCAGGCGTCTCCTGATGGCATCGGCGAGGTTTACCTGGTGTTCGCAGAATTCATAATTTGGATTGTATCATCGTCTTCCATCCGGTCCCATATTTTCCGCAAGAATTTCCTTTCCTTTATCTCGAGGGCCCTTATTTATTCATACGGATAAATCTTGACTAAATCAGAAATATTATATATTGCTTTGTGATTACGTCATAGAGGGGGATCGAAGCGATGATTACCAAAAAGTGACTTGTGGACAGCCCCTTTCGGCTGATTCCCAGGAGACAGCGGGCTGGAGGATCTTTGTCCTAGAAATTAATGCGAAAACTGTTCTTAGCGCCCTCAGAAATAAGACACATTGATTACGCATGCAGTTTACGTTACGTCAACACAGCGGCAATCAGCATGCAAGGGAGTGCGTATTGACCATGCAAATGAAGCGGACTTGGACCGCACTCCCTCGATTTACATCTACACACTCGCTCTCGATGGTATGAGAAACAGCTGACTAGCACTCCCGCGTATGCGAATTTTCTTTCGGTCACACGTAGTCAAGCAGGTTACTTATCTTTGATATTGTTTTACGGAGACCACCAAATAAGCAGAGTCGCCTCTCATTGCTGTGTAATAATCAGGGATAGGATTTATATGTACTGTAATTACTTATTTCTTAATTTCACAGATATTTTTTAAAACTTATCTCCATAGATTATGTTGTCCTCTATTTGCTTTACATATATTTCCGTATCTCTTGACATTGGTACATCAACAATCGATTTTGGCCAACTCAGGACCACGTAAATAACTCATGATTTCAGTTTTCTTTGGCGCCAGTGTTCCTTCATTCTCTTGATCACAGCTTCTTTCTTTTCAGCTGTCTTGATGTTTCTTCTTGGTAACCGTTTCTGGCTCTAGGAACCCCTCAAATGTGTGTATCTTATTTCTGAAAGTGGTTCTGTCGCGGATGTTTTGATCAGTGATGTTCATTTCTTATAGATCCTTCTTGGTGTTCGCAAACCATATTTCATAAGAGTTGCCTTTTCTATTGGGCTTTTTGGAAGTGGTTAAACATTTTCTTAGCGAGTGTCGTCAGGCATTCTTGATAACCCTTCGTTTTCGTATGGTAACTGAGATTCTACTGCATGTTTTATCTACTACTATGTTACAGCGTAATCGGTATGTGTTAGCACTTTTTTTGTCCGAGAATTTTTCCTTTAAATTTTTAGTTCCTTTCTTTCAATTTCTTCGATGTCTTTTTTAGTTAGTCCTAGGCATTCCGGGCACTCTGGTTGAATAACTGTCTGATAGTGTCGTAGTTTAGTCCTAATAGAAATCGCTTTCTTGTTGTGTGTGTTTTCCGTAAGGTGGAAAGCAAGCTCCATTTATAAGGTGCGTTCAAAGAGTAACGAGCCGGAGGCTGGAATGCGCAAACCGGTGACTACATCGGCTAATCGTGGTGTGTGTAACGAGGTGTGGTACCGACCAAGCGTGGAAGGTCACAGCCCGTCGCTAGAGGGCACGTGTGCACGTCACGTGACGATACAAAGCGAGCAGCAGCATGCATCAATCGTCCAACACTGCCAGTCGCATTGCAAACAGTGACATGGAGGCGGCAAACGAAGAGCAAAGAGTTGTTGTTCGGTTTCTGAGTAGGGGAAGAAGTAGGGGGAACGGACATTCATCGCCGAATGTCACAAGTGTACGGCGAACACTGCATGTCCCTTGCAAGGGTCAAGGCGTGGCACAAGCGCTTCAGGGAAGGACGGGTGTCGTTAGCCGATGATGCCCGGTCTGGGGCACCCCCCTGCATTACCGATGACAACGTCCAGCTGGTTGATGCACTCATTACCCAGGACCGCCGAGTGACTGAACGCCATAGCCGCCGTGGTCGCTCCACGACAATGCACGACCTCTTACGGCCAACACAGTCGCGGCACTCCTGCAGAAATTCAAATGGGAGGTTCTCGGCCACCCTCCATACAGTCCTGACCTCTCTCCCTGTGATTACGCCATGTTTGGTCCCCTGAAAAGGGCTCTGCGGGGCCAACGATTCACCTCGGACGCCGATATCCAGCTGTACGTGCGGAACCGGTTCACATCGCAGCCCAGGGAATTTTATGAGACAGCCATTCACCGCCTCGTGTCACAGTGGGACAAGTGCCTCAACAGCCAGGGCCAATACTTTTAACATACAGGTACTGGTTTCTGTAATTATGCCTCCGGCTCGTTAATTTTTGAACGCACCTTATATAAGTGGATTTTTTTCCATATTTAGTGATTTTAATGCAATGTTTGTATTGTATTCTTAAGAATTACAATATAGGCTATAGAATTGTTTTCAGTACCGTAACAGAAAATATGGCAACACAGGACGAAGTTTACAGTTATGTCCACAAATCGGTTTTGTGCAAAGGAAGTTTTCTATAGTATGTGGCTGTATGTGTCAGGTACCTTGAAATGAGATATCTCCTACTAATACAGTGATTATGGCATGTGTGGCACTAACTAAAATTGTGGGAAGCTAAATTTGTAGGTTAGGTTTGATTAGTTCCAACGTTCGACGCCAGGTACCGGTTGTGGTAGCATCTAATAGCCAAGTTCATAGCTAGGTGTCCTGACGGTAGCATTTGATAGCAAAAGTAGGAACTACTCGAAATTGACCGTCTGCAGTCCTTACCTGAATTACAGATAACACACACTAATACAGTCATCACAATTAACACCGGTTATCAGACAGATTCTACACACACCCAAAGTGCACGGGGCTACATGACCGCGTTGTCGCAGCCCCTAAACTGAGGAACCAACCAATAACAAAAAGTGAAATGTAAAGAAAAAGCATAATATAATTGATAAATCCAGTATTTAAATATATTTTTGTAGGCTCTAAAAGTAACAAAATGTAGTGTTTAGTGGATAAATGAATTTTACAGTCCATTTTTTTTTAAATATATTCCATATATATATATTGTAACCCCATGTGGTTACAGAGTTTATAGGTTAAGAAAATGGCGCTTGCTGGGAGTGCTGTGCATTGTCCTAATAGATCTCTATGTAATTTGGTATGCGGGGCCATGCTTATTTGAGTGGCATATCTGTGTATTTTCTCTATTAGCCTGCTTTCGATTTTTGCAAAAAATGAAAGTAGACTTATGAGATCAACACAGGGCGAAACAAGGTGTGTGTCTGTGTGTGTGTGTGTGTGTACTCTGAATGTCTGCCCCCACCCTATCAATTCGAACAGGGTGAACGCGAATTGAACGAAATTTGGTACAGAGGTAGCACTAGCAAAGGATACCTCAGTGTCATGCTTTATATCGCCGCCATCTTGATGGAAACGGAATGGCGGCCACCCAAATATTAAAAGCTTGAATCGAATTTCGACCAACCTAATAATTTGATCTCTACCGGATTTTGCAACATGCCTTTTTGTGGAAAGCATCTTATGACTGACTACAAGGTCATCAGCCCAATAGTTTGCAAATAGCGGCCATGTATGTGTGCAAATCCATTCCCCATATCAATTGAAACACGGTGAAACCGAATTGAATGACATTTTTACAGAGGTAGCACTAGCAAAGGGCACCTCATTCATGTTTAATATCCCCTATAGCACGTTGTATTTCAACAAGCTACAACCAACATTCAATTATATTCCTTGAAAAGGACAAAGAGTTATAACAATACCCATGCATTGAGAAAGTAGGCTACATGTTCTTTACTGAAAATCTTGTTTTTGATGTTCTTTTTACGATTGTGTTTTCTTTAATTCTATGACTTAGTATTAAGTGTTATGTCTGATTATTGGTTTTAGTTGGGAGATGGAAAAAGGAAATGAGAGGGGCTATTTTTGTTAGGTCTGAGAGTGTGGTAATTTGTTTAAAATAAAAATAAAATGAGAAAGGATATGATATGTGGAGTCTTATGTCTTAGTGTGAGTAACCATGAAAATATATGATTAAGATCAATTACTACTACTTAGTATGCTAACACGCACGGCTCCCATAACCCCGTGTGAACAGTTACAATATTGCACCTCAACGTGGGGATATCGATCAAGGAAGTAGTAAAGTTACTATATGGCGCACGAACAAGGGAATGAAGAAATATAATTAACAATGTGAGTACAGTGCAGGTAGAGAAAGGAATGGAGGGAGAATTGAACTTAAGTATGTTCCAAATGCTTATGAGCGAAATTACAAAGCTGAAGGGTTCAGCAGAGATGTCTAGAATCTATGAAAATACATATAGAGGAGAAGTTTGACTCAGTGAAGTACTTACAGGAAAGCAGGAAATTATCAGAGAGGTGGGGGGAGAGAATATGGTATAACGGAGAGAAAGGAAATGAAGTTGGTTGGTTGGTTCTTAAGTTTAGGGGCTGCGACAACGCGGTCATGTAGCCCCGTGTACTTTGGGTGTGTGTAGAATCTGATAACCGGTGTTAATTGTGATGACTGTATTAGTGTGTGTTATCTGTTTTTTAATTTAAGTACAGCAACTCAGAATTTTTCAAATAGTTCCTACTTTTGCCGCCAAGCGCCACCGTCAACTAAAACTAGGCCAAGTTGAGAACTTAGCTACTAGACGCCACCGCAGTCGGCTCTTGGCAACGAACGTAGAAACCTAAGAGCGTTGTTTACATTCTTAACCTATCCAATTTAGCTTCACACAGGTGCAATTAGTGGAAGGTTCTTTAACATGCCATAAATCTATGACATGGGACCGCCGGCTTTACTTCCCCTCCGAAGGAAGGCATACTGAGGGATTTTTGACGCTCTTAAAAAATCCGACGGCTTCGGCCGGGTTTGAACCCGGTATCTTGGGCATAGAAGCTCAGCATGCTACCGACTAAGCCACCGAAGCCGCCGAAATGAAGAAGAAATGAAAGATGGACAAAATATTGAGGAGATATGTGAAGTACGTGATGCTAGGAGGCGTAAGGAAGAAAATGGACAAGAGAGAGGACAAGGTGTAGGAGGACGTCAATTGGAGGAGGAGAATAAAACTGAAGACAAGGAAGAGAATGAGATAGAAGACAAGATAAAGAAAAGGGTGGAGGATAAGATAAAAGAGGAGGAAGACAACATACAAGAAGTAGATAACGTGAAGAAGTGTTGGCGGAGAAGGACGAGGAGGATAGGCAGGAGGACAAGGTGGACAGAGAAAAGGATGAGATGTAAGGCAAAGAGAAGGAATAAGAAGAGGAAGAGATGTCAGGCAGATCGAGATAAAAGAGTGAAGGATCAGAAGAAAAAGGAAAAGATAAAAGGGACAAAGGGAAAGAGGACAGGAAATATAAGAAGGAAGGAACTGTTGAGCAAGTTAAGACAGATAAGGAAGAGTAGGAAAATGAGGAAGGGAAAGAGAGAGACAGGAAGGGAAGATGAAGAAAAACAAGGGAAAGGAGAAGGAGAAACAGAACAAAAGAAAGAAGCGCCGTGCAGAAAGACTGAAGAAGAGTGAATAGGAAGAAGAGAACGATGATTGTTCTTCAGACGACGATGACGAAGATTATTAAGTTAGCGGCATAGACGATTCTGTCGTTCTTTCTGGCTATATTGTTGTGGGATTTTCTGATGGAGCAGCAGTGTCTGATAGACTCAATGAGATAGTTTTGGCTACTCCATTAGAAGAAAATATTTATGTTGGCGATTCTGGTGAACTTAGAACAACTGTCTCTGGTGATGATAGTGCCAATGGCCCTTGTGAAAATGATTATTGATAAGTTGTTTTACAGTGTGTGTGATATTTCAGTGTATGTTTGTGTATTATTTTTCATTTATGTATTTACTGTTTTTTTATGTATGTGATCCTCACGTTCTTCTCAAGTGAGAATCACATGGGGGCGAATTGTAACCCCATGTGGTTACAGAGTTTATAGGTTAAGAAAATGGCGCTTGCTGGGAGTGCTGTGCATTGTCCTAATAGATCTCTATGTAATTTGGTATGAGGGGGCCATGTTTATTTGAGTGGCATATCTGTGTACGTTTTCTATTTTGGATGTTCATTTTATGTGTTTTTTATTATTCAATGACTTAGTGTGATAGTGTTATGTCTGATTATTGGTTTTAGTTGGGAGATGGAAAAAAGAAATGAGAGGATTTTTTTTGTTAGGTTTGAGAGTGTGGTGCTTGGTTTATGATAAAGAATGAGAAAGGATATGATATGTGGAGTCTTATGTCTTAGTGTGAGTAACCATGAAAATATATTATTATTAATTACTACTCAGTGTGCTAACACGCACGGCCCCCATAACCACAACGCCGTATGTACAGTTACAATATTGCACACATGTTGATACTTTAGTACATATAAATCCTAGCCCTGACATTGTTAGTACTACTATTATTAATAATGACACTACAAATCGAAGATAAAATGAATAAGTTCCAGGGCAGGATCAAGACCAAACCACTACACAAAATTTCTGAAGAGAAGACTGCAAGTTCTGAAAGGATGAAAAAACACTGGGAAGACAGGAGAACACGACCCACTAAACACTGATCTATCGTACCCCAAAGTGGGTGACACTGACAAGAAGACTACAAGACAGTTGTTACGCTTCAACTCTCTCAGTGGTCATTCAAATTATAGTAATTGAAAAGCAAGAACGGGAAATTCTCCGGAACATTTGCGCTCCCACGTGATAAAATAGATTGTGGATTAAGAAAACAGCGGACCTGGGGCCGTATGCAAGAGACTTCTGAAATTGTATGTTCATGTATATATAATTAGCAGTGACAGACTAACCAAACGATTAAAGTAATCAACTCTAAGGAGGTCAAAATAAACTGGCTTAAGGTGGACATGCAAGAAATAAATATCACAAGACACATCATAGAAAATCGTGGAGCCTAATAGTATTCATGGAGAAAAGAAATTTGATGTTTTTCAATCGGTCAGCACGATTGTACCCAATTATGATTGGGTGATTCATTAGAGATTTTGGGAGCAGAAGGCGAAAACCAACCTACACGTTCAAACGCACTCTTTGAATGGGCATAAAGAAGAATATACACCCGCATTTTTACCCAGCAAGTAGTTACTGCATGTAGAGTAAGTTACGGGGCGAATTAATTGCTCAAGTCAGCTCGCAAATGAACAGACGGCAGTTAAATGTGTAATCATAATGATATTTTTGAAATACCTCAGACGTGTAGTGTGAATGAAGACTTAGGAACATAAAGGTGCGATAATGGAAGATGAAAGTCCCCCGTCGGCAGAGCAGTAATAAAACGCGGCTCGACCTCGTAAACCCTCCCGCAAGCCGAGGCTCCAACTATCATCTCCGTAGCGTGTACCATTCTTCCTTCAGCGGCTTCGGTGGCGTAGTCTGTAGCATGCTGAGCTTCTATGCCCAAGATAGCGGGTTCAAACCCGGCCGAAGCCGTCGGATTTTTTAAGAGCGTTAAAAATCCCTCGGAGGGGAAGTAAAGCCGGCGGTCCCATGTCATAGATTTATGGCATGTTAAAGAACCTTCCACTAATTGCACCTGTGTGAAGCTAAATTGGATAGGTTATTGTAAACAACGCTCTTAGGTTTCTAAGTTCGTTGCCAAGAGCCGACTGCGGTGGCGTCTAGCAGCTGAGTTGTGAACTTAGCCTAGTAGTCGTTGACGGTGGCGCTTGGCTGCAAACGTAGGAACTATTTGAAAAATTCTAAGTTGCAGTACTTAAATTAAAATAACAGATAACACACACTAATACAGTCATCACAATTAACACCGGTTATCAGACAGATTCTACACACACCCAAAGTACACGGGGCTACATGACCGCGTTGTCGCAGCCCCTAAACTTAAGAACCAACCAACCAACGAGATTGGCAAAATGAGAAGATATTGCATTCAACAATATTATATGAATCAATGTAAGCAATCGAGCGAGCGACAAGGTCGCGTAGCTTTCAAAGCTAGCGATGACAAGCCACGGGTCGGAGTTTTCGCCAGGCACGATTTCAACATTTCAGTTATTGTTGCTTTAAGCGACGGAACAGCGAAGTCATCCGCCCCAAATATACAAATTTGGATGAATTAAAAAAAAGAGAAAACGCCGGAAGGCGCAGATAGATTTCACCGGGCAAAGAACAATATTTTGAATTCACTTAATTTGCCAATTACTGTAGCCTATATCTACAAAAGTTCCACATGTTTGGCAAAACTGCCCACCACCCAAACAGGAGTTTAAGATAACGCTATATTTGGCTCGTCTATAGAACGACACGGCTGTCAAAACATCCAATATTGCTTTGATGACATCCGTAGTATAGTCAGCAATAATATGGCATCTTCATCCCTTGGCGTAAAGGTGGGTCATATCAAAATATATTTCAGACAAACGTTTTAGGTAATGTATAGAGAACTATTGACAATTTTAAACTGTTTTGACATTGCGCCCATTAAGGGAGATATGGCTTTTTTCTATTTAAAAAAAACTCCCAATTTCTCCCACCCCTTTGGTCAATGGTTGCTGCTATCAAATAAACCCTTGGTGACATAAGTTTTTGGCCCTTATCCGCAAAATAGTACGAACTTTGAATGGATTCGATTATTTACATACCGGTATTAAGAAAGTTATAGCGATATTTAAATTTTTCGAACCCCACCCCCTTGGTCCCAGATTTTATAAGGCAATATCTTATGTATACATTTCAAAGTGATTGGTGGAAAATGGCGGTAGTTTTGTCCATAATTATATATATAAATTTGGATAGAGATAAATTCTATATAAACTTTTGAACTGACGGCGGTTTTGGAGATGTGAAACGCGAAGATATTGCAATGGGTACCATGATTCGACATGAGTAGCTTTTTTTTAAATGAAATCTGCATAAAACATGCCTTAAAATTATTTTCTTTATAAATAATAATGTTGTAAGAAACACCAAAGAACTCCTACAAATCAATCCCGACGACGATTTGTGCAGGGAAAAGATAGTGATGAACGGGCTGAAACGAGTCTGGCCTCCAAAAAGAAAACAGGTCTGGTGTACCTTGGACAGAGGAACCCAAGCAGGCTCATTCCCTAAGGATAAGGGATATCTGAGTGCAAAAGAAAGCCAAATGTGGTCCATGATGACCCTAGCGAATTATATGGTCAATCTATGCCCACCCATTATTAATCCCCGTTTCCAATGAGATGCGATGAAATTCCACGTGGCTGATGGTTTCTACGGCCGGATGCCCTTTCTGACACCAACCTAACGAGAGGAGTTAATGAGAGATGAAATTAAAATTTCATTCATCTTCATTAATTTCAGTAGTTCCAACTTTGGTTACCAGACGCCACTGTCAACAAGCGGCGAAGGTTTGAGTTTGATAGAGCGTTTCTAAACTCACTACAAATTTAGCTACACTACCAATTGTAGTGGTAGGTTCTTTTACATGCCTGCGGGCTTTACATCCCCTCCGAAGGAAGGCATAACGAGTTTGAACCCGCATAGCAGTTCAGCACGCCACCGACTACGCCACGGATGCCGTTCAGCGAATTGTATTATAGTAAAACTAACATTTAAAGGAAATCAAAGAATCCAGAATTTCAAAAAAGAACAAGATCTTTGAGTAAATGTACACAAAAGTTTGGTGCTTTTCAGTCGGTCAACACGATTGTACCCAAATGAGATGGGTTATTCCCTAATCCTGAAAAAAAAAGCAGGAGATTTATAAATATAAATATATAAATTAAATAAATATAAATACAAGAAGTTCCGTGACGAACTGAAGAGCCTACTTTTCTTAAAATTTAAGATTCCATTCCAATGATTAATCTATATGGATCTATCTAGAATAATGACGAAATTAAGTTGGTAATATCGAAGTTTCTAGTTCGAAATACTGTATACCTGGCATAATATATCCTAATAGAGCACTACAGTTGGCGGCCCTGGTGACTGAATATATTCTTACTTCCATCTCTTAAGGTACAGAATACAAAATTTGGTTGAAATCCAAATGATAGTATGGAAGTAACATGTATTTAAAAATTCGTCCTATCCGCAGGCTTAGAATCATGTTGGTAGTACTGACGTATATAAGTTACTACAAATTAATCTAGAATGTCGGGTACTAAAGTGTGCATAGTTTAAAGCTGTCGGCTTGCATACTTTCTGATATATTGGTATTTGGATAAAATAAATTGAGAGCATTTATTAACAGTTGGCAGCCCTGTTGCCTCTTAAGAATACGCTCAGTCATATCTGGTTTTGTACACATAGCACATACGAAAATTGGTTGAATTCCAGTTGATAGTGTAGAAGTTATATGCATTAAAAAAATTGGACCTATCAGCAGGCTTGGAATCATTTTGGCAACACTGCCATGTATGGCCTCCTGGAAATTAAACTGAAATAATATTATCTATTCGTGTGCCAATTTTGAAATAGCTCCCATTCATACCTTCCAAAATATCCAACAAGGAGCTCAAATTTCAATTGACATTTTTCAGCAGTTGGCAGCGATGACATTTTCTAATACGGCATTGAGATATTCAGGTATAGATCTTTACTCCTACCAAATTTAGTTTCGACTGCTGCAGCCATTTAGGAGTTGATAGGGGGGGCACACACACATACAGCCAGCCAGCCAGCCAGACATTTTCCCGGATCGATCTCGTAAGTCTACTTTTTCCTCATTTTTGCAAAATGTGAAAAGTAGGCTAAAAAAAATTAATCTCTCTCTCTCTCTCTTTTTTTTTTTTTTTTTTTTTTTCAGGATTAGTGAATAACCCATCTTATTTGGGTACAATCGTGTTGATCGACTGAAATGCATCAAACTTTTGTTTACTAAGGCAACATTGAAAAATGGCTTCAAATAACATTAAAAAAATGTACACTTGTAGATTGCTGGCCCTAACCGAACTCTTGTCCGCCTTGGTGAGAGGCAGGCTTGTTGACAGCGACCACTGGTTGCCATTACGTGGAGGATGGTTGTCGCTCAAGAGAGCTCACTCTCTCGCAATCAATAGCGCCGCTATATTGATCTGCCCTGCGTCTGCTGCCGAGACGGCACAGAGCACACCAGCGAGCAGCTACACACTAACACAGTTACTGTACTTTAAAGTCACCAAGTAACGAAAATTATCATTATAATTGTTGTTTTAAGGGGCCTAACGTCTAGGTTATCGGACCCTAGAGGTCGGGATGAGAGCGAAAATGACAATAAAATGGAAACCAGAACGAACATCAAGGAAGATTGATATCACGTACTAAATGAAACAGACTGAAAGCACTCACAAAAGCCAAGTTAAAGGAAAAGGACTGACAAAATGTAATGTACATGGAAAATGCTCACAAAATGAGATTGCAAAGGCGAACACAAAATGGCTTGAGGGCCTGTCCAAAACTTTAACCCAAACTAACGGAGTACTACAAGGAGATCCGATGAGCCCGATCCTATTCAATAGCATGATAGACATTAGCAGACAGCTCAGCAACACTCATACTTTATGCGGATGATATGGTAATAGGCTCAGAAGATACAGAAGAGCTACAAACGATACTAAACAGTCTCACCTCATGGGTCCTGGGAAATGACTTCCAAATACATCACGACAAAACTAAACAAATGATTTTCAGAAGAGGTGGAAAATTCTCCCCAAAGGACACACTGACCTGGAAGTAGTTTCAGAATTCATTTATCTTGTAGTTACTCTCCAAACAACACTGACATCATTGAACATTCATGTGAAAGAAACAGCAACAGCAGCGATAAAAGCAATTTACCACATTCAACAGCCTCAAAAACTCTCAATAAAAACGGCTACGACATCATTTGAAACTGCCGTAGCACCAATAGCGACTTACGGAATCCACATAATTTTGGCCAAACTAAAAGAAAACTACCTATTAACATTAGAGAAAGTCAAAGCCCGCCATATAAAAAGACTTGACTTATGTCTTCACAACAGACAGGCTGCAGATGCTACTGCCGCGCACCGAGGCCTATGACAGTGCCCTCCAAATACTCAAAGGACAAGCAAAACGCTGTCTGGGATGATTTCTAAAGTGACGCAATAATGACTGACGAATGGAAACAGGCAAACTATGAACTCCGACACGTAATGACACGATACGCTACACATGATTTCACTAAAAGTTCTGCCGAAAGATGAGATTCCACCAACCAACTGAAGAATGTGTGTGTGTGTGTGATCTATGCAGTGAATGATGTTCTCGATATCATGCACAATATTGCCCACAGAGACACATCAATAACCGAATTGGGGTTGGAATAATGTACAGTACGTTACTCAGTTTTGTATTTTGCACATTGTGTGCTGTTTCTAATAATAATAAAATGAAAGTTAGATTCAAAATACTTCCAAAATGCAATGTAGATTGATCATACTTACAAATTGCAATTGAGGTTGAAAATACTTACAAAATGCCATTACAATTTCAAACATTCACAAAATGTCGGCGCCTGCGATGCTCGGATACCCAGAGTAATGTTGATGTGATTCACTAATAGCCAAATACAAAACTCCTGCTCGGTAAGATTAATATATCACAACATGAATTTTAAAGAATAAGTCACAGAACCCACAAATAATTTACATGGTCTTAAATGTTATAAACAATTATCGACAAACACTAATCATGGCTATTGATTATCTTAATATTATTCTAATTGATACAGAGAGGTTGACCTGGACTTAGAATACCGTCTCCTGTAGCCTACACCTATATTTGTATCCCATGCATCTTTGAATTGTATTTCTCATATGTCGCTTTCCTACCCGATATTCCACCTCATATCATCAAAAAAATCGCAAATTTAACTGGCTCTCTATTCTATTCCATATATTCTTATCTGTCACCGCGAAGGCCTCAGATCGATTATCGGCTCTGCCAAACATTTTAATTCTGTTCAAGGGTTGGAACAGGGTACACTCCGCCTCGAAAGGCAAAGCTGAGGCGGATTCGACGATTCCTACCTCAGTCATCCTAGAAGTGGTTTTCTGTGGTTTCCCCACTTCTACTCCTGGAAAATCCCGCGATGGTACCTAACTTAAGACCACGACCGCTTCCTATCCTAATGCTACCTGGATTACAAGTACCCACTAGTACAGACATCACAGGTTATCACACAACTTCTACATACACCTAAGTACACGGGGCTACACGACCACGATGTCGCAAAGCTAAACGAATCGACAATAACAAAAGTTTTAAGTTTCATTTTCACTGTCACCCGAACCATTAGGGGCCGATAACCTATATCAATGTTATCAAGACATCGTGCATTACAAATCCTGTTCCACCAGCTGCAGCGCTGCCAACTTGACGAGGTTTGTTCAACTGAGACGTGGGACGACTCGACTATAAATAGAGCGGCCTTCCTCAATCCCGGACACCAGTGTTTGTTTTCTTCCGTATTACGGTGCTACGCATCAAATCAATTGGCTACGGATATACGGCGAGCGGGGACTATCAAAGTCAGCCTGCAAATGACTTAACTAAACTCGACAGATCCAGTGCTTTGCAACACTGCAGTGGCGGCCGGTAATAACATTGCAGTGTTTCACAACTACCAGATTTTTCAATGAAATATAAGGTGCGTTCAAAAAGTAACTAGCCGGAGGCATAATTACAGAAACCAGTACCTGTATGTTAGAAGTTGGCTGTTGAGGCACTTGTCCCACTGTGACAAATGGCGGTGAATGGCTGTCTCATAAAATTCCCTGGGTTGCGATGTGAACGAGTTCCGCACGTACAGCTGGACGTCGACGTCCGAGCTGAATCGTTGGCCCCGCAGAGCCCTTTTCAGGGGATCAAACATGGCGTCTGGACTGTGCGGAGGGTGGCAGAGAACCTCCCATTTGAATTTCTGCAGGAGTGCCGCGACTGTGTTGGCCATACAAGGTCGTGCATTGTTGTGGAGCGACCACGGCGGCTATGGCGTTCACTGTCACTCGGCGGTCCTGGGTAATGAGTGCATCAACCAGCTGGACGTTGTCATCGGTAATGCAGGGGGGTGCCCCAGACCGGGCATCATCGGCTAACGAAACCCGTCCTTCCCTGAAGCGCTTGTGCCACGCCTTGACTCTTGCAAGGGACATGCAGTGTTCGCCGTACACTTGTGAGATTCGGCGATGAATGTCCGTTCCCCCTTCTCCTTCCGCAGTCAGAAACCGAACAACACCTCTTTGCTCTTCGGTTGACGCCTCCATGTCACTGTTTGCAATGCGACTGGCAGCGTTGGACGATTGATGCATGCTGCTGCTTGCTTTGTATCGTCACGTGATGTGCACGCGTGCCCTCTAGCGACGGGCTGTGACCTTCCACGCTCTGGTCGGAACCACACCTCGTTACACACGCCACGATTAGCCAATGTCGTCACCGGTTAGCGCATTCCACCCTCCGGCTCGTTACTTTTTGAACGCACCTTATAATAAATAATGGACAACGAGCGGCTGACAAAGAACATATCTAGGACAAAGTGGTTCCAGGAGTGAGAGAGATAGGCATTGCAAATGACGGACAGTTTCAGAAGGACTGTGAAAAACAGGGTTGCCAGACGTTCCGTATTACCCGGAACAATTCCGTTTTTTCTTGTTTTGTTTCGCGTTCTGTTTTAATCTTTAACGGAACGCAAAATATTCCGGTTTTTGGTTAATTTGATAATATATTCAATTTCGCACCAATTTTCAAATGTTCCGCTTCAGAATTATAATACCGGTATCTACTGTAGCTTGTTTTCTGGTGTTTTTCAAGTTTGAAAGAAAAAAATATTTCCAATTCTGTGTCAGATAGATGGGAACACGTTATAGATTTATTAGGGGCAACAAATTTAAGGAATATCTTAGTCCTTGTGAAGTTCATACTCAGCACAATGTTTTTATGGAGAGAGTATTTTCTGTCATGAATATCAAATGGAGAGATGACAGAAACACTAACTCCATTACTTCGATAAAACAAGAATTGTTCACATATTACAATTATGACGAAGAATTCAGTGAATTTTATCAGAAAGTACTTACAAATAAAAATTCCTTGCAAAGGGTTGTACAAATTAAAAGTATTTGTAAGTTGCTGGTGTCATAGGCCTATATGATATGTCAGCAATATCTAGTTTTAATTTTGTGATGTTTATTTAATACATATGTGTATCATTTATTACAACATTATTAACGACCTTTATTTTAAAAAACAATGTCTTAGGACGTGTTCAGTTTTTCCATTCTTGAAATCAGGGTTTTATAGTGCATTCACAACCCAGGAAACAAGAGAGGACCTTTATCCGAGAGAGAAGGGAAGCGCTGGTTCAAAAGGAAGCTTGTAGTTTTACGTGACCGTTAATCTTGAGATCATGAGCCACGGGACCTCCTTTTTACGTGGAATCCGAACCACAGGACATGGCATTTCACTTCGAAAATCTCACATGCATTGACCGGGAATCGAACCCGGACCGCCTTGGTGAGAGGCATACAGTTAGACCGCTGAGCCACCACGCCCCAAGCGCTGGTTCATGGGCTAAAAAAAAAAAAAAAAGGCAGGATGTCAAAGCTGGCAAACGAACAAGATTACTCGTTACTGAAATGAGATTGGTTGTTAACACGTAGTCCATAGAGGCTCAATTCGGATGTAAACAACAAAATTATGATCTTAAGGACACCACGTACTCTTGCATGATAAAATCGATTTTTTTATTTTGGCGCCATAAAATTCTTCCTTCTTTTCTGAATCCAAATATATATAGTTTGTTGGGGTTTTGATGTCTACAACCACCTTAAATTAGTTTTTTAAAGTTACCGTCCCATGCTCTGAATAATACACTTATAACTTTGCCAGCCGTTTTCCGTTAATACTCATTTTTCATGTTTAGGTACCAATAACTGGGAAACCATTTAAGATAGAGGGCTATTTTTTTACATTAACTTGCCTTATGGAGTACTTGAATGTTAACCTATTTTCACTTCCAAAACATAGTAGGCATGGATTGGGAAGATAAAAATTGATACATATTTTTGAATAAATTTAAAAAGAAAGAGTTCGTTTTTTTTTTTCTTTCATTGTGTCTCAATAATAATGAAACAGAGGTTACTCATCTGCCATGATCCATTCCAAGTATGTGAACAAAATTTGAGAATATTTGATTGAAAACCAACTGAGAAATGTGTACCTGAACAACTTATACATTTTTAAAAAATGTATCTGTCCAAATTTGTATTCATTTCACACATCCTATAACAGCAAAGTAGCACTACATGGTCAAAAACAGCTCAGAATATACCGCTTCTTATATGTGACAAGAATCATAGTTTTACCTTTAGCATAAACCCAGAAAATACTTAGTAAAGTGATGCCACAAAAATAGACTTTTTCATCGTGTAAGAGTACGTGGTGTCCTTAAAGAAATAGAGGTCACAGACGAAATTTTATGGGACAGGCCTAGATTCAGATCATTGGTGAATTAACATTACTTTGCTGCAAACCCCCGAATGAGAGCCGGTTAGTTGGGCATAAAGTCGTGAAATAATAATTCAGTATTTACCAAAGCTTTGCCCTACATCTTACATGCACAGCATTTCATACAGGAAATCTCGTATTCCTGACAACAATATAAGAGCGCTCGTTGCCAAGCTCGAAATATGCTTTTTTAATTTCATTTTTAATGTTTAAAAATGTGTGTAGTTCTCTGAACAAATGATGAGTATTCTAAATAGTCTGGACAAATGATGATATTGAAACTGCTTTGAATCCCCAGTCCACTTATTTAACTTTATTATGATAATAATGCACCATTTTAGTTCAAATGTTTTCTAAACTTACCGGTAGTGTAGAAACCAGAGTTTCTCTTTTGTATAGGAAACCATTCCATATCAGCTGAAGAGAGTGTTTGTGTGTTTAAACGCGCTAATCTCTGGAACTACCAGTGGGATTCGAAAAATTCTTTTTGTATCTGACAGCCTGATTCAAGAGGAATAGTTTAGGCTATGTAACATTAGGCTACACCTCTCAGGTAACCTTTGAGATTGATTTTTGTTCATTAAGTCGGAAAAACAAGCGCCCCAGAACGGCTTCAATAATACCGAAGTCTAATTGTTGCCATGTAATGCAGGCTGCATCACGTCGCCCCTACCAATGTTCTGGTGCAGAATTGCGAGCTGCTTATAAATTGCAGTCACGGGGAGTAATTAGTGCAAAAAGATCTCTTAGGCCCCTTAAATAGTTATCATCATGACAATAGTATGTAAGGGCGATGGTTTGGTGCAGTATACTGAGGATATCAGCTGCAATAAGCGTTGGTGCTTTCAAATTTACTTTCATTTATTCCGATCCGTGTCCTTGCGCGTTCCAGTTCTGTAAAACAAATAAATCCACCGGGCGAAGTGTTGTTATAAAACTAATGGCGTCACCAGAACCATGAAGAAATTGTACTTGTGTTTGTTGTCACAGTAAATAAAGATGGTATATTGACTTGCACGATCAAGGAATTAAAACTCAGCAATTTTTCTAGGTTTCTGCCGTGTCTTGTGTGGGGTTTCGCCTAGGAACACCAAGCTGGGTCATCAGCGGGCCGTGAAAGCCAGTATACCATCTTTTTTTGAAAGCCTTTATAGGGAGGCTTTTGTTCGTTTGTACGTTTGTTCTTTTTGGTCGTGTGGCCTCCCGAGGCCGAGTGCTGGTCTTTCTAGTCTCAGGGCCGTGGAGAGCGGCGACGGGCCCTGGGGCTGGAATCTCCCGGGCCCCTCTATAACCAAACTCCGTAAAATTAATTTATAATCCTCGTAAATTTGCACGAACTGATTTTGAGCATTTTTGTTTTGTTTTTGTTTTTTTGCAGAAAATGGTCACCACGAAATCAATTACAAGAACATAAAAATCAGCAAGCAATAATAATAATAATAATAATAATAATAATAATAATAATTGTAGCATCCTGAACTGCAATGCCCAAGATCTCGGGTTTAAGTCTGGCCGAAGTCGTCGGATTTTTAAGATGAGTGTTTTGGTTGAACGGCGATCACACATCACTGTACATTAAACAAAGCAAAATATATTTTCATATTAACCACAGGTATACTCATACGTAAGTCAAGTTATTTATTATGTGCTATCAGTAGATTGCAGCTGATCAGTGATTGTCTTCACAAAATAAGAGAATGTGAAAATGAACTATATTTTGTAATTTGCAGTCAGGGGACTTCTTACAACTTAATATTACTTTGCAGTAAGCAAACCTACAGCCAGGTTCTCCTAAAAGACCCCAATCCTATCTATGACTGGTGACCATCGGGGACGGATTTAAGCCAAGATTATGGGGGAGTAGACACACCGGGGATCTGGGGGTATGAAATATCACCAAGCTCACAGTGGGGTCCGGGGGTCCTCCTCCGGAAAATTTTGCAAAAAAATTGGTCCAAATTATTGGGTTTTAGGCCATTTGGGTGATTAATTTTTTGATATTTTGGAGTAAGAATTTGGTGACCATTGACATTTAGTGGCTATAGAAAAGACTCTCCGATATTGAAGTAAAAGCTCTCGCACCTTCAAGTAAGACCCCGCGGTGTAGCTCACCAATGACCGTGATGGGGGTCTACAGCAAGTCTGCAGATCAGAGGTTTGAATCCCGGTGCTGACAGAAGCTACCCTGAGTGTGGTTTTCCACTCTCCATCCAGACGCATGCTGGGATAGTACCTTATTTCAAGTCCAGGAACACCTACCCTATTCTTAACCCTAATAATTACAGTGATAGTCGCGACGGGCAACGCATTCCCTCTTTTCCCAGTCGACAACTAACAATACGGCATGCGATTGATCATGTCACAGAGGCCATAGCACAGTGTATACCCTGCTTTCGTCCAGCAGTGGGTGGTTTGAAGAGGGTCTAAGTTTCTACTCTTCAACACAAATAGTTACAACAATGTTGCCAATACACTTCTCTTATTATACAACAACCACTAGCCTCTCATTCAGTCTACACAATTCGCACGTTTCTTGGTTTTCTATTTTGTTCGCTGTTTGAGAATCTTATAATTTTTACTTCATTAATATTTGTGAAAACTACTGCTTTACAGTCAACTTCATTCAATCATGTGGAGGCCTTCAGAAACAAACCGAAGAATTAACGCGTCAGCAAATACTGAATTATATCTACAGTATACTACTAGTTGATGCAAACGATTCCCAACCGAGCGCCAATGGTTCATTGCCCGCCAGTGATACTAGACCTACTAGCTACCAAGTACACGGGTTAAATGTCGCAAGCCCCTAAATGAATTAACAACTGTAACGACAAATAGGCCTATTATTAACTGTTGAGTAAGACTACGAATGCCACCGCAGTCGGGAAGCCAAATTCTGCATTCCTACCGCGGCTTCTTCAGGACACGGAGTCATTTCCAAGTTATAGATAAAGAGAGCAACTCATTTTATGTTTAACGGTACTGGGACGTTAAAGCGTATCGTGAAAGGGCTTGATTCGCAAGGGAAAATATCTCTTCGCGTCCTGAAAAATAAGTGCTTTGCAGATCGATGCCTCTCTTTGGAATAAACGGCGTAGAAATATCCAATACTAATAACAGCCACTGCACCAGATCAAAATAAAATTTTATTTATATTAATATTCGACAATACTTCGTCTTAATTTTCTTCTAAATTAAGCATAGTTCAAATATTTGTCTCTTAGGAAAATTTGCGCGGTTGTCTACCTGCAATATATTAATTTCTCCATCGCCATGCACACCACTGACGTTATTGTTTTAAGGGGCGGAACAGCTAGGCCATCTATCCCTACCACTGTCGTTATTGTTGTTTTATGGGGCGAAACAGCTACGGTAAGTCATCTGCCCTTACCACTGAGGTCCCATGAGAGGAATTGGTAAACAAAGTTGAGTGGTTCAGTGCCCTAGCTTAAAATTGTCATTTTTCTCCTGGTTAATTAAACACTCAGTCCAGAAAAATACTGGAATGTACCTTAGTATAAGTCTTTGGATACATTTCCCAACTCTAGTGCCAATAGTAATATAGATGTTCAATAAGTCCCTTAATCAGAAGTGATTTGGCGCACGAACCCAAGTGCCTAGGAATGTTATCGTATTGAATAGACCAGTTATAATAATTATGATACTGTACCTAAACATACAGATTATTCAAATGTTAGCATTGTTTTCTCAATTCAGTATACGAGAAGATGAACAATTTGGCATGCATTTCTTTTATCTACGTTTGACCAACAAAATCATCCCACCCTTTCACAAGATATTTATCCAGCAATGATAATTTTTCACATAGTGCGAAAGTGAATTATTAGGGTTAGATGACCTTGCTGTTCCGCCCCTTAAATCAACAATAACTATAAAGTGAATTACTGTGTGGACGCTACTTTACAATTTATTTTACTTACCTGCCTGCACGGCATACGATATGTCTAGCTAGACAATATATTCATTTCAGACACTATAACCTCTAAATATCTAAGCTCGGCATGACGCACCAAACTTGAAACTCTTGAGCTAGCTGACCAAACACACCAGGGCAGCCCAGGCTCTCGTGGCCTTGGCGAAATAAGTGAAGGGATGAGAAAGTTACTTGAAGGATTGGTGCATAAGCCGAATAAGCTAAATTTAGAATAATGGAATGCTCTCTCTGTCATCATCATCATCATCAAGTTTCCACTCCAGTTTCCCGGGTGTGGTCTACGAGTGCTCTCCATTTTAGTCGATTCATGTACCACTGCTCCTTCAAGACTTCATCCCAGTTGATTCCCTTGGATGTGATATCTTCCTTCACTTGGTCCATCCATCTCCTCCTAGGTCATCCAACAGGTCTCTTTCCAGTAATCTCAGTATGTAACCATTGTTTTGCAATTCTTCCTTCTGTCATACGTTTGACGTGACCAAACCATCGCAGACGTGCCCTAGTTATGGTCTCCTTCAAGGACTGATTTATTCCAGCTTGTTCTCTTATCTTCACATTTCTTGCTTTGTCCTTCCTAGTTTTTTGAAGCATACTTCTTAGAAATTTCATTTCTGAAGCCCGAAGTCTGCTGTCATCTTTTTTGGTAGTTGTGCATGCTTCCAACCCATAAGTCAATATAGGTACAAATGTTCGAAACAGAGTTTGTTTTGATATTAGTGGCACTATGGCTTATTCCAGAGTAGATATCGAACTTGCTGATACAATTGACTGGATTTCTGAATACGGTTATGCTCTCTCTGTCTTCAGATATATTCTGACAAAAATACATAGCGAAGCCCCATCGCCTAAGTTGACCACTTTGAGACAGTTGTTCTTCCCACAAGCGCTTTGTAATGGAAATTATTGTCCACTTGACAGAATAAGTTTTTCAATCCCTGTACCATTGTTCACAGACAGTTCATTGCACTCACTAAATGATTGCCAGTAGCAAATTCAAGTCACATAAAGGCAATAATAAATCAATGCCCGATCGGGCCCATTCTCCAAGAACGCCGGGCCCCCTGGGAGGGTCGGGCCCCGGGGCACCAGCCCTGCCTGTCCCCCCCCCCCCCCTCTCGTCGGGCCTGTCTAGTCTAGCCCGCTAACGACCGGCGCGTCCGGATGAGAGATTGAATGGACGAAGATGATAATTGTTTTAAGGGACCTAACATCTAGGTTATCGGCCCCTAATGATCTGGGTGATAGCAAAAATGACAATGGAATGAAAATCAGAACGAAATTTAAGTGATTCGGAAAATTCTAAAAAAAAAAAGGAACTCAAATTGAAACTCAAAATGTTCTTACAAAACGGAATTTAGAACGAAAAGATTCACAAAAGGAATAGATTGAAAAATACGCACAAAATGTAGGCAAGGTTCAAAATACGTATAAAATGCAATGTAGAGTCGAAATACTTACAAAATGCAATTGAAATTTAAAATACTTACAAAATGCAAAGGAGATCGAAAATACGTACAGAATGCAATTGAGGTTCAAAATACTTACAAAATGCAATTGAAATTGAAAATACACAATGCAATTCAGATTGAAATATCCCAATTCCAATCCAAATTATTCACAAAGTGCAATTGAAATTCAAAATACTTACAAAATGCAATTGAAATTGAAAATGCTTACAAAATGTACGGTAGATTCAAACGGCTCATGTGGATTGACAATACTTACAAAATGCAATTTAGATTGAAAAAACTTGACAAAATGTAATTTAGATTCGAAATACCCACAAAATGCAATTGAGAATCAGAATATGTACAAAATGCCCACCAAACAAAATGCAATTTAGATTCAAAATTCGTGCGAAATGCGGTTTTGGTTGAAAATACTTACAAAATTCAATTGAAATTCAAAATACTCACTAAAAGGCCCGGCCACCTGCATTGAAAGACTTACTAAAAGCAATTTAGATTGTCAATCTTTACAAAATGCAATTGAGGTTGAAAACAATCGCGAGATGTAATTTAGATCGAAAAAACTTACAAAATGCAACGTAGATTAAAAATGCCTTAACAAATCGCTAAAAGTGAATTTAGATACATGGTGAACCAAGTAACAAAAACAGTGCGGGAATCTTAAAGAGAAAAGGAAATATAAGGAAAAGAGGAGAGGAGAGGAGAGGGGAGCGAGGAGAGGGTTCGCCCCTAAGGTAAGGGACAAAAGGGGAAAACTGACCCAGCTCAGGAATCCCTCGGGGTCGCCAACTCCCGAACTCACCAGCCATGAGGCCCTGAGGGTGTAGCATTATCTAGGGGGCCGGGTGTGAACCCGCTATCTTGGGCACAGCAGTTCAGCATGCTACCGACTACGCCACCTGAATTAAAAACAGATAACGCCCACTAATACAGTCATCACAATTAACACCGGTCATCAGACAGATTCTACAGAAACCCAAAGTACACGGGGCTACACGACCGCGTTGTCCCAGCCCCTAAGCACTTTCCTCGTATAGCAGGAGCTGTATTGTAAACCCGATAACAATCTTGCCGAACCTTTGACCGGCCTGAGGCCATCAGGTGGGGACACGCCAATAGCAGGTACAAGTGGATTTCAGTGGAATTCAACAAGCGATAAAATGCGAACACCCTCGATACGTACAAAGATTGGGACAACACTGCACCGGCATGTCATGCCACTCCTCCTGTTTATAACGTGTTGGCCAAATGTTGGCCCTGGCCGGATGTTTTGATCTGCCAACACGAGGTTCTGCGTAGCGACCTACTCTCTCATTCACACAGCAAAGGAAGATGGATTTTTACTTGGAAGTCTCCATTTTTCTGGTAAACGGCATTGAGCGAAATCCACTCTTTTTGAAAGTGCATTTTCTTCGAAATTACCATTTCAGTATCTATACATGGTCACCACTCAAATCTGTGAACGATTTTCCAGGAATTGTCCAGGAGAAATTCTCATTTTTCCAGACTTCAAACTAAGCGCGAGTCGGGGGGGGGGGCTTTATTGGTTGCCTACTTCAAGACCGAAATAAAGCAGTTGTGTCTGGTTTACTTATACAGATGTTGACAAAAATTAGTGGCGATTGCGTTATTGATACGCAAGCCTACACACAAGTGATTTAATTGTTTTATAAAAGCCTTTGTGATTCAAATAAACTTGTCTATACTCAATATGTTTTACAAAAATACTATCGCATGTTCTCACACACGGAAACAGGCAGCCTGAGCAAATTTCTTTCGGTAACCAGAGTGCTCACCCAAAACCGCAGCGGGAGTGTGATTTAAGATGGAAAGATTCTTATAATTAATTAACCGTGGTTATTTTCCAGGAGTTTTCCATACCTAATAATAATCCAGGAGTTTTCCAGGATTTCCAGGTTTTCCAGGAGTAGTGGCCACCATGCTATATTAATCAGAGCAAAGCTAACTTCGTATTATACAGGCCATGGAGGCCCTTGAAGCAGGGGAAGGTAGAGACACCAGATGGAATGGCGTTGTCAGCTTCTTTACTCCCAGGAATTGCTCTGCTACTCATTTATGTTTCAGGCTGAGTGAAGCCCAAGGTCATTTGCGTTTACGAAAATCCAGTAGTGGGGATCGAACCTACTCGTTTTCAGTAAGAAGCTTAAACACCTTTACCGACTGGGCTACGCAACCCCCTTAAACGCTAAAAAGTATTCTTATACCGATTATATAGTAACAAAAAAGTACTGTATATAAAACATGCAGTAGAATCTCCGACACCATACGAGAACGAAGTGTTAAATTCTTTGCCTGACGACAGACTTACTGAGAAAATCTTTAATCGCTTCAACAAGCCCAATAGAAACGTCATCTTATGGAAAATGTTTTGCTAACACCAAGAAGGATGAACATCACTGATGAAGACATCCGCAACAGAACCACTTTCAGGGGTTCCTAGAGCCAGAAACAGTTACCAAGAAGGAACAACAGACAGCTGTGAGCTAGAGAATGAAGGAACACTGGCGCCAAAGAAAACTGAATTCATGACTAGTTATTTATGTGGCCCTCAGGGGTGGCCAAAATCGATTATATGTATTGTGTAATCCGCCTTGTCAATAATATGAAATGATTTTTAGCCTGTTTTCAATTTTCAAAAATAGGCTTATGAGATCACCTTTTGTCCGTGTGTGTGTGTCCCCTAATAACTTCTAAACGGCTGGAGCGATTTCAATGAAACTTTGTAAGTTCATAGCACTATTCCGGACGACCCCGACCTTGCCCTTGAAATGTTGTTACGTCTCACCAATCCAACATCGCGGCTGTGCGAAATATTTCACCAGCATTCAATATCTCCGAAACTATTACCGATATCACCCTGGAATTCTTTACGGTGATAAAGGGAACTACCAGAAGTTCACCTATATGACGTTTGAAAACCTGGAAATTACAAAACAAACCTGGCGGCCACGCGAATTTGCGACTTTTAAATAGACGTTTCTCGCGATGTAACCAACCAAACACAATGAAACTTGGTACAGTATATGTTTAAACACATTGTAATGCACCGACATCTAACTTCGTTCAATTGTTTACATAACCACAAGATGGCAGATGTGCGAAATATTTCACCGGCATTCTATATCTCAAACTATTAGCGGTATCACCCTGAAATTTTGTACGGAGATAAATGGCACTACTGGAAGTTTAAAAGACTTTCAAAAACCGGTTAACTACAAAACGAACATGGCGACCATCCGAAATATTTAGTCGGTTCTCAATATCTACGAATCTATTACAGCAATGAAACTGAAATTTTGTATGTTGATAGTGGCAGTTAACATAAGTAGGATATATGAAAATAGGCTGTATAGTTCTTCACGGAACGACTTGTTTATAATATATTTTAAACGTACATGTTTCGATATAACAATGATATATTCAGCGATAATACAGGGTCATCAATTTAAATACCCCTGTGCGCGCCGCTAGGTCGGTAAAAGTGACCTTATCTCCCCAATGAGCATGCGCACTGAGACCGGCAATGTTGCAATACACTGCCAGTATCTCCGGTGTCGTAAGCTAGTTGAGCCAGCGAGGACTTGCCGAGCCTTGATTGGTAACTGTGGGGAGACTTAAATTGATGACCCGGTAGTTAACATAATGTATAAACAGTGACATGAAAATTAGACGGGATTTGGAGAAAAGCTTTGGAAAACAGAGGGATGAAAATCAAGAGGAAGAAAACTGAGTACATGTGCCTAGGAGGACAAGGACAAGACTAAGAAAGTAGATAGGTTCAACAGTGTGCAGTGATGGCAATAGCCTGCAAAGTGCAGGTAGTATGGATGAACTGTATTTTGTGATAGAAGGATAAACCTGAGGACTAAAGCAATGGTGAGATCTGCAATGATTTGTGGAGCAGAAACATGGGCACCAACTAAGGCACATTGTACGGCAATGGATGTGGCTGAAATGAAAAAGTTAAGAATTTGTGGCGTCACCGGAGCCGATGGGATTAGAAATGAGAGACTTATTTGAGGCAGTGTTTAAGTGACGGAGATGTCAAAGAAGGTTCAAGAGAGAAGACTACAGTCATGAGAAGGGACGACACTTACGTTGGCAAGAGAATGACAGTAATGGTAGAGGAAGGTCACAGATGACAAGGTCACTGTACACAAGATGACTTGAGGGAGAAACATCTAAGGGAAGAGGACGTATAGGACCGAGGGAAATTAAGACTTGCCAGAAACGTCAACCCCACTTGAGTAGGAAAAGACGAAGGAAAAGTGAAATGGATAACGTTACAAAATTTGATTTAAAATAAAATGAAATAATTCTGGTGAAACTTACATTTGTTTTTGATTTTAAGACGCCCGAGGCACAGTTTCCCCTAGACATTCGAAGTTGGTCACATTACACACCCTTGAATCTGTATTCACGAGGCACCCAACGAACTACACACGAGCGACACTAGGTCACGGGCTCTCTTCAATTAGATTACGAGTCAAGGTCGTTTCACTTCAACACGCATACCGATCATAGAAGTCTTCACTCCAGCTCGGATTTAAGGGGGTCTCTCCGTATGGTTATGATTTAAAACTTTCTAACCCAGGTTGTTCTTTTCAAATGTAGCTGCATGATGACATTTAAGCCAAGAAAAGAGACCTAATCGCATCTCATCTCCAAATTTTTCTGTGATGAAAGAATTTTCAAAAACACTACTATCCAAGTTTTTATGATTGTATCCCATAAGAAACAATTGTCACTTCCAGTTCAAATTCCATGAAACTTTGCAAATGCATTACATTGTACAGGATGTACTAAAATAATTATTAACAATTAGCATATCAGGATCGCGTCCAGTCTAGTCTGCAAGCCTGAAATAATTACTTAGTTAACGAAAATTCAAGTTAGTAATAGAAATTCGACATAGCCTAACTCGATTCGACTGTATTTACATCATAGTACCAATTTTTCTTTCTGACAGATGCAATTAGAAGCACATTACAAAATTTCAGGCAGTTACATTGAACAACCAACGTCGAGTTTTGAATCATAACCATGTGGAGATGACTATGTGACCCTTGAAAGTTACAAGACCTTTGACGATAACTTGACAATGGGTATAGATGAAATGCTTTGGCTTTTACGGCCAGCAGTCATCTGATTTTTTTTTTTTTTTTTTTTAGTCCCTTCAAACCAAATGCAGAAAGGGATTATGACAGAAAGGAAAGACAACTATAAACTTAGGAATTGGTTCTACCATCCACAACTTCCAACACAGCACAGAACTTGCACGCAAGTTTGGGAATTCTGTTACTTTGTACTGCATTGTCTGATAAGACCACGATGGTGCAGGAAAATGAAATCCTTTGTTCAAGCGCTTGGTTCAACAAATTGACAGCTATAGTATGCACGCTGGAGATAATTCTTCTGTATTTACCGAGTGTGTGAAGTCCCGAACTTCCTAATTGTAATCTACGACACTGCTACTTACACAGAGAGAGAGAGAGAGAGAGAGATTATTTAACTTTCAGATAACATCTGCAGTGCGGGCATTTTATCAGTACGATATTGGCACTTTCCGATAAAATATACATAGCCTACGTAACGTTAGCAGAAATCTCTGACCAACTCACAAAACCAACTAGAGAAACCGTTGGAGCAATTCTTCAGTCAGGGTGGCCACTCATATCAGTCAACGATTTTCCAGGAGTTTTCCAGGTGTAATTCTCATTTTTCTAGACTTTAAAATAAGCGCGAGTCCGGAGGGGGGGGGGGGGGGCTTTATTGGTTGCCTACTTCATGACCAAAATAAAGCAGTTGTGTTTGGTATACTTATACAGATGTTGACAACAATTAGTGGTGATTGCGTTATTGATACGCAAGCCTACACACAAATGATTGAATTGTTGTTTTAAAAAAGCCTTTGTGACTCAAATATCCGCTTAAAAAAAGGGAAAAGAATGTCACCTTCAATTTTATTGCGGTGAAGTTGTCTACACTCAATATGTTTTACAAAAATACTATCGTGTGTTCTCCCACACAGAAACAGGTAGCCTGTGGAAATTTCTTTCGTTAACAATAGAGTGCTCACCCAAAACCACAGCGGGAGTATGATTTAATAAGATAAAACACGGCGCGTTAATTTCCGGTTAAAAATAAGCAAATTGTATGCAAAATTATCTTTATAAAAAAAAACTTCAGCACACAAGATGTTTACATATAAAATTAAATTAACAGTATCGAATGTAATGTACAGGGTGGCGCAGAGAAACGGGAAATTTTGAAATAATCATAATTAACCAATTAATTGAAAACAAAATTTTTTAATGCTGAGAATGTGTAAGGCAAGAGTGGAAATTACAATACTCGTTAAGTTAAAAATCACCTTTTAAAAATCACATCATTTAAGTGCTGTCCATTATTTCTAACACATTCATTCAATCGGTTTTGAAGACTTATCATTGTGCGACGCAATGTGTCCACTGGGATGTTGGCGACGTGTTCTTCAATCTGAGTCTTGAGTTCAATAAGATTTCTTGGCCTAGTCTGGTACACAACGCTCTTTAGATGTCCCCATAGAAAGAAGTCGCATACTGAAAGGTCTGGAGACCGTGGAGGCCAAGCGATGTTAGCGTTCCTTGCAATTATGCGCTCTCCAAACAAACGTCTCAATGCAACCATTGACAGCCTGGCAGTGTGTGGGGTGGCTCCATCTTGTTGAAACCAGGTTTGCTGAATGTCAATATCTGGAAAAGCATGAAGCCGTGGAGCAAAAAATGTCTCCAGCATTTGAATGTAACGTTGAGATGTGACAGTTACAGTGGAACCATTTTCATCTTCAAAAAAGTAAGGTCCAATCACCCCACGACAAGACACTGCACACCATACAGTAACTTTGGGGCTGTGTAACGGACGTTGATGAAGTTCAGCGGGATTTCTGTGAGCCCAGTAACGCATGTTCTGCTTATTGACATGTCCATTTAAATGAAAGTGGGCCTCATCAGACATCCAAACATTTTCAATGAAGTTTGCGTCTTCATTGATTTTAGTCAGTAGCTGTTCACAAAACTGCAAGCGTAACTCACCGTCATTTGGTTTTAGAGCTTGAACAATCTGAAGCTTGTAAGGATGAAAGTGGAGGCCGTGCAATATTCTTTGCACGCTCCGACGGCCAAGTTGCAATGATGAGGCCATTTTTCGTACAGAACGACGCGGACTCCTTTCCACTGCGACTCGCACTGCTTCAACGTTTTCTGGGGTTCGAACAGTCACTACACGCCCACGAGGTTTCTTCTTTAAGGCCGAACCAGTCTCTTCAAAATTCCGAACCCATGTTGATATGGCATGTGAAGAAGGAACTCGACCGCGGGGAGGAATATCATAATGGCGTCGGAACACTCGTTGTGCAGCTGTTGCACTGTCGCCATTTTTGTAGTACGCTCTCACAGCGACTGCGCGCTCCGCACCACTCCACTGCTCCATCTCAACTAAATGTCCGTTACTACTTGGCGTCATGACTTCTGTCCCCCACTCCTACGAGACGCACAGGTATACCAACAACAACTTCAAAATTTCCCGTTTCTCTGCGCCACCCTGTATATATAAAATTTTACATGCGCATGGCAGCCGAGCAGGGTTTGCAGAGCGACCGCTAGATGACCCTTGCTACCCCATCCGCGATATCATGACGTCGAGGACTAAAGAGCGGACTGGGAATTTTAGCAGTGGATGGAAAGATTTTTATAATTAATTAACGGTGGCTATTTTCCAGGAGTTTTCCAGACCTAATAAAAATCCAGGAGTTTTCCAGGATTTCCAGGAGTAGTGGCCACCATGGAGTGTTACCTTATTGGCAATTCATATTGCAACTTGACAGTTAACACAAAATCATCCCAAGTCTGGGAAATGCGACAAATATGGGGGAGGGAATTACATGCCATTAAAAATGTTACGGATTGCAGGAGAGGGAGAGAACTATCAGATTACATATTTCGCTCGTCAAGCAAGCATCATCAGATATTTAAGTTCAAATCCACATACCAAATTAGGTCCAAGACACTACTAGATCACACAATGCCAACCATGAAACGAAAAACTCTTAAGACCTCAGAAAGTAGGCGCTGTAGGATCAATGTATTAGATATTCTCTCTTGTTTTAATGCATACTATCTCTTAAAAAAACTATTTTGTTGTTGATTCATTTAGTGGCTTAGCGACGACATGGTAATAGAGCCGGAGAGTAGTTTGGTGTGTAGAATTTTATAACCTGTGTTATTGTGGTGTGCATTAGTGGGCAGCGAGTTTCTGTAGCGTGCGAATGGACTCACTCGACGGTTCGTGCGATTCGAATAATAGATAATTATCTTGCGACTTCTTACATGCTTGAGACACATCACGGAGTAAAGTGCGCTCATGGATATGAATTGAGTCTTTGGTCCCTTTAGGCCTGGGCTGGAAACCCACTTTCTACAAGTGGTTTTCCATGGTTTCCCAAGTACTCCAAGGAAAATGTCAGGATGGTACCGATCCCAGTCCCAGTTAAAAGTATCTGCGAATTAAGATATCGTTAACGTCATGAAGGAAAAAAAAACCGCATTTGACTTACCCAAAAGGAAGTCTGTAAATGTTTAGCAGTGAACTGGTACTTACCTAAAACAAAAAAGAAATACAGTAATTAGTGACACGAACAGAGATTTAATAAAAACACAAGATCAAGTTATGGTGTTACAGAATCAAAACATAAAATCCTGTTTTTAATCTTTTATTCGTATTTTAAGTAACACAAATGTGACGTTTTGAAGCCTTTTCTTTTTTCAGTGTTGCCTGCACGTTACACTTTCCAGACGGTCAGCACACTTGTTGTTCAATCATATTGGGTGAGGGTAGACAATATCTATATAACAGAAGTCCTGAACAAATTTCATGAATAATAATAATAATAATAATTGGTTTTACGTCCCTTTTAACTACTCTGACCTTTAGAGACGCCAGGGTGCCGGAATTTTGCCCCGAAGGGGATCTTTAACGTGCCAGTAAATCTAGTGACACGGCTCCCTCGCATTTTCGCACCCTCAAATGCCAGCTGACTGCGCCAGGATACGAACCTGCAACCTTGGGCCCAGCAAGCGAGAACGTTACCGCTGAGCCACGCAGCCAGGCACAAATTTCATGTGTTGATATTATTCACTGATAAGTTAGAGGGATCACCAAGCTCATACAATGTGGGCGTGATTTCTATCATCAGGTTCGGAGTATAATTTGTGATGAAGACTTAAAATAAGAAGAACGAGATTAAGGGATTCGGGGTTGAAAGATCGTGCATTTTGTTAAGTGAGACCCAACCACACGTCATTTGAAACAGCATAAAATCGCAACCTTAAAATGTCTTCTACACCTGGCGAGAGCGTATGTAAATTTATTATGAACTAGCTGTTACCCGCGGCTTCGCCCGCAATAACATTTGGAATCCCGTTATAACATTAGTTAAATAGATAGATAGGCTTGGGTCCTAGTGGAAAATAATTCTATCACCTGAAACCAAAATGGTTTCGGACCCTAAAAGACTTGAAAATATAATAAAAGTATTAATTTTTTGTTTTTTTGTAATTTCATTCGAATCAATTTTTATGTCATTCCTGGGACTTAGAAAATTCCGGCCAAAAAGTACAAAACCATTAATAACTCCCTAAGTATTCGTCGTATGATTAAATAGCACGAGACAAAAACGATGTAATATGTTATTGCCTACAACATAGGCCATGTATAATTTTACACACACATCTTACGCCCCCCCCCCATGGGCCCCTTAAATTGGATTTATGAAAAAAAAAACGGTCAAACACCTGTTAAGTTATTTTTATGCTGATTTTTTTCCCGCTGAGTTCCAAACTCCTCGCCTATGTCGTTTAAGAGATACACGCTCCGTGTTAGGAATCCTTCAACCCCCACTTTTCACCCCCTTTCACCTCATAATATACACTACATCGGAAAACCCTCAGACACGTGTCTTCTTATTTTTAATGATGAGTTTATATGCCGAGTATCACATCCCCCAATGAAACCAATCGGGAGATATCCAAAAATAATTTCTTAGTGGGCGTTTGCGGCCCTTGAGGAAGCTGCATACCAAATTTCATTCCAATCAGTATGGTGGTTTCTGAGATTTCGTGATGAATGAATGAATGAATGAGTCAGTGAGTGGTATTTGAGCTTTATATAGTAGATTAGTATTTAGTACAGTACAATGTGAAGCAGCAGTGTTGCAACATTGTGTACAGAGCTGTGCATATTATTACGATTTAATTCCTTCATGTTTCTTTGTTCTAAATCAGGGCCATCACTCTAGGAGCACTGGGCAGTCAGACCTGAGAGTGACAATGTTCGGACCGTACAGTCGTGCGGCCGACGGCTTTTGTGGAATTGTTGACACATTGATAGCGCTGTTTTGCCATACAAAATATACCGCATATACAAATCGAATGGTACTCTGATGCATGGGATGTGCAGGAAACTAACGCAAGTAAGAATATTGCGATTTATTCCAAACAAACATGTGAACATATTAGAGGAGAATGCAAACAAATTGGTTTTTTTACACATTAAATCTCTTGGCACACTAAACATTTGGCATGCCCTTTATAAGCTGTACAGAAACATGACATTTCTCATTCTGCTTTAAAGGCTGCTGCTTCACCACTATTTCTTTGTATGATGTCCAGTCATGACCACTTACACGCTGTCAACAGAGCGCATTGGAATTGACTAGCGACTAATGGATCAGCTGCGCGTCGGGCAGACCGCACGCTCAGCCAGCCAAGCTCCTCCCACCACTACCTTCCAACAAAGCGCTCGGAGCACTGCCTTAGAGCGCGGCCGGAGTGCTGTGTGGATGGCCCTGTTCTAAATCATTTTATTGATCACCTGCCGACAGATTTTATTACCATACTTAGTAATGTTTCCTTCCGTATGGACTTACAACTTTTCCATAAGGAATTGCGTCTAGAATCTTTGGATTTGGAGATTGTGAGGGATACCTGAGCTGAGTCAGTTTTCTATTGTCTAATGAACTTTGGAATGTACCCTCTAAATCAGGTGATTTCAACCCATGGTCCATGAACCTGTGAATAGATCAAGAGCGGATCATCAGTAAAAAATACTTTGAATCCCTCTTCCCTAAATTTACACGAAAACTAGAATAAAGTATTAAAAACCAATCTTCACATTTTGCATTAGCAAGGTTCCTCATTTAGAGAAAATTCAATATAGTCATACTTTTAATATAAAATATAATTAAGACTATTGGTTAAACATATTAAGTAATTTCAGCGCCTTGCAAACATTATTACTGCATAACGTCGTGAAAAGTAAAACTTTTAATGTTAGAAAACTGGAATCTAGTCTAATAATTTCTACACCTCTCTAATATACTGCCAGAAACTACAGCACGACAAGTTCGTCTGAAGCCCCAAAAAATATGCTAACTAATAGGCTTCCCATTGTCCCTTTAGTAAAGTTGCTGGATCTGCTGCTATTTGCTGCCGCCAAAGGTGTGAGTTGCACAGGAACCAACTGGCGCTGGGTAGCGCGCACGTGAGGATGATTTGCCAATAGGGTCACTCCCTCCCTCCGCCCACCACATGCTTTCCCTCCATCCCTTGAGCAGACAGCGCCCTCATTATGGGATTCAGTTGAAGGTGTGTATGTTACAACTCATTGACTATTCCTAACGGGAGAAATGACGCACTTTCTTAGACGTCATTTGAAAGGCCAATGTCTTAAAACGGAACTTGTGTGAATAAGAAGGGTGAGTCCTTGCCCCGGGAAGGTGTTTTAGTGTGATGGCGGGAGCTGAGGTACAGAGCCGGGGTTAGGAAAATATTAGGTCTGAGAAAGGTACGGTACGGGAGTGTTTATTTGGACAGCCTTGTATCGGTCGACTGATTTTCACGTTAAAAAAGTCATCCATGCCAACATTCAGACAACTCTCCGTCGTAAAAGGAACGTTAAACCCACACTATTGCTATTACTTCCCTAACTTGAAGGAAGGACACGCTACTGGAATGCATTCCGGTTTTTCAATTGAATTCAATTGAAGTTTGCAATTTGTTCCTATAAACTTATGATCTACTTTTCATGTAAATTCAATTCTTCTGTAAAAAGTTGAATTTAGTGAGCAGCCAAAACCACGGACGTGGTAGGGCAAGTGATTGGTTCATGTGCCCCCATGTGACCTTATTGTTTTTCTTTGATTTGTAGATTAATGTTAACTATGTTTTATAAATAAACGTAATGTAAATATATAAATTAACTTTTGAACTTATAAAAATAGAGAAATTCTTTCAAATTTGAACTTTTGTTGTGGTAGCTACGAAAGCAAACTTTATTAGGTTAAACTATTTTTCCTTTCATTAGTTAGGCATGGAAGCCTCCGTGGCTTAGGCGGCAGCACGCCGGCCTTTCACCGCTGGGTCCGTGGTTCAAATCCCGGTCACTCCATGTGAGATCTGTGCTGGACAAAACGGAGGCAGACAGGTTTTTCCCCGGGTACTCCGGTTTTCCCTGTCAACATTTCATTTCATCTGTCATTCATTTAATCATTGCCCCAGAGGAGTGCGTCAGGCCTCGGCAGCCGGCACAGTTCATATCCTCGCCGCTAGATGGGGGCTTCATTCATTCCATTCCTGACCCGGTCGGAGACTGGAAGCAGGCTGTGGATTTTCATTCATTCATTCAGTTAGGCATGGAATCAAAATCAAAAGTACAGAACCCAGACTCATAATTCGTGTTGACTTTTGTAATTGTCTGCCCCGCGGGCATCTCTGATATTGGGTCAAGTTTAGTAACTGCTGACCCTTTGGCAAATGTAATTCAGATAGTGAGGGGTTTAGTTAGTAGATGGCAGGGTATTTCGCTGTCTAGTGCAGGGGTTCTCAACCGGTGGTACGCGGGAACGTTTCAGGTGGTATACGTAGGTGATACGATTGTTCACAAATACAGGAGGAGAATTTATCTGTATTTCCTAATCTGTCATTTTTTGAAGAAAATGAAATATCACCAATGCCAGATGTGGTTGCTGATATTGTTCACTTGGAAGCCCTTCAAGAAAGTTTTAATAAATATTTCTTCGAAGATTATTCCAAATTTGACTGGACCAGAAATCCTTTTTCGGGAACTTCACCAAATGAGTTGAATTTAAAATAAAAGTTTTATTCGTCTAACAGAACAGTGTTCCACGAAAGACCTCAGGCCATAAGCTTCATTTTCATCCAACTCTGAAAACCCTGCCATGACGCGTTACGACTCCAGACAGGGAGGGTTGAGGGTGCAAAAATGTCAAGTTAGGGGGATGGAATGTCAATCAACGATCGGAAGGGGTTGATTTCGTGTCACCACTACTTCTAAGGACCTTTACAGCCCTTTCAGCGATTAAGACCTCGTTTCAGCCCTTAAAAAGGGTCCGATTCGAAAAATCATACAAACGGGGGTAGCAGGGCAAGGGGTGGTGACACTGGCACAGCTTCTTTGAAACGTTACGGGAAGACCCCCCCCCCCATTCACAGCACTGATAAACATCTCGATTAAAACCTTCCTTAGGGGTGAATCATGGTTTGGTCCCATGCCAGTTGAGGGTGTTAGGGGGGGGGGGGGACATTGCCGGAGGCCTTAAGAACTTACTGCAATCAGCAACTGAGGTTGCAGGTTTTCATGTTGTTAAACACACCCAGTACCTTCTCAGACGCCCCCAATGGTAGTCCATGTTTAGGGGATGATGAAGGGGGTTGAAAATGCTCAAACGTCAAATGTAACGATTTCATCGTGTTTGTGGAACCTTTAAGAGCAAGACTCGTTCATTTCCAACTGCTTTGGCAACCTGCGACAAGTCCTACAGCGTTTTTCGCCAACTTCAATTTGCGGTTTTCGAAAATGGGCTGGATTGGGGGGGGGGGGGGGCTACCCCGAAACTACTCAAGTTGGGGAGTTGTGCTGAAGGCTATGCTTGGTAGGCGTCAGGACAAAAATACTGAGATTTCGAGCTTGTGCGGTCAACTTTTCAAAATTTGGTGACCTTTGAAAAAAGTGGTGCTTTAATTTTTTTTGAGCAGTTTATATATATTTAAATAAAATTAGAAAGAAAACAGTGGAAAAATAATTATTTATTGTTGTCTTGATAAAGGGCTGAAGAAACCCGAAATACAAGTGTATTAATTAAATCTGAAGTTTTCTCAGTAATTTATTTAAAATGAAAAGCCATTGGGCACTTTTCCGACAGTAAATTTATGTTTCTAAAAAGAATATTCTCTTGGTTCGCCACTTTTTTTTAATGTCAAGTCGTAGGCCTACGCTTGGGAATCCCTGGTCTAGTGCAATGGCTAGTCTCCAAGCCAGCTGTCTGTCGACAGAACAAAAGGACGTGGGAACGTAGTAGATTAGAACACAATACGAGTGCGCTATTATTACGGGACCTCTCGTACGAGTGAAGGCAGTGAAAGTTTGTGTCGCAAGGCAGTGAATTACGTGGGACGGACTGCCTGCCGTCTAGACAAACATTCTGTTAACGTGCACCACATGGACGTAAAGACATCGAGCTGGATGATGTCAAAGCGCACGAAGAGCCTCAACACACTCCCACCCAACGATTTCCACGTCTTCTTAACGTTTACGGTGTTCATACACGTTTGAAATGGCGTTTTGGATGGAATTTTTTTTTTTCTTTCAGATGAAAGCTTAATTTTTCTACTTTAAGAAAATGCATGGTTTTTACATGCTCAGAAAATAGATTTAAATGGACACGTGTTTAATTAGTGAAGTTCCCTCGTAAGATCATGCATATAAAACACTAAGGTATATGTTTCACAAAACTCAAACTCTTAAACCAGAGGGAGTTAGAAAGTGTGGTTTGTGCCAACAGCTTCCGAATCTTATCTATAGTACAGGAATAATCTTACATTTCTTGAAAAGCCAACGGAAATATATTTATTTAAACAAAGAAACTAGACGATAGCGTCTGCCAGAACTGTATCGCGTCCAGCACGCATAACACATGGGACGCTCACAAGTAACCGATTCAAAAGCAAGAATTACTCACCAACATTGGCAAATAATCACACTCTATTATCGACAATTTGATTAGGAAGTGCGATTAAACAAATAAAGAGGAAGCCCACACAACAGTAAAGCCGAGCGGATGGTTTGTGCGCAAGCGAGATTTCTCCCACAAGTCTCCTAACTTAATTGTTGGGCCTTGAGATCACCAAATGGGAAATAGGAGACCTTATACGACCGAGTGCTGCGACTTTTTTTGCCAGCTTCTGACAATAGACTTCCTCGGCCAGTCGGGAATTAAACCCACGATTGTCGGATGAGCCGGACAATTCCACTCATTAACCAAGGAAGCTAATAACTAAGGTGAGGATTTATAGGCACTAAGAATACCAAACATACGCACTAAAATGGAAAAAATACGCACTAAAAAACAATCCGAATATACGGTACCATGTCATTAGTATTTAAAAATACTCAGTATATGTGAATCATGCCCCTTAGTTTTCAGCTTAAGGTTTAACGCCAGGGAACAAGTGGCCACCGAAATCAGGAAAATTAATAATAATCATTTTTATTAATTAATTAATTTATTTATTTATAAAAACGTAGCCTCCGTGGCTTAGGCGGCAGCACGCTGGCCTCTCACCGCTGGGTCCGTGGTTCAAATCCGGTCACTCCATGTGAGATCTGTGCTGGACAAAACGGAGGCAGACAGGTTTTTCTCCGGGTACTCCGGTTTTCCCTGTCAAGAATTTCATTCCAGCAACACTCTCCACTATCATTTCATTTCATCTGTCATTCATTTAATCATTGCCCCAGAGGAGTGCGACAGGCTTCGGCAGCCGGCACAGTTCATATCCTCGCCGCTAGATGGGGGCTTCATTCATTCCATTCCTGACCCGGTCGGAGACTGGAAGCAGGCTGTGGATTTTCATTTCATTTATAAAAACGAAAATTCCCCTGCAGGAGAGCGATTAAACTTGATAACATATCATTTGGAGGTGTGTTGCCTCCGCTCCTCCCAAAAACTCTCATCCTCGCGGAATGTTCCCTCTTCCTCTCATACGTCCAATTTTTCCCAGGTCGTCGTAATGATCTCGGTTCAAACTTAACATTCGCGATTTTCATCTGGCACTCAGTTCGGTCTTCGAAATTTTCTATGCTGATTACTTGCAAGTCTCTCTGTACCTCTTAAGCCATTCTGTGCCGCATTTACTCTGTGTTATGATACCAAGTACTGTAGTTTCTTTGGCAATCTGGAGGTGGCCATCCTGTGGATGTGAGTGAAATTTGGCTCTGCGTTTTCTAATTTCTAATAATGATTATTATTATTATTAATTCAAGCCAGCTCGCTCCAAGCAGAATCAAAAGACAGAAAGAGCGCTGCTGTCCCCTATATTTCCATTGAAGTGCCTGTCTTTGGTAGACCTGCAAAGAATACCTGCTTTCAGCGGCTATCTGGTAAAGAAAACTAAGAAAGTAGATGACCTCGTAGTTCCGCCCCTTAAAACATCAATAACTAACGAACTGAAGTAGAGGTGGGTGGAAAAAGAAGACTTTAAAACTGAATTTTGTCGTTTTATGCACCTAACATGCAGATATCTTCCAACTAGGCACTAATGCAGTTGGCAGTATAAAACCCATGTGTCTCGTTCGCAAATAGACTGAAACATATTTTAGACTTACAAGTAGGGCTCCGATTTTTGGGTAAATAAGTATATTTTTATGTAAATACATATTTTAAGCATTTTTTCCATAAATACATGAATTCCTGCTTTGCACTTATTAGCACACAGAAAGACATTTTTTTTTTAAATCAGTATGCTAGATCTTTCAGTTTATTGCATTTTTGTTCTGTGTTACTTCAACGGGGAAGAACCTGTGAGCTATCTAATCTTCATGATGAGCGTATGTCAACTCGCAGCTCCTAACTTGCCGCCCCGAGCCACTCACTGTGGAAGCCGGGCATTTCCTTGTCCTAGCCATATTGCACCACTTGCACATGCACTTCATTTCTGGCACTGTGAAATGTAAGACAGTTCTACGTTGCCTAAAGTAAAAACAACTACAAGTTACCGCCTATTGCAGAATTTAAAGATAATTTTACTTCTGATGGGAGCGTTCTGTTCTGCCAACAATGTGGAAAAGCAATCAAGACTGAAGACTTAACAGCGATCTCACGTTACACAACAGCTCAAGAGCAAGAAACATATTGCCGAAGTTTCGCGTCTTCAGAAGAACTGTTTCGCGATAATCGTTGGTCATTTGTGATGGACAACCTGAAGATGTATCTCGTTGTGTATTGTAATGCTTCAGCAGTCAGTGAGACATAGCATGAATTCCATTCGCGAGTACTGCTTATTGTTTATATTCACATTATTAAACTAAATTATAATTAAATATTTCTTTCTTGTCACATACTTCAGGTATTTTTAATACATTAAAAATAAATATTTTCCCGAATTTTAGCACCTAAAATCCGAGCCCTACTTCAAAGGATACAATTCTGGGTTGAGGATAAAATAAAATAGGCTTTTACGACGAAATCCTCACCCTACTAATAACATTGAAGTAGCCGTAAGGACATTTCGCTTATTTGCTGCAACCGGATATAACTCAGAATATGATATTTGTGGGAAACTGCATTCCAAGATTCGAAAGGCAGTTACTAAACGGTGGGTTATTTCAAAAATGTCTGTGACGCCATATTTAATCGGAGACTTATTACTTTGCTTCAGACTAGTGTAACAGACCAACGCAATGTTCATGTTAATTACAATATTTTCGGAAGGAGGCAAAACGAATTAAACAGTCTCACGTCGCCAAGAAAAACGATCGAGTATGTTTAATTTGATCAATCGACAAATAATATTTTTCAGCCCCTACACTTTTGGTAAAATCTGAA
The DNA here is from genome assembly GCA_946902985.2 of Meconema thalassinum. Lineage (NCBI taxonomy): Eukaryota > Metazoa > Arthropoda > Insecta > Orthoptera > Tettigoniidae > Meconema > Meconema thalassinum. The sequence goes on from OX336397.1 coordinate 282,179,750, forward strand.
AAACTTCCGGATTTCTTTTAATGCCACTGTTGTAGCGAATAAGCGATATCGCATCCAGGACATGGAGCTTTACGAACAGGGGATCCTCAAGCTCGTGAAGAAGTGGCGAATCCAGGGGAGGGTTGATAACACTTAAAAATTGCCGAGTTTATTCGTACAGCAGAGGTGATTATGTGAATCTACAATGAATGAAGTAGGAGTAATTATTCAAGGAGAAATAATCTCCAACTCTTTAGATTTGCTGATATTGCCATCTTAGCCAATTCACCAGAGGATTTGAATGAGTGTTTAAATGCCGTTGACTCCGTCATTAGGAAAGAATTCATGATGAAAAATCAATAAACGGAAAACAAAAATCATGGAATGCAGCCGAAAGAAATCGGAAAGCCTTATTGGCGTCAAATTGGCAGGTTGAAAAGCTGAGGAAAGTATTATAACCAGTGATGGACGAAGCAAAGAGGATAGAAGAAGTTGGTTGGATCAGACAAGGAACGCATTTCTTATTTATTTATTTACCGTATTTATCGCATGGCTTTTAGTGCCGGGAGTGTCCGAGGACATGTTCGGCTCGCTTGAGTCTGTAGCTACTTCCAGCGGACACCTCTAGGGTGAGCTACAAGTTCCGTTCAGTTTCAAGTAGTTCCAACTTTTACCACCAGATATCGATGATACCTAGTGATGAACGTTGGAACTTTGATAAAGCGTTCTGACGAGATCTAACCTAACAATTTTTGCTTTACACAAGTTTCGTCTGTGAAAGGATCTTTTACATGCCATAAATCTATGACATGGGACCGCCGGCTTTACTTCCCCTCCGAAGGAAGGCATACTGAAGCGTGGCGCTCTATGGGAATGAAACTTGGGACTCTTGGCGCAGCAGAAAAGAAGGGTTGGTTGGTTGGTTGATTGGTTCTTAAGTTTAGGGGCTGCGACAACGCGGTCATGTAGCCCCGTGTACTTTGGGTGTGTGTAGAATCTGTCTGATAACCGGTGTTAATTGTGATGGCTGTATGAGTGTGTATCTGTTTTTTAATTCAAGTAGGGAATTTTTGAATTTTTCAAATAGTTCCTACTTTTGCCGCCAAACGCCACCGTCAACGACTACTAGGCCAAGTTCAGAACTTAGCTACTAGACGCCACCGCAGTCGGCTCTTGTCAACGAACGTAGAAACCTAAGAGCGTTGTTTACATTCCTAACCTATACAATTTAGCTTCACACAGGTGTAATTAGTGGAGGGTTCTTTAACATGCCATAATTCTATGACATGAGACCGCCGGCTTTACTTCCCCTCCGAAGGAAGGCATATAGAGGGATTTTAACGCTCTTAAAAAATCCGACGGCTTCGGCCGGGTTTGAACCCGCTTCTTGGGCATAGAAGCTCAGCATGCCGCCGAAAAGAACGGAATAGAAGCGTTTGAAATGTGGTGTTACAGGAGAATGCTGATCAGTTGGGTGGATAGAGTAACAAAAAATAGGTATTGGGAAGAAAGACGCGATGTTTCTGGCGACTGCTAATGAAGAGAAGAGATAGGTTGGTAGGACACATACTAAGACACCCAGCAAGCTTAGTTATGGAATGAAGGGTCGAGGAAAATAACTGTAGGGAAAGATCTGTTTTAAACAGATTGTATCGGATGTAAGGTTTAGTAGCTCTGTAGAGATGAAACGATTAGCTCGGGACAGGGAGGCATGCAGAGTTGCATCAAGCCAGTCAAAAGTACACACAATCTTTCAGACTGCTATAGCGACATCACTGATTTTTGAGGAGTTAGTGTTTGTCAACTGTCTGTTCAGGACGAACCCGCGACCTGCAGACAACAGAGCGACTTCATTTAGGTATGTCTCTAGAATAGAGCGACTAGTGTTGGAACCGAGTCCTTATATTATTTATGAACTACCTACCGTCAGCAGATCATTAGAAGAAAAGCGCGTCAACTTGACATTTCTCTGCACCGACTCCTAAATTGGAACACGACTCAAAAGAGCACTTCGCCACAAGTTATAAAAGGACTCGACTGCGAGTCATGTTTGAATACAGAAATATGAGAAGATTGGTTGGGTTTATACTGCAGGAAGTTCTGATGATATAACTTCATTTACCGAAGCCTCGTAAGGTATTTATATAAGATTGAAATAGAGTATTTGGCTGGAATATTTTGTTTTGTTTCCAGAAGAAGACTTAATTCTTCTACTTTAAGAAAATTCAAGGATTTCTACACGTTTCATGCATAAATACGCACGTGTCTGATCATGTTAAACTTTGAACTATATTTACTCAATAACGAATAATTGTGTATCCAAGCATCAATAAACTTCAAGATCTCAAATTAAAGATCATTAAATTACGAATGCCCTGTACTAAAGCTGAGAAGAAGTATGTATTAAAAAACTGATAATGAAGAAAGGAGGAACATTATGAAAATGTTTCATTTCTTGTTATACCTTTTCTTTCTTTATCGTTTAGGCCTACTTATGACCATTCTTCGGTAAAGTTGATCTTGTTATACTAGTAATAAACTAATACATTTAGTAGGGGACATCACAAACACCAATGTTAATAGTTATGTGAAAGATAATCTGAAATATCTTCATTGTGGTAATTGCTAGGTGATCTCATAAATGCCAATTTTGTTTCACCAAAGAAATTTTGGACAATCCATTTGTAAATCAACCATTCTGATAGCATAATAGCCACTGAGCACCTGACTGGGAGAGCCCTCGGGGACACCTGGTGACCACACTGGCGATGTAGGTCACGGGCAATGCTCCCTTATGCCTGTGGTCGATCAATGTTTCCCTATCGGCGTTGGTCGCAATATGACGCCCCACTTCACAGCCACACAGGGATCGCACACTTCCCAAAGAAACTACATCTATCTTGATTTCCTCTGCATAATACTTCAAATTAAGAAAGATTGCCCGTTCGTTTCCCAGGAGTCCCTGATTTGTCACATGGGAGTGCGATTCCGTCATCCCTATTGATAGAGACCGTATATTTTGGTAATAGCGAACGCGCAAACTTTTTTATTATCTCCTTTCTTGCCTATACATGATCTACGTACTTAAAAGTACCGTATTTTAGCAAAATTAACTCGCGAAAAAAAAATCACGAAATCTGATTCATTGCGCGAATTGCGGAAATAATCACGAAATATACTTCACTTGGTACGAAAAATTTTAAATATTATCGAAAAAGCTCTCCTATAAACGTTTAAATGCTTCTGAGGAATTGCCCGTCGTGGTTTCCTTTTCATTTGATTGATAGTGCTGCATATTCTCTACACAAATGCCCACAAAGCATTCAGTTCCGCGTTCTCTAAGGTTATCTATGAAAATCGGTATCAGCTATCGAGTACATCAAATGGCGTTATGATGGTAGATACAGCAGTGCGAGCTCGCGACTGATGAAACTTCATTCGCAAACATCCAGCATTTAATTTTAAAAATGCCGAAAACTAAAGTCACAACAGTTTTCTCGAGAGTCGAGGAATACAACAGTGAGAGGTTCTTTGTATTTGACGCTGCAAAAGAGATTCGAATGTGTAAATACTGCAATTACAGTAAAGTCTTGCAAACTCTGCCTAATGTGGACCGAAGGGTGGCAGAGTTCGCGAAAATGCCGGGTTATCGGGAAATGTGTTAAAAAGAAGAAATAAGCCGTTTGTGTTTGTTTAGTAATGCAATGCAGTACATTAATTTGTTTTTAACAGAAACACCAGTTTTAAAACGATTAAGCCATTACAATTTCAGTTTTTTACTATATAGTTCAGTACTGTACTGCATAAAATTCAAGGGAAACAATTAAATGATAAAAAAAACTTGGCCTACAAATTATTTGTATAATATGTACACTGTATAGTATATGTACAAAACAATTCCCGTACGCAAATAGATTTTTCACTTAATGAAAATTACCATTTACTTTTTTTTGCAAAAAAGTAAGTAATGTTCTTTTGCTTTTCGCTTTGAAACCTGTTTCTTGAAGCCTCGTCACGAAGACTGCGAAGAAACAATGTCCATAGCGGAGAAGACGAAAGAAAACATAACGCTCTGTGCGGAAACACAAAAACAAACAAATATCATGATTTTTTTTTTCTCCTGTCAGGGTGGCCGAGAAATCCGGAGTGCCGGGTTACCGAGTGCCGATTCTGCGAGACTACTGTATCACCTTTACCCCACACTATAAGGAAGATTTCAGAAGAAACATCCATCATTATGACAATTTGTTTCGCGAAATACCCACCGAAATAGTGTCAGTTTTAACACCAAAATCAACAGTTTTATTTCACCAATAAATAAGGCCCTTACCTATTGTTCCGAGGCGTCCTCAAACATTGTTAGCAGGTATAGAAAGTATTAGCCTTATCAAGATAACGAGTGCTGCTGAACAAATTAAAAGCCAGACTTTCACAATAACGATCAGAAAATAAAAGAAAAGGAAAAGAAGTCTCGTTTATCAGCAGCCACCATAGTAATTGCCGGCGACTACACGTCGGGGTCAGTAGCCCCAGAATCTCCATAAGCAAACACTTCATCTGCATTGTAGAGCACGAACCGCTATTGACTGACGCACAACTCGTTCGGACCAGTCACGTTTTAACTGCGTTACAGATACCGTTACCTACTAAATGGTAACGAATGTTCGCCAAAAGTAACGACGTTATAGTTACAATGGTCGTAGTGACGCAAGTTAGCTATTTTATTTTGCATTCAGACAATTTGTATTTGCCGAAGGACACACAAAAGCTAGCTGTAGTAGATTCTTGAGGAGCTTTGCAATATGTAGCCCCGTGTACTTGGGTCTGTAACAATTTGATAGCCTATATATGAGGCAAGAACATTAACCACATTTTGATCATGCTTTGTATAAACTGTTTTACAACTGCTAATGCTCAATAAGCTCTAAATCTTTATTGGAACATGTTCAATGGGACTTCCTTCAGCGAGACCAAGTCACAAATAACATACATATAATCCAAATTATAGAGACGACTTCAAATTGAATAAGGTATGTACAATACATCACTTAGCGCTTTCGGTAGCGTAGTCGGTAGCATGCTGAACTGCTATGGCCAAGGTAGCGGGTTCAAACCCGGCCGAAGTCTTCGGATTATTTAAGTGCGTTAAAAATCCCTCAGTATGCCTTCCTTCGGAGAGGAAGTGAAGTCGGCGGTCCCATGTCAGATGTATGTCATGTACAAGATCCTTCCACAGACTAAACATGTGTTAAGCTAAATTTCTAGGTTAGATTTCGTTGGACCGCTCTATCAAAGTTCTAACGTTCACCACAAGGTATCATTGACATCTGGTAGCGGAGGTTGGAACTACTTGAAATTGAACGGAACTTTTAGGTCACCCTATGGGTATCCGCTAGAAGCAGCTACAGCCTCTGTCGAGCCGCCGAACGTGTCCTCGGACACTCCCGGCACTAAAAGGCATACCATAAATGAATAAATAGATCTCTTAACAAAATAGGCAAACAGCAATGATATTAATACATCATCTTCCACAGACCTCCACAAGACCCACTTCAATAGAGAATTCTAGAAATTACGACAACATTTTTTTGTGTATATTGAATTATAACTTTAAACTTTTGCTTTTTGTTTATAATGCGAATCACTTTTTTGAAAAGTAATGAATATTGTAAGAACGTCCATTTCGTAATAGTGTTTGTTTATATGGTAATTAATGACACGTTTCCGTAAATAATACACATGGAGATATTAGGCTAAGCACATAAGGTCTCATTGAAGGATTTAGAACATATTGAGCATTAGCAGGTGTAAAACAGTTTTAATAACCTGTACTAGGAAAAATAGATAAACTAATTTAGGTAGGAAGCGGCCGTGGCCTTAAGTGGGAAAGCCACGGAAAAGCACTTCCAGGATAGCTGACGTAGAAATAGAGCCCGCTATTTCTCAGTTTTGCCTCACGACGCTGAGTTAAGAGCCGGCCGGAGTTGGGACGGCCGGCCGCCAGCCCAGCTCTTGTTGTAACATGGGACAAAAGTTTGTGAAACGATTTATAAAGAAACGGGACAAGGTAAAATTATTTTGTTTCTACAGCACGCTGTAGTATTTTATACACTTTTCATTAGTGCAAAAGCATATCTAACAGGAATAGAATGATAGTTATAAAAAGTGTAGTTAAAATCACAATTCTCCATATAAAATAGAGTTCTGAACTGCAATTTTCCAAACCTCTTCAATGCCTTCAGATGATGTTGAAAACAGAAACAAACTCCACTGCAAGACAGCTTATAGTTTTCTCTATTGTGCTACTGAAACATATTTTCAAATTAAGAACTCCGTATATGTTTAATCGTGATTTTAGAAAATGTAGGCATATTGAGTTGCTAATGCTAGCCGTGTCGAGGTGCTGGTAGTTCAGGCAGTTACCGTCAGATACCGCATCGTCGCAAAGTCGTGTCCTTGAAACAGGGTGAAAGAAGACAGAGCCGGCTTCTGAGAGATGGTAATCTCATGCCAGGAAGTGATGAAATCAGCTCATGTCCAGGTGCTGTCAGTCGCTTCATTACAATCAGTGCCGGATCCAGGCCTTGCGGGGCCCTGGGCGATATGATACGGTCGGGCCCTCAACAATAGAAAATATAAAAAATATCAAATCAAATGGAAAATAGTTTTGTAATAATAATAAAATAAAGAATAGTTACAATATTTTGAATACACTACGGTACATTCTTTTAATAATACGAAAGAAACCCGTAAGTCCTCTTGAAGAAGATTATGTAAACTATGAAATATTAAAATATTAGTTTGCGACTCTTTTTCTCGGATGAAGTCTTCCATCATTTCACTGAAATCTATACTTGCTAAACGGTCACGGGAGGTCATAGCTGCACTGAAAAAAGAAGAATATGAATTATAAATTAGTTTGAAAAGTATAATTAATTAATCAATTAGACTTAGACAACATGTTTGAGCAGACTCCCAAAGAGAGACAACCGGGAAAGAAGTGGAGGGAGGAGAGACAGAGGAAGCATAGTGTGTGTATGAGAGGTTTTTGGGAAAAAAAAGAAGAAAGGGCCAGAATTAAACATGAAAATTGATTGTGTTATAACGCTCTCTTTATGGGGAATTAACGAATAAATAATTAATCAATGAAATTTAAAACAATCCATGACGCAGCCCCCCCCCCCCCCCGGATCGCGGGGACCTGGGCGGTCGCCCTCCCTCACCCTCCCCTAGATCCGCCCCTGATTACAATCGGCTGCATTCTAGATCATCATATATTATGGAGTATGGCCTACAGGTCTTTTGTAGTTCCAGTGTTGATTATGAGCTTTTTAGTTCTTTATAACATGTCTGTAATATAGTATAGGCTACTTTCAAGTTGTTTGTTGTTGTTGTTGTTGTTGTTGTTGTTGGAGGTGGTGGTGATTCGTTTAGGAGCTTTGGGACATGGTGGTCATGTAGCCGCGTGCACTTGGGGGTGTGTATATAATGTGTCTAATAACCTGTGTTATTGTGATTGTTGTATTAGGGTGTGTATTTGTATTTGGGTCGGGTTTTGTATATGCGGCGGCCGAGGCCTTAGATACCATCCCAGCATTTGCCTGAAGCATAAGTGATGAAACAACTTCCAGGATGGCTGAAGTAAGAATGTAACCCTTCTCTTCCCAGTTCTGCCTCACAAGCCTCAGTGTATCCCATTCCAGCCCTCAGCTCCCAAACCTGGACCTATGCGTTGACAGCTAAGAAGACTAGCCACTACGCCACGAGGTGGATTGTAAATAAAATGTTGCTTTGTCAGTCTAAATATGATGTAGCGACTACTGTTCTTTTCAAGTTACAGTAATTATTATATGAGTAGCAAGCAATCACCAGTTAGTAACCATCACTAAAGTGGGCCTGAATTTCATTAAACTAATTTGTTTATTTATTTATAATTATTTGTTTGTTTATTTGTAGTTCTTCTAACAGGTTACAACCTAATGAGAAATAACAATATGAATTACACTTAATATTTTTAATATTTTTCTTACACTAATATAAAATGATACTTATAATACGTATGACTAAATATTATTCTAGTAAGTATCGTACTTGAAATTATGTTACAAGTCACTGATAAGGAGTGTATGATATTAAGTGATTTCTCTACAACAATACAAATGAACAAAAGGTGCTGTCTGATATATTGAAATGTGTGCATGTTTTTTTTTTTTGTTTTTTTTTTAGATATTGAATGTGTTGGATACAGGCGAATGTTTATGTTACTCTGTATTGGTTCTTGGCCAGTGGGATGTTATACGTTTCGGTCTTATTGACCGCGAAGGAACATATAGTTCAAATTCAGATGACAAATAAGGTCTATCAAAGATGTTATCAAATTATTTAAATGTAATAACCTGCCTACTTTTCTCTAAAGTCTTTAAAGAAAAAGTTCCAGTAGGAAATTATGCTTAGCATTTTTAAAAGAATTGTGTAGTTTATGTTACCATCAATCTCGCGATCAATTGCCACGGCACCTCCTTTTTACGTGGAATCCGAACCACTGGACATGGCGTTTCACTTTGAAAATCTCACATGCATTGACCGGGAACCGAACCCGGTCCGCTGTGGTGAGAGGCCAACAGCTTGACCACACCACTGGTCCACCACATTCCCGCTTAGCATATTTAGGATATACATTTGTTCTTTTGTATTCCAAGAATATAGGGAATTTATTTTTTATCGATTCAAGTCTATCGTCAGCATTCGCACATCTTGGGTTCCAAACTATTGAGCCAAATTCAAGTCTACTTCTTACGAATGCATTATATATTCTTTAGCAATGTACAGGTTCCTAAAATAAAATGTGCATCTTCTTATATATCCCAGCATTTTGAATATATCTCAAAAATTCGATCAATACGGTGAGAAAAGGATAACTTTTTTTATCAAAGTATAACCTACCATAAACCTAGATGACTTGGATGGGAAATACATAGGAAATGGTGGTGTTTTCTATCAAAATTTGTGTGTTTTCGTGTAAATGCAATCGGATGACACTTATAAATCTAATTAATTTGTTTTGTTCCAATTTATTTTTTCTTCATCTTTTGGAGCAGCATACAATCCCATAACGAATAAATGTATTTAAACGATTACACGTCAATAGCAAATAATAATAATAATAATAATAATAATAATAATAATGATATATTGGCATCCCGGAGATGGTTAATTAAGATAAAAATTACAGAGGCACAAGATTCGATCCCAGGGTAACACCAGAGGGTGAATGGATCGTTTCTCTATGATACAAAGTGTTGCCTCTTACATACTGTAAGTATGATCCGTAATATGACATTTTCGTAAGTTGTAGGCTACGTGATGGTTAACTCTGCCAATAATCTGTATATATTACATCGGCTTGTTATCCTTTTATCTACACCAGATGACTTCTGATTCATGAAAATTGGTTATTGTTGATCATCGAGGGATGAATCCGTGTTATGAATCGTGAATAAAATGGCATGTATGCCTGAATAATTATGTGTTCATGAAGTGTTTGCTCGTAAAGTTTGTTTGGGGCAAACATATTAACTACCGGTACTGTTCGATAGGTAAGAATTAGTGAGATCTTACCCGACTTGTGACTGACTTTAGTAAGTTTCCATTTCTCTGGAAATATCGAAGACTTGATCGATAAATTAAATTTAATATCAAGAGGATAAGCTATTTTTTCCCGGATCTTTTTATCAAATATGGAAGAATAACGTCAGGATCTGCTACCCTCATGTGTCCCATATATTCATCGTAAGTATCGGAGTGAGAATGTCACTACGGGTTACCTCATAATAATTAAGATGTCAATTTCGAGATGACTTTCTAGGTTATCATGCGTTAAAATGTCATAGTTGGATCCATTTTGGCAATATACTGATGAGTAAGGCTAGGATTTTAATGTAATATCTATCATCATCATAGCAAACATTCGTATCGAGTAGATTGGCCTTTCAATCCGGAATGTCTCATTGGTGAGATCGGAGGTGACTATACAGCCCAATGCGGGAGGCACACAATTTGCCGCAGTGGTGACAGGTGGTTCCACGTGGGGCATCTGCGTTCTTCCATTTCTTCTATGTAATATTACATTAAAAAATTTGAAATACCGGTATGTAATATTGATTTAATTTTTATATAAATCATATACATTACACATGATATTGCTTGTAGATTCTTCATTTTATTCTTTTTTTTTTTTGCAAAATAAAGGGTGGTACACTAATTAATTAAGCATGTTCATATTATAGCAAATTTAAATAAATTCCATGATTATGTATGAGAAAATGCGTTCGAACTCCACAATAAGTATTGTCAGAGTCACTTTTTGTTTGCGAGGTGGGAGGAAATATAGGCTAGTAGCCTTTATGATCAACGTTGAAAAGTTGAGTCTCAGGCATTCACTGGACAATTGAAATGAACCAAATCCCGCCGATGAGTCTCCGGCAATGTGTGATGCGAATTCCCATCCCCTTATCTTCGCTAATATCTTACTTGGAATTCTTCCCTTGCCCTTTCTCGGCAGGTTATGAATAGCTTGGAAAATCCGTTTCATGTACCCGAGTTTCTAGTGGACAAATATTGTTATACCTAACTGTTTTGAATTACCGTTTATTTCATTTAAATGACGACAGGGAGAAGAAATAAGAATATCATATTAATATAAACACAACTTATAGCCACAAATTGTTTATTTATTTTAAATAGACACTGAATTAGTAATCAGATCTACATACATACATACATACATACATACATTTTCCTAAGCTGTCATTCCGACACGCAGGTGACCCACGGGCGTCGACTGGAAAGACCTGCACTCGGCCGCTCATCAGGCCACACGACAAAAAAGAAAATGATCAAATATGTAAAATATACAACAACATATAATTATATGATAGCTAAGGTTCTAATTCATGGATATTTATCATTTTTAGTTGTGTATAAGGAAAGGGAAACAATATGCATTTACATAAAAAGCCTAGCCCTACTCATGAGAAATAGTTCGGAAACCAGGCGCGGCTAATTTTGACCGGGGAGATGATTTCGGGGTTCCCCAATTACGAAAATTGATATTTTAAGTCTTTCAAAAATGTCAAAATGAGTTTTATAGCCTATATCGTTTCATCACATTTACCCGCGTACACACAGTCTGTCGACGACTATAAGTTAGACTAAATTCAGCTGACCAGCTTAGGAAAATGTATGTATGTATGTAGATCTGAGTACTAATTCAGTGTCTATTTAAAATAAATAAACAATTTGTGGCTATAAGTTGTGTTTATATTAATATGATATTCTTATTTCTTCTCCCAGTCGTCATTTAAAACTACTATGAACAATACTTTACACACTATCGTTCTTTGAAGGTAATATATAATATGCATAATAATGGGTTGAAAATAGGAAATCACTCAAAACCTTTTGAAGGACGACCGACAGAGGGGTTCGAACCCACTCACTCACTGAATCCGGGGATACCTTGACTGTTCAGTTGATTGTATACAGACTTTCACTACGAACATTCTGGTCGCAATGTTCTGAAGGTACTTTGGCGTGACACAGACACTGGAGCATGAAGAATAATAGAAATAATATTTCTATTCGTCATGACTGGAGGAGAGGATAGGATCGGATCGAATCGAACGGCCTTGAGCCTCCCTCACTGCCCTCTAGGCACCCTCGATGAAACTACCAGTGGAGCTAGCTGCAGTCGACAGCAACAGCGAACCTAGTGGCGAGCTTTTGAAATGAAAGGCGAAATCCGTTCCCACTCCGGCCGACTCTGTTCTTAGATCAGAATTAAATTTCTTGGCAGAGCCGGGAATCGAAACGTCTCCTCCGCGGTGACACCCGAGGTGAATTCAGTTCAGGGCTGTCTCCTTCCCAATCTTAGTCCAAGCAGCCACACTATTACCGTCACTACAATAACAGAGGTTATCAGTTACATCCCACTACTATTACAAAAAAAAAAGCGACAGAAAGGGCATGCACCAAAATTCAGTAAAACACGGCAAACTCCCAGTTTTTCATTTCACGTGAGTAAGCATTGAAATGAAACTGGCAACCTTCTAAGGGAAAATATATTTCACCTGAAATAAACCACCACAAATATCTTGAAAATGCAGCGCAAATCCTCGCAACTCGTGGGGAAGAAAACCCGAATGAAAACGGCTACCAGACGCAACAATCTCTCATCCAAAAAGAGAGAAAAGGAGAAAGAAAATCGATATCAAGCGACTAGCACTCGAAAGCAATTATCAACAGGGAGCAGCGTATTCATCAACGAAAAGAGTTCACCAAAAATTACAAATATGAGCGATAAATAGATTCACAGATCACACACTGCCAGCGGAATCTCGTTCTGGCGAGAATTTCAGAAAGATCTATGCATACATTCGTACAGTTCATCCGTAAAACCGTAGAACACAATAATAATAATAATAATAATAATGTCATTGGTTTTACGTCCCTTTTAACTACTGTGGCTTTTAGAGACGCCGGGGTGCCGGAGTTTTGCCCCGAAGAGGATCTTTAACGTGCCAGTAAATCTGACACGGCTCCCTCGCATTTGTGCACCCTCAAATGCCAGAGGACTGCGCCAGGATACGAACCTGCAACCTAGGGCCCAGCAAGCGAGAACGTTACCGCTGAGCCACGCAGCCAGTCCGAATATAGAACACACTGCAGCTCCGTATGATGGTCGAGTCTTCAGTCTTTCACTGGTTTGATGCGGGCCTCCATTACTCCCTGTCATGAGCTAATAGTTTCATCTCTACATAGCTACCACACCCTACATCCGAGGCATCTGTTGAACATATTGTAACCTCGGGCTACCCCTACGCTCTTGTCGACCCTAAATTTGCTATTCCCGAGTGTCTTAGTATGTCCTACCAACCTATTTCTTCTCTTCATTAGCAGTCGCCAGTAACATCTCACCTCCCACTCGTCTTAATACCATTTCATTTGTAACCCTATCATTCTCCTGCAACACATTTCAAACGCTTCTCTTCTCTTTTCTGCTGCACCAATAGACCCAAGATTCACTTCCATAGAGCGCCACGCTCCAGACAAAGGCTTTCAAAAATTACTTCTCAATACCTAAATCTATATTCGATGTCGACAGCTTCCTTATCTGTAGATATTGTTTCCTTGCCTGTTCCAACCTAATTTTATATCCGCTATGCCCCTTTCATCACTGGTTATTTTGCTTGTAGAAGTTGGCAGGAATGGACTAGGTTTCCAATTTTTAGCCTATTTTCAATTTTGAAAAAATAGGCTTATGAGATCACCTTTTGTCCGTGTGTGCGTGAGAGATGTTTGTGTGTGTGTGTGAGAGAGATGTGTGTGTGTGTGTGTGTGTGTGAGATGTGTGTGTGTCCTAATAACTTCTATACGGCTGGAGCGATTTCAATGAAACTCAAGTTCATAGCACTACTCCGGGTGACCCCGACTGTGCCTTTCAAATTTTGTTACGTCTCACCAATCCAACATGGCGGCTGTGCGAAATATTTCACCAGCATTCAGTATCTCCGAAACTATTCTCGATATCACCCTGGATTTTTTTACGGTGATAAAGGGAACTACTAGAAGTTCACCTATGTGACTAGTGAAAAACTGCTAACTTCAAAACTAACATGGCAGCCACGCGAATTTGCGAACTTTTAAATAGACGTTTCTCGCTATTTAACCAACCAAACACAATAAAACTTGGTATAGTATATGTTTATACACATTGTAATGCACCGACATCAAACTTCTTTCAATTGTTTACATAACCACAAGATTGCGAATGTGCGAAATATTTCACCGGCATTCTATATCTCTGAAACTATTAGCGGTATCATCCTAAAATTTTGTACGGCGATAAAGGGCACTACTGGAAGTTCATCTATAAGACTTTCAAAAACCGGTTAACTACAAAACGAACATGGCGGCCAAGCAAATTAAAATTTTTAATCGACCTTTCTCGCGATTTAATGTTCCAAACGCAATGAAATCTGGTACAGGAAATGTTTATACACATTGTAATGCACTGGTATCCAATTTAGTTAAATTGTTTACATAACCTCAAAATGGCGGCTGTGCGAATTTTAAAATTAAGTTTTTATTTCTTGTGTCGTAATCATGCGATCGAAGTGAAAGTTTGAATAATGAACCTACGCAATAATTTTCCTTTCATGGTACATGACTATGGCCTATACATTTAACAATCCCACATGGCGACCATCCGAAATATTTAGACCGCTCTGAATATCTACGAATCTATTATAGCAATCCAACTGAATGTCTATGTTCATAGGGGCTATGAACATAAGTTCACCTATAGGACTTTCAATAACCTGGTGATCACAAATCCAAAATGGCGGCGACGCGAACTATAAATATTCACATGGACGTTTCTCGCAATTTAACCATCCTAGTGCAGTGAAACTTGGTACAGTAAATCCTTATACGAATGTTAATCCACTGGCATCTAATTTATTTCAATTGTTTCCATAACCACAAGATGGCAGCTGTGCGAAATTTTAAAATCTCCTTGTTACTTCTTGTGTCCTAATCATGCGATTGAAATTTGAATTCTACACGTACACAATAATCTTCATGTAACAGTACCTAACTCTAGGACCTACATATATAAAATCCAACATGGCGACCATCCGAAATATTTAGTCTATTCTCAATATCTACGAATCTATTAAAGCAATCAAACTGAAATTTTGTATGTTCAGTGGCAGTTAACATAAGTAGGATATATGAAAATAGGCTGTATAGTTCTTCACGGAACTACTTGTTTTCAATAAAGAAATGGTACTTCTCTCGTTACGAATCATAGACAAAAATTACATATTTGTCGCCAAGAACTTCAGTGTGAGATGCTAGACCGCGACTATTACCTAATTGCGCATGCAACGAGTTTCGAATGCAGACTAGTCCATGTGTTGCAGCGTGAATGACAGGGGAGGTATGTTGTTACGGGATCACATCGGCTCCTACTGGAACTGTATTGCACGTGTCTCTTCCACCAGGAGTTGAAACTAAGAACATGCTAAATTTAGCAATTAGTTAATACAAAATCTCCATGGATGAGCTCTTTAATTTATTCGCTCTGGTGCGATTATCGTGGGCACTGAAAACTAATGAAATAATTGATGTTCTGTCACGTCACGTCGAGCCTCGTGGTTCATATAATTACTTCCAGTAACGGGATGAGGTGGTTCTGCTCCTTGAGCTGCTTAACGCGCGGGTTGGGTTCTCAGCATTCCAGAATAATAATTGAATTGGTATATTGGCTTTCACGGCCGGTGAATTAAAACTCAGCTATTCTTCTAGGTTTGAGCCGTGTCTTGTGTGGGGTTTCGCTTAGGACACCAAGCTGGCTCCACAAACCTAGAAGAATTGCTGAGTTTTAATTGACTGGCCGTGAAAACCAATATACCATCTTTTTGGAAGCCTTCATAGGGAGGTTAAGGCTTCTTGAGCTTTTAGTTCTCGCAGTCAAGTGGTGCAGTTGCACCTAATATGAAGGGAGGTGGCGCGCAGTTCGTCACTCCTGTGGGGGTCCGGGCGGCCCGCCGATGAGCCAGCTTGGTGTCCTAGGCGAAACCCCACACAAGACACGGCACAAACCTAGAAGAATTGCCGAGTTTTAATAATTGAATTGTGTGGTTTTCCGCATATGAAAATGGAAAGCTTCCTATTTTTAATTCCGAATTTAACACATGTATTACAGAATTAAGTACAAGTTGTTCGGACTTGTAGGCTTGTGGCCTAAGCTGTTACATGTATTACAAATAAGGATTTTGTGCCGTATTATTTGTAGCAATTGATCTTTATTAGGAATATTCTCCAATACAGTAGTTTTCCTTCAATCCAAAAATATTCTACTCTTCCACAAATGTCTGTCTTCAGCATCGTTCTCGGTTAAGCCTCCGGTAGCCACGCTTCTCTTCACACCATCCATCTATTGTTTTCTTGGTTCACCCCGTTTCCGTTTGCCTTCAGCTTGCCAATGTAACATTAAATTTGGAATTATAATATTCTGCATCGTTTTCACATGTCCAAACCATTGCAATCACCTTTCTTTAACCACCTCTAGTACATTTTTACTTGCATACTTTCTCTGATTCTCGTATTTCTAATTTTATCCACTCGTTGATTTTCTTGTCACCCTTCTCCAATAATCCATCTCTGTTACTAATAATTTATTTGCTTGCTGTCTGTTTAACGTCCAAGTTTCTGATCCATATAACAAAATAATTTAGTTCAACAATATAAAATTGCTCATTATATACAAACTATATCGAAATAACCAGCAAATCATCTCGGGGCTCCAACGATAACTGAGGCCATATAATGCACAGGTAAGTAGGCCTCGACATATTCCAATTGTTCGAATACAGTAATTTCCATATTTGATTCCAACATTCGAATAGTTCGATTATTCGCACATTCGTTTTTACAAATATTCAGTCAATAATCGCATCATTCAAATGTCCGAATACTTATAATAAACATAAAAAGAAAGAAAGAAAGAAAGAACAAGTGACGCTTGTTTTAAATGATATTTATTTATAAGTATCTATCAGACTGAATGGGGAAGAGTTTAACCCCTATCCGACGCTTTGGATTCGCCCCTGCTTCGAATAACTCTTCCACTGGACGTATTTCTTACACTAATTGCTGTAATCATCTTGGGTACTTAGTATCTTCGAATAATTCTAATAGTTGAACTGTCCGATTTATTTTAATAATTGACTATTGGAAATATTTGGAATGATTGTGTAGTCTGTCCTGCTACCCTAGCTTTCAACATAGGTCCCGGATGAGTTGCAAGCGTCGATGTGCCTCCAGGAATGGTGATATTTCCAAGAAGTAAGGACTGAACAAAGTTACTTTAGTATTCAGATCAATAATGAGGTGTGAAGATTCATCCTCACTTCAAGATCCGACAATATCCAATAAAGAAATTAAAAATCAGAACCCTTAAAATATAAGAGAAAATGACCCAAGTATAAAATATAGTTTAATAAATTCTACACACATCAAAAAAAGTTTTGCATCACCTCGGTTCCAAGAGTTCCGGAACCTTTAAATACAAAGGGAATAGAGATCAACTCAAACAACATTTCAGCTCGTTTTATTGCTCATGAGACCCACACATTGCATGTTGTACCATCATACAGCTAGACTTTCAGCATTTGTGGTCCAGATTGCAGTACACACCACTACCTCTAATACCCAGTAGCACGTCCTCTTGCATTGATGCATGCCTGTATTCGTCGTGGCATACTATCCACAAGTTCATCAAGACACTGTTGGTCCAAATTGTCCCACTCCTCAACGACAATTCGGCGTAAATCTCTCAGAGTGGTTGGTGGGTCAAGACGTCCATAAACAGCCCTTTTCAACATATCCCAGGCATGTTCGATAGGGTTCATGTCTGGCGAACATGCTGGCCACTGTAGTCGAGCGATGTCGTTATCTTGAAGGAACGCATTCACAAGATGTGCACGATGAGGTCGAGAATTGTCGTCCATGAAGACAAATGCCTCTCCAATATTCTGCCGATATGGTTGCACTATGGGTCGGAGGATGTCATTCAGGTATCGTAAAGCCGTTTCGGAGCCTTCCATGACCACCAGTGGCGTACGTCGGCCCCACATAATGCCACCCCAAAACATCAGGGAACCACCACCTTGCTGCACTCGCTGGACAGTGTGTCGAAGACGTTCAGCCTGACCAGGGTGCCTCCAAACACGTCTCCGACGATTGTCTGGTTGAAGGCATATGCGACACTCATCGGTGAAGAGAACGTGATGCCAATTCCGTGGGGTCCATTCAGCATGTTGTTGGGCCCATCTGTACCGCGCTGCATGGTGTCGGGGTTGCAAAGCTGGACCTCGCCATGGACGTCGGGAGTGAAGTTGCGCATCATGCAGCCTATTGCGCACAGTTTGAGTTGAAACACGACGTCCTGTGGCTGAACGAAACGCATTATTCAACATGGTGGCATTGCTGTCAGGGTTCCTCCGAGCGGCAATCCGTAAGTAGCGGTCATCCACTACAGTAGTAGCCCTTGGGCGGCCTGAGCGAGGCCTGTCATCGACAGTTCCTGTATCTCTGTACCTCCTCCATGTCCGAACAACATCGCTTTGGTTCACTCTGAGACGCCTGGAAACTTCCCTTGTTGAGAGCCCTTCTTGACACAAAGTAACAATGCGGACGCGATCGAACTGCGGTATTGACCTTCTAGGCATGGTAGAACTACAGACAACATGAGCAGCGTACCTTCGTCCTGGTGGAATGACGAACTGATCGGCTGTCGTACCCCCTCCGTCTAATAGGCCCTGCTCATGCATGGTTGTTTACATCGTTGGTTGGTTGGTTCCTTAGTTTAGGGGCTGCGACAACGCGGTCATGTAGCCCCGTGTACTTTGGGTGTGTGTAGAATTTGTCTGATAACCGGTGTTAATTGTGATGACTGTATTAGTGTGTGTATCTGTTTTTTTAATTCAAGTAGGGACTGCAACTTTGAATTTTCAAATAGTTCCTACTTTTGCCGCCAAACGCCACCGTCAACGACTACTAGGCCTAGTTCAGAACTAGCTACTAGACGCCACCGCAGTCGGCTCTTGGCAACGAACGTAGCAACCTAAGAGCGTTGTTTACATTCTTAACCTATCCAATTTAGTTTCACACAGGTGTAATTAGTGGAAAGATCTTTAACATGCCATAAATCTATGACATGGGACCGCCGGCTTTACTTCCCCTCCGAAGGAAGGCATACTGAGGGATTTTTAACGCTCTTAAAAAATCCGACGGCTTCGGCCGGGTTTGAACCCGCTATCTTGGGCATAGAAGCTCAGCATGCTACCAACTACGCCACCGAAGCCGCTGGTTGTTTACATCTTTGAGCAGTTTTAGTGACATCTATGAACAGTCAAAGGGACTGTATCTTGGATACAATATACACAGTCAACGTCTATATGCCGGAGATCTGGGAACCGAGGTGATGCAAAACTTTTTTTGATGTGTGTATATAATTACCAAGTGATTTATATTGTTAGAAAATTACAACAACAAATATCAAAAAATATGCCAAAAAATATGGCGAAAAATGACGCAATAAATTAGCTTAGGCTATCTACAATGTGGGAACTATGACGAGGATTTCTGTAAGTTAGCAATGTTTGTGGTGAACCAATTAAAAGATGACCAAGTCATCAAAATCTGGACCCTGATTATTAGGCCTATGTTTGGCCATACGATAGTGAGGTATCTGCATCGAACCCCTGAATCTAATACATCGACCATGAACGTCCTCCATACGGGTAAACTGATTATACTGTAGTACAAAGACATGATTGGGACATTTGTGTTAGTATATTTACAGCTATAATTTGCCAGTGGAGCTCGATGACTAGGATTCGTATTTTATAGGACCTAACTTCTAGGTTATCGGCCCGTAACGAAATGAAGATAAAAACAACCCACCGCCAGGGATGAAAACGAAAATGGTTTATATAAAACTGGCAGTGAGTCCCAACAAGAATGCCTTATTTGGATAAAAGAAAAAACGTGGATATAAAAAAACAATGAAACAAATAAGATATTTAGAACAGTAAAATTAGGTACCGGTATGTACAAGGTACAAGCATGAAGAATAGATTCGTCATGGTACAAGCATAAAACAGACTAAAAAGAAGTATTTAAAATCCCGGATGACTAGATCAAGGGAGAGTGTTAAGCATCATCATCGAGCTCCAGTAATTTAAATACAGTAGCAAATCAAAGCTGTAAATATACTAATACAAATGTCCACACACTCCAGGAGACATGTGTGCCACGGTAAGGTGGGAGTGGAAGTGCGTAGCAATCCCATGGCCGATCCGGAGTAGACAGAGTACCACATCTTCGTTGTCTCCTTGATGGCTCTCCGTGTGTTGGGCACACTTCCTCCCAATGCTACGTAGGAACTCAATGTCTACGAACATCAAGAGACCTAGCAAGGAGACTCCACATAGAGCTGAATACAAGATAAATGCTTGCTGCACTGCCTAATGGTCGAAAGGCTATCACATAACTACCAATGAACTATAAAATACCAGGCGGAATCCACAAGCGAGGAGAAGATATCGGAAATATTTGCAGCCTTAGCCCAACCTCTTCGTCCCACTCGTACTTATAGCATAGCACAGCGGCTCGTTCTGAGCATCTGTATCGCTAGGCTCCTTAAGCCGAGCATGTGTTGCTTACATCACAATACTTCCTGTTCCCCGTATTAACATTCGTACCACAAACTTAATAAGAAAACTAAAACTCTGCAATGTTTCTAGGTTTATGCCGTGTCTTGTGTGGAGTTTCACCTAGGAAAACCAAGCTGGCTCATCAGCGGGCTCTTGATGCCCGTGCCCGGACCCCCACAGGAGTAGCGAACTGCACACTACCATCCTTATGAAGCGCACTTGCGCTTCTTTACGGCGAGCATTTGTAAATTGGTGAGTTTTAATTCACTGGCCGTGAAAGCCAATATACCATTTTTAATAAGAAAACTTTTTCTATCTATACATTGAACACGTAATGAAGGAAATTAGCGGAGAAATTAGAAGTAGGAGTAAAGGTTCATGGTGAACATATTGCAACACTTATATTGCTGATGACTGTCATCATGGTTGATTGACCAGTGGATTTGAATGAGCTTCTACAGTAAATAGAATGGGCACAGCCTTAAGGAAGAATGCATGATGAAAATCAATTAAGTGTAAAACAAAAATAATTTAATACAGCGGAAGAAACCAGAAACCTCTACTGACGTCGAATTATCGCCTGAAAGATTAAATTCAGTAGCAGAATTCTGCTACGTGGAAAGCAAAATGGACGAAGCAAAGAAGATATAAAAAGTAGGTTAGCCCAGGCAAGGAGAAGTATTCTACAGAATAACAAATATAAATTTAGATATGAGAAAGTAATTTTTTCAAACATTTGTCCTGAGCATGGCGGATTGGGATTCTTGGCCGATAAGAGGCATTTAGACGAGAAGGGGAGGAGGCCTACCTAGGTGTGTGTAGAAATTGTCTACTAACCTGAGTTATATTGCTGTCTTAACAGTGTGTGTATTTATAATTCAGTTGAGAATCTGAAAGAAGGCGACCGTGGCCTTACGTTAGGAACCATCACGTGAAGTTTGGGAAATTACGAAAAAAAACCACTTCCAGGATGGCTGATATGAGAATCTAACCCACCTCTTCAGTTTACCCCTTTCCAGCCCTCAGACCAGAGCTTAATTTCTTGGCGAAGCCGAAGTCTGACCTCAAAGGTGGTCAGCCACCCTGAGATGATACAGAGCATGAGGGCTGCATGAAACCAGCGCCAAGGTACCAATACATACATTTGCTCGTGCGTGTATTCAATTACCCAACCACAACAGAATACAAAGCAAGTGACGCTGTCCACCCACTATGGAGAACAAACGCAAGTGGAAGTTGTGACGCGCAGACAGTCTTTTCTCACCAATCGATACGTGAACACGTGCAGATAACCGAATCCCGACGATGATGTTTGAAACTAAAGTAATTTGACTGGTTTGATGCAGCCCTTCCCCGTCCTGAGCTAATTGTTTCATCTCTACATAGCTACCACACCCTACATCCGAGGCAGTCTGTTTAACATATTCTAACCTTGGTCTACCCGTGCAGTTCCTCTCCTCGACCCTTCCTTCTATATCTAAGTTTGGTATTCCTGGGTGTCTTAGTATGTGTCCTACCAACCTCTCTTCTCTTCATTAGCAGTCGTCAGGAACATCTCTCCTCTCCCACTAGTCATAATACCTCTTCAGATGCAACCTTAACTACCTGTCTGATCATCATTCTCCTGTAACACCACATTTTTAATTCTTCAATTCTCCTCCTTTCTGCTGCTCCAACAGTCACTTCCCAAGAGCGCCACGCTTCAGATAAAGGCATTAAAAACTGACTTCATAATACCTACATCTATATTTGATGTCAACAGATTCCTTTTCTGTAGAAATGCTTTCCTTGTCTGTGCTAACCTACTTTTTATATCCTCCTTGCTTCGTCCATCACTGGTTATTTTGCTTCCGAGTAACAGAAGTGTCCAACATCCTTTAACTTTTCACTTACCAATTCGACGTCCATAGGGGTTTTCCGATTCTTTCGACTGCATTCCAATATTTTTGTTTCACATTTATTAATATTCATCATGAATTATTTCAAGACAATCCATACCATTTATGAACTCATTCAAATCCTCTGGTGACTACGCCATCAGCAAACCTCACGAGTGGAAATTATTTCTCTTTGAATCTTCACTGCTACTTTGAACAAGCAATTAAGGAAATCAGGGAAAAATTCAATGTATAGATTGAACAATATGTGTGATAAGTAGGGATGGAGTTTTCCACAAATGCCATAAAGCGCGAAATGCTTATAATGGCAAGCACTCTTGTATTTTCACTTTTCGCGACCTGGAAACCATTTTGTAATGTGACTCAAAATGGGATTTTTTTAAATCAAAATGCTACATAAATGCGAAATCCACGTTCTTTTTGGAACAAAACGTTCTTTATTCTTTCTTTTCGTATGAAAACTTCAAATGAGGAGTTTATATACTATTGAAATGTTCTTAACGGCTTGACCACCGGTCTGGAATGTGGAAAGTAATCCCTCCTGTACCTAGTTGCCCGCCCATCCTTCGCGTAGATCAAGTCAACAAGTGTATATGAGGGTGTCCCTAAGATTTAATTCAGCAATGTTGATTATTTGCACTTACCCATTGTGGTGGATTTTGTAGCAAGACTTGAGTTATTGTTGTATTCTGATTTTGCATCGGTATAAATTCCTGTGTAATACATTGACTTGTAACAATTTTTCTTCTATGTCACTTTAACCTAATTAATTGAAAATAAATACGTAATTTAGTACATGCATTTTACCTCGCTGCATGTTAGGTAGTCAGCCCGAAGGCTGATTGGATCCTCAAAAAGTACCACCGTTAGGTAGATACCCACAAAAACCAAGGTAGACGTACTAGGCAAGATGAGGAGTGAGGTAGTTTGCCATTGCTTTCCTCACTTTTACCTCACTACTAACCTTTCGTCAAAATGCTATTAAATGCTAAATTTCAAATGTATAAAAGCTTCAAAATCCTTAAGTTAAAATCAAAATTGTTTATTTCTGATTTCAAAATATAAGGTGCGTTCAAAAAGTAACGAGCCGGAGGCTGTAATGCGCAAAGCAGTGACGACATGGGCTAATCGTGGCGTGTGTAACGAGGTGTGGTTCCGACCAGAGCGTGGAAGATCACAGACCGTCGCTAGAGGGCACGCGTGCACGTCACGTGACTATACAAAGCGAGCAACAGCATGCATCAATCGTCCAACCAAGACCAAGACAGTAGGCCATTCGACATGCTTCCTGGTGTGGTTGAAGACTGGGGCACCCATTGAGCACACACTTTCCGCAGGTGCAGTCGTTCCTTCATGACGGTGTGCACACTTCCAACCACGGCGGCTATGGCGTTCACTGTCACTCGGCGATCCTGGGTAATGAGTGCATCAACCAGCTGGACGTTGTCATCGGTAATGCAGGGGGGTGCCCAAGACCGGGCATCATCGGCTAACGACACGCGTCCTTCCCTGAAGTGCTTGTGCCACGCCTTGACCCTTGCAAGGGACATGCAGTGTTCGCCGTACACTTGTGATATTCGGCGATGAATGTCCGTTCCCCCTACTCCTTTCGCTGTCAGAAACCGAACAACACCTCTTTGCTCTTCGGTTGACGCCTCCATGTCACTGTTTGCAATGCGACTGGCAGCGATGGACGATTGATGAATGCTGCTGCTGGCTTTGTATTGTCACGTGACGTGCACGCGTGCCCTCTAGCGACGGGCTGTGACCTTCCACGCTCTGGTCGGAATCACACCTCGTTCCACACCCACGATTAGCCCATGTCACCGGTTTGCGCATTACAGCCTCCGGCTCCTTACTTTTTGAACGCACCTTATACTAAAATTCACCACACCTAGTGATGAGTTACAGCCTTGCCTTATATCTTTCTGAATACCAGCTTCTCTCATGTCCTTCGGCTCGAATAACAGCTGTCTGGCTTCTGTATAGATTGTAGAGCACCCTCCTATCCCTATACTTTATCCCAATCGTTTTCAAAATGTATGGATCACCAACATTGTGTGTGGTGCCTTGGGAACCATAAAACAGGTTCCCGATACCTGAAGATGCGATTTATTAAGTGCGGCACCATACATATTTAACCTCTAAAGCCTAGTTATTTGAAGAAAATTTGTCTGCCAAAACAATAGTGACTCACAGAATGACGCTGCAATATCATGACAGTAGATCAAATATTAATAGCATAATATTGTCAACCTATACACTTCATAAGAGGTTATGCATATTGCTGGCGAAGAGTCTTAGTGCTCTCAAGCCCATTGGTCGTTCTTGCGCGTGTGTGTATACTCGACTGTGTCAATAAGGATAAATATGTGCGAGTGTGGAGACGTCCCAGTGAACGTATGCAAGACCAATACATCCGAGACCGATACCAACAGGGAGGTTGATGATAGTTGTTTTAAGGGGCCTAACATCTAGGTTATCGGCCCCTAATGGTTTGGGTGATCGTGGAGATGAGAATGAAAAACTATAAATAAAACTAAATACGAACTTATATACTAGAAGAAGAAAGGGCAAACAAAAGGAGAATAAGGCAAATAAAGGATAGGTGGAACACAAATGCCCTCAACCCTCCAAGAAGGCGGACTGAGGGACCTGGAAGGAAGGAGAGCCATGAAAGGCAGATACGAAAGTGATGGAGGAGAGGGTCCGCCCCACAGGTAATGGATAAAAGGGGGAAACCCGAATCCAGCTCAGGAATCCCTCGGGGTCGCCAACTCCCGAACTCACTAGCCGTGAGCCCCTGAGGGTGTAGCAATATCCAGAGTGCACCAGAAGTGGTGGGGCTACATACACCCTGCCTCCTTGAGGGCCTTGCGCAGAAGGCTGGAGATAACCTGAAAAGAAAAACAAGGCTGACCCCTCGCAGAAGGAGGGTATCAGAAAAGATGAGACAAGGGCCAATTAAGGCGGGAAAGGAAGAGACTCCCTAGGCCTCGGATACCAGAATACCGTCGGGTTCAGAAGAGAACAAGAGTTGACTAAGTGAGGTCGAAGGAAAGAAGACAGAGGAGCCCGGTACAAGTGGTAGCAATGCCAGACTCAGCTGGGGCCCCGTGGTCGCCAACCCACGTCCCACTAGATGTGAGCCCCTGCAGGGGCCAACAGGGAGGAGGTGGTACAATGTATTGGGGTGCCATGTTGTATGGTCACCGAACCCAGGGCGTATTTACAGTGATACTACCCTGGCACCTGTAGTTAATTTATTTATTTATCGTATGGCTTTTAGTGCCGGGAGTGTCCAAGGACATGTTCGGCTCACCTGAGTCTGTAGCTGCTTCCAGCGGACACCATTAGGGTGAGCTACAAGTTCCATTCAATTTCAAGTAGTTCCAACTTTCGCTACCAGATGTCAATGATACATAGTGGTGAACGTTGGAACTTTGAGCGTTCCAACGAAATATAACCTAGAAATTTAGCTTCACACAAGTTTAGTCTGTGGAAGGATCTTTTGGTTGGTTGGTTCCTCAGTTTAGGGACTGCAATAACGCGGTCATGTAGCCCCGTGTACTTTGGGTGTGTGCAGAATCTGATAACCGGTGTTAATTGTGATGACTGTATTAGTGTGTGTTATCTGTTTTTTAATTCATGTAAGAACTGCAACATTGAATTTTTCAAATAGATTCTACTTTTGCCGCCAAACGCCACCGTCAACGACTACTAGTTCAGAACTTAGCTACCAGACGCCACCGCAGTCTACTCTTGGCAACGAAAGTAGGGACCTAAGAGCGTTGTTTACATTCTTAACCTATACAATTTAGCTTCACACAGGTGTAATTAGTGGAAGGTTCTTTAACATGCCATAAATCTATGACATGGGACCGCCGGCTTTACTTCCCCTCCGAAGAAAGGCATACTGAAGGATTTTAACGCTCTAAAAAAATCTGACGACTTCGGCCGGGTTTGAACCCGCTATCTTGGGCACAGCAGTTCAGCATGCTACCAACTACGACACCGAAGCACCAGTAGTGAAAGGCTATGCTGACAATTTCGGCTCAAATTTCACTTTCAAGGATGATAACGCTCGCCTAGACTGAGCCTTTCTTCAGGAGAATGGTATCCACAGAATGGAATGGCCTACCTATGCTCCTGATCTACATTGTGTAGAGACACTGCTTAATAAGTACGTCCGTCCTCACAGTGTTGTTGCTTGGGTCTTCAGTCTTGAATGGTTTGATGCAGCCTTCCATGCCACCCTGTTCTGAGCTAATCGTTTCATCTCTACATAGTTACCACACCCTACATCCGAGGCAATCTAACATATTCTAACCTTGGTCTACCCCTACAGTTCTTGTCCTCGACCCTTCCTTCCATAACTAAGCTTGCTATTCATGGGTGTCTTAGTATGTGTGCTACCAACCTATCTCTTCTCTTCATTAGCAGTCACCAGAAACAGCTCTCCTCTCCCACTCGTCTTAATACCTCTTCGTTTGTCACCCTATCTACCCATCTGATCTTCTTCATTCTCCTGTAACACCACATTTCAAACGCTTCTATTCTCTTTTCTGCTGCACCAATAGTTTAAGTTTCACTTCCATAGAGCGCCACGCTCCAGACAAAGGTTTTCAAAAATGTCTTCCTAATACCTAAGTCTATATTCGATGTGAACCGATTCCTTTTCTGTAGAAATGCTTTCCTTGCCTGTGCTAACCTACTTTTTTATATCTTCTTTGCTTCTTCCATCACTGGTTATTTTGCTTCCTAACTAACAGAAGTCTCCGACTTCCTTTAGTTTTTCCTCTGCCAATTTGATGTACATAGAGGTTTCTGATTTATTTCGGCTGCATTCCAGTATTTTTGTTTTACATTTATTAATTTTCATCATGAATTCTTTCCTCAAGACGGAGTCCATACCATTCAAAAACTCATTCAAATCCTCAGGCGTGTCGGCCAAGATGACGATGTCATCAGCAAATCCCCGAGTTGAAATTATTTCTCCTTGAAGCTTCACTCCCACTAAATTTCTCCCTAATTTCCTTCATTGCTTGTTCAATGTAAAGATTGAAAAGTATGGGTGATAAGTTGCAGCCTTGCCTCACACCTTTCTGAATACCAGCTTCTCACTGTGTTCTATGGCAAATATGCATTTTTTAGGCGTGTAAATTCTTGTGTTTACTTAAACCACTATTTCTTTTTCGAATTTGTTGGTTTTTTTTTTTCGAACACGTTCTAGCCCTCAGACCACAAATAAATTTCTTGGCAAAGCCGGGAATGAAACCCGGCCCTCCGGGATGACAGCCAAGATGATAATTGTTGTTTTAAGGGGCCTAACATCAAGGTTATCGGCCCCTAATGATCTGGGTGATAGCGAAAATGAGAATGAAATGGAAACCAGAACGAAATTTATGTGAGACGAAAAATACGTATAAAGAGAAACGCAGATGGAAACAACTCACAATATGGTCTTACAAAAGGGAATTTAGAACGAAAAGATTCACAAAAAGAATAGATTGAAAAAGACCCACAAAACGTAGGCAAGATTCAAAATACGTACAAATTGCAACTGAAATTCAAAATACTTACAAAATGCAAATGTGATCGAACATACGTACAAAATGCAATTTAGGTTCAAAATTCGTGCGAAATGTGGTTTTGGTTCAAAATACTTACAAAATGCAATTGAAATTGAAATTGAAAATGCTTACAAAATGTACGGTAGATTCAAACGACTCATGTGGATTGACAATACTTACAAAATGCATTTTAGATTGAAAATACTTGATAAAATGAAATTGAGAATCAAAGTATGTGCAAAATGTCCACCAAACAAAATGCAATTTAGATTCAAAATTCGTGCGAAATGTGGTTTTGGTGGAAAATATTTACAAAATGCAATTTAAATTCAAAATTCGTGCGAAATGCGGTTTTGGTGGAAAATATTTACAAAATGCAATTGAAATTCTAAATACTTACTAAAAGGCCCGGCCACCTGCAGTGAAAGACTTACTAAAAAGCAATTCAGATTGTCAATCTTTACAAAATGCAATTGAGTGATGATAAAATTGTTGTTTTAAGGGGCCTAACATCGAGGTTATCGGCCCCAAATGAAATTGCGTGAAATGAAAGGATGTAGATAAAAACAACTCACTGTCATGGATGAAACGAAAATGGTGTTTATAAAACAGACAGTGAGCCCCAAAAATTATGCCTTATTTGAATAAAAAGAATAAAAGGCGGATGGTAAAAAGGATAAAACAAATAAGGCATAGTGAACAATAAAATAGATAAACACAATAAAAAACCTAAAACAGATTGAACCTGAATTAAAAGTCTTAACTACACATTAAAACTTAAAAAAGTAACCACTCTCCCTCATGAATCGGATGACGAGGTCAGCTGACGGCCTGTCATCACGGTGAATAAGGCCAAGAATGCTAGATGCTACACCATGAGGTGGTCTTGTGTTATATTGTCACGGGCTCAGACATCGGATGACAGAGCCAGACGAGAATAAGGGGAAACTTCCGGTTGTGGAGAGGAAGCAAGTCGAGCCAACAACCACGTGTTTCACCTCCTTCCATCTGAACACAAGGAATTTCCACCCATCTCGCCTCCCAACAAACGAGTTCACTTCTATTTAGGGTGCTTGTGTGGAAGTGTAAAAGGGCTCTATTATGAACCCATACTGACATATGCAGCTGGGAAGGGAGCAGCAGAGATTAGGTTTCTAAGAAGCATCGAAGGAAAGATAGAGTAAGGAATGAGGACATCAGAAACTGGACAAATCTGAAAACTCCAGGATAGGATAGAAACAACGAAAGTGAAGTGGTATGGGCACATGATGGAGGAGCGAGTACCACAACAAATATTTTTGGAAAAAATAACAGGAAATAGACCACAAAAACGATGGATGGATTGAGTGAAGGAGTGTGAAGAGAAAAAGGGAGGATAATCATAAGTTTTACTGCAAGTAGGAAAGGAGTGGTGGAGGGACAGACAAAGATGGAGGTCCTTAATTCACAACCCGACCCCGGAAGAGACTGGAACCAGGAAATGAAGATGGTGTGGAATGTTTGTCATCAGCTCCGTGTACTGGGATGTGTGTTCAATTTGTATTTCTATGATAGTGTACGTAACTATTCATTAGGGTAGGTGTTCCGGGATTTTAAGTTAGATACCATTCCGGCATTTGCCTGGAGATAGTGTGAAAAAAAAACACTCAGGATGGACCAGTTGCCGGGTGGGAACATGAAGGTCATCTGCGTCTCTACCCAGCCAAGTTGAAAGAAAAATTCTCCGAGTTCCGAGCACTCAATAAAGTGTATCAAGAAAAAAGCTGTATCTACCAAAAGTAAGGTGTGAATGGGGGAAGTTGGCAGTGACCGATTTGATATTTACTCAATGCGCGGTATGCATCTCCAATTCAGAGCCAGCTGACTTCTCCTGGCAAGTGGACAAGATCTGTTCGCTAACCGGCTTGACCCAACCCGTTGTACCGAGTCCATGAATATTGAACAGGCCTCTGGTGTTTTGTTTACAGAGTATGAGTAAACGAGTCATGACTCAAGAGTTCACCAAATGAGTCATACGCTGGAACACTCCAGACACTAATATCTCATGCCTTAGCGAAATAAAGATGTTTATAGCCATGAGGCTAGGTCACACACTCACACGTCTGAGTTCTACACCAAACACAACAAGAAATCCTAGATATTTTCAAAGTATCAACACAAATTCTTTCAACTTGCATTTAGAAACTTCAAGGGAAGGAAGATAAACAGCAACTTAATTTGAAGGGAAAGGTTATTTTTCACTAAAAAGTTTACTTTCAGGCGACAAAAAATGATAATTGTTTTAAGGGGCCTAACATCTAGGTTATCGGCCCCTAATGATCTGGGTGATAGCGTAAATGACAATGAAATTGAAACCAGAACGAATATTAAGCGAGACGGAAAATACTTATAAAAAGGAACTCAGATTGAAACAACTCACAAAATGTTCTTACAAAAGGGAATTTAGAACGAAAAGATTCACAAAAGGAATAGATTGAAAAATACGCACAAAATGAAGGCTAGCTTCAAAATACGAACAAAATGCAGGCTTCAGTCGAAATACTTACAAAATGCAATTGAGGTTCAAAATACTTACAAAATGTAATAGAAATTGAAAATACACAATGCAATTCAGATTGAAAGATCCCATTTCCAATCCAAAATATTCACCAAGTGCAATTGAAATTCAAAATACTTACAAAATACAATTGAAATTGGAAATGCTTACAAAATGTACGGTAGATTCAAACTACTAATTTGGATTGACAATACTTGTAAAATGCAATTTAGAATCAAAATACCCACAAAATGCAATTGAGAAAAATGCAATTGAGAATCAAAATACCCACAATGCCCACCACACATAATGCAATTGAGATTTAAAATTTTTGCGAAATGCGGTTTTGGTCGAAAATACTTACAAAATGCAATTGAAATTCAAAAAACTCACTAAAATGCCCTGCTCCTATATTGAAAGGCTTACTAAATATCAATTTAGATTGTCAATCTTTGCAAAATGCAATTGAGGTTGAAAACAATCGCGAAATGCAATTTAGATCGAAAAAACTTACAAAATGCAACGTAGATTAAAAAATGCCTACAAAATGTAGTGTAGATGAAAAAAAAATCGCTAAAAGGAATTTAGATAAACGGGGAGCCAAGTAACAAAAACAGTGCGGGAATCTTAAAGAGAAAAGAACATATAATGAAAAGAAAACAATAGGTCTGACCCCTCGAAGAAGGAGGGCTCAAGAACGATGAGAGAAGGGCCAATTAAGGCCTCGGATACCCTAATACCGTCGGAATCGGAAAAGAACAAGAGTTGACCAAGGGAGGTCGACAGGAAAGAAGACAGAGGAGCAGCCCGGCACAAGTGGAATCAATGCCGGACTCAGCTGGGGTCCCGTGGTCGCCAACCCACGTCCCACAATAAATGGAGTTTCAATATTGGCTTTCACGGCCAAGGAATTAAGACCCAGCAATGCTCTAGGTTTATGGCGTGCCTTGTGCGGGGTTACGCACAAGCTGTGTGTGTTGCCTAATTATTAGGGTTTAGTATTGGGACTGGAGTCCCGTGGTGTTGGGGTAGCGCGCCTGCCTCTCACCCGGAGGCCTCGGGTTCCATTCCCGGCTCCGTCACGGATTTTCGAAACTGACGTGAGGGCTGGAACGGGGTGCACTCAGCCTCGTGAGGACAACTGAGTAGCTGTCTGACAGTGAGGCAGCGCCCCGATCACGAAAACCAAGAATAACGGCCGAGGGGAACCGATACGCTGATCTGCAGGCCAAATGGCTGGGCAGCGGTCGCTTGGTAGGCCTAGGCCCTCACGGGCTGTAGTTCCAGGGGTTATTTTTATTATTGAGACTTCAAGTCGAGTTCTCGGAGCCCTGGAGCAGGCTGTTTCTACTTGAAACTTCAATGAACGGGCGGACACAAAGAGAAATGGCGACAGAGATAAACCCAGCCAAGCCGCCAATCCCAACACAATGCAGCGCAGCTCTGGCTCATCCTCATGGAGAGAGTCTGGGATCACACGGGAATATAATATAGCCATACCAGTGCAGGAAAAGTCGCAATGTTCCAGTGGCGTACTCATATATATAATAATATCGTATGGCCTCGGCTGCCGGGTGCAAGCTTTGTAATTTGACACCCAGAGGGTAGCTTGCATGTCGAATTCCGTTGTTCCTTGAATCACTATGAAAGTCAAGGAGGTTAGATATCTAAGCTCCTTGAACACTATAGCGCTTTCTAGTAGAGAAATGAGGAACTTTGTGTTTGCGGAAACTCCCGAGATTAATTTTGCCATTATGAACTCTGCCTACCGACTTCAAATGTGTTCTTTGACATGCCAACATCGTATGACATGCGTGTCGTACTTTTGCCGCCTTTCAAAAATCACTTATGGCCAGGGGCGAACGTGCAATCTTCGGGTTAGTAGACAGACACGCTATTCACTCACCCACCGTAACATTTACCACGATAGGTACCAATGTAATATATTTTTCCAAATTGATTTATAGATAACACTTAAAAACAATACAATCCTTGAACATCTATTCAATTGTACAGGTTTCGACCCTTCAATGGCATCAATTTCAGCTTAAATCCCAGTTATAATAATATAAAATGAGTACCGGTAACAGATGTTTCATGAATTGTATTGATAGGCGTATATTAATATAACGTTTACTCTCGATAATTTAACACGTTAATTTGAATCTATCAATAATTTTAAGTTTTTCCCCCTGTCCCTCGAAATATACTCTATAAATTGAAAAATATCAATGTGATTTGGTCCCCTCGGCAATTGGAAGTTGTAGGAATGGCATCTTCCTCGCCGACAATCTATAATTTGAAGTCAGTGATAACAGTATCATGCACAGACCTGTCGTTGGTTTACATCAATAATGAGATGTGTGAGTTCGCAGAGAGTTTTCTTTCAAACGTCATAAGTGTGTTACAGTATAATGTTTGATTTGTGTGATTCTTAAGTACAGTATCAAAAGGAGTTCAAGAAAGAACGCCTCGTTCTTTAAGTGAAAAACAAAACCATGAGATTCAAGCTGTGGAGGATGGACAAATGTCTCTTAACAGTTCGGCATTTTACCATCGACATTGCCTGATTTTGAAAAACCAAAGAAAACTACGTACTTTTTTTTTTTCCAAAATGAACATTTGTGTATAATTGTACAAATGTTGTGAAATAAATATCAGTAAGTTAAGAACAGTAATAAAATCACAAAAGTCAAACACTTGGTTAATTCAATTTCACCCTCCCTCTTGGTTATTTGAACTATTATATTTAACTCTCGGTAAATTTAACTTTTTCTCTGGTCCCTTGAGTTTCAAATTATAGACAGTCGACTGTATTGCAAAGTGGAATTTTCACCTGAGAAATCACGTAGTGTCAAGAACGCATTCGATCAAAACCAATAAGAGGCAAGGTGGGATGGAGGAATCCTAAGTTTACGCTGAATAAATTTTAACCGGCCGGGGTTATTACGCGGAAGAACGTATTCATAATTATACTTTTTAAGAAAATTGCCACAATTCTAACCCAAGTTCTTTCAGTTATCTTTAGTGGTTAACTAGAATGTAAATAAAAAGACAGTTATGCCATTAGAAAGGTTAATTTACAATTTAAGGGGTAGTTATTAACAAGAAATGAACATCTGCCTGAATCAATACTATACAGATGAAATTAATTATTGAACTTCTTTACAGTACATGTTTCGGGGATTAATTATATTTTATCCCCTTCATCAGCTGTTGAAGAAACAAAAAACATAGCGTAGCACAGTAATAATACACGTGTTTAAAACCTAAAATGGTGCACCATAAAATTTAGGGTATAAGAATATAATAAAATGAAGAGAAACAGACGGTGACGGTGATCAGCTGCTCATGACAAATAGTAGTTCCTTGAAATGGTAGATATGTAACACCAATCCGTGTAGCTCTATAACCAATGAAGAGCCTGTATGCTTAAATCCAAATATAGCCCTTCAAAACAAAGCGGCTTTAAGAAACCCTTTAAGTGATCATAGGTTAGTTTAAATGTATGTGGTTAGGACAACGTTACATTAATTTAAGGGGTTTTCAAAACACTTCTTTGTTAACACGTAAGTTGGCAAATTTTGATATCCCCTAGCTATTACCACAATAAATGTAATTCAATTTATCATTCACGTAACTATTTGATGTCCCCTACTATCTCCCCCCCCCCTTTTTTTTTCACTATTATACCAAGAAATATAACATTATTTCAAAAATGCAATTAAAAAAACTGTATTCAGTTTTTTAATGAGAATTTATTTAGTACAGGACGTTCCCAAATTAATGATCTTTAATTTGAAACCTTGTTGAGGTGAATTACAATTTTATGTTTGAACCTGTAAAAAGCACAATTCTTAGTAAATTAATTTTAATGCTTTGCATTATTCTTCAGCACGTACCCTCTGATCAATTTAAAGGAAATTATTAGCATATTTATTCATGGAAAATGTAAAATCTATACGGTACGTTTTCTTCAAGTAGAATATATAAAATTTCATCTGGAAAACACGAACGAACAAAGAACATAGAGTGAAAATGTCATTTCAAATGAATATCGTGACGTGCATGGCAATGGAACCAGGCTATCTGCGAACTACAGTAGAAACATGGAAGTTCTCTTACTTTAAATCAGCACCAAGAACTAAGGATTCACATAGACGACAGCCGAACAAAGATTCATCAATCTGACAGCCTGGCCACTGCTACCTAATAACGTACAAAGTAAATATACAGTATTAACCATATTGCTTAAATTAAAAAAAACTTATTATACTATGTCAATAACCCCTGGCCCTACAGCCCATGAAGGGCCTAGGCCTACCAAGCGACCGCTGCCCAGCCATTTGGCCTGCAGATATTGGGGTGACGCGTGATCAGCGCATCGGGTCCCCTCGGCCGTTAATCTGTTTTCGTGACCGGGGTGCTGCCTCACCGACAGACAGCTGCTCAATTGTCCTCATGAGGCCGAGTGCACCCCGTTCCAGCCCTCACGTCAGTCTCTAAAATCCCTGACGGAGCCGGGAATCTAACCCAGGGCTTCCATGTGAGAGGGAGGCGAGCTACCCCAACACCACGGGACCGGCAATGACGTAGTATACAATGTCTCAATTAATTGAAATCGAATGCCTATCTATATTTTGTTTAATGAAAAGTGAGATCTAATTAAAGCAAGTATTTATAAGCGATAGTTTTTCAATTAATTATCAACGCCAAACGCGAGCAGATTGAAAAAGGATTAAACTCTATATTGAAGGTACAGTATCCTGGGTAAGCGAGCTTCCTCTTGGAAGGGCTCGTATCTGCTCTAACCCACCTTCTCACCCATCCTAGTATTTTGAAACTGAACGCGTGCTCGAGCGGTCGAGGTTCTAGTTTCCCGAAGCGTTCATAATCGAGTGACGCTGTGGACTGATTAAAAAAACAAAGCCAGCAAGCCTTGCATGTATCCGGAGGGGAATAGACCAGAATATTTCGCACTGACGTAACACTGCATCCGACAGCGTCCATCCATTCTGCACAATGGTTTAGTGGTCATCAGCCCCGTATACTGAGAGGGTGAACAGACGTGCTCGATATTCACGTGTGAAGTAACTGAGTTACGCATCGTTATTCTTGTATAAAATAATTACTCAACACTTTCCCCGCTCCTATAATTGAGTAGTGCAGTTTCAAAACTGATCTGCATTTTATTGTGAAAATTAGTTAGCTGTAGAATCTGACTTATTGGAACTATATTCTCATTCTGTTAAAAAGTTTGACAACTTCTCACACTAGGGGCAGATGACAACAATAACTAACCAACCTCTCACTTGCTACTGAAATATCGATTCGGTTGCAAAACTGAGGAGAAAGGAAGCTCTACTGAGAGAATATTCGGTCATCTCCCTCATTACCAGTTCACCAGGACCGTTACCCATCGCCACAACGACTTCGATCTAGGAGACCAGCAAATGTATTGAGGGATAATTTTAACCTAAACCGGAGCTGGCGGGAAGCGTGGTCAAATTCAACATCTGGTACTAATGCCCATGAGATAAATCCAACTCGGAAAATGAATGGATTCGACCTCCTAAGAAAAGTATGGTGTGGACTGAACTGGGCATGGAAGCCGCAATTTCTTGCACCATAAGTGGGGCTGGATGGATTCTCCAATGTGTGAATGCAGTGAAGAGGAGCAGACCATGGACCATGTCTTCCTGCGCTGCCCTCCTCATGCCTACCCTGAAGACCCAGCGACCTGTTTCATATTTCATATAGTGCTGTTGTGTGGTTGAAAAACTTTGACCTGGACTTACGAATTTCTTGTTGTGATCCCCATATGATTAAATAAATATATTTTTAAATAATGCACCTTCTTTGTTCTAGCCTAGTTTTCACAAACATGTTCCTGTCCTAAATTGTTAACATTGAACAAGAATATAACCCTTTATAGGGCAGAAGATATTTTATTTGCATTAAAAAAATATTTAGCCTAATATTAATTATTATTAGTTTTAATTTTTGTTTTCTATATAATTTTATGTTCATATTTTTATAATTTTAATTTTATTATTTTTAAATTCTTCAAATTAAGATTATAAAATTATTTTTATTTTATTTTTTATTTTTACAAATATATTAATTTTAATTCTATTTTTACCATAGTTTTTACTTTTCAATTTTAATTGTTTTTATTTAAAAATAATATTTTTTTCAATCACTTTAGGTCGAGGAGGTAAAGTGATAATATTTGTTTTTCAGAACTATTAGCCCTTCCACAAGAAAATATCGCTGAAAGATTCAACCATCAGCATGTTCTTATAGTAGGTGGTAAATATAGACACCACTCGCCTATGAAAGGTTAAAAACGATCGCGAAAACTCGACATTTTCTTTTTTCGAAACCCTTTTGAATTTGATTTGATTGGCCAAAATGGCCAAAAAACAGTGTATAATAAATATTATTTCATTATCCATAGGCCATGATGTTACAAAACTATTAGTCTAAACTCGACACATTTCATTTTCACATTTACCGTATATCTACAGCTTTAATTAAGTGGTCAGTGATTCAGTAGCCTAGTTATTTGGACGACAAGGAATCAAACCACGCTAGATGTTCGGCCATTGCATCTTCGGTACGCTCTGTAACAGTTTTTGCATCTACTGTAAAATTTGTAAGATGTTAAACGATTGGTTTTGAAACTTCTCAAATCCTCGTTCAACCTTATCGCAATTAGAACACATTTCCAAAAACTATATGCTGTATATTTACTTCCTGAAACGGTGACTTGCTAGCGGTTCAACATTGAGGTTTTACAGTATCCTAGATGAAACACTGCTTGTCATCAGTTGCTGTCCGAGCAAAGAGGCAGTGCACATTCAGATAAGTTTATCAATTCATACTTTTCAGTCGGTACAACATCGTTCGGAAGCTCACAAACACCAGATGGGGAGCTCAGCCTAGTGTCCTGCGTACAACTGCCCTTGCTTTGAGTTTCTCTGCTGCAGAATATGCTGCCCCAGTCTGGAGGAACTCTGCTCATGCCAACCAAGTAGATGTTGCCCTCCATGAGACAGGCCGCATTGTGACAGGCTGTCTACGTCCAACTTCTGTCGATAAGATCTTTCCGCTTATGGGAGTAGCACCTCCAGAAGTTAGAAGACAAGTAGCGGCAGAAGTAGAGAAGAAAAAGCAAGAAACAGATCCAAGACATCCAATGTATGGACTTTATGTCCATCCACCTAGGCTAAAATCAAGAAAGAGCTTCCTCCAAACAACAATATCAATTCATTCCTCAGCTGCAGCTCGCCGAATTGAACTTTGGAAAGCAAAATCACCAGGAGGATCGAGGGAAAAGAAGGAGAAGCCGGCAGCTGGCTACCACCTACAATACGAATCCTGGAAGACGCTAAACCGACTGAGAACTGGTGTGAGTCGGTGCAAAAGCAATTTAATGAAGTGGGGATACAGTGCTGAAGAACTTTGTAGATGTGGTGAAAGACAAGACCCTGAGCACCTTCTGAATTGCAGCATGTTATCAAGACCATGTACTATGCAGGACTTTATAGAAGCCAATGACTGTGCAATTCTAACAGTTGAACACTGGAGTAATGAAATTTAGTGTAATTTATATGTATGTGTTTTGGACTCTGATAAATAAATAAGCCGGTACAGTGACACTCTATAGGACGGAGCCTCGCAGAGACCGTGCCGCGGTCGCAATGACAGCCACGTTCATTGCGTGAGCAGATCACACAACAGCGGCTTGTGAAGCCCTGGTTGCTGTCACAGCATTTATTACATACGCAGCTGACAAGATACCTTAGTTGAAATAATTAAGACTTGTGGTGAAGCACTGCATCCCATGAACATGGTTAAGTATAGAACCAACCATCGAATTTTCCTAGTAGCCCAGTCATATGGTAGTTTTGACCAAAAAAAATTAGGGTAGAAGGTTTCTAGACGGATTCTGATGTTTTTCGGTGTGCTGAATCCGAATCTGAAGTTTGCCAACAAAAAAAATGACGGCTTCACAGTGAAAATCGCAAAAAATCCTAAAAATTTCGGATTTTTTTCACAAAATCGCTTATAAGTTAAAAAATATGCAACCTAGTGAATTTCTCATTATTTACAAAATTAAAGTAGACAAAATTTCTTTCAAAATGCACTGGGCACTTTAAGTTTTTGAGTGCAGGGTATCGCCGCTAGAGCGCGCTGAAAAAGAGCGACGTTTTGGCACTTAGGCAAAAACGAGAGAAACTCAGCCCTAACTAGCCCCAGACACTTTCTAATCGTGTTTCCTCCATTAATACGTGTTTTATTCATGTTCTATGGTGGTATCATGACTTGAAAGTTCGTTGGAAAAAAAATTGATAAATTAATATATTCAAGTTAAGTCATCTGTACTTATCCACCTAATGGTAAAGTGTGAAAGTGATGAGGTGAGTAATGTAAAACAGTTTTTGTGATTTTCACTCAACATCTCACCATGTCACACATATCTCACACATTCCTAAAGAGATATTATATATTGATAGTGTGAAACCGGAGTCGTTTCCCCTTTGTGTGAAATGTTCACCCTCAAGCCCTCAATAGGAAGGGTCCCTTTTTTGCCGACACATCTGTCCTTGACAGGTCCCCCTACATGCCTGCGGCCAACTCCTCTGCCATTCGGGTTTAGTTTAGTTTGCTCTCTCCTCCTCGTGGGACTGCTAAGCGTTCTTCTTCGGATTTCTGCCGTTCGTTCAGTGTTTTCAAGTGAACTAATGTTAATATTAGTGAATATGTGAGGGACGAAAATGTTGCGTCGTGAATGTGCAATTTGTGAGGAGCCTCTGGATGATCAAACTCGAACTTTCTTTCAAACGACAAGAACAAGAGTAGATTCACAGAGCTCCTCTGAGTGAGGCAGGGATTGAATCACGACAAGCCATTGAGGATGCTGATGCCCTGATCATAAGAACGGCTCAATCCATAGCTTACACGCATGGCACAGTTGCAGTGGTGGGAGAAGATGTTGACCTTCTCGCCATCATGATAGGCATCCGCACTTCTCCTAACGTGTTCTTCCTGAAACCAGGAAAAGGAAAAGTACCACTGACGCTATATAGCCCTGGCAGCTCGCTAGAGGAGCCCCTGAGCCATCATATTTTATTCCTCCACGCTGTCAGTGGTTGTGACTCCACATCCGCCATGTTCAACCAGAGTAAGACGAAATTCTTGAAGACCCTCAAGAAGAACCCAGATCTTGTAAACTACCATGAGCATTACATGGACCCACAGCACAAGTCGAGGAGCTAGTGAATGCTGGCGAAAAATTTCTAGTGGCCTTATATGGTGGTGACCACCATACCACTCGTCTAAACGAACTGAGGTACAAGCTGTACCTCAGTACAGCATATAAAGTCACCGGAAACATGGCCCCGATCCCTCCCACTGAAGCTG
Source organism: Meconema thalassinum (assembly GCA_946902985.2). Taxonomy (NCBI): domain Eukaryota; kingdom Metazoa; phylum Arthropoda; class Insecta; order Orthoptera; family Tettigoniidae; genus Meconema; species Meconema thalassinum. Next base: position 282,219,450 of record OX336397.1, read on the forward strand.
CAGCCCGTGAGCACTTTCTGCGAGTTTTCCACCAGATCCAGCAGTGGCTGACAATCAGCTCAACCCAGAACAGTGGGGGTGGAAGTCATCGAGGAACGGCCTCACCCCCACGAGAACAGCTAAGACCCCAGCTCCTGACAAGCTTCTCTGCAAGGTCTCTTGCAAATGCAAAGGCGACTCTTGAAGAACCTGCGGTTGTCGACGTGTGGGTCTATATTGCTCTAGGCTTTGTACCATCTGCGAGGGAAACTGTCTGAACCTTGACAACTCATGCGACATCGACAATGAAGGTGACCCTGATGACCCTTCTCCGGTTGAGTCACCACCTACAATCCTGGATACATCAGCACAAGGTAAATAGCATGTTTGTACACCACCTTATTCCAATGCGGTCTGCTTACTTCACCCTCTAATGTATTCGTACGATTTCTTTTTTAGAGTTGTCCGAGGATTCTGACGATTCCATCTCGGTCGAATCACCAACGACGATAGCGGAGACTTCAGCAGAAGGTAAACTGCCTGTTTGTAATACACCCTATTTCACTGGGTTTCGAACAGTTTCCCAACTCGACACCTGAAAGTATTGTGGACAATAATTTGTACAATTCCTTTTCCAGTGGAGTTACCGACCGGTAGCGATCAACCGGGACCTTCTGATCGGTAACCGGAGGCTGCTCCATCAAGGCCAAAAAGGAGGAAGCTCAATTAAAGAATTGAAATCAATTGTAATGTAATAATAGTTAATTGCAATTACATTCCTTTTCATTATATTCATTTAATTTAATTTTTAATTAAATAATAAAACGGCTTGATCGGTCCTTTATGAATTTCTACCACTCCGTGGGCAATGTTTTTCAAGGGCTTCGTAATCTTGTAACCACCATAGAGCATGAATAAAACACGTATTCATGGAGGAAACATGATAAGAAAGCGTCTGGGGCTAGTTGGGCTGAGTTTCTCTCGTTTTTGCCTAAGTGCCAAAACGTTGCTCTTTTTCAGCGCGCTCTAGCGGCGGTGCTCTGCACTCAAAAATTAAAAGTGACCAGTGAATTTTGAAGGAAATGTTGGCTACTTTAATTTTGTAACTAATGAGAAATTCACTAGGAAGCATACTTTTCAACTTATAAGCAATTTTGTGAAAATAGTCCGAAATTTTTAGTTTTTTCTGCTATTTTCACTTGAAGCCGTCATTTTTGTTGTTGGCAAACTTCAGATTCAGATTCAGCTCACCGATAAACATAAGAATCCGTCGAGAAACCTTCTACCCTAATTTTTTTTGGTCAAGACTACCATTTGACTGGGCTATTAGGAATGTGTGAGATATGTGTGACATGGTGAGATGTTGAGTGAAAAATCACAAAAACTGTTTTACATTACTCACCTCATCACTTTCACACTTTACCATTAGGTGGATAAGTTCAGATGGACTTAACTTGAATATATTAATTTATCAAATTTTTTTCCAACGAACTTTCAATCATGTTACCAGCATAGAACATGAATAAAACACGTATTAATGGAGGAAACACGAATAGAAAGTGTCTGGGGCTAGTTAGGGCTGAGTTTCTCTCGTTTTTGCCTAAGTGCCAAAACGCCGCTCTTTTTCAGCGCGCTCTAGCGGCGATACCCTGCACTCAAAAACTAAAAGTGCCCAGTGCATTTTGAAAGAAATTTTGTCTACTTTAATTTTGTAAATAATGAGAAATTCACTAGGTTGCATATTTTTCATCTTATAAGCGATTTTGTGAAAAAAGTCCGACATTTTTAGGATTTTTTGCGATTTTCACAGTGAAGCCGTCATTTTTTTTGTTGGCAAACTTCAGATTCGGATTCAGCACACCGAAAAACATAAGAATCCGTCGAGAAACCTTCTACCCTATTTTTTTTTTTTTTTGAAACAGGCACTTCTGAGCACCAAATGACTGGGCTATAGTGGAAACTTGATCTTCTGAAGAAGAAGTCTTCCAGTGAGTTCGTTAATGCGCCGTGTGGGAAACCCTGAAACAAAAAGGCATACAGAAACAATCCGCGTACTCGGGATGCTGTCGAGAACGAATTATTATTGCAATGATACTAAATATCACCGAGGATGAATTGCACTTCCTACGTCAGTGCAACGTGTGTGTGGAAAATGATGGACAGCATTTCCAGCAACTACTCTGAAATGTATTGAATACGTTGGAAAGTGTAAATGGTTGGCGCTACGCTGCTGCTAGCCACAGTTCCCCGCCCGCCAAGCGGCCCCTTTGAGGCTTCGTTATTTACAGACTGACCTCACTGCACTGCTCGGGTCCAAGCTCTGTGAACTTGCGGGTTGAGGGGAAAGAGCAGGGAAGGGTCAGGAGAGAAGAGAATGGACTGACAACAGCCCGTGATCAAGGAGGATATCTGGATAGAGCTGCAACTTAATGCAAAATTTTGACACCAACCTATTTCTCGACGCAAGTAGTTCCAACTGACAATATGAGATGGCGCGACGATGCACTCTCGAGCGCGATCCGTCCCCGACCTGGCCTACTCGCTCCTCTCCTCTCCCGGCCCGTGGCTACTCGACCCTTTCCCCTATTCTATCCCCCCACCTCCACTTTATATTCCTTCCTTTCTTACTTTCCCCTGCCTTATAATGGTCATATTTTAGTAATTGGTCTAATAATAGGCGATTTCTTCCCCCTATGATGTCAGGTAGAGAAGAAAACGTAGGCTCTATCAGAATAGTTGTGGATGTTTCCACAAAGCACATAGCATGACATAGGCCTACCCCACAGATATGTACAAATAGATAGAGTAGGCTACTATAGTACAATGTTAAAAAAGAATTGTAAGACAAAATTACAGCTGCACTTATCACACACCAGTATCACACTTCCTATCAATCGAATTAAGAAATATCACGTTTGTATTACGGGAAGCGTTGGAACAACCAGCTCTTAGTTTGAATTATATCGATAGTATCCGATATCGTTTTCGAGCGCAGTGTATCGACTAAAATCGATGTGTGATTCAATATAATTCAATTTCTTCGTATAATATTGTGCGAAACCGATTGTATTCCTTTCTAAGCGCTGCAATATGTATTTACTATTGATATATATTCAAATATTAATTAAATATACAACATTAACAAGAATACTCACCAATTTTCCGATTTTGCTGCCATCTATGGAAGTACTACTCGACTACATCGTACGCGATGACTGCTAGCGTTTTTAACGTTGTCAGCAGGTACTACTACAAGGCAAGCCAGCGTTGGCACCAAAACAACCTATAAAGTTTCACCTGGTATTCCTTTCTATTCCAATATAACAGTGCCGTTGCTCAAAGCACTGCCGTGTTGCGAATAAGTCAGTCACCGACCAATGTATTTGGTTCTATTACTACGCACGAACCGGGAAACCTCATCATTCGTCACTAACTTCTCCTAGTCCTCTATCCACATTCCTCTCAGGTTCACGCAGCCTAGACCCGAGCAGTATTAACAAACGCTGGCGCAGCCAAAGTTTAGCGGGATCCGAATATTGAAAGGATGATAATCCGTAGCGTCAACCAAATAAAAGGAGGCTTACTACGCATATATTAGGCAGGTAGGACACGCCCAACGCTGAAAGGTTGAGTGTTGACAGACCTTATCGACCAGGCCGTATGTTTGTTTTAGACGAGTGAAAAATCTTAATGGAAGCCTGGAGGCGAGTTACTACAGTACCTGTGTTGTTGGCTGCCCCATGCGGTCACATGCTGGACAGTCATTGGGAAATATAATGGCTACTAGTGTAAATACAGGCGGTGGAATTAGAATTATGAAAAACAATTCCTGAAGTTTGTCACAATAATAATTCAATAGGTCGCAGGTTAACAGACTTAGGCTACATTTCTACACCGTATGGAACGGGTAATCTCCAGAACCACTGGGTGAAGTTTGTTGCGGTTTTCACCATTCTGTGAAGGATTTCTCGAGGAAGGTTTATGTCGAAATGTGGCGATTTCACAAATGATACAATACACTAGAGTGGAATAAGGTACTTAGCCGGTACTTTAATCCAGAGGCTTATACGGCATTCGTTTTCGTCTGCTCACCTCGGATGCCTCGTGGGCAATTTCTTCATTATGCTGGATGAGAAGCCATGAAAGGGAATTACAAAGACACTGGAGGCTGTGTTCTCGTTAGGAAAATTGTGTCAGCTAGCTTGTTATCTCAGCCCTGTGGAGCGAGCAAGACTCGAGCGGAGAGCCTTTGCCAACACGCCCACGCAATCAGCCGAGACAACACAAAGGACGGTGTTTCTCCAACTTAATTACACCACTGTCGTTTTATTACTCCAGCATCACTGTCATCTTCCCCCCTTGAACAATACAAATTATCACAAACTTTTGAGATTGATGCGTAAATTAAGTAAGTATTAAGTATTATTAATAAACTAGCAACCCGCCCCGGCTTCGCCCGGTATCTTTAAAGGTTTACCCAGCGTAAGGCACGTGGACGGCAGGTCCCAGACGCAATTCAGAAAAGTCGAGGTGAACAGCGCAACTCCAAACATATACACTCTTCTCTGAAGTCTTAACTCGACACGACTCGACAGTTTGATGCTGGCCGAAGCTGGGGCGATAAGCTCGTAAACTCGCTCCGAAACTGGTAATTTCAACTTCCACCGGCGATAGTTGGAAGAAATAAAACTAAGAACACTTATAGTGGGCGATGTATTAAAGTTAGTTTTTGTAGATCTTTTCATGGTGAACAATTCTCATAGTACATAGATATTTTAATGGTTCATCCAGCGTAAGCTTTAAAGACGCACGGACGGCAGTATTTCCTTTTCGACTCGATTCACTGAAATCTTTACTGCTCTGCTACCTTTGGTCATGAATGAATTCTTTTCTATAGAAACCTTCCTCGAGAAATCCATCCAATGGTTCTCGAGATTACCCGTTACTTCGTTTTATACTATGTAGAGATAATTAACGACTGACATTTACAACAAAACTTGTACTGATACGAAATAAATCACAATTAAAATTGGGTCCTTATTGACGAATAATTCAGTCAAATACCAAATAGTATGAAAAATTAATCCACCTAGGCAATAAAGTAATAGTAGTTATTTATTGTGCCCTTCGGCAACAAATATTTACTAGTAGACTTCCATAAAAAACATTTTAATAGCAAAATTGTGAGCATATTATTAATGGCTATTTATAATAATTAATAGTGTAACTGTCGGTGTGTTGACCGACTGAAAGTTACAATATTGTTAATAAGGCAACATTGAAAAATGGCTTCCAATTATCTTTCTTCTTTCCGATGAGGCCTGCTAGGGACCACGTGCCAATTTCAATTATTCACGCTTTGTTGTTTTCTCTTCCGTTCCCTCCAGTACTCCTTCATCCGTTCACTATGCTGCTTCTTTCTGTCCTCTGACCACTTCGCACCAGGTTTCTTTGGCAATCTTCCTTGGAATCCTTTCATACTTAATACCCTTTTTCTAAAGATCTCTCTGTTCACCGTTTCTTCTTCACTTATATTATTTCTTTCTAAATCTTTCTTTACTTCTTGAATCCAGCTAGTTGCCCTTTTCTCCCAAAGGTACTTGAATATCCTTTTTGTTAATCTGGAATCATCCATTCTGTAAATATGTCCAACAAATTGCAATCTCCTTTTTCTTATCGTTTCTGTTATATTTTCTATGTTCACGTATATTTCATCATTAGATCTTAATTTCCATACTTCTGCTGTTCCGTTATCTACGAGTTGAATTCGTTCAAATCTCGTGTGCATAATGGGGGCTCTGAGGCGAAGTGGGGCTTTGCTCTTTTCAGAAACTCCCTTCAGTGTACGGTAAATATAGTGTAAGGCACTCGTAAATAAATATGAAATGAAATGAAAAGTGGTTTTAGTTGTTGGTAGTCGGGCAGTTGCCACACCTTACATCCGAGCCATCGAGGTATTCTAACATTGGTCTACCCCTACAGTTCTTGTCCTCGACCCTTCCTTCCATAACTAAGTTTGCTATTTCTGGGTGTCTTAGTTTGTGTCCAACCAACCTATCTCTCATCTTTATTAGCAGTCGCTAGAAACATCTCTCCTCTCCCACTCGTCTTAACACCTCTTCATTTCCTATTCTACCTTCACCGTTCTCCTGTAATACATAATTCCAAATTGTTCTATTCTCATTTCTACTGAATTAACAGTCGAAGTTTCACTTCCATAGAGCGCAAGCCTCCGGACGAAGGCTTTAAAAACTCACTTCCTTATACCTAAATCTATATTCGATGTCAACAGATTCCTTTTCTGTATAAATGCTTTCCTTGCCTGAGCCAACCTACTTTTTATATCCTCTTTGCTTCGTCCATCACTGGTTATTTTGCTTCCACCTAACCTAAACATACGAACCTGCAGTGCAAATTAACGTTTTTCTCCTAAATATCGGGGCAGATGACCTCGTAATTCCACCCCTTAAAACCTCAATAACTAACTCCTAATTATCACTATTGGATAATGTCCTTGGAAAAGTATATAACATTAATTAAAGCCAGATTAATTACATTTTATTTTAACTATAAAATCTTGCGAACAATAATAATGTGTCACGGTAAGGTGGGCAACGCAAGTATACACGGGGGGGGGGGGGTTTCCCTCTTTAACAAGTGGGAGTGCGTAGCAAACACATGGCCGATCTGAAATAAAACTTAATACTATGACGTTGGTTGGTTCCTAAGTTTAGGGGCAGCGACAACGCGGTCATGTAGCCCCGTGTACTTTGGGTGTGTGTAGAATCTGTCTGATAACCGGTGTTAATTGTGATGGCTGTATTAGTGTGTGTATCTGTTTTGTTTTTTTTATTCAAGTACGGACTGCAGACTTTTGAATTTTTCAAATAGCTCCTACTTTTGCCGCCAAACGCCACCATCAAGGACTACTAGTTCAGAACTTAGCTACCAGACGCCACCGCAGTCTGTCTTGGCAACGAACGTAGGGACCCAAGAGCGTAGTTTACATTCTTGACCTATACAATTTTAGCTTCACACAAGTGTAATCAGTGGAAGGTTCTTTAACATGCCATAAATGTAGGACATGGGACCGCCAGCTTTACTTCCCCTCCGAAGGAAGGCATACAGAGGGATTTTTAACGCTCTTAAAAAATCCGACGACTACGGCCGGATTCGAACCCGCGATCTTGGGCATAGAAGCTCAGCATGCTACCGACTACGCCACCGAAGCCGCCTTAAATACTATTAGCCATCTACAGTGTTGACATAATTATTAATAGAAGCTTTTCAGACAGATTGAAAAGCTGCTAATAGAAAGAAGAGAAAATATTAACATGGTCTCCGGATGACTAGGGCACTTAATATTTATTATTATTATTATTATTATTATTATTATAACTAGGGCTCGGATTTTTAGGTGCTAAAAATCGGGAAAATATTTTTTATGTATTAAAAATACCTGAAGTATGTGACAAGAAAGAAATATTTAATTATAATGTAGTTTATTAATTTGAATATAAACAATATGCAGTATTCACGAATGCAATGTCTCGCTGACTGCTGAAGAATTACAATACACAACGAGATACATCTTCAGGTTGTCCATCACAAATGACCAACGATTATCACGAAACACTTCTTCTCAAGGCGCGAAACTCCGGGAATATGTTTCTTGCCCTTGAGGTGTGGTGTAATTTGAGATCGCTGTTCAGCCTTGATTGCTTTCCCACATGGTTGGGAGAACAGAACGCACCCATCAGAAGTAAAATTGTCCTTAAATTCTGCAACATACTTCTGCAGACGATAACTTGTACAGTAGTTGCTTTTATTTTAGGCATCGTAGAACTGCCAGAAATGATATGCATGTGAGTGACACTGGTTCCAGGTAGTTGGGGGGGGGGGGGGAGGTATAGCACGTGGTGCAATATGGCTATGGTCAAGGAAATTCCCGGCTTCCACAGTGAGTGGCACGGGGCGACAAGTTAAGAATAACACAGTTGCAAGCTGACATACGCTCTGCATGAAGATTAGAGAGCCAACAGGTTCTTCCCCGTTGACGTAACACAGAACAAGAATGCAATAAACTGAAAGATCTAAAAAAACTGATTTAAAAATTGTAAATACAGTATTGTCTTTTTATGTGCTATTAAGTGAAAAGCAAGAATTTATGTATTTACAGAATAAATGCTTAAAATATGTATTTACATAAAAAATATTTATTTACCTAAAAATCCGAGCCCTAATTATAACGCAATATAAAGAGAGCCGTCAGACGAAAGAAGAGCGAGGCACGTCTGGAATTGAGGACTGCCGGGGCGTCGTCGCGACGGAAGCGCAATTAATATGATCATATTACAAGGTGAGGGTGACAAACCCAGTGTTTGCTTGTGTGTTCGACGCCTTCTTGACAGAGCAAACGAGACGAGGGGCCACTTATAACGCCTCATCTAACTTCACATTTCTGCTACTGTAGCCTGCGGTTATTCTTAGTTCCCTTGAACCATCATACATGGTGCTCAATAATAATAATAATAATAATAATAATAATAATGAGGGTGTTCAGACGTTGCTGCGATGTGCTGCTAGTATGCTGTTCCTGTTGTATGCAGGATCGGAACGAGTTCTTGTGTATTGAAATTCTTTGGTCGTACGCCGAAAAAGTAGGACTACAGATCTCGTTCCAAAAGCCAGTTTTTCTGTACGAAATTCGACATACTGAATTTAAACACGAAATATGGCAAGATCAATAGAGTCGCCCACTTTAAATACCTAGGTGAAGTGCTTGAACCGACGGGAAAAGAGAAAATCGCGCAGAACACTAGGTTAATGAAAATGAAGAGAGCCTTATACAAGACACAGGGTGTCTACAACAAAAAAATGTCTGCCCACATTCACTAAACTTCGTCATTACAACACGGTTATTAAACCTGAGGTGTTTTATGCTAGTGAGACGTTGACGTTACACACTAAGGGCGACTTGGAAAAAATCCTCAGAGGAAAAATAAAAATAAAAGGAAAATAATTGGACCAAAGCACACAGATGAAGGATACAGGCTTCACTCCAGAGACACCACAGATAAATTGTCCAACCTCGCAGCAGACATCAGAAAGAGGCGACTAAAATTTTACGGCCACATCAGCAGACTCCCACAAACCAGACTCACCAACAAAATGCTTAGATACATACAGCGGCTCAAGATTACTACACCCTGGATGATGCAAGTCAAAATTGATCTGGAAAAAGCACAGGTCGACCCAGAAGACGTCATAGACAAGAGCGTATTTAGACACAAAGTATACAAGTGGGAAGTATTGTCAGAGAGAGCTGCACCTACAGCCCAAAGACCAAAGTAGACCGAAGAAAGTAAGAGTGCCTTTAGTGCACGAATGAAAGAGTACTGGAAAGACGGGAAGAACAAAAAGTCATGATTGCTTCGCGTGGTCTAATAGGCCTGTAACGTGTAAAAAAAAAAGAGAATTTCTAAATTACAGATGGCTTATAGAATTACCTGGAACATATAACAAAAAAAAAAAATCCGGAATGCTAAATTAAGACATATAACAGTAATCAAACCTGAAGCATTATACGCCTCGGAAACCTTGCTCATTGGAGGCAGATCTCTTATTAAGCAAGAGAGGAAAATCTTTGGTCCAGTCTGCGTAGAGGGGACCTGGATAAAACTGAAGTCCTAGGAGCTATATCATCACTCAGAAAGTATCACCGACACATTCAGGAAAAGGCGATTTAAGTTCTATGGTCACATTCTTCGCATGGCCGATGACAGACTGATGAAGAGGATTCTCAACCTTGTTCTCTCAGTGCAAGTCAAGACCAACTGGCTTTAGGAAATAGAAGATCTTCAGGATCGTAGAGGAAATCATACAAGACAGTTGTTTAAAACTGTTCTGAATTTGTATCTATCATTTTGCGGGGAAAATCAGTTTCAGTACCAGGAAGTCATGGACTGAAAAACGGAAGACCCTCTTCAGTGCCCAGATGACGAGATTTTGGATGAAGAAAAGAACAGCATTTGTTAAATGAGCTCTCTCGCGCTTCTTAGATGGGCATTTCTCCTGCCATCGACCCCCAGTTATAAAAGACACTGACATTTGGAGAGACTTCTACACCACGGATGCGATGGTATACGCAAACTACGCCACGTCGCGACTCACGGATTCCACTACAAAGTATGCATGAACAATGAACACCACCAACAAGCCTCAGAATGTGTATGCTCGTGGTGCGCAATGTGGCGCGGACAGAGGCAACTCTACTACACAGTTGAATGTCGACCGATAGTGCCTTACATTTGATGCATTATTTGCGCTGTATGATTTCTTTCATAAATCTATCTTTATCCTAACGATTTGAAAAGAAAAATAATAAACAATCTCTCAGGTATATTCTTTCAACACATTAAATCGTGAAGCAAACAAAGAAGTATCTCGGAACGCAAAATTACAGTACTATTACACGGTAATTCAACCTGAAGAATGTCTGATCAAGAAGAGACAATTTAAGCTAAAGATAGCTTTGAAGCCATTTTTCAGAGTTGCCTTATTAACAATTGAAATTCTAACTTTCAGTCGGTCAACTCTACATAATTCCTAGCATTGGAATTTAATTAAATTACATGTGGTTGGTTGGTTGCCCAGTTTAGGGGCTGCGACAACGCGGTCATGTAGCCTCGTGTACTTTGGGTGTGTAGAATCTGTCTGATAACCGGTGTTAATTGTGATGGCTGTATTAGTGTGTGCATCTTCTTTTTAATTCAAGTAAGGACTGCGAACATTTAATTTCAAGTAGTTCCTACTTTTGCCGCCAAATGCCACCGTCAACGACTAGTTCATACCTTTGTTACTAGACGCCACCGCAGTCGACTCCTGGCGACGAACCTTTGTACGTAAGAACGTTATTCAAATTGTTAACCTATAATTTAGCTTCACACAGGTGTAATTAGTGAAGGTTCTATGACATGGGACCGCCGGCTTTACTTCCCCTCCGAAGGAAGGCATACTGACGGATATTTAACAACATTACACGTGATAAATATGTATTGTTATATATCGTTTTTGTAAAATCAGGTTTCCTTCCAATATCCCTTTCCTGACCCGTCCTGAAAAGAAAAGTTCATGACCATTGGCTGCATTAATAAAATTATTAAAAAATGCATAATATATCTAGTATGCAATTTATTGATTCCGTCAAATACGTGAGCTACAGATTTTCCGGTGTCCTTACGAGTGTATTACTACATAACCATAAAGTAAGGTCCCTATTATTACTAGTTCAGAGAAATATTAGACAATTCCAGGAAGGTTGGGATTTGTCCACATCAAAACTCATAAAAATTTAATTTGCGCCCTAGTTCGACAAATCGGACGATACCGATGTTCTTACCGCCAAGCACAAAGGCGTCCTACATCGCTGCCAAAATACCAACCTTGCCGCACTGCTTATCAGATTACGGACCTGTTCTAAGGTTTACCAACTTTCCACATCGCCACGCAATATCACTCAACACGCTAACACGCTATTTAGAAATAAGATACCACACTGCTCAGTAATGGCAGTAATACCAACACAGATCTACCGCGACAGACATAAAAAGCTCTTTAGTTCCAGGTGCCAACATTGTAACTAGACCTAGCATCTCGTTAGCGTAATCCCTAAACATAGAACCGTGCAGTTTTCATCTCTTATGCAAATAAAGGAGAGAATACGGATATAGTTTTACCTCAGGTAAATCGCACTTTGTTTACTTTCAGAAGCAGTGGCTCCTAATTTTTTACGACACAAGCCACCCTCGTGGCCTATTCAAAACCTCGAGGAACCCCTATGGACTTTCCCCTCCTGTACTAAAATACAAGTTGAATTAAATACTTAATATTGCTGACTTAACTCGCTTTTTTTACAACAAAATATAATCATTGCAGTTTTAAAATATTGTTTCTACAATTTCGCACTATTTTTTTTTCTTTTCAATATAATCAGAACAAGAAGCCATTAACCAAATTAATCAGTTAAAAGAAACGGCGGAAAAAGCGGGCTTACAGAATTAGTTGGTAAAAACAGAGATGATGACTACTGATCAGAAATACACTAGAAAATAAGTAAAAATGTAGACTTTCACGACCGGCGTTGAAATAGGAATCTCCGTTTCGCGGGCTTATAGGTCGTGTTCCAAGGACATTTTGTCGTCCTGACGTTTCGCTGAATACTGCGTTCAGCATGTTCACAGGTTACATAAAGCGAGGTAAAACAAGTAAACAGAAGATATATAAATAGTCAACAACCCACACATAGAGGCTACCATAGCAACGGCGTACCACATAAAAGTAATGCATCAAGGACAGGGCTGCTCGTCTGTTGCATCTTCTCGTCTACGACGGTCAATAAGGGCAGGCTTGAGGGGATTAAGGACTGGAAGCCAAGCTCTGTTCACACGTTCTGCTTCCTCCTTAAGATTGAAGCTGTTAGTATGCTTCAGGATTTCAATGGCCTCCCTTTGTAGCCTGGCATGATAAGACACCGTGGTGGACAGAACTTCGGTGTCTCCATATCTTATATCGTGACCTGCAAGTAGCGAGTGTGCTGCCACAGTGGATTTATCTGTTTGTCCCAGCCGGCTGTGTCGTTCGTGCTCCTTGAGGCGAGTGGCAATACTTCTTTTCGTTGTTCCAATATATACTTGGCCACAATCACACGGGATTTTATAAACCCCTGCCGCGGTATGAGGATGTCGCTTATCTTTAGCGGACCTAAACATGTCCTTAATTTTTCGTGTAGGCCTGTATATGGTCTTTATATCATGGGACTCGAGTAGCCTCCCTATTCTGTCCGTGACCTTTTTTATATATGGAAGAAAAGCTCTAGCCAGGGGCTGCTTGTCTCCAATTACCCTTGTAGTTGGACGTCTCGGATGGAGTGCTCGCTGGATATCTTTCTGGCTGTACCCATTCGCGCGTAAGGCCTCGTTGAGGTGTTCAATTTCTTGTTTTAGGCACTGCTTATCACAAATTCTTTTAGCGCGGTCAGCCAGTGTTTTTATAACTCCGTATTTCTGTCGTGGGTGGTGGTTGGACGTCTTATGTAGATATCGGTCAGTATGGGTCGGCTTACGGTAAACTGTATGTCCCAAAGTTAGATCAGCGGTCTTCGTTACCATAACGTCGAGAAACGCGATTTTCTGTTCATTTTCTAACTCCATGGTAAACTGAATGTTCGAGTTCTGGCTGTTAAGATGTTGTAAAAACAGATTTAATTGATCTTTACCATGGCCCCATATTACAAAGGTATCGTCCACGTATCGTAGCCACACTTTAGGTATCAAAGGTGCGGTCTCTAGTGCTATTTGTTCAAATTGTTCCATGAAGAAATTCGCGATCACCGGACTAAGGGGACTGCCCATGGCGACCCCATCAATTTGTTCATAGAAATATGAATTACCCCCAGGGGCTCACATCTTGTGGGCGTGGGTTGGCGACCACGGGGCCCCAGCTGAGTCCGGCATTGCTTCCACTTGTGCCGGGCTCCTCTCGGTCTTCTTTCCTGTCGACCTCACTTGGTCAACTCTTGTTCTCTTCTGACCCCGACGGTATTAGGGTATCCGAGGCCTAGGGAGTCTCTTCCTTTCCCGCCTTAATTGGCCCTTGTCTCATCTTTTCTGATACCCTTCTTTCTGCGAGGGGTCAGCCTTCTTTTTCTCTTCCTTTTACCTCCTGCCTTGTGCTCTAGGCCCTTAAGGAGGCAGGGTGTATGTAGCCCCACCACTTCTGGTGCACCCTAGATAATGCTACACCCTCAGGGGCTCACGGCTGGTGAGTTCGGGAGTTAGCGACCCCGAGGGATTCCTGAGCTGGGTCCGTTTTCCCCTTTTGTCCCTTACCTTTGGGGCGGACCCTCTCCTCTTTCACTTTCCTATATGCCTTTCATGGCTCTCCTTCCTTCCAAGTCCCTCAATCCGCCTTCTCCGAGGGTTGAGGGCATTTCTTTTCCTTCTGTCCTTTTATTTGCCTTATTCTCCTTTAGTTTTCCATTTCTTCTTCTAGTATGTAGGTTAGTAGTTAGTTTTAGTTTTAAGTTCGATTTTCATCTTCACGATCACCCAAATCATCAGGGGCCGATAACCTAGATGTTAGGCCCCTTAAAACAACAATCATCATCATCATCTCACCCGGAGGTCCCGGGTTCGATTCCCGGCTCAGTCAGGGATTTTAGAAACCGACGTGAGGGCTGGAACGTGGTGCACTCAGCCTCGTAAAGAAAATTTAGTAGCTGTCTGACAGTGAGGCAGCGCCCCGGTCACGAAAATCAAGATTAACGGCCGAGGGGACCCAATGCGCTGACCACGCGTCACCCCAATACCTGCAGGCTGAATGGCTAGGCAGCGGTCGCTTGGTAGGCCTAGGCCCTTCATGGATTGTAGTGCCAGGGGTTAATATTAACATTTTAATGTTCATAATTATTTTGATAATTTTTATTTTTATTCTATTTTTATAATCACAAGATTAATTATACATTTATTATAATTTTGATTTTTATGAACTTATCTAATTTTATTTCTAATTATTATTATTATTATTATTATTATTATTATTATTATTATTATTATTATTACCATATATTTTTCACTCTTTATTTTTAGCCTACTTTCGATTTTTGCAATAAATGAAAGTAGGCTTATGAGATCAACACAGGGCGAAAAATTGTGTGTCTGGGTGAGTGTGTGTACTATGAATGTCTGTCTGTCCCCCCCCCCCCCCTCCCTATCAATTCGAACACGGTGAAACCGAATTGAACGAAATTTGGTGCAGAGATAGCACTAGCAAAGGGCACCTCAGTGTCATGTTTTATATCGCCACCATCTTGACGGAAACAATGGCGGCCACCAAAATGTTAAAAGCTTAAATCAAACCACAACCAAGCTAATTATTTGATCTCTACCAAATTATGCAACATACCTCTTTGTGGAAAGCAACTTTTGACTGAACTACAAGGTCATCAGCAAAATAGTTTGCAGATAGCGGCCATGTATGTGTGCAAATCAATTCACCATATCAATTCAGACACGGTGAATCTCAATTGAATGAAATTTTGTACAGAGGTAGCACTAGCAATGGGCACCTCATATTCATGTTTAATATCCGTATAACAGGTTGTATTTCAACAAGCTACTACAACCAACATTCAATTATACTCCTTGAAAAGGACAAAGAGTTATAACAATGCCCATGAATTTAGGAGAAAGTATGCTATACGTTCTTTACTGAACATCTTGTTTTAAATATTATTGAAAACGTAATTTTATTAAGCACCTTAACTTGAATATTTGGTTTTCAGAAATATTAACACCGAAAGATTCAACATATTTGACAATATAAAGTGTCCTTGCAGTAGGTGGTTAATATACAAACCACTGACCTATAAAGTATTAAAGAAAGCGTGTTATTTTGTGATAAATATCTGATGTAATATTTCTTTCAGGTTAGGTTGTAAAATACTCGTTTTCCCGCCTGATGCAATTTGGCACAATTTTTGTTGACCGACTGAAAAGCTTTCTTTAATGAATATTTTTAGTAAATTTTGATGAATATTCAGGTACGTACTCCCTTTAAGTGATTTTAACATTGGTAAATTGATTGTATCATAATCATAATCATCAGCCCATTTTACAAAAGTTAATCAATGCATTTTGAGGGTTTGGGTCATCATGCTCGTCTGCCCACTGTACTTGGGTGTGTGTGTGTGTAACTTGCTGTGTTTCTGTAGCTATATTAGAGACGGATAGGTGTCCCGTGACTTAGTATGAGATACTATTCTGGCATTTGCCTGTAGGGAGTGTGCGAGAACAGAATAGCCGCTAATAGCGTCGGAATTCGAACCTCCTAAGTCCAAAATGTCTGCAAATCCTCAACGCGGTCGTGGTGTGCGATATAAGGCGCGGGGTTCTCCAGGTGTATCAATCGCCCCGAAAGTAGTCTTGAGAATTTCCTCATATCTGCATAGTTCTCCAATACATAGTCATCCAAGGGCGGTGTGTAACTTATGGTTATTGATTTATTTAATTGATTTGTTATTTTGTATTTATTTATTTAAATACTAGCAACACGCCCCGGCTTCGCCCGGTATCTTTAACGGTTTACCCAGCGCAAGCTTAAAAGGCGCACTGACAGCAGGTTTTTCTTAGACTAGATCCACTGAAATTATTACTGCTTGGCTTCTTTTGGTCATAATTTTTTTTTCGACAGAAACCTTCATTGAGAAATCCTTTACCGAATGGTGAAAACCGCATCAAAAACCATCCAGTGGTTCTCGAGATTACCCGTTACATCCAAGAATTGGGGACTTTGTTATATACTATGTAGAGATTTATTTATTTGTTTATTTAGTACGGTATTTAACTTAGGGTTATATATTTTTCAATTTATTTATCCTAATGAATAAATTTACTGAACATTTCTACTCAATATGTTTGCACGATATGTAGCAAATTGAAGGGATAGATGATTGCAGGTAATCAGGAAAAACTTGATTGCAATGTATGGACATAAAGCAATAAGAGCGTGCATCCGGCTGGTCACCAGTGTAGAGCCTCCGGAAGTGCCAAGAGATGCGGGTCGCCGAATCACATTCAACAATTGAAGATACAGAATCATTTAGAGTAAAAGAGCTACACATTTCTGTTAGTTCATTGTAAGGCGCTCAAGCCTCCGTGGCTTAGGAGGCAGCACGCCGGCCTCTCACCGCTGGGTCCGTGGTTCAAATCCCGGTCACTCCATGTGAGATCTGTGCTGGACAAAACGGAGGCAGACAGGTTTTTCTCCGGGTACTCCGGTTTTCCCTGTCGAAATTTCATTCCAGCAACACTCTCCACTATCATTTCATTTCATCTGTCATTCATTTAATCATTGCCCCAGAGGAGTGCGTCAGGTCTCGGCAGCCGGCAGTTCATATCCTCGCCGCTAGATGGGGGCTTCATTCATTCCATTCCTGACCCGGTCGGAGACTTGAAGCAGACTGTGGATTTTCAGTTTCATTGTAAGGCGCTCGTGACATCTTACGTCATCGGCCTCGAACTATTTTTTGGGTGTGTTGTATTTGTTTGATAAGTAGTGAGAGTGTGTGCATTGACTGGAGCAGTGAGAGTACTAATTTCAGGAGCTTTTATACCCAAGTAAGACATTTCTAAGTTTGCCAATTAGCATAGCTTCCGAAGTTAAGGCGCATATCCCTCATAAGATTAGATGAACAGAAGGTAATTTAGGAATACCAGCGGACCAGCCAGTGCGAGAAATCTCGAATGGATGTGTTAAGCCCCCCACCCGGTTTCACTGCCATGCGGGCTGGACGAGACAGTTCTGGCAGGGGCTATCATGTTTATTTAAACGCACTTTATAAACAAAAACACAATATTTTCGTCAACTTCACAAGAAATGCAATATTTTTCCTGTATTATCGAGACGATTAGGATATTTTTGGGCACAAACCGCACCTTCTAACTCCCTCTGGTTCAGGAGCTCGAGTTTTGTGAAACATACACCTTAGCGGACCCGTGCGAGAACTCTCATATTCTAATGGGTTGCGTGCGCCCCATGTGTACAGACTACCCGCCAGGCTCTAGTGCTATGCGGGCTGTACGCGTCACAGTTCTGCCAGGGGCTATCGTCTTATTTGTTTAAACACTTTTTAAACAAATAAATATATTTGTTGACTCTTCAAGAAATGCAAGATTTTGCACTGTACTATTGAGACGATTTGGGAGATTGGCACAAAACGCACCTTCTAACTCCCTCTGGTTCTGGCCACCTATGCACCACGGTACTTGTTGCCTGCCATTTCTGGTGTTTTTGGTGGATTGTTTGCTGAGATCTTTAGCCTTTCTCTTGGATCCGTTGTCTTTCATTTTCTTGCTAAACTTCTGTAATATCTTTTTTTTGTGTGTGTGTGACTATGACGTGACCCTATTAATTTAGGTTTAGAGCATTTTAAGTTTAAAATTTAAATAATGGTCACCAGAATTTAGCCAGATTTTGTTTTCTTTTCTTTTCTTTTCTAGCCTCAACTGGTCTGCAGCAAGTACGGTAGGACGTTCATTCATAGTCACAATTTAGATGGAGGTGGTCGTGATCTTTAAAAGGCGAGCTATCTCTCTTTAATAGTTAGGATAATAGTGAATACGATATGAAAACCTATATAGTAAAAGAAGAGAAAAAAATGAACAGGGAAAATATAAATTCCATCAACTCTCGAAGAATGAGTGCTGAGGGACTCAGAGAAAAAGTGGAGCCATAAATGGAACACAAAGGGAAACAGGAAAGGGCAAATAGGGAAAACTAACCCATCTCAGGAATCCCTCGGGATCGCCAACTTCCGAGCTCACCGGACGTGAACCCTTGAGGGTGTACCTCGGTCCAGGGTGGGGGATACACACACACACATACACTTTCCCCTTAAGGGACTTAGTGCACAAGCCGGGCGCTATCAAGAGAAGTCTAACCCCCTCGAAGAATGAGGTATCAGGAAAGACGAGACAAAGGCCAATTAAGACGGGAAAATGGAAGACACTGTAGGCCTCGGATATCCTAATACCGTCGGGGTCGGAAGAGAGAAACGAGGTTGACTGACAAGAGGAGGAGGAAGTAATGCCGGACTCAGTTGGGGCCCCATGGTTTGCAACCCACGTCCCAATTGTGTAGGACGCATAAGTTGAAGGACTCGTGGAAATATTCAAACTTAGACAGAATTTCCTTAGGAGGAACATGTTCACAGCTACTTTTTGCTCGTACGGCTTTGTCAGAAAGATGTCACTCCACTGTGCAGGAGCAGAGGATCATGACGTGATTGGAATACCAACAGCTGTCCTGATCTCTTTGATGTTGTATTCGCTTTAATCCGGGCTCTGACCCCAGTCAACTAACGCTCCACAGCTTCGCGCCTGCGCAGTAACGTGTTCCGCCGCATATTGATTCAGACGCACCGAAATTGCCAAAAGTTACACTCAAGTTACATTGTTACCACGATAGGACATTTAATGATCATCTTAACAGATAATCATAATTGGTTTAAGGGGCCTAACATCCAGGTTATCGGCCCCTAATGGTCTGTGTGATAGCGAAAATGTCAATGAAGTGGAAACCAGAACGAAAAGTAAGAGAGCAGGAAAATGCTTACAAAAGGGAACTCAGATTGATACTACTCACAAAATGGAGAGCGGTAATACTTACAGAAGGGAATTTAGAACGAAAATACTTACAGAAGGGAATTTAGAACGAAAATACTCACAAAAGGAATAGAGCGAAAAATACGCACAAAATGTAGGTGAAGTTCAAAATACTTGCAAAATGCAAATGAGATTGAAAATACTTGCAAAATGCAAATGAGATTGAAAATACCCACAAAAATGCAATTGAGATTGAAAATACCCACAAAAATGCAATTGAGATTGAAAATACCCACAAAAATGCAATTGAGACTTAACTACTTGAACAAAGTGGGGTAGGTTGAAAATACAAAATGCAATTGAAATTCAAAATACTCACAAAAGGACCCCCACGATATTGGAAGATTTACTAAAAAGCAATTTAGATTGTCAATCCTTACAAAATGCGTAGTTGGTAGCATGCTGAGCTTCTATGCCCAAGATAGCGGGTTCAAACCCGGCCGAAGCCGTCGGATTTTTTAAGAGCGTTAAAAAATCCCTCAGTATGCCTTCCTTCGGAGGGGAAGTAAAGCCGGCGGTCCCATGTCATAGATTTATGGCATGTTAAAGATCTTTCCACTAATTACACCTGTGTGAAACTAAATTGGATAGGTTAAGAATATAAACAACGCTCTTAGGTTGCTACGTTCGTTGCCAAGAGCCGACTGCGGTGGCGTCTAGTAGCTAGTTCTGAACTAGGCCTAGTAGTCGTTGACGGTGGCGTTTGGCGGCAAAAGTAGGAACTATTTGAAAATTCAAAGTTGCAGTCCCTACTTGAATTAAAAAAACAGATACACACACTAATACAGTCATCACAATTAACACCGGTTATCAGACATATTCTACACACACCCAAAGTACACGGGGCTACATGACCGCGTTGTCGCAGCCCCTAAACTAAGGAACCAACCAACCAACTTACAAAATGCAATCGAGGTTGAAAAACACTCAAAAAATGCAACGCAGATCGAAAAGACTTACAAAATGCAATGGAGATTGGAAACACCCACAAAAGGGGATGGATATGCAAAAATAACAGTGCGGGAATCTTAAAGGGAAAAGGAAATATAATGAAAAGAAAAACAACAGGAAAGTGAAAGAGGAGAGGGTCCGTCCCACAGGTAAGGGACAAAAGAGGGAAACCGGACCCAGCTCAGGAATTCCCGAACTCACCAGCCGTGAGCCCCTGATGGTGTAGCACTTTCTAGGGTGCACCAAAGTGGTGGGGCTACATACACCCTACCTCCTTGAGGGCCTTGAGCAGAAGACAGGAAATAACAGGAAAATAAAAAGAAGGCTGACCCCTCCCAGAAGGAAGGGATCAGGAAAGATGAGACAAGGGCCAATTAAGGCGGGAAAGGAAGAGACTCCCTAGGCCTCTGATACCCTAATACCGTCGGGGTCGGAAGAGAACAAGAGTTGACCAAGCGATGTCGACAGGAAAGAAGACAGGGGAGCCCGGCACAAGTAAATGGAAGCAATGCCGGACTCAGCTGGGGTCCCGTGGTCGCCAACCCACGTCCCACTAGATGTGAGCCCCTGGGGGACATCTTAACAGCACTACAGGGGATCCCCAAACCGTTCTCCATAGGCTTCTGATGACAATGAGAAAAATGATGAAAAATCTGGGCTTTCTATGGTATAAGATGATATAGCTTTGAAGCGAAACTTCTCTCCCTCTTTTCTGTAGTCCATAACAAATATATATTTTATTCACTTGTCATTTTGCATATTCCTGTAATTGGAGTTATATTGTACATTTTTCAGTCGGTCATCACATCAATTGTAAAAAAATAAAATTGAAATACAAACCTACCAACCTTACTAAACTAAATATCAGGAGATTTTGAAATGAAAATCTGGAAAATATCAGCTCAATTAATTGGAAAACCATGCTTCAAAATGAATGAAGTGAATAAGCATTCGGCAATTATTATCCCATCACTTTCACCACGGAGGACAGGGTTCGATTCACGGTCAATCCATGTGAGATTTTCGAAGTGAAATGATATGTCCTTTGGTTCGGTTATCCCGTAAAAAGGAGTTTCCGTGGTTCATGATCGCGAGATTAACGGTCACGTGAAACTACAAACTTCCTTCTTAATTTTAACACAAAATCGTTATATATACAATACAGGATCATCATATATTATCGCGAGTAAACACTGCAAGCTAAGCCGGCAACAATCTCATCTAATTTTTGTTCTGTAAGAACACAACGTTGTCTGTTAACTTTATTATTATTTACGGAGCCTGTTTCCTTGAATCGTTTAGCGAGCCTGCTAATTGTACTGGCATTAGGCACAGGTCTTCCTGGAAACTTGATTCGAAATTTTCGTCTTGTTTCACAACAAGACTTTCTGCTTTTCATATACAAATTATGGATACACACAGGTTCGCACAATGTGAATTGGTGTCTAGGCATGACCAACAATCACAGTAATCACAATACTCACTAAACATGCAACACTAACGTCTAAGCTTTTCAGATATACGTCCATATGAATGGAAAACCACGTGTGAACTAACGATATGAGTCAGCGGAGCGCGCCCACCACCGGCTTAGCTTGTCATGTTTACTCGCGCGCACATACTGTACGTAATGACCCTGTACATATGCATACAGTATTTATTTGATACACTATACATTTACTTGGTGCTTCCTTGTTCCGACGTATCGAAATATCACTTTTTCCACCACGTGATACATTACAAAACATTACATTGACGAACAGTACAAAATGCAAAATAATTCACCTTTGCTAGATTTAATCATGCCCGGAAAATGTTCCGAAAACTGTTTCAGGCACCCAAATAACCTGCCCACTATAAACACTTCCAAAAACCCTGGAAAATGTTTGAAGTACGCCAATAATTTACAAGACTCGTGAGGAGAGAAAAACTATTGAAACTCAGGAGTCTCCCGCCTAAATCGGTAAAGTTGTCAGAAGTCAATTTTCCTAAGTAATCTTCTATTGGGAGCTTTTCAGTCTGTCAACACGAGTGTACCCAAATTAGATTGTGCGAGGAATTACAATCAATCACCCAGTGCCCGATATAAATTACACTGAATAAAACGCTTCTCAATGGGTAACTAGTTCCGTTCGTCAAGCGAACACCATATTAGGCTTGAATTAGGTTCAGTGGATACACTTGTGTACAACGGTATTTACGATAAATTACAGGTCACGGATTTCTATGTAAATACATATCTATTGAAGAAGCTAAACTTAATTATATTTAGTATTATCATTACATGAGAAGTTGAGAAGTGCAGCATTTATTTTCCAGTTTTTTTTCATATTTTTACGTTTAGCACATATGTTCCATATTCTTAGTCATTAAAATCAATATAACAGTCCATATTTCGGCTAGAAAGTAATACATTCTAGTAAATTAGCAGTCCTGTCAGTAATGGAGAAACAAGTTAACGATCTATTGTAATATTTAAGAACTTCACCAAGCTATCTTCTTTCAGCCCCTACGTTGGGCGACATTGAAATATATTAATATAACCAACCTGTTAGCCACCTCAGGTTGTGGGGCAATATTCTTGCTTGAATGCACACAAAGACTTAGGACACCAACATTACAAAATTCACACAATTTATTTAATATAGGCAAGCTTCCAGTACCAAGGCCTTGGCATCATACACCCAATCAACACTCACCATTTCACATTACATTTTCTAAAAAAAACTTCAGCTCCCGTCTTGCCTCAAATTCCACTGCAAACAACCCATGTCCATACTCCATGTATCAAAACTCAGTGTTATTCAAGCTTTGATTTATCAAAACAAACACCAAAAAAAAAAACTATGTTTCATACACAAATATTCACCAACTGTCCTCCATCTTGACACAAAACTCCTTTTTACAAACTCATCGCCATGGCAACCAAAACCAAGTCAAGGACTACATTCATGCTATCAGCCAAGGCCACCTAATCACACCACTTGGCTACCCACCAGCAAAAAGTCCCGAGGCACAGCACACAAGATTTTCGATAGCGGCCTACCAACCGTGGCCATGACTGGCAACAAGATAAAATAAAACAAACTAAAATACCTAAAAGAGTCTCTGTAACTTAACCTACAATTGTTAGGTTACACTATATTTAAACATTTAAATCTTGGAGGAAAGCAATGACAAACTACCTCACTCCTCTTCTTGCCTAGTACGCCTCAACATAGCGCTGGCTTTGGATTTTGTGGGTATCTACCCACATAACCTAACGGCGGTAATTTTTGAGGATCCAACCAGCCTTCGGGCTGACTAACAGACACAGGTAAAATTGCTGATGTGGCAAAAATTAAGATGGACACTGTACTTTCAAAGAACCCTGGATATGAAGCGATGGGAAAGGTTCCTGCAATTGTGTGTGGAGATTAGTGTAAAGTTAACGTTGGATTTAACCCCAGCAGTTAAGTTCAAATATGTCCCCGGTACCTCTTCTGATGTTCAACGCAGTTTCAGTCAATATAAATCTGCCCTTATGAGACAATAGCAGCACTTAAAGGAACATTTTTAATGCATTGTTTTGGCAACAGAGAATAAAAGATGAAGTATTCTTACAAAATCATATTTATATTAAAATGGTAAGTGCAACGTTATGTTTCATGTAGATCTTTGTTTAGCTTCTTTGAATTTGGATATTAAAATAGAAATTACACTTCTTTGTAATTCTAAGTTCATATACAATTCCATATTTCAAGAAACATAACTAACTATATAGGTACATACAGTATTAATTATTAGTTAGTACATATAAATCCGTTCCCTAATTATTAAGCTAGACAAGTTTTTAATTAAACTTTGTAACGAGTCGGATTTTTTAACCAAAAAAAACTTTAACACTTATAGACTAACGGAATGAAAATATAACTGTCTAAGAATTGCGACTCGTTTACGAGGTTTTATTACAAACTTAGTATCATTTTACATTGTCAACAACGGGTACGACATGAACAAATACGGACTCAACTCTTGCCATGTGTATGAATGAGGGAAGGAATGCGTAAACAGTAGCTCTGCCTAGAAGTTGTTGGGAGAAGCCAAGGTCGATGGTTTCTTATACACGGTTACGCAACTCACAGCAACACATTATGTGTAGTACAAGGCAAAAAACCACACTTAATCCCATCTACCGCAAGTGCTGAACGTAATAACTCATTAGCCCCTCCGGAACACTTCACACTCTCGGAATTAACAATTTAGACGGTAATAAAATATTATTTGTTTAAATAATTAGATAAATAATTAATTATAATAAAAATAATTTAAAACAAAAAAAAAAACACCCACGAACGTTGCTAAGGCACACTCTCTCCCTCCAACAAAGAAAGATTCGGAAAGTCATTTCCGAACTTAAGTCAAATAAAGCACCAGGCGAAGATGGGATCATTGCTGAGCTGTGGATGTATGCTGATGAGTCGATACAGAGTATCCATGACAAATTTAATGTCTGGTTGACAAAACAATTACCTAGTGACTGGACCTCAGCTATCATCCACCCACTGCAAAAAAAAAGGTGACGTCAGATCTCAACTACAGAGGGATTTCCCTGGTATAACTAGATTCCTGCATTGGTGAGTACCAAGCTGGTTTCGAAAGTCAAGGTCATGCGCCGAACAGATTCTAAATCTCAAAACCATTCTCACATACAAACAAAAATCTAAGTGCCTTATGTAACGATTTTCGTCGACTTCCAAAAGACCTACGATTCAGTCGATACTTGCGGAATTGGGGCTGTATAACAAATACCCTGAACCTTGTGAAAGAGGCTCTCACCAACAGCACAGGGGAACTGTCCGAGAGCTTCGAGGTCAGAACTGGTGTTAGACAAGGGGATGGCTTCTCTCCGATTCTCTCCAACTGCCTACTAGAAAAAAGTAATTCGTGAGTGGACAAAAACTCCGAAGGATGATTCTGGATTGAGAATAGGCTACAAGGAAGACAAGTTAACAGTCCCCCGTTCAGCCTTTGCAGACGACCTTGTACTCCTAGCGTCCAGTGTGGAGTAAGCTAACCACTGAATTACATAGCAGCTAAAGTAGGCTTAAAGATCGCCATCAACAAAACACAGTTTATCAGCAACATGAGAGATGCGCCCGAGTCAATCCCACTGGGGGGATAAAGTAGTACGAAGGACTAACTCCTTCAAATACATAGGGGAATGGATAACCCCCAAACATCAATGAAGACCTGGCCATGAACGACAGATGCATCAAAATGGAGAGAACTGCAGGAATATGTACAAATCCAAATCCCTCTGAAAGAATCTCCAACTCAGACATAACAGTACTGTAGAGAGACCATCAGTACTATATGCCTCAATGCCTAAATCTGGTCAGAAAAGACTACTCCGGAAATTCGAGCTGTAGGACCGGAAGATTCTGCGAAAAATCATGGGCCTTATTAAAGAGGAAGGCACGTATAGAATCAGGCACAACAATGAGCAGTATGAAGAAGTGGAGAGCATTACAAAAGCTATGAGGAGGAGGCTGGTCTTCTATGGTCATATTGTGAGAATTTTCAACACTGTTTCTAGGAGGGGAAGCAAATAACGCCAAGTGGACGTAACTAGTCAGGTAAGACCTTGAACAATTTGATATGGACACCAGTAACATCTATGGCAGGAATAAAAACAGAACTTTGATCAGAACATCAGACTCTCTCCAGTCACTAACAAAAAGCGTGTAGTTTAACGTGACCGTTAATCTTGAGATCATGAGCCACGGGACCTCCTTTTTACGTGGAATCCGAACCACAGGACATGGCATTTCACTTCGAAAATCTCACATGCATTGACCAGGAATCGAACCCGGACCGCCTTGGTGAGGCATACAGCTAGACCGCTGAGCCACCACGCCCCTCCCAGTCACTAACAGCGAAAGCATTGCGTCCAGGAGTAGGTGTGAAGTGGACTCAGGAGCGGAAGGACATTCACAGTTCCAGGATGAAGGAATACTCGGCTAAGATGAAAGCTGCCAGAGATAAGAACCACGTGGTCCACAGCCGGCCCAAACGGAACTTTAAAAAAATTGCTAATGCAGCGGAAGTTTGAATTACTCCACCGATGGCCCACGATAGAAGAGAGTTCCGCAGTCGAGTTGACGGAGTAAAATCATTTCAGGAGAAACCACCAAGCAGGAGGCCCATACGGATCATTTCCGAGGAGGAGAGAAAACGAAGAAGTGACAGGATGAAGAAGTTCTGGGAAGAGAAGAGAAAGAAGGCCAAGAAGTTTTGAGTTCCTTGCGGTCCACAGTTGGCCAAATTCGATAATAAAAATTTAAAAAATACAAACCAAATGGAAGTTTGAATCCTTAACATTCTGACTCATTCAGTTATTAAGCAACCCTGTGTTTTTTTTTTCACGTGGAATCCGAACCACCAACCGTGACTTCACATCGAAAATAATTGTATTAATATTGTAGCTTTTATTTACCGATACTCTTACAAAACTAAACTTGCAATTTGCGTATCTTGCTAATTGGTTTTAGGGTCTTAAGACATCTTTGTCATCAGTTGTGACTACTTGAAAGTGCTTAATTTGGCTGACAACCTATTTCCTGTGGTGACATAGTATGTAACTAATTGGGTTCGGTGCCCCGGGACTTCGAAGTCCCACCCCGTTAAATTCCGGGAGTGAGTGGATAAAAACTCTGGGGGAAGTCGACGACGACACCATCACGCTGAGGATGGCCGCTTCAGCGCCTGGATCTGAACCTTAGATCTTAAATTACTGTGTTCAAGAAATTCACAGCATCCCATCTGACCTTGATCCATCAACACCAAACCTCCTCGACAAGACCTGCAATGGTTTTATGCCAGATTTCTTTGCCATCTTGACCTAGACTATAAGGCTTCAGAAATTACTACGTATCTACGTAATTAAAGCCACATATCACGATACAAACTTTGGGCCACAAATTCTCACTGGGTACCATTTAGTGCATTTCAATCCGTATACATAGAAATTTTAATTCACAGTAACTTCCAGCACATCGTTGAGGTATTACATACTCTTATCTCTTATGTAAGCGAACCATTCAATTCAAGGCGATCGCGTGAGTCGAGAGAAAACCAAGCGTCACTTCTGAAAACAGGTCTTTCTTGGCCTGCCTATGTGTGGAATAATAAACGTGAAGGCACTTGCTATGGTATACAATAATTATCCAGACGAGACACGACGACCCAGTCGTCTGGATGAGCGTGGGCATCAAGCCAGGAATCGGAAGAGAATTTCCCCCAAGCAGGTCCACGACGACGTTCATCGTCTGTCAACTGACCTAATATTGTTTTACTAGATATCCCGCTCGTTTACACCCACATTAGTGGTATGCGCGCGGGAATACGTATGGTTTGTAAATTTATGAGGTTGGGGAACATCTAGATCATCTGTCCCAAGTAACTGTTAAAATATGATTTTATATTTTTAAAATAATTTTTAGGTGGAGGCCAAAACAAGAAAACTGCCCATTTGTAATTAAACACATACAATTATTACTGACAAAAAAGCAGGGAATAAAAAATACACAATTACAAAATTTCAAAAATATATAATTTATATTTATAAGAACCAAGTTTGTTTTGAAATAATCACAAGAAAACTTAGTAAAAATAGAGTTGAAAATGTATATTTTAATTGAAATAAACCAATAAAGCTTGTATAACATGTCAAAGTTTTCAAATGTTTACCTTCTATCGTCAAATAATATGGGCAAGTAAGTTAGTTGAAAAAGAAATAGCGCCCAGTCCTGAACTTTTCTGCTAAAAAGGTTGCGAACCACTGTTCATTGATCTCTCGCCAGGAATGGTTTAAATGTAACAAATCAGGGTGGAAATCTTCATGAAGGTAGACCTGCCGTATATAGCCTACAGGTTATGGACTAGGCGGCCGGGTCAGTCAGCGCCAGAAGACATTAAAAACGTCAAGTACGTCGCATTTGTTAACACCACTTTACAAACAGTACAAAATCTCGTCACATCGCTATAGGGCAAGGGCCTCCTAACCATCAGGTAGGAATAGCTCAACTGAACCCTGGGTGAGTTCGTCCCCGAGAGCTTGTTTCTCCTACAATATTATTAAGTTTCAATCTATCACATAATAACGTTCAGGATATCTATACTTTCAGAGAAAGTAGTAAAAGTAATGTATGTTTCATATCAAGACATTCTCTAGTTTGAAATTCTGTTCGATGTGTCTTCGAAGCTTCAATTTGCTCTCCTGTGAAGTATGCTTTGTTAGACAACTGGTTTCCTTTCCCCTGTACCGTTCAAAGTGGACATTTCATTTGCCCAAGACAAATACAAATAATGAAATGTGAAAAAATGTCTCTCTATGAAATGGAACTAAGTATGATAACAGAAGCCTTCAAAACATCACGAATTTAAAACATTTAACAAGGAATGTAAGCTGTCCAAGAAGTAGCTACTGAAAAGCGTGCATATGCATGCTGCAAATGGGCATAGCTTAGAGGAAACTTCTCAACAACGCATTCGGGGCAGATGACTGCACTGTTCTGCCCCTTAAAATATCAATCAATTATAATTATCATCGTAGATAGTATTCCATTAAACTTTCTTGAAAATTATTAATGGAGGATTAATGTCAGCAAATCGTTGGCTATTGTCTGGGCGCCAAGAGACGTTTGACACGGGGAGCGTGCACGGTCTTTCTATTCCCGACCTAAATACAGAGTGAATCATAATTATTAATAAAGTGTAACATCTGAATTATTAATAAAGTGTAACAGCTTTAAGGGGGGTGGGGGGAGAGATCCAGCTTAATCGAGGAATAAAATGTCAATATTGATTCGATTGTTGAACATGCTGCAAATATTGTAGACAAATGATACTCGTATCACAGTAATTGCAAGCTTGTGGCAACCAAAAACAACTTTTATAATGTCAAAACTCTTATCATAAGAGCTTTCTTTAGAGAATTTTTAAAATTTGCCGAATGTGCGTCATCGTTTTCCTTATATATCCCAAGTTGATTAGAAATTTCGTACTTTTAAGGGGTGTATTGCAGCTGCACTTACTAAATGCACCTCAATCAGGCCATTGGTATTTATTATTTAAAAAGAAATAACTAATTTCAGCTGTTGTGAATAAAAATGCAATATAAGTACTTAATTTACAGTTTATGTTGGTGATTGAGGTGGGCTACATTTTGTAGGTGCAGCTCAAATACACACATTTAAAAAAAAAGTAGGACATTTCTTATAAGTCTGGGATATACAAGGGAAGCGACGCTGCACGGTAAAATATTTGGCAAATTTTGGAAATTTTCTAAAAAACTCTTATGATAAGAATTTTGACATTATAAAAGTTGCTTTTCGTTGCCTCAATCTGTGATCGCTCTTCAACACGAACAAATATCATTGGGCGCCACTCATATACACAATGAGAATGAAATATAGAACACGAAATCACTCCTCCCGGGCAGAAGGACAATAGAACTTGCTTATGGCACCCCCCCCCCCCCTCTTGTAGAAATAATAAATTGAAAGAATAAATACGGAAATCACAAAATAACTACAGAGTAGAATGATAGAAAGAAAGTTTTTATATTCATGAATCAATATATAAATTACTATACGAAAAGTGCCGTACATTACATGTTCCATTGGCTACCTAGGCTTACTTGTGGTTGGGGTATTATGTATATTCTGATGTACTTTATATTCCGCGAACTTGCGACATACGTCGTAGTAGGATTTGCTTCGTATTGAGCACAATGTCACCAGACAACAGCCTGGTTACTTATTTATATTCCTTAACTGGGCACTTTCTTATTAATTTACATAAGATAAACCATACATGACAATGATGAGAGCGTGTGCAGATCCAAGATCAGTCACAAAGTATGCATTATTGTGATATGAGTATCATTTGTCAACAATATTTGTAGGATGTTCAACAATCCAATGATTATTGACATTTTATTCCTCTATTAAGCTGGATCTCACCCCTTAATTAAATGATACTAGAAGCAAAAATGTCCGAGTAAACATTGGGCCGCAAACGTGCCGTTTGTGAGATCATTTAGAGTTTATGGTGAGCAACCACCACTGATCACTACTAAGTGATCGTCTTATTAGGCCGTACAACTCAATGGCGTACAATAACGACAAATTGAACACTTCCTTTAACTACGAGGAAGTACATTGTACAACCATTGTAACATGTAATTGTAAGACTTTCTTCTCGTTCATTACAAACAACTGCACTTCTACCAAAGTATCTAATAATGTTTTATGGTGTCTTCGTACCTTTTCATCACTAGGATGGCGTTTTCACACAGTCAAGTCAGTGGTGGCTAGTAACCAATTTTCATTATCTCCTTTGCGGACCCATGTTTATTAAGTATGTTTTGCTTCTAATACCGGGTACTTACAGCCGTTTCAATTTGAGCTATTAATTATGGTACACAGTTTACTGAATGCTGAGAACTAGTGTGACTAAGCCAGTAACAACCTTCACAGACATGTTAATGGGATTCGTAAGAAGACAATAGAGGCGATTCTATTCTTCAAGTACAGTAGTGAATGCAAAAAGCGCTGGCTGAACTAGCTGGTCCCCCCCGCCTCTCTCTGGAGCAGGCACAGTATTAATAAACTTCAAACAAGCGGATCGCAACTTTGACAAGCCGACCAACTGACCGATATAATGTGGGGCTATTTATATTACCATACACACAGCATTGACCTTCCTCAGCACGTACTGCCTTCTACACAGCCTCTTGATGCATGAAGCCTCTACGTGGGCCGCCGAGCCGAGCCGAGCCGACCTTCTGTCCTATTTGATACACAGTCATCTCTTCGCATCCACACGAGGCCCATCCACAAATTAACGAACGGATTCATTGACATTGACAAAGCAATCCCAATAGAATGAAACGTATTCCCTACTGAAGTCATTAAGAGATAATTGTTTTAAGGGGCCTAACATCTAGGTTACCGGCCCCTAATTGTCTGGGTGATAGCGAAAATGTCAATGAAGTGGAAGCCAGAACGAAAATTAAAGTGAGGAGAAGACTTACAAAAAGGAACAAAGATTGAAACTACTCACAAAATGGAGAGCGGCACTACTTACGAAAAGGAATTTAGAACGAAAATACTCACAAAAGGAATAGATTGAAAAATACGCACAAAATGTACAATTGATATTCAAAATACTTACAAAATGCAATTGAAATTGAAAATGCTTACAAAATGTATGGTAGATTCAAACTACTCAATTGGATGGACAATACTCACAAAATGTAATTTAGATTGAAAATACTCACAAAATGTAATTTAGATTGAAAATACTCACAAAATGTAATTTAGATTGAAAATACTCACAAAATGTAATTTAGATTGAAAATACTTACAAGATGTGCACCTTACAAAATGCAATTTAGATTGTCAAACCTTACAAAATGCAATTTAGATCGAAAATACTTACAAAATGCAATTTAGATCGAAAATACTTACAAAATGCAATTTAGATAGAAAATACTTACAAAATGCAATTTAGATAGAAAATACTTACAAAATGCAATTTAGATCGAAAATACTTACAAAATGGAGTTTAGGTGGAAAAAAAACGCTAAATGGAATTTAGATACACGGGGAGCCAATTAATAAAAACAGTGCGGGAACCTTCAAGAGAAATATAATGAAAAGAAAACAAGAGATCTGACCCCCTCGAAGAAGGAGGGATCAGGAAAGATGAGACAAGGGCCAATTAAGGCGGGAATGTGAAAGACCTTGGATAACCTAATACCGTCGGAGTCGGAAAAGAACAAGAGCTGAGCAAGGGAGGTCGACAGAAAAGATGAGAGGAGCCCGGCACAAGTAGGTGGAAGCAATGCCGGACTTAGCCGGGGTCCCGTGGTCGCCAACCCACGTCCCACTAGATGTGAGCCCCTGGGGGGGGGGGGGGGGTCATTAAGAGAGCCGTGTCTCATGTTACACCACTCCACACAGATCACAGATGCAGTCCAAGGTAGGCTCATGGAAGTGGGTGAAGTGAAACCCGTGAACTGACAAACGAGTAACCGCATGATAGAGCCCTGTGCGGATAAACAGAACGTTATGCCTATCCGCCCGACTTGCTTTTTCCGCATTCGCACGTTTGTTATCCAAATCTACTGGCATTGCAATAATATTTTAATGAGATCAAGAGCGGCTTCAGTGGCGTAGTCGGTAGCATGCTGGGCTTCTATGCCCAAGATCGCGGGTTCAAACCCGGTCGAAGTCATCGGATTTGTAAGAGCGTTAAAAATCCCTCAGTACAATTCCTTGGGAGGGAAAGTAAAGCCGGCGGTCCCATGTCATAGATTTATGGCATGTTAAAGAACCTTCCACTAATTACACCTGTGTGAAGTTAAATTGGATAGGTTAAGAATGTAAACAACGCTCTTAGGTTCCTACGTTCGTTGCCAACAGCCGACTGCGGTGACGTCTGGTAGCTAAGTTCTGAACTAGTAGTCGTTGACGGTGGCGTTTGGCGGCAAACGTAGGAACTACTTGAAAATTGATCGTCTGCAGTCCTTACTTGAATTAAAAAACGGATAACACACACACCAATACAGTAGTCACAATTAACACCGGTTATCAGACAGATTCTACACACAACCGAAGTACACGGGGCTACATGACCGCATTGTCGCAGCCCCTAAACTGAGGAACCAACCAATTAGATAAAGCATAAATTACTCAAATTACATTTGAGGAAAAAAGTCGTTCCCATAGGCTTTGTATGTCATGAATGTTATACAGCCCGAATTCCAACCCTTTTCACTTCGGAGTGTTAATTATGCTTAATGACAATTTCAGTGAGATTAGCTTAAATCATACATTTGTCATGAACAAAACATAAATGAAAAATATGCTGTGTCATAAATATCCAGGTCCTAATAATGATACAGTGGAACGTGGCTAATTCGAACTTCTATAATTCGATATCTTCTTTAATTCGATTTTTTCTCTTGGTCCCTAGCATTCTATATACAATCAATGGTAAAAAATCGGGGTTAATTCGAATTATATTTTGGATAATTCGAAGTTTTTACGGGTAAAAAGCTGATGAAGCCAAGCAGTTGGGTCAGGAATTCCCGAAAAACGACGTTGTATCCTTGGCATGCGGCCCCTACTCGACTGTATTCCCCTTGAATTTGTTAGATTCTTTTTTGATGGCCGAGAGACTTAATTGTAGGATATAGGTAAAAATCTCAAACTTTTCGAAAAACAGTAGATTTCTCTAAGACGTAACTAGATTGCTGGATTACTACTGTCATTAAATAGGCGAATAGTACGTTTTATTTTATCATTTGAAACTTTTGAGGTTATTCACGATACAGTCATTTTACAGTATGTTAATCTGCTTTGTTGAACGTAAATCATTATGTAAACTTAATACATAGTAGCCTATATACACACTCTACTCGTTAAAAACCTATATAATATGTTTTATAAAAGTTCTTGGATGAAAACTTAACATTCGAATATTTTCTCTACCCTTTTCAAAGAACTTGCTTAATTCGAATTTTTGGATAATTCGTATTTTTTTACTGGTCCCTTGAGGTTCGAATTATCCAAGTTCCACTGTATTAAACAAGTTGGGATTGTATTCTAAAAACTATCCGTAAATTTTCTCCAAACATCCGCAGCTTATCCGCACTAGATCCGCATGGCGAAAAATTTTGCGGATATCCGCGGGTGGCTTTAATCATAGTCTGCCACTTTCCAGTCTGAATATGTCGTAACATCAGTTGCATAAAATTCGGGCCATATCCCGTTCTTAGCATGTAGCTGTGTTAGCAGGTCGTAATAGTTTACTTTGGATGGCAGACATCTGCAGTCATATCCAGAAATTAAGTTTCCCTATTTTGTAAAGAAAAGAAAACTGTTAAATGAAAAACTTTTAGTGACGCCAGATACAGCAATTTGAGCTATTTTTCAACATAATCACCACCAGAATTGAGACACCTGTCATCAGGGGCGGTTCGATTGGGGGGGTTGGGGGGGTGTCTCACCCCCCTCAGGTATTTTCTCAGTCGGCAGTCGGCAAATCCTGAAGGATCCGTAACATTTCCCAAGACAGCATTTAAAAAGCAAAACGGGGCATGGCCATATATGATTTTGTCCGATTTAAAAATAAATTTAAAAATATTATACTGACAGTCGGCATTTTACCGACGGACGCTGCAATGATTCCATACAGCCAGGCTATAGCCCAGTGTGGCAAGGGAAAGAGTCAGCAAAATAACCATTTTAAAAGTTTCACTTCCAATCCTCGGTGCACCGGCTGCCACTTGCCATTTCGTTTCTTTGTATGGCAACTAAAGAATGAATGACAGATGAGCAATATGGGACCAAAGACAAGGGATGAACTCATCGGCACGTTCCTTGGAGGGTGTAACGTCCCGCGTTCATTATGCAGAGCGACTCAGCTACACCGCGAAGCGAGCCCAGCATCTGTGCCATGTGGCTAGACAAAAGGTGTTGGTGAGCGCATTGATAACTTCAGGTCAGGCCAACTCATTGAGATGTTGTCGGAGGAATGTTATGACCTGCTACCGCTTGTCTCGGCGCGTCCTCACATATCCGCGCTATTGTGACAAAATTGACAGGTTTATGGTTCCAAGGATCCTCAAGGGTTGGGGTGCTCACTAAGTTTAGTGCAGTGGTCGCCGAGAATGAGAGAAAGCAGTCGTTCCTGAACCAGCAACTTTTACAGTGATAACTAGGTGCAGATACAGTGGCAGTGGGACGTGAGTTTTCGCCGACATGGAACATTTTCACGGAGCATCGCGTACCCATCAGACGTAAGTAATAATAATACAATAATTACATGCGTATTTTCAGCCATGTTTATGTTTAATGGTGTTAACAGGAAAAAAGTGAAGAATGATCGCACGCTGGAGTACGTCAGTGGCACAAACTGAAAAGTCGCGGAAAGAAGAAAAAGGGCAAATTACAAGAACACTTCACTTCAGTAGCTCATCAAGCAGCGATGGCAGATTTGTGCCACTTTGTTAATGGAAAAGGCCACGAAGACGTTCGTTCTCCTTGATAAACTTTTACGGACAATCAGAATTGAGGAAGAACAAGAAAAAGAGCTCCACAAAAAAGTTATCCATATACTTATTAACACAGCAAGAACCTTTTGTTGGCAAGGTTTGACTTTCCGAGGTCACGAGGATGGAATCACTCAAGATAATGGAAACTTCACGCAAATTGTGAAGTTACTTTCACGGCATAGTCCGGTCATGAATAGGTGGTTGGAAGAAGTGAATACGCGGAAGCACAACGTTACGTATATGAGGAAGGACCCTCAAAATGAATTCATCCATCGACTGGAGAGAAAACTCGTGAAATAATTGCAGAAGAGATCAAGAACACTGGTATGTTCTCCGTTATAGCAGATACTACTCCCGATATGTCACATAAAGACCGCCTCTCGTTGAATATCCGAAACGTCGTCGAAAAAGATGAAGAGCTCGTTCCTGTGGAGCGTCTTTTCAAAATAGACGCTGTTTTAATTTAAAAAAAAGACTGGAGAGGAGTTGGCTGAAAAAAATATGTTTAATTCAGAAGAACTTACTTCCACTCGATAAACTAGCGTTTCAATCGTACGGCTTTGCTAGTAACATGTCTGGTATATACAACGGCACTCAAAAAAGCTATCAGAGAAGTGCAAAATAGATATTCCGTACGTTCCATGCCAAGTTCACAGATTAAACATTTTCGTAGAGACAGCTTGTAATGCTAGCGCGCTTATCCGAGAGTTTTTTGACACTCTTGAAGCATTGTACGTTTTTTTTCGGGTAGCACGAAACGACATTTAAGATTGCAGAAAGAGCTGGATAAAATTGGAAATTCACTTCAACTTAAGAATTTACCAAAAACAAGGTGGACTGCATGCGCCGAATCGGTGAGAGCTGTTTCTTCGTCACATCATTGGAAACAATGAAAACCTCATTCGATTCTGAATTTGACAGTAAAACCCGAACTTTGCGTCAGACTTGCACAAAAAGCTTCTAGACTTTGATTTTATCTGCGGCATATACTTCACGAAAAACATCATGTTTAAAGTTAAGAAGGTAAACGAGCTTTTAGAAGCGTAGGAGCTGAATGTTGTGGACGCGATGCATCTGATTCAGAGCGCTTTAAGTCTTTTGAAGATATCAACGACGAAGGCAAGATGAACGCTTTGATAAAGAGTGCATCGTCATTTGCGAAAAGTATGCAAGTAAATGCGGAGGAAGACTTCTTAAAGCACCGCAGGACCCGGCGACTTGCAAAGAAGTATGACGTGCACCCTGAAACGACAGCAGAAATTTATTTCCGTACATTCTACAGAAATGAGTTCCGAATACTTGTGCATGTATTTACTACAAGCGTGCAAGACAATCTCGCAAAACTAATTGCTTTGCTAGAGTCATTCCACATAATTTTCAAGATACCCGCTGACAGAAAGAACTGCACCATCGAGCGCGTCCGATCTATAAAGCAATCACACCCGAAAATCACCCTTCAAGATGAAGAAATTGTGCTGGCTGAGATTGAAATCCTGCTTGAAGCCAGTAAACAGTGCTCATCTCCTAAATGGATCGCAAAAGTTGCTGTTAAATTAAAGAGGATTATCCCGTGTGGTTATTAAGTAGTTCGACTGATTTTAACATCCCCAGTGTCTTCTGCTTCTTCCGAGGGGTCCTTCAGAGTGTTGAAGCTCATTTTCAATCATTTGCGGACATCGATGGGTGACGACCGCTTATACTCCCTCATGATGTTGTTTTCAACGAAAGATAAGGTTGACGACATTGAAATTACGGAGATAGTGGAGAAGTGGTCCTTGTTAAAACATCGTAGAGTAGGGATTTAGAAAGAATAACTAGATTTGTTTTATTCTTGTAATATTTAAACACTTATTTTGTTTATTATCAAATTTTCCTGCGATTCAAAATTCTGGAACTAATAAAACACATTTTAAATGAAAGCCGTTAATTAAGTATATTTGCCTTGTGTATTGTTTGCCGCCACTGCCGCCCCCCGACAGCAGTGGCTACGCTGGCTAAAGCGCAGCGTTAGGTCATGGGGCAAAGCTCTCT
Organism: Meconema thalassinum; assembly: GCA_946902985.2. Classification (NCBI taxonomy): domain Eukaryota; kingdom Metazoa; phylum Arthropoda; class Insecta; order Orthoptera; family Tettigoniidae; genus Meconema; species Meconema thalassinum. The sequence goes on from OX336397.1 coordinate 282,256,743, forward strand.
GCTGACTCGGTAGACGCGTGGGTTCGAGCCCCACCGTCAGCCGTCCTTGAAATGGTTTTCCGTGGTTTCACATTTTCAACACCTGGCAAATGCTGGGACGTTACCTTCTGATAGGCCACGGCCGCTTCCTTCCACATCGTTGTCAGTTTCATTCATCCATTCCATGTCTCATCCCGACGCGCAGGTCACCCACGGGCGTCGAATAGAAAGACCTGCACTCGGCCTCCGAGGAGGCCACACGACAAAAAAAATCTTCCCCCGCCCCCTCGCCTCTCCCTCACCTTGCTCAGTTTTCAAGCGAATAGTCGGCAATGTTAAACAGCCAGTCGGCATTTTTTGAATGCTCCCCCCCCCTAGATGTACAAGGTCGAACCGCCCCTGCCTGTCATATCATGGGATCAACTTTAGTATTTGTGTCGTAGAAGTCTGCAGCCTGGATATGTAGCCAGCGTGTAAAAGTCTTCAGCTCACAGTCGGAATGAAAATGCTGACCGGAGGACAAGAATTCTTTGAGGTGCAAGAAAAATGTATCTATGGCAATGCTCCACCACATACGGTTCGGTGCAAGGCAACTGTTCTTCACGAGTTCGGCTGGGAGCTGTTTGGTATCCACCGTACAGTCCTGATCTTGCACCCAGCGATTTCCTTCTTGGACATCCGACTGTTTTGCGAGGTGCACGGAGAGATTCGACGGTACGGAAATGGGTCCGACAGTTTAATGGAGGACGTGGTTTAAGAGCACGAAGACCAACGAAATGGGCGTCCATCGTTGGTTAATGAATGTTCCTTTTGCACCTGAAAACGTTCCTCGCTGGACAAAAATTCTACAACGATGACGAGTTGATATTTGTTTTAAGGGGCGGAACAGCAAGATCATCTATCCCTAACGATGAGATCGAAGGACATGTTAACACATGGTTGGCAACACAGGCGACAGTTTTGGTGATAAGGCATACAAAAAATGTGCCACGCTATGACGAGCAGGGGCGTAAAACTCCTCGCTAATGTGGGGGGATCCAATTTATAAAATGCGGTTACCTACCTACCTACCTACCTACCTACCTACCTACCTACCAGGGAAAACTATTTTCTTAGTTTACGGTCATCACAGTCACAAAATACAAACTTCATAAATTTAAACGAACTAATCAACAAAGTTTAGACAAACTGATAAAATACTGGACCTCCACCGATTCGGGTCAACACGGCAAGTGTAGCACCAAATATATAACCTCTTACGTACACCACTGCTCTGTCGGAGCAATCCAGGGCGCATGCGCAGGGTGTGCTTAAAACGCGAGATACGCGAGGGAAGAGTAGAGTTAGTTTAGCTTGTTTGTTTCAAAGAAAGACCCTCGAGCTATTGTGTCACAGTATCTTACCTCAGTTTTACGCCAGGACTCATAGATAATGGTTCAAAAATGCACCTTTTCGGATCACCTTGGTAAGGAGACAAAGCTCAAAGCACCTCGGCTCTGCTCAGTTGGCACCTCTGCAGGAAAACAGACTGTTTATTCGGTAGAATAAAGACATTACGACCAATCAGGGCAAGATGGCTTTTCCGATTTTTCCTTCCCATCCAATGCATCGTCGCGATTGATTTGGTGCATTTGGAGGTCGTCTGTGGTGTAACTAAACCAGGACATCGTGGTTTTGTGTTTGGAATGAAAAAAGTCAAAGATTATCTTTGCCGTCCATTCGTCTGATGTGGCCATAAAATCGTAAACATTAGCTTATTATTATTCTTTCAACGTACGGAGCCTATAAAGTTTTAATCGCCGGTCGTTCACGAGGAAATTGAGAGAACTATTATAAAGAACACATCTGGACAAACCCTTTGCCGCCTTGATCACGTTCTTTTAGCTATGTTTAGCCCCAATCACAACATTTCCCGTATTTCTCTCTCTTCAACTCCTCGCTTGGAAAACGAGCAGGACTGTTTTCTCGTTATTTCCTCCCCTCATACAACAGGCAGTCAATGACCGTAATCCTCCCCCACTGGCGATCCCATACAAGCCCGCTGTATCCCCCTAGAGTTTTTTTGAAGAGATGTATTGCAGGGGAGGGAATTGAATGATAAAAGGCCTCTCCTCGCACCAGAACACCTGGTTTTGTTCCGCTTTCAATACGACCCCACACACAGTACTGCTGAAGTCATTACGATCCACTCACACGAGTTCCACATGCAGAGTTATTTTAACGACCTATGTTAACCAACTTGCGCATGACATCCTCGATCGCTATTCAATTTCCAACTGCGGAGTAAAAATTCCGCCGCTAAACATACTGTCAATGAAATCTTACTAATTTCGACAGAATACCGCTATGCTTTAGGGCCGAGGGTCTATCTGGGATTAGCGAGGACAGTTTTGCAGCGACAAATTTCAGTGACCTAGTTAGCATGGCAAAAGTACTTAGCTCCCTCGTTGAATCGTGCGCGAATACAAAAATCAAAGGCTGTACGGTACTTTATAGAATTAAGAAGATTTATTTTCCGTAACAGTTATTATTTAGTTATTGTTTTAAGGGGCGGAACAGCGAAGTCATATTCACCTTTTTTCTGTAACACCGTAACTTTTCTGTTGATTGCGCTTCTCCCATATTAGTGAGCGATAAGGTGAAAAATCCTTATAGAAATTATTTCAATCATACAGTAAAATGAATTTCACTCCAAACCATCCAGCAGTTTTCAAGTAAATTAAAAAAGCGAACAATCACGAAGCAATCGAACTCCAAAACTCCGGGTAGAAATATTTAGTAAGCTTAAAAAACAGGCTTTTTGAATATTCCCGGGCTTACGCCTCATTTTTTTTTTTTCAAGTTATGAATTCCCAATATTTTTTTCTTCATTAGAAGCCCGGGAATGTGGGGAACTACATTGAACATTTTATTTATATTTCCATTAATGGACCACATTCCTAGGCAGAGTGCACAGATTACTTTATTAACAATTTTGAAAACTGGCATTTTGGTGGGGAAAAAAAGTTCTTGCCATACCCAGTATTTGCCCCGACTATACATTCCTATAGAAAACTTATTTAGAGACAATGCGCAACATTTAAATATTTACTTTAGCAACACACTGAAATATGGCATAATCTCATACAAATCATACGTAGTAGTGGAAACGTATGGATGTTCTTCAATAGGTTATGTTGTGAGTTATCCGGATAGCGATGTGAACATTTATGAACCTGAATGACGTCACGACAGGCTACGATCCGATCATGCTACCAACTTACAAGTTAAATTGTAAGGGCCAATGTCAGTGACTAGGATGAAACATGAGCGACAACAATGAATAACCCGCCGATTCAACACAACATTAAGAAATTAGGCATTGCATTGTTAAGAACTATTTGTAACGTGGCGGGGACTAGACGATGCAAGTTGTTAGTAGTTTGTTTTCTATGCTAGGAAATAGCTCGAGGCGGACGACAGGGATGATCCAGAGCTTGGAACTGCCTGCGGGACGCTCCTCATTCGATTTGGTAATTACGGGTAGCAATTTCCTGCTTCACTGATTGTTTAAACATAGAGCACGGCCTAACGTTATTCGACCAGGCAATGGCTCGTGGGCTTACATTCAACTAGCGAGGAAGAACATCCTGCAAACTACACAACATAAACCTTCATTATAGACTAAGGGGGCGTCACTCACTGCATTCCATCCTTATTTAATGCAGGAATATTTATTTCAGTGACTGGAGAGAATTTAGAACGTCTGTAAATCCTTATTTAAATAAGAAAATGTTCATTATGGTTTCCACAGTCCGAAATACTAGTCATTCTATTATTTTGGAGATTTTCCATGTTGAAAAGCAACACTTGAGAATGCTTAACTATCAGAAAGAATGACACAGGATTCTTCTTATAACAAGCAGGTGAAAGCAATAGTCTATCATCAATATGTTTCGGCTTAATTAAAAATTTAAGTACTATTGTTATTTGTAGCTATTGACTGAATAACCTTTTTATTTTGAAGTCATCATTTCCCCGTATCCAGCTCCTGCCGGGTCGGGGTATTTATGGCATTTCTCCACCTTCCTCTTTCTCTCCACCATTCCTCTTCCACGATCTTGTGCCAGTCCAAATTTCTTTTGCTTATGCTGTTCTTCACTGAATCAATCCACCTTGTTCTAGGTCTACCTCTTGCTCTCTTACCCTTGCACTTTATCTCCAGCATCTGTCTTGGTATTCTATTTTCCTCCATCCTCTTTACATGTCCAAACCATCTTAGTTGATTCTTCTCAATTCTCTTCTTTTTCATCCGAACTATGTTTTCATATTTTGATCCTAAAATTCCTCCAAAAAAAATCTGTCTTTCTCTCTTCGCCTTCGTTATAACCATTTAAAGAGCGCGTTTGAACTTTGTTGTTAGCCTGGTGGTTTTTCGCTTCCTTATCCCTCAAAAATATCTTCATGAATGCACTGTGGTTGCACTTTGCGTTCGGTGAACCACTTCCTGCAGGTTTTCCTTTTGGGTTTCTCCACCAATTTGTTCTTGCCTATTATTGTATATATTGATAAATATATTCATAAATATAACACGCTACGGTTTTTGTTTGACAAAACTCAAGCTCATAAACCAGAGGGAGTCAGAAATCTTAAATCTTCCAAATCGTCTCAATATTAAAGGAAAAATCTTGCATTTCGTTAAAAGACTACAGGAATATATTTGTTTATAAAGCGCATTTAAACAAATAAACAAGACGTTAGCCCCTGTCAGAACTTATTCGCGTCCAAACCGCATACCAATAACGCACAGTGGTATACACAAGGGACACTCAAGTGACCTATAATAATGTTATTGGCTTTACGTCCCTTTTAACTACTGAGGCATTTAGAGACGCATGGATGCCGGAATTTTGCGCCAATGGGGATCTTTAACGAGCCAATAAATCTCCTGATACGGCTCCCTCATATTTGCGCATTCGGCGCTAGGATTCCATCCTGCAATCTTCGGCACCTCGGACGAGGAAGTTACCGCTGCACCACGCAACTACTGTAGTTTATTAAATACTTATTTATGCTATTGCTTCCGTACCTTTAAAATTCATGACAGAACAGTACGTCTGACAAAGGCAGTGAAGGATGAAAACTACAGCCCTCGAATCAATTATGTGTGACGCACAGGGAATACAGGGGTAAAGAGGGGGCGGACACAGTAAGGGTGCAGCACGGGACAACAGACGGTGATGTCATTGGATTCACCCGTTGACTAACTTACTGAGTGTACGCCGACGATAAAGTATAGCTTTTTAAACGCAGTCCCAGACTTACTTTCCTGATCAGCTTCTTCCGAAGATTTATGGTAGAATAATGTGCCAAGATGACAGATTCGATTCCCGACCAGGGAATATGCTACTGACTACCCATTATATTGTCCCCACTGAAGAGTAGCCTGGGATCACCAAATTAAGAACTTTTGTACAACCACTACAAGCCATGTGTGTTATTAATTCATTTAGGGACTTAGGGATAGCGTGTATCTTGAGTGTACGTACAATTTGTTTGGTAACCTATATTATTGAGGTGCCTGCATATTTTGTAATTGAGGTGAGGACTGAGGATTGAGGCAGCCGTGGCGTAAGTTGCCTGGGAAAGCACTCGCTTCTATAACGACTAATGTGGAAATCAAACCCACCTCTTCTCAGTTTAGCCTTACTAGGCTGAACGTACTCTCATCAGGGTCGCAAGGTAAAATGGTTGGTCGGTTCCTCAGTTTAGGGGCTGCGACAACGCGGTCATGTAGCCCCGTGTAATTTGGGCGTTTGATAACAGTGTGATGGCTGTATTAGTGTGTGTTATCTGTTTCAATTCAAGTGAGGACTGCAGACATTCAATTTTCAAGTAGTTCCTACTTTTGATACCAAACGCTACCATCAACGACCAACTAGTTCTGAACTTTGTTAATAGATGTCACTGTAGTCGCCTACTGGCGACGAACTTTGGAACCTAAGAGCGTTAGTCAAATATAACCTATAATTTAGCTTCACACAGGTGTAATTAGTGGAAGGTTCTTTAACATGCCATAAATCTATGACATGGGACCACCGTCTTTACTTCTCTCTGAAGGAAGGCATATTGAGGGATTTTTAACGCTCTTAAAAAATCCGACGGCTTCGGCCGGGTTTGAACCCGCGACCTTGGGCATAGAAGCTCAGCATGCTACCAACTACGCCACCAAAGCGGATTGTAATCCCACCTATTTAGCAGCTTCACCCGACTGGCTGCGCGGCGTGGCGTGGCTCAGCGGTCACTTTCTCGCCCGATGTGCCCAAGATTGCAGACAAGCATTTACTGGCACGTTAAAGATCCCCTTCGGTGCAAAACTCCGGCACCCCGGCGTCTCTATAAGGCACAGTTGTTAGAAGGGGCGTAAATTGAACAAGATAATTCTCTCATTTCCCACACCGACCAATGGATGTCGACAAGAAAATAATACCGGTCGCGGTCGTCAATCCACACCACAATGGTTGTGAACCTCTGCGAGAAGCGAGAAATTTAATCACATTGCTCCATGGCAAGTTTGCTCATTGCACGAGAACTCATCATATTACATCTTGATTAACCTCGCAGCTCGCCATAATTATTTTACAGCCAACCCGCAGCAAACACGATACGAGGGCACGGACCAGACCTGCCTTCAACAAAATTAGTACAAGGAACTGCCAGTGTGGCACTTACACCATATACGTACATAGGAGGGGTAAGGTCAGTTTTGATGTTTATAATTGTTTTAAGGGGCCTAACATCTAGGTTATCGGCCCCTAATGGTTTGGGTGATAGTGAAAGATGAGATGAGAATGAAAACTAACTACAGACTTACACATTAGAAGAAGAAATGGTAAACAAATAACGGATAAGGCAAATTAAGGACAGGAAGAAAAGAAATTCCCTCAACCCTCTAAGACTGAGGATTGAGGGACATTGAGGGAACGAGAGCCATGAAAGGCAGATAGGGGAAGGAGAGCCATGAAAGGCAGATAGGAACGGGAAAGGGGAGAGGGCCTGCCTCAAAGTCGGAGGAAAGAGGGAGAAAAAAACTGACCCAGCTCAGGAATCCCTCGGGGTCGCCAACTCCAACACTCACCAGCCATGAGCCCTTGAGGATGTAGCACTATCCAATGGGCACCAGAAGGGGTAGCTTGCCACGGTCGGTGAGTGGTCAACGTGTCTATTAACTCCCAAGCTTGCAGGTTCGCTCCTGGCCGTGGTAAGTGATTTTTGAAAGGCGGCAAAAATTACGACAGCATGTCATACGATGTTGGCATGTCAAGAGCCCATTTGAATTCAGTAGGCCGTGTTCACAAGGGAAAAATTAATCTCGGGATTTACCGCCAACACAAAGGAGATTTCTCTACTAGAAAGCGCTATAGTGTTAGATATCTAACCTCCTTGACTTTCATAGTGCTTCAAGGAACAACGAAATTCGACAAGCAAGCTACCCGTTGGGTATCAAATTAAGCTTGCACCCGGCAACCGAGGCCATACGATATTATATTATTATTATTGTTATTATTATTACTACCAGAAAGCAGGAGATAACATATAAAGAAAGAGAAGGCTGACCCCTCACAGATAAAGATAAGAGAAGGGCCAATTAAGGCGAGAAAGTGAAATACTCCCTAGGTCTGATACCCTAATACCGTCGGGGTCGGAAGAGAAGAGTTGACCAAGAGAGATCGAGAGGAAAGAAGACGGAGAGGAGCCCGGCACAAGTAAGTGGAAGCAATGCCGGACTCAGCTGGGCTCCTCTCAGTGTCCCACTAAGTTTACGGTATCGAAAATTCGAGTTACGTATGAGTATAGGCCTACGAAGGACATAGCCTATGTTAGATTTGTGATACAGGGGCGTGGTGGCTCAGCGGTCTAGCTGTATGCCCCTCACCAAGGCGGCCCGGGTTCGATTCCCGGTCAATGCATGTGAGATTTTCGAAGTGAAATGCCATGTCCTGTGGTTCGGATTCCACGTAAAAAGGAGGTCCCGTGGCTCATGATCTACAGATTTACGGTCACGTTAAACTACAAGCTTCCTTCCTCCTTTCCTTAGATTTGTGATAGACCGGCGCGCGGCGTTCAGCATAGCCTGCAGGGGCTACACTGCTTTGGTTTCACAATCCGCGAGCAATACCAGCGTCGCATCTATAGAGCGTCTCAACCTTAAAAGACAGTACGCATTAAATGGAGCGCGCTGATGCCAGATCTGCAGCATATACAAAGTTCTGCAAGGCCGGGCACATGATGTAACATAACTCGTATACAGGCGTGCTTTTACGCAAAACTCGGGAAATTTCCAAAATATTTGTTTGTTTGTTTGTTGTATATAACTGTACCTCATGCCTTGAAGCGAAAGACTGTACACTATTTAGATTATGATACACCGAAGCTCAGAGCGCGATTTTAATGCACACATAATAATTTACAATTTTCAATTATTCATGAATATGATAAAGCCTTTTTCTCGAATATCATAGGTTATAATAAATTATAATATGACATATTATTATTATTATTATTATTATATATTGTGGTCCACGTAATTTACCCAATTTTGTGTGGTCAAGTGGGGGTATGCAGCCGAAATTAAATTATTCATTTCTTGTTTCTTGAACGAGACGTGGTTCAATTTTATATAGTTCTTCACTCGCGCCCATACCATTTGGATGGGATTAAGTTCACTGTGGTGTGGTAAGGTGACAAGCAAGAACATCTTTCTCTGCTTTGATAGCCTACATTGTCTATTACTAGGCTAGATCCTTCGGGAACATTGAGCAACAATATTGCTCGGCGAACCACTTTTCATATACTTCACCTGTCATTTTGCCGTGTGTGCCTACCGTGTTCTTTTGGCACAGAAACGTTAACTCGGCACCATTAACGAACCCTTGTTAATTCCCGGGACGAACAAAGGCAAACTACGGATACCACTTCGAGGATGGCTGAGGTAGGAATCGAACCCGCCTCTTCTCAGTTTTGTCTCATGGAGTTGAGTACACCCCGTTCCAGCCCTCATACCATAATTACATTTCTTAGCAGAGCCGGTATTCAAACCTGGGCCTCCACGGTGACAGCACAGTCACAGCCAAGAACGCAACGAGGCGGACAATTTATAAAGAACACGAGATCCACTTCATTTCATAGTTTTACTTCACGTCATCACCTACCCTCCTTCAAACGTAGTCGAGGGAGATAGCCTGCGGGCCACATTAGTAAACAAACTTCCGGTGCGTCAGCGCTGAGCGGGAGGACTAAGCGAAGTGCTATAACTTATGAATGCTACCTGATAGAGCTCTGGTTTGTTTTAAAAACTATTTCAGACATTAATGAACATTTCTTCTCGCTTAGTCACCAACGTAAAGTCTATAGCAAAAAACGTTCTCGCTAGCTAACTTTTCTGTGACATCATCCCAGATTTTTCAAGTAACATTTAAGAAAAAAAAAATCATAACTTTCTTATTGTGAAAATAATTACTGCCCTGAGAAGTAGGGTATCTTCTACCAACATCAGGCAATCTAAAAATAAATTCTTGATCTGTTGCGAACAATAGTTCATTATACATGGCGTGATAAGTTTTATAAATGCAAAAATGTAGATTCGCGCTAAAATATCGTAATTGTGAAATATGGGCCATGTGTTAATTATTTATGGCTTTTATTTTCACACCATCATAAAGAGCGGGAAATTCTCTATAAGACCATGCAAACATTTTCTTCGATTTGTCACTTTCAATTATTGGGAAATGGCAACATCGCCGGGGTAGAAGAGGACGAAGCTAATTGCAGGACATAGGAGTGCGAGTGAGAGGCAAATACTACATTTAATTCCATACTGTCTTTTAAGGTAGAGACGCACTATAGGAGAAGAATTACTTTCCATTAGGAATGCACGAAAGTTGCCACACGCGTAGATCTAGGACAGGAATGCATTCTGAACGTAACTGGACAGAACTGCAATGCGTAAACACGACCTCTTGCATCACGCGTCTAGCAGCAAGCGCCACAGAGTCATGTTGATAGTTGTTTTAAGAGCTCTAACAATAATTGGCCTTTCAACCCCCTAATGTTTCAAGTTATTGTTTTAAGGGGGAGGAACAGCAGTTCGGACCTATCAGAAAAGCTTTCCTTTCCTTTCCCTAGTTTATTTTGTGCGACACTTAAGTGCAAATAAAGGGTCCCTGGCCCCATTTAAAGCAATTTTACTTCCCTTTAAAAACATTTTGACCTACAAACTTTTTGAAAGTTTTTTTAAGTAGATTATCTGCAATTTAAAGTAAGTGTTTTCCCCTTATCGCATCTCTGAGAAGAATTCAGTACACACAAAATTCATCCCTAGCATAAGTTGCTGACAGTCTCGCAAGGTGTATTCTAATAGCGAGCGCCGCTCTACAGAACCGTCCATGTAAAGTATATAGAATGAAGGTCTGGGTGAGAAAACAGTGGACATGGCACTGTCTTGTACGCTAATTCCTCTGTTCTATGAAAGGATTTTCTTTTCGCTTCAAAGGCCCTGGAGAATTTCCCCACAACGTTGCGTTGGAGTGAAATACAAGATCACTCCCTACTTCTGCCTCTGCGACCAAACCGGATTACGGGAGATGACTCACCCCCACGCCTTAAAACAGGTACTTAGCCATTCTTCTCAGCTTGCAGAACATATTTTACACAAAAATATTCTTATACATTTGTAGTAATCTGGTGTTCCTAGGTTGGTTGGTTCCTCAGTTTAGGGGCTGCGACAACGCGGTCATGTAGCCCCGTGTACTTTGGGTGTGTGTAGAATCTGTCTGATAACCGGTGTTAATTGTGATGGTTGTATTAGTGTGTGTTATCTGTCTTAATTCAAGTAAGGACTGTAACTTAGAAATTTTCAAATAGTTCCTACTTTTGCCGCCAAAAGCCACCGTCAATGACTACTAGGCGTAGTTCAGAACTTAGATACTAGACGCCACCGCAGTCTGCTCTTGGCAACGAACGTAGAAACCCAAGAGCGTTGTTTACATTCTTAACCTATCCAATTTAGCTTCACACAGGTGTAATTAGTGGAAGGTTCTTTAACATGCCATAAATCTATTACATGGGACTGCCGGCTTTACTTCCCATCCGAAGGAAGGCATACTGAGGGATTTTAACGCTCTTAAAAAATCCGACGGCTTCGGCCGGGTTTGAACCCGCTATCTTGGGCATAGAAGCTCAGCATGCTACCGACTACGCCACCGAAGCTGCCATTGGTGTTCCTAGTACGGTACAAGTGGATAGGTGAGTTCTGTGAATGAAGTTAATTAACGTGTTTTTAACTTTCGTGGTACTTGACGTTATTTAATATGCTGATTGTGTGAAGGACGGAAGCTTTTAGTTTCACGTGACCGTTAATCATGCAATCATGAGCCACGGCACGTCCGTGAGATCCGAACCACAGGACATGCCATTTCACTTCGAAAATCTCAAGATGCATTGACCGGGAGTCGAACCCGGTCCACCTCAGTGAGAGGCCAACAGCTTGACCGCTGCGCCACTACGCCCCTGCTGATTGTGTGCGACATAGGAAAATGAATGAAGTGGAATTTTGATTAACAAATCCATTTTCTTCTATACTTCTGAACACAAAGTTAGAAATAAAAATAATTAGGATCTCATCAATCAAGCTGATATAAATTTGCTTCATCCAAGCACAGGGGTGCGGAAAATGAGCCATGAAAATACATGAACTATCTATTAAAATTTGACTCAAATGATAATGGCAATATTAACAATAAATGTCATTAAATAAAACATTGTTTAATATTAAACAATAATATCAACTGGCCAACCCTAAAGATGGTTTGTATAGGCAACACTGAAAGAAATGTCTTATGTTGACATACCACATTATCGATAACAGAGCAAGGTTTATCTCTCGGTATATGGAGTTATCTGCAGGGTGTCTTCCTGATTGCGACCTTTCCGGATTGCGTTCACCTCCTTAGCAGTCCAGATTGTAGTCACTCATTTTAGGAAAGAGCTATAAACATTCCAGCGTCCAGATTGCGGTCACTTTTCTCGGGAGACCGGTCCGGTTTTAACTCCCCTGGGGATTTCCTCACCTTTCACTTCCACCCCTCTTGCCATTGTTGAGGTACATGTCATATGTCATTTCTCTTTGGTCTCTTAAGCTGCAACCACAGTGTTCAATATTTTTCTGTTTACTAACCGTGTTCTGTATCGTTATGGAGTTAATTGAAACGGAGAAGTGTAAGCCATGTGTTTTACTGAATGGTTATAGTTACAGACCACACAGAACGAGTAAACGTGGTGTTATTACATGGCTGGAATGTTAATGAATCTAAAAGTTGTTCACTACATACAATAGGCTACCTAATATAAAAATAGATATCTCGCGTCTCAAATGGGAGAGCAGCGGCAGAAATTAAAAAGTATACCCTGTAAGTATAAAGTTTCCCGTTAAAACAATGTTGTTTAAAGTGAAGGTCGTTGATTCCGATCCCGAAAAGAGTCTATTCTTAAGACAAAAAATGTTATAATCATTGCTTTATAAGGTGCCGTCAGATTGGGAGGGGACTATTTTTTTAAGCGAAGTTTTATGGGGTGTGCTCAGCTGAACACTGAACTGTATTCTTTGGTTAGGAAGTGAAATATCAGTTTCCCCTTGTTATCCACAAAACTTACGGAAGGTATGACTCAGTCGGGAAGAACCAAGGACCGGTCTCCCAAGAAAAGTGACCACACTCTGGACGCTGGAATGTTTATAGCTCTTTCCTAAAATGAAAGTGACCACAATCTGGACTGCTAAGGAGGTGAACGCAATCAGGACACAACCATCTGCAGTACTTCACTCCTTACCTTCATTTCATAACCGTGAGCAATACCAACGTCACAACTAAAGAAACAAGAGTTTCATTAGTAATTCACGGAAGCACATACGTGGAAAGGAATTTACGTTGAGTGAAAGTGGACCGATTTTGATAAACTGCATGGAGTTGCAATGCGTAGTATGGACACGACTATATCTGCCATTTGCTGCTTTTCAGTTGGTCCACGATTGTGCGGGGTACGAGTTATAAATATGTAAATACGCTCCTGGAAAAAGTTGCATGTATTAGTTATCACACTTAAATGGTCAATAACTAATACATGTAAGTGTGTTTACATATTCTTGTACCGCGCCCAATCGTGGACCAACTGAAAAGCAGCAAGAGACAATTTGTATAGGCAACAATGAAAAAAGAATTGCTTCAAATTTCCACATTGGTGTCAATCGTCAGCCCTCTACAGCAGCAGATTTCAACCAGGTCATACGAGCCAGCACACTCCCCTGAGATCCATTCTTACATTCAAATTCTATTGTACGAACCAGAATATTGTTTTCATTACAAGTTTTGACAATCAAGATTTTTTTTATTGGGAAGTAGTGCTTTTAATCTACATTTAAGTCGTCGGATCTTTTAAGAGCGTTAAAAAAAATCCCTCAGTATGCCTTCCTTCGGAGGGGAAGTAAAGCCGGCGGGCCAATGTCAGATTTATGGCATGTAAAACAACCTTTCACTAACTACAATTGTGTGAAGCTAAATTTGTAGGTTAGATCTGATTAACGCTCTATTAAGTTTCAACGTTCGCCACCAGGTGCCAGTTGCGGTGGCATCTAGTAGCTAAGTTCACAGCTAGGTGTCGTTGATTGTAGCATTTGGTAGCAAAAGTAGTAACTACTACTAATAATGATGGCAGTCCTTAACTGAGGAACCAACCATCTAAGATTAGACACAATGAAGAAAATTCTTTAGGGGGAGGCGTTGGAACACTGAGCCTTTCCCTTTACCCAATAGATCAGACGTAGGTTTGATAATGGCACCATCCTGAAACGTAAAATATCCCGTTAGCAACGAATTCAATTCTTGTTTCATTTGAGGGGCTTGGTTGGTTGCTTCCTCAGTTTAGGGGCTGCGACAACGCGGTCATGTAGCCCCGTGTACTTTGGATGTGTATAGAATCTGTCTGATAACCGGTGTTAATTGTGATGGCTGTATTAGTATGTGTATCTGTTTTTTTTTTTAAATTTAAGTACAGACTGCAACTTAGAATTATTCAAATAGTTCTTACTTTTACCACCAAACGCCACCGTCAACGACTACTAGACCTAGTTCAGAACTTAGCTACTGGAGGCCACCGCAGTCGGCTCTTGGCAACGAACGTAGAAACCTTCGACCGGGTTTAAACCCGCTATCATGGGCATAGAAGCTCAGCATGCTACCGACTACGCCACCGAAGCCGCCCTTGAGGGGCTTGGGCATGTGTCTAATTTTGTCAGATAACCTGTGTTATTGTGGTGGTGGTATTAGTGAGTGTGTAGGGTATTTGTTGTTCAGGTGAGGATTGGGAAGGAGGCAGCCTTGGCATCAAGTCAGAAATCATCCTAACATCCCTGGAGTAGAAGTGGAGAAACCACAGAAATCCACTTCCAGGATGGGTGAGGTGGGAATCGAACCCACCTCTTCTCAGCCGTTCCAGAATTAAAATTTCTTGGCAGAGCCAGCGAACCTGCACCTCTGCGGCGACAGCCGAGAACATTGGGGTTGCTGTTGATTCTATAGGAGCCTTGCAACACCGTGGTTATATAACCCCGTGTACTTGGGCATGTGTAGAATCTGTCTGATAACCTTCTCTATTTTAGCGACAACGGTGGCGTAGTCGGTAGCATGCTGAGCTTCTATGCCAGAGATCGCGGGTTCAAACCCGGCCGAAGTCGTCGGATTTTTTAAGAGCGTTAAAATCCTTCAGCATGCCTTCCTTCGGAGGGGAAGTAAAGCTGGCGGTCCCATGTCATAGATTCATGGCATGTTCAAGAACCTTCCACTAATTACACCTGTGTGAAGCTAACGTTCTTAGGTTCCTACGTTCGTCGTCAAGAGCCGACTGCGGTGGCATTAGGTAAGACGGTAGCGATTGGCGGAAAAAGTTGGAACTACTTGAAAATTGATCGTCTGCAGTCCTTACTTGAATTAAAACAGATACACACACTAATACAGCCATCACCAGGACCCGGATTTTCATTACCTCAAAATGTTTAAAAAACGACCTATAAAATGACTGCAAAAATCCCATAAAATAACCCAGAAACTTTAAAAAATTACCTAAAAATTTGAATGAAACCGACATAATTTCACAAAAATGCAAACACGATTTTAATAGGTACCTAATATAATTTAATACGACTTATTTGCACACTAATACTGGTTATTATGTCAGTGTAGCGTGCCTCCTGGAATGTGGATAATAAGGGTTGAACAAAGTTGTAAGATTCTCATGCCTTCGTATTCATCCTCACTTTCAGTTCCGTTAATATCCAGTACCATACACAAAACATGCATCATAAACCATTAAAAATGTGAGAAAATGACTCAAAACGTATAAAATGTTCTATTAAATTCCATAAAATGACAATGACGCGAAAAGCGAGAGAATGACCTAAAAATCAAATGCATAGAAAAATGACGTAACAATGACTTACAAGGGAACGGATCGCGGTGTAAAATTCTGATCTGTTTGAAATTTAGTACATAATAATCCTACAGAGTTGTACAATGACGTAGTGAAAACCGCAAGGGCCGATTTCAATTTTGAACGCCAATATTGAACGCCGAAAATCTGCCGGACGACGGCTTGAGCGAGGAGGTGAGAAGAGGTAAAGCTGACCTTCAAGCCTTGCACCACGCGCACCTTGCAACACTTTCTTTTATACACATATCGCAAGCATGTTGGACAGCATCATCCTTGCAACTAAATTGAACGGGGTTCACAAAGCAAGCAAGCAGTGTTTCAACATAACCAGATTTGTACCAACTGTATTTCCACATGTTACGAAACCGCGGAGAAGATAGTTGGTAGTGGGTCAATGATTGGGTTTTTAAAATATTATTGCGCAAATGAATGTTAATGTCGAAATTGTATAATATAATTAGGTCATAAAAATAACGAACAAATAGTTTCCATATCCGGAAACCAAGCACATCTAACAGCTGAATCATTCCAGTAGTTCTCTGGAGAATAGATTTAACAATGATAGCTTTGTTGGCGGGTTTTGACGCTAATATATTTGCTTCACTTTACTTTGAGCTGTCCACGAATCCAAGAGTAAAAAACTGTCGTCTGGTACAGTTTGAAAATAAACATCTTGTAACCACTTTTGAAGTAGCTTTTTAGTTAACTTGACGACGGGGACGAAAATACAAATAAATCATCTGCTGTAAACAAAGTTCTTTTAACAATAGGGCCAAATTCACCGTCCTTTTCTTTTAACACAACTAACAGTTTAGGTAACAGTTCTCCATCGGCAGATATTACAGACTGAATTGTATAGCTGTGTGTTAATGAGTTCAACGATTGCACTTCTGCGAAAATTCTTTTGTCTCCCTTTACATGTACCGTATGTCCTGCATGGAACCATCGCGTGCTGCTTGGATTGAAGGTCAGCTTTACCTCTCCCCACCTTCTCGCTCATGCCACCGCCCGGCAGGTTTTTGGCATTCAAAACTGAAAGTGGCCCGTGCAGTTTTCACTACGTCATTGTGCAAATTGTACAACATTGTACTACGAAGTAGCCGCTTGCTTTACGAACCCCGTTCAATTTTGTTTCAAGGATGATGTTATCCAAAATGCTTGCGATATGTGTATAAAAGAAAGTGTTGCAAGGTGCGCGTGGTGCAAGCAATATCTTTGTATTGACCAATTTTTTGTAAGCATTCACTATTGCAAGGATTACAAAGAGTAAAACAGAAAAAAAAAAGTTGTTTTATTTATTTATAGTATGGCCAAGTGCAAAACATCACAATATGTTGCATTTTATACTCTTATCGAGAGGAAGGAGCCACGGGACATCCATTTTACGTGCAAGCCGAACCACAGGACATGGCATTTCACATCGAAAATCTCACATGCATTGACCGGGAATCGAACCCGGTCCGCCTTGAGAGGGTAGAAGTGTGAGGGGAACGTTTAAAGTGTGGAATGCATCGCAGCACGGCAGGTTGCTGCCTAGTGGCCGGGAGCCGGCGCGTGGTGCAAGGCTTGAAGGTCAGCTTTACCTCTTCTCACCTCCTCGCTCAAGCCGTCGTCCGGCAGATTTTCGGCGTTCAATATTGGCGTTCAAAATTGAAATCGGCCCTTGCGGTTTTCACTACGTCATTGTACAACTCTGTAGGATTATTATGTACTAAATTTCAAACAGATCAGAATTTTACACCGCGATCCGTTCCCTTGTTAATAAATATGCATTTCTCTAATGTGGGGGCCATGCACAGGAATTGTATATAAGTTAGCAATGTCTGTGGTGAACAATTTAGTTGTCGCAGCCCCCTTCTCCATTGGGATGTCTGGAATACCGTCACGAGGTGGTGAAATATGACTGTGTGCTAAAGGGAGTACTGTGCCTCAGACAACACAGCACATCCCATGTTATCTCTCCAAGGCAGGCATGGCTTGTTTCCTGTTGATGCTGATAATACATCTCCCCTCCAAGCAGAGCACTTATCACCTGCATTGCCACAACAAACTTAGTACAACTCTCAACAGATTCAACATCCCACTTGAGAGAGACGAGATACGACAGCCGCTTGACAATAGTACGCAGCGGTTTGTTTACTCTAGAGCAGGGGTCTCCAAACTTTCCAGTCTTAGGGCCATACTGATTACTCCAGTAAGTTCCGAGGGCCAAAACCATATTATCATTGTTGCCGGTGGTAAAAAGTGAAATAGTCCACTGATGAAAAAAAAAAGTCCGAAAAAGTACGCAACGTTGAAAAAAGGCTGCAAATCGGACTAAAGTCCGCAAAACGGCAACACTGCATATTATTAATTTTCCTGTCATTATCTGTAATTTCTAGATTAGTCGTAGAGTACGAGCCATGAGGAGTAACGTGACACGACATCTGGTGGACACAAGCGGAAATAGGTAGTACCTTCTATCGCTAACAGATGGCGCTAATAGCACGTACAGAGTAATCTCGTTGGTTCGAGAGAGTTCTGGTGTCTTCCACTCACTTCTAGATGGCAGTAATTGGAATATATAAGAAGGCTAGTTGCGCAACCACAAGTCAGTTCCTATGACACTGTTGTGAAATAAAATAGTGCGTACCTCCTTAAAACGTGTTTGTGCGTGTTTAAGTTTAAGACATCTTTGTAACAGTATTTTGATTTGAATTGTTGCTTTTGTGTGTGATTTAGTAGTATGGAAAAGAAGCGAAAAATTGATAGTGAATGCAGAAAATTCAAAGATGAGTGGAACATTCAGTATTTCGTAATTGAGTCCAGTAACAAGGCGCTATGTTTGATTTGCAATGAAAGCATAGCCGTTCTCAAGGAATATAACATTAAACGTCATTATGAAACAAAACATTTTCAAAATTACTCAAAATATACAGGAAGTTTGCGGACAGAAAAATTCGAAGCTATGAAGCGCGGATTGAAATCGCAGCAATCTTCATTTACAAAACTCAAAACCGAACAAGAGGCTGCAACTCGTGCCAGCTTTCGTGTGGCTCTTGAAATTGCAAAACGTGGAAAACCATTCACCGATGGAGAAATGATCAAAGAATGCATAATTGCAGCAGCCGAAGAAATGTGCCCTGAAAAGGTAAATTTATTAAAAACTGGCAGTATGTCAGCAAACACTGTGGCTCGAAGGGTAGAAAACATCGCTGAAAATATATCCTCTCAATTGTTCGACAAAAATGGAGATGTTGAGTGGTTTTCTTTGGCCTTGGTTGAGTCAACGGATGTGTCAGATACTGCTCAGGTGTTGATTTATATTCGAGGAGTAGATAAAAGCTATGACGTGCATGAAGAACTTCTTGATATGTATAGTATTCATGGCACAACTACTGGTACAGATATTTTTAAAGGAGTTGAAATGGCCATTAATCAAAAGAACCTTCGATGGAAAAACTTGAAATGTATTACAACTGATGGAGGCAAAAACATGAGTGGGAAAGATAAAGGAGTGGTCGCTCTTGTGTCAAAGGCTGTACAAAATGACGGTGGTTCAAAACCATTAGTCTTACATTGTATCATTCATCAACAGTCTTTGTGCGGAAAATGTTTGGATATGTCTGAAGTTCTGAAACCAGTCATATCAACTGTTAATTTTATGAGATCTTTTGGGCTGAATCACCGACAATTCCGACAATTTATTGAAGAGATTGGAGAAAATGACTTACCTTATCATACTGCCGTACGTTGGCTTAGTTGTGGGAAAGTCCTTCAGCGCTTTTTTGAACTTCGAGCAGTGATCGAAATTTTTTGAATGAAAAGCATCGCCCTCTTACTGAATTACAAAACAACGCATGGCTGTGGAAGTTAGCATTCTATGTTGATTTGACAAAACATGTGAACGAACTGAATTTGAGATTGCAAGGAGAAAACCAGCATCTTCCTGATTTATACACTAATATAAAATCATTCCGGAAGAAATTGATACTGTTTCAATCACAACTACGAAGTAAATGTTTTTCACATTTTAAAACATGTGAAATATTCAGCCACACCATTGAGACTGAGTTTCCTAACGATTTTTCAATCGAAACTTTGAGTGCTTTGAAAATAAATTTTGATACTCGTTCCTCGGACTTCGATGCCTTTGCGAATCAAATTAAGATTTTTCAGGATCCTTTTGATACTGACATTGAAACCCTAGCCCCGGAACTTCAAATGGAAATGATTGAACTACAGTGCAGTGATATAATTAAGAACAAATATCAAAACTCATCTTTGTTGGAATTTTATAAGAGTCTTCCACTGACACAATTTGATAATTTGCATAAATTTTCTCGTGGGCTGTTTTCTGTTTTTGGTACTACTTATTTGTGTGAGAAGACCTTCTCCAAAATGAAGTACACAAAAAATGTTTACAGATCTAAATTAACTGATGAGCATCTTAAATCTCTTTTAATAATTGGTACAAGTAAAATTAGTCCACAACTACAAACTATTGTCAGTGGAAAATCTCAATTACATAAATCTCATTAGTATTTCATATGTCTGCATGTTATACATGTCTTTACTCATTACAATTCTGTTTCTTTATCCAACTTATCACAAAAACAATAACAATAAGCCTACAACAATGTTATGAGTAGTTAGCCCATGACCATATCAATGTAGATGTCATATTAATAATTATTCAACATAAAATTAGGATACTTCAGTAAACTAAATTTAATTTGCTATAAAAAATATGTTCTCTAAAAGGAGTTTTCAAGTATGCTAGCTCTCCGCGGGCCGGACAAAATCTGTCCGCGGGCCGGATGTGGCCCCCGGGCCGTAGTTTGGAGACCCCTGCTCTAGAGCGAGCCATACCAAGTGCCCGAGCACCATTACATCGAAATTAATAAATGAAGGAACTAGAAAAACAAGAAAAATACTGAGAAAGATCTACGGACCAGTTCAGAAAGATGATTGTTTTAAGGGGCCGAACATCTGGGTTATCGGCTCATAATGGTCTGGGTGATCGCAAAAATGACAATGAAATGGAAACCGTAACGAAAATCAAGCTGGATTGAAAATACTTACAAAAGGGAACTCAGATTGAAATGGCTCACAAAATGAAGAATCGAAATACTTATAAAAGGTAAAGGTAATTTGTAAGGAAAATACTCATAAAAGGAATTTAGATTGAAAAATACGCACAAAATGTAGTTTATGTTCAAATTACTTACAAAATGCAATGTAGATTCGAAATACTCAACAAAATGCAATTGAAATTCACAACCCTTACAAAAAGCAATCGAAATTGAAAATACAAAATGTATGGTAGATTCAAAATACTCACAATATGTGGAAGCCCGCCATTCAAAATACTGTTACAAAATGCAATTTTGATCGAAAATACTTACAAAATACTTACAATGTAGGTTGAAAAATATTACAAAATGTGGTTAAAAAAAAGTCCTCTCGGCACGCCGGAAGGCGGAGGTAGATTTCAACGGACAAACTTGGGGATAGGCCAAAATAGGCAGAATATGCAGGTTTTCGTAGAAGAATCAGACCTCATTTATTGCGAGAAAATATGTTATAATTTGAACTTAATTAACTTTGTTTTTCGTCATTTTATGCATATTTTAAACATTTTTTTTTGTCTTATGGGGACGGTAACCTTCTTGTCATTTGGGGCCCCATTTCTATACTTGTGGTCACACTGTCCTTATGCAAGGTTTTGACACTGATGTGTAACTATGTAACGGTCTGTTACTTCTTCACGCAAAATTATATCTCCCGCAGAGATTTTGGTTGGTTCCTCAGTTTAGGGGCTGCGACAACGCGGTCATGTAACCCCGTGTACTTTGGGAGAGTGTAGAATCTGTCTGATAAACGGTGTGAATTGTGATGGCTGTATTAGTCTGTAATTCAGGTAAGGACTGCAGACGGTCAATTTCAAGCAGTAGTTCCTAACGTTGCTACCAGATACTACCGTCAACGACACCGAGCTGTGAACTTGGCTACTAGATGCCACCGAAACCAGCAACTCGCAACGAAGGTTGGAACTTCCCCTCCAAAGGAAAGCATACTGAGGGATTTTTAGCGCTCTTAGAAAATCCCACGACTTATGCCGGCTTTGAACCCGCGACCTTGGGCACAGAAGTTCAGCATGCTACCAGTTACGTCACTGAAGCCGCTTCACACTCAGTCAGATGGAAATCTGAATCAGATCTCGTGCAAGTGCGTTGTCATGGCAACGTCTGATGGCTCATCCCTCATCAATTTAGTAGTGTTGCCATGGCAACGTCTGACGGCACTTGGTATTTTCTTATAATTCCGAAATCATTTTTCTCATTCCTTGGCGTAATGGTGGGTCATATCAAAAATTCTTTCAGACAAAAGTTTTAGGTAATTATTAGGGGAATATTGTCCATTTTGTACGGTTTTGATATTGTGCCTATTAAGAGAGATATGATTAATGTTTCCCGAAAAACCCACTTTTTCCCACCCCTTTGGTCAATGGTTTGTGCTATAAAAAAACTCTTCAAACAAATTTTTGGGCTTTATCCGACACATAGTATGAACGTTGAACGGATTCGATATATCACATTTTAAGAGAGTTATAGCAATATTTCACTTTTTCGAAAAAAAAAGCCCCCCATTTTCACCCCCTTCGACTGATTTAGCCCAGTAACGAACTCGACCGAGATTTTATAGGTATACATATTCGGTAAAAATTTCAAAGTGATTGGTGCAAAATTACGGCAGTTATCGTGTCCACAAGAAACTGATTATATAAAATATATATGGGAAGGTGGGCCACAGTGAGACATGGGCCACAGTGAGACAAGCTCATTAATTATTTTTTTGAAAGAGGGACATTTTTTAATATTTCTTAGAGGTTGGCTCTCCTGGTAGCAGACATTTTGATCCTGTTTACTCTTTGAAAGAAGCATGTTATGTAGGAGATAAACAACATCTTCGTTTTTGAGGTAAGAAAAGTAAAATTTTCTTCCTTTGTTTTTTTTTGTATAGTTATGTGTATCATTGTACATTAATGAATATAATATGGTCGAAATACATACATATTACTAAATAATTATTGGAATTGTCAGCTTGTTCAGTATTGTAGGTGAGACAGTAGACAATTGTTTTTACATGTCGCAAGTGGGCCACATTGAGACACAGTAGGGTGGGCTACAGTGAGACAATGAGAAAGATATACGGAGTTACCCCGAAGCTGAGTAGAGGGCAGAGTCAACATCTAGGAGAGAAAAGGGGAGATCTTTCATTCCAACTCACACCCCAGAAAGAAAATAAAACTTGATTTCTCAAGTCCACAAATAAAAATTAAAAAATCTAAAGAACTGCAAGAAGAATTTGTTCAGCCAAAGGCAGCCCTAGCTACAGACATTTCCATGGATGATTTTGATTCTTCTAATTCAGACCGCTCATCAGATAATGAAGAAATCGAGCTCCTAACATTTCATCAACTTGCTCGCAAACCTAAGGAAGGTGACTTCGTTCTGGTTGAGTTTTCAGGAAAACACTCAAGATTTTGCATCGGGGAAGTGAAATGAGATTTAGATGATTAAAATTATTAAGTAAAATTCTTAAGAAAAAGAGCAAAAATGATAGGCAGTTCTTTTTTTACCCATAGGGTGCAGATATTGCTTCAGTCCTCGCGAAAGGCAACAGATCACTGTGGCCGGTTTCCTGTGCATATGGCAAAACAAATAGACAAAAGTCATATCTCAAATTTTCTGTAAATTTTGGGAATCTGAATGTGCTCTAGTGTTTTCTGGCATTAATTATTTGTTTTAGTGTTTATCTATGTATTTAACCAGTCAAAATAAATTCTTTTCATTGTGGCTCAGTGTGGACCACGGGTGGGCTACAGTGAGACGGCTGCAACATGTTCACAATTTATTATTTTTACAGAAACGTGTGGATGTTTTGGAAATTCTAAGGGTATGAAATTGATGAGCAACAATCAACATATTTCAGTATATAAAGACATTCTCATATATCAAAAAAATAAGACAGTATACTAAAATATATTTTTTCTGTCTCACTGTGGCCCACCTTGCCCTATATATATACATAAATTATATATAAACTTTTGATCTGACGGTGGTTTTGGGGGATGTGAAACGCGAAGATATGTCGAAATTTTCCGGAAGTCGAAACATGGTAGCCATTGCAATAGTTAGCTTTCTAATGAAATCTACCTAACACTCACAAAATGTTATTTAGAGACACCGGGAGCTAATTCATAAAAACAGGGCGGAATCTTAGAAAAGTAACTATAATGAAAAGAAGGCTGATCCCACGAAGAAGGAGGGATCAGGAAAGATGGGAGAAGGGCCAATGAAGGCGGGGAAGGAAGAGACTCCCGAGGCCTCGGATACCCTAATTCCGTCGGGGTCGGAAGAGAACAAGAGTTGACCAAGAGAGGTCGACAGGAAAGAAGACAGAGGAGCCCGGCACAAGTGGAAGCAATGCCGGACTCAGCTGGGGTCCCGTGGTCACCAACCCACGTCCCACTAGATGTGTGCCCCTGGGGGAAGTTCAGAAAGAGGTTGGTTCCTCAGTTTAAGGGCTGCGACAACACGGTCATGTTTCCCCGTGTGTGTAGAATCTGTCTGATAGCAGGTGTTAATTGTGATGACTGTTACTGTGTGTTCTGTTTTTAATTCTAGTAAGTACTGCAGACATTCTATTTTCAATTAGTTCCTACTTTTGCTACCTAATGCTACAGTCAACGACACCTAGCTGCGAACTTCACTACTAGATGCCACTACAATTGGCACCTGGCGACGAACGTTGGAACCTAAGAGCGTTAGTCAAATCTAACCAATAATTTAGCTTCACACAAGTGTAATTAGTGGAAGGTTCTTTTCCATACCATAAATCTATGACATGGGACCGCCGGCTTTACTTCCCCTCTGAAGGAAGGCATACTGAGGGATTTTTAACGCTCTTAAAAATCAGACGACTGCCGCCGGGTTTCAACCCGCGATCTTTGGCATAGACCCTCAGCATGCTACCACTACGCCACCGAAGCCGCTTATACAAACAGACAGGTGATTACAAACATCAGGAAAAGGGCAACATTTCATTTCATCTGTCATTCATTTAATCATTGCCCCAGTGGAGTGCGTCAGGCCTCGGCAGCCGGCACAGTTCATATCCTCGCCGCTAGATGGGGGCTTCATTCATTCCATTCCTGACCCGGTCGGAGACTGGAAGCAGGCTGTGGATTTTCATTTCATTTCAGAGTTTTCCTGTTTTTATATGAAATAAATTGCTGAATTGTAGTTTCACACTTAATGTAGGGCTGTTGACTGTCCTCTTAACAGGGGGATTAAGGTAATTATGAGTGACAGGTATTTGAGAGGATGATAGGATGGGGAAACTGGTGCAAGTGTATTGAGTAAATTGCAAAAAGTGTTGAAGAGAACTGCTGGTTATTCAACAGTTCACAATGTGTACCGAATTCTAAATGGAGATGACGTTGATCCTCCCGAGGACATTTCTCCAGCGAAAATTCATCTCCTAAAATTTGCCCCCGTTACAGCATGTGATATTGAAAGATCTTTCTCTGCATATAAGAACATCTTAAGTGACAAACGCCTATGACCCCAGAAAACATCGAAAAATACTTAATAGTTCACTGTGCTACAAAATTTAATGAATGAACGTGCTTTGAGTTATGAAAACATTAAGTTTGTATTGAATATGTGTGTGATATATTCATATAATACGACTCCAAAGAACATGGAAAAATACTGAATTGTTCACTATGCTACAAAGTGTAATATAAAGCGTATTTAGAGTGTTGTAACTGACAAAATGGTAAGTTTATATTAATTATATATTTTGGTGCTTTTTGTTACATATTTATGTACATATTATGCCACTTGATACTACATAAAAATCCCAGCTCTAATTATGAACAGTACACTGAAAACCAGTTGGGTAAAATAAACCGTGGAAGACCTCAAACTAAACTTCTCTACAGAAGGCGTGGCAGACATTAAAATATACAGAGAAAAAAATCGGAAAACAGAAATTTGAGCAAAGGCCCAAAAAGAAAAAGAAAAAGAAAAAACAGGAAAGAAGTGAAGAGAGAAAGAGGAAGCACAGTGAATATATGATTGGTTTTTGGGAAGAAAGAAGAAAGGGACAGGAAAAAAAAGGATTTCGATTTAACGAAGGAATTAACGAAAAAAAATAATAGTACTACGTATGGAACACGAAAACTACGGCGTGGATTAAGGACGTTCGTAAAGATCTAGAAAGGTTCAACATTCAGAAAGTTCAGGGATACATTTCGGACCATTATTCAACATTTCGAGCGGCTCCAAGACTAAAGAACTGCGAAGACTGGAACAACCTGGAAGGATCACAGAAGCAGCTGCACAGCGTCCATATGACTGGATAAGTTATTTCCAACTTGTAACAAAATACCAAAACCCGAAACTCCCCGCCAAATATACTCTTCTCTGAAGTCTTAAGCACGACTCGACAGTTTGATACTGGTGGAATCTGGGGTGATAGGCTAGTAATTTATATTTCCACTGAATGGAGATAGTTGGAAGAAACGTAAACGGAAAAACACATAGTAGGAGATGTATTAAAGTTAGAGAAATGCTATCGCGCACTTTTTGTAGAACTTCTCATCATGAACAATTCTTATACTCATAGTATATAGATATTTTTTACGGTTTACCCAGCGTAAGCTTAAAAGGCGCACAGACGCCATTTTTTTTCTTTGACTATTCACTGAAATAGTTACTGCTTGACTTCCTTTGGTGATAAATGAATGTATTTCTACAGAAACCTTCCTCGAGAAATCGTTGACAGAATTGTGAAACCCGGATCAAAATCCATCCACTGATTCTTGAGATTAACGTTACATACTATACCATGTAGAGATTAGGGTAAATGTCACAGAACATGGAATAACGTACCATCCAGGAAGTGCGGGTGAAATATTACTCAGGATCGCCGCGACTAAACGCGTACGCCTACGTTGCGTACTAGTTAGGATGTATCAACATTATTCCAGCAATTCAAAACGACTCATTAGACGTAAGGAAACAGCGGATAACCAGCCCAATGGGGGTAGCCCAACCAACATTGATCGCTCTGTAGCCAGCCAGGCAACACGCGACCCTGCTGACGTCACGAGTGGGCGTGTATGCAGGAAATGAATAAAGCATTTTCACAGTGCGGGGGAGAGAGGAAGAGTACATCAGTACCCACGGCAAAATGATTAAATATACAGCACAATCTCTCGCTACGAGATGAAGGATGAGATTACGATCTGCACTCATTTTATATCGTGGTTTTACACCGTCTGCGCTGAGTGGTTGTAGAACATTGAGGTCATCTTTACTTTCCACGTACTTTATTCCTAAATTTTACAATAATTATCCTTCCTAAAAACCATAGAAGAAAGTGTCATAAAACAAAAAAGTGACAGTCTGAAAGACTAGACTTTGTATCATTTTAAATGCTACAAATGCTGAAAAATGCTAGAAAGGTTGGAGGCTTATCGCTTCGCTCGAAGCCAAAGACTCTTGACAAGTTAGAAAATTATCTGCATAATACTTATCTTGCTTTATAATACTTTACCTTGTTTCAAATTACTCGCGAACGGCAAGTGCAAACCAAGGGCAAAGCAAGGTCAAGCGCGCGGGATGCCGTCACGCTCACCAGAGCGCGCGGGGACGTGCCCCTTCCATCCAGTTAGTTATTGTTTTAAGGGGCGGAACTACGAGGTCATCTGCCCCTCTAAACACTGATTAAAGAATACAAATTTTGAATTGAATTTAAAATTTTGAGGTGGACATCTAAATTTAAAAAGACCAAAAATTAATAAAACAAAAACAAACAAATAAAAATAAAAATTATAAAAATAAACAAAAATTACGGGAAAAAACACATTATCATTCAAAAACGAACAAGTCGTTGAGTCAATGTTCACTGGAAAATTTAGATTGATGGCCCTAACCCACTCTCACTTATAAAGCGGATAACGCGATCAGCAGCCACCGCGTCATCGGCTAATATAAGTTTGAGTATCGTGTGCAAACCAAGGTTTCGTCGTAAGTCAGCAAGATCCACACACTCTGTGAAAATGTGGGCCACGGTGAATACGGCTCCACAGGTACAAAGTGGGGGGTCTTCCCTTCTCATTAGGTACGAGTGGGTGGATCTTGTATGACCTATCCTTAGCCTACACAAAATAACGGACTCTCTCCGGGCCCGGAAGGAGCTCCGCCACACGCGAGTAGTTCCCTTGATCGCTCTCAGTTTACTGGGCAGTGGGTCAGCTAGCCACTGACTCTCCCAAAAACCAGAACTTGTAGGCGTAACTGAGAGCGAATATCTCTAGCGGGTACCTCCATCGGTCGAGGTGGTAGTGATACCGCCTCTTTTGCAGCTTGATCTGCTAACTCATCTCCCGCAATTCCCATGTGGCTTGGAAGCCACAGAAAGGTGATTCGAGTGTCAGCGTGGCACAGCCCGGCTAGTAGGTCGTGGATTCGCTGCACTAGGGGGTGTTGCGGGAAACATGTAGAAATTGACTGCAACGAACTCAAAGAGTCGGTACACACGAGAAAGTGTATTCGTGCATCCTGTAGTGCAAACTGCAGAGCTTCATAGATGGCAACGAGCTCCGCAGTAAACACACTACAGGCCTCAGGCAAAGAGATCTTGGTATTTGCACCATCAGTAACTTAAGCACAACCCACCTTCTCGTCCACCTTCGAACCATCCGTGTATAGAATGCCAGCGTCCGGAAATTGGTGAACTATGCTGTGGAACTGCCTCCGGTAAACGGAGGCATCCGTGTTCACCTTAGGACCTTGGTGAAGATCTAACCGAATTTCCGGACGCGGGACCCGCCACGGAGGCACCTCGCTAAATGTCCGGATTATACAGGGACCTACAGCCACTCCTATTTCAGTACACGAGCTATCAAGTCTAATACCAACCGGCCGTGTGGCACGAGGCCGGTTGGCGTACCCCTGGTGGTTTTGGGTACCGAAGAGAGCTTGATAGGTCGGGTGTTGCGGCATTTGACGCACATTGGCAGCATATGCTAAAAGCATATGTTGGCGTCTATAAGTTAAAGGTGGAACACCCGATTCGGCGAGTAGGCTGGGTATCGGGCTGGTCCGGAGGGCACCGGTAGCCAGCCTAACGCCACTATGGTGGATACTGTCCAGCATTTTCAAGGTTGCCGGCCTTGCTGAACCGTATGCCGCAGAACCATAGTCTAGCCGGGACAGGACGAGGGCTTGGTAGAACCGTAGCAGCACCGCACGGTCAGCCCCCCACAGTGCCACTAAGAAACTTGAACATGTTCAGTTTCCTGAGACATGAAAAAAATGAAAATCCACAGCCTGCTTCCAGTCTCCGACCGGGTCAGGAATGGAATGAATGAAGCCCCCATCTAGCGGCGAGGATATGGACTGTGCCGGCTGCCGAGGCCTGACGCACTCCTCTGGGGCAATGATTAAATGAATGACAGATGAAATAAAATGATAGTGGAGAGTGTTGCTGGAATGAAATTTTGACAGGGAAAACCGGAGTACCCGGAGAAAAACCTGTCTGCCTCCGTTTTGTCCAGCACAGATCTCACATGGAGTGACCGGGATTTGAACCACGGACTCAGCGGTGAGAGGCCAGCGTGCTGCCGCCTAAGCCACGGAGGCTTCAGTTTCCTGAGACATGTCATTTTCAATTGCCGTATATGGTGCTGCCACGTTAACTTGCTGTCAAAATGGAGCCCCAGGAAGCGATAAGTGTCAACCAACGGCAACGCAGCATCCCTGAGATGTAGTTCAGGGTGTAAATGTAGCCTCCGTAGCCGACAACAATGGACGACGGAGGTTTTCGCCGCTGAAAAACGAAAACCCCGGTCGTGAGCCAACCTGTCGACCCGGTTGATAGCTAGCTGCAATTGCCGTTCCACGACTGCCATACTTCCAGAGCTGTAATGCAGAGCTAAATCGTCTACATACAGCGATGGAACTACCGCGGACCCGGCGGCGGCAACAATGCCATTGAAGGCAATCGCGAACAAGGTGACACTCAGCACAGAACCCTGAGAAACTCCATTTTCTTGGGTATAGTATTGCGATAATGTCCTACCGACTCTTACACGGTAGAGTCGGACGGACATGAAATTCGCAATGAAAGTCGGTAAGTTACCACGGAGTCCCCACTTGTGAAGGGTGGAAAGGATCCCGTAGCGCCATGTGGTGTCGTAGGCTTTCTCGAGGTCAAAGAAAACCGTGACTAGGTGCTGCTTTCGGAAAAATGACCCCTGTATGGCGCTCTCAAGTCGCACCAGATGGTCAGTGGTGGACCTATGAGAGCGAAATCCACATTGGTACTCAGACAGGAGACCTTTATCCTCCAAGAACCACACCAGTCGACGGTTCACCATCTTTTCGAGCAGCTTACATAGGCCATTTGTCAAACAAATTGGCCTATAGCTGCTTACAAACTTGGGATCATTTCCAGCCTTAGGAATCTGTATCACGATCCCCTCTCGCCATTGAGATGGAAACTCCCCTTCAATCCATATACGATTGAAGAGGATCAACAGTTTTTTTTATACTGGATTCGCACAGATGTTTTAACATTTGATTATGTATGTTATCCGGTCCAGGAGCCGTATCCCTGCACAGTGCAAGCGCACTGCGCAGTTCCCATTCAGAGAATGGTACATTATAGGACTCAGAAGCAGCAGTGGCAAAGGACAAGGGGTGAGTCTCTGCCTCCCGCTTCAGAGTCAGAAATGTAGGATCGTAACTCCCGGAGCAGGATACATCGGAGAAGTGCGAGCCAATGCTGTTGGCAATGGCGAGATGGTCCGTGATGATGTCTCCATTGATGGACACTCCGGGTATCGACAGTGATGTCGGGAGTCCGGAGATCCGACGAAGCTTAGTCCACACTTGAGATGGAGTATGCGCTGTCATGGACGACACATACTTTTCCCACGTCGTTTTCTTACTCTCCCGAATCAGATATCGGGCTCTAGCACGCATCCTTCTGAAGGTGATAAGGTTGGCCATAGTGTTTTGCCTCCGATAGCGTTTGAAAGCACGTCGACGATCTTTAATGGCCGCAGGAATCTCGGCTGTCCACCAAGGGACAAGCTTCCGGCGTGAGTTTCCGGATGAGGAAGGTATTGTTTCCTCAGCAGCAGCCAAAATACCATTCGTTATGTGAATGGTATGATCGTCGACACTCTCAAAGGTATCTTCGGCAAACACCGCACGTGCCGTGAAAGTTGGCCAATCAGCCCGACGGAGAAGCCATCGACTTGGTAACTCGATGGCTCTCTGGTTCGGAAGAGTAACGAAAATTGGAAAATGGTCACTATTACAAAGGTCATCGTGTACACCCCACTGTAGTAGGGGAACCAACGCATGACTGCACAGGGTAATATCGATACTTGAATAAGTACCGTGTGCAATAGAGAAGTGCGTAGGCTCCCCTGTGTTCAACAGACACAGGTCCAGCCGCCTGATCAGCCTCTGAAAATCTCTCCCCTTTACCGCTAGTGGTAGCGGAGCCCCAGATGGTGTTGTGGGCATTAACATCTCCCAGAAGGAGAAAAGGAGGGGGGAGCTGAGAGACTAGATCCACCAGCTGGTCGTAATCCGGCTGAGAATCAGGCGGGATGTACACGTTACATACTGTTGCCATTACTGGCAACGAAGTACGAACTGCAACTGCCTCTAGCTGAGTACGCAACGGCACCTCTTCACTAAAGAGGCTAGAGTGGACGAGAGTGCAGACGCCACCAGCGGCCACAGCTCCGTCCACCCGGTCTCTAGAGAAGAGTTTGAAGTGACGCATTGTTGTCTCATGTCCAGGACGAAACCTGGATTCCTGAAGACAGACAATGGTTGCCGAAAACGAAGATATTAATTGTCGTAACTCAGCGAGATGAACAGAATAGCTATTACAGTTCCATTGTAATAGTGCCATGGTGTGGACTTAAGTAGAAGTGGGTCTTCTACTTATGCTTGACCGTTTGCCACCCTTCCCCATCTCTAGTTGGAGATGATGGGGCAGGAGAGCACACCTCAATCTCCACGTCTCCTTCCGAAGACGAAGAAAATGGAGCGGGCGCTCTCTTGGGTTGCAGGCAATCGTCGTCGGACCCCACGAGTCTCGCTCTTGGGGAAGAGCGAGAGCGGTGTCGAGGGACTTCATCCCGGTCCGAAGACTGGGTGTCTGTCCCCGCCACGCCCCGAAGAGATTTCTTTCTGGATCGGCGCCGACGGGTGTTTGGGGAAGTAGATGGTCCCTTCCCCACAGCCGCCGGGTCCTTATAAAACAAGGTCGCTCCTACTGGCACCGCTCCACTGGTAGTGGTGGGAGCGGGATGGCCAGCAGATACGTGAGCAGCCCTGCCTTTAGGAGAGGAAGAGAAACGGCGCTGAACCGTTCCCCTCTCCTCCGCCGATCTATTTTCTTTTCTATAGGGGAGTTCCTCCATACGGACGGGCTTGGCTTCAGCAGGCTTCGCTCCCTTGGTGGTCATGGGAGCGGAAAGGCCAGCAGAGACAGTAGCCACCCCGTCAGCAGGAGGGCGAGAGAGACGGCGACGAACCGTCTCCCTCTTCTCCCTATATTTTTCGTATTAGGTGGGCTGGAAGAAGGACCAGCCTTGGTCGGCTAAGTCTTCTTTCCCCTTTTAGCTGGGGAAGACTTGTTCGCCGACCGTTTCGGAGAAGAAGAGGACTTCTTCTCCGAATTCGCCGGTTTAGGTGTTAAAACCGGCGCCTTCTTAACCGTGGCCGAAGAAGGTTTTGGGACCTCCTTCGGGCTGACAGTGCTCGCTGGTACAGCGAGGGGAGATTTCAAACTCGTACTAAAAGAGGACATCGAGGGTACTGCACTGGAAACATTAACGGCAGGGGTGATTGAAGGCGTCGCTGCAGCTGCAAACTATACCCGAAATTCGGGGGCATTCATATCACGGTACCTCTTGCGAGCGTCGTGATATGAAAGCCTGTCAAGAGTCCTGATTTCCTGGATCTTGGCTTCCATAATGAATTCAGGGCACTGTTTTGACCGTGGAGAGTGACTTCCTTGGCAGTTGGGACATATCGGGGGAGGCGTACACCTCTCGTCACCCTCATGTGTCCCCTTGCCACACTCTCTACATACGGCCTTCGCAATACACCTGGCGGAAACATGCCCGAATCTCTGGCACTGGTAGCAGCGCATAGGTGGAGGGATGTACGGTCGCACATCGCAGTGGTACGATGTGACCTTCGCCTGCTTAGGTACAACATCACCCTCAAAATGGAGAATAAAAGCGCCGGTATCGACGCTCCTTTCCCCAATCTTTCGGGTGATGCGCCTAATCTTTGTGACGCCTCTCTTCCCCCAGATCCCGCAACAGTTCAGCATCGCTATTCAAAATGAGGTCACGATGGAAAATATCTCCACGGCCCTCATTCAGCGTTTCGTGCTTTGTGATCTTAACGGGGATTTCGCCGAATTGCGTGCATTCCAACAACGCTTCGGTTTGCTGCCGGCTAACGGTATGCAGCAAGAGCTGCCCGTTCCGGAGCTTGGAAATCCCGTTTAGATCACCAAATTTCCCCTCGATTTCCTCAGCGAAGATGATCGATTTTACGAGCTTGAAATCATCCCCGTCTGTCCTGGTAGCTACCAGGTAGCGAGGTGATGTATCTGTCGCAAATCGTCTGTTAAAGGCTTCGTCCCAAGGCGTATACACCTTGGGATTAGCCCGACACAACAGAGACGGCTTTTTAAGGGTGCCACCCTGTACAGGTGTCCGTGATCGCTTTGATGTCATCCCGGATGAAATCCTCCCCGAATACTGCCCACTCCGAACGGGGGCTATCACTGTGGGCGCCACCCAGCCAAGGCAATACCTACCTGGCATAGCAGATATTGCCCGGGGTCCCAGTGCCTCGAACAGGCACTTCCCCTCGGCATGCACAGGATTTATGCAGCTCCAGTATTCGGCCATGCAGGGACCTTCGTTGTAAGGCGGATACTATTGTAGGGTACATGGCGCACCCACCTGACGGGATGGGCATACCGTCTAGGCTTTCTGGCCAGATGGCCAAGCTGGTGGCCCTTCCCCTAACAGCATGCATGTTTATTTCTATTGGTCAAACCAGAGCTGGGACCAGAAACCCAAAATCGACCTTTATAAGGCCCCCTCTAAGTCGCCTTTTACGACAGGCAGGGGATACCGTGGATGAATTCTGCCCTCCCCATCCACAGGGGGTCTGAACTAATCAAAAACTGGCAAGTTATTCGGCCATGTCGGCCCTATTAGTCGCCTCCTACGACAGGCAGGGCATACCGTGGGTTTATTCTAACCCGCACCCACACGGGGACTTCCATCCAGTCTAAAAACACTTATAGTGGGCGATGTATTGAAGATAGAGATATGCTCTCGCGGACTTTTTGTAGAACTTTTCATGCTGACCAATTCTAACGCTCATAGTATATTGATATTTTTAACGGATTGCCCAGCGTAAGCTTAAGAAGCGCACGGACGCCAAGTTTGTTTTCGACTTTTTCACTGAAATCGTTACTGCTTGGCTTCCTTTGATCATACATTAATTATTTTCTACAGAATATTTCCTCGAGATATCATTTACAGAATGGTGAAAACCGCATCAAAATCCATCCAGTGGTTCTCGAGATTACCCGCGACATCCAAGAATCGGGGATTTTTTATCTTATACTAACGAAGTAGAGATTGTCGGGGAACACATGCACCAAGCAGTACTATGACGTCACACACCTCAGTGCATCTGGGTACATTTCGTCCCGTCACCGTAACGTAACGCCAGACCCCAGCGTAACGACGAAGTCGACAAGATCATATATAATGATAAAAATTGGTACGTAACGCAAATATACACATCAAAAAAAGTTTGCATCCATTAGTCGTTCTTGCTTGGGTGTATATGGACTGTCGACACTCTCCCGTGTCAACGAGGATTGAATTGCACGAGTGTGGAGATGACCCGGTGAACGTATGCACAACCAATACCAACAGGGTGGTGCAATGTATGGTCGCCGAACCCCTAGGTACATCCCAGGGCGTACGTTACAGGGATACTATCCTGGCACTTGTAGTGAAAGGCTATGTTTACAATTTCGGTCCAAATCTCACTTTCATCGACGATAGCGCCGAATGCCAAAACTCAGGAATCAACCACGCCTGCTCTACACAATTGAGATCGGGTGTATAGGCAGACCATTCCGTTCGGTGGATACCATTCTCCTGAAGAAAGGCATGGTACATAAGTTTCAAGAAATATGACTTGCGGAAAACACAAAAAGAATGTTTGGCTAGTAGCTACAGGGTTCCGTTCCAAGAGTTCCATTCCCTTGAGTTTCCAAAAACAAATTTATTAGGAAAAATGTCCCATGAGTTCCGAACGCGTATTCACGCCTGAGTAAATAAGCTAATGAGTCCCACTAGTTCCGAGAATATCTCTGGAAAACTCAACTGTGAGTTCTGAGGTTTGGCCGGCTAATAATAGTACGACGCGACGTAGAAGTGTTAATGGCCTTATCACCGGCCCCGAACAAAGAAAAGTTAATCGAATGCATATTCCGATTGAAATGTGGAATTGCCATGGGAAGAGGCATACCACGAATAACTCTGTACTGCTCGGGTCTAA
Source organism: Meconema thalassinum (assembly GCA_946902985.2). Lineage (NCBI taxonomy): Eukaryota > Metazoa > Arthropoda > Insecta > Orthoptera > Tettigoniidae > Meconema > Meconema thalassinum. The sequence continues at coordinate 282,291,935 of OX336397.1, forward strand.
GCTGCATGAACCTGAGAGGAATGTGCATCGCGGACTATGAGAAGTGGTGTTGAGTGATTAGGTTTCTCGGTCCGTGCATAGTACAGAACCAAATACATTGGTCGATGACTCACTCTTAACACCACAGTGGTTTGAGCAATGGCCGTATGTTAGCAGTATTGAAATAGAAGGAATATCACGGTGGGCTGTTGACAGACCCTTCTCTGCTCTTTCACCTCACCCCGCAAGTTCATAGAGCTTGGACCCGAGCAGTTGAAGGTTGTAACCATAAGCTGAATTTGAAATGCGGGCAGAGGAATTTGCAAGCCACCAAAAGGAAAATAAAATATGTTGCAATGGAGACAGAATCCAAAGAGCAACACAACAGGTTGAAGAGACCGGTGATTTTGACAGTATTTTTTTAAAATGTATCTTGCTGTACATATTGATTACAGAATAAAGAGAAGAACAATTCAGTTAATAGATTATTTTGACGAAGCTACGTGCTGGTTACTAAGTGACTTGTAAATGGCAAAGCGACATGCTGATACTATTTTAAGAACTTTGTAAATATACCGTAACTCAAAAGTGATTATTTTGACGAAGGCACATGCTGATACAGATACTGACAAGGCGAACGCTGCTTATGGGATCTACCGGTCCACGGCGTCGTCGTCGTCGTCGCCCCCCCCCCCCCCCCACTCTCTCTCTCTGTTAGAGGAGCCAATTTATTAAAGAGGGCACGAATTCCCGGCTGACGCTTACAATGGACCTTATTTGTTTCAGTACAGTAATAAAAAAAATGATACAATTTTGCTGTAGAAAACTAGCCTGGAACTCGCTCAGGTAGTGTAATTAGCAGATAGCTAATCCGCCGAAGAATTTGGAACTGGTGGGAATCGGAACTCGGGGAGGACACGTGAGATAACAATGCATGAAGTACTGTAATTGTGTGTTTATTTTAAATTAATTACGTTGAAGCAAACTATTACAGGCTAAAGTATTCCACAGAGGCCTACTGATGCAAAACCAGAAAACAGTAAATACAGAAAATCAACTGAAGTCTTGTTTCAGTCATGAAACGTTAGAGCTGTTTTTCGGTCCCAGCACTTGTTGACTTCACCTACTCGAAGCAAATGAAAGCGACGGGCGCGCAACTTTCCGCATTCCAGACCAGTGGTCAAGCCGTCATAAACATTTCAAGGGTGTTCAAACTCCTCACTTGAAGTTTCCATAAGAAAAGGAAGAAAAAAAACTTTAGTTATATTTAAAAAAAAAAAGTGGAATTCGCATTTATGTAGATTTTGGTATAATTTTCGCATTTTGTCGCTTTCTCAAAATACACAAAAAAATGGTTTACATGTCGTGCAAAGTGAAAATACGAGATTTCAATAGTTGATGAGCATTTCGCGCTTTATCGCAATTGCGAAAAGTCACCACCTCCAAAGCTTGCCGCGGTGGGTGAGTGGTTATCGTGTCGGACTACCAACCCAAGCTCGCAGGTTCGCCCCTGGCCGTGGTAAGTGATTTTCGACAAAAATCACGAGACGCATGTCATACGTTGTTGGTATGTTAAAGAACCCATCTGAATTCAGTAGGCCGTGTTCATAATGGCAAAATTAAACTCTGGATTTCCGCCAGCACAAAGTTCCTCATTTCTGTACTAGAAAGCGCTATAGTGTCAAGGAGCTTAGATATCTAATCTCCTTGACTTTCATAGCGTTCCAGGAACTACGAAATCCGACATGCAAGCTGCCCTCTGGGAGTCAAGTAACAGCTTGCACCAGACACCCGAGGCCATACGATATTATTATTATTATTATATATAACCCCTGGCACTACAGCCCCTGAAGGGCCCAGGCCTACCAAGCGACCGCTGCCCAGCCATTTGGCCTGCAGATATTGGGGTGACACGTGATCAGCGTATCGGGTCCCCTCGGCCGTCAATCTTTGTTTTCGTGATCGGGGCGCGGTCTCACTGTCAGACAGCTACTCAATTGTCCTCACGATGTTGAGTGCACCACGTTCCAGCCCTCACGTCAGTTTTTAAAATCCCTGACGGAGCCGGGGATCGAACCCGAGTCCTCCGAGTGAGAGGCAGGCACGCTGCCCCAACACCACGGGGCGGGCTATTATTATAATACCACACCTAAATAATGCTTATTCTAAAAATCTGGCTTTCTTAAACCAAACTCCATCGCCAAATCCTCTGGATGATAAAACTGATTTAGTACTTTCATTTAGCTCCGCGTAATTTGCGTGATAAGTTGTGATAGCTGCATTACGACGCGTAGTCGGTAGCACGCTGAGCTTCTATCCCTAAGGTCGCGGGTTCAAACCCAGCCGAAGCCGTCGGATTTTTAAGAGCGTTAAAAATCCCTCAGTATGCCTTCCTTCGGAGGGGAAGTAAAGCCGGCGGTCCCATGTCATAGATTTATGGCATGTTAAAGAACCTTCCACTAATTGCACCTGTGTGAAGCTAAATTGTATTGGTTAAGAATGTAAACAACGCTCTTAGGTTTCTACGTTCGTTGCCAAGAGCCGACTGCGGTGGCCTCTAGTAGCTAAGTTCTGAACTAGGCCAAGTAGTCGTTGACGGTGGCGTTTGGCGGCAAAAGTAGGAACCATTTGAAAAATTCTAAGTAGCAGTCTGTACTTAAATTAAAAAACAGATCCACACACTACTACAGCCATCACAATTAGGTTATCAGACAGATTCTACACACACCCAAAGTACAAGGGGCTACATGACCGCGTTGTCGCAGCCCCTAAACTGAGGAACCAACCATGCATTACGACGCAAGATAAATCTGACAGGAGGATATCTGGTGAGCTAACACAAAACATCGCGGAAGGGGTCGACTGTAACCTGAACCGAGACAGTGCGGACCGAACCAGAAGGATGGATGGGCGTGCCGAGCCATGTGCGTCATAATAGCTTCAACTGCACAACCACCAGGTTATCCGGCACGCGGCCTCACGCTCCTGTATCTAGCCACGAGTCCCAGGCTGCTTCTATCGAATCGGCATGGGATTGATCCTAAGCATTTTCCTACCATCAGAAGGGTGGGGTGGGGGCGGATTAATAAGGGTTAGGAGCTCTATCTCTCCAAGACATTAGGCATACAGCCACAATACCTTTAAATTACGAGGGACATTAGTAGTAGATGTCGACACCAAACACTCATTACTAGTTGGGCGGGACTGAGCGGTAGGATTATGGGGATAAAAGAACGCCGGCTGGGTATGCGTTAGCAGACTTTTGTGGCATAGTTGGTAGCTTTTTGAGCTTATCCGCCCAAGATCGCGAGTTCAAACCCGGCCAAAGTCGTCGCATCATTTAAGAGCATTAAAAATTCCTCGGTATGCATTCCTTCGCAGGGGAAGTTAAGTCTGCGGGCCCACGTAGATTTATGGCATATAAAAGAACCTTCCACTAACTACAAATTTGTGACGCTAAATTTGTAGGTTAGATTTCATTAACGCACCGTTGCAAGTTCCAACGTTCACCGACAAGAGCTGGTTGCGGTGGCATCTAGTAACCAATTTTGCAGCTAGGTGTCGTTGACGGTCTCATTTGGTAGCAAAATATGAACTACTTGAAATTAATCGTATGCTGCCCTTGCCTGAATTACAGGTAACTCACACGAATACAGCTATCACAATTAACACCGGTAATCAGACAGATTCTACACACCCAAAGTACACGGGGCTACATGACCGCGTTGTCACAGCCCCTAAACTAAGGAACCAACCAATCAGAGGCTGATTCAAAGGAGAGCTACAATCAGTGCTGCCAGACCTTTCAATTTTTTGGTGTGCTCCGTATTAACGGTTTTTTTTTTTTTTTTTTTTTTTTTTAGGGACCTTGCGACATCGAGGCCAATACTTAAGTGTGATGCGCAAGGCTTATGTTCTGGGTGGCCCTACCGCGATTCACCTTTCGTAGAAGTGGAAAGGATGGCTTAAGTAGGAAACTAACCCACTACCTCACGAGGCTCAATGCACTCTGTTCCAAGTTTCAGATCAGAATTAACATTTCTTGGCAGAACCGCGAATCGAGAACCCTGACCTCAGGGGTGACAGCCAAGAACCTCAGGAAGGTTGCTCGCAATCGCAGGTAAGGTAAGGTAGCCAAAATCCCCATCCTCCAGGACTCCCTGGTACCAAAACAAGGGGCTTTGCGACACCGTGGTCATGTAGCCCTGTGTACTTGGGTGTGTGTCAGAAAACCTAAACCCACTATGACGTCTGAACTAGCGTGTGTCTTTGTAATTAGTAATTTTATTGGTTTGATGTCCCTTTTAACAACTCCGATTTTTCGAGACCGGGGTGCCGGAATTTAGTCCAGTAAATCTACTGACACGGCTCCTTCGCATTTGCGCAACTGACTGCGCCAGGATTCGATCCTGCAACCATGGGAACAGCAGGCGAGACAGTTACCACTGAACCATGGAGCCAGACAGTACTTGTAACTAAGGTAGGATTTGAATAGGAAGCGGCCGTGGCTTACGATAGATACCATCACGGCATTTGCCTGCATTACAAGTGGGAAACCACGGTAAACCACTTCCAGGATGGCTGAGGTAGGAATCTAACCCGCCTCTTCTCAGTTTTGCCTCACGAGGCTTTGTGTACCTCGTCCCAGCCCTCAGACCAGACCGGGAATCGAGCCCGGGGCTCAAAGAGTGAGGACTGCACGGATTTTTAGAGCTAAATGAAGAGGGAGAACAATGAAGTAGCGAAACCCATGCGGAACACTCAACACTTGTCAGACTTCGCGCCTATTTCCGGCCGGATGTTTCCAAAGTCCGGTCTAACGACCACCACGCGCTCTACAGATGCCAACGTTATCATTCTCTTGCCCGGTGACTAAACGTCACGAGATCTCCAATCGCATATTAGAAGAAAAATGTATGTTTAGCCTACTTTTCACATTTTGCAAAAATTAGGAAAAAGTAGACTTATGAGATCGATCCGGGAAAATGTGTGTGTCCTGTCTGTCCTTCTGTCTGTCTGTCTGTCCCTGCCCCCCCCCCCCCCCCCCCCAATCAACTCCTAAACGGCTCCATCAATCGAAACCAAATTTAGTATGAGTAAAGATGTATACTGGAATATCTCAAGCCCATATTTGAAAATGATGTCAGTGCTACCAACTGCTGAAAAAAACCGCACTAGAAATTTGAGCTCCATGTTGGATATCTTGGAAGGTATGCATGGGAGCTATTCCAAAATTGGCACACACATAGATAATACTATTTCAGTTTAATTTCCAGGAGGTCATCATACATGGCAGTGTTGCCAAAATAATTTTAAGACTTCTGATAGGTCCAATTTTTAAATGCATATAACATCGACACTAACAATTGGATTTCAACCAAATTTTGAATGTAATATGTGTACATAAACACATGACAGCGTATTCTTCAGAGTCACCAGGGCTGCCAACTGTTAATTGATCTTTCTAATTATTTGTATCCAAATACCAATATATCTGAAAGTATGCAAGCCGACAGCTTTAAACTATGCACACTTATAGTACCCGACATTTTAGATTAATTTGGAGTAACATATATGTCAGTTCTACCAACATGATTCTAAGCCTGCTGATGGGACCAATTTTTAAATACATGTAACTTCTATACAGTCAGTTTGATTTCATCCAAATTTCGTATGTGCTATGTGTAACATAACAAATATGACTAAGTATTCTTAAGACCAATCAGGGCTGACAACTGTTAATAAATGCTGTCTACATTCTTTATCCTAATATTCTAGATAGGTTCATATACTGTAGATTAATCATTGGCATGAATCTTAATTATAAGAAAAGTAGGCTCTTTAGTTCGTCACGGAACTTCTTGTTTATTTATTAAATGATATATGAATTGCAGCCAATGGGTTGGGTAGTGTTTTTGATGGAACGCCCGATGGCTCCCAACAAGTTCAATTTCAAGTAGTTCCTACTATGGCTATCAGACGCTGCTGTCGCTAACACCTAGCGGCGAACGTTGGAACTTAAGAGCATTTCTTACTAGCCAAATATAACCTGCAAATTTTACTACAATACCAATTGAAGTACAGGGTCCGGCAGCATAACTTCTTTTTTAAACCCGTAATAAAACCCATTGTATTAATCAGGAAACTACTTTTTTAAAGAAATAATGTAGGCGCATACATTAAGTTTAGTTTTACTTGGTTTTGAAGATCACATCAGGTAGGTGACGTCCCCCATTCTCCATACACTGAGTAAAGCGCTTTCTGCTGTTTGTCATGAGGTCATGACTTGCCAGCATATCAGGCGTTATGTTAGCAATATTTTTCTGGATGTTTGTCTTCAAATCTTGTTGCGTCTTTGGATAGCTCACATAAACACGGAACTTCAAAACAAAACAAAACAAAAACATAGAAAAAAATCACAAGGGGACATATCAGGAGAGTGGGCCGGCCACTCCAAATCGCTCCTAAGTGAGATGAGGCCGGCGGACTCCAGTTCTTCATCCTGTCACACTTCCAGTTCCTATGAACGTAGTGACCCACGTAACAATTGATTTCCGGTCCACGACAGGGGTCAACAGGGCTAAATTAAAGCGCCTCTGAAAGGCACGCTGGTTTTCGATCACAGAAGATCTGCTAGAAAAGTAGGCCTCCCCCTGTTCCAACGCATGATGGCGACTGAACTGTGTCAGGACAAAACTTTATAGTGCCACCTCACGAACGAAACCATTAGCACTTCGCTACAACATCAACGGACTGAATGGTGCGCATTTTCCGGACCATGTATTAGGTTCTTTTACGTGCCTCTAATCTATGGCATGGGCTCGCCGGCATTACTTCTCCTCTAAACGAAGGCATACTGAAGGATTCGAACGCTCTTAAAAATCCGAAGACTTCGGCCGAGTTTGAACCCGCGATCTTGGACACAGCAGTTCAGCATGCTACAGACTACGCCACCGAAGCCGCCTTTTCTTTTATTAAAGGGAAGGTGTTGCACCCTTACAAGTGTAAATATCCACAGACATTTAACATTGTTCATTCTGTTGAAATACAATTTCACACGCTCGAGGTACACACGCGACAACTCTGGCAGGGGCCTTCATCATATCTATTATTTCAGAGGTATGCATCCCTCCTGCGGCGCTCACAAGCGTGACAAATGAGCATTCAAATGAAAGAGAATATACATTAGCAGTGACTTATCAAACTATAATTTCATAACTATCTATAGTTTCTTTAAACATTGACTTTTAAAAAATGTACGAAGTGTGCGATTTGCAAACACCGTTGCTGTAGGAAAATACGCTCCATAATTGCTGTCCACGGGCCGCTGTGACGCCTGTTTCATGACATATTCACATTCTGAGGTCTTTCCATTATCCTGAAATGTAAATAGTGTTCTATAATCATTTGGTTGAAATAAAAACATAACCTTTCTCATTAAGTGTCTCATTATGAACCTATTGGGGAAAGTGTGGTTTATGAACACGCGAGATTTCTCGCACGGGTCCACTCGTCCTTTTTTATTTGTTTAAAAATTTCTTTAAAAACAAATTGCCGATATTATGAAATGTGCAATTCGCCACTGCTCCAAGTAATACTCTTTGTTTTTGAATGCTCATTATTTGTTTCGATCGGGTACTTGTGTACGCCGCAGAAGGGATCGAGAGTACTGAAATAATATGCTGAGATGTAATATCGACCCACCAACTAGAGCTCAGTGTCAGACTGAAGATATCCAGTATAGGTCTTCCGTGAAATGAATTCCCCTTTAAAAGTAGACAGACAGATATCGGGAAGTCCGATGAGGTTGGAGGTCAAGAAGGACAGCCTGCCCACCACCAACTCATCACGCTACAATCCCGATATACAAATATGTAGGGCATATTCTCAGCCAGCGCTTCGCAATATATCTACCCGTATACAAATTGTACTGTGCGTTAGCCATTAGCCTTGGTCAAGCTCTCCGGCAACTTGCGTGCGATGTTTATAACTAGGGGGCGGATTTCTAAGAGAAGTCATATTTTTTCCCTTAACATATCTTATAGTCTTGTATTTTCAACACGTTTCCAAGCATGATAATCAAAATTAAACAGGTTTTATTGGGCATATAAATGCATATTTAGGCTTAAAGTTTTATGGCATATCTTGAACAAAATATCATTATAAACGCCATATTTTGGTTATTTTCATTTGAATTTCGTTTTATTAAAATCAGAATAAGCTCTAGAAATTATTGTTCAGGATAGACTGGAATATACTACTGAAGAACCATTCGAAAGTAGTGCATGGAATGTCTAACAGGTATGTGCTATTGTTTGCTAGCTGGGTCAATTCCTGGAAACCGGGCTATTGTATACACGGAAGCAGAGGTAATACCGCAGTTATCGTTCTTATCTCTCCTTCGCCCTTCCCTCTTCCACCTTCAACAAACTGAATGACTCATTAGGGAGCTTCAGTCATTCGGTTTCCTTTCAATATGCCTAAAACGAAAGTCAATTTGTGGGAAGTTTTGTTCACGAGTTAGGGGAAAACATTCAGTAGCCTACGGATGGAGTAATAGAAGTGGTTCTATGTAACGTAGATGCTATTCATTAATTCATATTTTGAATTTTATAGGTCATATTTTTATGTTTTTAGGTCATAAATGCATACATATTTCATACATTTTTAGGTCATAGAAATCCGCCCCCTATTTATAACCAAGCCGGCAAAGGGAGCGGAGCCCTTTGATAATTTCGAACGCAGTCATCGGTGAATCGTCTGGATAAAACATCCTGCTCGTAACGGCTTCGGTGGCGTAGTTGGTAGCATGCTGAACTGCTGTGCCCAAAATCGTGGGTTGTAACCCGGACGGTCTGATTCTTTAAGAGCGTTAAAATCCTTCAGTATGCCTTCCTAAGGAGGGGAAGTAAAGCCGGTGGTCCCATGTCATAAATGTACGGCATGTAAACGATCCTTCCACTAACTAAACTTGTGTAAAGCTAAATTTCTAGGTTAGATTTCGTTGAAACGCTTTATCAAAGTCCCAACGTTCACCACTAGGTGTCTGACATTAGGTGGCGAAAGTTGGAACTACTTGAATTGAACGGAACGGAACGTGTAGCTCACCCCACGGGTGACCGCTACAGCTACAGCCTACATGTCCTCGAAAACTCCTGGCACTAAAAGCCATACACTAAATTAATTTAAATCCTGCCTGTACCACGGCCTATCAGCACGGACAATTTGTATTTTATATAGATCAAAACTAGCTTCTTTCAAGTTGTCTCCAGGAGTGGAGCCCATGAAAACAAATCTGAGCCAAGCCTAGCTGGCACGTGGCCACTATTAGTGACAGGATGCGACAAAGGTTATGGAAGATAACCGCTCGACATGCATATTATAGTTCCACAAGTAGTAGGCTAACCTCTCGTAAACCTGTCACTGTGGGTGGAAAGCTTTCTCGGGGTGGTTTGATAATTCCATCTGAACACTGGTTCGATCTAGTTCAATTCGAGACTTTTCACAAACTTCCATCACAACACACTGGCCAAATATATAATTTGAGTAAGGTTCTGTCCGAGAAATATCCTGGACTAAACCCTCAGGTTATAAGGACATTATGCGCGAACCAGGACCTTCATTCGCATCCGCCACTTGAATGTAGCAAACAAGGCGGACTCAATCTAAACAAGGTACGCAAATGTCAAGCCAAGTCTGTATCACCACGTTAAAATAAGCGGGGAATCAAAATGTTACCAATACATGATTGTACATTATATGTTTTACAATAACTTTTGTGCTTTCGCCAGTTATGGAACATTGTTATTTCTAAAGGTACGATCGTGCAAACGTACTCACAAGTTAGTACCGCATGCTACTACAATGAATACACTACCGGTACTTCAAGAACTTGAAAATGTTATAATTGAAGAAAACTTATCAACATAAATCATATAAGTAATTGGTTTTTAATGAATATGAACGTTAAATTATTTCATAGTGCATGATATAGTTAAATACCGTAGTGGTATGGCTCCATAAACCAATTGCCACACACTACTGTCTACCAAAGTATTATGTGTACTCGAGTTTGAAGGTTGTTTGTGAAGTAACCAATAGACCTACATAAAATCCAATAACATCATTTCCGTCGTTCTATTTTACGTTAGCTCATGTAGGTTCGGAATTTTTAATTTATATTTTAATATTTTTTGTCGCAGTTGGAACACAAAAAGTGCACGTTTTTAAGCGTGTTTCAACCATGCGTCACATTTAAGAATTATTATCTCAATAACCCGTCATCAGATCGAATGCAAACTTTAACACAATATACATTGGAATGTTGTATAACTGGTTTATTAATTTCAAAATTTTACGTTTCCAAGAAAAAAAGTTATCATTTTTGTAAGGTAACTTTTTCTCGGCTCGGGGTGGTTTGAAAATGTAGTCCTTAGTTGCGATGTAATCCTTATACATCAAAAACTTATGCTGTATGACTGTGAAATACGTAAATTAACTCACTTATTTTATGTCTGTTTGTATTTGTAGGCGGAAATAGCACATCGTTCACCCCCTACCCCCTCCGGGAAAGCTGTACAGCGTTGCTGTGATGGAGCCCATCACTTCCGAGCGAGGCACGCCATGATGCGTGATGGGCTCTATTTCTGCAACGCTGTACAGCTTTTCCGGGAGCGGGTATGTGGTGAACGATGTGTTATTTCCGCCTACAAATACAAACCGATATAAAATAAGTGAGTTAATTTACGTATTTCACAGTCATACAGCATACCTTTTTGATGTATAAGGATTACATCGCAACTAAGAACTACATTTTCCAACCACCCCGAGCCCAGAAAAAGTTACCTTACAAAAATGATAACTTTTTTTCTTGGACACGCAAAATTTTGAAATTAATAAACCAGTTATACAACAATCCAATGTATATTGTGTTAAAATTTGGATTCGATCTGATGACGGGTTTTTGAGATAATAATTCTTAAATGTGACGCATGGTTGAAACACGCTTAAAAACGTGCACTTTTTGTGCTCCAACTGCGACAAAAAATATTAAAATATAAATTAAAAATTCCAAACCTACATGAACTAACGTGCAATAGAACGACGAAAATGATGATATTGGATTTTATGTAGGTCTATTGGTTACTTCACAAACGACCTTCAAACTCGAGTGCACATAATACTTTGGTCGACAGTAAATACATCCCATCATGATTAAACATTGTCCAACAGTAGCTCTATGATAGATATTAACGTAAATAGTTTATATTACGCTTGAAGCCGGCAGTCTAATAATTAAGGCTAGGATGATTATGTTAATACATATTCTTTCCCTTTGCTTATACATAATTATTAAAAACTCTGTCCATGAATTAGAACCTTAGCTACCACATTACATTTTATTGTTACATATTTACATATTTGATCATAATTACATTACTTGGTTTTACAAAAATATTTACTTTTTAAAATGTAAAAATGCATATTATGTCTTTTTCCATATTTTGTCATAATGACTTAAAATTCTCTTACTTTTATCAATGTAAAATTATATATTCTGTCTCTCACTGTAAAATGAAAAGTATTTTTTCGCAAGTGAAATAATTCAAAACAGTCTATTACAATATTAATTCTTCACCAGAAACTCTGGTACATGAAATGGATTTGCCAAGCAATTCATAAGCTGCTGAGAGAGGGTCAGGGAAGAACTTCATTAAAGATATTAGTGGAGATAAGGGGATGGAAATTCACTTCTCACCCTGACAGAGACTCGGCAGCTGTTCTTCAGTTTATTTCAAATGTCCAGTGAGCGCCTGAGACTACTTTTCAACATGTTCAGGAAGGCTGCTACATTTCCTCCCACTCCACAAACAGAAAGTATCCCTCACAATACTTAGTGAGTTCATACGCATTTTCTCAGGCATAATGGAATTTATGTAAATTTGTTGTATGAACATGCTTAGTTAATTAATGTACCACACGTTATTTCGCAAAAATCTAAGGAATAAAATGAGGAATCCTTAAGTAATATGGAAATTTGAAGCCATTCCTTTTTTCAGTGTTGCCTATACAAATTGTATTTGCTGCTTTTCTGTCGGTCCACAAGATTGTGAATTGGGCGGCACAAAAGTATACGTATGTTAACACTCCTGGAAAAAATGACGATGCCCATTTAAGTGTGATCACTAGGGCCCGGATGTTGACGTAAAAAGCTTAAAAAATGCACTTAATAATTTCAAAAAAGACTAAAAAATTACCTAAAAATTCGAGAAATGCACTGTTAAATGGAGAAAATGATCTTATGATAATAAACTCGCCAATATTTCAAAAATGAAATCAGAAGCTCAAACTGAAAAGTCAATCAAAATAGATTTCTAGCACTTTAGTCTGAGTTGCACTGCGCTACGAATGTCATTCTGATGTTGTCAAATGTAAATGATCTGCGGTTATCAGCCAACAAGTTTTTATATCTCGAAAAGCTGTGTTCAACATCAACTGATGTACTTGAAGTGAGGAAGGTCGTTTGCTGATAAATCCTCCTCAATCCCATCCATGCTGTAGCTTTCACCAGAAAGAATGTCAGATTTTGCAGAATGTTTTTTACGCTGCGTTATAGTCCAGCACTTTTTTTTCAGTTTTGATGCAATACCCGCAGCAATTTCGCCACGATTGTTGCTAAGACTAGTTTCCACCCGGTTTATTAAGGAAATGGAATCAATATTTCAATATTTAAAATTATCTTGTATCAGCTACTAGCTTCTTAACTCAGACACGTTCCCTCATATAAAGGTGTGACATGACTAAATTGGAAAAAAAATGACCTCAAAAGGCCGATTTCTCCAAAATAAGACCAAAAAAATCCACCAAACTTTAAAAAAAGCTTTTAAAATTGAAAAATAGCACACAAAAAGATGCAAAATAAAAATGACCTATTTGAATACGGGGTGTCCCGGCCGGAGTTTCTATGTACTTCAACATTGTTTTAGACAGCTCGGTAAAAAGATGATATGTCGTCAACATCCGGGCCCTAGTGATAATACATGTAATTTTTTCCAGCAGTGAGTTTACATATTTATAATTTTGTACCCCGCCCAATTCATTGGGCACAATCTTGTTCACCGACTGAAAAGCAGCAAAGATCATGTGTAATAACATCATTCATATAAAAAATATTTTTTTAAATAAAATACATATTTCACCTAATAATATTACATAAATATGCACACATTTTGCATGTACGGTAGAATACTGTGCGAGCGAGCAGTTTCCAGAGATCTGCGGATGGCGCTACAGTATTACTCCTCTATTTACCTTGGCTGGATGTTCGGTAATAAGTTCTCTGCCGTATGTGCTTTACGCTGTCGAGTAGACCTCCTGCGCCCCGATGAGGGTGGGGGATCGATACCTGGCTGTCGTAGGGCGCGCCTAAAAGGTCAGTGCGTGGGGCATGGCTACATCCTGGGCCTCCCACCCCACGATGGAAGTTACAGGACCACCTTCTTCTGGTGTAGTGGTTAGCATTCTAGGTTGTCACCCGCCAGAGGTTCGGGTTACATTCCTGGCTCTGCCAAGAAATTTAATTCTGGTTTGACGGCTGGAACGCGGTGCACTCAGCCTAGCAAGGCAAAACTGATAAGATGTGGATTCGATTCTCATGTCAGGTATCCTGGAACTGGGTTTTCAACTTGTACTCCAGGCAAATACTGGGATGGTTCCTAACTTAAGACACAGCCGCCTCCTTCCCAATCCTATCAATTACTAGTACAGGAATCACAACACCGATTAATTATCAGAAATTCGGTACACACCAAAGTACAGGGGAACATGGCTAAGTTAAAAATTCCTCAGTATGCCTTCCTTCGGAGGGGAAGTAAAGCCGGCGGTCCCATGTCAGATTTATGCCATGTTAAAGAACCTTCCACTAATTACACCTGTGTAAAGCTAAATTATATATAGGTTAAACATTTGACTAACGTTCTTAGGTTCCTACGTTCGTCGTCAAGAGCCGACTGCGGTGGCATCTGGTAACTAAGTTCTGAACTAGTTGGTCGTTAACTGCGTTTGGCGGCAAAAGTAGGAACTACTTGGAAAAAATGATCGTCTGCAGTCCTTACTTGAATTAAAAACAGATAACACACACTCATACAGTCATCACAATTAACACCGGTTATCAGACAGATTCTACACACACCCAAAGTACACGGGGCTACATGACCGCGTTGTCGCAGCCCCTTAACTGAGGAACTAACCAACCAACATAGCTAAGATGTCAAAGCCATTGAAGGAACCACCACCACCACCACCGATCAGAATTGTTGCTTCTTAATTGTCACCCTAAATTTTGAGATGTTATTTTACTGCTTGATGTTATCCGATTGTTTAGGGGCTTCGCGATTTCGCGCTCATGTAGCTCCGTGTACTTTGGGTGTGAATGAAATATATATGATAATTTGTGTCACTGTGACGGCAGTACTAATGTGTGCATTTGTAACCGAAGCTAGGATTTGGGCAGGAGGTGGCCATAAGTTAGCAACCACAGCAACATTCCAACTATTCTTCTCTCTAATTTCTGCCTCAGGAGGCAGATCAAAGAATTACATTTCTTGGCAAAGGCTGGAATAGAACTCTGACCTCCACCAAAAATGGCAGTAACAACGCCACCAGATGGACTGAGATTTCTTTTTCCTACACCGTGTACGGATTCTGCTTTATAATCGCTGTTTCGATAAGTTTATCGCAGTCCAAATGAGACCCTCCATTAAGAAAAGGTTGAAGACCGCTCAGCAATGGCGGTACTGATTATCTTTCCTTGGAAGAGGGCAGAACTTCCGAGGACGATGCTCCCTCTTAATTACAATTACACTACTGAAGAAGGGGGCGGTGAGGCAAGTCGAGACACACTAAAGTGAGTCTCTACCCCAGAAGAGAATGGAGTCAGAAGTAGGATTTGCCTCGTCCTCTTCTACCCTCACGATGTTAACTTTCAGGGCTCAACATATTCAGAACTATTCGCATTGTTCGAATACAAAGATTTCATTCCAACATACGAATTAGTTCAACGAATTATTTGCACAATCGAATATTCGTAGTAGTCTGATGAATATGGGCGGCTTCGGTGGCGTAGTCTGTAGCATGCTTAGCTTCTATGCCCAAGAACGCGGGTTCAAACCCGACCGAAGTCGTCGGATTTTTAAGAACATTACAAATCCCTAAGTATGCCTTCCTTCGGAGGGGAAGTAAAGCCGACGGGTCCATGTCAGATTTATAATATGTAAGAGAGCCTTCCACTAACTACAATTGTGTGAGGCTAAATTTGTAGGTTAGATTTGATTAACGCTCTATTAAGTTCCAACGTTCGTCGCCAGTTGCAGGTTGCGGTGGCATCTAGTAGGCAAGTTCACAGCTAGGTGCCTGTGACGGTAGAATTTGGTAGCAAAGGTAGGAACTACTTGAAATTGATCATCTGCAGTCCTTACCTAAATATAAAACACACACACACACACACACACACACACACACACACACACACACTCTATAACAATACTAATCACAAATCAGACAGATTCTACACACACAAGTACACGGGGCTACATGACCACGTTGTCGCAGCCGCTAAACTGAGGAACCGACCAATGTATAATGTAAAGCCTTCAATTGCAGCTCTTCAGTCGGCCCACACGACGACTGGGCTGGGCTGGGGGACAATGTACCTCTACTTAGTATAAAACCAAGTCCCCGATTCTTGGATGTAACGGGTAATCTCGAGAACCAATGCATGGATTTGGATGAGGATTTCACCATTCTGTAAAGGATATCTCGACGACGGTTACTGTAGAAAATAATTTATTTATGATCAAAGGAAGCCAAGAGGTCGAAAAGAAAAAAAAACTGGCGTCAGTGCGCTTTTTAAGCTTACCCTAGGCAAACCGTTAAAAAATATCAATGTAGGCTGCTATGAGTTCAGCATGAAAAGATCTACAAACAAGTCCGTGAGAGCATATCTCTATCTTGAATACATCGCCCACTCCAAGTGTTTTTACGTTTCCAAAAAACACCATTACTGAGGCGACAGTTGACGAGCTAGCTAGGGGCGAGCCTATTACCCCAGATACAGCCAGCAGCAAACTGTCGAGTCGTGTTGAGTTAAGACTTCAAAGAAGAGTGGTTGTGTTTGGAGTTTCCCTACAAGTGAAACTCGGCTTTTCTTCATAACGCCTGTGAACTTTTCGTTCCGCAGGATACACAGTCAAGTTTCGATAGGACGGAAGGGGTATTTGTGTTTCATGCACCTCGCCATTCTTAAATTACGTCCGACAAGAATTGGTTGTACATGAATCTCCATGATAATATAGTTAATAGTCCAGTCAGTGATTTTAAGCCATCATGCCGAGACGTAAAGCGGACATAGGTCGTAGTTCATTGACATCGAAAGAAAAGCGCTTATCACGTAATGCATTTATAACTGTTCCCGGGTTGTTATAATTACGAAGAATAAGTAAATTCAGTAACACTCCTGGAAAGAAGTTATGATCACTAGTGCCCCACATGAGGGCGTGCGGGAGTCAAGCGACGGGGCAACGTCCCATGACTCCTCCAGGACCTTGAGCTGGGTCACGGTCATTCAGGTGAGGATATTTAACACAGTAACAGGAAAGCAAACTCTGTCCGTGGCACAGACACCGAGTTCGGGACGAGGCAAGGCACTTACATTATAAACCAAGTGGCATGGTTCCCCAATATGTCTTACTGCAAGTTTCTCAGTACAAAATACCCAGCAGCAGGGGCGGATCTAGGGCAGGGCGAGGCGGGGGGGGGGGGGGGGGGGGGGCACCGCCCAGGGCCCCGCGCCATGGATTTTTCAAATTTAATTCATTCATTATACTTTTCAAACTATTTTTTTTCTAGGGCAGCTTACCGCTTAGCAAGTTTAGATTTCAGTGAAATAATGGAAGACTTCAGCGGGGAAAAAATTGGCAAAGTAATATTTTAATATTTCATAGTTTACATAATCTTCTTCAAGGGTACTTAAATGTTTCTTTCATATTATAAAAAAAATGTTCTTTAGTGTATTCAAAATATTGTAACTATTCTTTATTTTATTATTATTATTATTACAAAACTACTTTCCATTTCATTTGGTATTTTTTAAATTTCCTATTGTTGTGGCCCCCACGTCATCATATCGCCCAGGGCTCCGCCACTGACCAGCAGCGTAGTCGCATAAGGGACAGGAGGCTATGGATGTCCGGTGATCAAAGGTTCGAGTCTGCAAGTCCACTGCCGCCTTTCTGAGTATACAGTTTTCCCCTTTACCCAGGACTTTAAAGTCTCGGGCTACAATAATAATAATAATAATAATAATAATAATAATAATAATGGCTGGACGTTTGTTTTAGACGAGTGAAAAATCTTAATGGAAGCCTGGAGGCGAGTTACTGCAGTACCTGTGTTGTTATCAGCTGCCCCAAGCGGTCCGATGATTGGCAAAGCTGTCTCACACTTCTACTGAAGTACAGTCTTTGGCAAATAGAATGACGTTCTGTTCGTAAATACGTACCGTGTACTTCCGCGTCACACAATACTTGGACGTTGACTGTACTATCTACAAGTCGGTGTCGCCACGTGCTCTAGTCTGGAATTTGATTACATCAGATCGGTGGTGACAAATGTGAAATGATAGGGTGCGAGTGAGTGTGTAGGCTCACCCGCAGGCTTCAAGGTCAAGGTCAAGGGCAAGGGCAAGGGCAATCGTCCAAAACAAACGTCCGGCCTGTAGAAATTGTTGATTGGTTCCTCAGTTTAGGGGCTGCGACAACGCGGTCATATAGCCCCGTGTACTTTGGGTGTGTGTAGAATCTGTCTGATAACCGGTGTTAATTGTGGTGGCTGTGTTAGTGTGATCCATATACGGACTTCAGACTATCAATTTTCAAGTAGTTCCTACTTTTCCTACCGTGTACGACACCTAGCTGCAGACTTTGCTACTAGGTGCCATCGCAACCAACACCTGGCGACGAACGTTGGAACTAATAGCGTCAATCAAATCTAACCTACAAATTTTAGCTTCACACAAATGTAGTTAGTGGAAGGTTCAGTTATATGCCATAAATGTTATACATGGGCCCGCCGGCTTTACTTCATCTCCGAAAGAAGGTATTCTGAGGGATTTTTAACGCTCTTAAAAAAATCCGACGACTTCGGCCGGGTTCTTGGGCATAGAAACATCATGCTACTAACTACGCCACCGAAGAGATAAAGCGATTAGCTCAGGACAGGGAGGCATGGACGGCTGCATCACACCAGTCAAAAGACTTTAAAACTTAAACATGGAGAAGTACCAACATTTTCATAGTGTTCCTGTCCGCCCGCGTCTCCTCCCCTTTCTCCCGTTAGCCATGCGGAGAGCTTAACTCGTTAGCAGATAATCTTTCCCGCTGACCCGTGAAACCACTCACCAAATGTGCAAGTCACTGGCGTTAACGATCATCAACCAAAATAATGTGTGCCTAATGGAGATTATTACTCCATAATAATCCTTCTCGCAAATCACAAGCGAGTACAGCAGCAACCGCAACAAATTTATAGTCCATTAACTTAAGTTTCCTTCTTCGCTATCTTACACACGAGTTAAAGTTTTCGAACTGTGCGACTGAAGTCTGGTGGATCAGTGATAGTGTCCGCCCATTCCGTTTTGTAACAGCCCTTTTCTTATATACATTTTGTGTCAATCTTACAACTTTATTTGTATCGTCTACTACTAAATGCCGAAGAAGGTTAATGTATTAAGAACAAAGTTCCAAATGGTTCCGCCTCGTCAATACTTTCTTTTCTTTCCAGTTGGGAATGGTCACCCCTTGCTTGGGCTTTCGAAGCCAACATTAGAAATAAGCCAAGAAAGACTGCCAAGCCCGGCTGCGGATTTTTATTAAGCTTTTAACACAAGAAAATGTTTTAACAACTTTTTAATGTGTTACAGTGATCCATGTGTGTTTTTATGTACAATTTTTAACTACACCCAGTAGATAAAGGGAATGTTTAAGTGCTGCCCAAATATTTAGGCTGATGAAGACGTCAATACGAGTTAGACGTTGAAACATGTACCATGTGATGTGTTAAAAGACAGGTGATTGTATCACGACATTTTAATAAACAGTATTGACGAGGCGGAACCATTTGGAACTTTGTTCTTAATATAATTCAGTCAATACGGAAAAAATGTGCGACTCTCAGAGTCAAAAAGAAGGTTAATGTAGCCGAAACCGGTTCATTGTGTCCACAGAATTTTCAATGTCAATTTTCCTGACCATTTTTCAACAAAATTCTTGACTCGCCAAGTCTTCATAACATCGGAAAAATTGGTTTATTGAGCAAACATACAATATATATATAATTATCTCACTTATTTGCAGCCTCCACCATCCCCATAGCTGCCCAACGCTCGCATCTTTATTCAATTCAAATACAAAATAAAGGGCAATGTGCTGGGTGATTGGGTCGCCACATCCCTACGCCAATGCCAAACAAAAAAAAAAGGTAAAAGAGGTTTTTACTATGATGTACTGTAAAAATGGAAACTTCCCATAATGTCCAGTGATATATTGCTTTTTATCTTCAGACATTAGTTGAACTAGTAACACCAAAATATGGCTGTAAAGCACAACATACTCTATGGTTAATATAAAATTTCCTGACTTTCTAATACTTTTCGCCATTTTTTCCTGACACGCCATTTTTTCACACTTTTTACTGACTTTTCCTGCCTGTGGACACCATGCGGTACAATGTACTCAAGAATTACAATGTATTGGCTAAAGGTGTTATTTTCCTATATCATCAATCTTTGTCAATAAGAATTTTGGGCAGAAATTGTCTTTTTCATGTCTTTTCGTACTTTGGTCATATTATTCGCAATGATAAAAAGAAGAGATAGAGGCAGAGGAAGGAGAGAATATCTTTGGTAAAGAACCTACGCGAATGGTATGGAACTATTGCGGGTAGCTAAGAATAAGGACGAGGTTACCCTGATAACAGCTAACATCCAATGAGAATATGGCTCAAGAAGATGACACATCACCAATAGTTTTCAAGTTTTCCAACTATGTGAAAGCACAAGTCGAACGTCGAAATTGGGGAGTGGATTACCAAGGTAGCTAAAACTCGAAAGAGCTACTGCAGGTACCTGAAGCGATTCACGTAATTTTGCTTTAAGACCATTTGATGTTGGTTGTTTTAATCTCGACCCTGTTACCTCAACGTATATCCACATTTCGTTAAGTGTTTCGACGGACTGAACAATAACTCCTTTTACTAGACTGAGAAATCTTATCAGTGCAGGCCCAAGCCACTGACTGCCTGCTGTTACAATCACATCTAGCGGAACCACGCCTCTCAGCTCTGCTACACCGAGATGAATGTGAAGCCTTAACCAGACTCCACTTAACGTGGTTCTACCACCTCTATCCAAATACTGCATTGTTGGCAGCTCCCTTGTTTGAGAATGCGGAGACAGAGCGCGCGGAAGAGGCTTCCCTCCTCATAGCGTTCCTTTCGTAGCCATGGCAACCTGTTTACTACACTCCGTAGAAACTGTCAATTTATACGTTTTCAGTCGTCGGATTTTTAAGAACGTTTAAAATCTCTCAGTATGCCTTCCTTCGGAGGGGAAGTAAAGCCGGCGGTCCCATGTCATAGATTGATGGCATGTTAAAGAACCTTCCACTAATTGCACCTGTGTGAAGCTAAATTATATATAGGTTAAACATTTGACTAACGTTCTGCGGTGGCATCTGGTAACTAAGATGTGAACTACACTGACCGGCAAAAAAAAAGTGGAACACTTCAATTTTTTATGTAATTTAATTTATTCCACTAAAATGAATCGGTTTTCCAATATTTGCATTATTCATGTAAATGTTGGTGGCTACAGAAAATACCGAAAAATGTTTTAAAACACGCTTTAACTCAAATTCCGTTACATTTCACAAATCTAACAATTTTCTATTTTTTAGTAATGTTCTTTTGGGCAGGTTTTTATCAAACATATTGCCAAACAAAACTGTTAATTTTTGCACTGCACTGCAACACTGGTCACTAAAAGAGTGTGTTTCCACCCTTATCGTCCATGACAGCTTGTAAACGCTCAGGCATACTGTTCACAACTCATCGAATGGCATCTGCCGGGATGAGATCCCATTCCTCCAGCAGCGATGTTCTCAGTTGTGCCAAGGTGGTGTGGTCACACTGACGTTCCTTCCAAGCATATCCCATACATGTTCGATGGGATTCAAGTCAGGACTACGAGCTGGCCAGTCCATGGTTTGAACCCCCACTTCCTGCAGATATTGTACAACACAGCGAGCAGTATGAGGGCGGGCATTATCCTGCATCAGCATGAAATTCTGACCAACGAAAGGCGCAAAGGGCATCACATGGTTCATCAGGATCTCTTCGATGTACCTTTGGGAATTGAGCGTCCCGTGATCGATGCACACCAACTCAGTGCGGGCCATAACGTTGATGCCACCCCACACCATAACCGAGCCACCTCCAAATGGAGTCCTGGAGGAGAAAGCAACAGGGCTGTACCTCTCCCCGCGCCTTCTCCACACTCTCTCTCTTCCATCAGGAGATCTAAGGTTAAAGCGACTCTCGTCAGTGAAGAGAACAGAGGCCCACTGCTCGTGGGTCCATCCCAGATGCTGCCTTGCGAAGCGAAGACGCGGCTCTCTGTGATGCCGTTCGAGAGCGGGTCCACGTGCAGGTCACCGGGACGAAAGATGAGCTTCTTCAAACCTTCTTACTGTTCGCTCACTCACTCTCACATTTCTGACATTTTCCAGTTGATTTCGTGCCTGGACTGCTGTGGTATGGCGATCACGCAGAATTGCAGGGCGAGAAATCTGTCATCCCTGGCACTTGTGCTTCTTCTACGGCCTGACCCTCGTCTCCTGTCGTTTGTTTGGAGTTCTCTGTAACGTTGCACTGCACGGTGAATGCTACAGAGAGATGATCCAATGACCTCAGCAACATAACGGAAGCTGCGGCCATCCTCCACCAATGCAACTGCCTGTGCAGCTCCTTCATGGCTAAGAGACATGTTTTAGTGTGAACTGCACATGGATAACCTACTAAAATGTATGACAATGGTTCCCAGGTGTTTAACAAATGCCAGTTGTTATCCCTAGAACAATAAGCGAGCGGCAACACTCATAAACCTTAAACGCTTACAGTGCGCTTCCCGCCATAAAACCATTAAGATAGGCTCATCGAGGATTGGGGGTAATTGGTGGTAATAAACCACCCTAAGAAATGTCATATCAATTTCTATTCACGGATGTTTCAGGTGTGTGTTCTAATGCGTGAAAAGCTTTTAAAATGTGATTACATCTTTTTCATGGCTAATTTTATATTTTTACATTACTTTTTTAACTGTTCCACTTTTTTTGCCGGTTAGTGTAGTTGGTCGTTGACGGTGGGGTTTGGCTGCAAAAGTAGGAACTACTTGGAAAAATCGAATGTCTGCAGTCCTTACTTGAATTAAAAACATAACACACACTAATACATCCATCACAATTAACACAGGTTATCGGACAGATTCTACACCCCCAAAGTACACGGGGCTAAATGACCGCGTTGTCGCAGCCCATAAACTAAGGAACCAACCATACTTTTTCAGGATATCAACACGCTTTTGGCCCAATATGATTGGGTGGGGGTCGCCTGCCTCTCACCCGGGGGCCCCGGATTCGATTCCCGGTTCCGTGAGGGATTTTAGAAACTGACGTGAGGGCTGGAACGGGGTGCACTCAGCCTCGTGAGGACAATTGAGTAGCTGTCTGAGGCAGCGTCCCGATCACGAAAACCGAGATTAATGGCCGAGGGGACCCGATGCGCTGATCACGCGTCACCCCAATATCTGCAGGCGAAATGGGTGGGCAGCGGTGTCTTGGTAAGCCTAGGCCCTTCATGGGCTGTAGTGCCAGGGGTTATATCTTTATATGACTGGGTGGGGGTAACTATATACCAGGGGTGGCCAATAACATTAACTTTGGGAGCCGCAAATTTATGAAGCTGTTTCGAAGCGAGCCGGATTGTTAACTTATTTATGATTTATAAAATAAAAGTACTTAATTTCATAAAAACCTAAGAAATATTTATATAGTTTGGTGGCGCAGTGGTCATCTGTTTACCTAGTCTATTACCACGGCGGACCGTGTTCGAT
Organism: Meconema thalassinum; assembly: GCA_946902985.2. Classification (NCBI taxonomy): domain Eukaryota; kingdom Metazoa; phylum Arthropoda; class Insecta; order Orthoptera; family Tettigoniidae; genus Meconema; species Meconema thalassinum. The sequence continues at coordinate 282,315,135 of OX336397.1, forward strand.
TCCCGGTCAATGCATGTGAGATTTTCAAAGTGAAATGCCATGTCCTGTGGTTTGGATTCCATGTAAAAAGGAGCTCCCATCGCTCATGGTCACGTAGAACTACAAACTTCCTTCCTTCATATATAGCCTAGTTTAATTTACACATAACATTATTGTACAATTAAACGACAAGATAAAGGATTTTACTTTTGAGAAGTGCTTTTTAGAGTGTTTATTTTTGTTGTTTAAAATCTAACTGATAATTGGCAAGCGCTGTTTGCACGAGTTCACTTGAAGGTTCATCAGTTCAGTTCGATATTTTGATTTAACAAACTTTGAGCGTTGAGTAGGCCTACAGTAATTCACGGGCACATACAATAAGTATGTCCCAAATATTGAGACAAGCACACTCTTGTTACTATTTCTTTTCTGGAACTTTCTTCCAAAACACCAGTCTATTTATATTCTTTATATACTTTTTTTTTCTTTTAATCTGCACTATTTTTTCAAGGAGCCGCACGAGTTTGACTCAAGAGCCACACTTGGCCTCGTTGTGGCCACCCGTACTATATACAATATATAAACTACCAGCAAAAAAAAAAAAAAAAGCGAAACACTTGATATTTTCAAAGATTTAACACAACATTATCTTTACTTACATTATTTTAAAATAATCTGAAAATCTGAAAGTACCGGTTTCGGCCACATCGGCGGCAATAGGCTATATAATATAAGGCAAGTTTCTTAACACAGGTTTTCAAAAATATTTCTAAAAAAAATACTAGTTTTCTAAAGGCTTTTATTTATTTATTTATCGTATGGCTTTTAATGACGGGAGTGTCGCTTGAGTTTGTACCTGCTACAAATTCCGTTCAATTTCATGTAGTTCCTCCTTCCGCTACCTGATATCACCGCTACCTACTGTCGACCAAAATATTATGTGCACTCGTGTTTGAAGGTTGTTTGTGAAGTAACCAATAGACCTACATAATATCCAATAACATCAATTTCGTCGTTCTATTTTACGTTAGTTCATGTAGGTTTGGAATTTTTAATTTTAATATTTTTTATCGCCGTTGGAACACAAAAGGTGCCCATTTTAAGAGTGTTTCAACCATGCGTCACATTTAAGAATTATTAACCCACAAATTTTATCACAATATACATTGGAATGTTGTATAACTGGCTTATTAATTTCAAAATGTTGTGTGTTCAAGAACGAAAGTTATTTTTGTAAGGTAACTTTTTTCGGCTCGGGGTCGTTGGAAAATTTAGTTCTTGGTTGCGTTGTAATCCTTATACATCAAAAAGTTATGCTGTATGACTGAAATACGTGCATTAATTCACTTATTTTATATCGGTTTGTATTTGTACGGGGAATTAAGACATGCTTCACCAGTCAGCCGCTCCGGGAAATGCTCTACAGCGTTGCTGATATGGAGCCCATCACTTCCGAGCGAGGCGCGCCATGACGAGTGATGGGCTCCATTTCGGCAACGCTGTACAGCTTTCCCCGGAGCGGCTAGCTGGTGAACCATGTATTATTTCCCCCCTTCAAATACAAACTGATATAAAGTGAATTAATTTACGCATTTCAGTCATACAGCATAACCTTTTGATGTATAAGGATTACAACGCGACCAAGAACTACATTTTCCAACCACCCCGAGCCGAGAAAAAGTTACTTAACAAGAATGATAACTTTGTTTCTTGGACATAAAATTTTGAAATGAAGAAACCAGTTATAAGTTACAACATTCCAATTTATATTGTGTTAAAATTTGGATTCGATCTAATGACTGGTTTTTGAGGTAATTCATAAATGTGACTCATGGTTGAAACACGCTTAAAAACTGGCACGTTTTGTGTTTCAACTGCGATAAAAAAAATATTAAAATATAAATTAAAAATTACAAACCTACATGAACTAACATAAAATAGAACGAAGAAAATGATGATATTGGATTTTATGTAGGTCTATTGGTTACTTCAAAAACAACCTTCAAACTAGAGTGCACGTAATATTTTGGTCGACAGTCGTGAACGTTGGTACTTTGATAGAGCGTTTCAACGAAATGTAACTCAGAAATTTAGCTTCACACACGTTTAGTTAGTCGAACGATCTTTTACATGCCATAAATCTATGACATGAGACCGCCTGCTTTACTTCCCCTCCGAAGGAAGGCATACTTAAGGATTTTAACGCTCTTAAAAAAATCCGACAACTTCGGTCGGGTTTGAACCCACGATCTTAGCCACAGCAGTTCAGCATGCTACCAACTAAGCCAACGAAACTGCAGTCTAAAGGCTAAAAACCATTAAAATTCTAAAAAAAATCAGATCTGTTACAAGTATATATTCAAATCTAAAGATACAGTTCTTGAAGAAAGAAAGAAAGAAAGAAAGAAAGAAAGAAAGAAAGAAAGAAAGAAAGAATAGCTTGAAGTTGAAAGTATTGTATAGCCGTGGATATGTTGACGTTGGGAACGATACTTATAGAAATTTCTACGCATATAGGCCTAATACTTAAACGAAAAAGTAACTTGTATAAATATAACATGAAAAAGGTACAATCTCTAACCTGGTCAATATAATTTAAAAAATGCCTATCAATAGCTACTAAGATCCAACATTATAAAACTGTAACTCTCCCAGAAGCCACTTATGCTTGTGAAACACTGTTCCCAATTAAAAATGAACAAAGAACTGATCAGCTACTCAAAACGGAAAGAAGAATCATTAGAACGTGCATAAAAAATAAGTATCAGGTTGAGGGAGTCTGCAGGATTCTCCCAAATGAAACTGTCTATCGTGAGATTGATCCAATCACCAGCACAATGAAGAACAAAAGAATTTCATATTTTTTTCACATCTTACGGCTTCCAGAAAACAAATGTACGCCAACTAGTATGATAAATCTAGGAAAGAAAACTGGAGGAAAATGGATCCAAGAAATCCAACAAGATCTCAAAGCAGTTGGACTCAAGATAACAGATGCCGAGGAGAAAAATAAAATTAACACCATTCTTAAAACTCACAAATTTTCTGCAGAAATGACACATAGAAAGCCTATGGAGATTTCAGAGGAGTTGAGAAAATCCCGATCTTAAAGAATGAAAAAGTACTGGAGAGAGCACAAGAACCAAGCAGTACTACCTTCAAAGAAGAAGTGATTGTGGAACGACTCACGTGGTCCAATGTGACCAATCAAGATTAATAGTAATAATATCCACACTACTGATACTTTCAACATTAACTTTCTTTCTCAAAAACTATGTATTTCATTATTTTGAAACTCAAAATGCAAGAACAATGAACAGCAACCTCATGGATGATCATTTCTCACTTAAAAGTTCTGGAGAGTCGGCAAATTGTCATGAACTGCGTCCATCGTAAACTAATGCAACAACTCTTACAGAATCTACGGTGCTTAAAGGCATCTGTACAGCAACAAACTTCTTGATGCTCAAAGAAGTACTAACTAACAAGTAGATGAGAGCCCAACAAACCGCCATTCTCACATCCCAATAATCGCGGAACCACGATTTTACCGCCATTAAATTCGAAATCCAACCCCAGACGACAGAATCAACTGCACATTTTCATATCCCTGTTCCCAAATGTACACAACCTGATCTTTTGCCCCGAGACATAAACAAGACCACTATAATGAACGTTACTAAACACTTTTCGACAAAAACTCAGCAATTTTTCTAGGTTTATGCCGTGTCTTGTGTGGGGTTTCGCCTAGGAATGTCAAGCTGGCTCATCAGCGGGCCCCGGACCCCTACAGGAGTAGCGAACTGTGTGAAAGGCTGCTTGAGCTTTCAGCTCTCGCAGTTAAGAGGCGCACGTGCGCTTCAGAAGAAAGGACGTAGTGCACAGTTCGCCTCAGCCTCGGCGAGACAACGAGGCGCCATTTTCCTGGCGGCTACATTCCTCTGCCGAACATTCAAGTGAGCTCCCGTAAGTATGTAACTACTATTCCAATGTCACGGCTGAATAGACAAGACAAAACTTTTTTTCTCTAAGCAATTAAAAATGTATCTTTACAGAAGATACCGTATATATATATATATTTTATAGAATATTTGGCTACGCCTGAGAGCCTTCAATCTCGAGGCGCAGTGTGGCTAAGAGGGTGGTGAGTGAAATCGCCGGGGAGTTCCAAGTCTCAAGACGAGTTTTCTCTAACAGGCTAGCGATAAATAACTTGTCTCCAGTTTTATCAGCACCACACATGTCAGGCCTTGCGGGAACTGGTCTGGTCGCAGAATTAATGGACTGTGGCGACACAGCCAGCCATCAATGTAGAAGCACAGACTGAGTTTCTCGTCCATCTGAATGGTGGTGGCGGCGATAGGCCCGACAAACAATATCTTACGTTTGGATTTTCGCCCAGGGAAATCTTCAACAGGCAAAGTGAGTAAAATTTGAAATACTTATAAATTCTGGAGATAGTTTGAGCCGTTGTAGAGCAGAAAGATCTTACTTTCGTACAATTTGAGAAATTTCTAAAAAAGGAAAAAGAAAGTGCCATTCATTTACGTACCGGTATGGTCAAGTCCATGCTTTCAAGTTCATCACGACAAATTTCTAGCTTTACAATGCCGAAAACATGGAAAATATAGACAAGTCAAGAAATTTACAAATAAGAAATGATAGTTGAAGAACCGGCAACACGATGCTGCTTTATCAATATGGATGGCTCCTGTGATTGGCTGGTTAGAGTGATTTCACTTCTGACCACCCGATAGCACTAGCGTAGCACTTAAACGTTAAGTCGAAAGTAATGATGCCCTGAGAACAGTGAGCCCATGGGGAAAACTAGGGTTTCATGGAAGGGAATACGAGAGTCAATTAAGGCGTGGAAATGGAATACGTCCTGATATTCCTAATACCGTAGAGATCGAAAGATAAGAGGTTCACTAAGGGTGATCGAGAAGAAAGATTAGAAAGAAATGCCCGACAATTTAGTAGGATTCAGCTGGGGACCCACGTCTCAGTAGTTATAAGCCGCCCTGGGCGAAGAAAAGAAGAATATAAGACGAAGTAAGATTACAACTGTTTTAAGGGGCGTAACATGTAGGTTATCGGCCCCTAATTGTTTGGGTGATCATGAAAATGAAATAAAGGCTAAACACTTACGATTTACTACAGGAAATTAAAAAAAAAAAAAAAACGAAGCAAAAGGTAAATAAAAGACAGCAAAAGGAAATGCCTTAAATCCTCTAAGAATAAGAATTAAGGGACTGCCATGAAAGGCAGATAGGAAAGTGAAAGAGTTTAGGGTCCGCCTCGAAGGCAATGGAAAAAAGGAGGGGAGGGGGACGGAGATCAGGAGTTCCTCGGGGTCGCCGACTCCCGAACTAACACGCCGTGAGCCCTTGAGGGTGTAGCACTATCCAGGGGTGCGGCTACTCACACCCTGCCTCCTTTAGGGCCATGAGCAGAAGGCCACGTCCCCTCGAAGAATGCGAGTATCAGGAAATGTGAGACAAGAGGTCAATGAGAGCGGGAATCTAGGCCTCGGATAACCTAATACCGTCGGGGTTGGAAGAGAAGAGTTGCCGGACTCAGCCGGGGTCCCACTCCACGTCCCAAACGTAGTGAGCTCCTGGGAGAACTCAAGGTATGTAGACTATAAGGTAGGACACTCCGGTGCCTCTCGCTCCCATTGGCTGATAAGCTGTGACGCAGCTCGGATGTAGCAGGCGCATGCCAGCTGATATTTACAATGCATTATTACGGGAAACACAGTCATATTTCGCTTCTCTTTTCCGCTCGTGGTATTCAATCACAATAATGGCAATATGCGCATTATAAAGAGAAAGGTATAAACAATATATTGCAGTGGTTTATAATGCGAAATATACTTCATAAACACACACAAAAAATATTTTAGACTTAACTACGCTACCGCACCTAAGTATCAGCTGAGCTTAAAAGAAGCCTCACAAAACACAATAAAAGACGTGCAAAGGATGGAAATACAAAATTAAGCAATAGCGATAGGCTACATAATCATGCTTTAGCGATCCTGCGGTGTAGCCAAGCGCGTTATATTGCTCACTACGACCGCGATGGGAAGCTGTAGTAAGTCAGGAGTTCAGAGGTTCAAATCCCGGCGCTGACAGCGGCTTTCCACACTCTCTCCAGGCAAATGCCGAGATAGTAGCCTACCTTGTTTCAAGTTCCGGAGCACTTACCCCATTTCCGTCCCTAATAATTACGGTCACACACACATTACAACAGTCACCTTAAAAGCACACATTACAAATTGAAGACAAGTACACGGAGCTGATGATCAAGATGTCCCAGTCCCAACAACATACATTATTAATGTAACATTGGAATGAAAATGATCAGTTTATAAACACTTACCTTTTATGCGACTTGAGTTTTAGATGACGAAACGACCCAGAGTTTGTTCTTTATTGCTGCATATTTCTCCAGTAATTTGATCTTGATATGCCTATTCAGGTGACGGATTCTGATAAAAGTCCTTGTCCTCACGTATAAACGAATTATCTTCTCATACACTTCAGGAGATTTTGATTTTATTAAGGTGGTCAGGTAGGTCATTACATTTTTCTTTTTGATATAGTTCGTCCATGAAAAGAACCGAACAAAACTTCAAATTCAATCATTTTATGGAGCCACTCATGTGTTGGACGAGTAAGTCCCCTTTGAAATTATGGGTATCCAATCATCCCTGCTCTCGTCTGTTACACACAAATTTTCCCCGCTTCACACTTAAACTCTCATCAATGAACCTACTCTTGAATGCCACATAACCGGCAAAGTACTTAAGTGCATCTAGCGAAACGTCATCTTCACTGGAGAAGTATTACCGATGCAACTGGTAGCAAGTTTTAATTTTCAGCTTCTGCCGAGCACGTTAGATGACTCAATACCAAGATAAGTAGACTATAACTCAGATGCTCACAATATTACAAAGACATTTTTATCGGTCTAGCAATAAAGCGGGGACGGGCAAAATGCGCACGTAGCCGGGTGACTAACAGCCGAGAGATTACATTAATGCAGCTGCTATATTGCTAGATAATATAATTAATGTTATTGGTTGAACGTCCCTTTTAACTGCTGCTTTTAGAGACGCCGGGGTGCCGGAATTTTGCCTCTAAGGGGATCATTATCGTGCCAGTAAATCTGTTAACACGGCTCCCTCGCATTTGCTTACCCTCAAATGCCAGCCGACTGCACCAGGATTCGATCCAGCAACCTTGGGCATAGCAGGCGAGAACGTTACCGCTGAGCCACGCAGCCAGCCTATATATTACTACACCGATAAGAAAGACCCTATAGTTTCGTAAGCGTGAGAGTACTTTTGTAACTGTACCACAACTTTCTGCGAGGGTGTGCTTGATCCTAGAAAAGGTTAAGAACTGAGAACTACGATATTTAACCTATTTAAAAGATGTGCATTTGTATGATCTATGCATATTATGAGAGTCCAGAATACTCTCACGTTTCAAGTTATTTGCACGATACAATGCCAAAGAATTTAAGTGTCCAATGCAATTAGCTTATTGATTATTTAGCATTTTATTATATTCCTTATTTAAAACTACAGTACTTTTCAAGAAGTAGTAAATCAGTTGGGTGCAGCCCAAAATATTCATTTGAGGAGTTTGGACATCGTGGCCATTTATCCCCGTGCACTTGGGTGTGTGTTAAATTTGTCTGGTAACCTGTGTTATTGTGGTGTCTTTGTGTAGTTGTAAATCAGATGAGGATTGAGAAGAAGGCAGCCGTGGCCTAAGTTAGGAACCAACCCGGCAGTGGCAACCCATGGAAAACCACGTCCAGGCTGGCTGAGGTGGGAATCGAACCCACATCTTCTCAGATTTGCCTCACGAGGCTGAGTGTACCCGGACAGCCACGAATACTAACCGCTACACTACGTGGTGGTCACACAGTAGTCTGACTTGGGACTCCGATAACCGTTTAGCACTTGGTTCAATGTTGTTTACCTCACTGATTAATTTTCAACATTACCATTTTGGAGTTCTGTTTATTAGTTTCACGTAAACGTGAATCTTGGGATTATGAACCACAGGACCTCCTTTTTTACGTGGAATCCGAACCACAGGACATGGCATTTCACTTCGAAAATCTCACATGCATTGACCGGGTTATTTTATCAGTCTCCTGACAGGAGGGTAGCAAGTTTAATGGTACAGACTGTAGTGATACGCCCTTTATAGGGTATTAGTTGACTGCAGAAGGGCATGCGAGGACTACCACATGCATATTTCTCTTCAAAAGCGACCCTTTTTGTTGCTAGAGACAGCTGAGAACTGTTTGTTATACATGGTCGCCACGACAGTACCCAACCGATGACGTCACGCAGCAGCCTATGCTCTGGCAAGCCAAAGCGCGGAGCCCGGAGTGGCTCCCCCTGGGAGAACTGAGAAGAAACGGCAGGACGTTGGCAAGGGGGGCGGTGTTGGCACATACTGACGAACTCTGAACCCGGAAATGTGATAAACAGTACTAAGAACTAGACCACAAGTTCACTGACAAGGGTCGCACTTCTCTCCAAATATCAACGGCTAAAAGGAAAACTCGCGAAATAAGTGCCGTGAAAAAAAAAAAAAAAAAAAGCTTCCGTAGCTGTCCTGGGAACTGAACCGCTTCGGGGAGAAGGTATGTTGGCACACGTGTTGCAAACTTCAGCTGTAATTCACCAGAGCTATAGTGACTTACATACTGTATTGGCGGGAAGGAAGATATAAAACTAAGCAACTTCAGAGTCTAGTACAAATGGAAACAATATCAGGCCCAATTTGATCCCGTCACCAAACCTCGTCACTACATTTGTGGGGCACAGCTACCTGAATCAGTGGAATAGTCTAACGCATGCCACCTAAAAAAAAATAGCCTACCAACAATAAAGAACAGATGAAGCGTTCTATTGATTTTCGAACTATCACGTCTTCAAACTTGTCCAAGCTAGAAGCCGTAGGATTCAGATGATTGAAATTGAAGTGTGAGTCCCTTTCATTCTCGTACACTCAGGCGGCATGAAGTTAACACAGGGAGAGAGTGCGCCTCTTCCGTGGCCTACATGGAGAACAGGAAATCAGATAGTTATCACAGTCACGTCCGACCGAATCACCACGCATATTCTAAGTGCAGTCGCTGTAAAATATCTAATAATAATACATAAATCAGTATTTTAGAGACCTACTAAATACAGTTCATTCCTGAACCTACCAACTCCACTTCATCCTGCAACAATATTGCCGATGAAATGGTGTATTATACCGATGACATGGCGAACATATCAATTATGTTCAAATATATCAACATTAATACTTTTCAGTCTGTCAACACGATTGTAATAAACACCTGATAAAAATTACATAATATCGTATGGCCTCGGGTGCAAGCTTTGTTATTTGCAACCAGAGGGCAGCTTGCATGTCAAATTTAGTCGTTCCTTGGAACGCTATGAAAGTCAAGGAGGCTCCTGAACACTATAGCGCTTTCTAGTGAAATAGTGAAAGGAGGAACTTCTGTGTTGGCGGAAAATCCCGAGATTAATTTTCCCACTACGAACACTGCCTACTGAATTCAAATGGGTTATTTAACATGCCAACAACGTATGACATACATGCCGTGATTTTTGTCACCTTTCAAAAATCACTTACCACGGCCAGGAGCGAACCTGCAATCTTGGCGTTGGAGGTCCGACACGATAACCACTCACCTACCTTGAGATTAATAAATAAATTCACTTGGATGACCAGTTTAGATCGTCAAGCGATCATCAGATCCTTTACTTTTGACTATGAAATCTTATGTCTACAAGTAGGCTATGTGGGTGATTGTATTTAAAATTTGTACAAGCAGGCAAGAGAGTAGAATCCAAGCCAGTGAAATAAAATTCCTAAGAAGTATGATAGGAAAGACAAGGAAAGACAGAGTGAGGAATGAAGATGTTCGGAAGGAAGTTGGGATGGGAAAACTAAATGAGAGAATTGAGAAGAACAAACTAAGGTGGTTTGGACATGTAAAGAGGATGGAGGAAAATAGAATACCAAGACAGATGCTGGAGGCGAAGTGCAAGGGTAAGAGAGCAAGAGGAAGACCTAGAACAAGGTGGATTGATTCAGTGAAGAACAGCGTGAGAAAAAGAAATCTGGACTGGGACAAGATCGTGGAAGAAGAATTGTGGAAGGAAAGTGGAGAAGTGCCATAAATACCCCCGACCCGGCAGGAGCTGGATAAGGGGAAATGATTATATTTAGTTGCACCAGTGATTATAAACTTTCACAACTTTTCAAGATTTGTTAATTATATGTGATTATTTTGTGAAGATATTGTTTTTTGACCTTCAAGTTTGCTTGTTTAGCGTGTTATCGATATGTGTGATCGTTAGTGAATTGTCAGGTTGGAATTGGAATATAAACTTAGCTTATTGCTTGAGCGATGTGGGTTCCGTTTTTGTGCAGCTGCTACCATTTCCACTGGCTCGTCCTAACGCGAATTTGAAAGCAGATCTCAGTACATGAAAAAATGAAAATCCACAGCCTGCTTCCAGTCTCCGACCGGGTCAGGAATGAATGAAGCCCCCATCTAGCGGCGAGGATATGAACTGTGCCGGCTGCCGAGGCCTGACGCACTCCTCTGGGGCAATGATTAAATGAATGACCGATGAAATGATAGTGGCGAGTGTTGCTGGAATTAAATTTTGACGGAAAACCGGAGTACCTGGAGAAAAACACCCGTCTGCCTCCGTTTTGTCCAGCACAGATCTCACATGGAGTGACCGGGATTTGAACCACAGACCCAGCGGTGGGAGGCCGGCGTGCTGCCGCCTGAGCCACGGAGGCTTCAAGATCTCTGTACATAAAATCCTAAAATATTTTAGTTCATTCGTAAAACCATAAACGCTGGCAGGTAAGTGAATATTTCCTTTCACGCGGAAAACTTAAGAACCTTCATGATGAAACCTTGAAGCTGCCGGCAACACCGGACGAGGCAACTAGGGAGGGGAAATTTAATACACCACGATGAACTAAGGTTTTCGCTATATACGCTATAGTCAGTAGGTCAATAAAAAAAATGTCAAAGGACGACTACAGTACCTCATTCCACAGCATTGCAACACAGCTGCTTGACAGACGGCCACGACCTTGATGACGTTTTAGTATCTTAACAGCTCAGTCCGAAGAGACTCCAGCAGGCTTGAAATAATACAGTACAGTCTCGACATTTACAGTAGGTGTGTTAACACACACATACAAGGTACGGGGGGAGCACTGCCCTCCAACTCGTGTAATCGTTTTTTTCTTTCTTTTAGTCTGTCGAACACTCAAGAGAAGCCCGGACAGTTAATATTAAAACACCCTACTCTTAACAACCTTTGTGACAAATAAGTAACTAAACCAGGGTGCCGGAATTTAGCCCCGAAGAGGATCTTTAACGTGCCAATAAATCTACTGACACGGCTCCCTCGCATTTGCGCACCCTCATATGCCAGCTGACTTCACCAGGATACGAACCTGCAACCTTGGGTCCAGCAAGGGAGAACGGAACATCTTTAGATCTTCATTTACTAGTACAAGAGCAAAACTTAAAGCTTCTCCATATTCCTTGGAGGGCTAAACGCATGTAATTATGTTGATAAATTTAAATGGTTTCAGGAAAAGCCTAGGTCAAAAACCAAGGTCATCTGGTCTGAAGAAAGAAGGAGACTCAGCGAATGCATGAAGAGATTGTTCACCGCGGTCCACAGTAGGCCAAAATCGACAATAATAATGAATAATAGGTAAACAAAGAAAACTACGATTGGCTGGTAGAAATAACAAGTCCTACAAGAAATTGGTATCAACGAAGAAATAATTCACAATATACCAAAAATTAATACGCTAATAAACAGACAATTTTACCGAGAAACCTAAACGAAAAAACAGGATGTACAGAAGAACAAGAAAGCACCGTGAACGGATGAAGATATATTGCGAAGAAAAGAGGAAACAATGAGCTAAATAAGTAAAGCCCTGCGCGGATGCCGATAATGTTTGAAGTAATTTTGCGGATAGCAGATTATGTTTGAAGTAATTTTGCGGAGAGGTTTTAGAATACAATTCGAACTTTAATATCATTACTACAACCCGGATATTTATGACATTTTTCCGTTATGTTTTTCATGACAAAATAATGTAAGTTAAGATGATTTAAGCTAATCTCATTCAAATTATATCATTAAGCATAATTCACACTACTGACAAAAGGATTGCAATTCTGGTTGTGTAACACTCATTTTAAACATAGCACATGACATCCATAGCCTAGGGGAACGACTTTCTAATCAAATGTCTAAATGTGTTGCTTTAATACTTTATATAATTAAAAATATTATACTGCCAGTAGATTCGGATAAACGTACGGATAACAGTCGTGCGGATGCGGGGCGGTCTCACGCACTCTTTAGTTGGTCATAACGAATCAATAATTACGATCCCTGTTAACAGCCAGCAGCGGTGGAATCTGCCGTCACACAACACATGTTTCACAGCTGATCATCTCTCATCCTACACCCGGAAGACTGTACAGACCTTGCGACACAAACACGCAGCATTGAGATTGAATTAGATGTTAATAAAATCAACTCCAAGGCTGGAAACAAACAGATCACTTAAGATCATATACGTGAAAGCGAGCGAACAGTGATTGATAGTACTCTTGAGGGTAGTGTCCTGATTGCGGTCACCTCATTAGCAGTCCAGATTGCGGTCACTCATTTTAGGGAAAAACTATAAACATTCCAGCATCCAGATTGCAATCACTTTTTCTTGATTCTTGGTTCTTCCCGACTGACTCATATCTTCCGTAAGTTTTGTGGATAACAAGGGGGAAACAGATATTTCAGTACCTAACCAAAGGATACTGTTTAGTGTTCAGCTGAGCACACCCCATAAAACTTCGCTTAAAAAAAATCAAGTCCCCTCACAATCTGACGGCACCTTATAAAGCAATGATTATAACATTTTCAGTCTTAAGAATAGAAACGTTTCAGGATCGGAATCAACGACCTTCACGTTCAACAGAGTTGTTGTAACGGGAAATTTTATACTTGCAGGGTATAATTTTTAATTTCTGCCTCTCCTCTCCCATTTGAGGCGCGAGATAGCCTATATTTTTATAATAGGTACTGTATATCGTGAAAGACATTCTTTTCATTACCTCGAAAAATTCATCAGACTGTCACCGCGGAGGCCTAGGTTCGATTCCTGGCTCTGCCAAGAAATTTAATTCTGCTCTGAGGAACGGGATACACTCAGCCTCGTGAAGCAAAACTGAGAAGAGAACAGATGGGAGTTACAACCGGACCTGTCTCCCAAGAAAAGTGATTGCAATCTGGACGCTGGAATGTTTACAGCTCTTCCCTAAAATGAAAGTGACTGCAATCTTGACTATTAATGAGGTGAACGCAATCTGGAATGACCGCAATCAGGAAGACTCCCTCGTGAGATATTTGGAGTAAACAAATTAAAGGGAAACAGGAGCGTCGCCACCAGATGAGCAATATCACCACTAGACAGATTTTGGCAAAATCCCCCCCTCCCATTAGTTTATTATATTTTTTGAATGGGCACTATCACCGTTAAACAGATTTTGACATTTTAACATTTTTGAATGGTACAAAAAAACTAAGATTTCCTAAGCTCAGTTTTTTTTCTTTGTCCCTTGTCACTCCTCTTTCCCCTTCCTACCTACATTTCATGGCACTACGTCTTTCCTACTCCCTCGATTTTCATTCCCCGAGGATTGATGTCCTTTTTCCCTGGCTTTTATTTCACCTATTTCTGTGTTGGTTCTGATCTTCAAATATGTAAATTTAAGTCAATACGTAGTGATATCCGTGGTATTCAGCTCACACTAATGTATTTTAGTCATTCTAATCATTAAGGGCAGATGACTCAGAAGTTGCACCCCTTAAAACTAACATCTGTAAGTACCATTGAAGTTCATACTAGCATCTTAAATGCGTTAAAATGAACAAAAAGTTACCATGAGCGAGCTCGTTCTATGTTTGAGAGAGTGAAATAACTGGTTGCTGACGGCTGTCCCACCCATGCGCGTGCTAGAATTTGCCACCGCATCTTACAAAGAACCCTTCCGCTGCCTGGGAGGTCACACGGATCGAGTTGCGTATGTAAAGAATGCGGCTGCAAGGAAAATGCATTTCCCCTTTGTAGATGACTAGCAAGCAGGCTTAGCGATTGATTCGCATCTCGCTGCATGTTTTACGGGCATATATCTTTCCGAGCACGAATGCTTTGAAACCTGCATCTTTCAGAAAGCAAGATGCAAGGTCAAATAAATCCTACCGAATGAATAGCCCAACAAATATTATCAAAATGTCAGTCTCGTCGCAATGACCATAGAACAAACACGTACCGTGGTCTAATTACTAGAAGAGGGATAGGAGTGGTGGAAACCCAAAAAACTAAGATTCAAGAATGGCGTATTTACGGTACCATCTCCGTTCTGAATTATACGGCCATTTGGCTGGTGTAGCGGATAGAGTTCTTGGCCGCAGGTCCGGGTTCGATTCCCAGCTCGGCCAAGAAATTTAAATTTTGGAATGGAGTACACTCAACCTCTTGAAGAAAAACTGAAGAGGGTTCGATTCCCACCTCATCATGGAACTGGTTTTCCATGGTTTCCCCACATTTACTCACTGCAAATGCCAGGATTATTATTTATTGTCTTTTTAGTGAGGAAGTCATGGCGTCTGGCCCCCTCTTACACATATTGTATTTGTAGATATTAATTTAACATATAGAAACATTTACGATTACAATTACATTCAGAACTATTATCTACTACTGCTGCTGCGTGAACCTGATCGCTCAATATGAGAAGTGATGGTGGCGAGGTTTCCCGGTACGTGCGTAGTAACAGAACCAAATACATTGGTCGGTGACGCACTCATTCGCAACACCACAGTGGTTTGAGCAACGGCCGTATGTTAGCAGTATTGGAATAGAAAGGAATATAACATGTCACGGCGGGCTGTTCACAGAGCTTGGACCCGAGCAGTAACTTAATTATCGAAACAATTACACACCCATTCACACAATTCAGTCACCAGTACTCGTCAGATGGTCGTGCTCGCCACGGTGGGTGAGTGGTCAACGTGTGTCTAACCCCCAAGCTTGCAGGTTCGCTCCTGGCCGTGGTAAGCGATATTTTTCTTTTTGTAAAGGCGGCAAAAATTACGACACCATGTCATACGATGTTGGCATGTCAAATAACCCATTTGAATTCAGTAGGCAGTGTTCATAATTACAAAATTAATCTCGGGATTTTCCGCCAACACAAAGTTCCTCATTTATCTACTAGAAAGCGCTATAGAGTTCAAGGAGCTTAGATATCTAATCTCCTTGACTTTCACAGTGCTTCAGGGAACAATGAAATTCGACATGCAAGCTACCCTTTGGGTGCAAATAACAAAGCTTACACCCGGCAGCCGAGGACATACGATATTATTTTAACATCAGATGGTCGTGGCATACAGTTTGGAATTTCTTCAGTTTGATCACATTGCTGACTGGTAGAGAATGCCACATGAAAATGAAAATCCACAGCCTGCTTCCAGTCTCCGACCGGGTCAGGAATGGAATAAATGAAGCCCCCATCTAGCGGCGAGGACATGAACTGTGCCGGCTGCCGAGGCCTGACACACTCCTCTGGGGCAATGATTAAATGAATGACATGAAATGATAGTGGAGAGTGTTGCTGGAATGACATTTTGACAGGGAAAACCGGAGTACCAGGAGAAAAACCTGTCTGCCTCCGTTTTGTCCAGCACAGATCTCACATGGAGTGACCGGGATTTGAACCACGGACCCAGCGGTGAGAGGCCGGCGTGCTGCCGCTGATTTACAAATTATGAACGGTGAAAGCTGTCATCCGCTTGAATGGCGAGGTGAGCAGTGGAGACGAGAGGGGTAACAGTCGCCATAACAACAGCGAGCAATGTTACAATGTATGCCGACACAGCAGTGAGCACATGGTTTGACTCAGTTCTACTGTCTTCACTCGTCACGGTCATTAGACCGCCAGGCTAAAGGGGGGAGGGGGGCTTAACGTCCCCGGTATTAGTGTCTTCCTGCAAGCCTCTTGGAATGTTATGAATCATGATCTGCCTCAGTGGCAATGCAGCATTTCTCCACGTGCTAGCTTTGACAGCTGTCAGCTACCATTATTGGTAATTCAGAGTATAATGCGTATTTCTTTCAGTGCCAATCGGAGGTGCGGATGGGTCAGGAGGAACAATATGTGCGGGTTGCCAGCCCATTCCACTGCTGTAATATCAAAGACTTCGAGATGCCGATGAAATCCACAAACAATACGATCGAATTCAAGCACCCCCAATCTTGAATACACTGTCTGCATTCATTCCCTCAATCCTGGGCACTGGAAAACGTCCATGATTAATCTCAAACATAATTTAAACTTATTGATGAGAATCTAATTTCGCCAAATAACCGACAAACTCACCTTGGTTATCAAATCTTTACTATAAGTTAATTTAAGATTTGATAAACAAGGTGAGTTTGTCGGTTATTTGGTGAAATTAGATTTTCAACAATAATTATACACATACCGACGCAATTAAATTCATTTACTAATTATAATTATTTAAACTTTAATTTTCATCGGCCGCGGTGGTCGGGAGCGCTAACGCGCTACCTCTTGCACCTGAAGAGCGTGGGTTCGAATCCCACCTCGGCCGTCCTAAAAATGGTTTTCGTGGTTTCGCATTTTCACCACCAGGCAAATCCCGGGACGGTTCCTTTCAATAGGTCCACGGCCGATTTCCTTCCAATATCCCTTCCCTGACCTATCCTGAAAATAAAATAAATCGCCATTGGCTGCATTCAAATTATAATTTTAATAATTTACTTAATTTTAGTGTGTTGATTGGGGTTTAAAGGGGGCGGAAACCGCAAGGATATCCGAACTTGCTAACAGTTCAAACAAATTTTTATGAAAAAAATAATTGAAGTTAAATGAAATGTAGGCAGATACACAAAATCGTATGGAGCAAAACAAATACAGTATATATTAAACAAAAAAATAATTTCAAATCATGAAAGAATTAAGTTCTTTGGTTCAAAAATATTCGGAAAATTTGCTCTCTCCCATAAAAGGAAGAGTGCGATCAGCCGATATGGAATTAATTGAGCACATCGTACAGATCAAAGATTCTTCGTTCAAGTCGCCATGATCCACACTTATTAAGTTAGGTTACTAGGTTAAAAAATGGACCACAGGTATAAAGTTTATAAATTCTAGAAGTTCCAAAATTTTGAAGAAAAAATATCTCAAAACTTCATCGTAATTTTCAGGGGATGGAAACTGGACTTTGAGGGGAGTTACCCTAGCACAACTGTGTTGGTCGCATGACATTACGTCAAATGCAGCATAAACATCACTGAAGTACTTTTTTGCAGTATTTTGCACAGTCGTTTCACGTCGTGTTCCATTCAATCGCGGCATATTTTTTACGTAAACAAATTGGTCGTTAACAGTCACCCTGTAGATCTTAACCTTCTCGTGTGAACGGACACCCACTCGACGTACTATGCAGACCACGTAGCAGCTAACAAGCTTGGCTGTCGCCCCGGAGGTCCAGTTTGGATTCCCGACTCTGCCAATTAATTTAATTTAATTTCTTGTCTGACGGCTGGAACGGGGTACACTCCCACTTCTACTCCAGGCAAATGCCGGGACGGCTTCTAACTTAAAGGCCACGGCCGCATTCTTCCCAATCCTCATGTGAATTACAAATACACACTAAGTCATCGCCATAACACTGGTTATCAGACAAGTAACACAAACGCAAATACACTGCTACAAGACCACGATGTCGCAAAGCCCCTAAATGAAACTGACATACAATGTAGCGGGCACTTCATGATGAACTTGGCAACATAGCAATAATGTGTAATCTGGGGAATTTACCATTTAAGACCGGCTAGCCGCGTCTAGGCTACATTAATACAAATTTACGTTGCATTTGTTTTGTAGCTTAAGCTTACGCATCCGCAAGGGAATTTATGCCAATGTAAACTTGTTTTAGCAGACAAACACGATTTAAACTTTGAAGACTCGGCTGAACATTTATTATTCGAAACAAAACAGCGGACTTTATCATTTTTTCTTTCTTTTTCCTGCTTGACACTGAAGGAAAGACTAGGCGAGACGCAAGACATCTCGCACGGCAAAACTATCTCTGAAACTGAAAGCCGTCATCTGCTGAATGATTGTATAGGGCCGCTATATCAGCACGATAAATATTATCGAGAACCACTTGGCACCGGCCACTGATTATGACCTTGAAATACTTTATCAATTCTGAACTGCTTCAAGACCATACATCAGTACAGTAGGCCTATGCAATACACCTCGCAACCATTGCATAAACCACAAGATAGATAAAGATCCTTGCTCTGTATTCCGAAGAATTTATCGTCGCAGTAGCAATTCAGGAAAGACAATGCGTATTAACTTTCCTAAATACGGTATTCTATTGATATCGCCGTCTTCATAACATTGTACATGTAAGTTTAGAGAACTTTAATATAGAAATAGAGCACTAATGAAGTTTGCCAATGATCCTCATAAGAACAGAAGGTTGGATCATAAGCGTTTTAAGTAATTTACGAACGAATGTAATATG
This sequence comes from Meconema thalassinum, assembly GCA_946902985.2. Classification (NCBI taxonomy): domain Eukaryota; kingdom Metazoa; phylum Arthropoda; class Insecta; order Orthoptera; family Tettigoniidae; genus Meconema; species Meconema thalassinum. The sequence continues at coordinate 282,333,847 of OX336397.1, forward strand.
GGTTTAACGCCCCTTTTAACTGCTGTGTTATACAGGTCTCTCAACCTAGGGCAGCGTGCTCAGAAAATTATGTTCCGGTGCAAACAGTTATTAACAAATCTAAGCTGATCCGAAGACATCCTTCTTGAGGTGGTCTGTATTAATATGACAGCCCGATGGTATATCGAACGATTTATGGCAATCGCATGTTTCAGGAGGCACACTTTTGTCATCCAGTTTTTACTGTAATCTTGACATGCCAAGCCACCTGTATTCCAAACATGTAGCCTGACCATTTTTATACTTCATAGTGTCAGATGGAACAAAATATTTCCCTCAGAACATACTTTTGGTGGATTTTCACTTAGGAGTCTTAAATTCATTCGAGGTCATATATTTCACTACTCTCGCTATCGCAATGATGCCGCGTCCTGAAAAAGGACTCGCAACTCCTATTTTACCGGTAAGCGACGCTAACTGCAAATACGTACGACGGAAAAGACGGCCGACCCGTCTTGCCTCGGGGCATCGATCCAAGCGCAAAACCATTTCCTACTGGCTTCCCCGTCTCTGCTACTACCCGTAAGCAAAGGTTAAAATTCAATCACGAGGTGCAGTCGTTGACATTGGCAAGCAAAAAGCTTGTCCATAGCATGCCTGACAAGGACGCGACCTAAATATGATAGCAATGAAATGCTTTCACTTTATACTGATGTAGGCACAAAACTTATGTCCACCCTCGCTGTTAATGACATGCGAAACTCCGAAGACACCTGTTCAAAGGTAAAACTTAGATAATTATGTACGGAATCCTCAAGGGCAAAGAGGGAGATTGCATTACGTAAATCAAAAGGGAATTTCAGCAATGTATTTCTCTATGATATGAAAAAAAGGGGTACCGTACTATAATAAGTGGGGAAAGATAGCTAAATAATGTGGTCCTAATGAATACGGCAGTGCCCGTCAAGTGCGGCAGTTACATTCCTGAAGCTAAAGAGAATAAGTCCTAGACTGAGGGAAGTGCCTACATACGATCTGAATGATACGATAGTATCCTATACTTCTCACAATGTAGATTTAGCATGTTCAGACTACATTGATTGAATTATCGAAGAACAGTATCATGAACAGCATGGCAGACCACTTTTGAGAACTATACATGGCAACTGCACTGGCGATTACTAGATACAGACAATGAACTATTTTTAAGAAATATATTCTTTAATATAAATTTTAATACTCACAATCTAAGTGTTTCTTTTTGGGACCTATCATTTCTTCCGTCGTTGCCTTGCATACCGATTTAGCCAATCCTTGGCCGGCTATACTATGCCTTGCGGCTAGTAACCGATCATTGATCGTCTGTCCTGCCATTTTGACACTCATAATGAAATAAATACAATTATATACACTACGGGGTTACGACACCCCCAATTCCCGCACTGTTCACCACTGAAATTCCACTTCACAATGACAGGTCAGCTGTACCACCGACACTACAACATGATAAAATGGCGACTGCAAGATAGATGGTGACGTCAGTAGAATTTTACTCAAAACAAACTTTAAGGACGTAAAACATCTTAAAATAAGGTAAACTATCGTATATTATATCGTGTTTTTATTTTTTTCTGAAAAATATTTTCTTTTTCCTTAACATTTTTAAGTCATCGTAGTACACTTGACTTTCGCCAAAGGGGTCATTCCATTTACATCGATTGGTTTTTGTATCGATCTAAATTTGTTATGAAAGCAAAGCACGTCGATATGAATAATTTTCACGAAGTATCCGGCAGGCATCCGGGCCAGAGTGAAATTCTAAATTTAAATGGCGGTGAAATCTGTCGTGTCTTAACCTTAACAGGAAAATGCAGTAGTGTATAGAATTAAAATATCACTAATTCATGGATTGTGATTTGGTGTTTTTATATAATGGCATCAAGGTTTAAACACCATGTAAGCCTAAGAGTAAGTTTCCGACCATAATAACTGTTTAAGAGGTCTCAACTCGTGGCATACCTAACCTGTACCGAACCACCTTCTCTTATTTATTTATTGATAATAGCATCTTATTTTTATTGACAACTACGATCAAATGATTTATTTGTTTGTTTAAGCAGTATTTTCTTGTTCACAGATACTGGACAGCTTAAAGAAGGTGGGACAAGTTAATGAGCAAGCCCACATCAGCTTACCTAAACAAATTGTTATTGGGAACAGTAGAGGGGGTAGGGATATTGAACTGCATTTACCAGTTAATTATATCCGAAAAAATTATAAACTTCTATGTAACAATTCTAGTAAAATCAGTGTGTCTATGCTCAAGAATATATCCATAGATGAAACCATTTCAGGCATTGAAGAAAATGTGGATAAACATAGAGAGAGGGTCATATTTACCATTAACAAAGATATATTTATCAAAGAAGTGCTAAGTGACATGATACAAAAACCTAACCCATATGGTAAACTGTTTGATGTTATTTCACATCCACTGGGAAAGAAAGTAGTTGTGGAATATAGGTAAAGTTTTACTACGGTTAACTTACTAATATTTACATTGAATTAATATACCTAGCTTATATTTGGATAGTTGGAGGGAAGAACTTAATAATCTAGTTTTCCAGAGAGGATACTTTTTGATGTAAGTTATTCTTCTCTTTTCAGTTCACCAAACATAGCAAAACCATTTCACGTCGGCCACTTGCGATCCACCATCATAGGAAACTTTATTGCTAAACTTCATCAATATCTATCCTGTAATGTGACAAAAATTAATTACCTTGGAGATTGGGGAACTCAGTTTGGAATGCTGAAAGTTGGCTTAGATATGTGCAACTACACAGAAGAAATGATCAGACGCAACCCCATCCAACTTCTCTTTGAGGCATATGTTAAGGCAAATATAGCGTCTGAAACCGATCCTGAAATCGCTACACAAGCCCGGAGAATTTTCCAGCAGATGGAACAAGGTAGTTTGAGTGACATGGAGAAATGGCATACTTACAAAGAATATACTGTGAATGAATTGGAAAACCTATATAGGAGGTTAGGGGTTGAGTTCACCCAATATGATTGGGAATCTATGTATGGTGCAAATGATGTGAAGGCAGTATTGAATTTGTTGCATGACTGTAATGTCTTAAAGAAAATGAAAGATGGGAAACAGGTAGTGGAGCTGAGTGAAAACCGTCAAGTGCCATTGATGAAGAGCGACGGTTCAACCTTGTATCTAGTCAGAGACGTTGCTGCAGCCATAGATCGGTACAACAGACTGGAGTTTGACGAGATGCTGTACGTTGTCGACAATGCTCAGAGTGATCACTTCATGGCCCTGTTCGGCACGCTCGGCAAGATGGGGCTTCCTTGGGCTGGGTCCTTGAAACACGTCAAGTTCGGGAGGATACGAGGAATGAGCACTCGAAAGGGAAATGTTGTTTTCCTAAAGGATATTCTGGATGAAACCTGTAGTATTATGAAGAGGAAGCAACAGGAATCACCTAGTATGTAAGTTTTTATTCCTTTGTACTAATTATGATTGCATGATTTATATAAGGGTTGTTCTAATGGGGATAGTACTGTACGGTCAGCTAACAGTGACATAAGCAGTAGAACAGATATTACATCACCCAATGAGGCGGACAATCTCTCGTATTACATTCGGTGATTACAAGACAAAATTATTTAAATCTCTCGTCCACCTCGTTGCATAGTGGCTAACATTGTTGGCCGTCACTGGGGAGGCCCAGGTTCGATTCCCGGCTCTGCCAATAAATTTATTAATTCTGAATGAGACCAGAACGTGGCTTAATATGCTTGCATCAGACATGAATGTGGCACATACCTTGTTTCCTTGTTTCATCTTCTTGGTGATATAACCTTTTGAAATTAGTAAGGCTGGTCACTACTGCACCTGAAATGTGTGCTAAATTAAGTAAATATGTGTTTTTATTTATTGCTCTTTTAACAACTGCGCTCATGTTCCAACAGCGCTTCAATCTTGTTCAACTGTCAACAAGGCGCACTCAACAGCACACATTGTAAACAACATGTAGGATACAAAACCACTATTGATAAAAATAAAAACAATCTGGACGCGTTAGCCTGTAACCACTGTTCCTTTCATTTAAACCCCTCACAGAACGCTACCTAGACTGCCTATACAATTATTACTGTATGGATGGGGTTGGCAATACTGTGCTTCTGCATAATTCACGCAGATAATGGCCGACACAGGCGGAATTTTACTATATAAATCGTGATATAATTTGGGAAGGAGGGAGGAGTGAACTACTACAGTACATCCTTTCCACATGTATTTTGAATCATTACAGAAAGTACTTGAATGGCCAATATCAGTATCGGTAGGCCTAGTTTAGTAAAATTTTCCGTATATTCTCGTCTCCTCAACTCCTCATCATCATCATCATCTTGTACAGTTTCCAGCCCCAGGCTGGGTCTGTTTGGAACATAAGCCTCACCACTTAGTCCTTTCTTCCCACCACCTCTCCGCTGTCACTCTGGTCCAGTCCTCGCCTCTCTTCTTGACACATTCCTCCACTCCTTTCAGCCATCTATCTCTTGGTCTTCCCCTTGGTCGTTTCTTCTGCATCTGCATCTCATGTATCCTCTTGGGAATCTTCTTCTCTTCCATTCTCTTTAAGTGTCCATACCACCTCAGTCTTGATGTCCCAATCCTACCCTGCAAGGGCTCCTCTTTCACTATTTCCCTGACCTTTTCACTTCCTCACCCTGTCTCTTCTTGTTACTCCGATCCTACTTCGTAGGAACTTCATTTCACTTGCCTGTATTCTGCTTATGTCTCTTTTCTTCATTATCCATGTTTCTGAAGCATAGCTTCTGTATAACACTTCCTTGCTTTTTTGAGGGACATCTTTATTCCACACTAAGCTCCTAATGCTTCTCAGAAATGCTTCTGCCTGTCTGCCACGTTCCGTAATCTCTTTGTCATTTCTCCCATTTTCCTCCACTAGACTTCCCAAGTACTTGAGACTTTCTACCTTCTTCAGCTGTCCACCTCAACGTGTTATTCCACTCATTGGTCTGTCCCTTTTCCTGGTCGTTAACAGGATCTCACATTTACTGATGTTGAACTTCATCCGTACTCTCCCACTGTTTCCTCCCAAGCCTTCAGTTGCTCCTGAATTTCCTCCTCCTTGTTTCCCCAGACCATGAGATCATCTGCAAACACCATTGCTTTCATCTTATCTTCTCCTATCTTTCCTGCTACCCGTGTCATTACCTCGTTCATAACCACTATAAAGAGAAGGGGTGACAGTGCACTACCCTGTTTTAGGCCACTCATTTGTCTGAACCAGTCTGTTCTTTCCCCTCCAACTTTCACACAACTCACACTTCCACAATACATCTCCTTCACTCTGCCTACAGTCCCTTTTTCCACTCCCATGTTTTCCATTGCTTCCCAAACCTTCTCCCTACACACACTATCATAGGCCTCTTCGATGTCCAGGAAGGCCATCAACAGATCCTCTCCAAATTCGTAGTGGTTTTCCTGGTTGGAGCTGTCTCACTGAAAATATGAGATCCACTGTTGATCTCCCAGGTCTGAAGTCTCCTCAACTGTTAGCCTAAAATTATGTTAACATTCAACTTAGCCTATCAGGTAGGGCTTCTGCTAATTTTATAAGTAAAAAAAAAATAATTCAACAACAAGGTAAGCACACGCCATCCGTCAATGCGGCTTCCGCATTAAATGAGTTGATTATTGTTGTTAGGTATTTACGTAATCATTTTGTTTAACCCTGCATGTCATCATAATCATAAGCTTCAGAACCCCTTCAACCTCTTTGTGACTATGTAATATTTGAAAGCAATATCGGACTCACCTGGGGTCCTAAGGTCGCCAACCAATGTCTCACTAGTTATGAGTCTCTGGGGGCAAGTTTTAAGATTGTTTATCATCTTGAAAATTGAGTTTGGAACTTTCAACCTAAATCTCAGTAAGGAATACAGTAATTTCATCTCTTGGCGCTTGCCTTGTGTGTTTAGTTTTTAATTTGAACGATACTAATATGCATGGCAAATGTATTTCCATATTTCAACTAGGGACAGGGAACTGAAGACTTTTCATGTACATGCACTCGGTCAAAGACCTAAGCTTTGTGAATGTTTGCAGCAACCAAGACCGACCTTGTTGAGACAACGTCTGATGTACTCGGGGTATCGGCCATCATCATCAATGATTTGAAGCAGAGGAGGCAGAGGGATTACGAGTTTGACTGGAATAAAGCTACTCAGGTAAGAACAGTTATTTTCCCTCCCAGACTCGCGCAACTTGTGAGAGTAGAGTAGTGTAGTGGCTGAAGCATGATATGAGCCTGAGCTGTTGGCGTTATATCCGCTTGAGGAGGGTGGAGGGAGAACAGTTCAGTGCACTGTCACCGCTAATTTCATTGTGGTGATGGATGACATAATGTCCCGAGTGGCACAAGTAATTGGGGAAGGAAAGATGAAAGCAATGGTGTTAGCCGATGATTTGATGATTTGGGGAAACAAGGAGGAGGAGGAGATACAGGAACAGTTGGGACGTGTGAGAAGGAATAATACAAGGATATGGTGTGACTGTTCCGGTCACAATGTTCCCAAACCCTTATTTGGTTGACTGCAAGAGAAGTCAGGTTAGGGTAATTTGTTCATACCATTTCTTTTCTTGTTCATCATCATCATTTAGGTTGTAGAATTTCATTTTATTTAGTGTATATATATCTTGTGTATCTCGGGGACTCAGTCAGGAATATTTCATTTAATTTGTATGGGAGATGTCAGTATACAAGACAGCGGATTGTGTAGGTAAGCTACAAGATGTTGCAACAGCAGGAAACTCTAGGCCAAATTTAGATTGGGCCGAGAATAACTTCCCTTGTCTTGAAGAAAGCTTTGTGTAAATTGTGTAAGGTTCTGACGTCAGAGAAGAGTTTCGCGCCACGAGTTGTAAGAAATATACATGGGTTCGAGATTATTGGTGTATTTTGTATGGGTTGGAGGGTATCATGACCCTGGCGGAGAAAGACGAAAACATGTGTTTACAAGATGAGAGGTGGGATGTTCGTGTATAGCGGGGCTTCACTTCTATTGTAGCGTCTGATTGGAAAGGTCGCGTTCTCGTAATTTGGCGTAGGCCTATTTGGAGAAACAGTTTTGTTGAAAGCATGGCTTGTGAATGTACTCGAAACGGCTACATATCACAACGATGTTATCTCTGTTAGCACAATTCAAGTTGGGTACGGAAGCACATTCATTTCTCTCGCAGAGATGTGGCTATGTAAACCAGTAAACATCTCTAACCTCAAACCACGTGTGGAAAATCTTAGAAATGCTGGGGAGAACTGATCTATCGAGCATGTCTCGTAGATTATCTGCTAGATCGTCGATGAGTGAGTAACAAACATCTTTATATTCCAACATTCATTTTGGGTCACATGTTTTCGTCATTGCCGAGGAGAGAAGATAGTAAACCATAGTCTGTTCGACGAGAGTCCCCGCCATATGTTTAAAGTTGATATTAATACACATATTTTGAAGGTTATAATTAGTTTTCTTTATAGGGAATTACACCTAATAGTTGAACGCCCAAATGATACCAGTTAGGTTGACCAAATGTGTGTCCAACACTCCACGACCCTGCCATTTCAATTGTGTGGTATATGATGAAGTACTTCCGATCAAAAATAGGAGGATGATTTTGGGAAGTTTTAAATCAGTCGCCCAAGAAGGGCTGGTAAAAAGTTACAACATAGCACCTCAACGTGGGGCAAGAGTAGGGAAACCTAGCAGGTATCATTAGGGCACATATGCACACAGCCGATAGACACCTTAGGAGTATTAGGGTTCACAGTAATTTGTTTTGTTTTAAGGGGTATGTCCACATCAGACAATTTAGAATTAAGGTCAAGGGTTGTGTGTAAATCAAACAGTAAAATGTCAGGTAATCAGGAAACTGGGGGAAGTGGCAGTGAGGAAGATGTGGAAAAGACAGTGGGAACATATGTTACCATTGTTACTACTGAGTCGCAGCTGATCGCTGAAGGTAGTAACTTAAATGTAAATGGGGGGGTTATGAACGATAGTTTGATCCAAATGCTACTGAGTGAAATAAAAGAGATTAAGAAGCAAGGAGAATCTATGAGTAAGGAAATTAAGGAGCAGGTAGGCTCTGTAAATGAGAAGGTAGAGTCAGTGACCAAACAGATAGTAGAAGTGAAGGAATTTGTAAGTAAGGAAATTCAGGAGAGCAACAGGGCCACGAACACAAGGATAGAGAGTCTCGGCAAAGAAATACGGGACCATAAGTCTGTCCTTAATAGTAGAATGGAGAGTATGAACCTGGAATTAAGTGGGAAAATTAGCAAACAGGGAGAGGAAATCAGGGCAGAAATGCAGGGGAATCAGGCTGGGATCACAAGTAGGCTAGAAGGAATGGAAGGCCATCAGAACCAGCAAGATGTGGAAATAACGAAAATTAAGTCAGAGATAGCTAGTTCAAGGGCAGAAGTACAGAATGTAACGGGAAAGTGTGATGAGATATGCAACACTGTAAGTGGGAATAAGAGGGAATATTTAGATAGAGTAGGTGCCGTTGAAAATAAGTTGGGAGAGATTGAGGGTCTGAGAGGGAAGCAGGTGGCATTGACCGAGAAAAACGAAAAGCTGCAGGAAGAGCTGATAAAGGTCAGGAGAGAGTTGAAAGAGCGACCGATGAGTCAAAGGGTTGTGATGCCATCTAGTTTGCTACTCAGGGACCCTGGTCTGCCACAATTTAACTCAAGGCAGTTCAACCCTATGGAGTTTTTAAAAACCATTGAGAAGAAATTCAGCAAGGATCTAGAAGACGGGGTTGTCGAATGGGAAACAGTGTTGGAGATCTTGTCTAACTCATTTCAAGGGGATGTGAAAGCATGGTTCCAAATATACAGGCCTAACATGAATAGTTTAAGGGAATTCAGGGATAAATTCAAAGCTAAGTTCTGGGGGGAGGGGGTACAGTCCAGGGAAAGGGAAAAATTAACTTTTGGGAAATATAAGGAGAGAGAAGGGGTATCCCTGACAGAATATTTTTTGGCACATGTACTTATTTGGAAGAATTTGGATGGGCTGACCTCTGACAGTGATGTGGTTAGGGTCATGTTGAAGCACTTCCCACCTAGAATTCAGGAGGCAGCTTGTATGCAGAAGGTAAGGACGGTAGAAGAGTTGGAAGAGCTTCTTACGAGCTTTGACGTTTTAGGCAAGCAGCACATGGAGAGGCCAGAGGTCAAACAGGAATTTAGGGGCAATAGGGGGAATAATCAGGAGTTTAATAGGGGTAGATTTAATCAGGAGCAAAGAGATTATCAGCAGAGGCAGGAAAACTATCAGAGAGGTGGGGGGCGTCAGGATAATTCACAGCGACAGGAAGGTAACTATCAGAGAGGTGGGGGGCGTCAGGAAGGTGGTAACGAAAGAGTACAGGTGAACCAGAGGAGACAAGAACAAGGTGGTCAAGGAGCTTTAAACTCCGAACGGGCTGTGCAGGGAGGTCAGTCAGGCAGTCCGTAAGAAATGAAGTCAAGCAGTGTGTTATTGTGGGTGAGGAGGATTTTATGCCTATGAGTCGGGAGGATCTGCTAGCTGACCAGCAGGAGTTCTCATGTATCGGGGAGAAGGAGGCTTTTATGTCAACTGTTGAGTTGAGCATACTAGGTAAGAGAGTGCAGGCATTGGTGGATTCGGGGAGTGAGAGAAGTGTCATCAGTAAGGGATTTTATGATACTTTAATCAAGGACGGTGGTAAGTTGGAAGAAATTCCAGTTAAGTCGACATATGTGGTAACTGCTGTTGGTAATAAATCCCAAAGAGTGGGAAAGCAGGTATTGTTGCCCATGAGGTTTGGTAATGAAGTTGACCACAAGACTTGCTTGGTAATTCCTAACCTAATTTATGAAATGATTTTGGGGATAGACTGGCTTAACGAGCATAGTGCTGTTATTGATTTTGACCGGGGTGTCATCAACTGTGTGAGGGGGAATATAAGCCAGGAGATGAGAATGAAATGCAAGAGTGTAGATAAGACAGTAAAGGCATGTGTTACTGAGGTCACTGTAGGGGATATGGCAGAAGGTAAGGCTGACGATGAGGAGGAAGTTGTGGATTTATGTCACATTGCTGTGGAGGGTGATAAGTGTGATCAACTCCAGCAGGCTGTGGATAAGAGTGGTTTAAGTGTTGAGGAGAGGGATAAGTTGTTAGAGGTTTTAGAGCTAAACCAAGAAGTTTTCAGTGACAAGCCAGGGCTAACACATGTCTATACGCATCAGTTCGAAATTGTAGATCATTCTCCATTTTCAGGACCCAAGTACCCGATACCTCACAAATTTGCTGATGCTGTGGAGAAAGAAATAGGCATTATGCTGAATCAGGGTATTATTGAGCCTTCAACTAGTGCATATCTGAATCCCTTAGTTGTGGTTGGGAAGAGTGATGGCTCGGTCAGGTTGTGTATTGATGCCAGGCAGCTCAATTGTAGGATATCTGGGGACCAACAGAGGCCAGAATGTGTTGAGGAACTGGTTCAGAAATTCAATGGTAAGCAATGGTTTTCCACTATGGATCTGAGTGCATCATTTTGGCAGGTACCGTTGAGAGAACAGGACAGGAAGTTGACTGCGTTTAGCTTTAAGAGTGGTTTGTACCAATTCAGGGTCGTTCCTTTCGGAACAAAGACCAGCAGTTCAGCGTTGATTAGGGCCTTAAATCTAGTGTTAGGGAGGGACACACACGAGTTTGTGACAATGTACATAGATGATTTAATTGTTGCATCTTACACATTAAAGGAACACCTGGATCACTTAGACATTGTTTTGGGGAAATTAAGGGACGGGGGATTTACAATTAAACTTAAGAAGTCTCTGTTTTGCACAACATCAATCACATTTTTAGGGCATACTATCACAACACAAGGGGTGTCTCCCGAACAGTCACGATTAGACAAGATTCACAACACTGCTACACCACGTAACGCCAAACAATTGAGGTCAATATTAGGGGTTTTCAATTATTTTCGTAGATTCGTAGTTAAATATTCCTGTCTTGTAGAACCGTTTAGGGAATTGCTGAAGCAGGGTACTAAGTGGGTATGGACCCAGGTGCACGATGAGGCTTTTAAGGAGTTGAAGAGAGGCTTTGTAGAGACTGTCATGCTTAGGTATCCTCGTCTGGATTGTCCCTACATTTTGATGACTGATGCGAGCATGCAAGGCATCTCAGGCATTTTGTGTCAGGAGGATAGTGAGGGCAATCTAGGGATTGTCTCATTAGCAAGCAGAGGGCTAAGCATGGCGGAGAAGAGATATACAATTACTGAAATAGAGATGTTAGCAATCGTATACTCTCTAGGGAAGTTTAGGAGTTATGTGTTGGGCAGTAAGTTGCAGATACTGACTGACCATCATGCATTACTTTTTATTGGATCCTGCAAGCTCACTTCGAACAGGATGTCAAGGTGGATATTGGCTATAAGTGAATATAACTTTGAGGTAAGGCATATTAAGGGTACTGAGAACATTGTGGCTGACTTCATGAGTAGAAACATTGGGGGTGATGAGGGTCATCAGGTACTGGAGGTACAGGAAGGTGTTGTTATCTGCGTAACCAAGGTAAGCGAGTGTGATTATGAGATACGCTGCTTAAGGAATCTGCTTGTAGAGCAGGAGAAGGATGAGGTCTTAGGTGATATCTTGACTCAGTTGAGAGGTATGGATGTGGATAGTAGAATTAAGGTTGGAAAGTATTGGTACAAGTTGGAGTGTGGTTTCTTGGCTAGGCTGTGCCATGAAGGTGCCTGGAGAGTGTGTGTGCCAAGCTCATTGCAGGTAACGATGATTTGGTATCATCACAAGGCTTTAGGGCATTTTGGATCAAGCAAGGTTCTTTTTGCTGTTCAGCAGCATTTCATTTGGAAGAACATGGGAAGGCAGATTAGGAAAGTTCTGGCAAGTTGTGACTCGTGTCAACGGTGTAAATGCCCAACGAGGTTTCTTGAGGGACCTCGGCAAATGGTGATCACTAAAAAACCAAGGGATTTACTCTGTGTCGATCTGTATGGTCCATTGGTTAAAGCTCAGTTTGGATATCAGTATATCTTCGTGGTTGTTGACGCATTCAGTAAACTCGTCAAACTGTATCCCCTGAGAAAAGCGACCGGGAAGGGTTGTGTCCTACAGATCACTGATAAGTATGTACCTGAGTTTGGGGTGCCTCTCAGGATACTATCAGACCACGGTAGTCAATTCACCTCAAAGATCTGGAAAACCAAGTTGAGTGAATTGGGTATCAAGCACATATTCTCATCTATTCGATATCCTCAAGGGAATTTGTCCGAACGAGTTATGAGAGAATTAGGGAGAGTATTTCGCACCTATGTGAGCAATCGCCACAATGCGTGGTTCTCCAAGTTAGGAGATATTGAACGATGGTTCAATAGTACGTTCCATGAGAGTGTAAAATGCACTCCCTATGAAATTCAGTATGGTAGGAAGCCTACCAATGAGCTTGCTAGAATGCTAGGTTTAGTCACGGGAGAGGAGATTGGGAAGGATGTTTGTATCCAGCTGGCTAGGGACAACTTAATCAAGGCAGGGAATAAGCGTAGGCGCCAGCAGAAGCGGGTAAAGTTTGATTCTTTTGAAGTAGGCGATCAGGTGCTTCTGAGGGTTCCATATCCGTCTTCAGCTGTAGATAAGGAGATAGGGAAGTTTTTTCATCTATTTCAGGGGCCTTTTAAGGTGGTTAAACGTATTGGTGAGTGTGCCTATAGTTTAACGGACCAGGATGGTAAGTCTGTCAGTACACATAATATTAGGAATCTCCGTAGATATCACTCTGTAAAATAATATGGCATGGACTCTTAGAGAATCAGTCAACATAACGTGATGGCATGACAAAACTCAAGAGATGTGACGAAGAATGCTAACCAGCAAAGTGGCATCGAGTGTTAGATGGATAGATGGTATGATAAGGCCTGTGCAGGCAAATACCATGGCTTGTGAAGCGATAGGGTCTCATGATGAGACGAAGAAAATGAAGTGGTAGACCTAAGACACTTGAGAGAAATCAGTGAGGCTAGGAAATGGACACAATAAGACATTCGAGAGAGTGAGAATGTGTGAAAATTTGACAAGTGTGTATGTATATATGTCTTCCAGGGTTTATTTATGTAATAGTGTAATTCTTTGTGTTTTCAGTGCGTTGCTTGTTTGAGTGTTTGTGATCCACACTTGTTTCACCCGTGTGAATCACATGGGGGCGTATTGTGACTGTTCCGGTCACAATGTTCCCAAACCCTTATTTGGTTGACTGCAAGAGAAGTCAGGTTAGGGTAATTTGTTCATACCATTTCTTTTCTTGTTCATCATCATCATTTAGGTTGTAGAATTTCATTTTATTTAGTGTATATATATCTTGTGTATCTCGGGGACTCAGTCAGGAATATTTCATTTAATTTGTATGGGAGATGTCAGTATACAAGACAGCGGATTGTGTAGGTAAGCTACAAGATGTTGCAACAGCAGGAAACTCTAGGCCAAATTTAGATTGGGCCGAGAATAACTTCCCTTGTCTTGAAGAAAGCTTTGTGTAAATTGTGTAAGGTTCTGACGTCAGAGAAGAGTTTCGCGCCACGAGTTGTAAGAAATATACATGGGTTCGAGATTATTGGTGTATTTTGTATGGGTTGGAGGGTATCATGACCCTGGCGGAGAAAGACGAAAACATGTGTTTACAAGATGAGAGGTGGGATGTTCGTGTATAGCGGGGCTTCACTTCTATTGTAGCATCTGATTGGAAAGGTCGCGTTCTCGTAATTTGGCGTAGGCCTATTTGGAGAAACAGTTTTGTTGAAAGCATGGCTTGTGAATGTACTCGAAACGGCTACATATCACAACGATGTTATCTCTGTTAGCACAATTCAAGTTGGGTACGGAAGCACATTCATTTCTCTCGCAGAGATGTGGCTATGTAAACCAGTAAACATCTCTAACCTCAAACCACGTGTGGAAAATCTTAGAAATGCTGGGGAGAACTGATCTATCGAGCATGTCTCGTAGATTATCTGCTAGATCGTCGATGAGTGAGTAACAAACATCTTTATATTCCAACATTCATTTTGGGTCACATGTTTTCGTCATTGCCGAGGAGAGAAGATAGTAAACCATAGTCTGTTCGACGAGAGTCCCCGCCATATGTTTAAAGTTGATATTAATACACATATTTTGAAGGTTATAATTAGTTTTCTTTATAGGGAATTACACCTAATAGTTGAACGCCCAAATGATACCAGTTAGGTTGACCAAATGTGTGTCCAACACTCCACGACCCTGCCATTTCAATTGTGTGGTATATGATGAAGTACTTCCGATCAAAAATAGGAGGATGATTTTGGGAAGTTTTAAATCAGTCGCCCAAGAAGGGCTGGTAAAAAGTTACAATGGGATGAAATTAGAATAAACAAGAGTGAGATGGTGATGACAACAAGGAAGAAGGAAAGAACCACAACGGGAATAACAATTGGTGGGGAACAGCTGAAGAAAGTGGAGAGTTTCAAGTATCTGGGAAGCCTGATACAAGATAATGGAAGAAACGATAGAGAAATAAATGAGCGGTGGAGGCAGGCAGAAGCATTTCGGAGGAGTGTGAGAAGCATGTTATGGAGCAAGGATGTCCCTCAGAACAGCAAAAAGATCATATATCGGACGTACTATGTCCCTATCCTGACGTATGCCTCGGAGACCTGGGTTATGAAAGGAAGGGAGAAGAGCAAAATACAGGCCAGTGAGATGAGGTTCTTGAGAAGCAGTATTGGAGCTACAAAGATGGACAGAATAAGAAATGAGAGGACCAGAGAATTAATGAAGGAGGAACCATTACAGGATGGTATAGAGAAATCTAGTCTTAGATGGTATGGACATGTAAAACGAATGGAGGAGAAGAGGATACCCAGGAAGATACACAAGACGAAGTGGGAAGGAAAGAGACCAAGAGACTGGTGGCTGAAGGGGGTGGAAGAGAGGAGAAGACTGGACAAGGGTGGAGGCTGAGAGATGGTGGGAAGACAGAAGACGTTGGAGAGGCTTGTGTTCCAAACAGACCCAGCCAGTGGCTGGAAACTGTGCAAGATGATGATGTTCAGAATTTGCTTCATAACCTGTCTTATTGTAGTATCTGTAGTTGTGTGCATTTCTAATTCAGGTGAGACTTGAGAAGGAGGTGGCTATGATCTTAAGTTAGGAACCATCCCGGCAATTGCCTGGGGAATATCGAAACCACCTCTTCTCAGTTTTGACCTCAGCGGCTTCGGTGGGGTAGTTGGTAGCATGCTGAGCTTCTCCGCCCAAGATTGCGGGTTCAAACCCGGCCGAAGTCGTCGGATTTTTTAAGAGCGTTAAAAATCCCTTAGTAGACCTTCCTTCGGAGGGGAAGTAAAGCCGGCGGGCCCATGTCATAGATTTATGCCATGAAAAAGAACATTCCACTGATTACACTTGTGGAAGCTAAAATTTGTAAGTTTGATAACGCTATATTAGTTCAAACATTTGCCGTTAGGTGGTGACTGCGATGGCATTTAGTAGCCACGTCCGCAGCTACGTGTTTGTAGCAAAAGTAGGAACTACTTGAAAAAATTAATCGTCTACAGTCCTTCTACCTGAATCACAGATAACACACACTAATACAGCCATCACAATTAACACCTGTTATCAGACAAATTCTACACACACCAAAGTACACGGGGCTACATGACCGCGTTGTCCCAGCTCCTACACTAAGGAACCAACCAGTTTGACCTCACCTTTGCCCTCGGATCAGAATTGACAATAACACAACATTTGAGACTGAATGAACCCTGGCACAGTCGGAAGTCATTTTAGGGTGCGCAAATGCGAATATATTAATAGTAAAGTCACCCTTACTCCCGATTTGAAGTTTCAGTGCTCCACTAGATATACTGGTACGTTAAAGACCCCCTCGAGGCAAAATTCCGGCACCCCAGTGTGTCTAATCGCCGCAGTAGTTAAGAGGGACGGAAAACCAATAACATTATTATAACTTATTGGATTGCGAAGCAAATAGCAGTGCATCCTGCAACATTAGAACCAGTCAGACACGGGGAAGCCTATTTTGCAGGAACACAGATGGATTTGCCACACTGCCACTGTCGTCCCTGAGTTCTGGATTCTATTTCCCGGCTCATTCTGGTCTGAGGTTTGGAGCAGGGTTTACTCAGCTTCATGAATCAAATCTGAGGAGAGGTGGGTTCGATTCCACTCCAGCCTGATGCTGGGATGGTTCCTAAGTTAAAGCGACAGTCACTCCTTTCCTAATGTTAGCCTCAATTGCAAATACACATACACTCTACAGACACCACAGCACACACCCTAGTACATGGCATTAATGAACAAAATGTCCATAGTTCCAAAAGTGAAATAAAGAAATCTCAACAAATTAAAGGTATAATTTAATTATTTATTTTACATCAAATCAAAATCATGCACCACTGCCATGAGCGCAGCTGTTGCAGGTTTGAATCCTGGCACTGATAGCAGCTATCCTGAGAGTGGTTTTACCCCCACTCCTTCCAGGCAAATGCTGGGATAGTACAGGGTTATTATATATGTGCGCCCGATAAACACGGCAAGCTAAGCTGGCTGTGACTGGCGCAGATCGCGGGCGTGCGTACCCGGTTCAGTCGGTGGTTGGTGCGCACTTTCACCAAACATGTTCAATAATGTGTAATTACAGTGCTCATAGGCGATGCTGAAAATGTCCTCCCTCTCTCTGGATACACACGTTCGCGCAATGTGAATTGGTGTCTAGGTATGACCAACAATCACAGTAATCACTAAAAGTGCAACACTAACCTCTAAGCTTTGCAGATACACGTCCATATTGAATGACAAAACACGTGTGAACTAACGATATGAGTCGGCAGAGCGCGCCAACCACCGGGTACGCTCGGTCGCGATCTGAGCCAGACACAGCCGGCTTAGCTTGGCGTGTTTATTGGGGCGCACATATATAATGACCCTGTACCTTACTTTAAGTCCCGGGCCACCTACCCCATCCCTTTCCCTAATAAAGCTACACACACTAGTCATTACAGGAATACATGTTATCAGAAAAGTTGAACACACACCCAAATACACAGGGCTGATGACCAATATCTCTCAGGCCCTCAAATGAATTATTAACAACAACAAGGGTATAATTACCAATTTAGCATTAATCTCTTTGGGTGCAAAAGGGAGCTTGACGTTCAAATCCCTGCTCTGAAGGTGGCCATCCTGGGTGTTGGTCTCACAGAATGGTTTCCACCCTTCCACCAGGCAAATGTTTGGATAGTATCAAGTCCGGGACCCTAATAATTACAGTTCCACACTCTTATTACGGTCCCCGCCGACTGGCGTAGCTATGTGCAACAAGGCCATGGGGCCAAAATATGTTCAAACTTGGGTTTGAATCCCTCCGTCGACCATCCTCGAAATAGATTTCAACTCCAGGAAAATGCTGGGACTGTACCTCCTAATAAATCCTGTCTGGTTCCTTCCGATTTCTTCCCAGATTAATTCATGTCTCATGAAATCCACTGATAAGGTGCTTGTCACGGTGGGTGAGTGGTCATTGTGTCGGTCTACTAACCCCAAGCTTGCAGGTTCGCTCCTGGCCGTGGTAAGTGATTTTTGAAAGGTGGCATGTCATACGATGTTGGCATGTTCAAGAACCCATTTGAATTCGGTAGGCCGTGTTCATAATGGGAAAATTAATCTCGGGATTTTCCTCCAACACAAAGTTCCTCATTTCTCTACTAGAAAGCTCTACAATGTCAAGGAGCTTAGATATCTCACCTCCTTGACTTTCATAGTGCTTCAAGGAACAACGAAATTCGACATGCAAGCTGCCCTCTGGGCGCAAAGAACAAAGCTTGCACCCGATATCCGAGGCCATACGGTATCATCTCTACTTAGTATAAAACAAAGTCCCCAATTCTTGGATGTCACGGGTAATCTAAAGAACCACTGGATGGATTTTGATGCGGTTTTCACCATTCTGTAAAGGATATCTCAAGGATGATTTCTGTAGAAAATAATTTATGTTCAAAGGAAGCCGAGCAGTAACGATTTCAGTGGAAAAGTCAAAAAGTAAACAAGAAAACTGGCGTCCGAGCGCTTTGTAAGCTTACGCTGGGCAAACCGTTAAAAATGTCTAAATACTATGAGTGTAAGAATTGTTCAGCATGAAAAGTTCTACAAAAAAGTCCGTGAGAGCATATGTCTATCTTCAATACGTCGCCCACTATAGGAGTTTTTTCGTTTTAATTTCTTCCAACCATGTCCATTCAGTTACTGAGGCGACAGTTTCCGAGCTAGCTAAGGGAGAGTCTATCACCCCAGTTACAGCCTAGCTAGCGGGCGAGCTTATTGCCTCAGATACAGCCAGCAGCAAACTGTCTAGTCGTGTTGAGTTAAAAACTTTAGAGAAGAGTGGTTGTGTTTGGAGTTTCCCTGGAAGTGCAACTCGGCTTTCTTCATTTCGCCTGTGAACAGTCAAGTTAAGGTTGGACAGAAGGGGGATTTGTGTTTCATGCATCTCGCCATTCTTAAATTACGTCTGACAAGAATTCGTTGCACATGCATCTGCATGATAATATATTTAATAGTCCAGTCAGTGATTTTAACCCATCATGCCGAGACGTAAAACGGATATTGGCATTGGGGAAAAAAAGGCGCTTATCACGTAATGCATTCATAACTGTTGTCGGGCAAAGCTGGCTCGGGTTGCTAGTTTTATTATATAATACACTAAGGTGTATGTTTCACAAAACTCAAGCTACTAAACCAGAGGGAGTTAGAAGGTGTGGTTTGTACCAAAATCTTACAAATCGTCTGAATAGTACAGGAAGAATCTTGCATTTCTTGAAAAGTCAACGGACATATATGTATTTGTTTATAAAGTGCTTTTAAACAAATTAACATCGCCTACAGCCCGCATAGCACTAGGGACGGTCGGGTAGTCTGTACACATGGGCGAGAGTTCTCGCACGGGTCCGCTAGTTATTATTAAACTGGTAAGGTTGGTGTCAGGAAGGGGCTCCCTGCCCTTAGTGGAAATAAGTACAGTTGTCACATTGTATTCGTCAGGTACAAGGGGACACTGGAGTGAAACTCCAGTATACTCACTGCCGCCTGTGGAGCCTGGAGAAGAACTGCGGGGCCGTGCTGCCGCTGGATTGTGACCCGACACTGCTCAAAGAGCCTGAGGTCACCCTTCTTGTGTTGGAGATCGCCAGGTAAATATTAGGATATCCAAGGTCTAGGGTTTCTTTAACCTTCCAGCCTTTATTGGTTCTTCCCTTTTCTTTGCTCACATCTAGTGGGACGTGGGTTGGCGACCACGGGACCCCTGCTGAGTCCGGCATTGCTTCCACTTACTTTTCCCGGGCTCCTCTCCGTCTTCTTTCCTGTCGACCTCTCTTGGTCAACTCTTGTTCTCTTCCGACCTTGACAGTATTAGGGTATCCGAGGCCTAGCGATTCTCTTCCTTTCCCGCCTTAATTGGCCCTTGTCTCATCTTTCCTGATCCTTTATTCTTCATGGGATCAGCCTTCTTTTCATTATACAGTAGAATGTCGTTTATCCGGACGAAAAGGGACCGAATGTGTTCTGGATACCGATTTTTCCGGATAATGAAACATGCGTTTATTTCACAGGAAAAAACATGCAAAGTACATTATGGTGATAACCACCAAGCTTCTCATTTAGCTGCAACGCTTTCTCACATAACGAAGGTTCAGAAATGGGATCTCCCTTACTTCTTGTCTGAATAAACCATTAGTACGCCGCTTCTTCCAAGTTTTATCCCTAGCTGGACTCATAGTTTTTCTCTTTTTTTGACCCTTCACTATCTATCTTCGGTTCTTCAAATCATAAATTGTAGATTTTCCAACACTAAGTTTTCATTAGGCACTGCACACTTACCTTTATCCAGGTTATTAATGATCTCCACCTTCTTCTCAATCGATAAAACATCGCGATTTCGTTTTTCCTTTTCGCCACTCGTACTCAACGTAATACAGTATAGTACGCACACTGGAAACACGTTGAAACATAAACGATCGGTAGGAGTCAACAATTGAAAACGAGAACCGACTCACTATTGTAAGCTGCGCGCGCTTCCGCATAACAACAGCTGCTCCGTCTTTTTCTTTTTGCTCGTCCGGATAATTGACGTCTTTCTACTGTAGTTCCTTTCCTCTTTACGATTTCCGCCCTGTTTTTATGAATTGGCTCCCGGTGTCTCTAAATTACATTTTGTGAGTATTTGTTTTACTCAACCACATTTTGTAAGTTTTTTCAATCTACTTTGCACTTTGTATTTCGATCTAAACTCCATTTCAATTGCATTTTGTTGAGTATTTTGTAAGTAATTTGAACCTAAACTACATTTTGTGCATCTTTTTCAATTTAAATTCCTTTTATGAGTATTTTCCTTCTAAATTACCTTTACCTTTTATAAGTATTACCATTGTTCATTTTGTGAGCCATTTCAATCTGAGTTCCATTTTGTTAGTATTTTCAGTCCAGCTTGATTTTCGTTGTCCATGTCGCTATCACCCAGACCATTAGGGGCTGATAAACCATCATTGCTGACACCCTCATTTATCGAGGGACAGATCTCTTCTTGTTTTCCTTAAACCAGCGGCGATGTGAGATGCAGCTGGTCCGTATATCGAGGGTTCGAATTATGGCACAAACAGCGGTCATCCCGTATTCTCTCAAGCAAAATGCTACCTTATTTCAAGTCCCCCTATCCTATACCCTGTATTTCGAAAGAAACAACCTGAAGTATTTGGCGAGACCTTGAAATTGCTGAGCCGTGTTGCCAGGTTTTTATTGTTGTAAATCAGCAGATTGGAATAATACGCAGGGCTACACTCCGAATATTATTTTGGTACAATTATGCGACGGAAACAAATCAGAAACCTCTATGGACATCAAATTGGCAGGTTAAAAGCTAAGGGAAGTAGGAGACTTCCGTTACTTAAGAAGCCAAATAACCAGTGATGGACGAAGCAAAGAGGATATAAAAAGTAGGTTGGCTCAGGCAAGGAAAGCATTTCTACAAAAAAAGGAATCTGTTGACATCGAATATAGATTTAGGTGTTAGGAAGTCATTTTTGAACGCCTTTGTCTGGAGTGTGACGCTCTATGGAAGTGAAACTTGGACTATTGGTGCAGCAGAAAAGAGGAGAATTGAAGCATTTGAAATGTGGTGTTACAGGAGAATGATGGGTAGATAGGGTAGCAAATGAAGAGATATTAAGACTAGTGGGAGAGGAGAGATGTTTCTGGCGACTGCTAATGAAGAGAAGATATAGGTTGGTAGG
This sequence comes from Meconema thalassinum, assembly GCA_946902985.2. Classification (NCBI taxonomy): domain Eukaryota; kingdom Metazoa; phylum Arthropoda; class Insecta; order Orthoptera; family Tettigoniidae; genus Meconema; species Meconema thalassinum. The sequence continues at coordinate 282,355,277 of OX336397.1, forward strand.
ACACATACTAAGACACCCAGGAATAGCAAGCTTAGTTATGGAAGGAAGGATCGAGGACAAGAACTGTAGAGGTAGACCAAGGTTAGAATATGTTTAACAAATTGCCTCAGATGTGGGGTGTGGTAGCTATGTAGAGTTGAAACTATTAGCTCAGGACAGGGAGGCATGAAGAGCTGCATTAGACCAGTCAATGGACTGAAGACTCAAACAACAACAATTATGTGTAATATATTTTAAAAGTATATTGAGGAAAGTAGAATCCAGGCAGTAGAGATGAAGTTCCTTAGAGGTATAATTGGAAAGACCCGCAGAGACAAACTCAGAAACAAGGAAATTAGTGAGAAAACAGCATTCCCAAAGTTACAAGACAAGATGGAGACCAGTAAGCTAAAATGGTATGGGCATACGATGTGAATGGGAGCAGGCTGAGGATGAGGTGGATGGACGCAGTGAGGGAGAGCGTTGAGAAAGGAGGAGTGAGAGTGGAGGATGTACTGGAAGAGGGATGAGAGTGGTGGAGAGGTCCTTGATTCACACCCCGACCCAGATCACTGGAACCGGGAAATGAAGAAGAAGATTGAGTCAATGACGAGTACATAGAGATATGTGGTATGAAGCTATGCTACCTTTATCACCTACCTGCAAAGAGGGCAAAAACTCTACAGGTAATACAAAGTAATCTTATTAAACCACTCTGGCAATAACATAACCTCTTGGAAACCGGAAGGACTAGGCCTATTTTCAAACATAACCCAGGCTGCCTTTTCAAAGCTACGTTATTGAGTGTAGACTTTGATATAAGACACTGGTATTCAGTAAAGAACACAACATCTATTAATATCCTTCTGAGTACAATAACATTTACATAAACAATAAAATATAATAAACACAAAACTTTGATCTGAAAGTAAGCACAGGGTATAACTAGTCTCCATCAATGGAGAGAAGAGAAATTATACCATCTATTATCATCCAATTAATCACGTAGACAATGATACGAAACATAGCAGTAGCTTACTACATCAAATATTCCAAGTTTCGATTTGTTATCTGAATTAATGAAGCTCCACACTCTAAAATGACTTCTAAAGAAGTTTGCTCAATGCCGATATCTCACATGACACATATTAACCCAATAAAGTTAACACAATTCCTTTCTTAATCATCAAAACCATGGAGCAAATTCCAAGTGGGACTACATTTCAGTAATGGATTCCCAATTCTCATTTGTCAATCCAATCAGCTGACAGTCGGCCATCGTTATATCAAAGAAAAACAAAAACTAAGCAGACTGAGTACTCAAACATGAAGAAAGCTAAAATTAAAATATTACAGATCCCTAAGAGGATATACTAACATGGAAATAAAGAAAAGATTTTAAACCACATCACAAAGGTTGGTCGACCACATCATAAGACATTACGTTGGCGACGTTTAAGTTTTGATACTCAGACACAGGACTCGCATACAAATAGAATATAAACAAGACGTTACTTTACCTTTAGAGCTGAGATCTTTACCAACCACACACATACTTACAAATTCCAAGTACCTATTAACTTGCCCATCTCATATCTCACATCACTGAATCATACTCCTTAAGTGACCTCAAGTCACATATTAAATAAATAATAATAGGAATATTCTGAGAAAAGCAAGACCATGGTGATGACAAGAGGGGAAAGACAAGGAAAGGGCACTGTGAAAATTGGAAGTCAGAGTTTGGAAATTGTGGACACGTTCAAATACCTAGGAAGTGAATTGATGCAAACTGGTAGGTTGGACATGGAGATTGGCAGGAGGGTACAGCAGAGCAATGCATTCTATCAAAGTGTAAGAAAACTTGTTTGGGATAAGGAAGTACCAAGGAAAAGCAAGGAGGTAATGTATAAAGTGTACTATGTTCCCATATTAACTTATGCAGCTGAGACTTGGACCCTGACAAGCAGGCATGAGAGTAAAATCCAAGCCAGTGAAATGAAATTCCTAAGAAGTATGATAGGAAAGACAAGGAAAGACAGAGTGAGGAATGAAGATGTTAGGAAGGAAGTTGGGATGGGAAAACTAAATGAGAGAATTGAGAAGAATAAACTAAGGTGGTTTGGACAAGTAAAGAGGATGGAGGAAAATAGAATACCAAGACAGATGCTGGAGGCAAAGTGCAAGGGTAAGAGAGCAAGAGGAAGACCTAGAACAAGGTGGATCGATTGAGTGAAGAACAGTGTAAGAAAAAGAAATCTGCACTGGGACAAGATCGTGGACGGAAAGAGGAAAGTGGAGAAGTGCCATAAATACCCCGACCCGGCAGGAGCTGGATAAGGGGAAATGATGATGATGAAGGATATGCTCTCATAAGATGATCACTCTCAGCTCGATAACATCCCAATTGTACACAAGACCAGTTCTCTGTCTGAAGCCATTTACAATCATAAAATAAACCATTTAAATTAAAATGCTGTCTCGACATATTAACATTGGTACAGTTTACTTCGACGAAGTACTACAAAGTTATAGAATAAGACTGAGCAGCTAAGATACTTCACACCCTTTCTGTGTCAGGATTGTTTCCACATTCATGTTAAATATTCAGTAATTGTCACTATGGCTGCTTAGATGACAAAAGCCAACCATCTTGTAGAAATAAGAACCTGACATGAGCACAGTCAGCTGTCGACCAGTGAGGTGCAGCACTCTGGTGGCAGTCAGTGTACTATTTCCTTCACCGCAGGTACTGGGCATCAACATCGTGGACACATATCACCACGCAATAATAGTCCTTCAAGATGAAATAAGGGTCTGAGTGGAGATCGTTCACAGCATAACATGATAACACCAAGCACACTCACTGTATCACTATTTACAGTTAATAGGTTTTGTGATAATACAAAAGTAAACTTAAGGTAAAGAAATACTGTATTTATTCACATATACTAGTTTTTTATCCTATTTTTAATGCTCAAAAATTGAGGAAGGTCTTATATGCGCATATCTCAAAAATTAATAGTGTATCAAGGTATCATCAACATATACATACCTACATCCTCAAAAATACATTTCAAAACAGAAAATTTATTATTCAGGTTTAAAAGATACAATTATGGACCGTTATACAACATTCTTCTTCCTCATCTGGCACTACAGCCCGGTGTGAGCTTTTGCCTTCCCAACCACAGATTTCCATCGATCTCAATCTTGGACAGCTGTTGTCCATGCTTTTACTGTCTGGTATTTCTGGAAACCTTGCAAGGGATAGTTTAAAGGAGCTCTAATAGGGATGAGTCTTTCTGGATAACATGTGACTACGCAGCACAGTAGCAGTGTTTCCTGCATGTATTGGAAGCTTAGGAATAACCTATTTCACCTGCACTTATCGATTATTTGGTCAATTATTCATAACAATCTTAATGTGAGACTTTAACAGGCACTTTATATAACATGAGAAAACGAAAGCACTAAAATATGTAATTAGAATACTCGCAAGAAGAGCTTGTCACAGAATCCTGCGCAGATCTTCGGCAATGTTCGGATGGGCTCGGTAGTTGCAGAACACTTGGCTGCAGTAGCTCGCTGGCAGCAGTTCTGAACGGGATGTCTGCGCAGCTGGAGGTTTGGCATGCTAAACTGTGACACCTCAGCGCCTCACACAGTAGTTATTACCTGAGCGAGGACTCAGTAACCTAGACTCTATATTGTTTGCTGCACTCTACGCTTGAATTACAGCTGTAGACTGCGTATCGCAGTGAGCCCGCAGGGTTGAAGAATGCAGTGAGCCTTAAACTACGCCGATTGATATTGGTCTCTGCGCATCGTTGAGTTTCGGCAAGCTCTTCTTCTGGGTACTCTACATAGAAATCCCAGCCATACTGATGACCTAGATGTTAGGGGCATCAATGCAACAGTTTTGACCATCATCTGTGTATAATACCATGAAATCCTTCCTCCAGGTTTGAAGAGGTGTTGCGGAAGTCGTATGCTGAACTAGAAGCATGCATCCTAGTCAACTATCTTTTCCAACTCTGGTAAGTAATCAAAGGAGTGTCGAATAATGAAATTTCAATGCTTTTCAGTCGGTCAACACGATTGTACTCAAATTGCAATGAGTGTTATTCCTTACACTTGAAAAAAAAATATACACAAGATTAATTAATACACTTGGATGACCAGTTTCGATCGTCATGGGATCCTTTACACTCGGGCTATTAATCTATGTCTACAAATAATGTCGGTTAAGGAATTTACAATACACACTCACGCTTGTTCGGGCTGTCAGCAGACCTCGTCATCTGGTTGATGAGGGAGAGTGGCTACTTTTGCAAGTTTCAATATAGTTTCAGGCTTTTAGTTCAGTTTTATGTTCTTTTTTTATCATGATCATATCCATTTTAATTGTTTCATATGCCTTATTTGCTTTATTGTTTTTAATATCCTTGTTTTAACTGCCGTAATTTTACCCAAATAAGCCATAATTGTTGGGACGTTACACGAAATACATGAGGTTACAGATGAAGCAGTGAATTGGTTAAACTTGTTGGACATCCATTCTCCATGTCAGAACTTATGTACATTTTGCTTATACTGGCAATTAATTAATCTTATTTGTAACTTATATGTATCCTTGATGTGGCCCATACGAAATATATATAATATATATTGTTGGTTTTATACAAACCATTTTCATCTCTGGCAGTGGGCTGTTTTTACCCTCATTACATAACATTTCATTTCATTGGGAACTGATAACCGAGATGCTAGACCCCTTAAAACAGATCATCAAATTTTCAATATACAGGGTAATCGCAAAAGGTTGCAGCAATTTCAAAAACTCAGGAACTATTTGAGATATTAAAACTAGTATTTTGTTGTTGAATTCACCAACTCAAAAAGTTTTTTTTGTCTCATACCTGATAATGTTTCTATGTGCGCTCTGCAAACATCCAGTCGGTAGTCGATTTTGCCCCAAGTGCGCTGGATCATCTCAGGCGTGATTGTAGCAACAGCAGCGGGGTCTTAAATGTTGCAGATCTCTGTCCGGTTCACTGAATACAATGTTATTTACGTATCCCCATAACAAGAATAGTCTAGGGTTGTCGAATAAGGGCTTCTAGGAGGCCATTGAATAGGGCCACTGTGGCAGCTTCCTGTCGTATCGGCTGAATATCAGGGGAGGAGTACAGTAACATCTAAAACTAAAACTCGATGAGTTTCTGATTAGTTTTCAAGTCGCATTATTAATTTATCTGACAATGGGAGATACGATTTTTTGAAATTGCTGCAACCTTTATCAAAGACCCTGTATTTACTATTTTAGTTGCAGTAGTATTTTGCCAGGTTTGTTAGTATTATGTGATTGTTTGTTTTGATAATGTTAGTGGCTATTGACCTTCAAGTTTAATTATTTAGTGTGATAATCTGTAGTGGTTGGTAAATGGCCAGGTTGGTGTTCTAACTTGAATATGGATTTAAATACTTAGCTGGTTATTAGGGCAATGTGGTGTTCTTTCTCGATCAGCTTCCCTCACAATTCACTGTCCAATATTAACCGATGAAGAATTTTCCTTATGAGACTAGCCCCTCGTTATCGCTCCGTTTCCATTGTCTGACCTCACATTCCCGAATGTCTCTGTTTCTCTGGCTTGTAAGATATTTCTGTGCCGAGTTGATTTCCCGGCTCTGGTAAGAAATTGAATTCTGGTGTGAGGGCTGGAATCGGGTGCATATTTGCTTTGAATAATAATTATGTTTCTGGTATTTAATCCTACACGACATGAACTGTATAATGGAATGTCTAAATCAGTCGTCGCTCTGTTAAATGCAGGGTGTCTACTACTCTGGAAAACGGGGAATTTTTAAATCCTGAAAAACTCAAGGAATTATCAGGGTATTTTAATGACACCCAGGGAATTTTAGTTTTACAAGGTCCAACCTTGAATAATTGGAAATTCATCATCATCTGTCTTCTACTCCAGTTGCCCGGGTGTAGTTTACGAGCGCCCTCCACTTGCATCTGTCCATGTACCATTCTTCTTTCAGGATTCTATCCCAGCTAACTCCCCATGTTCCTATGTCCTCCTTCATCTCTTCCTTGGTCTTCCTACCGGCCTTCTACCAACCACATCTGTGTGTAGTCTTTGTTTTGCTATCCTTCCCTCGTCCATTCGCTTGACATGGCCAAACCATCTCAAACGGGCCCTTGTCACTTTTTCTTTCAAAGTTGGGTACACTCCAGCTTCTTCCTAATTTTTTCATTTCTTACCCTATCCCTCCTAGTTTTTTGGACGATTGTGCAAGCAATGTACAACAACTGTGTTAGCAGGGTACTGACCCCAGTTGGAAAGACAGATTGGTTTAGGAACAAGACTGGACTAAGACAGGGGAGTGTGCTGTCACCTCTCTTGTTCATAATGGTGATGGATGAAATTGTAAAGGAAACAAAGGAAGCATATGGACATAAAGAAATGAAGTTACTGTTATTTGCAGATGATATTGTGGTCTGGGGAAGGAACACCGAAGAAATGCAAAAACAACTAGATGCACTGAACGAAAATATTCAGAAGTATGGCCTGAAAATCTATATAGAGAAAAGGAACACCTTGGTGATGACAAGAGGGGAAAGACAAGGAAAGGGCACTGTGAAAATTGGAAGTCAGAGTTTGGAAATTGTGGACACGTTCAAATACCTAGGAAGTGAATTGATGCAAACTCGTAGGTTGGACATGGAGATTGGCAGGAGAGTACAGCAGAGCAATGCATTCTATCAAAGTGTAAGAAAACTTGTTTGGGATAAGGAAGTACCAAGGAAAAGCAAGGAGGTAATGTATAAAATGTACTATGTTCCCATATTAACTTATGCAGCTGAGACTTGGACCCTGACAAGCAGGCAAGAGAGTAGAATCCAAGCCAGTGAAATGAAATTCCTAAGAAGTATGATAGGAAAGACAGAGTGAGGAATGAAGATGTTAGGAAGGAAGTTGGGATGGGAAAACTAAATGAGAGAATTGAGAAGAATAAACTAAGGTGGTTTGGACATGTAAAGAGGATGGAGGAAAATAGAATACCAAGACAGATGCTGGAGGCGAAGTGCAAGGGTAAGAGAGCAAGAGGAAGACCTAGAACAAGGTGGATGGATTCAGTGAAGAACAGCGTGAGAAAAAGAAATCTGGACTGGGACAAGATCGTGGAAGAAGAATGGTGGAAGGAAAGAGGAAAGTGGAGAAGTGCCATAAATACCCCGACCCGGCAGGAGCTGGATAAGGGGAAATGACGATGATGATGATGATGATGTTCGTAGAAACTTTATTTCTGCTGCTTGTAGTTTGCTGTCTATCTGTCTGGTTGTTGGGCAGGTTTCTAGGCCATATGTTATTATGGGGGTAAAGTATGATTGAAAGAGCGTCTGCTTTGATCTCAAGCGGACTTGTTCGTTCCAGAGTAGGTTCCGAACTTGATGGTAGAACTGGGTTCGGCTATTGATCTCATGCTGTATCCTATAAAGCACCCAAGATAGTTAAACTGGTCTACTGTTTCAAGCTGTGTACCTTCAAGCCTTATTTCTCCTTTCTTGTTCTGTCTGTTGACTGACATCACTACCGTTTTTGAATTGTTTATTGTTAATCCGTGTGCTTTTAGACAGTTATTCCAGGTGGCCAACCTCTCCTGTACTTCTTTCTCTGTATTACCCCAAATTACTACATCATCTGCAATTGCAAATTATGATTTTAAATTTTGATGGCAGAAAAATACAATAGCTTTTCTGGATACAAAAATTAGAAAATGGCAAAATATAGAAAAATATTTTATTTTGTATTTGTATTTTGTCTTTTAATCTTTGTCATGCTACCCTTTATTGTTGGAGCACTTTTTGTAATGCTCTTTAAGTACAAACTCTCATCATCATCATCATCATCATTTCCCCTTATCCAGCTCCTGCCGGGTCGGGGTATTTATGGCACTTCTCCACTTTCCTCTTTCCTTCCACCATTCTTCTTCCACGATCTTGTCCCAGTCCAGATTTCTTTTTCTCACGCTGTTCTTCACTGAATCAATCCACCTTGTTCTAGGTCTTCCCCTTGCTCTCTTACCCTTGAACTTGGCCTCCAGCATCTGTCTTGGTATTCTATTTTCCTCCATCCTCTTTACATGTCCAAACCACCTTAGTTTATTCTTCTCAATTCTCTCATTTAGTTTTCCCATCCCAACTTCCTTCCTAACATCTTCATTCCTCACTCTGTCTTTCCTATCATACTTCTTAGGAATTTCATTTCACTGGCTTGGATTCTACTCTCTTGCCTGCTTGTCAGGGTCCAAGTCTCAGCTACATAAGTTAATATGGGTACATAGTACATTTTATACATTACCTCCTTGCTTTTCCTTGGTACTTCCTTATCCCAAACAAGTTTTCTTACACTTTGATAGAATGCATTGCTCTGCTGTACCCTCCTGCCAATCTCCATGTCCAACCTACGAGTTTGCATCAATTCACTTCCTAGGTATTTGAACGTGTCCACAATTTCCAAACTCTGACTTCCAATTTTCACAGTGCCCTTTCCTTGTCTTTCCCCTCTTGTCATCACCATGGTCTTGCTTTTCTCTATACTGATTTTCAGGCCGTACTTCTGAATATTTTCGTTCAGTGCATCTAGTTGTTTTTGCACTTCTTCGGTGTTCCTTCCCCAGACCACAACATCATCTGCAAATAACAAACTCTATTTTATATATTTATTATGGCCGCTACTGTTACGCAGGAAATATCAGGGAATTGTCAGGGATATTTGTTAGTTGGTTTTGTTAGACATTCTGTAAATGTGGTGTTTCCATGGTGTCCACAGGCAGGATAAATCAGGAGTAGTCGGGAAAAGTCAGGAATTTTGGTTTTGGTCAGGAAAATTCAGGAAAAAGTGTGAAAAATTGGCGTGAGTCTGAAATAAATGGCGAAAAGCATTGGAAAGTCAGGAATTTTATATTAACCACACAGTATTTTGTGTTTTACAGCCATATTTTGGTGTTACTATTTCAACTAATCTCTGACACTCGTATCACAAAGAAAGGTTTGTGATGCAATCCTTAACTATGTACATAATGTACCCATTTCTCAAAAAATTATTTTGTCAGTGATGGGGGCTAGAAATCATCATCATCTTCATTTCCCGTTTCCAGCTTCCTGGGTCGGGTTGTGAATTAAGGACCTCCAACGTTTCCTGTCTCTCCACCACTCCTCTCCTGTTTTTAGTACTTCTTCAGGTTTTCCTCCTCTCTCCTCTACACACTCCCACACTGTATCTGCCCATCTCTTTCGGGGCCTTCCTCGTGGTCTCTTCCCTGTCATCTTTTCACAGAAAGTTTTCTTTGGTACTCTCTCCTCTCCCATTCTCATCATATGTCCATACCACTTTAACTTTGTTGTTTCTATCCTGTCCTGCAGCTTCAAGATTCCTGTCCTTTTTCTAATCTCTTCATTTCTAACTCTATCTCTTCTGGTCTTGCCCTCTATACCTCTTAGGAATTTCATCTCCGCGGCTTGTATTCTACTCTCCTCTCTTTTTGTAGTAGTCCACGCTCCAGCTGCATATGTTAGAATGGGTCTGTAGTAGGTTGAATATAATACATTTTTACATTTCTTTGGAACATCTCGGTTCCACAGAATACCCCTTATGCTCTGGTAAAAACTGTTCGCTTGTTGTATTCTCTTTCCAATTTCCTCAGTTATCCTTCCATCTTCTGTGATCACACTTCCCAAGTACTTGAAACTTTTAACCACTTCTAGAATTTTCCCATTCAATTCTATCTTTCCTCTTCCTTCCTTCCTTCCTCTTGACATTACCACTGTCTTGCTCTTCTCTGTGCTTACTTTCATCCCAAATTTCTCTATTTCTTGATTCCATACATCTAGTTGTTTTTGTACTTCCTTTTCATCCTCGCCCCATATCACTATATCATCTGCAAACAGCATGGCCTTTGTTGCCTCTTGTCCCAATCCCTGTTCAACATTCTTGTGAATTTCATCCATGACTATGATGAATAGTAAGGGGGACAATACACTTCCCTGTCGGAGACCTGTTTCCACTTTAAACCATTCTGTTTCTCCTATACTGGTCTTCACGCTACTCACACAATATTTGTACATAGCTTTTAACATTTGGACATCATCTCCGTTAACTCTCCTTTTCCTCAATACATTCCAAACCACCTGTCGAGGCACACTGTCGTACGCTTTCTCAATATCAATAAATGTCATCACCATGTCTTTTCCAAATTCCCATCTTTTCTCCATCATTTGCCTTAATGCAAAGATTAGGTCAAATGTTGATCTGTCTTTCCTAAAACCATACTGTTCTTCTTCCATCTCTCCTTCTATCTTCCTCCTCAGTCTGCCTTCCAAAACTCTCTCAAAGATCTTAGCTACATGAGCGATAAGAGTGATCCCTCTGTAGTTATTGCATTCCTTTTTGTCACCTTTCTTAAAAATCGGGATAATTAATCCCTTTCCCCATTCTTCTGGAATCTCTTTCTTCTTCCAAATTATTCTAAATAATCTATACAACCACTGTACACCTATTGGTCCCGCTGCTTTTATCATTTCCGCGGACACCTCATCCTCTCCTGCTGCTTTACTGCTCTTCATCTTCTGTATGGCTTCCTCTATTTCTAGCATAGTGATCTCCTTTTCTTGTTCTTCTTCTTCTTCCATTGTTTCTTCTTGTTCTTTTTCATCTTCCAGTTCATTGTATTTAACATTTAGTAGCTTTGAAAAGTATTCTTCCCATCTTTTTAATATATCATCTCTTTGATACAATATCTGTCCTGCTTCAGTTTTTACAAATGTTGTGTTTTCCCTACCTTTTACACTGTTTTTCACCAATCCATATAGAACCTTTTTACTTCCTTGGATATCCTCCTTCAAAGTTTCCGTGAAAGCGCTATGAAAATAGTTTACAAGTTAAGAGAGAGAGTATAAAAGAACATGAAAAGGCAATTGCAGCTAAGAGAAAACTGACATCGGAGATTTAAAAACTAGAAGATGAGAGGAAAAAATTAAGATTAACGTCTCAATATGAAGAATAGGACATTAAAAGAAAAATTCAGCTGTTGAAAAAACACAAGAAAGAATTTTGAGATACCTAAGCCAAGTGATAGATTAAGATTAGAAAGGTTTTTTAAGACTGCAAAGAACTTATTTTATAGTACAGTATTAAGATTGTGTGATTTCACTATAGTTTAGGTTATTTATGTATTATTGCATTATAATTTACTTTATTTTGTATTTTAAATGAATAATGAGGCAGCCTTGGGGATGGTGGAGGCTGCTAATAAAAACGAAATATATAGGCCTATTTGTTTGTTCAATAAACCTTTTTTCCAATGTTACAATGACTTCATGAGTCAGGAATTTTGTTGAAAAATGGTCAGGAAAAGTCAGGAAAATTGATATTGAAAATTCCGTGGACACCATGTTCAGGGACGGGTTCACCATGGCTCGTTAAAATGTTAACAAGCCAATTAAGGTCGTTGATGGATGATTACCGAAATGTTGTGGTTCACCAAACTTTAACAATCCATTAGCTTCCCTAACAAGCCATTAAAACTAATTGCTCTGTCAACACGGAATTAACGACTTGACGGTCGATTTAGGTAGCAACCAAATCCAAAATGGCGTGCGGCGAAAGCCGGAATAGTCGTGCATTAAACTTTATTCTCAACGATGGCGATGTTTTTGAAGACATGCTAGATTTTCTTCGACCCCTAACTTATAAATAACGAAGGAATTACTTGAATGAATGCGACGGCACAGAATTTATTATGAGATTTCGGTTGTCAAAACCTTCTGTGTTGATGAATGTTCTACAGATGACAGAACCTAACCTGGAATTCCCATCTGACAAGTAAGATAGCCTAGGCCTATGCACCATTCCTTATTTATGTGTAACATCGTGTGATGCATTACGGTGGAGCACTTGTAGTTAATTTAATAAAAGACTGGCTAGACGTCTCAACATCAGTCCTCTTATTTCTTTTTACATGTAATGCATTACGTTATAAAACATCCTAGTTAATTTAATTAAAGACTACCTAAACGTTACAGCATCTTACTTACTCCATGGCGCTACAACCCGGGGTGGGTTTTGGCCTCTTGGACAATTGCTCTCCATGTTGGTCTATCCATCGCCTTGCTCCTCCATCCTCTCACTCCCATTGCGACGAGGTCTGCAGTTACACCATCCAACCATCTCTTCTTAGGACGTCCTTTCCTCCTCCTGGAGAATAGGCTGCCTTTCAACATTCTCTTGGGCATCTGGCTCTCCGGCATCCTCTCTATATGTCCCAACCATAGGATTCTCTGTGCCTTTATAAACTTTACGATGTCTTGTTTTCCAATCAATTCGTTTAGTTCATGGTTATATCGTATTCTCCATCCATCTTCCTCTCTAACAGGGCCATATATTCTTCGCAGTATTTTCCTTTCAAAACACTTCACAGTATTCTCATCATCCATAGTTAATGTCCAAGTTTCAGAGCCATAGGTCACTACTGGTCTTATCATTGTCTTATATATCTTCATTTTGGTTGTTCGCGATATAAGTTGATTCCTGAGCATCTTGATGTTTCCAGCCTGTAATCGATCTTTAATACAGTTTGTCATATCACACTGGCTGTTAATGAGTACTCCTAGATACTTAAATTGTGTCACACCCTCAAATGTCTTATCGCCTATTTTAATATCATGCGGGGCTCTTCTTGTGCAGCTATAACGCTGTATAATCATTTGCCAAATAATATTAAAAGTACAGCAAATTACATAAAGTTCAAAATAAAAACTAAAGAGTTCTTGCTGGAGCACTGCTTCTACTCAGTTAAAGAGTTTTTAGAATATCAATAGTTATGTTTATGTATTCATAGGACTAAATGATGTAAGGTTATCCTTGTGTAGGCCTATATTATTATTGTGATTGTAAATTAGTATTAGTATAATTTGTGAATTGACGTGTCCTATATCATTGTACAATGTACATTATATGATTGAATGGATGAATAAAAAATACAATACAATACGATGTGGACATTACCATGCTCTTAGTTTTACTCTCATTCACTGATAACCCAATATTTGTAGCCTCTTTCTCTAATTCTAAATATACTCTTTTCAGTGTATGCTTCTCTCTTGCTATGATCACTAAACGTTACAGCATCAGTCCTCTTATTTTCAACAATTTCACGATACTCATCCACCGAGTGGATGAGGGTGGATAATTATGTTTCTTTTATTCAACGAAAATTTCACAGACCCCGGCTCTTCCTGCTGTTTTCCTCATCACTAGGGTTCGGAAGGTTAAGACCTATAGAAGTACAAAATATGCCCTAAAAACTATAAAATATGACATACAGTAAACGTCTTAAGGGCCAAAACATGATCAGCGATAATACACTCGACACATTTAGTCATACAAACTGACAGACAGCTACAGTACATTACAATGTTCAACATTCATTCAGTATCATAGCCTTGAGACGCAGTTCTTGCTCGGTTTTCCTAAAAGAAAGAAAAAAAAAACAACAACGAAGTATTAGCATGCTTTATGATATCTGTCGGCGTAAGTCCGTAGAGGAGCGCCTTCTTGGAATCAGGTCTTCTAAGCCTGCTATCCGCCTGTACCGGGAAAAGAAAGAAAAATATATCTACTACACTATTCGGAAACCCTGTGTTTGAATCTCGACGCAGATAACACGTACCTTATTAACGACGCCTCAGTTTAAGCAAAAATGCTGAAATTATAACCAAATATGACCAAAACAATTAAAATGGCCGAAATATGCATTTATAGGCAACATCAAATTGCATTAAACGTGGTCAGGGACTCGTCATTCAAACTTATTTTTGAGATTTCGGGTAAAATGAGCTCAGGAAAAAAATATGACTTTTCCTTAACATCCGAACCTTACTCATCAGCCATGTTTGTTTCTAACCAAGGAGTATGTAATTTTTAAGCTTTTTGTTTTGTTAACGGCCTGCTCGATTACACCAAAGAATAAACAAATACCGCCACAATCATCAACTTTCAATGAGTTTTGTACAGCCCTTAAACATAACGCTTCGTTTGCTAATGCGAATGTGCTGGTGAAACGCCAACGAGCTTAATGCCGATATTAAAGATAACAACGCATTTACTGACGGGCTGTTAACGCTGCGTTGGTGAACCTGGCCTTCACTCTGCACCATAGTTGTGTGCGTTAAATTCCTCACCTCAACAGCAATCCTCGCTCCAGGTGTATTCCAGGATAGTACCTTACCTCAAGTCCCGAGGCACCTACTCCATCCCCGACCCTAATAATTACAGTCGCCACTGAAACACAGGTTGAACAAAGATGTCCCTAATATGAACTAATGTGTTTCAGCAACCTGATCAACCGTGCCTTCAAGGCGCTGCCGGTCAAGCACCAGGCAAGCGACATTGCCTCCCAGAGACTGATGCTGTTCCACTCGGCCAGACTGGTGCTCAACCAGGGCATGAGGATCCTCGGATTGCAGCCTCTCCAAGAGATGTAGTTGTAAGAGTTACAAAGCTCTGTCAGATAGGGATGCACTGGGCAGTCGATTTCCATGCTGAACAGCGCACCTAATGAGAAGGGAAGACCCCTCCACTTTGTACCTGTGATACCGTATTTACCGTGGTACACATTGTAACCGAGTGTGTGGATCTTGCTGACTTACGAAGAAACCTTGGTTTGCAGATGTCACTCAAACATATATCAGCCAACGACACGGTGGCTGCTGATCTCTTCATCTGTTTTATAAGCAACAGTGGTTTAGGGCCAGCAATTTAAATTTGCAAGTGATGATTGACTCAAGACTTTTTTTTTTTTAAATTCTGATTTTTTTGTAATCCGTGTATTATAATTATTCATCATCGTCATGAACCGGCTCCAGTTTCCCGGGTGCGGTGAATGAGCGCACTCCATTTTGTTCTCTCCATGACCTGCTGCAAATCCAGATCTCTCCCTGCAAGATCATTTCTAACCTGGTCGATCCATCTCTTCCTCGGTCGACCTCTTGGTCTCTTTGCCTTTCAGTTCTTTCTCAAACCACACTCTAGCTGTTCTTTGTGTGTCCATTCTTTTGAGATGACCGAGCCATTTCAGCCTGGCTTCAACACAGATCTCGTGGCGGTCTCTTCCCATCTTCCTCAAATCCCCTTGTGTGGACAGTTTTCCTTATTACATCTCTATCCTGAAGATTCGGTGAATCTGAGGTCTTTCTCCACTTTGTACCATTCTGATCTCATGCGTTTGATTTGTAGAAATTTGTGTATTCGAAAAGTAAGTCTGGTTTGCTTCATAGAGACTTAAAAATTGAATTCGGCGCAGTGTCAATAAGTATAGAAACTTTTTTACATATTTCCGAGTTTAGTTTGGGAAAATGTATTCAATTTTTAATTCTGGGCCCTAATATTTTTCTCAGGATTTTCCTTTCTTTAATTTCTATATGATGTAAATTGAGTGTTTCTGATGCATACAGATAGCAGGTTCAAACCCGGCTGAAGTCGTCTGATATTTTAAGAGTTTTATAATCCTTAGGACAACGGCTTATTTTACACTATTAAATTAGCAAATTTTAAAAACTAATTTCTGTTATTTCCGTTTGGTCAATGGTTGTTAATTTTACACTCAACAAAGATCTAACCTTTCCAAACCACCTGCTAACAATAAATATGACATAATATTGTCTGATTTTATACAGGCTGTTCGAAAACAAGGTCACAGTAAACAATATTCTAGTACAGTACTCCGTCTGTAATCCGGCATCTCAGCTCTCCGGTGCTCCCATTAATCCTGCGTTTTTTATTCGAGTACGAGCTCAACACTTGATTTGATAATGTGTCCCCAATACTGTACGATGTTTCCCACGCGGCGACAAGGCTAGTGTCTGAGTAAACAATGCATTGGCGCCAAGAGCGATGACTCACGCATGCCCCCCTCAGGTGCTTAGTGTAGGACAGTTGTACTATAGTAGTGTTGTGTTAAAGATGGCATCCGTGAAGAAAAAATGTAAACATAAAACTCTATCTTTATTAGATAAACATGAAATTCTAAAGCGGCTTGAAAAGGGCGAAACGTTAACTAGTGTTGCTAATGAATACGGTGTTGGTTGAGCTACAGTTCATGACATAAGCAAAAACAGTGATAAAATACTGTCGTTTTTAAGACGAATGAAAATTTAAAAAGTAAACGACAGACATTGAAAACTGGTGAAACTCCTAAAGTTTACGATTGCCTCTATGATTGGTTTTTACAAGAAATCCTTAAAGGAAAGGCTAGGGAATTGTACCGGAAAATTACAAAAAAGGATGATTTCAAAGCCAGCGAGGGATGGTTGCAGAAATTCAAACAACGTTATGGAATTAGACTGCTATGTACAACGGGTGAGAAACTTTCATGTGACGAAAGCACTGTTGAAGGTTCAAATAGGTTATCCAAGAAATGAATTTAACTCCTGACCAAGTTTACAATGCGGACGAGAGCGGCTTATTTTGGTGGTTGTTACCAAAAAACTGATTTCAAATGAGATCTGAGTTTTTCTCGATATTTTCCAGAAATCCTGCAGTGCTCTGGTCCAGTATCTGCTGGATTACCGAGAGAGCACTGTATTATATTTCCTTAAGTTTGGTACACTTTTCTTGAAACTTTCTAGTCAAGGATACTTAATTTTTTATTGGAATGTAAAGAACATGTGGTTTGACAAATTGAACGGATTGTGTTTTCTAGAATAATTATTTTGAGCCATTTAAAAATTAACAAACTCAAAAAATATTTTTACCTCTTAAAATGTATGATTTTTTAAATTTATAAATTGAAAAAACATAAAGATTATTTTAAATATCTTTCGGTTCATTCTATAAAACTACATGGTCACCAACTCATTACAAAAGATCAGGCCTGTAACTTAAGTAGTTCGTGAGAAAAGTGTACCAGAATCTCTAAACTTGTGGGACTGTTTACTGTGACCTTGTTTTTGAACACCCTGTACAAAATCAGACAATAATATTTCATATTTATTGTTAGCAGGTGGTTTGGAAAGGTAGGATCTTTGTTTGGTGTCATATCAACAACCATTCAACAAGCGGAATTAACAAAAAAATTTTTTTTTTTTAATTTGGTCATTTAATTATGTAGAATAAGTCATTGTCACAACCCGGTGTCCCTCAGTATGCCTTCCTTCGGAGGGGAAGTAAAGCCGGCGGTCCCATGTCATAGATTTATGGCATGTTAAAGATCCTTCCACAGACTAAACTTGTGTGAAGCTAAATATCTAGGTTAGATTTCGTTGGAACGCTCAATCAAAGTTCCAACGTACACCACTAGGTATCATTGACATCTGGTAGCGAAAGTTGGAACTACTTAAAATTGAACGGAACTTGTAGCTGACCCTATGGGTGCTTGAAGTAGCTACAGCCTCTGGGACACTCCCGGCACTAAGAGCCATACGATAAATAAATCCATTGGCCAAATGGTTTGGCATTTTGAGTGGTTTTGGCGGGGGATGGGTGATTAACACTACTGAAGACATTCCATTACAAGTTATCTTATTTTCTTGAAATCGATATCACTGATCCCAAGAATAAAAACTAGTGGATTTTTGCCAAAAAAGAAAAAAAAATTTGGGGGGGTCTTTTTCAAAGATTAATCACAAAAATAACTTTGCTCATTTTCAACTTAATTGAGTCATTGTTGTCGCAAATTGATCTGCTGTATGTTCAGAATGTTGTGTAGCAGAGTCGTGTTTGTATCATTGATTGAGGCAAGTATATTAGCTTTGTTTTACAATTTACGTTATTTTGATTGAAAAAATTAATTAATTGTGGGGGGCGTGACTCCCAATTTCAATTTAACAGCTTCATTCTGCTTTACAACATAGCTGCATTATTTGTCTATATTTTAGTTTTTAAATGAAACTAATATCTGCATTCTAAGTGGACATTTTAACTGCCCAAGTCAATACAAATATTAAAAAAATGAAGTGAGAGAAACCATAACTTGAAGTTGAGGTACACATTTAGAGTAAAAAGTCTTGCTTTTCAACTCCTAAAAACTGCCTTTTCTTTGGATTTTAGGTCAATCTTCTGCATTCTCCGACCCAAGAGTATCTCCTACACTGTTTTAGTTCTGGACTAGACTGTTTCAAAGCCAGATTAATGTGTGCTCTATCTGCTGCACCTATGCGTCAAAGTGACAGCTGCTGAAAAGCGTGCACACCGATCATTAAAGTGAACAAAATTGAGCTTAACAACAATGAAACTAGTATAAACTATATATTTTTGAAAACTTTCGAATAAGTCAATAAAAAAAAATTCTAAAATTTTCTTGAAAATGACTAATGGAAGGGTCGATGAGTACCTTAAATCAAAAATCTGTAACTCTTAAGTCCTCTTTTTCTGTCCCGATCACTTCGAATTATCGAAGTATTGCTGTAATATGTTTCAAATCAAGAGCATCTCCTTTTCGACTAGCCCTATATAAGGATCTCTAATCGTGCAAAGCTAGGACTGTCAAAACGAGTCTTGGTTGTACGGTACACAAAGTGTTCCAGAGTGTTTGGAAACTGATAGTAACTTGTAGAAGATGCATGAAATGCAGTATTAGTCAAATGTTATTTGTAAGTGTGAAACACTTGTTAATAAATATTCTTATAGAGTATTGGAATGTGTGTCTGTGTTCATTTTTTATGTACCTTCCTATTTGAACTCCATGATATCTACAGCTACAAATGCTACGATTCTGCTTTCCTGGTTCAGTGTTTATTTGAGCTGAATACATTACACAAATTTTTATCAGAGTGTAAGGGGTATTCTTTGGAACTGAGATGTCCCAAAGAAATGTTAAAGGGTGCTACAGTGAGTTTCTCTCATCTGTTGGCTGGCCGGCCCATTGAACAGCACGCACTTCGCAGTTCTGGTCCCTGCTTAGAACGTGTATTAGGTGTTGATCTGTCGCTCTGACCGTTGTGAAGTGTTACTTTGGGGTATAATTCTCCTAATGCCGCGGTGGGGGAAAGGGTATTTATGTACGATAATTATGTGAAAACAGTGTCTTGCAGGGAACTGGTTCATTACTCGATAAGAAGCGGTGTTAAACGTGTTCCTAACAAGGAAAAAGTAAATGAAACCCCAGAAAAGTTAGAACATCTTCTTCATTTCCAGTTTCCAGTGTTCTGGGTCGGGGTGTGAATCAAGGACCTCCATAATTTTCTGTCTCTCCACCACTGTCTTCCTTCTGCTAGTATATCTTCTACTTTTACCCCTCTCTTCTCTATGCTCTCCCTCACTGTATCCATCCACCTCTTCCTAGGCCTTCCCCGTTGCCTCTTTCCTGTTACTTTCTCTGTAAATACTCGCTTTGGGACTCTGTCTTCACCCATTCACATCATGTGTCCATACCATTTCAGCTTACTGATCTCTATCTTGTCTTGTAGCTTTGGGAATCCAGTTCTTTCCCTAATTTCTGCGTTTCTGATTTTGTCTCTTCGTGTCTTTCCAATTATTCCTCTAAGAAACTTCATCTTGGCTGCCTGGACTCTGCTTTCATCCCGTTTTGTTGTTGTCCATGTGCCTGCTGCATATGTCAATATAGGTGTGTAATATGTTGAGTACATGACTTTCTTACATTTCTCTGGAACATCCTGGTTCCACACCATAACATTAGAACATACGTTTACAAAATCCCTAAGACGACTTTGACAAGAAACAGGGGTTCGAAGAGCTCAGCAATGCGGGCTACGAAAATCTTGAAAATGAAACCATACAAGATTACTGTAGTACGCGAACTGCATCCACGTGATCAAGATAAGCGGGTACGTATTTGTAATTGGATGTTCTGAAACATTCTTGATGAAATACCTTAATTGATCCACGCTTAATATTTTTCTCGGACAAAGCTTTACACAGGTATGTTTCTACGCTATGCCATGCCGAGCGGGAGTAATGATTGAACTGGGCGCGCCAGCCAACTGATGAGAGAAACTCACTCTATATTCAACCTATTACGAGCTTATACTGGAACATGGACTCCTACAAAAGGAGAGGAGAGTAGAACACAAGAGGCATAGAGGGCAACACCAGAAGAGATAGAGTTAGAAATAATAATAATATAGTATGGCCTCGGGTGCAATCTTTGTTAATTGACACCCAGAGGGTAGCTTGCATGTGGGAATTTCGTCGTTCCTTTGAACGCTATGAAAGTCAAGGAGGTTAGATATCTCAACTCCTTGACACTACAGCGCCTTCTAGTAGAGAATGGAGGAACTTTGTGTTGGCGGAAACTCCCGAGATTAATTTTGCCATTGAACACGGCCTACTGAATTCAAATGGGTTCTTTAACATGCCAACAACGTATGACATGCGTATCTTGATTTTTGTCGCCTTTCAAAAATCACTTACCATGGCCAGGGGCGAACCTTCAATCTTGGGGTTGGTAGTCCGACACGATAACCACTCACCCACCGTGGCGAGCAGAGTTAGAAATGAAGAGATAAGATAAAGAACAGGATAGAAACAACAAAGTTAAAGTAGTGTGGTCACAGGATGAGGATGGAAGAGGAGAGCTTTTTCTGAAAAAATGACAGGGAAGAGAGGTTAGTTGGTTCCTCAGTTTAGGGGCTGCGACAACACGGTCATGAAGCCCCGTGTACTTTGGGTGTGTGTAGAATCTGTCTGATGACCGGTGTTAATTGTGATGGCTGTATTAGTGTGTTTTATCTGTTTTTTAATTCAAGTAAGGACTGCAGACTTTTGAATTTTTCAAATGGTTCCTACTTTAGCTGCCACCGTCAATGACTACTAGTTCAGAACTTTGCTACCAGACGCCACCGCAGTCAGCTCTTGGCAACGAACATAGGAACCTAAGAACGTTGTTTACATTCTTAACACATAAAATTTAGCTTCACACAGGTGTAATTAGTGGAAGGTTCTTTAACATGCCATAAATCTATGACATGGGACCGCCAGCTTTACTTCCCCCCCAAAGGAAGGCATACTGAGGGATTTTTAACGCTCTTAAAATATCCGACAACTTTGGCCGTGTTTGAACCCGTGATCTTCGGCATAGAAGCTCAGCATGCTACCGACTACGCCACCGAAGCCTTCACACGGAAGAGATCACAAGGAAGACCCCAAAAGAGATGGGCGGATACAGTCTGGGAGAGCATAGGGAAGAGGGGAAGAAAACCTGAAGATGTACTTAAAACAGGAGAGGAGTGGTGGAAAGACAGGCAACGATGGGGGTCTTTAGTTCACAACCCGACCCAGCAAGCTGGGAACGGGAGATGATGATATTACACAACTTGAAGGCTCCTAATCTGTCTGTGAACCCGGCTGAATTCGTTGGATTTTTTTAGAGTGTTAAAAATCCCTCAATATGCCTTGCTTCGGAGGGGAAGTAAAGGTTGTAGGCTCATGTCATAGATTTATGGCATGTAAAAGAACCTTCCACTAACGACAATTGTGTGAAGCTCGATTTGATAAACATTCTTTTATTACCAACGTTCGTTGCCAGGAGCCGACTGGTGACATCTAGTAGCTAAGTTCACAGCTAGGTGTCGTTGACAGTAGTATTTGGTAGCAAAAGTAGGAACTACTTGAAATTGATCGTCTGCAGTCCTTACCTGAATTACAGATACACACACACTAATACAGCCAACACAATTAACACCAGTTATCAGACAGATTCTACACACACCCAAAGTACACAGGGCTACATGACCGCGTTGTCGCAGCCCCTAAACTGAGGAACCAACCAGTTTGTCAAAGTGTAAAAAATACACTAAAACACTGGATCAAGTAAAGAGAGCTTTGAAGCCATTTTTCAGTGTCGCCATATTAACAATTAACATTATAACTAGGGCTGGGATTTTTAGGTGCTAAACATCGGGAAAATATTTATTTTTTATGTATTAAAAATACCTGAAATATGTGACAAAAAGGTAAAAATATTTAATTATAATTTAGTTTATTAATGTGAATATAAACAATATGCAGGACTCTCGCAGTCTCACTGACTGCTGAAGCATTACAATACACAACGAGATACATCTTCAGGTTGTCCATCACAAATGACGACGAATATCGCGAAACACTTCTTCTGAAGGCAATACGTTTCTTGCCCTTGAGGTGTTGTGTAACTTGAGATCGCTGTTCAGCCTTGATTGCTTTCCCACATGGTTGGCAGAACAGAACGCCTCCATCAGCAGTAAAATTGTCTTTAAATTCTGCAGACGATAACTTGTAGATGTTTTTACTTTAGGCATCGTATAACTGCCTTACACTTCCCAGTGCCAGAAATGAGCTGCATGTGAGTGACACTGGTTCCAGGTAGCTGGGGGAGGGGGAGATCTATCATGAGGTGCAATATGGCTAGGACAAGGAAATCTCCGGCTTCCACAGTGAGTGGCTCGGGGCGACAAGTTAAGAATAACACAGTTGCAAGCTGACATACGTTCGTCACCGTTGAAGTAACACAGAACAAAAATGCAATAAACTGAAAGATCTAGCATACTGATTTAAAAAAAAATTAAATATAATGTATTTTTATGTGCTAATAAGTGAAAAGCAGGAATTTATGTATTTATAGAAAAAATGCTTAAAATATGTATTTACTTAAAAAAAGATTTATTTACCTAAAAATCCGAGCCCTACTTATAACCTTCAGTCGGCCAACACAACATCATTCCAATTACTTGGATAACTCGAAGCTCAAGGGACCGAAAAGAAAAAATCTTCGAATTATCCATGAATTCGAGTTATCCAAAACGGTTGTTTGGGTGGGGGAAAACGACTCTTCAAATTCTTTTATTTGATGCCTTTTAATGACATTTTAAAGAAAATAATAGGTCTACTGTACTTGAAATGAACTACAATTAAAAATTAACGAAACCAGTCTTAAATACTGTATTTATCAGCTGAAAACCTTCCTTTTGTTTTCATGCTGGTAGCATCGTGTCTTAACAGGCAACTGACGAAGCAGTGGGGGGGGGAAGAAACGCTATCCGAACTTTGCCGATCATCCAAGAAACACCGAAATTGACCTACGAAGTCTGCTTCCCTTCCGAGGCGTTTTCGAAGCAAGAGGGGGGAAAGAGAGCTTACTGACCTTGAGCGGAACCGAAAATCAAACTGGGAATGGGCTTGAAACTGACAAAACCTGTTTCAGCCAAACAAATCTTTATGACCAGGCTTCGGATAATTATGCACTTTAAAATGCCAAAATATGCACTAAAAAGTGTCTAAATAAGCACTAAAATATGCATTAAAAATAAACATATATCTGATATCAATTAATGGCTTATTATACAAGAAATTAATGTTACATATTAAATATCGCTAAAATAAAGAAAATTACTTACAGTACTAAAAAGGATTGCTCCAGTTTGTCAATAAAATTTACAAGTCTTGATTACACTTAATCACTGCATGATGTAATAGGTGTTCAACACACAAACTTGCGCCTATTTTCACTTAAAATGACTTTGTATTCAGAAAACACTCTCTCCACATCACATGCCACAATTGGAGCATACTCCAACTTGGCGAAATCAGAGACCTCTAGTATCGATGCACTGTCAATTTTGTCTTTGCCTTGGATAACACCACAAATGCTTTTAAGTTTGAGGAGTCCGGAATTTTTCAGCACTACACTCTGCAATTTTTTCGAGAAAACTTGATTAGTTAGGTTCTTTAGGGATCGATCGACTTCTTCAACAATTCCAATGCTAACGTGAAGAGGCAGTCCTTTTTCTTGCAATTTCTTGATGGCTGAAGGTATGCAACGCAAATTGGAAAGAATGAATTTAAGTTGCTCACGAACACCATCTTTGCTCAAGACTTCTTGAGCTTCTTTAATAGAAACAGCTTCTTCAGAATCGAGGCCTTCAACTACCTTTTTTACTACAGTACCTCGAAATAATTGGCATAATAAACAGCAGCTTTGAGCCATGTTCCCCATCTTGTATGAACTAGTGAAGGCGGGAGCGGCACATCATGAACTGCATCAACAAATTTTTCTTTGCGACTTGGAGCCTTCAGGAACACTCTTTTCACTGTGGAGATCAACGAGTTTACTTCAGGAAAGGAAGCCCGGACTGCTTCAGCGACTCGATGAAGTCCATGTGCTACACATGTGACGTGTATCATCTTGGGATATAATATCCCAAGACCTCCCATGTCTTTACACATGTAAGGTGCGGCATCCCTGCAGGCCACGATAACATGATCGTAAAGAATGCCTGATGGCCACAAACAAGAAAGTTCATCATTGAAAAATGCAGCAACTGTTGAGTGATTCACCGTAGGCAACACAGCCATATTTAGTAGATATGATTTGTCTCTCTCTTCTTCTTCTCCTCCTAAAATTCGAAACACGAAGTTAGCTACATATCTTTGATCTGCGTCCGTTGTTTCGTCTAGTAAGACCCAAATATATTTTCCATGAGCTTTTTCCCTTAGTTTAGCTAACGTTACATTGTAAAGCTCAGGAAGGTAATTCTTCCTAATTGTTGATTCATCTGGGACTGGTTGTTTCGTATACTCCTGCAGAAACTGAACTAAGTTCTTATTGTTTAGTTTAGCCAACGGTATATTTGACGAGAGAAATGCAGATCTTCATTGAATTTACTACGTGTTGGTCCAGGTTTAACTAAAGCAGTGGTTACAAGAACCTGGTGTTTTTGTTTCAGGTTAACGTCTTTCAGTTTATTGTGTTTCGTTGTTTGAAGATGTTGAATTTGATACTTTTTAGATGCGTTTACGACTGTGCTACAGTATTTGCAAAACAATACACTTCCGTCAGTTGAAAAGTCTTGAACCTCTCGTACATACCCTTTCATTACCTCATTAACAGTTCTCTTTTCCTTAGGCATCTTAAATACAGTAGCTATTTAATGTGCTATGAGCCTCAGCCTGTTTAAACTCAACAAAAGTAACACTGACAAGGTAACTATTTAAGGAATGAGGAAACGATAACCTGCTTTACGGGAAATACCAAGAATCAGTCCCCACCTAATTGCATTGCAGGTAGACAAAACTATGGCCGGATGGAGGGCTCGTGTTGCTAAATTTAAACACGATGCAAACCCAGCACTGCTCAACATTCCTGTTACCTGAAATACATGTCAAATATTCCAAAAGTGTCCTGCAGAAGCTGATGTCTACACTCGAGATTAAGAATGTTCTTGAAATATGCACTAACAGGAGGAATCTCCTAAATATGCACTGTTAAGTTAAAACTGTCCCAAATATGCAATTGCATATGCAAAATGCATAATTATCCGAAGCCTGTTTATGACTTTCGGAACCAAAACTTCGAGTTATCCAGAAAAAAATTGAGTTATCCACGATTTTTTTTGCATTGTCAGTACAGGAAATTCAAGAGACCGGAGAAAAACTTCGATTTATCCAAGTTCGACTCTATATGAAAAATAACCTGAAATATGGTACATTACATGTGATTAAGATTTATACAGGATCTTTATATTTGCTTGGCAAGGTCATTCTCGCTCTCGCGCTCCGCCAGTGACGGCTCAGTTACCAGCAACAGCGTCTGCATATATACAGCAGAATACAGTACTTAAAATTAGTATCATGCATTTTTAGCCTACTTTTCACATTTTGCAAAAATGAGGAAAAAGTAGACTTATGAGATCGATCCGCGAAAATGTGTGTCTGTCTGACTGTGTATGTGTGTGTGTGTGTGTCCCCTATCAACTCCTAAACGGTTGCAGAACTCAAAACCAAATTTAGTATGAGTAAAGATGTCTACCGGAATATCTCACGTCCATATTTGAAAATGATGTCAGTGCTACCAACTGCTGAAAAAACGCACTAGAAATTTGAGCTCCATGTTGGATATCTTGTTAGGTATGCATGGGAGCTATTCCAAAATTGGCACATATGTAGATAACACTATTTCAGTTTAATTTCCAGGAGGCCATACATGACAGTGTTGCCAAAATAATTTTAAGCCTTCTGATAGGTCCAATTTTTAAATGCATATAACTTCTACACTATCAATTGGATTTCAACCAAATTTTGTATGTAATATGTGTACATAAACAGATATGACTGAGTGTATTCTTAAGAGCCACCAGGGCTGCCAACTGTTAATAATTGCTTTCTCTATTCTGTTATCCAAATACCAATATATCAGAAAGTATGCAAGCCAACAGCTTTAAACTATGCACACGTATAGTACCTGACATTTTAGATTAATTTTGGAGTAACTTATATACATCAGTTCTACCATCATGATTCTAAGCCTGCTGATAGGACCAATTTTTAAATACATGTAACTTCTATACTATCAGTTGGATTTCAACCAAATTTCGTATGTGCTATGTGTAACATAACAGATATGACTATAAGTATTCTTAAGAGCAATCAGGGCTGCCAACTGTAAATAAATGCTGTCTATATTTTTTTAAATCCTAATATCAATATATCAGGAAGTATGCAAGCTCTATACTTTGCACACGTATAGCACCTAACATTCTAGATTAATTTGGAATAATTAATATGTCAGTGCTGCCAACATGATTGTATGCCTGCTGATAGGTCCAATTTTAAAATACATGTAACTTCTATACTAACAAATGGATTTCGTCCAAAATTGGCACGTCAAGATATCATAATATTTCAGATTATTTCTGACCTGCACACGCATGACATTGTTGCCAACATGCTTTTACGCGTGCTGATAGATCCAATGTCTAACTGCATGTAACGTCCATTGGACTTCAACCATTTTTTTTATTTTGTACCTTAAGAGATGGAACTAAGAATATATTCAGTCACCAGGGCTGCCAACTGTAGTGCTCTATCAGGCTACATTACACCAGGTATATTTCGAGCTAATTAGACATTTCGATATTACGAACTTAATTTCGTCATTATTCTAGATAGGTTCATATACTGTAGATTAATCATTGGCATGAAACTTAATTTTAAGAAAAGTAGGCTCTTTAGTTCGTCACGGAACTTCTTGTTACTCACCATGTTTACAGTAGATGCTCAAAATGTTCCCCTTCCGCTGCCAAACATAATCGGCATCTCCTTATGAAGTTTCCGGTTACTCCGTTTCATTTAGCTTCAGTAATGAAATGAAAATCCACAGCCTGCTTCCAGTCTCCGACCGGGTCAGGAACGGAATGAATGAAGCCCCCATTTAGCGGCGAGGACATGGACTGTGCCGGCTGCCGAGGCCTGACGCACTCCTCTGGGGCAATGATTAAATGAATGACAGATGGAATGAAATAATAGTGGAGAGTGTTCCTGGAATGAAATTTTGACAGGGAAAACCGGAGTACCCGGAGAAAAACCTGTCTGCCTCCGTTTTGTCCAGGACAGATCTCACATGGAGTGACCGGGATTTGAACCACGGACCCAGCGGTGAGAGGCCGGCGTGCTGCCGCCTAAGCCACGGAGGCTTGCCAGTAATGAAATAACGACGTCTATTATTGTTTACTGAGCCTGTCGTTTGAATCTCTTAGCAAGTTGTTTTATTGACCGATTTATAGGAATGGAAATTTCACTCGAAACTTTTGTCTTGTTCTAGCGTATGATTTCCTGCATTTTGTGTACGTATTGTGCAGATATTCACGTTCACAAAGCGAATATTTCATATAAGGCATTACAGCACTATACACAATCACATTAAAACACTATACAGTACACAGTAAGCTTTATAAAACACCCGATTAGCTCGGAGCTCACACGTTTACCACAGCAAGAGCGTGGGAATACGGCTGGAGACCGCGCGCTCCAACCTGTAACAGCCGGCTAAGGTCGAGCGGAACCGCCTTGCCAAGCGAAAATGAAGACCCTATATATTAAAGTGGCCCCAGCCCTATACATATACCTAAAGGATTATAGAAGCTACGAAATACCGACATAGCAACGGAAGCATGGCAGGTCATAGCCCCAAGACCGCCAGCCTAGCAAGGCAAGGAGGACGTAGAGGACATTACACTCCACATTCCGCTGATCCAGGGTGACTCCACGCTTTTAGCCTATAAATAAGAGGTACAAGCAAGCGCCGGCCTCTCTTGCATTCCGACAGTCTTACGCTCTTTTGGAGTAGTGCTACGAAGGATCGGTAAGGGCGCTGCCCTTTACCAGATCCCAACGCCACCAACATCATGGCAGACCGGTAACTTCGAGAGGGTGAGTGGAAACGTGTGTACTAAATTCCTTTTCCCTCTAACAAGCATTCCCCCCGTTATCTAAACTTCATTGCCACTATTAAGCAATAAACCCCTTTTACACAGTTTTTTCTGCCATGAATACCAAATGGAGAGATGATAGAAACAGAAGCTCCATTAGTTTGATAAAACAAGAATTGTTAACATAATACAATTACTTCTTCTTCTTCTACCTTATCCGATACGGACGTTGGCTACCACCTTCTTATCTTGAGCAATCCTGAAGAGTTCCGTGGAAGACAGCCCAAACCACGTTCTTGAATTATCCATCCAAGTTATTCGTCTCCTTCCTGGTCCACGCTGACCTTCAATTTTACCCTGAAGTATAACTTGGAGCAGACGGTATTTTGGATTCCTCATCCTGTGTCCCAAGTATTCCAATTTCCTCTTCTTAATTGTGTTTTAACAGCTCAGGTTGGCTGCTCACACTCTGAAGAACCTCGGCATTACTCACATATTCTGTCCAAGAGATTTTAAGAATTCGCCGGTATATCCACATTTCAAAAGCTCGAATCTTCTTTTCTGTAGCTACGGACAAGGTCCAAGCTTTCACACCATAAAGAAAGATGGAGACAACTTATCACTTCACAATTCTTTTCTTAAGCGTCATACTGAGATCTCGACAGCATAGTAGTTGTTTCATTGTCATAAAGATGGAATTACTTACAAATAAAAAATCCTTGCAAAGGGTCGTTGAAATGAAAAGTATTTGTAAGTTGCTGGTGTCATATGATATGTCAGCAATATCTAGTTTTAGTTTTGTGTACTTGATTATGTAATGCTTATTTAATACATATGTGTATCATTTATTACAACATTTAACGACCTTTATTTTAAAAAATAAAAATGTTTTTGGACGTGTGTTCCGTTTTTCAATTCTTGAAACCTAGCAACCCTAGACAAAACACTATTTTGTATGTCGTAGTTATAACCTTTTAGTATCATCACCTTTAGGTCACTTCCACATACAGTATTAGTTTGCAATTTTCTAGTATAAGGTACGTTCAAAAAGTAATGAGCCGGAGGCTGTAATGTGCAAACCAATGACGACATCGGCATGTGTAACGAGGTGTGGTTCCGACCAGAGCGTGGAAGGTCACAGCCCGTCGCTAGAGGGCACGCGTGCACGTCACGTGACGATACAAAGCGAGCAGCAGCATGCATCAATCGGCCAACGCTGCCGGTCGCATTGCAAACAGTGAGATGGAGGTGCCAACCGAAGAGCAAAGAGGTGGTGTTCGGTTTCTGACAGCGGAAGGAGTAGGGGAAACGGACATTCATCGCCGAATGTCACAAGTGTACGGCGAACACTGCATGTCCCTTGCAAGGGTCAAGGCGTGGCACAAGCGCTACAGGGAAGGATGGGTGTCGTTGGCCGATGATGCCCGGTCTGGGGCACCCCCCTGCATTACCGATGACAACGTCCAGCTGGTTGATGCACTCATTACCCAGGACCGCCGAGTGACAGTGAACGCCATAGCCGCCTTGAATTCAGTCGGATTGAGCGTCGGAAGTGTGCACACCATGATGAAGGAACGACTGCACTTGCGCAAAGTGTGTGCCCAATGGGTGCCCCACAGTCATCAATCAGACCAGGAAGCATGTCGAATGGCCTACTGTCTTGGTCTTGGTTGGCCGATTGATGCATGCTGCTGCTCGCTTTGTATCGTCACGTGACGTGCACGCGTGCCCTCTAGCGACGGGCTGTGAGCTTCCATGCTCTGGTCGGAACCACACCTTGTTACACACACCACGATTAGCCCATGTCGTCACCGGTTTGCGCATTACAGCCTTCGGCTCGTTACTTTTTGAACGCACCTTATAGTTAAGGGCTTATTGCTTTTGTGAATCACAAATATGGTAGCTACACCTTCATAGATTACAGTAGTTAGGGGAGAAAGACTGTTTTGTTTAAAACTCAGCAATTCTTCTAGGTTTGTGCCGTGTCTTGTGTGGGGTTTCGCCTAGGACACCAAGCTGGCTCATCGGCGGGCTCTTGGTGTCCCCGCCCGGACCCCCACAGGAGTGACGAACTGCCTGCCACTTCCCTTTATATAAGGTGCAACTTGAATTAGTGAGTGAAAAAATTTCCACCCAATCAATACCTTTCACACTATAAATTTAATGTTTCTTTCTCATACTAGGGACATGTTTCGAACAATATTTGTTCTTCTTCAGCCTTATACATTTATCAACATTGTAACTTATCTAAGACATTTTCATAATTAAAACACATGCACAATAGACAATTCATTATGGAGCATACAACTAAAAACGTATGTTAAAAAACTTGGATAATACATTAAAACATTTGGAACTTCTTATTCCCATTTGTATTATATTCAGTTCTGAATGGCCTTGCTATGAAGGCTTAATTTAGCGGTGATAAGCAGTAGGTCAGTATGAAGCTCAGAGTCATCTCCCTCTGGCTTATGCTTGCAGATGATGTATTGATGGACTACACATCAGGGCCCTGCGTAGCTAGTGCCTGTAGTATGTTCTATCCTGCTGCTCCCTTTCGGGCAGTCTAAGAAGTAAGCCACAAGCGCATGACGTCATGTCCTTGCCTGTCCCCACCTGCCGCTCGCTACATGTGCGAGCGAGCTGTGTATAGTATGGCGTAGTGCCCTGCAAGCCTGGCAAGTGCTTTTAGGGCCGTATGACCTAGCCTCCCACTGTCAGCACTGTCTACGTTGGAACTCGTCAGTTCAGGCGCGCACGGCCAGCCCGTACCGACAAGGTTTCGTAAAGCCGTTCTTATCTTCCCTTCATATTATTATTATTATTATTATTATTATACTATTAATATTAGCAATAAAATGATATTGGGTACCAATAGACTACGTCACACACTGTTCCCGAGTACATTGAAAATGAATTCTCTATTATTGAATGGATTCATTGATAGCAAAATTAGGTCATTTATACTTAGGCATACCCAAACTTGATGAGTGATTTAAAAATGTTGATGTTGATCCTCTCGCTTAATCGAAACGTACCACAAGCTTTCACTTCTCTTTGAAGCCTATCGTTATCTCTAAACGACCTGTTTTGTTATGCCGAAGGTTACTTCACATCTGATGGTGGGGTCCAGCATAAATCTTGTATCCTTCTTATGGCCAATAACAATTATTATGCCCATTGTATTTTTGCTTCTAACACGAGAAAGACACGAAAACATGGATCGCGTAACATTTCTGAAATGTTACAGCTGCATCTTAGATCTATTTCGGTGATTCCTAACGTTTGTAGTAAATCCCCTTCTTAATTATGTTTTTTGAACGTGAGCTAGGGTATCAGGCACTCCGCAGTGTTTGCAGCATACAGAGTCCTGGCTACGCCCATGGAGGTCTCACACAAGAGCATCCTTTGCTTCCACCTATTTGTACTAGGCTACTCCCTTTCATGTCTACTTCTGGATTAGTCAATCTCCATAAAATATGGTGATTAGATAGTTTCTGTACTTTCGCAATCAACCTGCAATTTCATTTTGTGTTTACCCTAGATCCGCTCAGTCTTAAGTATCGGTTATTTATATTCCCTTGGTTCCTAAATAATTAATCACCATCTTCATCGTTATCACAATTTTCATCATCATCACCGTCCTGACAACCTCCTTCGTTGTACGAGCACAAATTACGCACTATGACATCATGTCTTCAAGCAATGCATGCTCTCTCTGGTACAGTCTCCCTACATGATGCTTAGCCTACTATACTTTGGATGTTCATTCACTGAAAATTGCAAAATTAGCTTCGAGGTTTTCCTATGCCCAGAACTTAGAATGCAATAAAAATCAAATGTCTTAAATACCATATCTGGATTAGCCTAGATATACATATGCAATTGGATTAACTCATTAGGGCTACTTGTAGCATTGGCCTTTGAGAATATTTTACGGAAGCTATTCTAACAACTCTACGCAGTGATGTGCTCTCAATTCGAATTGCAGAGTAAGAATGTATAAAAAAGAAAACTCGTGCCCACTGGCCTGGCGCAAGTCCTCGAAATGAGCACCGCTTGGATGACTTACGTATCATCGATACAATTTCAGCATCCCAAACCGAAATTCAATTTCGTGGCAGGACAGGGAATCAAACCCGGACCACCGGGGCGACAGCCAAGAACGTTAGCCGCTACACTACAAGGTGGCCTCTTTCATTGTCAACGCAATCAATTGCACGATACCATGTAATTTCTTCACTGGGCGAACTATAATAGTAACACATTTCTTCGTATTTTTGGCATTACATAGCCCCTGGTAAGTTAGGAAGACGGTTCGCATACCATAACCCTAAAGTCGAACAGTTCCAAGAACTAACAAACAAAACAGTCTTAGGCACTCCACCGAAAGAAATACAGACAAGCTGGTAGAAAGACAGACAACATATTTTGTAATTTTTAGAGCAAAATAGGCTAATTGTTATATAATGAATAGCACTCTTGGTCTCCATAGTGTTGAAATAATGAATATTGTCCTAAAACTTGAAGGTTTGAAGGATTTCGTGTCTTCTTGCTTATTTTGCCGTATATCTTATGTATAGGTAAATTCCACGAGGTATTGTTTCAGGCCATGTTGAATATAAGAATTATTTTTTATTTTTATCGTTTACCCTCCAGGGTTGGCTTTTCCCGCGGACTAAGCGAGGGATCTTACCTTTACCGCCACTGGAAGTGTCCTGGAGCTTGGGACTCTGAGTCGGGGATACAACTGGGGAGTGTGACTAGCACGTTGCCCAGGCGGCCTCACCTGCAAAGCGAACAGGGGCCTGATGAAGAGATGGGAAGAGTGGGAAGATTAGGCAAGGAAGAGGGAAGGAGGCGGCCGTGGCCTTACGTTAGGTACCACCCCGGTATTTTCCCGAAGACGAAGTGGGAAACCACGGAAAACCACTTCGAGGATGGTTGAGGTGGGAGTCGAAACCCCTCTACTCATTTGGACCACCCGAGGCTGAGTAGACCCCAATCCAGTCCTCAAACCACTTTTCGAATTTCATGGCAGAGCCGGAAATCGAACCGCGGAAGTCCTGGGTGGCAGCTAATCATGCTGACCACTACACCACGGAGGCGACTAGAATATAAGAATAAAAGACATAAATGACCTTAGATTGCGACGGAATATCTTTCATTTTAAAATCCTGATGAATTTACTAACGCATAAAAAGATGGTATATTGGTTTTCAAGGCCCGTGAATTAAAACTCAGCATTCTTCTAGGTTTGTGCCGTGTCTTGTGTGGGGTTTCGCCTAGGACACCAAGCTGGCTCATTGGTGGGCTCTTGGTGTCCCCGCCCGGACCCCCACAGGAGTGACGAACTGCGCGCCACCTCCCTTTATATTAGGTGCAACTGCACCACTTGACTGTGAGAACTAAAAGCTCAAGCAGCCTTAACCTCCCTATGAAGACTTCCAAAAAGACGGTATATTGGCTTTCACGGCCGGTGAATTAAAACTCAGCTGAATTTTACTAACGCATGTTTCTCGAACTCACATATCCCTGAAGAGCATCAATCTAGTCATTTGGTGAATTCAGAATCTAGTTATTGAAATACAGTTTTATAGTCCTAATGTAGTTTTTTGGGTTCTACCTATAATTATTCCGGTTGCTATGAGGTAGGGGATGCGGTGAGACAGTTTCCTTGTGGGAATGATTTCATGACGCCAATCTCATGAAAGGAGTTAATGACAAATAAAATTAATGAGGTAATGTATGAAGTGTCTTTCGAGTTTGGAGTAGTCTGACCATGCATGTTAACGTGTTTAGCTACCTCGGCTGGTTTGTGACATTATGTCAGCAAATTAAAAAATGTATTTTAACTCTCCTGATTCCATACGGGCCCCTGATTCTATTTTAGGACTATTATATCTCGCTGCACCTGCTACATCACCCAAAAAGTATGCAAATTTCTGTATCCTTGCTGCAGATCTGGTTCATGTGCGTCCAAATATCATGTTTTATATGTCTACGGTTTGATTCACTAATGTGTGACTCTCCCACTATGCTATTTTTGTCCTCCCCACGTTATGAGCACGGCAGACCACACGCATATGCCACAATGTTGGCTCTAGTGCGCCTAGTGTCCAGGCTCCGCGCTCAGTACTAAACGTACTTCAGTACCCGGTCAAATGGACAGTGCTTGTGCGACTAAGCGCTGCAGTGCTAGTGTGCTGTCGTGCTGCACTGCTCAGAACTGGACCGAGTAGGGCTGTGCTCGGCCGGCACGAGTAAATTTCTTGCTAGCACTGCTTCACCTTGCCCATTGCACGGCCCTACTACACATGGCCTTTGGTTAAGTTGCTTTAACAGCTGCGTCATACGGATTGTTGGTGTTAGCTTGGTAAGGCGATCCTGCCGTGGGGTGTTTATTGTGGAGTAAACTGTAAAGATACGAAATTTAAATAAACTGAAAAGTGCGTCTGAGAAGAAGAATAGATCGAGTTGAAGGGGCTAAACGGTAACTTACTGGGTGACGTCTTGAATGTAACTTTCGGGTTTAACTGAGTTGAAATCCTCCTGCCTGGTTGCTGTAATGAGCCAAAGATCTAATATTAGTATGTAGGGAGGGGAGGGTAAAGAGAGGGGAACCGGTCTTGGCTGAGTGGAAACAGGTGTGTGGGGGCGACGCGTGACGTCATATGTTTTGAATTAGTAACTTCATGGGGGGGTGCAAGGTTAGCGCTGATGCGGGAGGGTGATTGGTTTGGGTGTTATTCGGAAACGTTTGTTTATGCCGTTTAGAGTCGGGAAAAAATTTGTTGATGTTCTCATACAGAATATTTACTTCGAAGTTGATTTCATTGAGATTGTGTGTTGGGTTGGTGCGTTGCGCATTTAAACATCCAGAATGATATGGAGATCATCCACTATGCCAAGAAGGGAGCAATAATGAACGTACTTGAACAAATAGAAATTGATAATGCGCAACGCACCAACCCAACACACAATCTCAATGAAATCAACTTCGAAATAAATATTCTGTATGAGAACATCAACAAATTTTTTCACGACTCTAAACGGCATAAACAAACGTTTCCGAATAACACCCAAACCAATCACCCTCCCGCATCAGCGCTAACCTTGCACCCCCCATGAAGTTACTAATTCAAAACATATGACGTCACGCGTCGCCCCCACACACCTGTTTCCTCTCAGCCAAGACCGGTTCCCCTCTCTTTACCCTCCCCTCCCTACATACTAATATTAGATCTTTGGCTCATTACAGCAACCAGGCAGGAGGATTTCAACTCAGTTAAACCCGAAAGTTACATTCAAGACGTCACCCAGTAAGTTACCGTTTAGCCCCTTCAACTCGATCTATTCTTCTTCTCAGACACACTTTTCAGTTTATTTAAATTTCGTATCTTTACAGTTTACTCCACAATAAACACCCCACGGCAGGATCGCCTTACCAAGCTAACACCAACAATCCGTATGACGCAGCTGTTAAAGCAACTTAACCAAAGGCCATGTGTAGCCCATCAATACATCATCTGCAAGCATAAGCCAGAGGGAGATGACTCTGAGCTTCATACTGACCTACTGCTTATCACCGCTAAATTAAGCCTTCATAGCAAGGCCATTCAGAACTGAATATAATACAAATGGGAATAAGAAGTTCCAAATGTTTTAATGTATTATCCAAGTTTTTTTACATACGTTTTTAGTTGTATGCTCCATAATGAATTGTCTATTGTGCATGTGTTTTAATTATGAAAATGTCTTAGATAAGTTACAATGTTGATAAATGTATAAGGCTGAAGAAGAACAAATATTGTTCGAAACATGTCCCTAGTATGAGAAAGAAACATTAAATTTATAGTGTGAAAGGTATTGATTGGGCGGAAATTTTTTCACTCACTAATTCAATTTGTAAGCGTCAATACGGACTTAAAAATGGAAATCCCTCCAGTTAATCTTCATAAGGTGCAACTGGCTGTGAAAGCCAATATACCATCTTTTTGGAAGCCTTCATAGGGAGGTTAAGGCTGCTTGAGCTTTTAGTTCTCGCAGTCAAGTGGTGCAGTTGCACCTTATATAAAGGGAGGTGGCGCGCAGTTCGTCACTCCTGTGGGGGTCCGGGCGGGGACACCAAGAGCCCACCGATGAGCCAGCTTGGTGTCCTAGGCGAAACCCCACACAATACACGGCACAAACCTAGAAGAATTGCTGAGTTTTAATTCACCGGCCGTGAAAGCCAATATACCATCTTTTTGGAAGCCTTCATAGGGAGGTTAAGGCTGCTTGAGCTTTTAGTTCTCGCAGTCAAGTGGTGCAGTTGCACCTAATATAAAGGGAGGTGGCGCGCAGTTCGTCACTCCTGTGGGGGTCCGGGCGGGGACACCAAGAGCCCGCCGATAAGCCAGCTTGGTGTCCTAGGCGAAACCCCACACAAGACATGGCACAAACCTAGAAGAATTGCTGAGTTTTAATTCACCGGCCGTGAAAGCCAATATACCAACTGTTTTGTTTGATCATCATTTCGAAGTTTTGCAACTTTAATATAATTAAGAAGAAAATCTGTTTTGAATACTTTTTAATGTATAAAGCCCCTTAAGGGGAGCATTGTAACCCTAACATAAATCTCTCTTGGCCATTTCCATTCAGCAATTTTCATGTTTTAGAAGGGTTGATTTTACAAAAACTGGTGACGAGTTTGAAATTGTCTTGTTTTTGTCAAGCTTAATTTTATCATCTCCTATGGTATTAAGTCTTAGGCTGATCCCGGAAGGTAAAATGAGGAATAATAAGGGAATACTCATGGAAAGGTTTTGATAACGATGATTGGAGGAAGTTGTTTGACATTTCAAAATGGATTAGAAAGAAGTAGAGGGATAGGAGAAGCCTCCGTGGCTTAGGCGGCAGCACGCCGGCCTCTCACCGCTGGGTCCGTGGTTCAAATCCCGGTCACTCCATGTGAGATCTGTGCTGGACAGAACGGAGGCAGACAGGTTTTTCTCCGGGTACTCCGGTTTTCCCTGTCAACATTTCATTCCAGCAACACTCTCTACTATCATTTCATTTCATCTGTCATTCATTTAATCATTGCCCCAGAGGAGTGCGTCAGGCCTCGGCAGCCGGCACAGTTCATATCCTCGCCGCTAGATGGGGGCTTCATTCATTCCATTCCTGACCCGGTCGGAGACTGGAAGCAGGCTGTGGATTTTCATTTTCAGAGGGATAGGAGGGTGATCAACAATCTGTAGAGGAAAGTGACCAAAGTCGGACCAGTGTCCCTAAGTCGGACCTCTGCATTATTTTGCTTGGAAGGTGCAGCCACATGGTGACACATGATTGAATGTGAAGTTATAAAAGGAAATGTGTTGTGAAAGTGGCAGCACTGGACTTCGGGAAGTATCCCGTCATTTCCGCTATTACTGGTGTTCATGTGAGTGGATGTTTTTACATGTGCTCATGGAATAGTGATTGTTTTATATCAAATCAAAATCACTTCATTTGCAATGAGGTGTCAACCTCGGTGGCAAATGAGGTACATAATTTACAAACACTACACAATATTAAAAGAATACAGTAACTTAATGTACTATTCACACATTGATTGAACTCCTCTCACAAATGCTGTAGGAATCACATAGCACGTATAATGTTTCTAGGAATACAGCACTAAGTTATACCACTTCTTTCTTTTCCCTGGTTTTGTCTATTCTGCTCTTGAATAACTGGACTGATTTTGGAAAGGGATCAAACACCGCCCTTGGTAAACTGTTCCATTCCTTCACACCCTTCCCAATGAATGAAAATTTACCCCAATCGTTTCTGCTAAAGTGCCGTCCAATTTTGAATTTGTGGCCTGCCCTGTCAATATAATTACTTTCCAATTGAAGCCTCTCACGGATTTCCCCCCATGCTTCCTCTCCTGAATATGCTCTATATAACCCTACAAGTCCCCCTTCTCTTACTTAATGTTTCCCACCCAAGGTTCTCTAACATATCTGATGCGCTGCTTCTTCTCCTAAAATCCCCTATCACAAATCTTGCTGCTTTCCTATGCACACTCTCAATTTCTTTTATTAGGTATTCCTGGTGCGGATCACATTCACTGCTTGCATATTCCAATATTGGACGAACCAAACTTAGGTAACTTTTCTCTTTTATTTCTTTGTTGCATCCTTTAAGAAGTCTCATAATGGACATGCAACGATCTGTATGCTTTCCCAACAATGTCTCCAACATGACCCTTCCAGTGCAATTTACTATCAAATCTCACACCTGAGTATTTGCACTTGTCAACTTTTGGTACGATTACCCCATCCAATGTATATTGAAATTCAGTTTTTAATCTCTTGTTTGTGAATATTGTGACAGTTGATTTACCTCCGTTAACCTTCATGTGGTTCTCTTCAAGCCAATGTTGGATACTGTCGAGGTCCCTTTGTAATATTATACAATCCTCTATATTATTTATTTCCCTATAGACGATAATGTCATCTGCATACAATCTTATTTTTGATGCTATATTGTCCCCTAAATCATTTGCGTATATTAGGAAAAGCAATGGACCAATTTTACTACCCTGTGGAATTCCCTTCGTAATTTTCTCTTCCTGTGATATGTAATTCCCTACTCTGACTCTCTTAACCCTTGAATTTAGAAATGTTCCTATCCAACGTACAACCCTCGAGTCCAATCCCATTCTCTCCACTTTCTTTAATAATACTCCATGTTCCACTCTGTCAAAAGCTTTGGAAAGGTCTATAGCTATGCAGTCCAACTGTCTCCCTAGATCCAACCGATCTGATATGTCCTGCTGAAATCCCACCAGTTGTGCCTCACAAGAAAATTTCTTTCTAAATCCATACTGGCTCCTCAGGAACCAATTTTTATCTTCACATACTCCTCTAATATATCTTACTATTAAACTCTCCAAGATTTTACAAACTACACTGATCAGACTTACTGGTCTGTAGTTCTCAGGTTTACTTCTATCTCCCTTTCCTTTATAAATTGGTATTATTATAGATTCATTCCATTCCTTTGGTATTCTACTATTGTTCATGACATAGTCGAAAATAAACTTTAAATAAGGCACTATGTACCAGCCCATTGCCTTTATTAATTCCCCAGTAATTTGATCACACCCTGCTGCTTTTCCTTGCTGAAGCAGTTTGATTTCTCTAAAAAATATCCTCATTTGTAAAGGTGAAGCTTCTTGTGTCCTTATGTGTTTCACAATCTCCAGTCTCATTTACGGTTTCCAACTCCTGACAATCTTCCACTGAATCTATGAATTCCCTACTAAATAGGTTTGCTTTCTCATTATCTGCAAATAAATGCTCACCCCCTTCTCCCTCCATTGTGGGAATGTGGATTCCGTTTCCCTTTTGGTTTTTAATATATGAATACATCTTTTTCCATTTCCCTATGTGGTCTTTACCCTCATGAAGTATGCCATTCATGTAATTTTCCTTTGCTTCCTTTTTCAACCTATTGAGCTCCTTTATTAGCTGCTTTCTGGTTTCTCTGTTTCCCCTGCCCTCTTTGATTTGACTGTTTACCATTCTACATTTCCTTTTTAATTTTCGTATGTCCTTTGTATAGTAAACAGGGTCTGAGGTTGTTTTCCCTTCTTAATATTTCAAAGAGGGTAAGTCACATTGTGTTTACAGTACTGTCTCTAGTAAGTGATACACTTGATACACTTGATAAATGTGGTATTTGCTTAACGAAATACCTATTCATTTTTTTTTTTCATAGCCTCGAAAATATAAAGTACAAGATGGCCTAAGTAGGACCCCCGCGGCCTTCCTAAGTTAGACCCCTAATAACCCTGAGTTGGACTCCTGAAATTCAAATTATAAATTCTTGGTTTTTATTTTAGCTATTCAAAATATTGTTTCAGATGGCCCAAAAAAATATCAGTCCCCACGGGAGAAAATGGGGAACTCTCAAAGTGGTCAGTTTCTGGATTTTGTGGTCATAACAATAAGCTATGTTCCTAACAAGACATTATATAATGTAAAAATAAAGTATTTTCACGTTCTTTACTTTTCTAGTGGTTTCATGTGATTTTACGTTCATTCTTAAGAGGGGTCCGACATTGGCAACCTTTTCCCAGATGTCATTTTTGCTACTTTTAATGAAAACATTTCATAGGAAAATATGGGCTGTTATAAGTTAATCTGAACCAGATACAATGTTAGAAAACATATCAAAGAACTCATCTAGCTAAAATTCAAATTTTATAAAGATGAAATTAATAACAATACAGGTAAAAAACAAAATGGGGGTCCGATTCTGGTCACTTTCCTCTACAGAAACCAGATGGCAGTAATTCCAGCTAAAGGACATGAGAGAAGCTGGTATTCACAAAGGTGTAATCTTAATAATGTTATTGGTTTTACGACCCTTTTAACTGCTCTGGCTTTTAGAGACGCCAGGGTGCCGGAATTTTGCCCTGATGGGGATCTTCAACATGCCAGTAAATCTACTGACATGGCTCCCTTGCATTTACTCACCCTCATATGCCAGCTAACTGCGCCAGGATACAAACCTGCAACTTTGGGCCCAGCAAGTGAGAACGTTACCGCTGAGCCACAAAGGTGTAAGACAAGGCTGCAACTTACCACCTCTATATAATGAACAAGCAATTAAGGAAATTAGAGAAAAATTTGAAGTAGGAGTAATGATTCAAGGAGAAATAATTTCAACTCTGAGATTTGTTGATGACATTCTAATCTTAGCACATTCATCAGGATTTAAAAGAGTTTTTAAATGGTATGGACTCTGTCTTTAGGAAGGAATCCATGATGAAACAAGTAGTTCTGTGAAGAACTATACAGCCTATTTTCATATAGCCTACTCATGTTAATTGCCTCTGTCTACATAAAAAATGTCAGTTTGATTGCTGTAATAGATTCGTAGATATTGGAAAAAATGAAAATCCACAGCCAGCTTCCAGTCGACCGACCGGGTCAGGGAATGGAATGAATGAAGCCCCCATCTAGCAGTGAGGATATTAACTGTGCTGGCTGCCGAAGCCTGACGCACTCCTCCGGGGCAATGATTAAATGAATGACAGATGAAATGAAATGATTGTGGAGAGAGTTGCTGGAATAAAATTTGGGACAGGGAAAACCGGAGTACCCAGAGAAAAACCTGTCTGCCTCCACTTTGTCCTGCACAAATCCCACATGGAGTGACCAGGATTTGAACCATGGACCCAGCGGTGAGAGGCTGGCGTGCTGCCGCCTAAGCCACGGAGGCCGTAGATATTGAGAACCGTCTAAATATTTCAGATGGTCGCCATGTTGGATTGTTATATGTATAGGCCATAGAGTTATGTACCATTAAATGAAAATTGTTGCGTAGGTTCATTATTCAAACTTTCACTTCGATTGCATGTTCACGACACAAGAAATAAAAACTTAATTTTAAAATTTTGCACAACCACCATCTTGAAGTTATGTAAACAATAGAACTAAATTAGATGCCAGTGCATTACAATGTGTATAAATATTTACTGAACCGCATTTCACTGAGCTCAGATGGTTAAATTGCGAGAAATGTCTATTACAATGTTTCAGCTTCGCTTGGCCGCCACGTTCGTTTTGTACTTAACAGGTTTTTGAAAGTTACACAGATTTATTTATTTAGCGTATGGTACAAAAACATCACAATACATATTATAATATAATGATAATTAAAACAACATGAAACAGAAAGAAAATAACTATATACAAGGCTGAACTAAGATGCTTTATGTAGTCGATGCATTTTTGTGTAGCCATCAGGAACTCAACTGAAGCCCCAGAGAAGGCAGTTAGTGGACAATCTTGTGTGATATGCTGAATAGTTTGTCTATCAGCACCGCAGGTACATTTCGGAGATGGAATTTTCCCCCAGCTGTGATGAGAGTCCGCGCATCTGCCACAATTTGTTCTTATCCTATTTAGGGTGGACCAAATTCTTCTAGGAAGCTCAAAACCTGGAGGCTTGGTTGTGATGCATGGCATAGTTTGTTCCGGCACTCTGAACTCTCTTTCAACGAGCCTTTGTGCAGTATTCAGAGGAGGGTGGTGAGAGCGAAGTATGTTCCTACTATCACGAAAATCATGGTGCACGGGAAGATGAGGATTTTTGCAGATGGCGCTGTATGTATACCTTCATAAGTCCATATTCTCGTCTCATACTTGGAGGTGGAATGTGACTTAGCACTGGCAGCCAATATGTCGGCCCCGAGATGATGCGCATAGTTTGGTTGAACTGAATATCAACAAGCTTGGTATGAGCACTATTCATCCAGGTAGACGCACAGTATTCAGCTACTGGGTACACCAATCCAAGGGCAGAAGCAGATGAACCCCACGTTGTACCACACAGTTTCTGTAGAATATTATTTCTAGATCTGAGCTTAGCAGATGTTCTCTGAAATTCAGTTCTATCTTAAGTAACTCCTCAATATTTGGGATATTTGTTGTGTGAGAGCAATCTATTTTCAAATAGACATTCAGTTCTCTATTGCCTAGTCTGTTACTGAGATGGAAAGATGACACTTCTGTCTTAGTAGCACTAGGCTGCAGCCTCCAATCACGGAAATATTTGCCCTGGTTAGTATGCCCTCGGTGATTTCAAAATCTCTGTGGCTGATAGCAAGGGCCCAATCATCAGCATATCCAAATTTCCTAGAAGTGGTGTCTGGCATATCGGCTATATATAAGCTGAATAGTAAAGGAGCCAACACAGAGCCTTGAGGAAGACCATTATTCAACTTCCTATTTGAGCTCATCTTGTTCCCCAGTATAACCCGGAAGCTTCTGTTGTTGAGCATATTATCGATAAGATTCACAAGTCTTAAGCATGGGATAGTCCGAAGAAGTTTGAGAATCAGACCTTGTCTCCAGACAGTATCATATGCTGCCGTTAAGTCAATGAAGGCAACTGAAGTCTTTTGGTGTTTCTGGAAATTCGCCTCTATGAATGTTGTCAGAGAAAGAACCTGATCTGTGCAGCTACGTTGGGGACGAAATCCAGCTTGTTCAATAGGAATCCCGAATATTACATTATAAATCAGCCTTTCCAGAAGCTTATACATCATACTTAGCAAAGCAATGGGTCTATAGCTGTCAGGTTTATTGCTTGGTTTGGCAGGTTTAAGAATAGAAATAATTTTTGCTTTTTTAAAATTCATATGGTATATTACCCGACCGGAGAATATCTGTATAAAACTCAGCTAACCATTGCCTTACGCACTTTCCACAGTTAATAAGGAACTCGGACTGAACACCAGCAAACCCTGGTGCTTTTCCTGCTTTCAAATCTTTTAATGCTGTAGTTACTTCGGCAGGAGTAAATGGGGAACAGTATACAGAGTCCGATGGACATACTGATTTGAGCTCCGTTAATTCCTTCTTAACCCTGATTGTATGTTGTCTATTTTGGGGAGCTCGTGATGTAGAAACTATGTTAGATGCAATAGTTACACAGATGAACTTGTAGTAGTGCCCTTTATCACCGTACGAAATTTCAGGGTGATATCAGTAATAGTTTCGGAGATATAGAATGCCGGTGAAATATTTAGCACAGCCGCCATGTTGGATTGGTGAGATGTAATGAAATTTGAAGGGTACGGTCAGGGTTGGCCAAAATGGTGCTATGCCCTTAACGAGTTTCAATGAAATAGGTCTAGCCGATTAGAAGTTATTAGGGGGGACAGACACACACACACATACACATGGACAAAAGGTGATCTCATAGGCCTATTTGTTTCATCAATGAAAATAGGCTAAATATATAAATGCAAAACAAAAATATTGGAATGCTGAAGAAAGAAATCAGAAGCCCCTATTGCATCACATTGGCAGGTGAAAAGCTAAGGGAAGCTACTTAGGAAGCAAAGGGTTGACTCAGGCAAGGAAAGTATTCCTACAGGAAAGAAAAGACATTAAATATAGATTTAGGCAGGGGGTGTCAACCAGATAGGGATTATTTGGTACCATCGGTGTAGTAGCGCGGCCAGACGTAAGGAGCGGATTAAGCGCTGTATATCGTCTTGCCAACATATGCATGATACACGTTTTAATTGAATTGCAAATATATCCCTATATTTAGTCAATAAATATACACATAATTCCTAATTGACATTTCCTTGCAATTATCTTGCTCACCGACGATAATTACGTCACTTATCATTAAATAAACATTATTTCTACTGGGTTGGTGGCATTGACCAACATGGATGCTCTGTTTATGTCGTGTTTGATGTAAACAATATTGGCCGTATATTAATATTTTATAATAAGCTAATGTTGTGTTCTTTCTCATCTTTCTTTCATCAAATCGTCTTCTTGGTAATGAGAAGTGAACAGTTCTTCTTCTGATACGCCAAGTAAGTACGCTTATTTTAA
Source organism: Meconema thalassinum (assembly GCA_946902985.2). Lineage (NCBI taxonomy): Eukaryota > Metazoa > Arthropoda > Insecta > Orthoptera > Tettigoniidae > Meconema > Meconema thalassinum. The sequence continues at coordinate 282,399,866 of OX336397.1, forward strand.
GAGTTTAAGTGAAAACTTGTTTCGGTAGTGCCTGTGAAAAATATATCGTACCGGTAGCCTAGTTTTGAATTGATATTAGACGCAGTGTACATGTGATATTCTACTTGATATATTAATTAACTTTCACTATTATTTATTCCACAGGTAGGCCTACCAAATTCTGTGAACAAACAAATCGTAAATTGCTGTTCTCGAAATAGCAGATGAATGTGGCAATTTGGCCTACTCTCCTGAGAAATGACCCAGGTAAGAGTCTATGTTACCGTAATGTTTTCAACTTGATACATCTTGCAGAGATACATACAGTATCATGAGCCTATTGCATATGTGTACTCAAGTTCTTGAGGAGATCAGTTCTTGCACAGCCATTCCAAAGTAATGGAGGTTACAAGCGTACAACTATATTGTTTAAAAAATTAATGTTAAAAATTATATATTCTGAAACCAAATATGTTGCAAGTATAAGTTTTGTTTTTATTAAGGTTCAAGCATAAATCAATTTCCATTCATCAAGTAACATCCAAAATATCACCTTTAAAAGAGGGTAACGGAGGTTACTCACACATATGGCTAAGTCGTGACTTCTTAACTATTTCTTAAATTTTCTGTGAATAATAATGGTAAAAAAAATATTTTAAATTAATCAAATTCTTAAAAAGTTGGGCTATTTATTTGCAGTACTCCCATGAAAAATAATGTATGGAAATTAATATTAACTATTTTACAAAAAGTAACGGAGGTTACAGCCTGAGTAACGGAAGTTACATGTGCATTTCAAGATGTGGTTTCTGGCTGTTTATGGCTCAGATTAGAGTAATTTTTAATAAAGTGTAATAGGAAATGAAATTGCTAGGATCATAAAGAAATGCAATTTAGTTTTGATGGAAGAAACATATATTTAATAGTTTTAAACAATTAGCCTAATTACTACTAGGCTACCTTACAGTATCTTGTCTTTAATGTTGAAAATAATACTGAAAATTATATTATTTGAGAGAAAACTATTACAATATCTTAATAAAGAAATTTCAAATAGTTTTAAGAAATAAAACATGTTGAAAGTAAACAGTTAGCCTATCTATCAATAGTCCCAATGGTACGATGCAATGTCTGACCCAGAAATCGTTAAGCCTCCCACACATCTCCGATAGACTCATGAAAAACATACTGGACACGATTAAGACCACTTATCTTTACTTCTGGAGTTTTCAGTATTGTTTTGATTTGTTCAAACTGAATAAATTTAATGTCATTTTCATCCGTTCGAAATACTTTCTTGGAACTGTCGCACGTTCTCATGAACATTACTTGAACCTCCCCTTCTTCTTCACAGACACAACTTTGGCAAACAGCCACATAATTATAGACATTATTTTTTACTTGACCTTTTATTTCCACAAGAACATAGGTACCACACGTGATGTTTTTTGCCGTAAGTTCATATCTGTTTGGTTGAACTGATGATGATGTACCTGGTTCAGCTTTGGTCTCCTCCTCACTGTCTGATGGAAATACATCAGCATATTTAATCCTTTGATGTTGACTCTCCTGTAAGTATTCTCCTTCTTGTTCTGTGTCGGTATCTGAGTCTAAAACCTTAATTTTCTTTAGTTTAGACTTTGCTGTGATACCAGCAAGAACATGGCTGTCATCATGCTTCTCAAAATAATGCAGTGAATTGAGACCAATTACTTTTTCCTTCTTGCTCTTCTGTTTTAGCTTGTACTGTACTTTTCTTGCTTTTTTCCATCGAGTGTTAAGCAGGTCTTCATTTTGTTTGATGTCTTCTTTTGGAACAAAGAAAACGTGGGTTTTCTTGCAGGTCATTGTGGCAAGTTCATAATACTCTTTCGCAGAATTAATATTGAGGTTTTCCGCTTTAATCTTGTGCCAAAGTAGATTCTTAACTACGGCTCCGACGCCATCTACAGCACCTTTGCCATGAGATGCAGCAAAAGTTGTCCATTCGACGAACTGACAGTTGAGATCGTCCTCTAGTTTGCAAAGGTTTGAGACTGTATACTTGCTCCGAAATTGACTTGCAGCATTGTCTGAGAATATAATTAGATGGTCAACTTGTGGAAATTCTTCTTTAATGAAATTGCCTATGAGTTTCAAAAATGTCCACACTGCATATTTACTATGGTCTAGGTTGTCACTAATTATTACAAGCGATTCAGTTTTACTTGTGGACCATATAACACAAGTAAAAACAGTGACATGGCGTTCTCTCCAATGCGCACTTTGTATTTGATTCTGTGCGGTCAAAGAAGCGTTTTCCGCAAAATCAACTTGGAGGCCATGGTCAAATACAAGGTATTCTCTGCATCCCATGCGCTCTGTTCAGTATATAAAACTGGTGAAATCTCGACAGATATTTATGAATATTTATGTTCGAACATAAAATAGTTATAATTATCGTCGAACATAAACAGTCGTATGCAACTCGTCTATAATTGTAATTAAGACACTCGTATGGAAATTATAAAAATTGTGTCTTAATTATTGTCATTATAGGCTCGTTGCATAATGTACTATTAAGTTACAAGGTGCACATATAATAAGCCACTACAACAGAGATCTGAGTGAAATCACATGAAATTTTATTAACTAATAGGTGCAGGCTAGAACTATTACCACTGTGTTGTATTGTTTCTTCCAGTATCACAGTAAACAATTTGTTTTAAAGGACTCTTCACCTTGTATTATGTTATATCGTGGGATAGATAGATACAAGATAAATATAATTCATTTATTATATGCCAATTTAATGGTTGACATACCTATTGGTAGTATTTTATTCCTACACGTTACTTACAATATTTTTCAACACGTAGGATGCTAATGTCTAAGCCAGTCACAGCTCGTGCTCAGTAGCGGCTGGTGTAGAAAATTAGTTGTGTGTAGAGATGGGCAGCAGTCGACTGAAAACAGTCGAATTAGTCGATAGTTAAAACAACTGCTTTTAAAAAACAGTCGAATGAATTCAACGACTACTCACCGTATCATAAACAAGTCGTTTGCAAACGACTGATCTCAAAACAATCGTTGGAAATCATTGGAATGAAACAAGTCGTTGGCAAACGACTAATTCCAAGCGAATGGAATCATTCGAATTGAAGGAGTCGTTGTAAACGACTGATCCCAAAGCAATCGTTGGAAATCATTGGAATGAAACAAGTCGTTGGCAAACGACTAATTCCAAGCGAATGGAATCATTCGAATTTAAGTAGTCGTTCTAATCAAACGACTTCTTCAGGATAACTTCATGCTATACAATTCATTGTGCTGTATGTTTATTGTAGAGCTTTAATTAATAAGTTAAGTATACCTGTAGGTGCCTATAGTTTTATACAGTTCGTTGATTCTTTCAATGAAATAGCCTAAATCCAGTTGTCCAAGTTATTGGAAATGTTAAGCATTCAATATTTAGGTTATGCTTGAACTCCCGGTTTTCTGGCCCATCATCCCAGGCAAGCCTCCCAGTCAGATGGATCATTTGGCTGTAATTTTGAATTAGAGTAAGGTTGTAGTATGCGTGGTCAGATTTAGACAATAGCCTACTCCATGAAGGGGTCATGGCTACGCCTTCTATGTTTGTTTATTGAATAGAGTAATGGAAATGAGGGATGTATACTGATTTTAAGATTTGTGGAATGAGTTTATGAATTTTTAATAGAATTTAATGAAGTCTCAGTAAAGTTGAAGGAGACATGATCGTGTTTAGACAATAGCCTACTCCATGAAGGGGTCATGACTATGCTTTCTATGTCTGTTTAAGGTGTAGTGTGGCTGAAATGAGGGAGGTTTACTGATTTTGGTGTTTGTGGAGTAGTCTTTTCGTTTATAATTTAGGTTTTGTGAAGCTCGTTGCGGAGTTGTTTTATGGATTTTATTGCTCTGCAAATGAAGTGTATTAGGGGGTTCTGGGTTTGGTTTAGCTGTAGTTTACAGGGTTATGGCTGAGAGTTGTTGTAGCAGGCCTAACAACTGTGTCAGAGCAGTGGCGTGCTGTGTGGGAGGGGGGGGTTAGTGGCAAAGACATGAGGGCAGGGATGGAAGAGTTTATGTGTTTCCTCACAGTTGGCGCACTTAGGCTTATCTCGAGGTACCGTACAGATAGAGTGGTGATGGAAATCTCCAGCGGGTACTGTGAGGACAGCTTGACGGCTGTAGGTGCCTATAGTTTTATACAGTTTCTTGTTCGTAGATTCTTTCAATGAAATAGCCTACGTCCAGTTGTCCAAATATATATGTATGTCATTTCATTGGAACTCCTTAACACAGTCTATACACTTTTAATGAGAATTGGGTGCATTCTTGAATTATTACACAACTTGAACATGGGCTTACCAATTATGGCTTAGAGTTCTATTTATTTTATGATTGAATTTCATTCATTTATTCTACCGCGTGATAAATGAATTACAAGAAAATTATTATGAAATTCTCCCCATAGCGTGATGGTAATGATCGATGCAAACATAGAATAGATTTTCCAGGAAAATTAAATCAGAAAATATTTTATATTGGGATCCAATATTAATAGCATTTTAGCAAGTCGGAGGGTGTGTACGCTCAAATTGATTCTGGTTGTCAATTGGTTTGTAGAGATGGGCATCAGCAGTCGACTGACAAAAGTTAAAACCATCGACTTGTTTGACTGCTTTTAGAAAACAGTCGAATGAATTCAACGACTACTCACCGTAACATAAACAAGTCGTTTGCAAACGACTGAACTGATCCCAATTGTTTTAACATGCTCTGAGCGTTGGCATAGTTTTACGTTCTGGTCATAAATTGTTTGTATTCACATGGTTGCCAACATCTCCACTGAAAGTTCGCTCTCGTTACTGTTCTAAAGTGCTCTATTGTCGTGTTTCGTGTGTATTTATTCTAGGCTGTCGTGAAACAAGTAGGGTAGTCGTATTTATTCATTCCTATTCATGAGCTTAAATGGCACTCTGTCAAACGCATACATGTGTCAGAATCCAACACAACACAAAATAACATAATGACTTGATTTTGTCTGCTGTTAATTCATTTTATGGGCTTGGGACATCTTGGTCATCAGCCCCATGCAGTTGGGTGTGGGTAGAATTGCTCCGATAATGTGATGACTGTAGTAGTGTGTGTAGCTTTATAAGGGACAGGCTTGGGGAGGTGCCCCAGGAGTTGAAATAAGGTACTACCGGATTTCCATCAGGAAAGGAATAAAATAAAATAATGTTGAGGCCCACAGGAGAGATCTGCAGAATATCTTGGCTGAGTGGACAGGGAATTTGTAACTGTTCCTGTTGGTATTTCAATTTCATTTTAGTACATATTATTAAAAATTCTTAAAAATAAATGTCCCTAACTATGGCTGCCACCTTTCCAGTCCTCATCTGAATTACAGAAAGTATAGCCTACACACTACTACAGATACCACAATAACAGAGATTATCATATAAATCCTATACACTTCCAAATATATGGGGCTAAATGAATATGTTATCAAAAGCCCTAAAATTAATATCAAAAACACAATGATTCTACAATAAGAGATTCTTTTAAAATATAGTTATAGTAGGTGCAAACATACACATAACAGCAAATTCAAGTTCTCCATTTCAAGCATTACACATTTATTAAGTTAACTGTTTCAACATACAAACTTGCATGTGTTGTAGGAATTTGCGGTTCATCGGTGTCAGCCATGGCGTCAAGGAGGTAATAGGTCCATTATCATGTGCTGTAGCCTACCGTTATACCTTGGCAAGAAAGAAGAACATGCCTCAACACATACTTTTAAAAGGACCAGATTTGATTACTGTATTTTTGCTAAGTTTGATTTTGTCTCTCTCTGTTATTTTTTCTTCGTGACAAACTTTTTAAATAAAACGATGATTTCTAGCAGTATTGAGTGTGTTTCTTGTTTTTCATTGAAAGTCCTATTTCTCCTTTCCCCTTCACAGCATGTCATAGAATTTACTGTATTAGTGTGCCATGAAATTTGTTTATGTACATGTACTTACTGTATTTCACCCTTCAAAATTGGTGGACTGGATATATTTTAAAGGGAATATCAAATGAACTACTGTATATACATTTTGTGATATCCAATTATTTTTCTGAAACTAATGAATTACACTAACAATTTTAGTGTGATGAGGATCAGGTTACACCACCTATTTCCTTAGTATTCTCTCTTAAAATTTTCCTGTTATTGCGAACAGCATCAAGCATTTTAAGATATGAATATTCTCCCTTCCCAGTACTTTTACTTTCTAGTTTTATCTCGGAACTAATCGGTTATAATTGGGCCTACAGTGGTTAATTGGAAGGGACCATTTTTTTAAAATTGAGTAATAATATGCTGCAGACCTTATAGTAGCCTAATTCCTGTCAATGCAATATGCTCCAATTGCAACTGAAAGAAATGTAAACATGTAAATTATTGATGAGGTCATGTCCTAAATGCTGTGATTGCTCATTTCAGAGTTCCGGAATTCACAATTTCCCACTTTGGTATTATTAAAAAAAACTGTTATTGCTATTTTGAATGTGATTTATCTCGTGTAGATCATATTATTATCTCCACACTTAAAAACGTGTGCTATAAGTATTGGGAAGATTGTGATTTTCGGAACATTGAAGTGGGCAGAGCAGTTAGGACGAGAATATTTAGCGGAACGAGGGGAAGGGGTGGGGTAGGCTACCCGCACGGCCGTGCTCAACTAGTACCGCGGTCATACACCAGACAGCGCTGAAGTCTTAGGTGCCAAGAATTAGCATGGCTGTCGGCTATCTGTAGTAGTAGGTAATCTGTGGATTTAGGTGTTAGGAAGTAATTTTTGAAAGCCTTTGTCTGGAGCGTGGCGCTCTATGGAAGTGAAACTTGGACTATTGGTGCAGCAGAAAAGAGGAGAATTGAAGCGTTTGAAATGTGGTGTTACAGGTGAATGATGAAGATCAAATGGGTAGATAGGGTTACAAATGATGAGGTATTAACCCTCTTAGTGCCAAGCAATTTCCTGAAATGGTCATGCAGACTATTCGAAAATCATGAATACCACATCTCAAACAATAGAATCATTATTATTGCTTTGCATTATAACCAATACTTCATTCTTTCATACATTATGTTCTTGAAAGTAAATATGGCATCAAAACTTTTCTAATTGAGTTTATTCTGATAATTGTTCAATTTTTTTTATTTTTTTTATAAAGAATCAGTTTTGAGCCTAAATTAAGTACACCTAAGAGTCGTATTCGAAGAAACACTACGTTTCCTGCTGTATAAAGCTCTTAGATACATCTGTAGGCAGAAAACTTCAACAAAAATAAAACAACTGCACCGCAATTTTGGCGGGAACGCCTGTGATTAGGAGAGAGCAAAGGGAGGGCGTGAATACAAACTCAAACCTATCGTTTAACGGACTTCGAAGGAAAAAAGTATACACCGCACAGGCAAGCTTGAAACCTCGCCTTTCCAACAGTATGAAATAATCACGGACATATGCCTACAGAAATCTACAAATATAAGATAAACTGCGCGCCGATTGAACCGGCTTTGGCACTTTTGGTGCGAGCAGCGAGAGCCGATCTGATCGGCTTGTGGCACTGAGAGGGTTAAGATGAGTGGGAGAGGAGAAATGTTTCTGGCAACTGCTAATGAAAAGATGAGATAGGTTGGTTGGACATACACTAGACACCCAGGTATAGCAATTTAGTTATGGGAGGGTCGGAGATAAGAACTGTATGTTAAACAGATTGCCTCAGTAGTTCCGCCCCTTAAAACCTCAATAACTGCTACTACTAGATTGTCTCGGATGTAGGCAGTGCTGGAATACCCATTAGGCCCAGGCCTACGGCCCCCAATTATCTGGGGCCCCCAAGCAATTTCTGATTAAGTTCAATTTTATTCCGAAAATTCAGAAAAGTTTTATCCAGAACTGAGACAGTTTCAGTATTATATTACATTACAATGTCCTTTAAGAACCGAGTTCACTCATTCTGAACTTTACGAAATTCTTATTCGAGGCAAGCTTGAGTCTGTTTTTCCGAACGTTGAAATTGCTTTTCGCATTTTCCTGACCCTCATGATACGAATTGTTCCAAGGAGCACACGTTTTCAAAATTGAAACGGATCAAAAGTGCGCGAAGAAGTATCATGTCACAAGAACGATTAGACATGCCAAGTTCCGGCTACCTGACCGCTTCAAAACCACGTGGATGCATCCTCTTTCCAAACATTGGCACATTCTTGATTATATCATTACCCGGCAATGTGATAAGAAGGACACTCTTATTACCAGAACAGCAAGGAATATACACACATCAAAAAAAGTTTTGCATCACCTCGGTTCCCAGATCTCCGGCATATAGACGTTGACTGTGTATATTGTATCCAAGATACAGTCCCTTTGACTGTTCATAGATGTCACTAAAGCTGCTCAAAGATGTAAACAACCATGCATGAGCAGGGCCTATTAGACGGAGGGGGTACGACAGCCGATCAGTTCCAGTCATTCCACCAGGACGAAGGTACGCTGCTCATGTTGTCTGTAGTTCTACCATGCCTAGAAGGTCAATACCGCAGTTCGATCGCGTCCGCATTGTTACTTTGTGTCAAGAAGGGCTCTCAACAAGGGAAGTTTCCAGGCGTCTCAGAGTGAACCAAAGCGATGTTGTTCGGACATGGAGGAGGCACAGAGATACAGGAACTGTCGATGACAGGCCTCGCTCAGGCCGCCCAAGGGCTACTACTGTAGTGGATGACCGCTACTTACGGATTGCCGCTCGGAGGAACCCTGACAGCAATGCCACCATGTTGAATAATGCGTTTCGTTCAGCCACAGGACGTCGTGTTTCAACTCAAACTGTGCGCAATAGGCTGCATGATGCGCAACTTCACTCCCGACGTCCATGGCGAGGTCCAGCTTTGCAACCCCGACACCATGCAGCGCGGTACAGATGGGCCCAACAACATGCTGAATGGACCCCACGGAATTGGCATCACGTTCTCTTCACCGATGAGTGTCGCATATGCCTTCAACCAGACAATCGTCGGAGACGTGTTTGGAGGCACCCTGGTCAGGCTGAACGTCTTAGACACACTGTCCAGCGAGTGCAGCAAGGTGGTGGTTCCCTGATGTTTTGGGGTGGCATTATGTGGGGCCGACGTACGCCACTGGTGGTCATGGAAGGCTCCGAAACGGCTTTACGATACCTGAATGACATCCTCCGACCCATAGTGCAACCATATCGGCAGAATATTGGAGAGGCATTTGTCTTCATGGACGACAATTCTCGACCTCATCGTGCACATCTTGTGAATGCGTTCCTTCAAGATAACGACATCGCTCGACTACAGTGGCCAGCATGTTCGCCAGACATGAACCCTATCGAACATGCCTGGGATATGTTGAAAAGGGCTGTTTATGGACGTCTTGACCCACCAACCACTCTGAGAGATTTACGCCGAATTGTCGTTGAGGAGTGGGACAATTTGGACCAACAGTGTCTTGATGAACTTGTGGATAGTATGCCACGGCGAATACAGGCATGCATCAATGCAAGAGGACGTGCTACTGGGTATTAGAGGTAGTGGTGTGTACTGCAATATGGACCACAAATGCTGAAAGTCTAGCTGTATGATGGTACAACATGCAATGTGTGGGTCTCATGAGCAATAAAACGAGCTGAAATGTTGTTTGTGTTGATCTCTATTCCCTTTGTATTTAACGGTTCCGGAACTCTAGGAACCGAGGTGATGCAAAACTTTTTTTGATGTGTGTAGATGATTGTTGGACAGATCATAAACTTCTCATATGTAAGCTCAGGATATCCATCAGACCTAAACCACCTAGGAACATCAAAAATTTGCCAAGAAAGAAGTTTAATACATCCAAACTTCAGGATGAATCCATGTACAAACATTTTGGAAACAGGATCGTTACCCAGTTATCAGAAAACCCAGTAACAAATGATATTCAGCAAGAATGGGCCACATTACAGAAGATTATTACACAGTCAGCTGAGGAAACCATTGGTTTTATAGTGCGGAAAAGACAAGACTGGTTTGATGACAACAATGAGGAAATTCTGTCTCTCATCAATGCCAAAAGGAATGCCTATCTTGCCCATCTACAAGACCCAACTTCCAACACAAAGAGAGATAAACTACTGGAACTCAAGGGTAAATGCCAGAGGCAGATAAGGCAGATTAAAAATACTTGGTGGCAACAGAAGGCTCAGGAACTGCAGAGACTATCGGATGCTCGAGAGTTGAGGAACTTCTATGCCGTACTCAAGGAAATATATGGACCATCTCGCTCATCATCAGGTACACTGAAAAGCGCTGATAATTCTACTACCTTTACTGATAGTCAAGAAATCTTGGAACGCTGGAAGGAGCACTTCTCCAATCTCCTAAATCGTCCATCAGAAGCTGCTGAAGACTTCCTCTGTGATGTGCCGCAACAACCTGAACAACTGTGGTTGGCAGTACCTCCTACTTATCATGAATTCAGTGCAGCTCTCACCCAATTGAAACCCAGAAAAGCACCTGGCCCAGATAACATACCTCTGGAACTAATTCAAGCCGGAGTTCATTCCCTCAAAACAAGAATTTTCATCCTTATCCTCAGAATATGGGAATCAAGAAAGGTACCTGGAGACCTAAAGAATGCCACTATCGTCACTATCTTTAAAAAGGGTGATCGCAGTGTTTGTGGCAACTACCGTGGTATATCACTGCTATCAATTGTGGGGAAGATTCTTGCAAGAATTCTACTTAACCGCCTCAAGGTTATCTCTGAGAAGATCCTCCCAGAGTCACAATGCGGATTTAGAACTTCCAGAAGCACAATTGACTTGATTTTCTGTGTGAGACAGCTACAAGAAAAATGTAGAGAACAACAGAATCCACTCTTCTTAGTCTTTTATGACTTGGAAAAGGCATTTGATTCGGTTCCAAGACCAGCCATGTGGGCAGTGCTCAAGCGGTTTGGTTGCCCTCAGCGTTTTGTAGATCTAATCAAGGCTCTCCATGATGGCATGACAGGTCAGGTTTGCCATCAGAATAAGATGTCCGATGAATTTCCCATTACCCATGGACTGAAACAAGGATGTGTACTGGCTCCAACGCTTTTCGCGCTGTACTTGGCTGCAATGCTTTATGATTCACCCACAAACATCCCAGGTGTGGAGGTCAAGTATCGTTTTGATGGAGGGCTTTTCAACCTAACTCGTCTCCGCTCCTTGAGGAAAACTCAGGTTACTAACATGTTGTATGCAGATGATGCTGCGTCACCAACTCTCACACCAGAAGAGCTGCAAGAGTCAGTTAATTGTTACAAAAGTGCATGTGATCGCTTTGGTCTTACCATAAATGTCAATAAGACTAAAGTCTTGGCACAACCTTCACCAGGCACACCTCTTCCTCAGTTCAATATCTCCATCTCAAATTTGCCATTAGAACAGGTTGACCACTTCTCGTACCTGGGCAGTACCATCTCTGTGAGCTGTACCTGTGAGCAGGATGTGGATAAGAGAATTGGCGCAGCCCACGCAGCGTATGGACGATTAGCGCACCGGGTCTTCATGAATAAAGATCTGTCTATGAGTACAAAGCTTATGGTGTACAAAGCAGTAGTCATTTCTACATTGTTGTATGGTTGTGAAACGCGGACCCTTTACCGACGTGATCTTAGGAAGCTTGAGCGTTTCCACCTACAAAAACTTCGATCTATCCTGAGGATTAAATGGGAAGGCCGCATTACCAATATTGCTGTTCTGGAAAAGGCTCAAATCAACAGCATAGAATCATCCATAATAGGTCACCAATTTAGATGGATTGGTCATGTCCATCGGATGGATGATGTGAGATTACCTCGTCAAATGCTATATGGTGAGTTATGCTATGGCAGCAGACCTCATGGTGGTCCTAAGAGGCGCTACAAGGACCAATTTAAGCAGACCCTGAAATTGACAGGTCTTGATTCACAAACCTGGGACATGCTGGCTGAAGACCGCTCAACTTGGCGCCGTACCATCTCGGATACTGTAAAGACGTTTGAAAGGGATCGACGCACACATGAAGAGGCCAAGCGTCAAGCTAGGAAACTTCGAGCAGCCCAACCACGTCCTCCTCCAACAATACTATGTGACTTGTGTGGTCGCTTGTTCCATGCCAGGATTGGACTCTTTAGTCACCGTAAACACATCCACAAACTGGACTGAAGGAAGAAGATTTATACTCGGATTCGAGTTAAAGCCGATGATGATGATGAATGTATACAAGAGTTCTTTTTCTCAAGATGAATAATACACTTTTTATTAAATCATACATAGGCCTACATACATACATACATTTGAATTGAAACGATCATCGTTATTTGAAAACATTTAGGCTTTAGAAGCTGATGATGATGAACAGAACACAAAGTATCAAATGGGTAGGGCCTACCATATTTGTTGTTCGAGTCTTCAGTCTTTTGACTGGTTTGATGCAGATCTCCAAAGACCCCTGTCGTGAGCTGTTTCATTACATAGCTACCGGTACCACACCCTACATCCAGTGCCGGATTACGGTAAAATGAGGCCCAAGTCCCTCAGATTTTTGAGGCCGCTTTATTTTTTCAAATAATTTTTATTTTTTAGCACCTGTACATTTGAAAAAATAAAGAGGCCTCAAAAATCTGAGGGACTTGGGCCTCATTTTACCGTAATCCGGCACTGGATGTAGGGTGTGGTACCGGTAGCTATGTAATGAAACAGCTCACGACATGGGTCTTTGGAGATCTGCATCAAACCAGTCAAAAGACTGAAGACTCGAACAACAAATATGGTAGGCCCTACCCATTTGATACTTTGTGTTCTGTTCATCATCATCAGCTTCTAAAGACTAAAAGCCTTGTCGTTGCAGCCATTTCTTACGGTCTTCAGCAGTTCTCTTCATATTGACATACGATTCACATTCCATTTCCTTGACAACGTTCTTGAGATACGATTGTCTTGGTCGTCCCCTTGGTTTCTTCCCCAAAATTTTTCCTTCAAAAATGACCTGGAGGAGAGTGTCATGTCTGAGTACATGTCCCATGAATTTTGATTTCCTTTTCTTGATGGTGTTCAACAGGCATCGATTCTCCTGAATTTAGTTCGGAACAAGCTCATTTCTCCTTCTTTCCACCCAGCTTGTTCGGGTCATTCGTCTCCAAAACCACATTTCAGCTGCCTCAAGTTTTGATTCTTCTCTTTTCCCCAGTGTCCATGTTTCACAACCATAGGTCAACACACTCCAATCAAAGGTCTTGAGAAATGACTTCCTTATCTTCAAGTTGAGGTGCTCATTGAGCAACAAATTCTTCTTATCTTGAAAGGCTTTCTTCGCCAACACTATTCTTTTCTTAATTTCTGAGATGCATCTGTTGTCATAATTAATCACACTTCCCAAATAGCAAAATTCCGTTACTTGTTCAATGGCACTATCATTTAACATTATATTAGCTAAAATTGGTTGTTTCTTTTTATCAACCACCATTAATTTTGTCTTCCGAGAATTAACTCTTAGCCCGAATTTTCCTAAGGATTTCTGAAAAATGTTTAACATTCTATTCATTTCACATGCAGAGTTTGCTAAAAGTGCAATATCATCTGCAAAGCGAATGCTATGAACCTGTACTCCATTAAATTTTAATCCTTTTGTTTTCTCTTTTAATGCATTTACTGCAGCTTCTATATAGATATTAAAGATATATGGTGATAGAGGACAACCCTGCCTTACACCTCTTCTTATTTTTGCTTCTCTTTTATTGCCATTAACTGTTATTTCTGTAGTTTGATTTTTATATAAGTTCAGAATAAGGCGCCTGTCTTTCCAGTCAATCCCGACTTTGGCCAATGTAAGAAATAAGGTTTTCCAATTAACATTATCAAATGCCTTTTCTATATCAATGAATACTATATAGGTTTTTCGATTAACTTCCAGTCTTCTTTCTAAAATCTGACGTAATGCTAGGATAGCCTCCCTAGTCCCTTTCCTTGTTCTAAAACCATACTGATCACTATCCAGATGTTGTTCAATTTTCTCGCTTAGTCTCTCTTTGATAATTATCAATAAAATCTTTGATGCATGAGAAAGAATGGCTAAAGTTCTATAATTAGAACATTCACAAGTATTTCCTTTCTTGGGTAGTGTGATTGTTCGACTTTTAATAAAATCAGGAGGTACAATTCCGTCCTCATAGCATTTAGTAATGATTTAGAGAAGGCATTCCTTAATGCTTAATCACAACATTTTAAGAGCTCTGCAGGAATGTTATCTACACCAGTTGCTTTATTTCCTTTCAGTTTAGTGAGTGCTGCATAAAACTCTGCTTTAGTTATAGTTGGACCTTTATCATCTTCTTCAATTAGTTCTTCATCTTCTATATAACTACTATTGTCAGTAATATCTGGTCCATCATACAAATCTTCAAGGTATTCCTTCCGTCGCTCACATACCTTATCATTTTCAAACAATAGCTTCCCTTTGGAATCCTTTACTACATTGCTTGTAATGCGTTGCTGATAGCTCAAAGACTTTGTGTTCTGTTATGCAAAGAAAAATAACAGAGTTCTGATGAGAAATAATTTTGCCTTGTGACAAGTCCATTTCTGAAAAGAATACATCTGCTTCTTTTTTTTGGATTGTATTGAAGCTTGTAAGACTGCTTTCAGTTCAATAGACTAACCATGTAGTATCTCTTGGAGTTGAGCTATTTAACGCCGGATCATCAGCAAAGGTAAGTGCCTATAATCTAGGCAGCTATTCCAAAAAGCATATCCTAGTGTTCAGAAATGTTATGATATATTAATAACACAGTAACTTCTTATGAGCCACTTACTACCCTTCCAGGGAATTGCTATTGCTAGACGTGGAGCGGTGCTGTTGTGCATAAATTACGTCATCTCGCCTCGTTATGGCTGCAGCGAGTGACTGCGGAGCAAGAGGGGCAACGCATGTACAGTCATACAATGAGAACACACCGCACGGCCCATCACTAATCATGCACACAAATGACATGCGATGAGGTTTCGCTGGCGACGACTGCAAGTCTATCGCAGGTGTGTGACTGGGCGGAGCGCATTAGTTCCGATTTCCGCCACAGGTAACAATTCGCTGGTAGGGTAGTACATAACACTACTGTAAAGAAAAAGGCGTTTATGTTCGACGATGTCGATATGTAAATATTATATCTCAGAAAACTGTGTCATAATGAAGGTCATTATAACACTATTTTTCATCATGAAACAGTTTCTCCCACCAATCAGAGCGCAAGAAACAGTTGTGTGACCAATTAGGTGACGGTAGCTTCGCACCTGCGCTGAGTTCCACGGCCTTCTAATTTAAATTTCACTGCATGCCCTAGTGTCATCATGGGGTAATGGAGGAGGCCATGGTCAAATACAAGGTATTTTGTGCCTCCCATGCGCTCTATTCAGTACATAACACTGGCGAAATCTCGACAGATGTTTATGAATATTTATGTTCGAACATAAAATCGTTATAATAATTATCGTCGAACATAAACAGTCGTATGCAACTCACCTATACGCTCGTTTTATAAACATACACGTGTATTAATTATTGCCATTATAGGCTCGTTGCATAATGTACTATACTTTGGTTTTTGTATATATATTATCTTTAAATCAAAATCACTTTATTTGCAATGAGGTGTCAACCTCGGTGGCAAATGAGGTACATAATTTACAAACACTACACAATATTAAAAGAATACAGTAACTTAATGTACAAACACTACACAATATTAAAAGAATAAAGTAACAAACACCCTAAAGAATACAGTAACAAACACTACACAATATTAAAAGAATACAGTAACAAACACTACACAATATTAAAAGAATACAGTAACTTAATGTACTATTCACATAAACAATGAATGCTCTGTATTAAAATAGAGCGGATGCCACGTTTCGTTCGTCAAATAAAATAATGATTTATGTAAAATCATACAATTCGAATAGTCCGCCATAAAAATGAAGCATGTTTCTCTATCGATTTAAGGCGGGAACGATTCTTAACAGTGTCACCAAAACAAATACTGCAAATGTCTTCCTTAGCCGCAAAGTTTGAAACTGCTTTATTTGCTTATAAGGTGCAGTCGGATTTAATATGTTTAAAACGTGTACAAAACACTAGATAGCTAACTAATAAAATATCCTTCTCTTCATTTTGTTTTTGAATTTACATAATGCATCCACGATTTTATTACACAAATTTACAGAGGTAAATTCGATTCCAGGGTTCATTCGGATCATATTTGAATATTCTGTCGAATCCGGTCGAATCTGTCTTATTAATATGTACTGATATTGTCATTAAAGAAGGTTTACGACTGGAAAATATTTACTTGTGCCCGCGAACTTACTATGCATAAAATATGGAAATGTTTCCATCTGTTTTGTTTTGAACAGCTGACATTGAGGTACTCCATTTAAAAATATTGGCACGCCATGGAACGCAATGCAATGGAAGGCTGGAAGCGTACGAAGGAGTGTAAATTACGAGGTTACATTGCTAAAGTAAACGTTTTAAAATAATTTGAATGTTAGCATGTCATCATCAAGCGAAGAGATACCTCTTTCTGGTAATGTATTTTAATTTTTCTTTTGTACATTGATAACCTGAAATATAGCTGAAATGTATCTTGAACCATCCATTAGGTTACTAACATGACATCGGTCTGTGAGTCCGAAGTTGTAAACATGCATATTTCTGTTGTTTTAAAGCAGGTATATTATTTATTAAAGATAAACCACACTACAGAATACGATTGACTTACTAAGCTTTGCATTGTTACTGTTAACAATAAAGAGGGACAATAAATACATTCACAATTGTCTGGAAGGCGCCGGGTTCGATTCCCGGTCAATGCATGTGAGATTTTCGAAGTGAAATGCCATGTCCTGTGGTTCGGATTCCACGTAAAATGGAGGTCCCGTGGCTCATGATCTAGAGATTGACGGTCATGTTAAACTAAAAGCTTCCTTTCATTGTCTGGAGAGACAAAACACCGAAATAAACACTCCTAATGACTAACTAGAAAACTTGGATAGTGATAATTCTTACAAATATGCAATGAACAATTCACAGTCACAGTCGATCACCATGTTCATTTCTTCTTTTCAGAACAAGTTGGACAAACAACCACAATGTGCTCCAAACACATGAACATCCCACACAAATAGCACTCGTATTTTGTTTTACGAATTCTCTTTGAGTCACAATCTTGAATTCTCATTCAAGTCAGTCTTGGAACTTGCTTGACTGTGAATCTTCTTTTTAGATGATCTCCAAAAGTCAAATGCCAGTGTTTCTAAATCAGGTAAATTATTTATTAAAGAGAAACCACACTACAGAAAACGATTACTAAGCCTTGCATTGTTCTCATCATCTTCGCATCATATTAGCATTAGGACTACGACCTTCGACACATGATGACAAGGTTTGCTGTACAGGGATTTCACTTCAAATGCTGCAGCAACAAGAAGCACCATGACCCAGGAGAACAGTGTGTTTGTGAACTATGCAACATGCACTGTCGCACTGCACGACTGTGGATCAGTCCGCCTCGCTCTGTCAGAGGAGCTGCAAGCAGCGTTGCCAGCAGTACATAATCGCTAAGTAAATGAAGGTTGAACTCAATACTTGCGCTTATATTCTTATGTCGTATTACATACGAGTATATTCAATCTTTCCAATTCTCACTTTCTTATTTACTCCCTATTTACTATAGACAGACCTGCCGATGACACCGCATCTCCTGCTCCGACACCTGCAGAGCTTCAACAATCGGTCAATCGCTTTAGCACTTTGGTCTTGCCATCAATGCAAAGAAAACTAAGGTACTTGCACAACCTGCCCCAGGATTACCTCTTCCTGAGTTCAATATATCCATCTTAGACTGAACACTGGAGCAGGTTGATCATTTTTCATATCTTGGTACAGTGAGTCCGGGAATGTTCCCCACAGCGCCTACATGCGTCTGCGAGAGCTAGGTACAGCAGTTATGTTGGTAGCACGTCTGCCACTTGCATCATAACAAATAAACAGTAAACTTCGTACTCACCACAGCCATTCATAACAGATGCTGGAACCATTCACAGTAGGCTACATCACTCTTTTTCCGTAATCTGTAGAGTTTGTTTTAATTCACGAACCACAGTAACTTTATAAGGGAACAACTGAAGCTTGTCTCTTACAGCTTTATCTGCTGTCGACTTAGAGATTCCTGTTTGTTGAGCTAATTTTCGTGTTGATTTACTTGGACTACGCAGCATTATATTGGAGATTTCATCAAGTTTTTCGTCCGTTAAAAGCGTAGGCCTGCCTGTTCCCGGTACATCGTGAACTGAGCCAGTCGCATGAAATTTACTTATCAAATCCCGAATGGTATCCCGGTTTGAACACTTTGAATTAGGAAACCGCGCCTGAAATCTTAATTTTACATTTTCTCAGTCTTCTTTCCTGTCAACCTCTCTTGGTCAACTATTGTTCTCTTCCGAACCCAACGGTATTTGGGTATCCGAGGCCTAGGGAGTCTTTCACTTTCCCGCCTTAATTGGCCCTTGTCTCATCTTTCCTGATATCCTCCTTCTGCGAGGGTTGAGGCCATTTCTTTTCTTCCTGTCCTTTATTTGCCTTATCCTTTATTTGTTTACCATTTCTTCTTCTAGTTTGTAAGTCTGTAGTTAGTATTAGTTATAGTTTTCATTCTCATCTCATCTTTCACGATCACCCGAACCATTAGGGGCCGATAACCTAGATGTTAGGCCCCTTAAAACAAAAATTATCATGTTCTTAATTAACTTGATTGCTTGTTTGTTAACTGGTCCTTAATTTCCTTGTTTCAGAGAGCTGTGTAAGATATAAAATGGAACTCTTAGAAAGTAACAGCAAATCTCGTAAAATGCTAGTGAAGAAGATCCCCATAGTTTTCCCCTCATCGTCGAGTCCAAAGAACGCTAATAAACCAAAGATACAGAAGATTGTTGTTGACTTAACCAATCCTCATACCGACAGCGATGTCTCTCAAGAGGATCAAATTACTAAGAATTCCAAAATAGAGCAAGTTAAGAAAAGAGGTTTGGAGCTCAAATTAAAAAATAATGATATCTCCAATATATTGAACGACGATGATGACGACGACGACAGTGTTGTTATTGAATTATCAGATGAGGAGGAATGTGTGAAGAAAAGAGACACTAAAAGTAAACCTGATGAAACAAGCAAAAAGTCGCCACTAAAATCTAAAACAACAGTGGCAGAGAAAGGCAGCTCAAAGGTAGGCCTAGTGAGTTTGGCTAATTCCTTGTTTAAGATTTTGCCTAAGGGAACCAAGGGTAATTAGATCATTATCCAATACATTTTGTCAGTCTTACTTAAAATGGGTCAAGTCCACATCACCTTAAGTAAGTTTCTAATAATGTAACGTTACCATTTGTTCCCCTTCACCTGAATCACCTTAAATAAGTTACTAATAATGTAACCTTAACATTTGTTCCCCATCACTACAAACATGGTGATCTATAGTCCGCGTCACCTTAAATAAGATACTAACATTGTAACCTTACCATTTGTTCCCCATCACTACAAACATGGTGATCTATAGTCCGCGTCACCTTAAATAAGATACTAACATTGTAACCTTACCATTTGTCCCCCATCACTACAAACATGGTGATCTATAGTCCGCGTCACCTTAAATAAGATACTAACATTGTAACCTTACCATTTGTCCCCCATCACTACAAACATGGTGATCTATTGACCGCGTCACCTTAAATAAGATACTAACATTGTAACCTTACCATTTGTTCCCCATCACTACAAACATGGTGATCTATAGTCCGCATCACCTTAAATAAGATACTAACAATATAACCTTAACATTTGTTCCCCATCACTACAAACATGGTGATCTATAGTCCGCGTCATCTTAAATAAGTCACTAACAATATAACCTTACCATTTGTCCCCCATCACTACAAACATGGTGATCTATAGTCCGCATCACCTTAAATAAGATACTAACAATGTAACCTTACCATTTGTCCTCCATCACTACAAACATGGTGATCTATAGTCCGCATCACCTTAAATATGTTACTAACAATGTAACCTTACCATTTGTCCCCCATCACTACAAACATTGTGATCTATAGTCCGCGTCATCTTAAATAAGATACTAACAATGTAACCTTACCATTTGTCCACCATCACTACAAACATTGTGATCTATAGTCCGCGTCACCTTAAATATGTTACTAACAATGTAACCTTACCATTTGTCCCCCATCACTACAAACATTGTGATCTATAGTCCGCATCACCTTAAATATGTTACTAACAATGTAACCTTACCATTTGTCCCTCATCACTACAAACATTGTGATCTATAGTCCGCGTCACCTTAAATATGTTACTAACAATGTAACCTTACCATTTGTCCCCCATCACTACAAACATGGTGATCTATAGTCCGCATCACCTTAAATAAGATACTAACAATGTAACCTTACCATTTGTCCCCCATCACTACAAACATGGTGATCTATAGTCCGCATCACCTTAAATATGTTACTAACAATGTAACCTTACCATTTGTCCCCCATCACTACAAACATTGTGATCTATAGTCCGCGTCATCTTAAATAAGATACTAACAATGTAACCTTACCATTTGTCCCCCATCACTACAAACATGGTGATCTATAGTCCGCATCACCTTAAATAAGATACTAACAATGTAACCTTACCATTTGTCCCCCATCACTACAAACATGGTGATCTATAGTCCGCATCACCTTAAATATGTTACTAACAATGTAACCTTACCATTTGTCCCCCATCACTACAAACATGGTGATCTATAGTCCGCATCACCTTAAATATGTTACTAACAATGTAACCTTACCATTTGTCCCCCATCACTACAAACATGGTGATCTATAGTCCGCATCACCTTAAATATGTTACTAACAATGTAACCTTACCATTTGTCCCCCATCACTACAAACATGGTGATCTATAGTCCGCATCACCTTAAATAAGATACTAACAATGTAACCTTACCATTTGTCCCCCATCACTACAAACATTGTGATCTATAGTCCGCGTCACCTTAAATATGTTACTAACAATGTAACCTTACCATTTGTCCCCCATCACTACAAACATTGTGATCTATAGTCCGCATCACCTTAAATATGTTACTAACAATGTAACCTTACCATTTGTCCCCCATCACTACAAACATGGTGATCTATAGTCCACGTCATCTTAAATAAGATACTAACAATGTAACCTTACCATTTGTCCCCCATCACTACAAACATGGTGATCTATAGTCCGCATCACCTTAAATATGTTACTAACAATGTAACCTTACCATTTGTCCCCCATCACTACAAACATGGTGATCTATAGTCCGCATCACCTTAAATAAGATACTAACAATGTAACCTTACCATTTGTCCCCCATCACTACAAACATGGTGATCTATAGTCCGCGTCATCTTAAATAAGATACTAACAATGTAACCTTACCATTTGTCCCCCATCACTACAAACATGGTGATCTATAGTCCACGTCATCTTAAATAAGATACTAACAATGTAACCTTACCATTTGTCCACCATCACTACAAACATGGTGATCTATAGTCCGCGTCACTTTACATAACAATGTAACCTTGCAATGCCATTCTACTGTTGTGCATGATAAGATCTGGGCTCCGAGAAAGAATGTGGTTTCTTACCACTGTAAGCCTCTTTTATTTAACATGATAAGTGGTCTTTTGAAAGAGGTCAGACCAAGGGATGCCTGGTCGTTGGACGGGGAGAGAGGTGGTCCGTAACTTTTTCACTGAATACATAAATGGTTCAGCGTGCCTCCTGTGCTGGATTATTTTAGCCATCCCCCTCAACAGAAACCATCGCTAATTTGAACATCAAATACACATAGTAACTAACCAGGGTGTTCATACAGTAATGATGTTTGGGATCCACGGTTCGATTCCACATGAGTTGGGCGAAACTTTTATCCATTCGAAACATGCTTAGAAATTTTAATTTGTACTGTAGACTATATTTATTAAATGCACGTATAACATACGAGGGCTGCTTTTTAAGTAAGGGCCGTTTTTTTTTAAAATTAACCGAACATTTTATTTTGAAACCACATTTATTCTTAGGTTTTGCATATCTTCCTCTATTTTTCTAAATCGTTGCCTTGTTTATTTAGGCCCTTGTCATACCTTAAAACTAAGTTCTGAAATCCCTCGGCATAAAAGTTTGCCGCCTGCTCTGACAACCAACAATTCACACTTGAGGAAAATCCATTGATAGAGTGGTTATCATGAATCTTCGGTCCTTGTGAATTTTCATGTCAATTGCAGTCACCGAGTCATCTGTGATTACAGACCTGAGCGTTCATCGTCATGAACATTTTCACGGCCACTTTTGAACTCGCGAACCCATTTTCGCACTTTACCTTCCGTCATTGCATTATCACCATACACCTCACAAAGCTGACGATGAATGTCTGCAGCCGACATGTTTCTTGCACTCTAAAAACGTGCCACAGATCGTACTAAACTCACGGCGGGTGAATCAATAATCTCGAACATTGTAAAGGTGCACAGTTCAGCGTACAGGTTAGCTACACAGCTGCAACTGACGCCTGCTTGTTCACAAAGAATGCCGGGAGGTAGCGCGCACGCTTCTTGCGGCGTGCGCACTAACTACAGGCTTAAAAAAAACGGCCTTCGTAAATCCCATATTCACACTTCACACAGAAGAAAATATTGCTAAATGTACACCAGAATTTATAATTCCAATATCGCCTCAAGACACAAATATCCAAACTACGAGGTCTGTTAGAAAAGTATCCAACCTTTTTTTTTCTTTCTTTTCGGAAACCTGATGGATTTGAATCCAGCGCACTTGCATGAGCCGACACTGAACCTTTGTGCACATGCGTGAATTTTTTCGCGCCTGTCGATAGCGTCTTGCAGGCAAGCAGCATTTGAGAGAGGTCGTGTGTAGTGCTGTCGTCTATTTTTCATCGCAAGGACTGGGATTTGGTCGCAAGCACGCAACAAAGGCAGTGCCTGCTCAGTTCGCTGTTTGACGCTCACATGACGAGTTACTGTTAAATTCTATCTCCATGATTGCTCAAAAGTGTTTGGAAGTGTCGTACTGTAGAATACAGTAACTAAGATGAGTGTTATACATCACTAAGTTTAAAAGACAAAATATATACAGGGTCTTTCATATAAAGTAAGAACGGCAAGCGGCAGTTTTGTTATTCGCTGCTATGGTGGCCTTGGTCGAGCTTGTGGCGCGCCACGGCCCCCTGCTTTAAGCATGTGTACAATCCTGTATGAAATATTACCGTATAAAAGATGCTAGAAGTGTCGTCCTTCCTGGGTTATACAGGCATTGTATCTGGTAACCACATTCTGGCTGATGCGAGTGAGTTCTGCCACTGTAATGTTTCTGATTTTACATTTTATGCTTTATATTGAGCACTGAGTCAGAAGTGTCAAACTTATTTACAATTACGTGAATCTGCTAGTGAAGGAAATTGCTGAACAAATGCATCATGTACCCGCCGAGCCGACTCGTACTTAAAATAAGTTTTACATACAAAAATACGATGTTGTATTGATAACTGCCTCATGTTAACATCTGAGTTTCAGACTGGCGACTAAACACCTGCACGCTTATTGCAAGGTCAAGTACAGTATATGCGCCTATGCAGCAGGGGGCCGTGGCAGGCCACAAGCTTGGCCAAGGTTACTGTAGCAGCGGATAACAAACACCCTGTATACAGCCATTGACTATGTATTGTACAAGTTCATCTGGTCTTTCTATAACAATTACATATTGTATATTATAGCTTCAGATAAGTATGCATTTACTGTACTTTAAAATATTTTAGAAAACGTTTCTATAATTCGGACTTTCTATAATTTGGACTAAACCTCGCCCCTGTTAGGCCAAATTAATGAGAGTTTACTCCACTAACAAAACTCTTAGATTTAACCCTCTTAGTGCCAAGCCATTTCCTGAAATACTTGCCAAGAATGCCCAGCCATTTTCAATGGTCATGCAGGCTATTCCAAAAAAATAGTCATAAATACCACATTTTCGATGATGGAATCATTAATTTTTGCTTTGTTTTATAACCAATACCTCATTCTATACATTATGTTCGTAAAGGTTTTTAATGGAGGTTATTCTGATAATTGTTCAAATTTTTAATTTCTTTTGAAAAAAAAAATCGATTTTGAGTCTAAATTAAGGTCACCTAAGAGTCATATTCGAAGAAACCCTATGTTTCCAGCTGTATAAAGTTCTTAGATACATCTGTAGGCAGAAAACTTCAACAAGAAGAAAGCAACTGCACCCCAATTTTGGCGGGAACGAGCGTGATTGGGGGAGCGGTAAGGTAGGATGTGAATACAAACTCAAACCTATCGCGTAACAGACTTCGAAGGAAAAAGTAGACACCGCACAGGCAAGCTTGGAACCTCGCCTTTCCAACAGTATGAAATAATCACGGACATATGCCTACAGAAATCTACAAATATACGATAAACAGCGCGGCCATTGAATCGGCTTTGGCACTTTTGGCGTGAGCAGCGAGAGCCGATCTGATCGGCGCGTGGCACTGAGAGGGTTAATATTTGTATGAATTTAGTTGCACAGTTTAATGGTAAATTATTTTCACTCTTTTTTTAGCTAGAAGCTTGGCTAGCAAGAATAGCCACTATGCCTTTGGAGAAGTTCAAAAACAAACCTTCTACGCAGAAGAAGTATGCTGCGAAGGTTTGTAATGTGTGTTTGTATGTGTTTGTGGTCCCACATGTGTTACAATAGACCTGCTCATCCCACCGTTGCACTGCCTATATTCCACACCACCTTAAAAGCAATCTAACCGAACCACAGGACGTGATATCTCACGGCCCATGCATTGGAGATTTTCAAAGTGAAATATCACGTCCTGTGGTTCAGATTCCACATCAAATGGAGGTCCCGTGGCTCTTGATCGCATTAAACTACAAGCTTCCTTCCTTTACAATCTGTGCTGTTTTTTTTTCCTCTAAAAAAACTTTAATACTTGGAGCGCGGGCGCCATACTATTACATTTCAAGGTAACTTTTTAAAACTGCGGCGAGCTTAATATTACGTTGATCGATTTCTCGCACTTTGTGTTGGAGATGAACGTAATATTACAGCTCTAGCACTCGCGTGTGGGTGCCAGTAAGCATGAAGTTGCACATACTATCGCTAGATAGCACCACGTCACTGTTCAGCGGAAGAATATCGATGTGTTCGAAGGCAAGCGAAGGAGCTTCCCTCGTTGGACTTTGTGTCACCCCTTGTTTCAAAATTTACCATACCGTAGTGCATTATGAGAAGTGACATTTTTGGTTTGAAGTTCAAAGTAGGGTGTTATGTCAATGAAATGATTATTGAGATTTATTTCATGCATGCACATTTGATTTTACAATTTTTATTTTTTCTTCCTCAAAAAAAATTGTGTGATCTTACGTCATTTTTTTTTTTACAATATAGTCTTTTTTTTTTTTTTTTCAATCGTGTTGGATTTTTATTAAATTTGTAGTGTAAGGATTCGGAAATCGAACGGACTTTTCAATATATTTGTAACTCGAAGCACATTCAGTTTGTGCCATTCTGAACATAGCCATACATTCTGGAAATGAGCCAGCACAGGGGAGAGGAGCAACATTTAAGGCATCAGCAGGATAAGTGTTCAGGGGTACTCTCAGTTGTAGTCGATAAAATATCACGATCTTGCAATTTGCAAAGTCCGGTCATTGTTTGTGTACGAATCATTAACTTGAAGCTTTTTCGATGCCTGGGTGGATGTTAAATACAGTGGAACTTGGATAATTCGAACCTCAAGGGACCAGTAAAAAAAATTTGAATTAAGAAAGTTCTTTGAAAAGGGTAGGGAAAATATATTGTATTACTTTTACATAATGATTTACGTTCAACAAAGCAGATTTACAGACAACGGTACTTTATAATGTTTCAAATTATAAAATGAAACCAAAATGTACTGTTCACGTATTTAACGACTGTAGTAATCCAGCAATCTAGTTAAGTCTTAGAGAAATCTACAGTTTTTCAAAAAAGTTTGAGATTTTTACCCGTTTCCTACAAAGTCTCTCAGTCATCACAAAATATTTACGTCATTTCTACTAAAAAAAAAGCCTAAGTTCTGTGATGTGGTTTGTCGTTTTTCGGAAATTCCTGATCCAACTGCTTGACTTCCGATCGGCTTACGTAAAAACATCGAATTATCCAAAATATAATTCGAATTAACCACGATTTTTTAGCATTGATTGTATATAAAATGCTAGGGACCAAGAGAAAAATTCGAATTAAAGAAGATTTCGAATTATAGAAGTTTGAATTAGCCACGTTTCACTGTAGTTGGTTATTTTCTTCATCCTTCACAACTACCCCGCCTCCAAACACTATAAGAACGAAGTACCAAGTTGCCGACCAAAAGAAACTGATTCGAAAGATGGATTTAAATCGAGGATTACTCGATATCTCCTCCGGCTGTTATGAACAGCGCGTTGACGCCAGCTGATCGATGAACTTTCAAGTCGGAAGTTATATTTGCCGGACTAGATACAAATGTATACCAACAGTTTTCAAATCTTTAACCCCCCAGGGGCTCACATCTAGTGGGACGTGGGTTGGCGACCACAGGGGCCCAGCTGAGTCCGGCATTGCTTCCACTTACTTGTGTCGGGCTCCTCTCTGTCTTCTTTCCTGTCGACCTCACTTGGTCAACTCTTGTTCTTATTAGGGTATCCGAGGCCTAGGGAGTCTCTTCCTTTCCCGCATTAATTGGCCCTTGTCTCATCTTTTCTGATACCCTCTTTCTGCGAGGGGTCAGCCTTCTTTTTCTTTCCTGGTATCTCCTGCCTTCTGCTCAAGGCCCTCAAGGAGGCAGGGTGTGTGTAGCCCCACCACTTCTGGTGCACCCTGGATAGTGCTACACCCTCAGGGGCTCATGGCTGATGAGTTCAGGAGTTGGTGACCCCGAGGGATTCCTGAGCTGGGTGCGATTTTCCCCCTTTTGTCCATTACCTCCTCATTCACTTTCCTATCTGCCTTTCATGGCTCTCCTTCCTTCCAAGTCCCTCAATGCGCATTCTTTGAGGGTTGAGGGCATTTCTTTTCCTCCTGTCCTTTATTTGCCTTATTCTCCTTTTGTTTTCCATTTTTTCTCCTAGTATATAAGTTAGTACATGGTGTCCACAGACAGGAAAAGTCAGGAATTTTGTTTTTGGTCAGGAAAAGTCAGGAAAACGTGTGAAAAAATGGCGCGAGTCAGGAAAAAAAGTGCGAAAAGTATTAGAAAGTCAGGAATTTTATATTAACCATAGCCTACAGTATTTTGTGCTTTACAGCCATATTTTGATGTTACTAGTTCAACTAATCTCTGAAGATAAAAAGCAATAACTCACTGGATATTATGGTAAGTTTCCATTTTTACAGTACATCATAGTAAAAACCTCTTTTACCTATTTTTTTGTACGCTTTTTTGGCGTTGGCGTAGGGATGTGGCGACCCCATCATTATAGTTTAGGTTATTAAGTAGCCTACTTTAGTTATGTTATTGTTTTAAGGGACGGAACTACGAGGTCATCTGCCCCTTATTAAGTACTTTGATTTATGTATTATTTCATTATAATTTACTTTATTTTCTAATTTAATTAATAAAGAGGCGAGCTTTGGGCAAATCCTGCAAATGAAAAAAGATATATGCATAAAAAAAACTTTTTTCTCGATGTTACGATGACTTTGTGAGTCAGGAATTTTGTTGAAAAATGGTCAGGAAAAGTCAAGGAAAATTGACATTGAAAATTCTGTGGACACATCACCCAAACCATTAGGGGCCGATAACCTAGATGTTAGGCCCCTTAAAACAACAATTATCATCATCATCAAATGTTTAAGGGGTACATGTACCCCCGCGTACCCCCTGAAAAAAAGTACTGACTACTACTGTGGTAATTTATAGTAAAATTTCTTGCTGTTGGGTAGAGTCGGAGGTTTATTCACTGTCACCACACATTTTGTATAATCACAGTGTTTTCAGCCACCAAACTAGCACTTAAAAGTTTGGCATCGTGATCTATCATGTGTGATGTCATCCAGGGTCGCCAGTCTCCTGATACATTTTGACTGCACTGCGACTTCTGATTTCTACCTTGGGATCTAAACAGTCGGTGATGATACTCCCTAGATATTTAAAACGGCAAACACGCTCGGCTGTAAGACCTCTGACGCTCAGCATAACTTGGTCATGATTTTCACGACTATAAACCATAAATTTCGTCGTAATTACATTATAATATCGTATGGCCTGAGGTGCCGGGGGCAAGCTTTGTTATTTGACACCGAAAGGGTAGCTTGCACGCCGAATTTCGTTGTTCCTTGAAGCACTATGAAAGTAAAGGAGGTTAGATATCTAAACTCCTTGAACGCTATAGCTCTTTCTAGTAGAGAAATGAGGAACTTAGTGTTGGCGGTAAATTCCAAGATTAATTTTGCCATTATGAACAAAGAAGATGTTTGGAATGGAAATGAAGGGAAGGAGGCCAAGGGGAAGACCAAGGGACAGATGGACGAAGGGAGGAAAGAGGAGTGTGCTGGGACACAGTGAAAGACGAGAGATGGTGGATGGACTGGAAACGATGGAGAGGCTTATGTTCCAAGCAGACCCGACCAGCGGTCGGAAACTGCTCAAGATGACGATGATGAGGATGAGTCCCAGTATTTAACTACAGAGGCAGCTGTTAGGAAGTTAGAAACATTCCCAGCCTTTGCCTGGAGTAGAAGTGGGGGAAACCACTTTTATGGTGGCTGAGGTTGGAATCAAACCCTCCTCTTCTTAGTTTTGCCTCACAATGCTGAGTGTTCCAGCCCATATGTCAAAATTGAAATACCCTGACAAAGCCAGGAATTGAACCCAGACCTCTGGAGCAACAGCTGCTACACCGTTGCTACTCGTTACCTACAACCTGTTGCGTAGCCATGCTCGTTAAATCCTGCATCACGAATGCGGGGGCAGCTTTTGCAGCAAGTTCGTGAGTTGAAATCCTGGTGTCGACAGTGTCTATCCTGAGTGTGGTCTTTCTCCAGGGTTTTCCATAGTCCCTCTAGGTAAATGCTGGGATAGTACTTTATTTCCAATTCTGGGGCACTTAATACTGCAGTCATCGAAATACAAGTAATTAGACATGTTCAATATACACCCAACTACATGGGGTTGATGACTAAGATGTCCCAAGGCCCTCAAATGAATCGACAACAACAAAGAGTAACGGTTACTATACTCTGAATTACCAATAATGGTCGCAGACAGCTGTCAAAGCTAGAACGTTGGAAAATGCTGCGTTGTCACTGAGGCAGATCATGACTCATAACATTCCAAGAGGCTTCCAGGAAGACACAAATACTGGGGAAGTTAGCTCCCACCCCTGCCTGGCGGTCTAATGACCGTGACAAGTGAAGACACAGTAGAACAGAGTCAAACCATGTACTCACTGCTGTGTCGGCAGACATTGCACCATTGCTCGCTGTTGCTATGGAGACCGTTACACCTCTCTTCTCCACTCCTCACAGCTTTCACCGAGCATCTTTTGTAAATCAGAGTATATAACCCATCCACGGAGTCTTGAGGAGTGCCAGTCTACCCTGTCCAGTGAGGCGCGGTGAGGGATCTGGTAACTCACAGTGTGAGAGTGGCGCCCAACTCCATCAGTCGTTGAGCAGCCACGCTCAGCCCATTGCATTCTCCCTCTCCCTCTCCCTCTCTTTGTGTGACGACATGTGCGAACCTACTTCGCGTGGATTGGGTTAATGTGTTACGACTCGCACTTTATAGGAGCAAATTCTGAGGGGGGATCAAATATAAACGGGATTTTTTTTACATTTATAGCATCAATCAAAAAATTACATATATAGAGATCACTTTTCTCCATCGGATCGGTAAGTTTTTAATGCCGTCCTGGTGGAAAGAAGATGGATTTGTAAGGAGCCACTTGCGCACAAACTCTTCTACACTTGCATCATCATCGAACCGCTGTCCTCCTAGGTCTTATTTAAGTGGTCCAAACAAATGGTAGTCGCAAGGCGATAAATCTGGACTGTAGGGAGGGTGTTCCAACCAACAGCTGTCAAATCGACCCTGCTAAAAGTCACCTAGTTTGTAATGCAGGGGAGAATGTAGGGTACTGGTTATTTTAAGAAATTCATTACCGGTAGTATTTATTAATAAATAATTCTCCTTTGTAAAATGGCAGCCGCATACGATCATATACAGTACTTCGAAATCGGCTTGGCGACGCGAAGTAGGCCTAATATACTACATTCCGTCTGAAAAGCTTTTTTTTTTTTTTTTTGTTGAAATAAAGCATTGATATGGCAATTGTTGAATTTGAAGAGCACAGCGGAACTGAGAAAATAAATTACTCATCTCTTAGCCTCAATTATTATAAAAATAACTGTAAATACGAGAAAAGAGCACATCCATCTACTCAAATCACATGTTATAGCATCAGTTCTGTTTGATTATGTTTCCATCGCCCTTACGCTAGTTCCAGCACCGTCGCTTGAGTTTGCGAATAGCAAACAAATGAATACAAGTTGACTAGCCACAGTTCAGAAGTCTGAAAAACCATCCATGCCGTTCACTGCTTCCTTGATCCTTACAGCAAGTGACATTTAACGCATCGTTTCTTAACCGACTTGTTAAAACTTTTTGTGGAACACGTAATCTATAACAGAATGTTAACTAACGTTTCGTTAGCCAAATTTAACGCAAGGTTGATGGAACCGGCCCTGTAACCATGTTTAACACTATGTTAAACTCCTAACTGAGCAAGAATGGAATGTTAAAATAACTGATATGTTAACGATTTGTTAGCAGTAATGTTGGTTGATGGAACACCATTTCGCTAACATTTCTGTTAAATTACTTTAACGTGTTGTTAAAAGTTTAACGAAGGTTGATGGAACGGGCCCTAAGTAGGGTAATAAAAATACAAAATGGAACAATTTTGAATGAAAATATTATTGGTTCTTTAGTTTAAAGACTGCGACAACGCGGTCATGTAGCCCCGTGTACTTTGGGTGTGTGTAGAATCTGTGTGATAACGGGTGTTAATTGTGATGGCTGTATTAGTGTGTGTTATCTGTGATTCAGGTAAGGGCTGCAGACGATCAATTTATAGTAGTTCCTATTTTTGCTACCAAATACTACCATCCACGACAACGAGCTGTGAACTTGCCATGACAACCAGCACCTGGCGACGAACATTGGAACTAATATAGCGTTATAAAATCTAACCTACAAACTGAGTTTCACACAATTGTAGTTCTTTTACATGCCATAAGTCTATGACATGGGCCTGCCGGCTTTACTTCCCCTGCGAAGGAAGGCATTTTTAACGCTCTTAAAAAATCCGATGACTTCGGCCGGGTTTGAACTCCCGATGTTGGGCATAGAAGCACAGCATGCTACCAACAAAAGTCTGTGAACTTGTTTTAGTTTGCACACCTCTGTAAAGTACCAGCAGCAATGAGCAGGTCTATGTTTGTGTTGTGCCCTCAGTGTTGTAGCTTGCCTCATTGCTTGCTAAGTGCACAGGACATCTTGTCGTGTATTGCACGATAGTTCAGTAAGAAAGCATGTATGTGTAGAACAGTAACTAGGCTTTGCACAGGAGCACTTAAATCACTTGCTACAAGAGCTGTCTTTTTTAAATTAACCGAACATTTTATTTTGAAACCACATTTATTTTGAGGTTTTACATATCTTCCTCTATTTTTCTACATAGTTGCCTTGTTATAAAAGCCGATCCGGCTTTCATATAGCCGTGGTAGGTTTTTTCGAGATCTCGGAAACTAAGCGTCGCACAGTGTTCAAACCTATTCCAATCGAATCTGCGTCGAAAAAAAATTTTTCAGAAAAAAAGTCTGTATGAATGTATGTACGTATGTGCGTGACGTTTTTGCATTTAGCAAAGTACAGGTCGCAATTTTCAAGATATCGAGCTAAAATTTGGTACGGTGAAAGAGTTGGGGGGCCTGTGACGAACCCTATTGTTGGGCGTTAAAATCGGTGCAGGGCCGGACTTTTTTTTGCGGCCCTGAATTTCATCCTTTTTTTCAGTCTCGTATTATCTTGGAAACGGTTGGTCCTATCCTAAAATGTTAAATCGACAGGTGTAAGATCTCTGTGAGTAGCAACTATTTTATCCTTAACGATTTTTTGATATCTCTCACCGTTTTCATTTTATGGGTCCCTGAATTTATTTCTGTTTTTTCGAATCGTTATATCTGGGAAACGGTTGGTCGTATCAGACAAAGTTAATGCTACAGTTGTAAGATCTCAGTGATTAGCAACTTTTTTAACCCTTATGAATTTTTGATATATCGCACCATTTTCTTTTTTTTGGGCCCTGAATTTTATCCTTTTTTGAATCGACATTTCTCGGAAACGGTTGGTCGTATCGAAACAGGTTAAATTTACAGGAGTAAGATCGCAGTGATTAGCATCTTTTTTTACCCCTTATGATTTTTTGATATCTCTCACCATTTTCTTTTTTTGGGACCCTGAATTTTATCCTTTTTTTTTTTTTTGAATCTATATATCTGGGAAACGGTTGGTCGTATCGAAACAAGTTAAATTTACAGGAGTAAGATCGTTGTGATTAGAATCTTTTTTACCCCTTATGATTTTATGATATCTCTCACTGTTTTCATTTTCTGGGGTCCTGAATTTCATTGTTTTTTTTTTTTTTTCTTCGAATCGTTGTATCTGGGAAATGGATGGTCGTATCGAACAATGTTAAATCTACAGGTGTAAGATCTCAGTGATTAGCAACTTTTTAACCCTTATGATTTTTTGATATCTCTCACCAATTTCTGTTTTTGGGCCCTGAATTTTATCCTTTTTTTTTGGAATCGATATATCTGGGAAATGGTTGGTCGTATCGAAACAAGTTAAATTTGCAGGAGTAAGATCGCAGTAATTAGAATCTTTTTACCCTCTTATGATGTTTTGATATCTCTCACCGTTTTCATTTTCTGGGGCCCTAATTTTTTTTTTTCGAACCGTTATATCTGGGGAAACGGTTGGCCGTATCGAACAAAGTTAAATCTACATGTGTAAGATCTCAGTGATTAGCAACTTTTCTATCCCATATGATGTTTTGATATAACTCATCGTTTTCTATTTTTGGGGTCCTCAATTTCATACTATTTTTTCGAATAGTTATATCTCGGAAACCATCTGTCCTATCGAAAAAGTTAAATATACAGGCGTAAGATCTCAGTAATTAGCAACCTTTTTACCTCTTATCATATTTTGATATCTCACACCGTTTTGATGTTATTAAATGTTTTTTGGTTTAAGAAAAACAAATTGGGGCCCAAAAATATATAATAATTCATAAAAATTCACCTGATGGTCTCATTGAATTCTACGGAAAATTCTCTATTATAATCCGTTTTCACCTTTTCAAGAAGTTAAAAAATGCTCGAAATACAAGGGGGTTCCCAAAATACATACTTTTCACAATCACCCTGTAGTTCGAAAACCAAGAGGGCAGCGATGATTTCGATTGCACCATCGGTTTGTTTCATAAAAAAGTGGCACGGAATTGCGAAATCCGTTTTGCTCTATCTTGATTAGTTTCCAAGATACCCGCCAAATACATTGAAAAGGCGCCACCCTGTACAGCCGTATTCAATGAAAAAGCATACACGTATTACAATGAGTCCCAAATTTTGACATACAATTTATTATTAAAGGTTACCATATGTCATAGGTTATACAAACCGTTCTTCTTCTTTCTCGGCATCATGAAATTAGCGATGTGGGACGGGTAAATACCCAGTGGGAAGGTAAATATAAATTGGGTATTTACCCAGTGGCCTTTTAAATACCCAAAATGGGGGTATTTTCAGTTTTTGAGCTTTGTACAACACTTTTTGATGTGTTGATGAAGCGTTGGAAAAACAAGGACTGAAACACAGGTATTTGATACCTTAGTGAAATCAGGAACAATATTGATCCTTCATAACTAAAAAAAAACTAAAAAAATGGATGTCCAGGTATTTTTGGGTATTTATATGTTATGTTTTGTAACCTTGTCTTTAATCAGTTTTGTTTTTCCTTAAACTAAGGTAAAATATTGAATAAAACCTTTTGGTTGTTTTGTGTTTTAAATTTTTAATAAATACCAAGTTATTGAGAAGGTTGAGTTTTATTACGGTACTGGAAATGAGCAACAAAGATGTGGGAGGGAAAAGCTACTTTTGTAGTAATAAGAGCAGGCTATATGCATATTAATTGTAAGTGTATGCCAAAACTCAAAAGGTAATAAAATATATTCAATAGAAAGGACATTTGAAAAAAATATGCTTAGTAAAAGTGCTTTTAAGTTATTTTTCATTCAATTTTAAATATTAAAGGAATATTTTTTTTAAAGCATACTCTAAATAACACAAATGCATGTCAGGAAGTTTTTGTAGTATGTGGGCTCTATAATGGGTGAAGATGTATGCCAGCAAACATTTGGGTTGGCAACAATGTTCAGCTCATCCTACCCAGAATTCAAACTGACACTCGGCTTCGCCCGGGAACAGTTATGAATGCAAGGTGATAGGCTACTTCTAACGGAGGTCTTATAAGATATCCTTGTATATGACATTAGTCG
This sequence comes from Meconema thalassinum, assembly GCA_946902985.2. Taxonomy (NCBI): domain Eukaryota; kingdom Metazoa; phylum Arthropoda; class Insecta; order Orthoptera; family Tettigoniidae; genus Meconema; species Meconema thalassinum. Next base: position 282,434,708 of record OX336397.1, read on the forward strand.
TTTTCCCTCCAGCAGTGAACAACGAAAAGATTTTGGTTTGATGTAACAAGCGATAGAGCCACGTAAAGCTGTCCATGAGAAAAACATTCTCCATTAAGATCAACTCCAGTCACGCTAAGTGTCTGATCCTGTGCTTTGTTTATAGTCATGCCAAAGCAGGCTCTTACTGGAAATTGTACTCGTTTGAAACGATAAGGCAAATCTGAAGGAATCATAGGGATTCTGTGTACTAAGACTTTTTCTCCTGTACCACAGCTAGTTAAGATAGTTGATTCAATTTTTTTTATCGTATGGCTTTTAGTGCCGGGAGTGTCCGAGGACATGTTCGGCTTGCCTGAGTCTGTAGCTGCTTCCAGCGGACACCGTAAAGGGTGAGCTACAAGAAAAACAGTATTTCAAAGTTTTCACTACCAATCGTGTCCCATTGCATAACTTTGGTGGTTGTAAATTACGTAGCAATATAATAGGCACTCCTACTTTTAAAATAAGCTTGTGTGGTGGCAAGCCAGAAGGAAATAATGAATTTAGGAATTCTGTAGGGTAATGAACAGCTTCTTCACTATCGACTACTGCGTTTCGCCTACTGGGCAGTGAATTTGGAGAACACCAAGTGAGTAGTTTTCAAAACTTGTTCGTTTGTCGGCGATAATATTGCTCTTTCTTTAAACCATAAATGAGACTTGTTAGATAGGCCATGGATTTGAGGATAAACGCTATCAATCAATTCTTAAATACTGCTTACTGAAGCACAGAAATCGTCACTGAGGGTAATTTTCCCGTCAATGAACGGTAAATCTCCATTTCCGACTCTAAGTAACAAATTAGCAAACAAACTATTATCTTCTGAAGATAAGAGTAGCCTACTCTCATGTTAGTTTTGAGTGCCAATTGGTTATATCTGGCCAGATGTAAGATATTTTTAATGAAGCGTTCACTTCGTCGGCTCTCGTTCCTCTGGTAACAACTTGGTAAGATTTGACGAAAATCTCCGGCAAACAAAACTGTGCAGCCACCCATAGGTGTGTTCCGATTCCCTAGATCACGCAAGGTCCTGTCTACAGCTTCAACGGAAGTTTTGTGCGACATTATAGCCTCATCCCATACAACTAAAGAACAATTTTGGATTCAACTGGCAGTGTTACGTTGTTTTGAAATATTACATACATTTCCATCATTACTGCTGACTTTCAAAGAAAGTTTAAATGTTGCATGTGCTGTTCTTCCTCCTTCCAAACGAGTGGCTGCAATTCCAGATGATGCGACGGCAAGAGCAATATTACCACCAGACCTCACTTTGGCGAGCAACACATAAATCAAGAACGTTCGGCCTGTGCCTACAGGGGCATCGAGAAAAAATATCTTACCTTCCTTCTTAGTGTTATAAGCTTGTTTATGATCGTGGTTCAGACGGTGTTCTTCTTGAGCAACGGTTTGAAGGTGCCGAGAACGAAGTCTTTCTTTCTCTTGCGGCAATCTAGAAATTATTTGTTGCTCTGTTTCATTGGTACGTGATAAGAACTTTTTATTTTGCGATGTCAATGAACTATGACCTATATCCGTTTTACATCTCGACATGATGGCTTAACATCACTGACTGGACTATTAATTATAACGAATTCTTGTCAGACGTAATTTAAGAATGGCGAGGTACATGAAACACAAATCCCCCTTCCGTCCAATCTTAAATTCTCTGTGTATTTTGCGGACGGAAAGTTCACAGGCGAAATGAAGAAAAACCGAGTTGAACTTCCAGGGAATCTCCAAACACAACCAACCTTCTCTGAAGTCTTAACTCAACACGACTCGACGATTTGCTGCTGGCTATATCTGGGGTAATAGGTTCGCCCGCTAGTTAGGCTGTAACAGGGGTGATAAGACTCGCCCTTAGCTAGCTCGTAAACTGTCGCCTCAATATTAGAATGGACATGGTTGGAGGAAATGAAAAAGTAAAAATACTTATCGTGGGCGATGTATTGAAGATAGAGATATGCTCTCCTGGATTTTATGTAGAACTTTTCATGCTGAACAATTCTTACACTCATATTATTTAGATATGTTTAACGGTTTGCCCAAAATAAACTTAAAAAGGGCTCGGATGCCAGGTTTTTTGGTTTATTTTTTCACTGAAATCGTTACTGCTCTGCTTCCTTTGATCATAAATAATTTTCTACAGAAATCATTCTCGAGATATCCTTTACAGAATTGTGAAACCCGCATCAAAATATATCCAGAGGTTCTCGAGATTACCCGTGACATCCAAGAATCGGGGACTTAGTAAAACTAAGTAGAGATGATTTTACAAACTGTTCTGAAAAACTGTACGTTACACCTTTTGTAGAACTTGGCCAATGCTCTGAATAAATTTCTCCCAACTTTTATCTCAATGTTTGCAAAAAAAGCCTAGGTCAATTCTAACCCTGAGTTTTTAAGGTTATAACTATTGAATTTTATATCCTGATCTAATTCCCAATTCTAATTCTGTTTTTAAGTCCCAATTCTAATTAAATTTAATTTTATTAACTATCTAATGTTGTTACATTTCTAAAAAGTTAATGTAGAATAGTTTGCATAGTTTAAGGTTCAACTTACCATGACACAGGATTTTTAATGAAAAATCTAAAATACCCAGGTATTTACCCAAATTGGGTATATACCCTGGGTATTTACCCCGGTTTATAAATACCTGGGTATTTTACATCACTACATGAAATGCAAAAAGCTAGATACAGTACCATAGGGCAGCCAGGGGCTCTTTACTTTAGGGTAAAACAATATACAGGGTATTCGAGGTGCAAGAAAACTATTACAGATATTTCATAACTATGTGATGGTTTAAGCATTGCCTATGAATCCTCAAATATATTTACAGCTGTAAGATATTTTCCATTTCCGAGGACGTTCGGCTTTCATAACCACGTGATGGTGTCAGCATTGCCTTGAATAACATTTTATAATTTTCCTACATTTCCACGCAATCGGGCCGAAGGTCCAAAATGCAAGGCCGCAGGCCCAGCTGCCAACGAAGTTGTTGTTTGAGATTATAACCCCTCTTGCTCGCCGCTATGTAACCGCACTGTCTCATCAAAAGCAGGTCGTGAGGCGTGGACTCCTACTTGTTTATTTAGGCACTTGTCATACCTTAAAACCAAGTTCTGAAATCCCTCTGCATAAAAGTTTGCCGCCTGCTCTGACAACCAAGAATTGACACTTGAGGAAAATCCATTGATAGAGTGGTTATCATGAATCTTTGGTCCTCGTGAATTTTCGTGTCAATTGCTGTGACCAAGTCATCTGTGATCACAGACCCGAGCGTTCATCGTCATGAACATTTTCACGGCCACTTTTGAACCAGCGTACCAATTTTCACACTTTACCTTCCGTCATTGCATTATCACCATACACCTCACAAAGCTGACTTGTTTCTTGCACTCAAAAAACGTATCACAGATCGTACCTCACCCGCGGCGGGCGAATCAATAATCTTGAACATTGTAAAGATGCACAGTTCAGCGTACAGGTTAGCTACACAGCTGAAACTGACGCCTGCTTGTTCGCAAAGGATGCCAGGAGGTAACGCGCAAGCTTGTTGCAGCGTGCGTACTAACTATGGGCTTAAAAAAAAACGGCCCTTACTTAAAAAACAGCCCTCGTTCTTTACTCTCAAGGCTTCACTTGAATGTTGGCCCTGGCCTTGCTTGCCTTGAAGCCAGTTTTCAGTTTTGCATCTTGCAACTTTTCAATTGATCAGCACAATATAATCCCAATTAATTGGACATGCGTAAAAAATAACCTGAAAAAGTTTCATTAAAAATATGTACGTTGATAATCCGGATTCAATTCCAGTGAAAGAAAAAAAAAGTAGTTGAAGTGAATACACATTTGTCAAACAAAAGCGTCGATGCGTCAGGCTGGGCGGAGTCGTTTTCCCGCCACAAATCAAAGACTTGGCCGCAAAAAAGCGAACCACTACTGCAGTTCAAAAATCAATAACGCATTTTTTAAGAGCTCTGACAATGTATAAATTGTACAGTATTCTGTAAATATGTATACATTGTACATTACATTATGTACAGAGAGTTAGTTTTATCTGCGACGGGGACCCTCGCTTGCCCGCTCGTCCGCGTTGCGCGTCTGTCTCCCGCCACGCACTTTGCCGTTATGCGGCGCTCGCGTAGCACTGAGTCATTGAGTATAGGAATTTGTACTTACCTAGTTCACAGCTGGTGCTGAAAATGTTCGCCATTCACTGCTACACATTGCTGGCACCTTTTTATGAAACTGGAATTTACTCTCTGAAGATCCTCAGCACCGATTGACTGTATTACAGCTGTAATATAGCCTTTAAGCTCATTTATAGTGTGAGGGTTTCTCGCATACACTCTATTTTTAAGCGTCCCCCACAGATAAAAGTCACATGGTGATAAGTCTGGGCTTCGCGGGGGCCACACGTTCCGACTTATAATCCTCGTACCGAAAATGCGACGCAATTCTGTCATGGATGCTTCGGCAGTGTGAGCAGTGGCAGAATCTTGTTGAAAATAAGTTGACAATCGCTCTCCGTAAGTCAGTTCATCAAAAAATTGGTCAAGGACCACATTGAAGTACAAATTAAAGTACACATTCTTATACTCAATGACTCAGTGCCGCGCAGCGCCGCATAACGGCGAAGTGCCTGGCGAGTGACAGACGCGCAACATGGATGAGCGAGCAAGAGAGGGTCCCCGTCGCATATAAAACATACTCTCTGTACATTCTTTCATTAAAATACATTATAAGTTCATATTAATTAATGATTTTATTTATCTGCTGCAATTATTTAACCACTAAAGTGAATTACCGTATTAATGGTGTTAGCAAGTTTTCATTTTGTTATGAACTCTAAACGACCTTTTTCTGGTTCTTTCGAAAATCCAGACAGTGTCCGGTCACAATCCGGATTATTGACGTTCTCTCACACTGTCCATCCACCGTACTCGAGGTCTTCCTCGCCCTCTCTTTCCAGTCATCCGTCTCTCCATCACTTGTTCCGGCATTCTTTCATCATTCATCTTTTTCACATGTCCGTACCATCTCAATCTGTTCTGTATTGTCAATCCAATTGAGTAGTTTGAACCTTCCATACGTTTTGTAAGCAATTTCAATTGCATTTTGTAAGTATTTGAATTTCCATTGCACTTTCTGAATAATTTGGATTGGAACTGGGATATTTCAATCGGAATTGCATTGTGTATTTTCAATTTCAATTGCATTTTGTAAGTATTTTCGATCTCATTTGCATTTTGTACGTATTTTCGATCTTGTTTGCATTTTGTAAGTATTTCGACTCTACATTGCATTTTGTACGTATTTTGAACCTAGCCTACATTTTGTGGGTATTTTTCAATCTATTCTTTTTGTGAATCTTTTCGTTCTAAATTCCCTTTTGTAAGAACATTTTGAGAGTTGTTTCAATCCGAGTTCCTTTTTGGAAGTATTTTCCGTCTCACTTAATTTTCGTTCTGGTTTCTATTTCATTAACATTTTCGCCATCACCCAGATCATTAGGGGCCGATAACCTAGATGTTAGGCCCCTTAAAACAACAATTATCATCATCATCAATCTGTTCTGCTCCATCTTCTGTACATTCACTTCCTTTCGAATGTCTTAATTCCTCATTATATTTCTCCTAGTCTTCTGGGCCGATAACCTGGCCGCACCACCTGCATCACATCAGCGGACAGCCTGACGTGCCACTACTACTACTAACGGTTCCCCCCAGGGGCTCACATCTAGTGGGACGTGGGTTGGCGACCACGGGACCCCACCTGAGTCGGGCATTGCTTCCACTTACTTGTGCCGGGCTCCTCTCCGTCTTCTTTCCTGTCGACCTCCCTTGGTCAACTAGTCTTCTTTTCCAACCCCGACGGTATTAGGGTATCCGAGGCCTAGGGAGTCTTTTACTTTCTCGCCTTAATTGGCCCTTTTCTCATCTTTCCTGATCCCTCCTTCTTCGAGGTGTCAGACCTCTTGTTTTCTTTTCATTATATTTCCTTTCCCCTTTTTTTATTTTATCGGCTCCTCGTGTATCTAAATTCCCTTGGCGTTATTTTTTTTTGCATCTACTCACCATTTTGTAGGTAATTTCCATCTACGTTGCATTTTGTTTTTTCGAGTGTTTTCATCCTCAATTACATTTTGTAAGGATTGACAATCTAAATTGCTTTTTAGTAGTCTAAGTCTTTCAATAATGTCTGGAGTCCGGAGATCCAACGAAGCTTTGTGACTATTTTCAATTTCAATTGCAATTTGAATTTTCAACCCAAACCCCTCTTTGCAAGTATTTTCAATCTAAATTGCATTTTGTAAGCATTTTGAATTTCAATTGCACTTTGTGAGTGTTTTTGATCTGAAAAGTGAGTTTTTTCAATCTGAATTGCATTGTGTATTTTCAATTTCAATTGCATTTTGTAAGTATTTTGAACCTCAATTGCATTTTGTAAGTATTTTGATTATAAGTTGCATTTTGTAAGTATTTCGACTCTGCATTGCATTTTGTACGTATTTTGAACCTAACCTACATTTTGTGCGTATTTTTCAATCTATTCCTTTTGTGAGTATTTTCGTTCTAAATTCCCTTTTGTAAGTATTACCGCTCTCCATTTTGTATTCTTTAATCTGTGTTAAGAGGGGCAGATGATCTCGTTGTTCCGCCCCCAACAACAATAACTAACAGCTTCACTGGAGACCGTGTTGCGCTCTGGCTCAGCAAATACGAGTTCGTCGATTTGAATCGCACACCCGGAAGTAACAAAGTAACCTAATTTTCTCAATGGGATTTTTTTCCCCCCTCCAATTCGATTGTGGCATCGTCCTTTACATAACACACAGGGCGTCCCTGATTTTTTGTCGGTATAATTAAGATACACCCTGTATCATACCTGCCAAGTTTTCCGGTTTTCCCGGAAGGTTTCCGGATTTATGGGGTGTTTTCCGGTTGTCCGGATTAACATAGTTTTTTCCGGATTTTCAACTCTCTAGCTTGTTTCCATTCTCTGCATCCAAATCACATTTCAGGTTTGATTTTCGATACTAGCTGCTATTCTGAGATGCGAGTGTTTAAATTCGACTGATAAGACAGTTAAAGGTGTATCGATATTCCCGCCTCGCAGATTATCGCTGCGCTTTTGTCATTAATTCCTTGAGTTTGACATTACGCTGAGAGTCGATAGAACTGTCGATCGATAATCACATCTCGCAGATTATCGCTGCATTGTGCTTCGACTGTTTGTAAGCGGGAAAGCTTGGTTTTAAGCGGTGCTTGCTGTAGTTCTCGTATTCGTGCAATTGTGTGACAATCTTTTGTGCAATTTAGTGTTTTCGTGATGAATTCAAGTAAGAAACTATATCATCAGTCTTTCAGGGAGGCATATTCTTCAGAATTTTTGGAAACTGGCACAATGAATTAGATAGTCTCACGTCACCAAGAGTTTGTAATCTCTTTCCCTGTAGTCTTTTCTTGTATTTTTAAGACCTTGCGACGCATGTACGCGTTAAATTTTTGCGCTTTGGGATCTTCTGGATTTCTATTATTACATGTAATTTTTTTTGCATGTCCCAGTAATTGTGATAATATTGAGTTGACCGACTGGAAAATTGCAATATCAATTGATAGACTCTCACGCTCGGTCGGCAGCTGACTTGCACATGAAGTCAAAACAATGATATCTTCTAGCTGGGCAGTCTGAGTGCACAACAAGCAAGTATGCCTCTGCATCATCATCTTCATTTCCCCTTTTCCAGTTGACACTGGGTGGGGGCAAATATGGTTCCTCTCCACTTTGTTCTGTCGTTCCACCATTCCTCTTCCGACACAGTGTTCCAATCCAGGTTCCGTTTTCTAATACTATTCTCCACCGAGTCCATCCAACGCATTCTTGGTCTTCCTCGTCCTCTCTTCCCAGTCATCCGTCGTTCCAGTGCTCGTCTTGGTAGCCTTCATTCATCCGTTTGACATGTCCAAACCATCTCAATCTGTTTTGCTCCACTTTGTCATTTAGTTTCTGTACTCCCAGTTCTTTCCATATATCTTCATTTCTCACTCTGTCCCTCCTCGTTTTCTGGACCATACTTCTCAGCTGCTTGTACTCTGCTCTCATTCCTCTTAGTCATTGTCCAAGTTTCTGCTGCATATGTCATTATAGGAACACAATATGCTTTGTACATAACTTCTTTGGCCTTAATTGGTATATCCTTGTTGCATACTAGTCCCCGAACCTGTTGGTAGAAAGCACTCCCGAGTTGTATGCTTCTGCTAATTTCCAAATCTAGTCTTCCATCTTCAGTCAGTTCACTTCCCAAGTATTTGAAGTGTTTCACCACTTCCAATTCCTTATCTCCTACTTTGATTACTCCTTTTCCTTCTTTCTTATCTCTACTCATCAACACTGCTTTACTCTTCTCCACATTTATCTTCAATCCCCATTGCTCAATCTTTTCATTTATTACGTCTAACTGTTCTTGAACCTCCATCTCATCCTCGCCTTAGATCACAACGTAGTCTGCAAACAACATTACCTTCATCTTTGCCCTACTATATTCTTTCATTGCTGCCTTCATGATGGCATCCATCACCATTACGAACAATAATGCCTCTGCAATCGGACCTAATAGTGTGTGTTCAGCTAGCTGGAGATTATGGTCTCGTGGTTATTATGTGACTGAGTGGACTTGGGGTTGTTTTTCCAGAAGGAAGAGTGGGTTGTGAGTGACAGTGATTCTTCCACACCCCTAAGGATGAAAATTATCAAGAAGCCAGAGGTAACACCCTAGTATTGATCAGATTTGGGGATTGAAAGGTGTGGTCCTGTAGTCCAAACCAATCCTACCGTATTTAATCAGAGTAGAATAGTCAGGTATCCCGTATTTTTGTGTATTTAGTATCTTGGTTCCTGTATTTTTGTAACCCTCCGCTGTTCGAGCCATGTTCCGTAATGCAGTTGGTCGAGGGTGAGTACTGCGCTCACTCTCAGGTATTCTGAATTTTGCTATCATTATTGAACATATTATTTATTATGTTTCCATTTTGATTTTTGTCATAAGTTCTACGTTTAGTATAAATAATTCTATGTTAGGACTAGTGACTTACATATGTAAAGCCTCGTCCACACCGGTAGATTGTTTGCAGACTGTTTAGATACACTGTATCCGATACAAGTATGTTACTTGGTTTGGTCCACACCAGAATTAGACCTCTAGTCCACACAGTTATAGTGCCGCCATTGTTACTTCCGACTTGACAGTTCGCCGGCTGGCGATACGGCGTTGCCAGTCCACTAACTCGAATCACCTGACGTACATGATTACAGCCGTAAAGTTAACAAAACTCGCGTAATGTGAACAGACATGTTTACACACAACATCATACTCGTGAATAAGTATATAGTAGCAGAAATTACACATATACTGCGGTTTAATAGAATATTTCTTTTAATGAAGCAGACAAAAATTGTAACAAATAAATTATTCACCACGTCCGAGTTCGAGAAAATGTAGGCCTATTATAAAATCTATAAAGGGAGTCATGTCGTCACGTAAAGGAATGTTCTGGCTCGTCAGCCACTCAATGAGCACATTCTTTCTTGCTGCCATTGTTGGAACTTTGTCGTGAATGACACTATGATACGGGACATTGTCCATAACAATATTGTGCTCTTCTCAGGCAAGTTGTTCAGCAATATTTCTTCAAACCATTTCCTCACTTGGTGCTTGTCACCTCGTGCTACACCCCGGCATGACACTATCACACACATGCACGGCAGAAATAACACAAACACTCACTGACCTAAAGCTAACCTACAACTACACGTAGTTATACTACACTATGTCAAACGACAAACAAATACTAAGCTATTAAATAACAACAGACTAGAATAATATCAAAAAGAAAAATATACGAGAATACACAAAGACCGCCAACGAAACTAACCGAGCACAATGCAAACAGCTGACAACAACATGTGGACGCAAGATGTTAGGTGGCAACATCGTCAGCGAAACTCGATTTATCTCGATGTATCAATTTGAATGGCTGCCTGTGATTGGCTGGTTAGAGTGTAGCTGTGACGTAGCACTGAAACTTCAAGTCGGAAGTAAGGATGGCTCTAGTATAGTGCTTCTAGCGATGCAGAGTGAAGAAGACGTACTTTTGGCTTGTGCATGTTATGTGTCTACTCTACCAAGGAAGAGGAGGTGCTTGACGAAGGTACATACTACGGCCGGAACCTACTTTCAGACCTCAGGTTTTCGGAACTTCACAGATTTTGAAATATTGCTCAACAGTGTGGGTCCATGAATTAGCAGAACAGACACTAATTACAGAGCTACAATTTCAACTACGATTGGACTTGCAGTTACGTTAAGATTCCTAGCAAGTGATGATTCCTACACAAGTAAGCTACTGGATGCGTCTGTGGTTTGTAACCGGTCTCCAGCTTCAAAACACGTCCACACAGGAAGACTTGAGACAAAATACTAGTTTCTTGTATGCTTGTTTTCCATTTCGTTGGAAAACAGAAAACATCGAATCTCGTCTCTAGAAACACGAGATTTGTTTGTCATTTGTATGTCAATTGTATGCAGACTATTTGCAAACTGTATGCAGACTGTTTCCAAACATCACTCAAGTATGAAATGTGTCTCCCGATTGTATGTAGATTGTTTTCAAAAAGTCTGCAAACATCCCGCATACAAATGAGAAACATTTGGGAAACAGTCTGCATACAATGCGTCTGGAAACAAATCTGCCGGTGTGGACAAGGCTTAACAAAACACTGAAAAAAGCACAAGTTAAGCCTTAAACTTGTTAGTTGTAAAACAGATTTGGTCAAATTAAAACAGACAATAGAAAAATATATTACAGAAGTGTGCAAATTCATCATCATCATCATCATCTTGTACAGTTTCCAGCCCCAGGCTGGGTCTGTTTGGAACATAAGCCTCGCCACTTATTTCTTTCTTCCCACCATCTCTCCGCTGTCACTCTGGTCCAGTCCTCGCCTCTCTTCTTGACACATTCCTCCACTCCTTTCAGCCATCGATCTCTTGGTCTTCCCCTTGGTCGTTTCTTCTGCATCTGCATCTCATGTATCCTCTTGGGAATCTTCTTCTCATCCATTCTCTTTAAGTGTCCATACCACCTCAGTCTTGATGTCTCAATCCTAACTTGCAAGGGCTCCTCTTTCACCATTTCCCTGACCTTTTCATTCCTCACCCTGTCTCTTCTTGTTACTCCGATCCTACTTCGCAGGAACTTCATTTCACCTGCCTGTATTCTGCTTATGTCACTTTTCTTCATTGTCCACGTTTCTGAAGCGTAGGTCAGTATCGGGATATAGTAGCTTCTGTATAACACTTCCTTGCTTTTTTGTGGGACATCTTTATTCCACACTAAGCTCCTAATGCTTCTCAGAAAAGCTTCTGCCTGTCTGCCACGTTCCGTAATCTCTTTGTCATTTCTCCCATTCTCCTCCACTATACTTCCCAAGTACTTGAGACTTTCCACCTTCTTCAGCTGTCCACCTCCAAGTGTTATCCCACTCATTGGTCTGTCCTTTTTCCTGGTCGTTAACAGGACCTCACATTTACTGATGTTGAACTTCCATCCGTACTCTCCCACTGTTTCTTCCCAAGCCTTCAGTTGCTCCTGGATTTCCTCCTCCTTGTTTCCCCAGACCATGAGATCATCTGCAAACACCATTGCCTTCATCTTATCTTCTCCTATCTTTCCTGCTATCCGTGTCATTACCTCGTCCATAACCACAATAAAGAGAAGGGGTGACAGTGCACTACCCTGTTTCAGGCCACTCATTTGTCTGAACCAGTCTGTTCTTTCCCCTCCAACTATCACACAACTCACACTTCCACAATACATCTCCTTCACTCTGCCTACAGTCTCTTTTTCCACTCCCATGTTTTCCATTGCTTTCCAAACCTTCTCCCTACACACACTATCATAGGCCTTTTCGATGTCCAGGAAGGCCATCAACAGATCCTCTCCAAATTCGTAGTGGTGTTCCTGGAGCTGTCTCGCTGAAAATATGAGATCCACTGTTGATCTCCCGGGTCTGAATCCATACTGTTCCTCTCTCAATTTTCTCTCCACTTTGGCTCGTATTCTACTTTCTAATATCTTTTCATATATCTTGGCACAGTGAGGTATGAGTGTGACTCCCCTGTAATTTCTGCACTCCTTTCTGCTTCCTTTCTTAAATATTGGGACAATTAATCCTTTCTTCCAATCTTCTGGGGTCTTTTTCTCCTTCCATATCACCCTCATCACACGGTACAGCCACTGTTTCCCAACCTCCCCTGCTGCCTTCACCATTTCAACACTCACTTCATCCACACCTGGTGCCCTTCCTCCTTTCATCTTGTCTATAGCCATTTCCAGTTCTCTCCAAGTCAGGTCCTTTTCCATTCCTGTGTTGTCTTCTCCATCTTCCAATACATTGTCTTCCTCCCTATGACCATTTGGATTCAGCAAATCCTCAAAGTACTCTTTCCACACTGTCTTGAGTGTCTCTTTGTTGTGTACCTCAGTTCCGTTTTTGTCCATCATTACCACATCCTCTCGCAGACCTCTTCTCTTACTTTTGACCATCCCATAAAGTACTTTCTTATTTCCTCTGCTGTCTTCCTCCATCATCTCTGTCCACTTTACCATCCACTTCTTCCTCTCCTCTGCAACAATCTTGTTTGCTTCTTTCTTCTTTATCTTATAATCTTCCCTTGCCAGATCAGTTCTTTCCTGGAACCACACTCTGAAAGCCTTGTTCTTCCTTCCCACAGCTTCTTTTACTCTCTCATTCCACCATGGTGTCTCTTTACACCGCTTTCTGTTGCTTGTTCTTCCACATACTGCCACTGCAGCTTCCACCATTGTGTTTTTGAATTGCTTCCATTCCTCTTCCCCTGTTTTAGGATTGTCTGTTGGCATCTTTTCCCTTATTATCTTCTGGAATTCTTCCTTGACTTCATTTTCCTTGAGTTTCCATACTTTGATTCTCCTTTCCTGGTACTCTGTCCTCTTGCTATCCTTAACAACTCCCAGGTTCATTACAAGTATTCTGTGGTCGCTATCTAAGGCCTCTGATGGTATTACCTTTATATCTCTGACACTTCTCTTCATTTCCCAGTCGTACAGCATGTAATCTACCAAAGATTTCTTTGTTAAATCACTGCTGTACCACGTTACCTTGTGGCTTTCTTTCTTCCGGAACCAGGAGTTGCCTACCACTAAACCGTTTCTCTTGCAAAAATCCAGCAACTTTCTCCCTTCTTCATTCCTGCTACCCCATCCTTCTGCTCCCAATACATTTTCATATCCTTGCCTTTCACTTCCTACATGTGCATTCAAATCTCCCATGACAATGATGCTCTGACCATTCAACTGCTGTTGTAGCTCCTCCTCAAAGTCTTCCTTCTCTTGAGCTGTACATCCAACTTGAGGGGCATATACCTGGGCTATCTCCAGGCTTCTTCCCTTTACAGTTACTCTGATCTTCATGATCCTGTCACTTATTCCCTTTACCTCTTCCTTCATTCCATCTCTCACAACTACTCCTACTCCGCTGCTCCTTCCTTCACTGTTCCCACTCCAGTACAACCGGTACCCTTTCCTCAGTTCTCTGCGACCTTCTCCTTTCCATCTTGTTTCTGCCAAGCCCAGTACATCCAGTTTTCTTCTCTCCATCACATCTACAATCTCCTCCACCTTTCCTGTCAGTGTCTGTATGTTCAATGTCCCAACTCGTAGTCCATTAGCATATCCGGGTCGCCGTCGTTTGCATCCGTCCTTTCCGAGGCCTGTTCCTGGTTTGAAAGCAAATATGATATCCACTACTGGCTTGCTAGGCCTATCGTAGCTTCACCAGAGCCCCGTCAGCCGTCACTTTTCAGGGTTCCCATAGAGCCTTCACAGCTACCGTAGCGGTCCCGGGGCACACAAAGTCCCCACTGTACTTCACCCCTACAGGCAATCCCCTACTTCATGCCGTTGCCCGTCTCCCACCACGTGGAGGAGGGGTTGGACTTGTGGGAGAAATTGTGTGCAAATTATTAGACTCAAATAATGAATTTTATTCGAAATCTTCATCATCATCTTGTACAGTTTCCAGCCCCAGGCTGGGTCTGTTTGGAACATAAGCCTCGCCACTTAGTCCTTTCTTCCCACCACCTCTCTGCTGTCACTCTGGTCCAGTCCTCGCCTCTCCTCTTGACACATTCCTCCACGCCTTTCAGCCATCTATCATCTATCATTTTATTTTATTTTTATCACCCTATTTAGTAATGTTTTCTTCCCATAAGAAATTGCATCAGGAAATTTTCGAAATTGGAGATTCTGAGGGACACCTGAGCTTGGTCCGCTTGTTCTTCTTTTCATTTACTTCGGAATGTACCCTCTAAATCAATCCATTGTCCACGAATCTTTGAATAGTTCAATAGTGTACAATCAGAAATAAAAGACTTCCAATCTCTCTGGTCTAAATTCATGCAGAAACTAGAATAAAGTGATCAAAACAAAAAGTGTCCATTAACAAGGCTCATCTTTTAGTGGAAACTGTAAAACATTAGTTTACTGTCAGATTGTTAACTCTACAAGTGCCAATGCTATATTCCGTAGTGCTAGGCGTTAATGCTGAAATTGTAGTGGTTTAGAAAATATTTTATAAAATCGGCCATTATTATCAGAAATCAACAATATAAGCACCATTTTGATCAGAATGAGTTGTTTCATGGTAAAAAGGCATATAAAGAATGAAAATATATACAAAGCAAACTTTTTGATGGTTTTAATTTTTGTTATCCTGAAAACTCAAAGTGAAATTTCACAAAACAATGTCATCATAAAAAAACTGAAATATACAAAATGTTTTTCATACAATACTGAAATAACACTGAAAGTTTCAAGAAAATATGTACTCTTAGATCACTGTACATTATCAAGTCTGGTCTGCAATGGTGTATCATCACCTGGCGAATTTTCCGAACTTCCTCCAGCCTCATCTGCATTTTTATTGTCTTCGGAATCATTTTCACTGTCAATTTCACCATTTTCAAAGTCACTAATGTCACTACCCTTATCAAAAGCTTGTAAAATATCCAGTTCATTTAGCAATGTTTTAGACTTCCGCGCTGCCATGTTTGTTTATTACAGTCACATGACCAGTACTAGATACTAGATTTTTGTAGATATAAAACTCCAACAAATACTACCAAAAGCGACAATAGTGGTGATATGCGTGAACTATAGACATTCAAGTCACGGCCGACTGAATGCGCTCATACCGGCCTAGACAATGAGACCTTTTTCATGAAATCTTGTTAGTTACTCAACTGCTCATACAGCGCTGTTCACCAAGCATTGCACGACATAGACTTATCTCTACTTAGTGTAAAACAAAGTCCCCGATTCTTGGATATCACGGGTAATCTCGAGAACCACTGGATGGATTTTGATGCGGCTTTCACCATTCTGTACAGGTAATATCGAGGAAGATTTCTGTAGAAAATAATTTATTTATGATCAAAGGGAGCCAAGCGGTTACGATTTTAGATTTCAGTGAATAGGTCGAAGAAAGAACTTGACGTCCGTGCGCTTTTTAAGCTTACGCTGGACAAACCGTTAAAAATATCATTATACTATGAGTGTAAGAATTGATCAGCATGAAAAATTGTACAAAAAAGTCCGCGTGAGCATATCTCTATCTTCGATACATCGCCCACTATAAGTGTTTTTAGTTTGGACGGGAGGGGGATTTGGCTTGCACCTCGCCATTCTTAAATCACGTCTGACAGGAATTCCTTGCACATTCATAACTGTTCCTGGGCGAAGCCGGGGCGGGTTGCTAGTGACACTATTATATTATCATTATCATTCCCACAATATCAAAATGCAAATTATATCACAAAATAAAATAGCGTGCTAATAAATCTAAGAGAAATTAGACATACCTTGCACCTCGTTACAGTTGAATTCGATCAGAATCACTCGGTTTTCATTAAAGTTTATGCATTTTTCTGCTGAACGGTTTGGAAGTTCGGCAACAGGAAACTAGGACTGTTATTTACTTAAAATATTCATTTTTGTATTTTTGTACTATTTGTGTTCATGATTTCATTACATTGTCAGAATTACCGACAGTAGTGGCTACGCTGGCTAAAGCGCAGCGTTAGGCCATGGGGCCAAGCTCTCTGCTGACTCGGTAGTCGCGTGTGTTCGAGTCCCACCGTCGGCCGTCCTTGAAATGATTTTCCGTTGTTTCCCATTTTTCAACACCAGGCAAATGCTGGGACGGTACCTTCTAACAGGCCACGGCCGCTTCCTTCCACATCCTTGCCCAGTTTCATTCATCTTCATCCATTCCATCTCTCATCCTGACGAGCAGGTCGCCCACGGGCGTCGACTAGAAAGACCTGCACTCGGCCTCTCAGGAGGCCACACGAAAAAAAATGTCAGAATTAATGCTTTAATTAGTAGGGTATACTATTAAGTGTACCTATTATAAATAAAAACCGTGAGCTTTCTCACCTCCCCATATTACGAAACCCGGTTGCCTAATACGGGGAAAGTGCACTTTTAAAGTTAACAATAATATCAGAGGGTATTACAACATCAAACGTGCCCATATTTGTAATATACATAGTATATCGCCTGAGGTTTACATTGGTGAGAAAACCAAAATTATTCCGTTCCTTCTTATGTCTAATGTGAGCCCTATAAAAAAAAAACTCCCCATATTTGGCGACTTTCCTCTACCCATTTTTAGAAGATACCTTATGCACTGGACAGCTGAATCCGTGATTAATTGTATAGGTAGCTTCGTAAGTCTCATAACTCAGGAAGTCCTTTCTAGCAGCGTTACTAGCAGCTTTCAAAGTTTCAAGGTAAGAAAGAAAATATTCCTCTAGCCAGTTTAGGCGACTGACATTTAATGAGAAAAAAATGCCCTTTATCTGGATTTCTAGACTCAATATGATGATATGCGATGTTTACGTCATGCATAGCGAACCATTTATTAACGTTTTTCAAAAAAAATGGTTGCTTCTGCGTCCATGAATGTGTACGCTTCCGGGTGCATGCCTATATTTTCTTTCAGTGTACTAATGGCACCAATAACTTCTGACGAGAACACTTCCTTGGCACGCCGAACATTATTTTTTTCAAATTTAGTGGGTTCGATGTGTTTTTAGTGAGGTGTCTGACCGGTTTGACGATCTCACCCTTTTGCATTGTGTATAGTAATGACAAGTATTTCCCTGAAATTATTCCAGTACCATCAGTCATCTCTCGTTACAGAAACTGCGTTCTAATGTGTGTTTTTTTAGAATGTGACAATGATCAAAACTAGGGAATACATTCCTAGACTCGTCGTATGGGTGATTGACCATTGGTTGCAAATTCCCTCCCCCTAAATGCCTCATCATTGTGAAACGGATTTGCTAGCCCACACTGTTGGGTGATAAATGTAACTGTTTACCTTTGCCTAAGCTATGTTGTTTTAATGGGCGCCAAGACCTCAACGCAATGTTGAAATCTAAATTTGTATTTAACAACGTCTAGCTCTGGCAGAACACCTTCAAGACTGTATTCACTCAGATCGTGGTATGATTTGATCATTAACCCAACAAACAATTGTATCAGGAGAAGGAATTGGTCTATATCTAATGCTACCTACTGAAAGCAAAGATTGCATTGTAAAAGAAATGAATTTATTATATAAAACAAGAATAGCAAAATTAATAATAATAAGTATAAAATTTAAATTGGAGCGTTGTGATTTGAATATTACCGATAGAAAATTACGTGAAAACGGAGTCTGATAAATTGATTTTACTCTTATTTCCAAGCTATGAAGTTACTGAAATATGAAATGTAAAACAATGAAAATGAGAGATTGCGTATTTCTGCGTCATTGGCGCTTACCACTGGAAATTGCCAAAGCATTTCCCTCGTTCTTGATGATGTTGTGAGCTTCCCACAGTCTCCTGGACGTCATCATCTCCGTCGGAATTTGATGATATACTGGTAGATTAGATAATTCTATGGTCCATACCTCGGACCCAAACACTCGTACAACCAAGTTTTACAAAAGTTCGTCGCTAACTCCATTGAACATCGGAGCGACACGCACATGCGACCGTACACCTCAAGTATTTCACAGATAGTCCTCGTCCCACGGAACATCGGAGCGACTCCCGCGTATATCCACACTCGGCAAGAACTATACAGATTGTCCCTAACTCCACGGCGCGTCGAACGATATATGCACACGTTGGCTCCCCACTCTTCAGTCCCAACTAGCTTACGTCGTCTCCCCTGATTGGCTGACCCACCACGCGATCTTCTCCTCCTCCGGGTCATTACACTCGGCGGGAGGGTTCCGTTCCAACAATTCGTCTTTTCTAGACCTTACGACCCAAGATTGCGTCATGCTTCTCGACAAGATTAAGCGTGTACTTGAAATCCCAGTGAGTCACGTCTCTCGATATACCCTAACTGACGAAAACTCCGTAAAATTCCGTAATCAGATAATTTTCTATGATATCGTCGTTCGTAATAATTTGCTGGATAGCGTTTTCTAAGACATAGAAAACCTATCTGAATGCTAATAATTTTTATAAAATGCTCCGAAAATACCTAAATAATAATTATAATAAATTAATAATAATAATAAATTACCATGAAAAATTCTCTTGGCTGAACACTTTGCCGCGTAAATAAATATAGAATGGCTTCCTACTGACTTATGCCAGTTGCATAAAACCCCTCGAAAAACACGTTACATATTCACCTCGGATCATCGGATGATTTACCGTGACGACGGTCCATTATCCGATTATCCCAGACACGTTAATAAACCCCATCCAAAATACATATTACATAAATGAAATCACCCTAAATTACAGATATATACACTCATATTTTTTCTTCACGCACTTTGCGTCAAAGTTTGTTGTCACTATGGATTGCACTTTGCAACCAGTTCAATGTTTTACATAGGGAATAGTGTTCCACGGATATTTCCGCCTCTCAAATTTCTCTATGTTGGAGAAATAGACATAATTAATGTGTGAGCACTATGTATTTATGATGTCATATCACACGCATTGAAGGTGTTCTTATATATTTATATCACCCTAGAACTTCCTAATTTCACTGGAGGTCCCCTCCTTATGGTGACATTTAATTCCACTTATCACTGAGCACACGATCACACTATTGTGGCAGCGCCTCGTGACCATAATACTTAATCTCTCTTTAACGTAGATTAAATTAATATTGACTTCTGAAAAAAAAAAAACAGTAAATGCGCATTACATATAACACCAAATATTTCTGTGCCGTAATCGCCCTGTCTTGTTAAGTTCCCGTTAACCATATTCTACTTAATACTAGTTCTCAACACAGACCATTTCTCCTCACACAAATAATACCATTGTACAAATTATCTTAAATTACACACTTACAAATCTTACATGGCGAGGCCGTAAACAGAAATCACTTGTGCTGATATGTATGAGTTTCATGAAGGACTGTCTCGCATTCTGATGGCCCATCTTTTATCTCGTGGACGCCTTAAGCTAACAAGCCCTATTCAAGCGCTCCCCCATCTCTTGGAGATAAATGGGAACCCATCAGCGCTGCCAAAATGGCCTTGGTGCATCGAGACAATTTAGTGCTCAACAGCATCCGACAATCCCGTCATATTTCCCTGTACCTTAAAAACTCTCATTTACTTACATACTACCCCCCTGTGTGACTTCTGATACGCCTGCCTTAAGACCAGATCTTCCACGCACCAGACACCACACTTACTCATTTGATAGGCTGGCTCGCCAGCTAAACACACTCACTTTATGACACATATTTTCGTAGACTATGTATATTATACGTTCCGTATAATCTGTTTCCCTCACTATTCTCCAGCACATATGCTGTTTTCCCAATACGTTTGGAAACTATAAATGTTTCTGCGTCACCTGCTTCCAACCTTGCAAGTGGCTCCCTTTAAATGAACGTCATCACGTTGCTCTACCTACCTATTTCTCAGTGTCTGTAACGATGCCCTGTTGCTACTGTCCACACATGCACATATTAAAATACCGTCCTCTGCTTTAACCACAGGATAATCCCTACATAAATTAGTGTCCCTCGATAGCATGTCTGCAAGAATGTTATCTTTACCTTTAATATATTTTACTGTGAATTCGTATTCCTGCAGAGCAAGAATCCACCTACTAACTCTGTTAGAACTGAGTTTACAAGTCCTCATATACAGTAATGCATGGTGATCTGTGTGGATCTCAAATTTCCCCCCTACTAAATACATTCTAAATTTCCCTAAACTGAAAACAATACCTAAAAGCTCTAACTCAGTAATCGTGTATCTTTTCTCCGCTGCTGTCAGTCCTCGCGAGGCTAAAGATACAATGCACAGATTACCCTCATCATCTTTCTGACATAATACTCCAGCAATGCCTATATGTGAAGCATCTGTCATAACCACATATTCCTTATCTTTTAACGGATATTTCAGCACTACAGCTTTCTCAAAACCTTCCTTCAGCGCTCTAAAAGCCTGATCATGCTTAGACTCCCATCTCCACCGAGTCCCACTTTTAAGCAATTCCCTGAATGGTTCTACCAACCCTGAGTATTTAAGAACGAACCTCCTGAAAAAGTTGCAAATTCCCAGGTAAGTTTTTAACTGTTTAACATTCTGTGGCACCTCTGCGTTAAGTATCTTATTAACCCTACTCTCTTCTGGTGTTACACCTCTACTCGACACTCTATGACCTAAAAATGTCACTTCTGACTGACAGAATGACGACTTAGACAGCTTCAAAGTGAACCCTGCCTGATCTAACTTCTGAAAAACTATATTTAAATGACGTAGATGCTCCTCAAAACTGCGTGAACTAATTACCATATCATCTATGTAAATGGTTACAAACTCTCCTGTGTCATCCCCTAATGCGATGTTTAAAGCCCTAATTAAAGCTGCTGAACTACTCTTTAACCCATAAGGTGTTCTACAAAATTGATAAAGGTTATATTTATGACTAAAAGCTGTAAATGGTCTATCTTCGTACATAAGTGGCACTTGCCAAAAACTGGAACTCAAATCTACACAAGTGAAATACTTCTTCCCCTCAAATGTTTGCATTAATTCCTCTATTGACATAGATTTCAGCTGATCTGAACTAATTCTACTGTTAACCAAACGAGCGTCTAAACAAATACGAACAGTGCCGTCGGTCTTGGGTACCGTGATCAAAGAATTAACATATGGACTGTTAGAGTGCTCAATAATCCCATCTTCAAGCATCTGATTAATTTGTGCCTCAACTGCACTCTGATAAGCGAAAGGTACAGGATATCTATGTCCTGTGAATACTGACCTATCAATAACGTTCAATGAATGTGTATAGCAATTGGCCATACCAATGCGATCCTCAAAAACTCTCCTATTACACAATAACACATCATAGAGCCGAACACATTGTTCCACCTCTATATTACCCTGAAATGCAGCCTCACGTAACGAGTCCTCTAGACTTCCGTTCGTAATCACACTGCCCACAAAACATGGAGAACCCCGCTCTACGGCTGGCGATATCTCATTTAAAGTACAAATCACCCCTACAATACTACTCCTCTGAATATGGTCATTGAACGCTACTTCTACTTCAGAATCTCCCCATTTAAATTTCAAACTCCCAACATCATAACATAAGTTACCAGACACTCTACTTAGCCACTCTGAACCCAAGATAACACTGAATACTAAATTTGGAATTTCAAGGCAAATCTGCTTCTCTACATGATTATTAATTTTAATGTCTACTAAAACTTGCTTAGAAATTACTTTAGACCTCTTCCCAACAGCTGTGATAACAAAAGTGCTTTTAATTGGCATCTCCTCAAAATTTACTCCAGTTCCTTTCATTTTATCATAAAATGCACTACTTATGCAACTCTTCATACAACCACTATCAATTAAAACATCTGTGTACGCCTCGGACACGTTAAATTTAACTATGGGGCTCTTACTAACCACTTCCTGAATAATACCTTCATCATTTAGTTCATGTAATAATTCATTTCTCACATTTAGGTCATAGGGTTCCTGTATAATTGTATGGACAGGGCATGCTACAGACTGAGATTCTGACCTTACTTCGCAGCCTGGTTCGCGTTTAAAGAACCGCTACAGCTGGCCGTAGTACTAGTTACTACTGCACTGGTCTGGTTGTTCTGAGTTGTGTTGTCATTGTTTGGCTGTATATTACTACCACTAGGCTGTCCTCTTCCTTGACCCCTATTCTGGTTGTAATTATTGTCATTATAATTTCTCCCTTGATTTCCCCTGAAATCATTGTTTCTCCCTTGATTTCCCCTGTAATCATTGTTCCTCCCTTGATACTGATTACCATAGCCATTTCCTCTGTTCTGATTTAGCTGATTATTATTATTTCTATTTTGAGCATTGGCCCCTTCGCCACCGTTCCCTTGAACTTCCTGATGCCTGGCTTCATTAGGTCTATTATTATTATTACCCTGGTTCCTATTGAAATTGTCCTCATAACCCCCTCTCCCTAGTGCATCAAATGTGCTTAACAAATTTTCTACTTGTGATATAGTCTTTACATTCTGGATACAAGCAGCCTCCTTGATCCTATAGGGAAAGTGCCTAAGTAGCAACCTTACCACATCACTTTCCTCCTTCAAGCCATCCAGATATTTACACACTAATACCTGCCCTAAAAAGTATTCGGTCATGGTGGAGCTTCCTTTAGGGTTATATTTACCACACACTACTCCCTCACGATGCTGCGACTGAATAACCTCATTCCAGAACTTTTCACAGAATTTCATTTTAAAATCATTGATATCAGTAAACTTGTCTCTGTAGACAGCAAACCAATTCCTCGTTTCCCCCACAAACACTTGTTCTAAAATTTCAACTACCTGGCACCACTCAATACTACCATTTTCCAACCTCTCCCCGAATTTATTTTCTATAGTGTTCATGAACTCCATTGGGCACCCCTGTCGATTGCTGAACTTACCCAGTTCTACCTCCCTGTGTGTGCTATTCACCAAAACTGGTCTATTCTGACTATTTTCTTGCCTGATCCTAGCTTTTAATTTTAATTCTAATTCTGCGATTTTCTCCTCAGCCTTCCTCTCAATACTGTTTACTGTTAATTTAATGTTTCCTTCAGATTCTTCTACTTTATCATATAGCTTTGCTTGTTTCTCCTCAATCTTGCTAATGCTCTCTTTATTACTCTCTCTTAAATCATTTACTTCTGCAACTATTTGTGAGTGGACTTTCTCAATTCTACCCCCCAGCTGTTCCTTAACCTCTTTAGTAGCTACCTGAATTTTGTCAATTTCTCCCCCCAATTGCTTTTTGACCTGCTGTGTTTCCAGTTGCACTAGTTCTTTTAAATTTTCAGCCTGTGTACTGATTCTAATTTCCAACTCCTCCTGTACTTTTCCTAATTTTCTGTCTACATCTGCAATAATCTCTTTAGCCTTTTCTTCCATCACCCCCCTGATCTCACCTCTAATCAGTTCGAATTTGTCACTCATTTCCCTACTGTTTTGTTCTAATTTAGCATTTAAAGTTTCAGTACTCTCTCTATTTTCCTTACTGTTTTGTTCTAATCTGGCGTTTAAACTATCGCTCAATTCCCTATTACTCTCTTTATTTTCCCTACTGTTTTGTTCTAGTTTAGCGTTATTCTGTTCTAACTTTGCATTTAAAGCTTCTGTACTTTCTTTATTTTCCCTACTGTTTTGTTCTAGTTTAGCGTTATTCTGTTCTAACTTTGCATTTAAGGCATCACTACTAACTTTGTTCTGATACATAAACTCGAGAAGTAAAGTTTTTAATTCTGGTTGGCCGCCTACACTCCCTGTTTCAGTATCGGGATTTACCTCCGCTACCCCGGTACTACCATCACTCGACATACTGCTCGTATCATCACTCTCCCGTTGATGACCACTACGTAACCTCATCTGTCTTTCTTTCTCATCCCCCATAATGATATACACTGATACAGACAAATAACCCCCAAAATACAGGCACAGAAATATATACCCTTCTCCTTCCACAAATGTTATTAGGTTTTCAGCCCCAAGTTGTCGGCGACAAGTGAAACGGATTTGCTAGCCCACACTGTTGGGTGATAAATGTAACTGTTTACCTTTGCCTAAGCTATGTTGTTTTAATGGGCGCCAAGACCTCAACGCAATGTTGAAATCTAAATTTGTATTTAACAACGTCTAGCTCTGGCAGAACACCTTCAAGACTGTATTCACTCAGATCGTGGTATGATTTGATCATTAACCCAACAAACAATTGTATCAGGAGAAGGAATTGGTCTATATCTAATGCTACCTACTGAAAGCAAAGATTGCATTGTAAAAGAAATGAATTTATTATATAAAACAAGAATAGCAAAATTAATAATAATAAGTATAAAATTTAAATTGGAGCGTTGTGATTTGAATATTACCGATAGAAAATTACGTGAAAACGGAGTCTGATAAATTGATTTTACTCTTATTTCCAAGCTATGAAGTTACTGAAATATGAAATGTAAAACAATGAAAATGAGAGATTGCGTATTTCTGCGTCATTGGCGCTTACCACTGGAAATTGCCAAAGCATTTCCCTCGTTCTTGATGATGTTGTGAGCTTCCCACAGTCTCCTGGACGTCATCATCTCCGTCGGAATTTGATGATATACTGGTAGATTAGATAATTCTATGGTCCATACCTCGGACCCAAACACTCGTACAACCAAGTTTTACAAAAGTTCGTCGCTAACTCCATTGAACATCGGAGCGACACGCACATGCGACCGTACACCTCAAGTATTTCACAGATAGTCCTCGTCCCACGGAACATCGGAGCGACTCCCGCGTATATCCACACTCGGCAAGAACTATACAGATTGTCCCTAACTCCACGGCGCGTCGAACGATATATGCACACGTTGGCTCCCCACTCTTCAGTCCCAACTAGCTTACGTCGTCTCCCCTGATTGGCTGACCCACCACGCGATCTTCTCCTCCTCCGGGTCATTACACTCGGCGGGAGGGTTCCGTTCCAACAATTCGTCTTTTCTAGACCTTACGACCCAAGATTGCGTCATGCTTCTCGACAAGATTAAGCGTGTACTTGAAATCCCAGTGAGTCACGTCTCTCGATATACCCTAACTGACGAAAACTCCGTAAAATTCCGTAATCAGATAATTTTCTATGATATCGTCGTTCGTAATAATTTGCTGGATAGCGTTTTCTAAGACATAGAAAACCTATCTGAATGCTAATAATTTTTATAAAATGCTCCGAAAATACCTAAATAATAATTATAATAAATTAATAATAATAATAAATTACCATGAAAAATTCTCTTGGCTGAACACTTTGCCGCGTAAATAAATATAGAATGGCTTCCTACTGACTTATGCCAGTTGCATAAAACCCCTCGAAAAACACGTTACAATTGTAGTGTTAGTTTTGTGATTATCAGAGACAGTTATTATAATTATGAAACCGCATTGTTCAACCTCGAGAATAACGTCCAGCAGGAGTTTATGTAAGTCCCGTCCTGACAGCTGCTTCGTGAAAAAGAAGGCACACGGTATCTGATAATTTGTCGAAAGATCTCTTAGCACAAAACACAACACACGATTAGCTGCTACTTGTTCCCGGCTGTAATTTTGATCCTCTCTTTCCTTTTAATGAGACGGTGCTGGAGTAGTGTCCTTGTACCCGAAGAAGGTGCAAGGTATGTCTAATTTCTCTTAGATTTATTAGCACGCTATTTTATTTTGTGATATAATTTTAATTTTGATAATGCGGAAATTATAATGATAATAATTATATAGTGTCACTAGCAACCTGCCCCGGCTTCGCCCGGGAACAGTTATGAATGTGCAAGGAATTCCTGTCTGACGTAATTTAAGAATGGCGAGGTGCAAGCCAAATGCTCCTCCCGTCCAAACTAAAAACACTTATAGTGGGCGATGTATCGAAGATAGAGATATGCTCTCGCGGACTTTTTTGTACAATTTCTCACGCTGCACAATTCTTACACTCATAATATAATGATATTTTTAACGGTTCGCCCAGCGTAAGCTTAAAAAGCGCACGGACGCCAGGCTATTTTTTCGACCTTTTCACTGAAATCGTTACTGCTTGGCTCCATCTGGTCATAAATAAATTATTTTCTACAGAAATCTTCCTCGAGATCACCTTTACAGAATATTGAAAGCAGCATCAAAATCCATCCAGTGGTTCTTGAGATTACACATTTAATATACGTACTGTACAGTTGATTCCTTATCGCGCCTATAATGGGAGGGGAGTGCGCTCTACCGGCAACGAGTAGAAACTTTCCAATTACATGTTATACATGGGTTCTGACTGGGAATGTCAAGGCCGGTGTAGTACCAATGTTTCACCAACAGATGGCATACTAGTCAAGAAAACACACTTTTAATAAGGATCTCAAAAAGCGATCCTGGCACCACAGGAAGGTGCAGTGAGCCACTTTTAGCAATCCTTGGCACTTCTTGGGTGAAAGAAATAAAAATTATTAAAGACGATTGATTAAACATTTGAAATAATTTCAGCGCATTGCAAAACATTTCTACTGTATTAAGTCACAAAACATACAAAGTAAATGTTGGAAAAATGTCATAGAGTCTAATAATTTGCACACCCCTGTAGAACAGAAATGTCACTAGTGGATAATACAGACGATACAGTCAAACAGCGACATCATTCAGAGAGAACTTATATTCACGTGATGTCATGTATCCTCAGGATCATCGTCATGTCTCTTCAATCAGCCACTGTCTAATCTTCTTGCCTTGAGCCATCAATTACTACCAAATTCTCAACATCATCATCATCATCTTGTACAGTTTCCAGCCCCAGGCTGGGTCTGTTTGGAACATAAGCCTCGCCATTTAGTCCTTTCTTCCCACCACCTCTCCGCTGTCACTCTGGTCCAGTCCTCGCCTCTCTTCTTGACACATTCCTCCACTCCTTTCAGCCATCTATCTCTTGGTCTTCCCCTTGGTCGTTTCTTCTGCATCTGCATCTCATGTATCCTCTTGGGTATCTTCTTCTCATCCATTCTCTTTAAGTGTCCATACCACCTCAGTCTTGATGTCTCAATCCTACCTTGCAAGGGCTCCTCTTTCACCATTTCCCTGACCTTTTCATTCCTCACCCTGTCTCTTCTTGTTACTCCGATCCTACTTCGCAGGAACTTCATTTCACCTGCCTGTATTCTGCTTATGTCTCTTTTCTTCATTGTCCACGTTTCTGAAGCATAGGTCAGTATCGGGATATAGTAGCTTCTGTATAACACTTCCTTGCTTTTTTGTGGGACATCTTCATTCCACACTAAGCTCCTAATGCTTCTGCCTGTCTGCCACGTTCCGTAATCTCTTTGTCATTTCTCCCATTTTCCTCCACTATACTTCCCAAGTACTTGAGACTTCCCACCTTCTTCAGCTGTCCACCTCCAAGTGTTATCCCACTCATTGGTCTGTCCTTTTTCCTGGTCGTTAACAGGATCTTACATTTACTGATGTTGGAACTTCCATCCGTACTCTCCCACTGTTTCTTCCCAAGCCTTCAGTTGCTCCTGAATTTCCTCCTCCCTGTTTCCCCAGACCATGAGATCATCTGCAAACACCATTGCTTTCATCTTATCTTCTCCTATCTTTCCTGCTATCCGTGTCATTACCTCGTCCATAACCACAATAAAGAGAAGGGGTGACAGCGCACTACCCTGTTTCAGGCCACTCATTTGTCTGAACCAGTCTGTTCTTTCCCCTCCAACTTTCACACAACTCACACTTCCACAATACATCTCCTTCACTCTGCCTACAGTCCCTTTTTCTACTCCCATGTTTTCCATTGCTTTCCAAACCTTCTCCCTACACACACTATCATAGTCCTTTTCGATGTCCAGGAAGGCCAACAACAGATCCTCTCCAAATTCGTAGTGGTGTTCCTGGAGCTGTCTCACTGAAAATATGAGATCCACTGTTGATCTCCCAGGTCTGAAACCATACTGCTCCTCTCTCAATTTTCTCTCCACTTTGGCTCGTATTCTACTTTCTAATATCTTTTCATATATCTTGGCACAGTGTGACTCCCCTGTAATTTCTGCACTCCTTTCTGCTTCCTTTCTTAAATATTGGGACAATTAATCCTTTCTTCCAATCTTCTGGGGTCTTTTTCTCCTTCCATATCACCCTCATCACACGGTACAGCCACTGTTTCCCAACCTCCCCTGCTGCCTTCACCATTTCAACACTCACTTCATCCACACCCGGTGCCCTTCCGCCTTTCATCTTGTCTATAGCCATTTCCATTTCTCTCCAATTCAGGTCCTTTTCCATTCCTGTGTTGTCTTCTCCATCTTCCAATACATTGTCTTCCTCCCTATGACCATTCTCAACAATGAATAGCAAACTATAAAATCCTGGACAATAATTGATTGTATGAATACAGTAAGCCCCCAGGTCTGGGTTCTTAGTGCACTGTTGACTGAAACAATGTCTTGCTGCTAGGGACGTCAACAATACCCCACAGTAGAGATGGGACTATCGACTACTTTTAACCATCGACCGACTAGTCATTCATTGGAAGAAACTATCAACTAGATAGTCGACTACTTTCAGTCGAATGGTTACCTGAATTCGCATTGCTTCTAAGCGTGTTGTTTCATGTATTCGACTGAAAGTAGTCGCTTCTAGGCAGCGTACAAAGCACTGCAAGCCGTTACCGGCTGAGTTGAGTCGTACCATCAGATGAAAATCAAACTTCTCCTTAACCCACCTATTTTTGCAGACATTAGTTTGGACTACTCGACGCTCAGCAACATGCAATTGGTCAAAGTTATTTATTTATTTTTACTGTGCTTCGAAATGGTGGTTTACATCGTGTAGAGTGCAGCCATTATTTGCAATGTTGCTCATTTCATTTAATGCAAAATGTGTGAGTAAATGTTCCCCGATACCGGTATTGATACAGGGCACATTACCTGTATGTACTGTGGATAAGTGAAGTAATAGACCGTTACTTAATTAACCTAAGAGTATATTAAATCACTATTACTGAGAGGGAGTTCTTAAGTACCGGGAACAATTCCATAGCCAGCATTGAAATAATCACACTTCATATTTTATTGCCAAAAAATAAATGTAAAATATGTCCATAGAGTCATAAACAAGTTAGGCTATGTGTTCACTAATGTAATCCTCTCTGAAGTACTAAGAACGTAGAGCTAAAATACGACTTGAACAACAAAACTACAGCCTACAGTAAATACACATGAAAATAGAACACTTTAGAACAGCAACGAGGGCGAACTTTCAGTGGAGATGTTGGCAACAATGTAAATACAAAGTATTTTTAATGCGCGCGCTATCCATGTGCTGAAACAATTGACGACCAGAACGTAAAACTATCCGAGTGTGTTCTACATGTTAAAAGTTAAAACACAATTGGGATAAGTCGTTTGCAAACAACTTGTTTATGTTACGGTGAGAAGTCGTTGAATTCATTCGACTGTTTTTTAAAAGTAGTCAAACAAGTCGATGGATTTAACATTTTTCAGTCGACTGCTGCAGTGCTGCCCATCTCTAAACAATTGACGACCAGAATCAATTTGTGCGTACGGTCAAGCTGTCCTCACAGTAGATGTGGAGATTCACATTACCACTCTATCTGTACGGTACCTCGAGATAAGCCTAAGTGCGCCAACTGTGAGGGAACACATGCCGCCTCTTATGATGGATGTCAGTACATAAAATCAGCCATAAGGCAACGGCAGTTTAACCACAGACAACGCTACAACTCTTCCATCCCTGCCCTCATTTCTTTGCCACTAACCCCCTCCCACACAGCACGCCACTGATCTGACACAGTTGTTGTTAGGCCTGCTACAACAACTCTCAGCCATAACCCTGTAAACTACAGCTAAACCAAACCCAGAACCCCCTAATACACTTCATTTGCAGAGCAATAAAATCCATAAAACAACTCCGCAACAAGCTTCACAAAAACCTAAATTATAAACGAAAAGACTATTCCACAAACACCAAAATCAGTAAACCTCCCTCATTTCAGCCACACTACACCTTAAACAGACATAGAAGGCATAGTCATGACCCCTTCATGCAGTAGGCTATTGTCTAAACACGATCATGTCTCCTTCAACTTTACCGAAGACTTCATTAAATTATATTAAAAAAATCACTCATTCCACAAATCTTAAAATCAGTATACATCCCTCATTTCAGTTACTCTATTCATTAAACAAACATAGAAGGCATAGCCATGATCCCTTCATGGAGTAGGCTATTGTCTAAATCTGACCACGCATACTACAACCTTACTCTAATTCAAAATTACGGCTAAATGATCCATCTGACTGGGAGGCAAAGGTATTTACCGGCTTTCCTGGGATGATGGGCCACAAAACCGGTATCTGGAGTTCAAACATAATCTAAATATTGAATGCTTAACATTTCCAATAACTTGGACAACTGGATTTAGGCTATTTCATTGAAAGAATCAACGAACTGTATAAAACTATAGGCACCCACAGGAATACTTAACTTATTAATTAAAGCTCTACAATAAACATACAGCACAATGAATTGTAGCATGAAGTTATCCTGAAGAAGTCGTTTGATTAGAACGACTACTTAAATTCGAATGATTCCATTCGCTTGGAATTAGTCGTTTGCAAACAACTTGTTTATGATGCGGTGATTAGTCGTTGAATTCATTCGACTGTTTTTTAAAAGCAGTCGAATAAGTCTATTGTTTTAACTATCGACTAATTCGACTGTTTTCAGTAGACTGCTGCCCATCTCTACCCCACACCAATGCCATTACTCAACTCCTGAAACCCTAACTGCCAGCTACACGGAGATTTAAAAGTTTGCCTGCATTTAATTTCATATTATAGATAATAATAATAATATCGTATGGCCTCGGGTGCCTGGTGCAAGCTTTGTTAATTGACCCCCAGAGGGTAGCTTGCATGTCGAAATTCGTCGTTCCTTTGAACGCTATGAAAGTCAAGGAGGTTAGATATCTAAACTCCTTGACACTACAGCGCTTTCTAGTAGAGAATGGAGGAACTTTGTGTAGGCGGAAAATCCCGAGATTAATTTTGCCATTGAACACGGCCTACTGAATTCAAATGGGTTCTTTAACATGCCAACAACGTATGACATGAGTATTGTGATTTTTGTCGTCTTCAAAAATCACTTACCATGGCCAGGGGCGAACCTGCAATCTTGGGGTTGGTAGTCCGACACTATAACCACTCACCCACCGTGGCAAGCTATTATAGATAATAATATCAGAAGTTGAGCGCTGCGGCCACCCCTCAACGAACGAAAGGTTAATGGTTTAAGGTATTCATATGCATTTTAGGAAAAGTTCTATAATTTTAAACCGAACATTTTGAAATTTTTTTTAGTCATTAACTCGAATGTAAATAAAGGCAGTTATGTCACCAAACTGGTTAATTTACAATTTAACGGGTGTTCACATTCTTTTTCTAAAAAGGAATTGACAGTTTTTGAGATCATCATAATGAACTATTAACATTAGTGTTTTTGATGTCACCTACCAAATGTATTAGTTTATCACTATTATACCGCATGATTAGCTGCCACCCCAGAGGCCCGCAGTTCGATTCCCGGCTCTGCCACGAAATATGAAAAGTGGTATGAGGACTGAAACGGGGTTTACTCAGCCTCGGGTGGTCCAAATGAGTAGAGTCATCAGCCATCTTCGAAGTGGTTTTCCATGGTTTCCCACTTCGTCTTCAGGCAAATGCCGGGATGGTCCCTACCGTCAGGCCGCCTTCTTCCCTCTTCCTTGTCTATCCCTCCCATTCTTCCCATCCCGTCCCATTCCTCAAGAGACCCCCTGTTCACTTTGCAGGTGAGGGGCTAGTCCCGCCTCCCCAGTTGCATCCCCCGACTCAAGAGTCTCAAGCTCCAGGACACTGCCCTCAGTGGCGGTAGAGGTGGGATCCCTCGCTTAGTCCGTGGAAAAATCCAACCCTGGAGGGTAAACGATAAAGAAAGAAAGACTACTTTACCAACTAATATAACATATTCTTTTACATAACTATTAACAATAGTGTTTGTGATGCCCCCTACCAAATGTATTAGTTTATCATTATTATACCAATAACTACAGCGTCTTTCATATAAAGTAAGAATGCCAAGCGGCGGCTTTGTTATCTGCTGCAGCGCCTTGGCCGAGCTTGTGGCGCGCCACGGCCCCCTGCTCTAGTATTGAAAGCGCCTTGGAATAAGCGTGCAGGTGTTCAGTCGCCAGTCTGAACCTCAGATGCTAACGTGATGAGACAGTTATCATTACAAAGTAGTATTTTTGTATATAAGACTTATTTTATGTACGAGTCGGCTCGAAGGGTACGTGATGCATTTGTTCAGCAATTTCCTGATGAAGTGCCACCTTCACTAGCAGAGATTCACGTAATTGAAAATAAGTTTGACACTACTGGCTCACAGGGACAGATGACCTCATAGTTCCGCCCGTTAAAACTACAATAACTAACTAAGTACTGACTCAGTGCTCAATAAAAAGCATAAAATTAAAAATCAGAAACATTACAGTGGCAGAACTCACTCGTGTTAGCCAGAATGTGGTTACCAGATACAATGCCTGTATAACCCAGGAAGGACGACACTTCCAGCATCCTTCATACGGTAATATTTCATATAGGAATGTACACACGCTTAAAGCAGGGGGCCGCGGCGCGCCACCAGCTCAGCCAAGGCCACCGCAGCAGTGGATAATAAAACCGCCGCTTGCCATTCTTACTTTATATGAAAGACCCTGTATAACACATTCTTTCACATAACTATTAACATTAGTGTTTTTGATGTCTCTTACTAAATTTATTAGTTCATCTCTGTTATACCAATTTTACATTTTCTTTTCAAAAATGCAAAATTCCAAAAATATATTTTTCCTTTCTTCATAATCAGTTTTTGAATGGGACACATTTTTTCTCAGTTTTAGTACTGGATATTCCTAATTTAATGATCTTTAATTTGAGACCTTGTTGATGTTAATTAGAACGTGGTTTATTGATGTTTGAATACATAAATCTTAGTTATTGAGTAAATTAAGTTTAACGTTTTGCATTATAATTAGACACGCACCCTCTGGTCCATTTAAATCAGTTTTGTGAGCATTTATACATAGAATTTGAAATAAACATAAATTTTGTTGATGTAGAAGAATTAAGCTTTCATCTGAAAACAACAAATGAAGTGAACATTTCATCCAAGTATGCTTTTTCAAACATATATGAATACCTTGACATCACAGAAGTGACAGAGGAAATCTGACATTCTACGGATCGGAGCATGGAGTGCTAGAAGTCTGATAGGCAGTGGAAGGTTAGAAAACTTAGAAAGTGAAATGGATAGGTTGAGGTTGGATTTGGTTGGGATTAGTGAAATGTGCTGACAGGAAGATCAGGACTTTTGGTCAAGATCATTAGCACTAAATCAAACAATGGCCAAGCAGGGGTTGGTCTCATATTGAGTAGGAAACTTGGACAGCGGGTGGAATATTATGAGCAATATAGTGAACGGATTATTGTAGCTAAATTCAATACTAAACCTACCTGCACCACACTGGTACAAGTCTATATGCCTACCAGTAAAGCTGATGATGAGGATGTTGAAAAGGTCTACGAAGAAATAGACGAAATTCTGAGGTATATCAAGGGTGATGAAAATGTTATAGTAATGGGAGATTGGAATGCTGTGGTAGGAAAAGGGAGAGAAGGGAAGATAGTAGGAGATTTTGGATTATGTGAAAGGAATGATCGAGGAAGCAGGCTGATGGAATTCTGCACCGAGCATGAGTTGGTCATAGCTAACACCTTATTCAATAACCACAATAGAAGAATATACACATGGATGAGACCAGGAGATACAGGGCGTTACCAAATCGACTTCATTATGGTCAAGCAGAGGTTTCGAAACCAGATTTTGGATTGCAAAATGTATCCCGGTGCTGACATAAACTCGGACCACAAAGCCAAACAGACTGAAAGAGGACGACGTGAGTATAGAGGAAGGACTAATGAAAAACCCTGAACATGCTACATTGGAGACGAATGGACACTTTTGAAGAATGAAATAACAAAACGCACAGAAGAAAACATTGGTAGGAAAGAAAGAATAGGTAGAAAACCGTGGATCACTCAGGATATACTAGAATTGATGGATGAAAGGCGGAAACACAAGACTGTACGAGATGAAAAGGGGAAAGGAGAATACAGACGTCTGAGAAATGAGGTTAACAAGAAGTGCAAGGCGCAAAAGAAGAATGGTTGAAATAGAAATGTGCAGGTATATTGTTTGAAATTAGGAAATCGAAGGATTAAGAGTACTTTCGGGGAAAAGAAGACTAAGTGCTGTAATATTAAGGACACAAATGGAAAGCCTCTAACAGATAGGGAAGAAAAGGTTGAGAGATGGAAAGCTTACATAGAGAGTTTGTATAAGGGAAAGGAGATTTAGAATCATGTAATGGAAAGGGAGGAGGAAATTGATGAGGATGCAAAAGGAGATTTAATATTGAGATCAGAATTTGACAGAGCATTCGA
The DNA here is from genome assembly GCA_946902985.2 of Meconema thalassinum. Lineage (NCBI taxonomy): Eukaryota > Metazoa > Arthropoda > Insecta > Orthoptera > Tettigoniidae > Meconema > Meconema thalassinum. The sequence goes on from OX336397.1 coordinate 282,469,476, forward strand.
GGACTTAGGCAGGAACAAAGCACCAGGCATAAATATATGCCGATTGAGCTGCCACGCAGGTTATTTCACTTGGTGTGTAGGATTTATGAGACAGGTGAGGTACCCTCTGATTTCAAGAAGAATGTTATCATCCCTATACCGAAGAAAGTGGGAGCTGACAGATGTGAAGATTACCGTACCATCAGCTTGATTACTCATGCTTCAAAGATCCTGTCAAGAATAATTTACAAGAGGATTGAAAGCCAGATAGAAACGGAGTTGGGTGAAGACCAGTTTGGTTTCAGGAGAAATGTAGGAACAAGGGAAGCTGTACTAAGTCTTAGGCTGATTTTGGAAGCTAGAATAAAGAAGGATAGGAGAACGTTCATGGCATTTGTAGACTTAGAAAAGGCTTTTGATAACGTTGATTGGAGTAAGTTGTTAGACATTTTGAAGACGATTGGAATACAGGGATAGGAGGGTGATCTACAATCCATACAGAAACCAGACAGCTGTTATTCAAGCTGAAGGACATGAGAGAGAAGCTGGTATTCAGAAAGGTGTAAGACAAGGCTGCAACTTATCACCAATACCTTTCAATCTATACATTGAACAAGCAATTAAAGAAATTGGAGAAAAATTCAAAGTGGGAGTAAAGATTCAAGGAGAAATAATTTCAACTCTGAGATTTGCTGATGACATCGTCATCTTGGCCGACAAGCCTGAGGATTTGAATGAGTTTTTGAATGGTATGGACTCCGTCTTGAGGAAAGAATTCATGATGAAAATTAATAAATATAAAACAAAATATTGGAATGCAGCCGAAATAAATCAGAAACTCCTATGGATGTTGAATTGGCAGGTGAACAGCTAAAGGTGACTTCTGTTACTTGGGAAGCAAAATAACCAGTGATGGATGAACCAAAGAGCATTATATCTCCTTTTCCCTTTAAGATTCCCGCACTGTTTTGTGAATTGGCTCCGCCTGTATTTAAATTACATTTTGTAAGTCTTTTTCCATCCAAATTCCCTTTTGTGAGTATTTTCAATTCACATTGTTTTTTGTGAGTGTTCTGAACCTAGCCTACATTTTGTGCGTCTTTTCAATCTACCTTGGTTTTCGTTGTGGTTTGCATTTCATTGGCATTTTTGCTATCACCCAGACCACTAGGGGCCGATAACCTAGATGTTAGGCCCCTTAAAACAACAATTATCATCACTAGAATTCCTCCTTCTGTTGTTGATGTGTAACATCTTTCCTCTCGGTTGTTGGATAGTTTTGTGGGAGTGATTTTGAAAATTGGGGACGGAAGTGGATCGCAACGATTGAGCTGGTAGTGGTGGATCGGACGGAAGTATGCACTGCCCTCTCGATCGATAGAACGGAAGTGTACTAGCTGGCAGTGATGGACAACGGAAGTATGCACTGCCAGCTCGATCGATAGAACGGAAGTGTACTAGCTGGCAGTGATGGACAACGGAAGTATGCACTGCCCGCTCGATCGATCGAACGGAAGTGTACTAGCTGGCAGTGGTGGAAAACGGAAGTATGCACCACTGCTCGATCGATCGAACGTAAGTGTGCCCTAGCTGGCAGTGGTGGATCGAACGGAAGTATAAGACGCACTGCCAACTCGATGGATCCATCCAGCTGGCACTGGTAAGAGAAACAGTCAGCGCGCGGTGTCGGAAATCGATACCATGACGCACTCTCGGCCATGTGGAATGTATATGACATACTGAACGGAAAACGCTCATGCGAACTCTGGTGTCAAGTGATTGAAACAAATGACATGGTACATGATCAAAGTCTTCGTATCAGTATTTAAATGGTAAAATGCCTTAATATTAAACATTGTAAGTAGTCGGCATCGCCGGTATTATGTTTCTGCACAATGGCTATTCAAATATTAACCCACATAACGGTAATGCAGTCAGCAATATAATATAATCGTTGTGGTTATACGAGAATTGGGCAAGCCTTCATGAACTATTGCTGAATACATTCTCTGTTGAGAAAATTGTAAATGTTAAGGTTGGTAACGTTTCGTTCCTATGTACAAAACTCTTTGGTTTTACTATTCTGTGAATTGGTGTTAACATATTTGTTTGTGAATAAAAGTTGGTTAGAAATCTTTGAATCTCAATAAAGTGTTCCAGATAATGTGTAGTTACAACTAAAAGAACATATGGCGACCGTGACAGGACTTTAACAAGCGTGTATAAACTTTGTTGAATTACAATTTGATAGTAGCGAGTATAACTGTGCCTGTATAATCCAGTATACCGTATCCTGTTGTTTACATCCGTAGCCCGTAATTATGGTGGGTACACAAATAACTAAGAGGAGAGCGGTTATCCGCACATTGTTCACGAAAGCTTGCAGTGCTTTAGACGAACTACTGACGCAAAGAGATGCAGATTTACAATTAATAAGTGCGCGTTTATTAGTGCTCAAAGAAAGAAGACACGAGTTATCGGAGCTGGACAGTCAGATTTGTGAAAACATCTGTGCTGAAACAAAGGAAGAGGAGATCGAAGAAGTACTGATGGCGGAAATGGAGAAAGCAGAGGAGTATACCTTACGTTACCACAGCATTAAAGGTAAGGCCTCTGATCTGATAACAAGGAATAGCGCTGCTCATACTTCATCTAGTTGTGTTGGCGATCGTTCGGGAAACGAAATATCTCTTCTCCTACCGAAATTAGAATTGAATAAGTATGACGGGGAAATAACCGGTTGGATCTCATTCTGGTCACAGTTCTCACAAATTGACGAGTGTCAGTCGTTAAGTAAGGAGGAAAAATTTCAGTACTTGATTCAAGCCACGAAAGAGAACTCTCGAGCACGCGCGGTTGTTGTGAGTTTCCCTCCCTCAGGCGAAAATTACGGAAAGGCCATTCAAACACTTAAGGACAGATTTGGACGTAATGATCTCCTTATCGAGTATTATGTACGGGAACTACTGAGTTTAGTTATGGAAAGGAAGACGGTCAAGATCAGCATTTTGTATGACAAACTAGAAACTCAATTACGGGCACTAGAGTCATTAAATGTGTTCTCGAATAATTATGCCGCATTATTGTTTCCGCTAATAGAATCGTGTCTGCCCGCAGACATACTGAAGGTGTGGCAACGTTCCAATGAACCCAATAGGACACTGAAGGAACAGATGGATAATTTAATGTTGTTTTTGAAGAGAGAAGTAGAAGGGGAGGAGAGAGTTGCAATGGCAAATAATCAGTCCCTTTCCTACAACCAGGCTAAGAGTCCAGGAAAATCGCATGATATGGACAAAGTTAATTTTGCTTCTGCGATCGATCTTGCCAGTCTGAGCATTGAATCTGACACTCAGAAGTGTGTATTTTGTAAAGGGGTGAATCATTGTTCCACAGAATGTCTCCATGCACAAAAAATGTCCCTTGAAAACCGAAAAGATGTTCTGTATAAAGATAAGCGCTGTTTTTCTTGTACCAAAGCAGGCCATTCTGCACAGCAGTGTCGAGCACGATGTGTTATTTGTCGTGGACGACATGTACCATTATTATGTCCAGCTGTTCAGAAGTATCAAGCAGAAGAGAAAGGTTGTGTTGAGGGGAAGAATTCTGAGATCAAAAGAGAAGAGGTTTCCTTGTTTAATACTTCATCTATTGACAGCAATTTGTCAGTTAGCTCTCAAACGGAGGTCTATCTCCAGACTCTGTTAGTTTACGTTAAGAATGGTGACAAAATCAGGAAGGCCAGGTTACTGATAGACAGTGGATCCCAACGTTCGTATATTTCTAGTAGTTTGGCTGAAGAAATGAACTACTCTCCGATTGGGGAAGAGAGCATTATCCACTCTCTTTTTGGTGGTAAGCCAACAGGGGTAGTTAAGCACCGATGTTACAAGGTGCACTTACTCAGCTTGAATAACGACTTTGCATGCAATTTCGTAGCGTTAGACCAAAGGACAATTACAGCTACGATTCCATCAGTAGAAGTCAGGAAAGAAGTGAGGGAAGAATTACTAAGAGAACACATTCCGATGTGCAGAGATTCTGTAGCTCCTATTGACATCTTGATAGGTTCTGACATTGCGGGAAAGTTGTGGACAGGTAAAATTAAGACTCTACCTTCTGGACTGGTAGCCATTGAAACCTGTTTAGGATGGATGGTAACGGGGAAGAAGAAGGTAGTAGACACCGTGGGAAAAAAGGAACTAGCGAAGCATGCAAGTATTGCGAATGCAGTCACTGCACTCGGTATTACTCAGCTACCCGTATCTGATCTGTGGAAAATGGAGACCATTGGGATAACCGATCCTGTAGAGAACACCACAAAGGAGGAGAAGAGGATGTCAGCACTGAGGTATTTCAAAAATACGATTGCTTTTGTAGACGGCAGATACGAGGTACGTCTTCCATGGGGGAGAGATGCTCCAGACCTTCCAACCAATCGAGGGATTGCAGAAGGCAGATTGATTCGAATGACCCGAAAATTAAAGGCAAAGCCTGGTCTCTATGAAGAATATGACACTATTTTACGAGATTGGGTGAAAGAAGGCATTGTGGAAATGGCGAGGGATCTATCTACTGGACACTATCTTCCTCACCGTCCAGTGCTGAAGGAAAATAGTACAACTACGAAAGTGTGTCCCGTGTTCGACGCATCGGCGAAGGAGAGAGGTTTGCCATCACTGAACGACTGCCTTGAAGAAGGACCTAACCTTATTGAAATCATACCCGAACTACTCTTGAGGTTTCGGCAACGAAAGATAGGCATCACAGCTGATATCAAGAAGGCATTTTTACAGATAAGTGTACACCCAGAGGAGAGAGACTACCTGAAGTTCCTGTGGTATGGTAATAATAGTGAGAAAGACCTACAAGTCCTTCGTCATGCCAGAGTGGTGTTCGGTGTTACCAGTAGCCCGTTTCTTCTTGGAGCAGTAATTGGCTACCACCTGGAAAAATATATGGAATCAACTGATCCAAAGGAGGCTAAAATTGCATCATCATTGAAGAACAATTTTTATGTTGACAATCTGGTGACAAGCCTCGATCGAGCAGAAGAAGTTGAGGAATTCGTTTACCTTTCAAGGACTATCATGGCGAGGGCCGGGTTCGACCTTCGGGGATGGGAGTCAACCGGAGACGGATCTTCTCAGGAGTCTTCACTGCTTGGCATTAGGTGGAATCGCCAAGACGATACTCTGAAGATCAATATGGATTGGTGGGAGAGATCGTGTGAAATAGGAGATTTGACGAAGAGGACTATTCTTTCAATAATCCACCGCATTTTCGATCCGATTGGACTAACCATTCCAGTAACGATTAGGCTGAAACTGTTAATTCAAGAGTTATGGACCAGAAAGTTGGGATGGGACGAGCCTATCGACAAAGATACTCGACGGCGGTTGGAGAAGTGGCTAAAGGACTTGCCTCACTTTAGAGAAATTGAGGCGATACGTCACCTTGGCAATGAGGAGGACATCTCACTACACGTATTTTGTGATGGAAGTCAAAACGCATATGCAGCTGTTGTCTTTATCAGGAGCAGTTATCAGGGAGAGGCACATCTTCGGTTAGCAGTAGCTAAAGCAAGAGTAACACCGCTTAAGCCCCTGACCATCCCTCAAGTGGAATTATTAGGAACTCTTATTGGAGCGCGTCTGCTGAAATCAGTTCAAGAAAGTCTAGGTTGGAAAGAAGTAGCTGTTTATTGTTGGACCGACTCAAGTACTGTACTAGCCTGGATTCTTGGCAACAGAGACAAGACAGTATTTGTTAGGAACCGAGTGAAGGAGATAAGGGAGCTCACTGATGCACGAAGCTGGAGACACATACCAGGGGATTTGAACCCCGCAGACCTACCCTCAAGAGGATGTACTGTCGCACAACTAATCGAATCCAAATGGTGGGAAGGGCCTAAGTGGCTTGTTGAAGGAGAAGAAAACTGGCCTGAATCTTCTATACGCTATGAAGTGGTAAACGAACATAACCTTATTGCCATCACTCATAATACGACATGGCTGTATCACCGGTTCAGTAAATATGAACAAATTGTGCGGATGGTGGGATGGATCTACAGATTTCTCAACAACTGTCGATGCAATGAAGTTAAAAGAAGTGGTCCGTTATCGAAAAATGAGGTGGCTACAGCCGAAGACAAAATTGTTTTGTTCATTCAAAAAGAGTCCTTCGAATTCCCAGACGATCAGAGACTTAAGAGCTTTGAAGTATTCCAAGATCAAAAGGGCATAATTAGACTCAAGACACGGATAGTCGAACGTGTGGATAAGGGTCCGTTCAAACTACCAGCCGTGCTACCTTCCGAACATCCGTTGGTCAAGAGGTATGCAGAAGAAGTGCATTGTAAAAACAATCACCCCGGTCCAGCAACTCTCCTAGGTTTGTTACGCGAGAGATTCTGGATCCTTAAAGGACGCCAGTTGGCGAAGGGAACAGTCAAGAGATGTGTTGTTTGCCGACGTTTTCAAGCAAAAAACTTAGACACTCAGTCTCCTCCTTTGCCAGATCTTCGAGTTAACGATGCGGCCATATTCGAAGTCATTGGAATAGATTTGGCAGGACCCTTGTATATTCGTGATTCATCGAAGACATGGGTTGCTCTATTCACTTGTGCTTGCTACCGAGCTGTACATCTGGAACTAGTTCCGTCTCTGTCAACTGAAGCATTCATAAGAGCACTGAGGCGTTTTATCGCACGGCGTGGTCGACCTAAAGTGATCATCTGTGATAATGGAACAAATTTTCGAGGAACGTGTAATGCTCTTGAAAGGTTAGACTGGGAGAAAATCGTTACCTACAGCACTGGAGAACGCATAATTTGGAGGTTCAATCCGCCTACGGCGTCGTGGTGGGGAGGCTTCTGGGAACGATTGGTGAGCCTGGTGAAGCAAATTTTACGGAAGACATTGGGGAAGGCTTCATTGTCTTGGGATGAGCTTCAGACCATACTTATTGACTGTGAAGCAGTGATTAATGCAAGACCATTGACTTATACGGCAGAAGATAATAGAGATCCTATTCCATTGACCCCATCCATGCTACTGCAAGAAGTACGAGAGACAGGAGTTCCTGACCTGGACTGCATTGAGTCAGCAAGCATCACTCGGAAAATTCGGTATCTGCAAAGACTGAGAGAAGAGCTAAGAAGACGCTTCCGATCAGAATATCTGGGGCAGTTAACCTGGACCAAGCGGCGCGAAACTAGAAAGCCTATAATTGGAGAGGTGGTTATAATAGGATCGGACAATCGGAAGAGAATAGATTGGCCTTTGGCAAGAATTGAGCAGCTCATTCCAGGGCGAGATGGAAGAGTCCGGGTGGTTCAACTAAAGACTAGCAGTGGTACTGTTGTACGTCCTATACAGAGAGTCTACCCCTTGGAGGTCCAGTCCTGCACCGAGAGTTACCAAGAAAAAACCCACTTCATGGACGATGATGACAAGGATGTGTCCAAATCCCCTGAAGAATTGAGGACAAGAGCAGGAAGAAAAGTGGCCCCTCCTAAAAGACTAGATCTTTGATTTCATGTTACAGAGGAGAAGGAATTCAGTTGACATACATTGTACACCTGTTTGACACTTTGATAATTTCCAATTTTGAGAAAATTGTAAATTAGGTGGGAGTATGTTGAGAAAATTGTAAATGTTAAGGTTGGTAACGTTTCGTTCCTATGTACAAAACTCTTTGGTTTTACTATTCTGTGAATTGGTGTTAACATATTTGTTTGTGAATAAAAGTTGGTTAGAAATCTTTGAATCTCAATAAAGTGTTCCAGATAATGTGTAGTTACAACTAAAAGAACATTCTCTTTACTCACAAGAGGGCCTATTCAGGCATTTTAAACTCAATTTCACGCAGGGACATTATCGAAACAAGCAAAATATAAATGGAACTTAATTCCCTAATGCAGTATTATTGGAACGTGGAAATAAGTTACCATCTTGTGCACATAATTTGCGTAGTCGAAATAGCCGTGGGGTTAGTGCTTATGACTGTGAATCTGGAGATCTTGGGTTCGAATCCTGGGCGGGGTAGATATTTTTGCTACCAGATTATCATTTTAAATGATATTTATCACATCAATATGACTCATTTTAACAGAATCCATATGAAATTACGTGTTGGTCTGTGAATCAAGAGGACCTGTTTATAAGGAATTTAAGGTTATGAGCGGTGTCGCGTCTATTAATCTAGTTGATCCATATCGTATTCTTTATTTAGGCTAGTGCTGGTGGAAGCTACAAATCATCTAATGAAATGACTTCCATATTATAAACTACAATATCTGTAAAACACTCCCTTTTACAATAGACTATATTTGTGCCAATAATAGTATAAAATACCGGTGTATCACGTGAGGTTCCTTCTATGTCAGATGTTACACATCATATGCGACTACTGTGAGGCTCGTAAAGTTTTATTATTTTTTAATTTCGAGATGTAATCAAAAATCCTCAGTGAGATTCATTAATTCGTTGACTTGTAGGAACTGTACAAGCCTTGCGGCCCTCCCGGTACTTCTTCATGCGTATTGATTTTCTTGCCCTTTCTTGGGTGGAAAATATTCTTGTAGGAATTTCCTTTTTGTGAGTGGAAAATGAAACGTCATATTTTTAAGTGCTGTAGTTAAACTTTACTTATTTGCAGCATCTTCTGTTGTTAGGCTAATTCTTTTAAGTCCTCTCTGATTTCTTTTAACCATCGGCATCCAGTCGTTGTGTTTTTTGAAGCAAGATTGTACTGCACTAGTTGTTTTAGAAGACGTGATGTGCCCAAAGAATCCTAGACTTTTCTTTCGCATGGTATCAGTAATGGGTTCTAGGTTTTTATAGGCAATATTGTTAGGTATTATTCACCATTGCCCATCTTTTTTGATACAAGTTCTTCCAATTCGCCTTTCGATCTTCTGTAATCTGTCGGTTTTAGAATGTTTATTTAGATGGAATAATGTTTCTGCTGCATATGTGGCTTCCGGTTTTACGACTGTATTGTAATGTTTAATTTTTGCATTAATTGATAAGCATTTCTTTTTGTAAGTTTCCCATGTTAATTTTTGTGCCCTAGATAACTTGTTGGTTCTTATTTGAATTGATGCTTTCTCATTTAAATTGTTTGTTATTAACTCTCCCAGATATTTGAATCGTCTTACAATTTTAATTTTTGTATCATTAATTTGTATTTCCTTTAATGGTGATGGTTTTTGTGGCATGATTTCTGTTTTTTTCAAATGATATCTTAAGGCCAATTTTATTTGCAATGGTCTGAAGCTCTGATATTGTTAATTCTGTCCATAAAATTGTAATCTTCTCCTGTTAATTGTAATTTCCTCCATATTTCAATAAAGGTCATCATTTTACTTCTTCATCCAAATGTTGTCTTTATTCTTTTGAGGGCCCAACATTTTTCTAAGTATTTTTCTTTCTTCTCCAGTTCAACTTGTACTCCCCTTTTGTTCAATGTAAGCATTCTGAATTATCAATAAATGATAAAAATGGTCCATTTTTATCATTTATTGATAATTCATCCGCTCAAATGGAAACTACATCATTCGGGAATATTCAAAACCTTATATAAGCATTCTGATCCATGATACCTGCCAACTTTCCCGATTTAGGCGGGAGACTTCCTATTTACCTAGTTTTTCCCGCTTCACGATTATTCAAGTCATCCCCCGAGGGACGTGGGTTAGCGACCACGCGGCCCCAGCTGAGTCCGGCATTGCTTCCACTTACTTATGCCGGGCTCCTCTCAGTCTTCTTTCCTGTCGACCTCACTTGGTCAACTCTCGTTCTCTTCTGAACCCAATGGTATTAGGGTATCCGAGGCCTAGGGAGTCTCTTCCTTTCCCGCCTTAATTGGCCCTTGCCTCATCTTTTCTGATAGCTCCATTCTGCTAGGGGTCAGCCTTCTTTTTCTTTTCATGTTATCTCCAGCCTTCTGCTCAAGGCCCTTAAGGAGGCAGGGTGTATGTAGCCCCACCACTTCTGGTGCACCCTGGATATTGCTTCACCCTCAGGGGCTCACGGCTGGTGAGTTCGGGAGTTGGCGACCCCGACGGATTCCTGAGCTGGGTCCGGTTTTCCCCCTTTTGTTCCTTACCTGTGGGGCGGACCCTCTCCTCTTTCACTCTCCTATCTGCCTTTCATGGCTCTCCTTCCTTCCAAGTCCCTCAATCTGTCTTCTTCGAGGGTTGGGGGCATTTCTTTTCGTCCTGTCCTTTATTTGCCTTATTCTCCTTTTGTTTTCCACTTCTTCTTCTAGTATAAGAGTTAGTAGTTAGTTTTAGTTATAGTTTTAATTTCATTATGATCTTCACGATCATCCAACCTATTAGGGGCCGATAACCTAGATGTTAGGCCCCTTAAAACAACAATTATCATCATCATCATATTCAAGTCATCCTCCCGATTTATTTAGCACCTAACATCCGAGCCTTAATGCTGCAGCAGCAATTGTGGTGTCGTGTTGGTTGATTCATTAGCAAGTCACAACAAAATTGTATGTCCTTTTTTTACACAGGCAGCTAGGCCCAGCGGCTCACATCCGAAGATTCCATCTTCTGCCAGCAAATCTGCCAAAAGGAAGCTGTTCAGAATTGAAGAGGTGAGTGCAATTTTAATATTATCGTGTTGGGAAGCCTATTTTCAGTGTTGCCTTCACCATCATCTTGAGCAGTTTCCGAGCGCTGGTCGGGTCTGCTTGGAACATGAGCCTCTCCATCGTTTCCTGTCCATCCACCATCTCTCGTCTTTCACTGTGTCCCAGCACACTCCTCTTTCCTCCACACTCTTATTAACTCCCTTCGTCCATCTTCCCCTTGGCCTCCTTCCCTTCATTTCCATTCCAAACATCATCTTCGGTATCCTCTCCTCTCACATGTCCATACCATTGCAGCCTAGATCGCTCTATTCTATTTTGCAATGGTTCCTCTCTTACCATCTCTCTGACTCTCTCATTCCTTACTCTGTCCATTCTTGTTACACCTCTGGAACTTCATCTCCACTGCTTGTATTTTATTCTTGTCCCTTTCCTTCATCACCCATGTTTCTGAACCATACGTCAAAATTGGCACAAAGTAGGTCTTGTAGATGGTTCCTTTACATTTTTGTGGTACATCTTTATTCTATATCATCCCCCTAACACTCTTGAAAAATCCATCTGCACACCTTCCCCTTTCATTTATTTCCATCCTATTGCCTCCCTTTTCTTCAATTATGCTTCCCAAGTACTTGAAGCATTCTACTCTCTGCAACTGCTGTCCTCGAAGTATTGTGGCCATATCCAGCCTGTTCTTCCTCCTCGTTGTGATGACCACTTCACTCTTTTGTGCTGAGAACTTCATCCCATATGATAACACTACCTTCTCCCACTCATCTAATTGCTCTTGTACTTCTTCCTCATCCTCTCCCCATACCAGAAGGTCATCAGCAAACAACATTGCCTTCATTTTCCTTTCCCCAATGCTATTTACCACTTTTCGTATGATTTCATCCATCACCACTATAAATAACAGGGGTGAGAGGGCACTTCCTTGTTGCAGACCACTCTCCAGTTGAAACCATTCCGTTCTCTCCCTTCCCACCTTTACACATCTTTTGCTTCCCTCGTACATTGCTTTCACTCTTGCCATTGTTGCCTTATTAAATGATATTTAAATGCTCTTCAGTTGGCCAACACGATTGTGCCTAAATTGTAATGGGTGTTATTCCCCAAACCTGAATAGTATCACAGGAGATTGATTAATACTGTTGATGAAAAGTTCCGAATGTCAAGCGATCCTCATCAGATCACTAAAAACTCAGGCTATTAATCTACGTCTATGAATATTTTAGTGACAGAAGATTGTTATAAACTTGTCAGGCTGTTAGCATTGTGTGGTTTTTAGCCTACTTTTCACATTTTGCAAAAATGAGGAAAAAGTAGACTTATGAGATCGGGCAAATGTGTGTCTGTCTGTCTGTCCTGTCTGTCTGTCTGTCTGGCTGGCTGGCTGTGTGTGTGTGTGTCACCCATCAACTCCTAAACGGCTGCAGCAATCGAAACAAAATTTGGTAGGAGTCAAGATCTATACCTGAATATCTCACGGCCATATTTGAAAATGATGTCAGTGCTACCAACTGCTGAAAAATCGCAATTGAAATTTGAGCTCCATGTTGGATATCTTGGAAGGTATGAATGGGAGCTATTTCAAAATTGGCACACGTATAGATAATAATATTGCAGTTTAATTTCCAGGAGGCCATACATGGCAGTGTTGCCAAAATGATTATAAGCCTGCCGATAGGTCCAAATTTTAAATGCATAGAACTTCTACACTATAAATTGGATTTCAACCAAATTTCATATGTGCTATGTGTACATAAACAGATATGACTGAGCATATTCTTAAGAGCCACCAGGGCTGCCAACTGTTAATAAATGCTCTCAATTGTTTTAATCCAAATACCAATATATCAGAAAGTATGTAAGCCGACAGCTTCAAACTATGCACACGTATAGTACCTGACGTTCTATATTAATTTGGAGTAACTTATATACGTCAGAACTACCGACATGATTCTAAGCCTGCTGAGAGGTCCAACTTTAAATACCTGTAACTTCTATACTATCATATGGATTTCAACCAAATTTCGTGTGTGCTATGTGTACCATACCATATCAGATATGACAATGCCGATTATTAAGAGTAACCAGGGCTGCCAACTGTTAATAAATATTGTCTCCATTTTTGTTACCCTAATATCAATATATCAGAAAGTATGCAAGCCAATAGCTCTAAACTTTGCACACGTATAGTACCTGGCATTCTAGATTAATTTGGAGTAACTAATATACGTCAGTGCTGCCAACAGGATTCTAAGCCTGCCGATAGGTCCAATTTTAAAATGCATGCAACTTCTATACTAACTAATGAATTTCATTCAAAATTGACACAACAATAGATCATATTATTTCAGATTATTTCTGACCAATACATGTATTTCATTGTTGCCAACATGATTTTAAGCGCACTGTTAGATCCAATGTTTAACTGCTTGTAACGTCCATGATATCCATTGGACTTCAACCAAATTTTGTATTCTGTACCTTAAGAGATGGAACTAATATTCAGTGACCAGGGCTGCCAACTGTAGTTCTCTATTAGGCTACATTATGCCAGATATACAGTATTTCGAACTAATTAGAAATTTCGATATTACCAACTTAATTTCGTCATTATTCTAGATAGATCCATATAGATTAATCATTGGCATGAATCTTAAATTTTAAGAAAAGTAGGCTCTTTAGTTCGTCACGGAACTTCTTGTTTGTGCCTGTTGACCTTCAAGTTAATTAGGGGGTGGAAACAGGGCCGGATTTAAGAGTCTGCCGCCTATAGGCTAAAGTCCATTTGCCACCCCCTCTATAGTCCATATTTGCTCAATACATTTGTTTTATACAACAAAGTGATAAGAGTTCATTGGAGTTTTCAATTTTTTAAATATAAAGTTAATTTAGTTTATATAAAACTACAATTTTAATGCTTTACATAATAAATTATATAATGAAATTAGTTATCTAATTGTTTTTTTTTTACTTCTTTTAAGATTCGTTAACAAATGAAATGGGTTTCTAACTTAATTAATTAATTTGTTCTTGGAGATCAGTGATCACTATCTTACACGTATTTTATATTTTAATGCTAATAACTAGGGCTCGGATTCGGGCATATTTGCATATTTTTTTCCTGAATTGTACACATTGAAAGAAGCCTTTCGGTGGTATTTTCACCTCTCTGGGACGAACAGAATTGAAATTTATCCAGCATATAAATGCATAAAACCACGGTTTTCAGAATAGAAGCATATAAATGCATATTCTTGTGGTTTTCGTCTAAATATTTTGTTTTTCTTCGAATTCGGGCCCCGACAACCCTTAAGGTTCGAAAACAGAAATAATTATTGAAAAGCCTATCTGGTGCGAATAATAGAACCGCAGGCTTTTAACCTTTTGTGAGGTCGTTCTCATCATTGAAACTTTTATTGACTGATTTAAGAAAATCATTCAAAACTGAAAACATAGAAAATTTCTTGTTGTACAGACCATTGCAGATCTACTTCATTGACTCGCCTAATTCTGAACATTTTGTAAATGAACTTTTATACTGTATCCTTTATAAGAGCACTTCTCTTATATATACTTGTAAAACTTGAATGTGAGTATATTGCAGTGTATCATACATACAGTTAGAAAATAAAGCCCGTATATAAAGGTATGTTATTGGTTTTTTCGTTTCACTTTCCTTTCTATAGTTTTTAACGGTGTTTTTCGAGCATATTCTGCATATAATAGCATATCTATCGAGCATAAAACACATGGTCTTCGAGCATAGCTGGAGATTTTATCGAGCATACTAATGACTATCTTTTTCGTAATTTAAGAACTGTGATCAATTTTAATTAAGTTGTCCTACAGGTGAAATGTAATTACTGGTTTATTTGTTGAAAAATATACAAACTTCCCTAAAACAACTCACCCCACGTAATCTTAATGTTCAAATTGACATACGATATTTCTTACTGGCAAACTCGTTAATAATGTCTTCATATGAAAGTGTTTGTTGTATTTGTGAATTTGTATTATGTTATAGTTTTAGAAAGTAGGCTATGTAGAAGGACTAAAACATATTCTTAAATTCGTATGGAAAATATTATTAACGTCTGAAATACTTCATTTCAACTTTTGAATAAATTGCCAAACTGCCGCCCCTGAAAATTTGCCGCTCTAGGTTGCAGCCTACTTAGCCTATTTACAAATACGGCCCTGGATGGAGATGGGGGCCTTTCTCGAAAAAGTGAAATATTGCTATAACTTTCTTACAAGGGAAGTATCAGGTCGAAACCTATCTTGAGACTCTGTGGACGCAAGAGGACAGCGTGTGGAAAATCAGCTGCCAGATTGAACTGCAAGGCTCTGAATGTGGCGGAACTCTCATATAAATCAATGGGAGGTAGCGAGTACAGTATACAGGGTGTTCAGGAGGAATGGTAAATATTTTAAGAGGTGGTAGTGTAGATGGATTGCAATAGGAAATTCCATATAACATGTGTCCCACTTGTATTGCATGCGGTACCGAGATACAGATGTTGGTATGTAACCAGGTCAGTTGTCGTTTCGTGTGTTCGCACATTGGTTGCTATGGGCATGTTTCATGGCCATCAAGGTCCCCGGACCTTACCCCTTTGGATTTTTGCCTGTGGGGATGGTTGAAAGGCGAAGGCTACAAGGAAAAAGTACCACGAGCAGAGTTGATCGTTCGGATTATGCTTAGTTCAGCCCTTATCCAAGAACGCCAAGGTGCCCTCCGAAGAACTACACGGGGTGTTATCAACAAAAGTGCAAAATGCATTGAAGTTGGTGGTGGAATTTTTGAAAATCAACTTTGAGCGTCCTCATTTGCCTTGGCTTTACATTTTTTTTGGTTAAATACTACCATCTGTATCTCTGTACGGAATATAAATGGGACACAAGTTATATGGAACTTTCTATTGCAATTCATCTATACTACCACCTCCTAAAATGCATGGGTTGGTTTTTTAGTTTTGGCACCTTAGTTATAACTGGATTAATAACTCACTTAGATGGTTCCAAGTTTCACAGGCCCTCGATGTAGTCCCCACCGTTGCGTACATCGTATTCCCAGCGATGCGGAAGTCGTTGGATGCCGTTGGCACTGCCCAATCTATTGATGGTACGAAGAGAGCGCTCGGCAGCCTGCTTAACGTCTTCAATGGTACGGAAGCGCTCCCCGCGCATTGTGTTCATCTTCGGGATGAGATCATAGTCGCAGGGACTGATGTTGGGAGAATATGGGGGGCGATAGAGGACCTCCCAGCCCCAGCGATCCAACAATGCCGACACAACGCCTGCTGTGTGTGCCCTAGCATTGTCATGCAGAACGATGGGCGGTGTAACCATGTGGTGGCGCCGTTTCCTTCTCAGAGCTCCTCGGAGATGGTCTTGCAGAAACGAACAATAAATAGTATGCCGCATTAACGGTTTGCCCTCGGGGAACAGAACGGTGAAGGATCACACCATCCCAATCATAGGCAAGAATCAACATTACCTTCACATTGGTGGGGGTTGGTCGAACTGTTTGTTTCCGTGGTGCCGCCACTCGTTCGATTGGCGTTTTAACTGTGGCTCATAAGATCTGGCCCACGTCTCTTCAATGGTTATGATACGCCGTGAGAAGGCCTCTCCTTCGCGCTCATAACACTGCAAGTGCATATGACAAGCGTCATATCACAGCCATTTGTGCATGTCGGTTAAATCATGCGGAACCCATTTGGATGCAATCTTGCTAATTTTCAGTAAGTTCTTCAGGATGCTAGGGCACACACAGCAGGCATTGTGTCGGCATTGTTGGATCGCTGGGGCTGGGAGGTCCTCTATCACCCCCCATATTCTCCCGACATCAGTCCCTGCGACTATGATCTCATCCCGAAGATGAAGATGACAATGCGCGGGGAGCGCTTCCGTGCCATTGAAGACGTTAAGCAGGCTGCCGAGCGCTCTCTTCGTACCATCAATAGATTGGGCAGTGCCAACGGCATCCAACGACTTCCGCATCGCTGGGAACACGTTGTACGCAACGGTGGGGACTACATCGAGGGCCTGTGAAACTTGGAACCATCTAAGTGAGTTATTAATCCAGTTATAACTAAGGTGCCAAAACTAAAAAAAAAAAAAACTAAAAAAAAACATGTATTTACTGTTCCTCCTGAACAGCCTGTATATTGGAATGGACAGCCCTGACGGCCCAGGCACTCAAGGCCGGTGGGAAGCAGCCACATGCTCCTGTCGCCTCTCTACTACTCCTAGTGCCACAGGGATGTCCAGCTCCTCCAGCCGTCATGCCTGCATACCAGGATGTCAGGTATGATTTCGGAGCCTTGCAGTTCAGGCTGATTTTCCGCACGTTGTCCTCTTATAGTACAAAGATTACGTCCATCAAGTTTCAAGATTGGTTTCGACCTGTCTTACCTGATACTAGCTTGCCGCGGTGGGCGAGTGGTTAACGTGTCGGACTACCAAACCTACCTTGCAGTTTCGCTCCTGGCCGTGGTAAGTGATTTTTGAAAGGTGACAAAAATCACGATACTCATGTCATACGTTGTTGGCATGTTAAAGAACCCATTTGAATTCAGTAGGCCGTGTTCATAATGGCAAAATTAATCTCGGGATTTTCCGCCAACACAAAGTTCCTCATTTCTCTACTAGAAAGCGGTATAGCATCAAGGAGCTTAGATATCTAACATTCTTGACATTCATAGCGCTCCAAGGAGCATTAAATTGGACATGCAAGCTGCCCTCTGGGTGTCAATTAACAAAGCTTGCACCCGGCACCCGAGGCCATACGATATTATTCTTATTATTACCTGATACTTCCCTTGTTAGGATGTCAAAAATCAAATGCATTCAAAGATCGTACTATTCTTCGGATAGACTAAGGGCCTAAAACTTATTTCCGCTAAGTTTATCGATAGCACCAACCAGTGATTAAAGAGGTGTCATGGTGGCCACTACTCCTGGAAAACCTGGAAATCCTGGAAAACTCCTGAATTTTTAATAGGTCTGGAAAACTTCTGGAAAATGATGAAAAATTTGAAAAATCCTGGAAAAAGGCCACTGTTAATCTTATATATAAAAAGGAATATCTGTCTGTTAGTCTTTTATGCGTTCATAAACCATTCATCCGATTGCGATCAAATTTCGGTGAGTTGTTGTGCACAGTCCCAGAAATGTTATAGGCGTATTTAATCCAAGTTACAATAGATGGCGCGCGGGTAGCTTCAACAAAGTGGCGTGCGTTTGTCTCAAGAAAGTCCCACATGCGTTCATATACCATTCATCCCATTACGATGAAACTTGGTGAGATCTTCTGTACACTTCAGGAAAGGTTTCTGGCTTAGTATATCCACTTAATAATAGGTAGCACATGAGTAGATTCAACAAATGAGCGACGACGGGCGAAGCGTTTCAACAAAGACCTGTATGGGTTCACATACCATTCGTCCGATAGCGATGATTCTTGGGTGAGAGATTGTGCACACTACAGACAAGGTTTCTGGCTTAATAAATCTATGTTATAATAGGTAGTGCATGAGCAGATTCGACAAATGAGCAACGACGCGCGAATCACTTTAACAAATTCCCGTATGCGTTCACATACCATTCATCCGATTGCTATGAAACTTTAGTTGAATTGTTGTGCACACCCCAAGAAAGGTTTCTGACTTAGTAAATCCTTTTTACAATAGGTAGCGCACGAGTAGATTCAGCAAATGAGCGACGACGGGCGAAGTGTTTCAACAAAGTCCTGTATGCGTTCACATACAATTCGTCCGATAGCGATGAAACTTGGGTGAGAGATTGTGTACACTACTGGCAAGTTTCTGGCTTAGTAAATCCATGTTATAATAGGTAGCGCACGAGCAGATTCAACAAATGAGCGACGAAGCGCGAAGCGTTTCAACAAAGTCCCGTATGCGTTCATATACTATTCGTCTGATAGCAATGAAACTTGGGTGAGAGATTGTGTACACTACAGGCAAGGTTTCTGGCTTAGTAAATCCATGTTACAATAGGTAGCGCACGAGCAGATTCAACAAATGAGCGACGAAGCGCGAAGCGGTTCAACAAAGTCCCGTATGCGTTCATATACTATTCGTCTGATAGCAATGAAACTTGGGTGAGATGTTGTGTACTCTTCGGGGAAGGTTTCTGGCTTAGTAAATCCACTTAAAATAGGTAGCGCACGAGTGGATTCAACAAATGAGAGAAGACGGGCGAAGCGTTTCAACAAAGTCCTGTATGGGTTCACATACCATTCGTCCAATAGCGATGAAACTTGGGTGGGAGGTTGTGTACACTACATGCAAGGTTTCTGGCTTAGTAAATCCATGTTATAATAGGTAGCGCACGGGTAGATTCACCAATGAGTGACAATGCGCGAAGCGTTTCAACCAAGTCCCGTATGTGTTCATATACTATTCGTCCGATAGCGATGAAACTTGGGTGAAATATTGTGTACACTACAGGGAAGGTTTCGGGGTTAGTAAATCCACTTTACAATAGGTATCGCACAAGTAGATTAAACAAATGAGCGACAACGCGCGAAGTGTTTCAAAAAAGTCCCGTATGCGTTCATATACCATTCATCCGATTATGATAAAACTTTGGTGAGTTGAGTACAGTCCTGCGAAGGTGTATGAATTAGTAAACCCGTTTTTCAAAGGATGGCGCACAAATAAATTCAACATATGAGTGACGGCGCGGAAATCATTTAAACAAAATCCCGTATGTGTTCATATGCCATTCATCCGATTGCGATCAAACGTTCATGAGTTGTTGTGTACACGCCAGGGAAGGTTTTCGACTTAGTAAATCCATTTTACAATAGGTAGCTTACAGGTATATTCAACAAATGGGTGACGGCGCTCGAATCGTTTCAACCAAGTCCCGTATGCGTTCATATACCATTCATTTCATTGGGATGAAACTTTGTTGAGCACGCTCCCATGTTTGTTTTTTTAGATAATAAATCAATTTTACAATAGTTTAGAGGTGGTTGACGGAAAAAGAAAAAAATATTGGGAATCCAATAGCACTTCAACAAACAAAGTTACAATGCCAATACTTTCTTTGATTGGCGTTGCAACGCATGCCGCATACAGCTAGTTAATTATAAAAATCTTTCCATCCACTACTAAAATTCCCAGTCCGCTCTTAGTCCTTGACGTCATGATATCGCGGATGGGGTAGCAAGGGCCATCTAATGATCGCTCTGCAAACCCTGCTTATTTTTAACCGGAAATTTACGCGCCGTGTTTTATCTTAAATCACACTCCCGCTACGGTTTTGGGTGAGCACTCTATCGTTAACGAAAGATATTTCCTCAGGCTACCTGTTTCTGTGTGGGAGAACACGCGATAGTATTTTTGTAAAACATATTGAGTATAGACAACTTCACCGCAATAAAATTGCAGGTGGCATTCTTTTCTCTTTTTTTTAATGCAGATATTTCAGTCACAAAGGCTCTTTTAAAACAACAATTAAATCATTTGTGTGTTGGCTTGTGTATCAATAACGCAATCACCACTAATTTTGTAAACCAAACACAACTGCTTTATTTTGCTCTTGAAGTAGACAACCGATAAAGCCCTCCCAAACTCGCGCTTATTTTTAAATCTGGAAAAATGAGAATTACTCCTGGAAAATCGTTGACCGATTTGAGTGGCCACCATGAGGTGCGGAAAATGGAGTTTTCAGAGGGGGAAAAAAATCCTACCTCCCTTGATAAGCACGATATCCAAACAGTTTAAAAAGGTCAATAGTCCTCTGAAAAGTACCTAAAACCTTTGTCTGAAAGAATTTATGATATGGCCTACCCTTAAGCCAAGAGCAAAACTTTTTCCTATACCAAACGTGTAGAGGTGATACAACAATTGGGAAAGTTTTCCATTTTTGGTCCGTATTGACAATTATAATTTGTTTTATTCAAATTAGCAGGTTCCGCCAATCAATCTTAATGAAAATCCACAGCCTGCTTCCAGTCTCCGACCGGGTCAGGAATGGAATGAATGAAGCCCCTATCTAGCGGCGAGGATATGAACTGTGCCGGCTGCCGAGGCCTGACACACTCCTCTGGGGCAATGATTAAATGAATGACAGATGAAATGAAATGATAGTGGAGAGTGTTGCTGGAATGAAATTTTGACAGGGAAAACCGGAGTACCCGGAGAAAAACCTGTCTGCCTCCGTTTTGTCCAGCACAGATCTCACATGGAGTGACCGGGATTTGAACCACGGACCCAGCGGTGAGAGGCCGGCGTACTGCCGCCTAAGCCACGGAGGCTTAATCAATCTTAATGCTTTTACATAAACCCTAGTTGCAGTACATGTTTCGAACCATTATCGGTCCTTCATCAGCTGACTTAATGTCATGTCAACAGCATTACCACATAAAAACACTGAGCATTGACACAAAGATATGCATACACGTTAAAATATTCACAATCATTAAAATTCATTAAAAGATATTCAAGCTTTAAAAAGTTTAAAAAACACTGCAAGTTCAATTGTTCCTGTTAAATGATGCTAATTCTCTTGATTAGCATCTTGTCAGTCCAATTAGTATTAGGAATACTAAAATTCATTAAAAGATATTCAAGATATTAGGAATACTAATTGGACTGACAAGATGCTAATCAAGAGAATTAGGCCCCTTAAAACAACAATTATTATCATCATCATAATGTTAGTGGCTATTGACCCTCAAGTTAATTATTTAGTGTGATAATCTGTAGTGGTTATTAAATGGTCAGGTTAGTGTTCCAACTTGAATATGGCTCAAGTTGCTTAGCTACTTATTTGGGCATTTTTTTTTTTTTTTTTTTGTCGTGTAGCCTCCTGAGTGGCCGAGTGCAGGTCTTTCTATTCGACGCCCGTGGGCGACCTGCGCGTCGGGATGAGAGATGGAATGGATGAAGATGAATGAAACTGGGCAAGGATGTGGAAGGAAGCGGCCGTGACCTGTCAGAAGGTACTGTCCCAGCATTTGCCTGGTGTTGAAAATGGGAAACCACGGAAAACCATTTCAAGGACAGCCGACGGTGGGGCTCGAACCCACGCGTCTACCGAGTCAGCAGAGAGCTTGGCCCCTTGACCTAACGCAGCGCTTTAGCCCGCGTAGCCACTACTGTCGGGTATTTGGGCAATGAGGTGTTCGTTCCTTCTCTATCAGCTTCTGTCACAATTCGCTGTCCAATATGAAGTTCTACGAAACATATCACATGATACTAACAAACCTGCTTCTCTGAACTGAAGAAAATAACAGGCATTTACTTATTTAATTTTGGGGTTTTTACGGAAATTACCAGGAATGCAATAGCGCTCTTGGCGCAACTTGTTTGGTTTAAGGTTGTAGCTCTCAATTTTATGACAACTGGCAGCATGTTGCGGGTGGACAAACGAGTGGTGCTGTTTCCAAATCTACCGCTACAGTCGTGTCAGTCGCTTTGTGTAAGATGTTTTTTTAAAGATGCAAACAATTTATACCTCGTGTATGTAACAACGTGGCTTCAACCTCGTGGGATGTAAATCGGATCGATGATGACTATATTGAATCTGAAGACGATTTGACAATATCTCAGTTTAAACGAATACCAATTGGTATTTAATAAATGTATGAGGTGCTTGCTGCCCAAAATATCCGAGAATTTGATCGTACCGCTCAAACCAGTAGCAGGACTACATTCCGCCACTAGGTGTCTCAAAGTACTGATATCGCGCCAGGAGTTGGCAGTTGGGTTTGAACTGCAGATGTCTTTCCGCTCAGTGCGTATCGCGCATTCCAAAAACATTAAGTTAGTCACTACTTGCTTCACTCACTTGGCACATTCCTTCTTTCACTGACTGCGTATCGTGTGCTGCAATAACAACGATTGACATGTAGGAAGCTAATATATTTAGGTCTTTAGAGAGCAAGCCGCTGGCCACTGCTGTGCTTCAAGCAAGGGAAGGGAGTGTGACGGTGACAGAGATATGCTGGCGGGCATGCGCAAGTTTCCTCGGCTTGCACTCTGGCTCAGCAAATACGGCGAGCCCATTAATTTGAATCGCGCGCTTGGAAGTAACAAAGTAACCTCATTTTCTCGAAGGGAAAAATTTTCTCCGACAATTTGATTGTGGCATCGTCTTTTACATAACACGCGGAGCGTCCCTAATTTTCAATTGTGCTTTTAATTTAATTGTAATATCTCCGTTGTTAAATAATGTTGACATGGAAGTACAGTAGAACGTCGTTTATCCGGACGTCAAACAACCGGAATGTCAATTATCCGGGGGGGGAAAAAGAAAGGACGGACAGCGTGCGCGCTGCCCACAGTAGTGTGTTGGTTCTAGCTTTCAAAATTTTCTCCTTCGGTTTGTCTACTCTATAATGTTTCAATGTGTACTGTGCTGTATTACGTTGTGAAAATGGCTTCTACGAGTGAGAAAAAAGAAAAATGAAATTGCAATGTTTTATCCATTGAGAAGAAGGTGGAGATCATTAATAAACTGGATAAAGGTGAGAGTGTGCAGTGCCTAATGAAAACTTACAGTGTTGGAAAATCCACAATTTACGATTTGAAGAAAGGAAAGTTGAAATTCTGAATTATGCATCTAGTTAGGTAAGGAAGAAGGGTCTAAAAAGAGTAGAACCATGAGATCTAGGGATAAACATTGGAAGAAGTTTATTCAGACAAGAAGTAAGGGAGATCCCATTCCTGGACCTTTGTTATGTGAGAAAGCGTTGCAGCTAAATGAGAGGCTTGGTGGTTATCACCATAATGTACTGTGCATGATTTTTCCTATGAAATAAACGCATGTTTGATTATCCGGAAAAATCGTTATCCGGAGCACTTTCGGTCCCAATTAGTCCGGATAAATGACGCTCTACTGTATAGTCTGAATCAAAAAGCGAAAGTGACCACATTCCTGTGGGTCACCAACCTCGTAAGTGACAATTTTGCTGACTCGGAGAGTGAGGAAATGAAGAAGAACATGTAGGCAGCATTGGGAATGAAGTGACACTATACCTCATCCACGGAATCTGTGAAGTAGGATTGTGCATGACGTCACAGAGAGGAAGTGAAAAGAGAATGCTATGGGTGGAGCTTGGCAGCCCAGCCGTTGTGAGAGTTGGTTAAGCCACGGTTGCACCTCCCACCTGCGCTTATTATTCAGTGGCATCGCACCTCGTTGGCCAGTCAGCCGAGTTACTCCTGTGTGCAGACTGGCACTTCGCAGATTGCTTGGACGGAGTTTAGGTTCAAGCCCTGTCCACTGTATCTCTTAAGTCCAGGTCCCAGCATCTAATGAACTGCAACTTCTTTTTACTCAAGAACTGCTGTGCATAGACAAGTGAAATATTGTTAATTGTCTCGTAGTGCAAATGTAATGTACAGTCCAGCTGTCAAGTCTCTGGCTCTAACATTTCTCTTGAGTGTGAGAGACTGCGTTGCTGATTCTATACCGCTAAATATAAAGAACGTGGACTACATAAAATATTTCACATGTTTGTAAATGACATCCTTCCGTTTTGTTGTGAACGTGCGTACATGGGCGCGCAAAACTTTAAAAAATCTTGTTTGGTCTAATTCTGTCTGCTAAATCGAGTGTACTGTAAGTGTATAAAAGTGTCTGGTATTAACCCTAGAACTGCTGCAGGTTATTCTGTCAAATGCTGCTGTAAATTCCCATAAAATACACACTAAAGGAATTTGGTGTCTGTAAGCAAACTGTGTTCATGAATATAACTTATCATACATCAATAGAAAGCTGAAAGATTGTTCTATATTATTTTGATACAGGTGAATCATTCAGACTCATCAGTTTGAATTAATCATAAAAAGTATTTTATAAAAAATAAAATTGACATTTCTGCTCTAGAAAACCATATTTGCAAGTTAAATGTCTGTCAGACACATCATAAATGAAAAGTTCACAGTTTTTTGTTACTATTTCAAGAACCCGTTTTAAATAATTCCTGTTATTTACTAAAAAAGCGCTCAATTTCTGAATCATCTACATAGGCTGGTTGGCTGCCATTTTGCTCAATGCTACTTCAATGTCAACATGAAAGTACTTCCACTTCTGCAGCCAAAGAATAGCCTGCTTATTGCCAAAGAGCAACACAACGAAAGATAAAAGTTCGAGAACCAGCATGACTTGAAATTAGTGCCATCTGATGGCTAACAGTACTACTATATTTGATTACCGAGACAGTCTTTCAGAGAGACTGTCGCACTTGATTAAACAACACACCGTCTTCCTGGAAGACGGTCCGCAGTTCTAGGGTTAAAAGGGTTAATGCCAGTATCGAGATTGGAGAGCTAGGATGGTTGGTTCCTCAGTTTAGGGGTGCGACAATGCGGTCATGTAGCCCCGTGTACTTTGGGTGTGTGTACAATCTGTCTGATAATCGGTGTTAATTGTGATGACTGTATTAGTGTGTGTTATCTGTTTTTAATTCTAGTAAGGACTGCAGACTTTGAATTTTTCAAATAGTTCCTACTTTTGCCGCCAAACGCCACTGTCAACGACTACTAGTTCAGAACTTTGTTACCAGATGCCACCGCAGTCGGCTCCTGGTGACGAGCTTCGGAACCTAAGAGCGTTTGTCAAATGTTTAACCTAATTTAGCTTCACACAGGTTAATTAGTGGAAGGTTCTTTAACATGCCATAAATCTATGACATGGGACTGCCGGCTTTACTTCCCCTCCGAAGGAAGGCATACTGAGAGATTTTTAACTCTTAAAAAAATCTGATGACTTTGGCCGGGTTTGAACCCACTATCTTGGGCATAGAAGCTCAGCATGCGATTGGAGAGCTAGTGAAATTGTTTGTAAAGGTAAACTGGAAGCACAAATGCATATTGTTGCCAATATCCATGCTAACCCTTGGTAATCATGTGCACATCTAGACTCCAGACGAGAAAAGAAGACTCCTGTTTCACCGGTTACCGAGGAAGGGGGATTGTCCGGTCCATGGAGCACGCGACCAGCAGCTGGATCCTTCTTCGCCCAGGGACAGTCCAAGAGTCAAACAGTGTAGCTTGAGCAAAATCAGAACTGCAAGTCAGCGCACGAATCAGGTGAAGATATTATCAAATATTATCATTTAGACTTTCACGGCCCGTGATACTATCCATAATGTTGAATTTTGGGCTTATGCCATGTTTTATTATATCAAATTCGACACACACCAAGTGATACCTCCACGCAAATTCTCACCATCACCCTGCCCAGAAATATGGTATCCTTACAACTCGAACTACCAGAGCTAGGAGGATTTGTGAAGTGTCTTCTTTACAAGAAGAAATTAATACCTTGAGAACCACCTTTGAGAGCAATGGTTATAGCAAAGCTTTGATTTCTATGGTTCTGAAACCAACGAATAATAATAGGACGTCAGTTGAGATATAGATGTAAGAGGAACTGCTTACCTTCCGTACATACATAACACGATGGATCGTATTGCTAAAATCCTACGTAGGTACATCATACGGACTGTATTTGGAACTTCTGTTAAGATTGGGCAACTCCTGCGGCCTAAATTGCAACAGCCGGGTATCTGCAGAGTTCTCTGTACTTGTGGCAAGGTTTACATCAGGCAGACTTCGAGAATGATAAGCACTCGCATTAAGGAACATAATAGATGTATCAGGCTCATTCAACCTGATAAATCAGCTGTTGCTGATCATGCTTTAACACCTGGCCATGATGTCATGTTCCAAGGAGTGGATGTTCATGCCCGTATAAAGCAATATCGTCCCAGAATCATCAGGGAGGCGGTTGAAATACGTAAACACCCAGATAATTTCAACCGCGACACCGGCTTCAATCTCAGTGAATCCTGGCTACGTATTATCAGAACCTTCAGAAAGTAATACACTGCTGCTTTTGATTGTCCATAACATGGGGCTAAAATGGGGTCCATCTTTGGGCACCTTTTATAGTTTCTTTGTTGCTTTCTCTTAGCAATCATTTGTCGTATATCAGATTATTCCTGACGATGAAAGACATGGTTTCTTTCGAGACGCATCGAATTTGATATAATAAAACACGGCATAAGCCCAAAATTCAACATTATGGATATTATCAAATAGTTAACGCTAGACCCCTTAAAACTCAGCAATGTTTCTAGTTTTATGCTGTGTCTTTGCCGCGGTTTCGCCTAGGAACACCAAGAAAGGCTCATCAACGTGCTCTCGGTATCCGTGCCTGGACCTTGCAAAACCACGCACAAGACACGGCTTGAACCTAGAAATATTGCCGAGTTTTAATTCCTTGGTTGTGAAAGCTAGATTCCTTGTCTATAACTGTCAGTTTAGTTCAATCACCAGCATAAACTAGAAGGACCTGCACCAGACCTCTCGGGTGGCCACACAATATTACAGCTTTAGAAAGGTTACGTAATTAAAGTTGGCAACACTATATAGACAAGTGTTTACAATTAAAGAAAAACTCATTCACAAGGGAGCGTCCCAAAATTTACAGGAAAAATAACAATTTAACACAATGGCACACAGCCGGAAAGAACGCGCGCCAAGCACACTATCAAGCTCTAAGTTACAGGAGAAAAACGAACAAACAATTCAAAAGAAAAACCTTAACGGCGATAAAACAACATCCCACAATATTTTAAAATAGGAAAAAGCACAAATGAATTAAGAATACCCGATAAATTCCCCAAGGAACAAGGCGCGAAAGGTCGACCGCCATGGGATAATCCCAAAAACAATTATGGAGGCAAACAAAAGAAAGTGCATGGTAGCAACAATGCCGCAATAGCAAAAATTGATAAACGATTCATAAAATGCAACAGAGCGAGGCACGGCGTCCCACGAGGATTTCAGCAATGATCAAAGGACACAGAAAAACACAAAAGAAAACAACCCAGAACAAAACAAATAAAGAATACGTTTAAAAGTATTTCCCCGAGCGCAGCACCTAATTTAAAATAAAAAGGAACGATACATTTCAGCCCCAAAGGGGCTGACTACCTTCGATTTGTCTCAGACCAGCAAAGTCCAACTTTCTTCATCAACGGCTCACGAGAGAGAGACGCGGGAATAGGTCTCAATAATACAATACAAAAAAAAAAAAAAACAACAACAAATGGTGACATGAAAACAGGGTGGGCACACTTCACACAAAATCTTGTTCCTCTTGATGTAACAAATCCAGTCCGGAAGTGTAGTCTTTGGCTAGTGCAAGTTGGTCATACTGCCGCGGACTCGCAACTACAGATCGCACACACGAACACAGAATCGAGAGCGTATCGCGATAATCTATATTCCAAGTGTAACCAGTTTGAGGTTAAGTAATTTCACATGGCGAATTTAGAGGTTATAAGGCGTAAATGTCCGAGACCGGTAAACATGTTTATTTCGACGATGCAAGAAGTTCATTTGACAGCATAGTTGATATAAGTTTTCCCAGATGGCAGAATATGGTATACTTCTAACCCACCAGGTATCACATTTTATTTACATTACAAGTGTGCCAGGGCAATTCTTCACATAAAAGGGATCAACTTCGAACTGGGAAAATAGGGACAGGTAAAACGGTTTGTAATGATAAAACGCAGACAGGAACACATTTAAGGGAAAGGATGAATGACATGTGACAATATTCAATAGTTTCAGGCATCATTATGCACCCTTTTTCAGCCTCTCTTATTAAAAACGACCATCTGGTGGTGTAGTGGCTAGCGTTCTTGGCTGTCGCCCCGGAGATCTGGATTCGATTCCCGGCTCGGCCAAGAAATTTTAATTCTGGTGTGAGGTGGGAACAGGGTACTGTGCCCTTATTTCCAAGTGATATGAAAGCCAAAATTCGAAGATGGAAAAGATCGCAGCATGTAGTAGTACCCGGCTACCAAAGCAACTGGCATATCACACACTGGAATAAGGAGCATAAACCCCCTATCAAAATACTATGGTCCAACTGTACTAGGATCAAATACTAAAATACGGGAGCCAGAGATACTCTCATATCTCGGACGCAACGGGAATTGGTAATAGGTTCGAGCCACTAAACTACGACCATGCCACTTTACCTTAAACCCCACTACAATAAATCATAACGCAAAATTCTGTAAGAGACCTCAAGCATGCGTAACGACGTGCTTGCCGATTTATTCAAGAAAATCATACGCCACTAAATCACATCAAATATTTACAACACGAATTTCAAAACTCTCAAAACATCAACTAAAAGTCATTGTACACCGTTAGTGTAACAGTAGAATACCAAAAACTCAAAAATATGGCACCTCTCTGCTGTTCCCAAGTTTCAGGATCATCAGTAAAATATCGATGAAAATAAAGTTAGCTAGCGATGGCCCCTCGCTATTATTGCAGCCAAGTGGCCATACATTAATTTTTTTAAATATATTTGATTGTTTGAGATGTATCTATGTCTTTACTCTTGAGAACTAAGTTCCATTAGTGATCTTGTAATGTTCTTGCATAAGAGGATGTGGTATTTGTCGCACTTTTCTCCGAGATGCTGTGGTATGATGTTATGCGGCATGTCTTGTGATGGAAGCCATGGACCGCCAGCCTGATGACTGCGCTTCTCATCTGCTGGTTAGCTTTTGCCCAGCTTCGGTCGATCATGGCGCTCATGCCGTAGAATTCTTCTTCTACTTTTTCCTTCTTTTGCTGCCTTTCTGTTAGGAGATTGCTGTATGCTTTCGTGGTTGAGAGTGGTTGATATTTTAGTTCCTCGATCAGGAAAGGTTCTCTTGCCAGTAAATATGTATACCTGGAGGGTGTATATTTTGAGATGCCTAGTGTTTTCTTTAGATACAGTGCTTTTACATTCTCTATTGTTCTTAGATCTCTTGTTTTCAAGTAGTCCCATATTATTTGAAGTCCATATGTCAGGATTAAGTGGCGAGGCTTATGTTCCAAACAGACCCAGCCTGGGGCTGGAAACTGTACAAGATGATGATGATGATGTCAGGATTGGTACTATTTTGACTCTGAAAATCTTCATTGCGGTGTCTAATGTTAGTGATTGAATTTTTCTGATGTCCCTCATTGCAGCGATGGCGGTTATTGTCTTTTGTTTTATGTGTTTGTTGAAGGAGTTTCCTGATGTCTGGAAGGTGATTCCTAGATATTTGTATTCGTATACTATTTCTATTTTCTTTTCTTCAAGGCTTAGCTTGTCTTTTTCTGCAACCCT